>CM029774.1:15906396-17177229 GCA_017562165.1 Ectropis grisescens | reverse complement strand
TAGCGAGGTTTCGATTTATATTGAATAGCTTATGTAGGTATTAATGCCAGAGCGACACGAGGCTAGTTTTTCAAGCTAGGATAGCAAGCTAGTATTAAGAAGCTACCAAGCTAGTACTTCTAGTTTTGTGTAGACAACGCTACGAACACTAGTTTTGTCTACACGAAGGTAGAAGTACTAAGTTGCTAGCTTACGAATACTAGCTTGCTAACCTAGCTTGTAAAACTAGCCTAATGTCGCTCAGGCATAATTATTGCGATCTTTAGGATTTTTTTAGATATTTGTATTTTATGCAAAAATGTCAAGGGTGTCTTTCTCGGTCACTAATTGTTCACATTTGTTTTTATCATTTCATAAAAAACTTTTAACACTCCGTCGTTTTTGAGTCGGGCGTTAAACACTTTCTAATTGTTCGATGCTATCTGTCATTGATGTAATTAAACTGAAAGTCCAACGTCATCTAAAAGTAAATCTTTGAATTGCTAAGTTCTGAAAATTGTAATCCATATGCAGATTCTGCGTCAGAATAAATTCTCACATATCACGAGACGAACAGCTTGAAATCAATTATCGGCAACATCTGAAATGCATTCTGAATCTAAGCTAAGCTTTGAAGCAATATCGATGATTGCTGTAACGATATTGCACACGCATTCACAGGTATTCATCTTTGTCTGTTATTGCTAAGAGCCAGCTTTGCCACATTCAATTACACGTGTGGGCGTACATACGACGAACTGATATTACGAACACTATTCAGTCGTTTCTGAGAAGTTTATCTTTTATCAATTCGGTGTGATGACTAAAAAAAACTAATAAGTCCATCAGTAAGATTATTAAAAAATATTATACGTGTTTGTTTTCTTTAGTTTCACAAACAAAAGATGTCGAAGACACAGTGCTTAAAAATTTCAAGTGACGTCACTTCAATGTACGATTTTTAAGGAGACATGACGTAACAAACCGCTACTCTGGAAGTTTGATGATCTGTATCTTTGCCGAAAAAATACGTTTCTTATATCACTTCACTTTCACTACATAGTATAAAACAAAGTCGCTTTCTCTGTCCCTTTATCCCTATGTGTGCTTAGATATTAAAAAAAAAAAGTGTGGCACTCGGAGACTGCCGCGGTAAAGCTATTGCATGTTGCATGCATTTTTTATCAACATAATTAAGCAATAGGGATGTTAACAATGTTTCGGAATTGCTTTTATTTTGAAGAGTGACATTTGTTTACCATACAATATATCACGGGAAATCCGTTAAATTGGCAACACTGCTAAGAGCATTTAGTCTGTAAAGCTGATACAAATAAGATTCAAAGTCGAATGACCGAGAGGTGAGGACGGCGTTACGGTCTTCCATCCCTCTTTCTTGTGAACATAAGAAAGAGATGCACGATCACTAAAATTCGGTCCCCAGGCCCGCGATAAAACCTATGAATAACCAAATACCAAATAGAATTTGATGCGGGTTTTTTAAATAGCGTGATTCAAGAGAAAGGTTTATATATTAATTTTTTTTTTTTTTTTAACTTTTATAGGTTTACACTTGACCGCCATCTCGCCTGATGTTAAACGATGATGCGGCCTACGATGAAGCGTGTTTACCTAGAAGAAACCGATTCACTCTCGATTTGAAGACACAAAGATTGTAACTATCGGGAAAAACCCTCTCAGGCAACGTATTCCACAGCCTAGACGTTCTTATCACAAAAGTAGAGTCAAATCTCTTCGTTCGTGTCTTTGGAACATCAACCATGAAACGATGTCGCTTTTTCGAGCTACGAGCATTCCGATAGAAAAAAGGGCAAGGTGGTATTAGATCGTACAAATCAGTCGCACACTCTCCGAAGTGTATCCGATAAAAAACTGATAAGCTGGCAATTTTCCGGCGATGTTCTAGACTTTGCAGTCTTTTAAGTTTAACGAGGGAAAGACGCAGGCGTGTCTGTTCTCCGCAAAAAGGAGTCCTTTCCAACAGACTCCTACTTTTCGTGGTGTATCCGTGCCGGTATCCGACCATCTCGAGCTGTTGGGCGTTACTGTGTCATCGACTCTCAACTTTGGCTCGTATATCGAATCTAAGGCTAAATTAGCTGCCAAAAAACTAGGTGTCCTCTCAAAGGTGCGAAGGTACTTCAAGTCTGAACAGTTTCTCACGATATACCAAGCACAGATTCGCTCCTGTATGGAGTACTGCTCGCACCTTTGGGATGGATCGGCTAAGTATCAGCTGGAAGCTCTGGAATCGATCGAGAGACGTGCCAAAAGGCTCATAGGCAATGACACATATATATGTACAATATGTGTATACAACAGTAGAAAAACACTAATATTTTTAAAGGTTTCTAATATGATGTCATAAATACTTTTTTTTCGCTTACTTTGAAAACGCTGGCTGGATCCTACGAGATGGATCAATATACATATATGTATATTATATATATAGTGTACTGCAGTATTGTACCCCTTAAGAAGGTCTATAAAACAGCCAACAATGGTATATGTCTATCTCTTAGGGATAACCCACAATAACCATTTTTAGCATCAACATTGCACCCGTGCGAAGATGGGGCGGGTCGCTAGTTTTTCTATAAAATAGCTCATAGGATAAGAACTCATGGAGTGATTTTTATGTAAAATGCAGAACACTGTGGACTACTATACCTTTTAAATAATTTAAAAAAAAAACAAGATAAAAACCGGTTCAACCGTGCGGGAGTAACTATGCCACATACGGACATATACACACCCTTACACGAAAACACAAACACGTTAAGCTTAAAAACCCTCGTCGTTTTTGCATTATAAGTTTGAGATATCAGGGTGTGTCTGTGTGTGTATTGTCGTAGATCCCGAATCAAAGACAATGTAACCAGGGTATATGGATACCTAATCTGTGTCCGGAATAGATAATTTTTTTGGACGAAAAAATAATTTCTCGGTTGTTTAATAATACTTTATCTAAGCTCGGTAGACTTCATAGTCAATGAATCAACATCGGTTCAGCTGTTTTGTAATTATCAGTACCGTGGTAAGAATCTTGGACGAAAAACAGAGTTTTGCTTTACTTGTAAACTTCAGTGCGACCTAAAACTAACAACAAAAAATAAATATCGCCAATGTAACTGGGGATATTTAATTAAGTCATTAGTGACTCACGTGTTGTATGTTCACCCAGTCTGAGTGTAGTTATCCAACTCGTTAGTTTTCATACAGAAATCGCTTTGGGTGTTTTAATTTTTTATTTATTAAAAGTAAATTTGATACCGCTGTATCAAACCGCCATAGTATCTAAAAAAAAAATGTATGGTATTATGAAACCCCGGTAAAACTGAATCGTTTCGTTTATTAAACTCTTTTTTTTTTGAAAAATATTTATTTTAGTAAGTAATTACGAGAGGATTAAGTAACTTTACAAGTAACATCGCTATATTGGCTTCGCTTGCTCTGTCGAGCGTCGAGCGCCTTTTACTTTACCCCTACACTGCAGCCAGCCGTCACGCAACGTGCAGTAGATGGACGAAAAAGTTTGATGCGATGTCATCAAAGTTTGATGATGATGATGCAAAATTTTGCCTTTTTGTCTTATCGGATCTTCTAATTCTAAGCAAAATTTCTCTACTCAAAGCTGAAATGCGTTTATAGTCCACACAGTTTCTATATTTAACTGTTAAATTGCATTTATAGTCTGGAACGGAACTAGGAACGGAATAATTCCCCTTGCAGGTGTTTTGCACGCTGCGCCCGTATACCACGAAATGATGGAGATAGGAATGCTATCTGCTAATTGCTCGGACCACCTTTGCCGGACCGTGTGCGGTTTCCATACAAAAGCGGCATTGACATGAAACGAAAGAGTAGGGTTGCTATGTGTTGTACCTATATAGTTTACTTAAAATTTTCTTGTTTTTTTTTTTAAGTAAACACGTCTTTGTGTAATGAAAATTGATGTAGTTTTATCGAAAAAATCTAGGTTTTTAATTCTATCGCTATACCCCATAACTACTTTTTATTTTATTTGAAACATTTTTGTCACTACGTTATAATAACGAATAATATAGAATTTGTCAATTAGGTAGTATTTGATTTATGCCACTTCAAAATAACTACTGCACTCCACAAAACACTACACTACTACAAACAGTCATGAACATGTTCCAATATCTGGGTGAAACTGTGTTATGATGGGCAGACGTGTGACTTACCATCACACACATGTTCGCCCCATCTCTCTATAAATGTTATGTATAAAAAATGAAAAAAAAAAAATTGCCGCATTATATTATATTTCTGTAAAATTTATCATTTGAGTGCACTATGCTACAGAGCCACGGATATCGGTACAGAGCGGTAGGTTGGGCCTTAGTGAGATGTTTTCAAGATGTAGCTATACCTGTCAAAGATAGTTCTCGCTTTGTCTACGATGGCGTTATGGTTTCATTTTGTAAAACAAAATGTTCTCTAAGAAAATGAAACATTGGCGCAACCTATGGCGAAATTAAGAACTTTATTTAACTCTATTTCCTTCTTCTCATTCCAAATATTTTTGTGATGAATGAAATGATGATGTATTTGATGAGTCACGATTCATGTAATGAGTATTATATTAGCTATCTGGTTCGTATAGTAGAAACTTTGCTCTCAGTGAAGTACTCTACCAGTAGGTATATTTATTTATTATTTACTAGCTAATCATGCAAATGTTGTCCTGTTCTGTAAGTCTTTTTTATTTATTTATTTATTTATTAGGTTACAAGTACATATGAACATAATATTCTTCTAAATACAAAATGACAAAAAAGAAAAATATTTTTGTGGCGTACCCTAGAGACTGCACTAGGCAATGCCTGTGTTGCAGAATCTAGTCTCTTCCATTTTTACATATCTTATATTAAAACTACAAAAACATGCAATTTATGTAATAATATGTATGTGTACGAGTGCGTATGTATGGGGTGTTTTGTAGTGGTAGGACTCTTGGCAGAGTCCGCCTGGGGAAGTACCACACCATTGTTAGTTATTCTACCGCCAAAAAAGTAATGTGCAAACATTACTGTGTTCCGGTTTGAAGTGCAATGTTTCCAGAGAAATTACAGGGCTTAGAGATATAAGATCTTAGATCTCTGGGTGACGTGCGCAGTGCAGTGCTAGGTAATGATTTGGATCCTTCATGTTCCAATAGCTGCGTGTCACTGTGCTGTTATGTGTGAGGCATGTTGCTTACCATCAGGCACATGTCCAGATCGTCTCGTCACCATTTATTAAAAAAAAAAAAGTTATCAACCGATAGAAATGTCAAAATAATGTGGCACTTCATGTAAATTACCTCATGTCAATACATAAGCGACGGTTAAATAATTTTAATATTATTCGTGGTAATAAAATGAAACTAAGAAGGGTGAAAAATATCTTACGACTTATAGTCGTAATTGCCAAATACTCATTCAAACTCATTAAAAATGGCTAATACGTTCCGCAGGTGTATAAACTCGCACTATCTTGTATAATGACGTTTTTAAATACAGAAAAAGATATACCTAATATCTTGTCTTGTAGGGTTACCCTAAGATCGATTTTCTAAACGAGGCAAATAGCTGACGGTGTCACTTGAAATCGAATTGATTACAATCTATTGTGTCCGGAGGCACCTTCCCGTAATCGTCTTTAAGATGACTTTAGACTTGACTAAATTGAGGCAGTTAAGAAGGTTGCATTATAATTTAACCTAATAAGTTAAGATTGTTTTAGAATTAATTCAGAATTCAGATTGTTTTATGTACATATATTGATAGCAAATTCTAAAACAATCATTGAGTAATAAAGTACTTTTACTTTGAGAAAAAAATTGGCAATTTTTTTTAATATTTTTATACGTTTAAGGCATTTTATAGTGACAACGCACGTATCACTTACGGCCTACAATTAATACTGTGATGTATGAAAACATTGCAAATATTATTCTGACCAATCACCTTAGTTCTAATCCCTAATGAACCTGTTCCTACTTACTGCGTACATAAATGTAGTATCTATGTATTTACTAGCTTTTTTACTGACCTACGAATAGATGAGTAAATGGCGCTTATAATAATGATTATATTAACTTACTTTTCGCTTTTGAGTGCCCATTTGTGGTTTCTTAGTCGGTTTAATTATTTGTGTAAAAAGAGTTTATTATCTAACCTAAACGAATAGTTCAACTTTGGCGACGACGAATAATACATAAATATCTGAGAATTCAAAATACGGTTATGATCTTTGCTTTCTATATATGCTTTGGTTGAACACTCCCTAGATTTAGATTTATAAACATTATAAGTTCTTAAAATGCTCCACATCATGTATTGAAAGAACAAAAATAACGGCCGATCCTCACAGGATTAGAAAACATTGTTAACTTCTATAGATGGAAAACAACCCTTCAAACGCAGCAGCCTTTTCTTTATATCTCAATCAACCGTGATAGAAGCGTAGATATAAGACTCCTTTGATCCATTCAGCTTCTTTGTCCCGTCGGCAGCGAGGAAATTAAATTCAGAAAACAAATTCATTTCCGCGTGAAAGATGGACAAAATTATGAACACAATGGAAGAAGCAGTCTAGAACAAAGCCTGGCGTTTTTAAATTGAGAAAAGGCTCGTTTCGTTTGCCTTTCGGTGATGTTTTGACTTACCTACAGCCGGAGCAATTGTCTTTTGCAGCTTCAACTTTTGTGTGGTCGTTGCAAATTAAAGCGACAAAGTTTTCATTAAAAAAAAACGTTTATTTTCATTTATTCCACGTCTTATTTATGTTGACGAGGTGTGGTGGCCTAGTAGCGGGAACGTGCGATTTCATTATCTATAGAGAGGTTCAACCCCATCTATACTTCGTAGTATTTTTCCATGTCCAGATGCATAAGATTGTCATAACAACTGCCTTAACGGTGAAGGAGAACATTATAGGAAAATTGATATCTTCCAAGGAAGATACCTTTCGAGGTAATGTGTCATCTATCTGGCAACCCACAATAGACCAGCTTGATGGGTTAAGATCTTGGTCATCTTCTTGTGAGAGTCCCAGCAGTGAGAACATAAAGTGGGCGGTCTATGTCGTCCATTTCTTATTTGCAGCACAGGTTTTATCAGCTCTAAATACAGTAAATATTCTAGTTTAGTAATTTTGACTTTCAAACCATGTTTTTGAAAAATTACGCAAATGGGCCTATAATGTTGAAAATGGTAACTTTGTAAATTTTGTATGTGCTTATGTAGTTTTTGCCGCTTTATGCTTTTTTTTATTACATAAAATGGTTAAAGGAAAGATATTTTTTTTGTATTTCAATAGAAAGTTTTCAAATACATTTCAGATAAAATTAAAAAAGCAAAATACAGGAAAAAATTAATTCCTCTCAAAAATATTCCGATTATGCTTTATTATATGAAGTTAATAACAAATGAACCCAATTAATCAAAACAACCACAATTCCATTAATTGTGTGTGAATTGTCCACCAATATTTATTTAATAATTTTACTTAATTAATAATCATGAAATTTCGGAAAACATAGTAAACCAGTCAAGTACCTATTATATCTTTATAACCAAGTGTATAATTTTTAAAATAATGTTTAGATCTACTTAAGGATCTTACGATCTTTCAAGCAAAAAATACTAAATTAATCTTGATGGCATTTGGTACAGAGACATGTCATAGATAACCTTTAATAGTATTTATGCCACATGTACACACACACGTCACATGTCACAGGTACATGGTGAGAACGAGAATTACGCTGGCTAAACCGCGGGGCGCTACCGTACTACGAAACAACTTCCATTAATCTTTTCATAATCGTGCGTTACATTGATATTACATATACGATATATCAACAGTACTTATTAAAGTAATTATTGCTTAGTTACAGCCAACAATGGTAATTATCGCGTACTAACTACAGCTGTTAACATCTTACGATCGTTAATTTAGTTTGCCGTTGAACATCAAACGTATGTAATCAGAACTAATCTTCTAGTAGATTATATTTGTATATCTATGTAAATACAATATAAATCGGATTAAATATTGATGTTATATTCTTGGTCTTCTGCAGAAATTGTTTTTTAAGATTATTTTCTGGTGCCAAGTAACCTAGCGGTTTTATCGTGTAGAACTAAATAAATAACGGCACAGACACGAAATATGCAAAATGAGTAGCCACTTAGGTTTTAATTATTTGTACTCGTAATTATGAGCTGTGAAATTTTTATATTTCCGTATATTGTGTAAAAAACAGATATATTAAGACAGTTAATTATTTTTACTGTTGGTACTGGGGCTTAACATGCAATGTGAGTGTGAAGTGTGCTTGCCGGCCATTTTAGCATATTTTTGCAAATTCAATGGGTAGAGGCTTGATGGAATCTAGTTCGTACCATGGAAAAACAATAGCTGCCTTGTATGGGATATCACTTAGATATTAAGAGCTTAAATATTTAGCGTTAGGTTCTCAATAGCATTTTAAATAAATAAATAATAAATAATTATTGGTGGACAATTCACACACAACACCATCTGACCTCAAACTAAGCAAAGCTTGTTTTATGGCGGCCAGATAGCTGATATAATAATACTTATATAGTTGTAAATACATACTTATTATACATAGAAACACCCAGGCACAGTGCAAACATTTGAATCCGTCACACAAATATTTGCACTGGGTGGGAATCGAACCCACGACCCTCGGCCTTGCAGGCAGAGTTACTACCCACAAAGCCACGAGGCCAGTCATTTATTTTGTTCCAATGGTTGGGAAAACTTTGAGTGATTTGGGGTACCGAGACTAAGAGTTTGGTGACTGATATGAGGCGTAGGCTTAGTAGGGGAGAACTTACAATAATATTTGTAATGTTTTCATACATCGAAGTATTAATCGTAGGCTGTAAGTAATACGTGCGTTTTCACTATAAAATGCCTTAAACGTACAAAAAATATTTAAAGAAATTGCCAATTTTTTTTCTCAAAGATTGTTTTAGAATTGGCTATCAATCTATGTACATAAAACAATCTTAAACTTACAAGGTTAAATTATAATGCATACCTTCTTATCTGCCTCAATTTGGTCAAGTCTAAAGTCTATTAATGCGTTTTTACATTACAGGTTCAACAAGAATTTTAACCAAATAGTTACGTATGGAAATTATGCAAAATTGTAAAATTTCGAAGATTCGCCAAGTCTTGAAACCTAATTTAGCGAACCAAGAAAAGCGTTCTTTCCAACTTTGACAGTTTAATATCTTCATAAAAGACTCCCAGTGCGGGGTGTAAACATTGAGCGGGTTGTTTGTAGTTGTTTACTGTACACCTGGGAAATTAATTACATAAATATGTAGCGGTGTAAGTCTAGTGAAACCGCGCAAAGCTGCTTCTTTGTTCAACGGTCGGGTTAATAGCACAGTTTGCTTGGAGAAACTACGCCTGGGGCCTAGCTTGGTGTTTCATTTTCAAAGTTATTTCGATGAAATTATATAAAGCTAGCTGACCCGGCGAGCTTCGAGTGTATTTTTTTCGTTTGAAGTGTTTCCTCCGGTGGATGAGCTACTGAATTTAAATCGATGATATGTAAATAAATTGAAGATAAATAAAAGAAATACATATTGGTGGACAATTCACACTCAACAAATACCATTTGACCTTAAACTAAACAAAGTTTGTACTATGGCGGCCAGATATCTTTTCATATCTCCTGCTCGACAATTAAATTAAATGTCCAATTATATGTCATAAAACGTCAAAACAAAGCAAGTGATTGTGACCTTTCAAAATGCAAAAAAGTATCCAAATCTATGGAGGTAAGTAACCTAAGACATTACTAATTCAGTAATCTGTGCCCTAGAGATTAAAATTATTTGAATTTGGAACGTTAAAATTCGTATGAATATTCTTACCCATAGTATCATTGCAAAAAGACTTTTCATATCTTCTGCTCGACAAAATCCAATTACATTTTATGAAACGTCAAAACAAAGCAAGTGATTGTGACCTTTCAAAATGCAGAGGTAAGTAATATTGAGAATATTCCCTAGGGATTAAAATGATTTGAATTTGGAACGTTAAAATTCGTATGAAAATTCTTCTTACCCATATGGTACCATTGTAAAAAGACTATTAAAAACTCGAACTCTTTTTTCCAAATATCGAACTGGCCACCCGCACGCACAGAAACAAAAAAAGTCCTGCCCGAGTCTGTTCTTTTAGTTTATTTCAAACACTTAGCCACAGAATAAGTAGAGAAATACACTCACTAAGCATCGACTTGAAAGCCAAGCAACCTGTGGAGCATTTATTCAATGCTTAGATCTACAATAAGTATCAAGCATAATATACAAATCAATACTTAGCCTACAATAGCCCTTTCTTTTGATTGCCTCGCACAAGATATGAAAAGTAGAGTATTCACCTCTGAAGTATATAGCACTGTCTTGTGTCATGGGCGGCTTGGATCCCTCGCTTCACTCAAGACTCTACAACTCCTCGACAGGCTCGAGTCTCTCGCTGCGCTCAGGATCCAAAATGACGCCCATGACACAAGACAGTGCTTTACTCCCTTAGTAAATAATCTACTATAAAAAATTAAAGTACACAATGATAAATTTTCTTTGTTTTTTTTTATAGTTGTTTTTGTGTGAGAGAGTTAGAAATACACATCTACACATTCTTACAAACTTTCGCGTTAATAATAGTAGTATTTTAAACGCAATTTAGTAGGATTTTAGCTCGGCTTGGCCTTAAGTATTTTGGGAGTATGATGGTAAAAAACGATTATTTTTTAACGGTACCATAACAACAGCAAGTAGCTAAAATAAACTAACTAAATAGAGAGCCATATAAACAGTAAAAAAATCAGTAGTGGTTTATCCACCCGTTTCACTTAACGCCAGTGCTACTGACTCTGGTGTAGTTAAGACCATCGATAGAAACCACTAGATACATCTAGTGGTTTCTTTCTTATTTATTTCATGGTCAACATGTGTGTAGTTTTTTACTAATTTTTTTAACCGAGCCTAATCAGGCTCTAGGCTCTGGCTGGTCAGAGTTCACCACATCTACTATACAAGATCTTGATACTTGTGTCACTTTTTACATCAAACCAAAGATTTACTTATATACTTCTCCATGTTTTTTTTTACTTTTTTAGGTTTTACACTCTCGATTTGAAGACACCAAGATTGTAACCATCGGGAAAATCCACTCACATAACGCATTCCACAGCTTAAACGTTCTTATCACAAAATTAGAGTCAAACCTCTTCGTTCGAGTCTTTAGAACGTCAACCATGTAACGATGTCACTTTTTCGAGCTACGAGCAATCCAACGTGCAGATCGGTCGCACACTCATCGAAATGTATCCAGGTGGTACTTAGGAGACCTATCCCAAAGGTGCGAACAGTACAAGAGCGAATCTGTGATTGGTACATTTATGGTTAGCAATTGTTCAGATATCGTCATCGAGCAACTCGATCTTCCGCACAAGCACGGAAGGGAGTAAGTAGCCTTAGCTAAAAAATATTGTTCAAATTTTTCTGTCATTTCTTACGGGAGGGGAAAGTTGCACAAACTTTATACACAAAAGATACCTGTACTGATCCATTGCCGATCATACTGATACAGCCAAATCACTAACACATAAAAATAAAGCACCATTCACAAATATAGCCCCGCTATCTATAATATTTACTATGGCGTGAGAACGCCACAGTATATAATCAAACTCTATGGGCCACGTGGACTTGTACTTTGACAGAGGGGAAACGCCGTGTATGCCTACTCCCTTCTGTGCTGCTCGCTGAACCTCGTATAATAAATAATTTATGTTACTGTTTCGAATTAACTAAAAAATACTTTTGTGTGATTCAGCTCAAAACTTCGTTCCTTCATACGCTAAGACGTTTTAACGCTAATATTCTTTTAGATCTCCAAGTCTAAAGCGTCTAAATGATTTACGTAGATTAATAAATAGGCGACCACAACAATAATTGAGAGAAGTTCGCGAAGAACCTTTCAAGTCAAGTAGAACTCGAAACGGCAGCGGCCCTCTATGAAAACTCGAACGTTATCAAACTGCGAATGAGATGCTCATAAATTTGGAGAGGCCTTTTTGCTATAATGCCTTTCATATTTCTCCCGGCACTGCGGGCTTCGCTCAAATAAATTACGCCCATCAATAAAAATCTCAACGTGGAGATCCTGCGACTTATTTAATTTATATTCCATCACGGAGGTATTTATCAAACATCTACGCTGCTGATTTGAAATGATATGACGTGAGTTTTGGGCGGAACTCCGCAAGGCGTAGATGCCTGTAATTTCTCTGAAAACATTGCGATTTAAATCTGAACACAGTTATGTGTGCTTACAGCTAGGCGGTAAAATAGTTGGCAAAGCTGTGATACTTCCCAAGGCAGACTCTACAAAGAGTCCGACAAAATGGAACATACAAGAACGAGTACGGAGTTCCGCCTAAAATTCACATCAAATCATTTCAAATCAGCAGCGTTGATGTTTGATAAATACCTCCGTGATGGAATATAAATTAAATAAGTCGCAGGATAAAGCTGTGATACTTCCACGGCAGACTCTACAAAGAGTCCGACAAAATGAAAAAATTAAATAAAAATTAATATCAGAGAAATTACAGGCCTCTACGCCCTATAATTTATCTGATAATAATCAATGACAATAATCTCATATTTCTAGGTGACGAGCTAAGTGTAGTGCTAGGTCTGAATTTGGGCTCTTCATGTTCCAATAACTGCGTGAAACTGTGTTAGTATGTGGAGGCGTGTATTTCACCATTAAGTATATGTCCTATTCATCCCATGACTCTATAATAAGGTAAAAAAAATGTTTACCTAAAGAGTTATTTTGGACTCTTCAAAAGCTGTTTGATTACTAATATCAAAATATATTAGAGTCATAGTTAAAGACTACGTTTCTGGTTTTATACGTTACGTTAACGCAACTTTGTTTCCGCTCCATGATTCTCTGCTCACTCTCTTATTCAACCTCAAGACACATACTTAATATAAGTTGCACGACTACAGAATTAATCTGTATTCGAAAATGTATGTATTATAGCGAGAATTAAATTCAACCATGGAATACATAACATATACTTCAGTTCACTTGATAAATAAATACCATACTCCTATTTTAAAGTGTTCTTCCAAAAAGAGGTAATAGGCACCACGGGCTCAGAAATTTAATAACTTTCATGTTGGATCAGTGATAACCACGAATATAACATCTATACTAATATTATAAAGCTGAAGAGTTTGTTTGTTTGTTTAAACGCTAGGATCTCGGGAAGTACTGGTCCAGATTGAAAGATTCTTTTTCTATTGGATAGCCCATTTATCGAGGAAGGCTTTAGGCTATAATATAAAATAACGCTACTATTAATAGAAGCGGAGCATGAATCAAGAATGTAACAAAATCGGGGAAAAATATTCCTTTTTTAAGAGTTTTCGTACGTTTCGTGCTTTGACATGACACATGACAGCATGTGTCAAAGATTGCGTCATTGAATATCACAGATTACATACCTCTTGAATATAAAACCTTTGCTAATATTTTTTTTTTCTAAATCTGAGTTGGTACAACCAATTTCCGACAGGTGGCGTAGAAGGTAGCTGAAAAGGTGTTTTGTTTGAAAGCGATATTCTCAGGAATGACTGAACCGATTTCAGTCATTCTTTCACCGTTGTATATGTACGGGATCCTGATGAGTACTATATAATGTACCACGGGCAACGCCGGGCGGACATCTAGTTAATAATATATTCAGTATATTTTTGAATTCAAATATTGTAAAATATTTGTATTGTATTTTCAAATATAATGTATTATATATAAATTGACGAATAAATTGTACATTTATGTATAAAGTACTTTGACTTTGTGTTTTCACTTATGACACGGTCGTAGTGCTACTATTTTGTGTTTATATAAGTAGGAGCTTCCCTTTTGCTTTATTTAAATGTATATATATGCTTAAGAAACAGACACAAATCGGACTAGTTCTGTCCAGGGTAGGACTGGGACAAAAAGGCTCAGATGGCTCCATAGCGATCACAAGCCCGCAACCCGAGACCTTATCCTACGGTTGCCGCATGGCCCGCAACCCGGGTTCGTCGGGTTCCGCCCAGACTGGGCCCGGCTAGCAAATGCCACTTCGACTTTATGGCCAGTCATTTAATTTCGCCTGGGGAACTACCATACCTTTGCCAATTATTCTACCGCCAAGCAATAAAGTTCACTGTGTTCCGATTTGAAGGGTAATGTTTCCAGAGAAATTACAGGGCTTAGAGACATAATATCATAGATCTCTGGGTGACGAGCACAGTGCAATGCTAGGTAATGATTTGGGCTCTTCATGGTCCAATAACTGCTTGTCACTGTGCTGTTATGTGGCGTGTTGCTTACCACCAGGTATATGTCCTGCTCGTCTCGTCAAATCATACAATATAAAAAAACATATACTGTGGGATCCGGTAATTTCGTAATATTTGTCATTGTATAATATAAAACCTCCCTACCAAAGTTCACCAATGAATGGAGAGTCAGTGATCAAGTAACAAATACATTCAACGATCAACGATATACCTACAAATCTTTGACGTCACATTCTAGAGTTGGTCCGGCATGTTTTTTTTCCACAAAAACTTGCCGAATGAATCAACATTCCATTGAGTTAGACTCCGAATATCCGTGGTTAGACTGCATTTCAAATCCCAAGTGTTGTCAAATATAGGTTCGGTTTTATCGCTTTTTCGTGTTCGAAACTCACTTTATGAAATGACTGGATGAGACAGCTGTTTTATGCAAAGGAGTTATTACCTGTCTTTTATTTGGATCCCTTGAGGTTTTATGATGAAATCAAGCACTTTGTCACTGTTTGCACGAGAAACGAGCAGTAAAAGATTTGACGTTCGCTAGGTTTTATTGAGAAACGAAACTTACGCGTGTTTAACTGTTTTAATGCTACTACTATGTAGGCACGTGTTAGGTAGGCATATCCACTACCTGTTAGACTTATTTTTCGCTTTTGAGTTCCTATTTCTAGTTTTGAAGTCGGTTTAATTTTTTGTACGAAAATAGTTTATTGTTTGAAAGAGTAAGTAACAAGCATTCATACATAGATAGATACACAATTTCACATTTACAATATTAGTAGGATTTTTGTATTAGGTACTTGATATAAAGTAAGCAAGTAAGTAAGCTGATATAAAGTAAGTAAAATCATAAACTTTTGCGTTCTTGCAATTTATAGATTTTTAAGGATATGGTTTTAATAATTGTTACCTACATGCAATTTGAGTTTAATTTTCAGCTTTTTTTGTAGTGGTTGTTGTAGGACTCATGCCAGAGTCCGCCTAGGGAAGTACAACACCTTTGCCAGTTATTCTACCGCCAAGCAATGTGCAAACATTACTGTGTTCCGGTTTGAAGGGCAATGTTTTCAGAAAAAATACAGGGCTTAGAGATATGCCTAACATCTTAGATCTCTGGATGAAGAGCGCAGTTCAATGCTAGGTAATAATGATTTTGACTCGTGTTCCAATAGCTGCGTGTCATTGTGCTGTTATGTGACAGGCATGTTGACTACCATCAGGCTCCTGTCCTACTCGTCTGGTCACCTTTTTATAAAAAAACATAGTTCAGAGGTGGTTAATAATAAGGTCCCTTAGACATTTTATCGAAATCAGAGTGGAAGGTTTTTGAAATATGACCAAAAAACTAATATTAACTTTCGTATACCTCGATGTTTTAAATTCATAATTTTAAATTTAAGTCAGTTTTTGTTTTTCAGATAAAATTAAAATAAATATTCTGGTGTTAAAAATAAATCAAGGGTGGCTCAATAATAGTGTGGGTTGGATTAGTACCAGCGACCACCATTATCACTTGCCCATCTTAACCCAAACGTGAATTCTTAGAAGCTATTGTCGCCAGGACATTGCAGGTGTCAAAGTTTGTACAGAGTTCATAAGCTTAAATGTTTAGTCTTAAACTTATGTATGTACATGCAAAGTCTTTAACCTCTAAATGGCGTTAGCTCTTATCTGTGTTACAGCTAGGCTAAGAACTCATGGAGCGGTTTTAAACCGCGTCCACGCGCGGGAGAGAATCGCGACGGGTGACGGTTTTATTTTAAAACTGTATAGACTACAGACCTGTGAACAAAATTTATGGGTCAAATGATACACCAGGAGACCTATGTAAGATATTAGAAGAGTATAAAGTAATAAGATTCAGAACTATGCCGTCACTTGTAAGCTGTCCAACTGAGTGCAGTTGAAGAGGGGGGTTCTAACCCTCGATCATTTCTTCTTGCCGCATGATTTTGTACGGTATTGCGAAATAATAGATAAAAAGAGGTATTCTATCATCCTACATAGGTCTCCTGGTGGATAATTTGTCCCATACATTTTGTTCATGGGCTTGCAGTCTAGTACGCTGATTTTCGCGGTTTCGCAGCCACCGCGGATGAGATTTACGCTCGCGAACGTGGCGTGTGACGGGCGGGCGGCGACCGCGCGGGAGCCACGTTGCAGCCGCGCGCGTCGCGGCCGTAAACTGCCTTGTGAGTTTTGAGTTCAATTTTTACATATAAATCTGCATATCAGGTAATTAAGGTACTTACATAAAAAAATAACTTACTAGACGTTAATCCTTAAAATAACAAGGCAATATAATATAGACACATTCCGAATGCTGTGTTTCTTCGCAGACGCTTTAAAACTCTCAAAATATTATGACTTAACCTCAAGTGAATTCTGATGCTCTATTTTTATATATGTCCGCCAGACAACTATTTCAAAACCTTTTATAAAATAAAAAGACAGACTGATCTAACGGGCCAATCATCCCCTAAACACAATCAAATTCGAAGCCGTCGTAGTGCGGGTCGGGGAAGCTTGCTTACTTAAGTCTAATGATGATGTAGATCTTTATATAGAACAAAAAAAGATTTCAAAGCATCAACAGCATTTTTCCAAAGTGATTTGTCATAAGACATAATAAAGTTAATGTAACTGGAATATTTTGAGCTTTGCGTCCAATTTGATGCCCTAAATTGTATTGTTGTAGCGTAAAACCTGGCTTTAATAATATATAATAACAACGTCACCCAATACTATGCTTGAAAGTTATGAACTCAGCCTTGGCTTGTTTAAGGTTTCAGCTTGCCAGTATTTGGTTATTAATTAACTGAATATTATTCGACATTCATTGAGGCTTGCACTCTCCGTTGATGGCATTTTGAATTTATAGCAGTACAGAAGGGCTCTTTAAAGCTGTGCTGAATAAAACCTGCGTACCAATTAGCCTAACCTTTTTATCTAAAAAACCATTTTGAGTTGTAGGTACTACTCTGCAATGTCGGTACTTTAGCCGAGCAATCAACTTAATTAATCTATGGAAATTCATGTTTTTAACGGAGTATTTTAATGTTTTGATAGAGTGCTATCCTACCCTAGTTTTTCAAATTAAAAAAATATACCATTGGAAGTCTGAAATCTCAGGTAATTGCGATTCTGAACACAACTGCAAAGTAATCACGTTCAGTGTGTAAAATGTAAGTTTAATTAAACTTATTCTCTCATTAACAAAGTTTCAGTATGTGAACAGAGTCACGTCCCTAGCAAATACTAATTAAGTACATTTCAAATGTAACATTGTAAGAAAGCTGCAGTAAATAGTAATGTTTGAAGACGGCTAAGTTAAAGTTTACGTACGATACGATAACGCGATGCGGTATCTACTCACACAATTAGTTACGAATTTGTCAGAAAAAGGTTTTACGTTACGTTCAGTAAAACTAGTGATGATCTTTATCTTGATTGTAGTTTGACAGGCCTTTTTACGGAATTAACTTTCTAATTAGGTCATTGTGATCCCAAATAGAGTAAAACCTGGAATAACCTATAAGCTAATTTCCATTCTTAAAACTTGTAGAGTTTTTAAAGGAATCGAATTTTTCTAAATTCTTCGCGGGCAAAGTCGCTGAAAGTCGCAGAAAAACTAAAAAACTTTCTAGCTAAAACTATATATAAGCTTCACTGTCATACAAATATTTAACTTGTCATACCAATTTATTAAAATAGGTAAATACTGTGCTAACTGGCCATATTAAGTTATGTTATGCTATGAGCTGGACTTGAAATAAAAGTTGTTCTCGTATCTTTTGACTTACTGTACGATAAAACGTCTGTTTGTATGACTGTTAGCTTAAAATAGACTATTCTGTCCTGGAAATCGGTTAAAGTACTAAATAACAATTCAAACGAATAAATAATTTATTATTTCAAACTAATTATTTCTAAAAGTATGAAATAAGATACTTTTGAGTCAGAATAATAGCCCATTATTTACAATTCATCAATTTCCAGTGATAGAACGGTCGCTGGGCAACGAAATTATTCTTCGATGTCGGAAAATCCTCCGGGACCCTTTTTTGCGAAAAAATTCAAGTAAAAAGTGACTCAAATGACTTATACAGAACAATTTGCATAATTTTGGAGATAAAATGGAAACAGCTGGTCCAACGAGTTTGAAAAGATTATTCTTATTAATACTAGTTATATCACCCTGTTTTTGTTTTAGATAATTTTTGGCTACAGCAATAAGTATTGTTTCGTTTTTTTCGGGTACCTTTTTGTATTGAAAATGGAATGGTACGTCGTATTAACGTTACTAAGAAAAATCGTTAAAATTATTTTCAATCGTTGCGTTGTACTGTCATTCTAAAAGAGATAATTTACCAGTTTGCTCAAAAGTTTATATAAATTCTATATTTCAAGTTAGTACCTCAATATTAATATCGTTTTGACCGACTTCCAATAAGGAGGAGGTTATCAATTCGACTAATTTTTTTTTATAAATATTACCTGATTTCTCGGGAACACCCGAACCGATTTAAAAATTTATTTTTTTGTTCGAAAAGGTGTGATTTCCAAATGGTCCTATATAAAATATATCAAAATCGGTCTGGTGGTTTTTGAAATATGAACAAAAACTAACATTTGCGTACAATTGTCAGGAAAAACTAAACCGACTTCAAACCCACAATAGGCACACAAAATCGAAAAATAAATTAATATAATAATGACTAAAAGCGTTACTCACTCATCTATTTGAAGTCGGTGCCAGCCAATTCTAACATGTACTACCCTACCTACAAATACTTGTCTACTTACTACGAGTGCGTACATAGTATATATGTAAGTACTAGCTTTTTGACTTGACCAGCCCCGACTTCAAATAGATGACTGAGTAGCGCCTTTGATATCTATATTAATTTGTTTTTCGCTTTTGAGATGTATTTGTGGTTTTGAAGTCGGTTTAGGTTTAGTGTTTTATATAATAGTAATTTATTATCATTGATTTGTTTGAAATCAAACTACAGTATTTTTAAAAAACTTAGTTACATAATGCTTTAAATAGTGAAGGGAAATTTTGTATTATAAATCTGCACGTCTTACCGCCTACGGCCTATGATGTTTTACTACTAAAATTAACTTGTTTCCTAGAGATTAAAGATTACTCACTAAAAGTATGGTTGATCATGTCCCATTTGAATATCAGCAGCATTCGTATATGTTTTTTTTAAAGACCGCGTGCACGTGGCCGTTTTCCTCTTAGTTTTCGTTTTTTTTTTTTATGAATAAAACTGTACAATAATAGACACCGGTCTGCATTCGTATTGTGATTACCGGTATACCAGTGCTATAGTATATAAGTTTACTCGTAAAATAAGTATTGTATGGGTCGATGCATTCTCAGTGAATGAATGAGTGTTTGAAATATTGAACTGCAAGCACTTTCCTTAATCTACCTATATTGAGGAATTATTTATGTCCGCGCTGTTGATTTTTCCCCCTATTTTTAACGCTATTCTTAGTGCTCTTATAGACGGCTAAATAAGTGAAACAAATTTAAATAGAGAAAATTACCAAACATGGTTTTGTTTGAGGTATGTCTGATTGTACACACGAAATGAGGAAATTATTAATTGCCACTGGGCATCTATTGTTCATTTGGTGATAAAAAAAATCTTGTTCTTATGTAATTGTACAAAGACCAACAGAAAAAAAAATATTTTAGCGTTAAGGAAAACAAGGGGATGAAACTTTGTAATTAGCTGTAACACTTTGTTGCCTCGTAAAAAGTTAAACGCGATGCTGTAAATTCTATTTTCTTTTGGATTTACCTAAAATGAAAGGAAATCACGAAGAAGCCTTAAAAGTTTTTAAAGGCATTGAAAACTTGAGCATTAGAAAAGAAATTATCACGAGGATGAAATATAATTTGTGAAGTTTTGTGAGCTAGGGTTAGCTGAAGGTGGTCATTTCTGTTTGAGCTGAAAAGGGCCTGAAAGGAAAATTTCTGGGAATGCGTAAAATTTATTTACCTAAATCAATGTGAAATATGACGAGTAAAGTTGTAAAAATACCAAGCGTTGTTTTGATAATAGATGAAGATGAATAGAATAGGGAAATGCAGCTCAGACGATTGTCGAGTTTCGGTGAGCGCTATGGTAACATAGTATATATAATGCGGGATTTGTGAATTAAACGTCTTTTAACTTCTTTAATTTCTTCTTGATTTTTGGCTCGTATCGACGTATAAATTAAATGTTAAATATTATTACAAAAAAACAACTTCTTCAACGTCTTTCGTCTTCAATTCCTCCATTAAAAAAAAGTATCAATCTTACATCGTTCACTTACTCGCTCGTTCTTCCATCTCACACATTCTTATCATTCACTCTCAGCTGCATTCTGTGATAACATATATTATTACAATTAAGAAGCGTTCAGAAAACAAAAGTGTTGCATCTTACATACATATATGACATGTAAGCTTTGATATGAGTATATATAGTTTCTAGTATTGTTTTATTGTAGTTACGTTTATCTGAAATATGAACTACAATAATACAAAGCAATGTTAAAAACCATGATACGGTGACTTCGCAACATTTCATGACTATATCCAAAAATAGAACAAGCCTTACGACCATGTCTCTCCAACATGTACTAGAAAGGACATACTAATTGACATCTCGACGGATGTCACTTAGAAACAAGGTTTCCGACTACGTCTCACCCCGTGGAATTAGATGAAGACCCTTATTTGATTTACGTGTTATAGTTGATGGGCATCTTTTACCTTTGTGATCCTCTTTCCTTTGTTCTTTGGTAATTAAACGGGCGAAAGTTGGGATTTAACGTCACTAAGAAATCTCGGTACGGAAAAACTTCTTATTTATTTCCTTGGTCTAAAAGAGAATAGAGAAATGTTTATTGTGAGTTTGATACCGTACATACTAAGTACTAATAGTGTCATGAGGCTCCACCTGCAATTTCTCTTTTTAACCAATAAAGTATAAGAAATAAATTCCTACGACACAATCTACGACGTAATAAAATGTAATCATATTTTTATAATTATTGACGAGTCTGTACATAATCATTCCAAACGTTTAGGTTTAAATAAATATTTGTGCACGTGACTTACACGCTATTAAATATTTTCTATTCTATTCTGATTTCAACAAAATTTACTGCTTTCCTTAATATAAATATGGCCCAGAACGAAGTTCATAAGTCCAAAAGAACTTATGTTACTTGAAAAATAAAACAAACTAGAATGTATGCTTAACCAAATCCGAGACCATCTAATACCGTCCAGTGGCAGTCCCTGTTTAGGGACTGAAAAACTGTTGGTCCGTTGGCCAAGGCCGAAAGAAGCACCTACAGCTACTAACTATACCTACTCCTGTACTCCTGCTCTGAAACCGTGACAATTGCGTGAACATTTTAAATGAAAGCTATTTAGAGACAAACATTCAAAGGATCCCTTATTTGTCAATCTGGATAGTTTTGTGAATTCTTTGAACTAATGAACGATATCAAATAGTTGCAACGTTTTCCTTTGAAATATTTCCGACGGAACAGATTTTTTTCCAGTAAACAGTTGAATCAATCAAGCGAAAGAAGCGAAGAAAAATTCGGAAATGTCATAAAAATATTTAGTTTTTATTTCTTATGTCAATAAGTTTTTTTAATGGTATTTTTAGTAACTTTCTGCCTAGCCCTAACTTGGAAGAATTTCTACTCTGCCAAAACCCCTTTAGACAATTAAAACATAGGCAGCTATCCAATTTCTTTGGCAGTTATAGATCAGATCTCCATCAACAACTAGCAGTGCCAACAGTAACGTTTGTGTCCCGGATGCTGCAGATACGATGTTAAAATAAATATAGCGGGGCGAGTGTAGCACTCGATTTCCGACGTTCTCGCTTCCGCTTCGGTCCGCAGTTAGAGATATGTTCTCATGGTAGATTATCAGGTGAAAGCACGGTGAAAGCAATATTTCAGACTATAACCATTTTTTTCGAAACTCGAGTCGGATTGACCGACCGTATATACGTGAGTGTCCCGTTATCCAATTAAATATGTGTAACAACCACGTTAATTTTAATACTAATATTATCAGCTAGTTATTTCCCTGAACTTTTACCGATAATAATACAGAATTCAAAACTATTTTTTATAAGAAGATCGATTGCACAAACGAACAAAAACTTCATGTTACTCATTCCCATTCAAACAGTTTCAATCAAATAACTCGACTGAACGAAGACAAGTTAGTGAGTCAGAGTAAAAAAACTATTTCTTATCACTAGCATTACAAAAATACACTTAGAAATGACAAAACCAAACCTTTACATATTGACACCATTTTCGCCAAAGCAAATTTTCACACATAACTCAGAAGCGACATGAAGCTTCGTAAACAGCAGTTAGGCACGTACAATATTGACTTCCAATAGTTTCTGTCTATTTGGTCCGACTTAGTGACATTAAAGTTAGTACAAACAAGAAATAGGTCGTCCTTGCCCGCATCTAAAGACCAAATTACATGCTCGTAAGTACCAACACACACCAAAAGTTGGGCCTGAGTAAAACAACGGTTCAATAGTTTAAAGTTTCTTTATTTGTTGTTACGACCGCGGTTTCTAAGCGATTTTCCATGTAAATGTGTTACATGTGTCACTACTTTGTTGGCTATTTTCCAGAAAAATCTTGGTTTGATGTAGGACTGATCTGATTCTGTCTATTTTTCAATAGGTAACTAGTTTTTTTACTTGAGATAATTTGAGTAACTTTCACGTCTCTTTATGAATACGGAATGTCTTTAGATATGATTCATGGTAACGTTTAGGTATACTTATAGACACATATAAGCGTAAGTAAGGTATAGGCGGTAAGTCTGAATTCAGAATTCGATAGCTGGTAATAATTTTAATTGTTTCCTGATAATAATTAATAGTTTCAATATTTGATTTTGAGATGAAATGGTGATGAATGATAATTAATTGTCGAGAATAATAATCGACAACATTGTTTTTTGTCATTGATAGTTTTTTCTAGCATTTTTCTCCGCTGCGCCAACGTAGACGCTTTTAGTTACTAGTTACCGACACTAACACAATTTTGATTTTTTATCATCAAAGAGTATTTTTTTGCCCAACTACGGGCAGAAAAAATGTTTATGCTTGTCCAGAGAGTAGAGTAGGATTTCATACTAGTTCTACAGTAAGCAATTAATGTTCATCAGTATCTTGTAATTGAAACAGAACACAAAAACTGTCCACGTTTGCGGTCTGCTTAAAAGCGCAAATGTGACAAACTTTAACCGCTTACTTCCACATTAAATGTTAATGATAATATTGTTCTCCTCACCTCCAATCTTTATGAATATTCTGTACGTACATAGGTACTACCTACATCCTGTACTGCCATTATTCACCATGTAAGGAAATCGCATACCTGTCGGATGCAACATTAATTAATCAGACCAAATCGGCTGCATGTCCCGGTCCAGATTAACTAAGATTGGTTTCCGTTTCAACGTGGACATCTGACGCGTCATCAGTAATCAAGATAATGGCTTCAATACTACTCAGACCTAAATTGGACTATTATCTAATTGAATATAGGCGTGTTATTAATTTAAAATGTTGTGATTCTACAATACCTTAAATTTGCAAGCTACTTAGCAACTACACTAAAAACTGTGGTGGCCTAGTGGGTAGAATGGCAGATTTCACAATCATTACGAACGACCGTTTGTTTACATCCCGTCTAAATCTCTAATTATTTTTTCTAGCGTAGACTCAGCGTAGATGTGAGAGTTTGTCATGACCAATGGCTTTAACCAATGAAACCAGTTTATCGGGACTTGTGTTATTCACCAACCTGCTGTTAGTCACTGTAATGAATTAAAATGACAATGACAAAATGGGCTAAGAGATAAAATACCTTATATCTCTGGCTGACGAGTGCAAGTGTGAGCGTAGTGTTTGTTTGTTTTAACGCACAAATCACAGGACTTATTTTAAAAAATCTTTCACCATTGGATATTTACCTGATCTCCGAGTGCTATGGCAAAGTCGGGGGCGCTAGTTATATTATAGTCTGGAATAGTACATAGGCTACATGCGGTCTCAGATTGAGATATGTAGGTCGGTACTTACTTTTTTACAGATTCCGGGTATACTTTTTTGCGCGAAAATACCGAATATGTACGAGAATTACGCGGGTAAAACCGTGAGGTGCTGCTAGTATGTTATATTGTCTAAAATCGATGTAGAATGTACAGTCCAACTTCACAGCAAGACTGTTAAGTGATACAAAGCCAACTTATTTGTATGTGGCCGGGTCTGATTCGAACCGCCCAATAACGAAGCCGAGTTTGTGTAACACTCTTGTGCACTTCTTCAGTAATACGATAGAAACTTTTACTGTGGACTAGTGTTGTTCTTTTCAAGATTTTGGTTTTGTGGCAGTAATTTTTTTTTCAAAGACCATTTTCTAATTTATAGTAACGTATCAAATCTCTGACAAATGAGGATTGTAATTCATTTCTTGCCAAAAATAACGCATGGAGTATTTTATTTTTCATTTGACTTCTCATTTTTGAAGTCGGTTAAAAGAAAATTCCGCGTCAAAACGGAATATACAATATTATACTCAATACTACAAAGCAGTGAGTATGCGTTTCGTCTAGATTTACATGCTAGTTTGACTAACAGTAGTAGATTATTAAAATACAGAGAAAAATGGTAATTGGATATGTCTGCCCGTGTGATTAAAAACTTTTGTGGCACCTCGCGCCAATCGTATCAGTTTACCCACTTAGACCAACCAACATCCTCAAAGTTTACCCGTGAACATGGTGTGAGACACTGCATCGAAATATAGTCGACTTATAGGAAATGTACCGTAATTGAACATATTACCTACTTGTAGTATAGTGTCATAGAATACATATCGGTAAGTGTGCAATGCGGTATTAAGTTCTTATTGATGGTTTTATTTCATTAATTAAAATTTAAGTAGATCTTTGAAACCATTGCTACTGAAAGGTTGGCCGGAGCAGTAAACTGTTTTTTTTATAATTTAGAGTGACGAGACGAGCTAGACATGTGCTTGATGGTAAGCAACATGCCAGCCACATAACACACAGTGACATGCAGCTGTCCATGAAGAGTCCAAATCATTACCTAGCACTGCACTGCGGTCGTCAACCAGAGATCTAAGATATTATATATCTAAGCTCTGTAATTTCTCTGGTCACTTATAGCAATATGGTTGTTACACTTGTTTTTAAAACGTTTTTTCAATTAAATGTTTTCACGGTATACCCAATAAAGGGTTTTAAATCTATAGGAACATTTACAAAAATGTTTTTTTTTTTAATTCTAGTTTTGTAATTTATGCACATTGAACACTGAATGCATGCAAGGCAAAACTCTTTGTTATAAATAAACTTACAGCAGAACCTATTTATTCTTTACAAACAATTCTAGAGCATAAAAAAAAAAAAGTTTTGAGGTATCGTTCAAAAAATAGAATTAGACTGACAATTGCCTTTGTTTTAGGCATGGCAGATATTTTGATGGACTTTTAACAATTTTTAGTATTTTTTCTAAAATTATTTGTATGGTGAATTAATAACCGAAAACGTTTTTTATTCATTATTAGCATGGGATTTTTTTATTTCTGGAAATAGTAAAACGCAGGTGAGTTAGTTATATTGTATTTTTATTATAAGTGAAATAGTTTTCTAGTCTCTTCCGTTGTGGTTTCTATGTGATTTCATGCTTTTTCCTTAGAATATAGTTTTTATATTGTATCAAATTTTCTAACAACGAGTGATTAATTAATGCTGGATACTTATTATCTAAATGACATTACTTTGATATCACCAGATCAAATGTGCAGTGTGGTGATGGTTTGAGATTTTTTTCTGATATAATCACCTGATCGATAACTGTCGCTTGTTCTCTGTCTACTGTAGGTCTACTATGTGATTTGGTATTGACTAAAGTGTCGATCAAATAACTAAATCGATATGAATTGATAAAATACTATAACAATTAAAGGTTCTATTTTTTTTTTTAACTATAATAGGTTCGCACTTGACCACCATCTCGCCTGATGTTAAGCGATGATGAGATCTACGATGGAGCGTGCTTACCTAGAAAAAACCGATTCACTCTCGATTTGAAAACACTAAGATTGTAACCATCAGGGAAAACCCACTCAGGCAAGGCATTCCACAACCTAGACGTTCTTATCACAAACGTGGAGTCAAATCTCTTCGTTTGCGTTAGTAGTCTGAAAAAATATATGCTGATTATATTCTATAACTAGCTGAACCCGCTACTTCGTTCGCGTAAGCAGATGTTACTAACTTATACATTAGTTGGAAGTATCGTACGTCAAATATTTGGATAAGTAGTCATTGAAAACCCTTTGAGTTTGAGTGAATTTGTTTTTCCACACAAAAATATATTTAATTTTATCATCTTTATTTTTATTTTCTTAAACAATATCAAACATACTTAGTAATGTTTCATAGTATCGAACATAGCCGCAAGTGTTAAGTTTGTAGGATTTTTATAGGATACATTATGAAAAGTCTGAAGCGAATGTTCATGATCTGATACCTACTTATCTCTTTTTATCCGCAAGCTGTTTTCTAGCTGTTACCCGCAAATTCGCCCGCGTAAAATTTTGAACGAAGCCTGTGTGGAATAAAAATGATTAAGATTTTGAGTTTTAATGATATTCAAGCAAGTTGAACCCGTAAATCTAAGCCAAGTCTTAGTGAAATGTTAATGTATGAATTTAATTGTAGGTAACACAGAAAAAAATCCAAGAACGAAATAATCCAAATTCGGCATCATAATCCTTTTAGCAGCAAAAACTTATTAGTACAATTTAAAATACCAGTAACGTCACCTAGTGATGAAAGAAAAAATACATACCACAATGGCAAAACATCGATTTAAATGGCCTTTAGTGCTTTTAGATTTAAACTGGCATTAGCGCCGTCTAATGAGAATATTATGTTGCTTGCTATTTTGATTGTGAACGCAAATCACCTATATTATCTACGCCAAAACGGGTGCATCAATTTTTCATTTTAGGCTTTTACCTTACCATCACATCAAGTTCGTTACGAAAATATATGCTTATATTAATATGGAGTTAAATGAAAATATAGACTTATTAGCCCATGTGAAATTTTAGACTCTAAACTATATGTGTTTCGTATGTCAACCATATGGGTTGACATACGAAACACATATAGTTGTGCTGTTTTGACGTGATAGTTAATATTTGTTTCCTTAGGGCCCATGCTTCTTTTCAGGTTGATAGGTAATACATAAATGTGGTATTTCAGACTATACGTTATCTCTGTTTCAATTTTCTACCAAATTTGCTTAGTCTTTCCGACGTCACAGTAACCTTATAAGTAACCGATTTGCTATTTCTGAGTTCAAACTACGTCTGTTTCGAATTCCTTCAAAATATGTTCAGCTGGTCCAACGTTGTCCTGTAATTATTATGAATGTCACTGTTTGGATGTTTGTTACTTAATCATGGCGGAACGTATCAAGTGATCGGGTTGAAATTTGAAATAGAATTAGATTATAGTCTGGCAGAACACATAGGCTAAACATTGCCTATGTATAAGTACCCTATGTATTACTTAAGCTAAACCAAGAATGTGTCTTTAATTTTAACTCGATACATTCAGCCGTTCCAACGTAATTGAGCAGTAAAAATTGAAACATTGACATAATTATATAATATTAGGAAAGCATAGGATTTAACAACAATTTAGAAAAAATAAAACGGGTCAAATGCAAATGGTACTCGCGCGCGAAGGGTTCTGAACCATTAGCAAATAAACGGATTTTATTGTATGGGAGCCCCCTGAATAATTTATTTTATTTTAATTAATTACTTTTAAAGAGAACATAAAACTAAATATTATGTGAATAGTTAAAGGGTCTACCTGTAACAGGTAAGTTATTATTAGTATCGAGCAAGAAACGGTAAAAACGCATGTTTGTTGTATGGGTGCACCTCTTAAATATTTATTTTATTTTTAGTATTTATTGTTAAAGCGGCAATAGAAATACATCATCTGCGAAAATTTCAACTGTCTAGCTATCACCGTTCTTGAGATACAGCCTGGTGACAGTCGGACGGACGGACGGACGGATAGCGAAGTCTCAGTAATAGGGTCCCGTTTTACTCTTTGTGTACAGAACCCTAACAACGGTCTGCTTCGGTCACCGAAGCTTGTTGAACACTACCTTTAAATTTTAAACAGTGTTTGGATTGAAATAATACGTTTTCTAATAAGTTACGGCTGGTCTAGTAAGTTACAGCTGACCTAGTCGGGAGAACGGCGACTGTCGATCCGGAGACCCAGGGTTCAAACCCACGCGCACCACTATCTTTTCAGAGTCATGTTCGTAATGCCGGTAATTAAAACGGTGAAGAAAACACTGCGAGGAAACCGAAATCTACCTATAATCTAAGTTCTAAGTCATATGTCATCCACCAACCGACACTGGGCCAGCGTGATGGATTATAACCTTGTCTCTCTCCTTGCGAGAGAAAGCCCCGACGCCCAGCAGTGGGAACATTTAATGGGTTGTTTAGGCTGCTACTTATTATGCTGATATGTTTTCTCCAAAATAACAAAAATCTACTTCAGTGATAGGTAATTTAATTCTGTCATTCGACTAAATTTTATAAGAAGCTATGACTATGTCGTAACAGATAGATCTAATTTTATTTTAGCTGATTTTAGCTTTTGTTGATATTTGAAAACTACCTCCCTGTTTTCGATATCTAAGATCACCTCTGAAGTATTTTCTACCAAACAAAAAGGAATTATCAAAATCAACTAACAATTAGCGAAGTTATCGTGTAAAATAAAACCAAATAAAAAACATGCAACCCGATTGAAAACATCCTCCTTGTTTGAAGTCGATTAAAACCGAATGATGTTTGTTTTTCCACACAAAATATATCTTTGACAATTATTTTGTCATCCAAGACGACGCGACGCGATCACGTGGGCACTTTCTAGAATCTAGATATTCTGTGGATAGTCTGATACACAGAATACATAGAAGTTAGTATGTACCGAACGCGCCGCGCGTGTCGTTGTTATTTAATGTTTGTGTAATTTCCGAACCACCAGACCGATACTATTCAAATTTTGACGGGACAATATAAAAAAATATGTTCTTTCTAACAAAAAAAGAATTAATGAAATTAAACAACGCAAACATGAGTTACAACCAAATACACATTCTGACTTTCACCCCCTCCCGTAAGAAAACCACTCAGAATTTGGGGATCAAAAGTAGCCTACAGCAATGTCCTTAGTATAAACTAAAATCATGCCAAGTTTCAGCTGAATTGAATCAGTAGTTTCGGCGTGATGCGTGATCTCTATACAGAAAGACAGACAGACAGACAGACAGACAGACAGACAGACAGACATGAAAGAAAAAAATGCAGTTTCGCCATCAGTATCGACTATGGAGTGCCCCAAAAAAAAATTTTTCAAAATATCTTCAATGTACAGAATTCGACCCGTTACAGTTTTATTATAAGTATAGATCTGGAAAATAGTCTGACCTCTCTGAGAAGCGAATCTTCTCGTGACCATGGCTGTTGTAACGTCCCGGTAATTAGATAAAAATTTAGGTCTTGACCAAGTTCTGAGCTCACAATAATATGGGTCCATTTCGCAAAAAAGTACAATAAATATATGTTATGTTTTTTTTTCAGACATAATGGCCAGATGTCGGCGAAAGCGGAAGTAAGTGTACTTAACTTTTTTTTAATTATAACTTTTCTAGTTTTGTTTAGTACCTAAATTGTAAGTCAGAATCTTAAGAGATTTAGAGATTTTAACAGTTTCAAAAACCGGCTAAATTTGTAAAATTAGAAATTAGTCATAGCATGGACATTTTAGGAACGTTTTTAGTTGACGCGCCATCGTCTAGTCTGATGTTAAAAACAAGTAGTCATTATCATCATAGAGCACGGTTATTTAGAAGGAACCCGATTGACTCTTCAACTTCAGCAACCGCTCAAACAATAAACAATCAAATATCTTCTATTAAACTATTTTTAATGATATACACTATATACTACTATGCAATTTAAAAAGTTGTAGTTTCAAATTAATCGAATTTCAACCACAAAGCATATAATTTTGACTACGGATTTAAAGATAAACAAATCATTATTTTTGCGCGTATGTCAAATGTACGAGGTATACAATACGCGGAATACGTAGGTAAGAGTAGGTTGTGTGTGTTTTTTTTACGTATGTTGTAAATGATTCAAAAAATATTCTGCACTCTCTTATATAAGTACCTAAATCATATAGAGTGCATATTTCATACTGCTCAGTCCGCGTCATTATCGTAAATAGGGATACAAAATTTTTGCTTCATGTTTTAATGTATTGATACGTGTTAACAAGCGTGGAGATTATCTTTACCACTCCAATTGAGTGTCAGTCTGCCACAATATTTTTTTTTAATTTTAATAATTTTTATTTACAGGATGTGCAGAACGTAAGTTACTCAATGTATCACAAACTTGCACACAAACAGGTAATAAGGTCAAAGTACATATGTCTCGGATAGGTATTTTTTCAATTTTTTTTATATGAGGTAATAAAAATTGGATGATTTTTTTAATCAGCCTTGGAAAATTCTATCTAACGTTTGCTTTGTATTTTTCTGCCTATAGCCAATATTACTATATTCCAATTTAAAAGCAGAAATTGAAGTTTCAGAAATACGAGTATTTCGAGGCGAAAACACATTTTATTCGATCATCAGGAAATAAACATACTCTTTTTTCTCAAACTACTGCCTAGAGTTGTTATAATAACAATTCTAAGCAGGAGTTGCTTACCTATAAAACATTTTACGGGAATTAGTCCGTGACATCTAAATATTTTAATGAGTCGTGTGTTTTCGATTTGTAATGTTGAATGTAGTATGAGAGTGACGGGATGCGCAGGCCATGTGCACAATAGTACGTTACATACCTGCTTGCATTGAAAACGAGTCAAAATCACTTAACACTATCAAATCTCTGTACTACGCTCGTCATCCAGTGATGCACATTAAATGATTTACATCAGTCAAGTGTTTTTTTTTTTTCTGGAAATATTTATATTCATACTGGCGCAAAGTTAAGTTGAAATAATAATCTTTCAATGTACGCTTAGGAAATAAGCAACTGACCCACAGGTTTACACTTGACCGCCATCTCGCCTGATGTTAAACGATGATGCGGCCTACGATGAAGCGTGTTTACCTAGAAGAAACCGATTCACTCTCGATTTGAAGACACAAAGATTGTAACTATCGGGAAAAACCCTCTCAGGCAACGTATTCCACAGCCTAGACGTTCTTATCACAAAAGTAGAGTCAAATCTTTTCGTTCGTGTCTTTGGAACATCAACCATGAAACGATGTCGCTTTTTCGAGCTACGAGCATTCCGATAGAAAAAAGGGCAAGGTGGTATTAGATCGCACAAATCAGTCGCACACTCTCCGAAGTGTATCCGATAAAAAAACCGATAAGCTGGCAATTTTCCGGCGATGTTCTAGACTTTGCAGTCTTTTTCGCACGAGAATGTCATTGCCTATGAGCCTTTTGGCACGTCTCTCGATCGATTCCAGAGCTTCCAGCTGATACTTAGCCGATCCATCCCAAAGGTGCGAGCAGTACTCCATACAGGAGCGAATCTGTGCTTGGTATATCGTGAGCAACTGTTCAGACTTGAAGTACCTTCGCACCTTTGAGAGGACACCTAGTTTTTTGGCAGCTAATTTAGCCTTAGATTCGATATACGAGCCAAAGTTGAGAGTCGATGACAAAGTAACGCCCAACAGCTCGAGATGGTCGGATACCGGCACGGTTTTTTTGCTATCAAAAGTATTTACGTCAAAAATATAAGTAGCCCATTGGAGGATGTTCCAACTACTGAGAATCGGGACTTTCTCTCACAAGAAGAGAGCTAAAGCTACCACCACGTTGGCTAAATGGGGATTGGTAGATGACATGTTCTCCAAAGATAAGTTTCTCGGAACGTCAAGTACTTGCAATGACTTCCTGTTAACTCCTAACCTCCGAGGCCGTTTATGATGGCTTGGGTAAAGCTAAGTTTTGTAGTGGTAGGACTCTATGCAGAATCCGTCAGGGGAAGTACCATATATTTGCCATCGCTGTGTTCTGGTTTGAAAGGCAATGTTTCCAGTGACATTACAGGGCATAGAGATAAAACATAATAATCTCTGAGCGGCAGCGCAGTGCACTACTAGGTAATGATTTGGACTCTTCGTGTTCCAATAGCTACGTGTTACTGTATTGTTATGGGTTGCCATGTTGCTTACCATCACGCACATGGACTGAATGTCTCGTCGTTCCTATACTATAAAAAAAAATCTCGTACTTTTTTTTATACATTTCAAAAAATTCGGCCTAGTAGGCAGTGACGTAGACGAAATTCGAGACTATTATTAATAAGTTAGCGGTCAATCCAGTGACCCGTCCCAATTTCATCCGGGTTGATTGAATGATTAATAAAATAGAACACGGAGTAGCAAAAGCGCAGAGCTTTTACTCAACAAAAAAACATCTTGCCCGGCTACTCACCAACTAGAGGATCTACCGCCTAACTAAAACTGTATTAGCTTTAATATTGCTGTCTCTTTTCTTTTCGCTTGAAATTAATGAGACAGCTATATCAAAGCAATAGCGCAGCTCCGTGTTGGGGTATAATAGGATAGGTATGTGACAAGTTTTCAATTTATTTCTTATACCTGGCCAAAGAAAAAATGGTGCTAGCTCTCGAAATATTTAGTTTGTACAAACATACAAACTTTCACATCTAACTAACATTTTTAATTTCAAAATTTGAGTGTTTGGATATTTATTGCTCAATCACGTCGGAACGACTAAATGGATTGGGTTTAAATTTGGACCACAGGTTAAAGTATGAAAGAACACGTAGGTATTTTTTTATTCAGCAAAAATAACGAGAACGGAAACTACGCGGGTAAAACCTATCCGTTCATACGTTGCCGTTACGACGTGATTGAGCAGCAAACATTCAAATGTCAAAACATTTACATGACATTTACTTATACATAACATTTACGTATACATAACATTTACATATTAGAATAACTATAAATAAAGTTGAAATTTGAATTAGAATAGTAGGATAGTGAAATTTTCACTTCTGCCATCGAGACTTCAGCGCTCACATTTTTTGTATTGGTACATAGGCGGTGCCGGAGCAGGTCTGGGCGGTTCAAGCACTGCCGGTCCGGCGACCGGCGGTACCCCGTCAGACAGCGGTGCTGCCGCAGACGACGCAGCTGCCGACGACGCCGCCGCTGCAGAAGACGCTCCCGTTGCCGCAGGCGTAGCAGGTACACTCCGCGAGGCATAAGCTGAGCTTTGCATTTGTATGAGTGTACATGGATAGTGTAGGTGTGACAACCACCGGCCTTAGGCGCGGCGCCATTCTGTCTCGCCGCGCTCCTGCCTGATTGGTGATCACTCACACTAATGCAAAGCTCAGCCTATACCTCGCGGACAAAATTTCAAGCTCCTGCCTGATTGGTGATCACTCACACTAATGCAAAGCTCAGCTTATACCTCGCGGAGTGTACGCAGCTTACTCTAAAGGCTAAGCCACAGTCTATTCAATCATATAGTCGTTCAACAAAGCCACAAAGGGGCAATCGTGCGGGACGTGCGGGGTGAGACCCAGAAAGCGCGCTCCCGCCTCGCTCGCGCTTCGTGAGCGCGGTTCAGTTTTCGGTTTTATCTACACGTGTCTAGACATTATTGTAATGGTAGGACTTTTTGTGGGGTAGTACCACACCTTTGCCAGTTATTCTACTGCCAAGGAGTTATGTGGAAACGTTACTGTTTTCCAGTTTTAAGGGATATTTCCAGTGAAATTACTGGGCATAGAGATGAAACATCTTATATCTCTAGGTGACGAGCGCAGTGCAGTTTTAGGTTATTACTTTAATAGAGATTTGAACTCTTCATGTCCCAATAGCTGCGTGTCACTGTGGTGTTATGTGGCAGGCATGTTGCTTACCATCAGGCACATGTCCAGCTCGTCTTGCCACTCTTTACTATAAAGAAAATATCGGCGTTTCTACCAAGTTCAAAGACGATGAACTACTGGGAGTATTACTTTATACTGTGTCTAAGGGCATGAAACTAGCAAACAAAACGCTCGCCCTTTTTTCCTACCTCTGAGCTCTACTTAAGTTTCAGTGGCATGCGATGGCCTTGCTCAAATGGAATGCACGCGCGCGCTACTGCGTCCCGTTTTGCACTGCGAGTAGCAGTTTGCTTGAAATATGCTTCGTACCGAGTTTAACAAATTTATAATCCAAAAATTAATCCTTCTTTTTCAACAATTTTTTCAACAATTTTTCCTTTGTGTTTTTGCATTAAAAAATAGTTGCTATTATATTATGACTAGAGAAAACACGGAGTAGGAGAAGTTTTTTTACAAAGTTTTTCGAATTTTAAATGCAATTTGGACTACCTACCTGATTTTCGTATGAAATGGTCAACTAATTGCTCACCACGATTCATAATATACTCGTAGAGTTATAAATTAAACCTCAATATCATTTTTAAAGACCTATATATAAATAACCCACATGTATGGTTTTACTGAAAAAATTTTTTTTGACTTTCAGTTCTAATTATGGGACACCCTCAAAATTTTTTTTTTTTTTTCTATTTTTTGTATGAAAATCGTAATGCGGTTCACAGAATACATCTACTTACCTAGTGTCACTAGTATAGCTCTTATAGTTTCGTAGAAAAGTGGCTGTGGTATACGGACGGATAGACAGACAGACATGACGAATCTAGAAGGGTCCCGTATTTTGCCATTTGGCTACGGAACAGTAATGAACCAGTTTAAATTCGATCCATTTAAATTGTATCCATCGACTAAACATGACGTTTTATATTTACAACAGGCACCTATGGCGCTGCCGTTCACGTTCCGGATCTTTCAAGCGCTGCAAGCGATGTGACCGCCGCTACAAGATCCGGCGGCGATCCCTCTCACCCAGTGGCTCCACTGCTGGCCCTTCTGCTCAGCAATAGAAGCCTAACTTACATCACAATACTCGAGCATCGAAATCTGACCATTTTTCCTTTCACTTTACAAAAAAGAGTTCAAGTTTTGAAACGAAGTGGAGAGACACGAAAAAATTGTTGAAAATTCTACTTTATGAATGATAATTTTAGGCTCGTATTTCGATGAACGAGGCTTGTTTTGTGGAGTTGATCATCTGTGAGCCTTGTGATCGTGGTGGCGGTAGATGAAGGCGTAACTCAGATGGACGTTTTTCATCGTGCCTGCGTGTCGTCTAGTAAGTCATTGCGTTATTTGGTTTCATTGAACGAAGGTTTTTAACAAAAAAGTTGCTACGTTGAGTTCGCTAAAGGCTCCCAGTTTACAATAAAGTTAATTTTTAACTTTACATTATACGAGTACATTGTGCAGTCAAGTCTGTTCACTATATTGTTAAAAGTTTTAAAGCTTTTATTGTGCAATTTCAAAACTATCTTTTTCACACTCTTTATAGCTCAAAATACACGGTACCAAAACAGATCAGATCACCACCGTAACTTTTAAAAAAACTTCTGGATGTTGAGCCTATATGTAAACTACAAGTAAAATCTGTCAGTCTATGTTATTTTATCTGGTTGAAAATTTCATTAGAGCCCCAAAATTGCTGATTCATATTACACCGACATTTATAGAATTTAAAAAAAAGACATGTGCTTTAAAATTGATAATTTATTTTCAGATGTCCTTAGTCTCGTCGGTGCTTTGTCCGTGCTTTGAAGCCATATCTATCGTTTGAGAAATTGTTTGTACACTTTTGTTTATTAAAAAAATAGTTCTTTTACAACTCTAGTCTTTTATAATAACCACAGTAGTAGTAATAGCAGTAGTACACGCGCAAAACATATATTATTCAGAGAGCTGGTAGCATATTTTCGGTAGGTATTTCAGGTAAACTTGTCACATATTTCTCCTATTATAAGAGTAGACCTAGCTCGTAAGTAGCTCCTGATTTCGTGTTGAATTTTTGCCACGTTTTCATTCAAAAATTAAATAATGTATACCTACTTTTTAAATTAGCTTACTCCCTTAATCCCGCTTAATCCCGCTCTCTGTATAAATGCAATCGGATTGCAAAATATATTCTCTGTACACTGATTTGATTTGGTGATTTTCAATTTGTCTAAGTACTGTGCCCCATTTGAAGGCAACTCAAAAACATATTAGACGCTCCGTTGGGCCTAATCTGGAGTCAATCTTAGAAAATGTAGCCACATTTTGTCAATCGTGTAATGCGGCTGTGATGAGTTATCGGGGATCGGTATCTGAATAATTGAGATGTACGATTTTTTTTGTTTTAAATATTAGATGAGGAAGGAATTAAAGTACCTAATACGCTTGTCAAGTAGCATTTTGAAAATAGTTTATATCACTGCCTAGTACTCTTAGATAAATAATAAGTAAATGGTCTATTTACTTATTAACTACCACTACAAAACTCCTACAAAACAAGAAAGTTTAAAACATGTGTTAATATTACTCAAATCGAATATTGTTCTCATCAATGTTTCGTCTAATCTAATTAATGGTATTTCATTAAATAAAAAATTAAGAGTAAGTAAATTCAGTGGTTTCCACACGGTTCCTTTTGTAGGTACGTAAGCAGATGAGGAGGTGTATGTTAGCTATGGCGATATAGTGATGTGCCGCGACAAAAGTATGATACTTTCACAAGAGCGACAAGACAAGAGCGATCAGACCTGTGCTTTCGGGGTGTAACTCTATACGTAGTATATGTAAACTCTTTGCTAGAATGACGTCACCCATTGAAATAAGATTAATTTGTCTTAAAATTTATCTGGACTACCACCCACCTTTTCAGAATTTTCAGAGCAAGATTTGCACATTTACTTAGTGCTCAGGCGGGGGAAAAAGTGGCAAATGAGTAGGTAATATTATTTCCCCAGGCCGGCTGCGCAAATTTCACAGAATTTTATTTTCGTAAACTCTCAGATGCTATTGTTAGGATAGATGAAAGTTATAGATACCTATTCAAGTTTTCTATGCATGAATAGTAATTCTTAGGCCTTAGTTGCGCATAGCTCCTACTCTACTTTCTAAAGCCCAAATCTATGTTTCCTACTAATACTATAAATGCGAAAGTTTGGATGTTTACGCCTGAATAACGTAGGAACGTCTGAACGGATCAGGTTGAAATTTGGAACTCTTTTCTGAATCCATCCTATGGTTGCCTGGAAGAGATCACTTTACTTTAGAGAGAGACTTTTATAAGGTCACCAATCGCTGCTTTATTTTATTTTGTTTCAAGTAACTTTTGTTTATTTTTAAAATAAGTGCAATGAAAAGTGAATATATCAATCTATATCCATTCCACGTCAACACACGAGTATTCATTCTTTGCCAAAGGCAACGTTTACGTAAATACGAGTAAAATGTGTAACAAATCTTAACGTACGCATCGTCCGTTTTTTCTTCAATTTAGATTATATATTATACTAGCGGCCCGTTCCTGCTTCGGTCGGATATTGTCACATAAAGCCCACATTAATCGAAATAAAAACTATCCTATCTTTTAAGTTGGATTAATCTACACACGGTGTCCAAATTTGATTAAAATCGGCTAAGTAGTTTAGGAGTCCATCGTGGATAAACATCGTGACAGGAGATTTATATATATTAAGATTTATACTTGACATTGGCGAAATTGTGAGGCTAAACCACAATAAAAGCCATAAATAAAGAGTTGAAGTTGAGTATTTTGTGTAAAAAAATAATTCGTTTTAGGTTTTGCTTTCGGTTTCATACCTTTAGTTTTTGAAAACAAGTATTTTTTTTAATAACTAGGTTACATGTAGGTTTACACTTGGCCACAATTTATCCTGATTCTGAGCAATGTGCGACGATGGAGCGTGCTTACCTACCTCTGGAAGAAACCGATTCACTATCGACTCCGCTTAAGGGCCAATTCACACAGGAGAGGCAGCGGCCGACAGCGACGCGACGAGCACTCCAGTGACATTAATTTTAAACTTTAAATAAATATTAGTAGACTATTCCCACACAAAACCACCCGATCCCAAACTTAAAACGCTGCCACAGTAAATACAAATGTTTACTGTGCCGCTGCTGGCCGTTGACATACCGGTGTGAATCGGCCCTAACTTGACTTGATTTAATGCATCGGAGTACAAAAAATAAGTAATGATAAATGAAAAAAAAAATGTTACGAGAATATTATACTAATTTGAACATATTTTTTTTCAAATCAATTAAAGAAATTAGGACTCTCCGACTCGTGTTTTGCCATCGCAATGCAAGTTATATTTATGACTTATTAGCGCCCTGCGAAACCTTTACCGTTATTTTCCCGGGATAAAAAAGCGTAGTATGTGTTATGTATACATACTTACAAACTTCCGCGTTTATCTTTGCATTTTACTCGCGTAGCTTCCGTTACCTTTATTTTTTTGGGATATAAAGTAGAAGTGTTCTTCCAAACTATAATTAATTTTTTTTTTAATTTCCACTCGATCCGTTGTTTATTGCTCAATAACGTCGGAACGACTAAATGGATTGAGTTTAAATTTGGAACACAGATTAGAGTATGAAAGAACACATAGACTTTTTTTTATTCCGGGAAAATAACGAGAACGGGAACTACGCAGGTAAAACCAATACGTTACGACGTGATTGAGTAACAAACATAAAAAAATCCAAACATTAAAAATATTAGTATGATAATAGTATTTTTGGGGTCAATTTCTCAGATACATGCTTGAAAAATGCAACAAAAGCTAATACAGCAAATAGTGGTTAAAACCCTTTAGTCAACTATTGACCTAGGATCGCACGTGTGTCGTGTCAGGATTACAGGCTTGACCGTCGTCGTATATTAACTGTGAATAATTGGCGGTGTGGTTGCTTGCCGTGGTTTCCCTGCCCACCTAGCTCTGCCGCGTAGTGCCTAGACACTTGTGAATTGCGATGTCGTTAAATTGAGATGTTTGTGTTTCTAATGTGTTGCTTTATATTATTAGTTATACGAGTACACATGTAGTGTAAGGCACGAAAGGGTTTCCTGGTGGTTCATATGAGCCATACATTTTGTTCACGCGGGCCTGTAGTCTAAAACTTAGATTTAGAACACATCCGTCAGATTCCACTTTCGTCAGAATATTTTTTTTTTGTAAAATCAGTTCAGTTTCGTCAGGAATGACCAATGTGGAGTCCCTCTAATGACTCTTTCGTCAGTTTTCAGTTTCGTCAGATGACCAATGTGGAATCTGACGTAAGGGTCCCTTTTGTCAGGTTCCACTTTCGCCATAATTAATAATAGTGATAGTAATAAGCCATAATCAGTAACATTTTAAAAATATACTTTAATGTACATAACAACTTAAACATAAAAAGGTACTTACACCTATATGTATGTAATATTTCACCTTAATGTTAATAATTAAGGTGAAATATTATACATTAGAAATAATCGACTCAATCGTTTCAGACAAGTCAGAACTGAACATTTCTGAGCCAAACACGATCTTATTATCTCTTCTCGCGACTTTGTGATCTTTATGTCCTTAAGTCTTCGCTTATTTTGTACTGTCATGTTTAATTTTATCTTCTTCAATTTCAAGTCACTTTTCACAATTAGCTTTTGTATGCCATCAATGAGGTGCAAAATGTTAGCTTTCTTTGGAATCCTACGATTAAGTAGATTGTGCCAACCCTCTACGTTATTAATTGTTGGATTTCGTTCATTATAACAACTGAATGTGCTAAACACGTTGTTACTCATCCACTGTGGTATAAAGTAATCGACAAATTTCTGGCCATTAGTAGTATCTGGTATAAGGGATTGAACGCTTAGCCATCCCTCCGGAATAAGTTGTGGGGGTAGTTGTGCTAATGCTTTACACAGAGTAACAAATTTATGTTTACCTAATTTTAATTTTTTTGCCTTTCTTTTAATGGCTTCTGAGTAGTGGAAAGAGCACCCGCTTATTTTGGCATCAGGAAATATTTCTCTGATAGCATTGCACATAGCCATTTCAAAATCGATTTTAAAAAAGGTAGGGTTCCACAAAGGCAACTTCTCTCTTAAAATTGTGAGAAATGTAGTATATGTTTGCTGGGTTTTGTCGGGCAATATAGCAAAAGCTAGAGGTACAATTATCTTTCTATTCCTTGTGCTCCCTAAATCTGCGTGAAGAGTGTATAATTGAGTGAACGGCTTTTAACTACTTTAAATGTTCCATCACCCAATATTAGTTTTGCCCGTTGAAACATTTTGCGGAGGTTGGACTGACATATATTAAAATTCTTTTCCCATTATCGTCATCATTAAAATCACATAATAAATATTTTTGCAATTTTTTGTGGTAGAGTCACTTCTTTCAAGGACCTGAACTTGAGTTTTTCAATTTTTCCTTTTCTTTTCCTAATATTATATAAACCACTTTTTATTTCAATAAACGACGGCACCTTCTCTACCAAGTTCATACCTCCGTCTAATAAAGGTTGCATGCTCTCATCGAATATAGCTTCGATAGGACCATATTCTTCAGAACACCTCTTCTTGCAATTATCCAAGCACTTCAGAATTTCAATGTTGTTGTGATTCGGCTTGCAGTGGTACGCGTGATTAGGTTTGCGAATCACTTTATTGCGAGTAGGATTTAAAGAAATAGATGCATTGCAAATATTGCGGCGTTCGCAACGCCAGTTGCTGGTGCCACTTTTATTGTTACATTGGAATGTATACTTGTAACCCGCTAGCAACAATAAGTCTTTATCTCTTTTACTTTTAATGAACACAATATCGTCATTTTCTTCAAACTCCATTTTCACAAAAACAAAATATGAATTACAAAACGTAAAACGTGTGTAGGTAACGTCGATAGAAAGTCAGGAAATTATATTGTCATTCAGAAGGGCTACTTGACTGTAATCGTAGATAGACATAAAAGTGGTCAGTATTTTCTTCAAGTAGGTAGTACCAATTAATTTACATCCTCCTTGGTACATCCCACTACACACTGGACACCTTAGTCCAGCACGTGTTGTTCGGGATAGGAAGGGAGAGGGAGGGATCAGATCGAAGAGCTCCTCGGAACACTCGCCATGATAGAGGCGATAAAATACTGCCAATGAGGCTACGTCTCTACGCAACTGCAGAGGCTCTAAGTTCTGCGGGTTTGAGCATCCACGAGATATGTAAATTCCTAAGATATGGAATAAAGAAAAATAATATCTAACGAAAGCGGAATCTGACGAAAGCGGAATCTGTCGCAAGAGGAATCGCGAGAATTCCTGTTTCGTCACCAGTTTCAAAATTCTGACCTATACGGAAAAAAGAAGTGACCTGACGAAAGTGGAATCTGACGGATGTGTTCTAAATCAAAACTTATATCGTTGGTTTTACAGGATTCGAAATCGCAACTTTATAATAATTTTGATATTTAGATTATTAGGTATTTACAAGTGAAATTGGTGTTTTGTCGCAGAGGCAACTTTGATCTCAAATATCTTCTTTGGTTAGAAATTCTAATTTCAAAGGAGACGGCCCATTTTCCATGGGTATTTGCCCCACAGCAAAAGTGCAGGAGACTCGACCAAAATTGGATCATTGTATAGGATTTTTAATATCTATTGAGGAACCGTTAATGTTTTTATTCTGCTATAAAAATAACGCCCCAAGTAGGTAATCAAGAATGTGATTATTTACTTACTACTAAAAAAAGGTTCTGGAGTGGAGACCGCGAATCGGCAAACGTAGTGTAGGACGTCCTGAGACTAGATGGAGTGACGAAATTCGAGCTGGTGGCGGTTAGAGAAGTAAGACCGAGGATCGGGCTGAGTGGCGTATCATAGGGGAGGTCTATGTCTAGCAGTGGACGAATACAGGCTGATGATGATGATGATGAAAAAACGATAGTATATTCATTACTTGGCTACTTACTGTGCTCAAAATAATGTCGACTCGACGTAGAAGAACTGGAAATTCGACAAAACCACAAAAAAATTACGAAACCTTTGAAAAAGTTAAGAAATTCCTTATGTTGTGTGAGTTTTTTTTAACTTCAATAGGTTTACACTTGACCACCATTTCGCCTGATGTTAAGCAACGATGCGGTTGACGATGGAGCGTGTTTACCTAAAAGAAACCGATTCACTCTCGATTTGAAGACACCAAGATTATGACTATCGGGAAAACCCCACTCGGGCAACTCATTCCACAGCCTAGACGTTCTTATCACAAACGTAGAGTAAAACCTCTTCGTCCGTGTCTTTGGAATATCCACCATGAAACGGTGCCGCTTCTTCGAGTTAGTTTAGTGAAGACGTAGTAATTTACATTCTCTTTGTTTAGTGAACGAATCGGATGTTGTGAAAAACATGTCTGACTTTACATTCATTCATTAAAGTACTTTTTTATCATACCAATTTGCAATCCCCGCTTGGCACGTTAGTATCGAATGTACAGTTTGCATTATTTAATTATGTTATTTTAATTAAATTAAAATAACATAATTAAATAATGCAAACGAGCACGCTGTGCAGAGTGCTCGTTTGATTAATTAATTAATCAAACGAGCACTCTGCACAGCGTCAATACCAGCAACGCTAGAACCAACCGGAATGTCGACAGATGGAAAGTGGCCAGATGGTGCCACGTTAGTACCGTGGTGTCTCGGTAGGGCATTAGTCTGGGACGCCACGTGTGTGGACACCCTGGCTCCGTCTCATGTCGGTAGTTCAGCTCAAACCGTTGGAGCTGCGGCCGAACAGGCACAGCTCCTTAAACAACGGAAATACTCCCAGCTCAGCGCACATTATGATTTTTTTGCGTTGGCTGTGGAGACTATGGGCCCGTGGTCGTCCGACATGAAAAAGTTCTCCAAACAACTATCGAAGCGGTTGGTTCTCGCCTCAGGGGATCCCAGAGCTGGCACTTACTTCGCCCAAAAACTAAGTTTAGCCATCCAACGGGGCAACGCTGCCAGCGTTCTGGGAACCCTGCCGCGCGGCAGCGATCTCGACGGCGTGTTTGATTTATAGAGAGTTTGTTATAATTTATTGATTGTTGATATTTTCCAACTAATACATTATTTGAAATATGTGCAATATAAATAAATGGAATTAAATTACTTTTTTAGGTCTCCGGAGCTAATTCCGTACATAATCTTGAAACGACTTGGGGCAGAAATGAGCCGTCTCCTTTATACCGCTATTTACTCATGATTATGTGTTCTGAAAACGGTTCATTCGCACTAGTTCCATAAACGGTAAATCATCTATGTGTTATACAATCAGGCATTTTTCATTATGATGTAGAGTGGCGGGAAGAGCGAGACATTGCAGGTGAAGTGAAGCGAACCACAACACAGTAGCACAACTGTTAAAGATGTGTTACTTTTCCATCAAGACTCTGCAGAGAGTTCTGTCATTAAAAACTATTTCAGCACAGTTGTTCAGTACAGTACAGTTCAGTACAGTTGAAGTTCAGTACAAGCACCAAGCCTATGAGTATGCAAAAACTTGACAACTTGACTTGAAAAACTTGAAATATACCTAAATGTTTCGCAATTGCAGGTGCTAGTGCTTATTATGTTTCTATGCACAATTGTGAATTGTTCAATATTATTGTGACACTTCAGAGCACTGTTTCTTCAAAATGAAATTTCTCTAACTAACTTTGCTAACATTATTATAACAGTTTAATGCCACATAATACTTGAATTTCTCCTAGCATTAACTTACTTAAATTTAACGCACCTGCAAATGTCAAAAGATCTTTGTCTCCAAAGCAAAACTTAATTGAAAATGTTCCAACAATAACAACTTCACACTCTTCAAATATTTGCGATGTAATGTTACTCTGGCATTGTAGAATAACTAACCACGTCTGAAACAAGTATATTATTAACATGGTGACTAGCTGTACAAAGGCTATTTCATAATGTAAAAATGTTTTTTTACATTTTTGTAAAAACGAAATTCCAATACGAGTACTTGAGCAGAAAGGAACGAGTTATTTATTATAGTGATGATGAGTTCTCAAGGAAAATAAATAGCAAACTAGCGGTCCTTACCGACTTTGCCCGTGGTTCATACTGGTGGTAATGCCGCTAACTTATAAACGGCGAAGGAAAACATTGTATAAACCAACATGTACTTAGAATCTTTCGTGGTCACCCATCAACACGCACTGGGCCAGCGTGGCCAGCTTATATTTGTACTGGTAGGGCTCTTTGCAGAGTCAGTCTGGAGAAATACTACCTTTGCCAGTTATGCTGCCGTCAAGCAGTAATCTCACACAAGTGTGTATGTGTAAACACAAATGTGTATTCCGGTTTGAAGGGTAATGTTGCTAGTGAAATTACAGGGCATAGAGATAAAACATTTTATATCTCTGGGCGATGAGGGCAGTGCAGTGCCAGGTAAGGCTTCGAACTTTTCATTTAGCTGCGTGTCACTGTCTTGTTATGTGGCAGGCATGTTGCTTGCCATCAGGCACATGTCCTGCCCGTCTCCTCACTCTGTACTATAAAAGAAAATGCAAAATTACGGCGGTAAATCTATGAAAGTGCATAATTTCTTTAACGTCCTCTAACCCTCACAAGCGACGTATAAAGTATCTTTACCCTGTGTAAAGGTGCCCTCACCTCCGAAATTCTATTAAGAAGGCCTGAGTTGTTTGTTTATGTTACATTCTTAGCTATTGTGTAACCTCTGGGCCAACTTGCGATATGACAAAGTATTCGCAATTTCGTCCCCGGCTCTCGTGTTACTGGGTGAAATTATGGCCCCCACCTGCTACTAATATGAAGTATTCAGCTAATATTCTCACGGACGGGTATTTTTCCAGACAAGTTTTGGGCTCCGTGTAAACTTTTTTGCTGTATAATTTTATGGTATTTAAAAAAACACATTTTATAATGACGTACACTGGCTACGAGGTAACACAATCTTGTATTCACACAAGCATAAAACCTTTTTTTTATTGTTAAAACATTTGCAACATACGAGTACATTATGAGTATATTTACATCTTATTCATGCTCTTGAACCAGAGTACGGATATGTAGCAAAAAAGTATTTCTAACGTGACGCCTGTGGAATGTGTAGAAGTACAATAAATAAGTAAGTACTTATATCTGAACATTTTATTCTACTTTGGTATGCTGTTGTTAGGGTCCTCTGAAATTAATTTTTCATTGTTGGTAGATTTACTACTTTTCATATTTACTTTAAACTTTTATTACTGGTCATAAAAAAGCTAATAGTTTAGTAAATATTTTACATATAATGTTGGATGGATCAAATTTGATTAATTATGAAAATAAATATTATATCATTTCAAAGTATTCATTTATCTTATTAATTTTATAAAATTGTAATATCTTAGTACGATTATGTGGATAAAAAAGACGCAACAGAATAATAAATAGTGCAAAATACATTTTTCAAAACATGAACCTACGTTATTTCAACTAGGTACTATTTTGCTACAACTAAGATGTATTTTTTCATTAACAAGATTTATCTTTCAACAATACATATTGATAATATTTAAATCGTCAGGCAAATAATAATTAGTTAGTACAAATTATTAAGTAAGTACTTACTTGTAAAAGCGTCATCTTATCTTTTACATTCTTGCTGCCCTCTTAATATTATTATTATCTTCTTTAGTTTGACGCGTTGTCACAACTGTGTTTCTTGTAAGAATAATAAGTAAACGGGTTCTTACAAAGCAAGAAAGCTTTACAACATGTTTTACTCAAATCGAATACGTATTGTTCTCATCAAAGTTTCGTCTAATCTAATTAAATGGTATTTCATGAAATAAATAATTAAGAATAAGTAAAAAGGTCAGGGGTTTCCGCACGGTTCCCTTATACCAATCGTAACCAGATGAGCAGTATGTTAGCTATGGCGACATAGTGATGAGCCGCGACAAAAGTATAACACTTCCATAAGAGCGACAAGACAATAGCGATTAGATCCGTGCTTTCGGTGTAAAGCGTTTGTTGTAACTCTATACGTAGTATATATAGACTCTTTGACCCTTACCCATAACAAGGTAGTGTGTATTATACACACTTGGACGATTAGTTACGTAAACGACTTAGAATTTTTTACGCAATGTAGGTATTTTCTCTAATATTTGTTTTCATATTTTCACCGAAAAAAAATTTCGCCTCTAAGATTCCACAGCGAATTCTCGAGATCGCGTTAATCTGTTTTAATTTATATGTAAATTCGTTCTCAGAATATTATCTCGAATAATATTCCAAACCAAATGTTCCGAGTTCCAAAAGTTTTTCGAAAAATACATATTTTAATGAAATAGCAATCTGTGACTTCTCCCCTTTCTGCTCGACTTTTGAATTCCGGACATTACTAGGAGAGCTGTAATTGGCGAGAAGGAAATAAACGAGTGAACGAAGCAGAGAGAAAAATGTTGTTTAATGTAGTCTCGAGAACCCCTCTCCTTGTTTTGCTGCCATTCTTTAAATCTAATCAAGGGTTGTGCTGTGAAAGAAATAAGAAACGCAAATTCCTCCCTGAGGTATTTGTACAGCATGTTTTTAATTATGCTTCAAACTCATTGGAACGTCGGCAACACATCACTTGGCTTTTGAATGTAATGAGTTTTTTTAAACACGATACGCAAACAATCTTATAGAATATCGCTATCTAATGCTTAAACCTTCTAATATTATAAATGTCAATGAATTAATGCTTGCTGCTCAATCACGTCGCAACATAAATGGATCGGGTTGAAATTTGGAACACAGATTATAGTCTGGAAGAACCCATAGACTACTTTTTATCCCGGGAAAATAACGGGAACAGGAACAACGCGGGTAAAACCACGGGCCGCTGCTAGTTGAACATATTTTGTTTGACAATTTCTATTGCACTGATTGAGCATGTAACATTTTGACAAATTCTATTTCTAGTTCAGTTCAAGTTTTTGTTTTAGTGTGGACATGTAGGTTTGTTTCTACCAATTTGCGTTTCAACGTGACAAAGCCAAGGCAGAATCTGTTGTTAATGTGAAATTAAGACCTTTTGATATGAATTGATAAGCAAATAATGGTTAGGGTTTGAACTTCCAATATATTATTTCTTCTGAATATGAATATATTATGTCAGATTTGCAAAACTTTAATACTGTTTTTGTACATTTGGATCCTTTTGTGATAACAAATGTCAATAAATTATAAAACTATGTCATCACTACATCTAAATAAAAACAATTTGATATTACTAAAATTTTTACTTCAAATTTGGCTCACGTATGCCTTGTGTAAATATCAATTGTGAATCGCGCAGTAAAATGTCTAAAACATAAGCTACCATTTTTTTGAATTAGCATTTCATTCCTTGATTGGTTTTTAACCGATTTCAAAAAAGGAGGAGGTTATCACTGCTGAATATCAAAGGTTCATGACAGTTCAGTGAAGACACCAGAGGTAAAATAAAAAAGTAGAAAGATTTTATTTAATTAAGTTGGTATTGTAAGTAACTTAAGATTTTGTGCTAATAAAAATTTTCATATTTTCATTAAAAAAAACTGTGTATGGCTATTACATAGTATTGCATAGATTGCAGTTTTATGTTATAACTGTGTATGTTCACTGATCAATAAGAAACCAGCAAACGGGTAGCAACACTTGATTTTTTTTTAAATAAAGAATGTTGAGCCGAGCATGACACGTGCCTCCCTGCCTCATAACAGCACAGTGACACGCAGTTATTGGAACATGAAGAGTCTAAATCATTACGTAGCACTGCACTGAGCTCCACCTGGACGATTTAAGATGTTAAATCTCTAAGCCCTGTAATTTTTCTGGTAACATTGCCCTACAAATACAAATACAAAAATCTTTATTGCTGTTTGTAGGTAAGATAAGATGATACAGAACATTTTAAAAGTTGCCCAATACAAACTGGCCTCTGCGAGAGGCTTGCAATATGTCTGGCAAGACAATTTGTTGTAGTCTTAATTTATACAATAAAAAAAATAAAATAATAGTCATCTGATTCTTCCTCTTCGATTCATTGCTGGCTTCTATTTGGTTGTGATATATATATTTGTGAGATAAATGCTCGGTGAGCACAATTTTGCCAACGTCTTGTGTTTCATCAGGATGTTGTTTTGTGTTTTCTGAGTTTGATCAGTATGTCCATTCAAGGTCTAAGGTCTTGCAGTAGTAGATCTTGCAGTTCATCCATGTGAGACCTAACAATTAAAGAAAATATATTCTTAAGAATTTAGTAGGTACTATCTTTATCTATCTTAGATTAGGCCCTGCAGAATAATGAGCACGGAATAAAACACGTGGATACGTAACAAAACTGGCGTCAAGAGTCATTTTTCACAGGACACAATGACCCAAACACTGTGACGCGACATCCAAACGAGAGAAGGACGCACGTACCATAAGTACCGGTAACATTTCCTGACATAAACATTACCTTCACGTGAAAATCCCACGTACATTTTGACATTTTCTTCGCAGTATACGATGTTACCCTTCCGAAAATCGAGGAGCCAATAAATTTTTGTACACAACTTCCTAAACACATTGATACATGCTTGGGTCGAACCCACCACCTGCTTAAAATTTAATGCAGAAAGGTATATCGGGTCTTGCAATATACGTTTGTTCGTATAGAATTGGAACTTTATGTTACTATGTTCTTGGCTGTGATGGTTATATTTTCGCATTATGCATGGGGAAGTGTAAGCTGGGGCCGGAAACTCAGCTCATTTTCAAAATCCTTTCGGAGCGCTTCGTCGGTGCGACGCCGATGCGTGTCCAATGTGCTTACATACAGAGTGGTATAGCCACCATCTAGTAGTGTTGTAGTAGTGCTTCCGACTGGTAGTGGGTTTGATTATCTTTTGATCTTCATTGTTCTATGAATTATTCAGATGTGCTTAGTTGAGAATGTAGTGTAAGTAGGTCTGATTGAAATTTATTTTTGCTCTGCCTTATTTGATCTGCCCTTTAAAAAAGAAGGTATATACAACTTCACTGCTGAGAGCATTTTAGTGGATAGTTTTAGTTCTCGACTTTTATCAAAATGTATTTTATAAAAAAAAATCGTTTTATTGATGTTAAGTTAATTGCTTACTCATCACACTATTATTAAAAATTTAGATTGTAAGTTGGTATGCTCGTTCTCACTTATTTCTGTGACGACTGAATGCATTTTAATCAAATTGTATAAGTAGTCTGTACATTACCCGGATTGATGACTAGATTTGGTACTTATTATCCTTTTAAAGTTGCGGTTCCCGTGGACTGCCTAAAAAAATTGTTTACTAAAGATCTTAACATCTTTATATGGCTTGATGAAATTAAACAACGTTGAACACGTAGCAAGCAATTCAAGGTAGCAATTATTTGACCTTGTTGAACACAAGGTAACATCAAAAATTTGTTGAGCCACGAGATACCGTAGCGCACAACATTTTTTTAGAAAAGTCAAAAATCACTCTTTGATATCTTGAATCTTTGAAAAGTAACATCTTCAGGAAGAAAAGCTTTTTTCAGTCTTGAGAAATGTGATTCTCAAATAGTTCTTAAAGTTCTAAAATAGTCAAACACACAATTCAAGGAATTTTTAAAAGTCTAAATATCTTGTAATATATTCCGTAGAAAACCTCTAATTAACAAAAAAACATTGAAACATTACTTGTATATTTTTTTAAGAACGTTTCGTCGCCTGGCCTCGATTACAATAATAATAATTTAACACAAAACTGGCGGTTGTTCCACGTTTTCATTACTTGACGGGTAAATCACGAGTGATAATGAACGGTCCAGTTCTACTTAAGTTACAATCGCATCCGGCGGCATTTTTCAGGAAGTGTGCACGCTCCCTTTGTAACCTCGGGACCCCTTGTATAGTTCGGTGGGCCAAACGCGCAGACTACGCGTGAGTACGCTCCTTTTAGAAAAAGGGTACAGAATGCAGCTAAAACTTAAGTTTGACTGGACTGACCACGTCAGTTACCCGTAAAGCATTAAAAAAATAGAAATGCTATTTGATGTCAAATAAACACCATTTCCATTATATATTTTACAGAGCATGAACAGGAAAGTTGACTGCCGTTATCTAGCAGTACAAAATAATTCTACAGTTCCTGGATCAATTCGAAAAGTCTGTGAATTCTAGTTCAATTAAGTTTTTACAAGTTTCCAATGGTAACAACTTACCAGGTTGCCTTTGTGGGACTAGTTCGCAACTTTAGTTCAAAGGTATTTATTTTCTAACTTACACGTACTTGTAGGTTATTTATATTTTTAAATTTGTTCCTTTTATTTTGTTGATGTTTTCAAATTACGTGTTTTACTAAAATGAGTTTTTCATTCTATGGTATATTGTAGAATTCTACTCCCGTCCCTGACTACTCCCGTCTTTCTATACTTAAACTTCTACTTCATCCCATGGTTGCCTGGAAAAGATCGCTTTTAGCGATAAGGATGCCATTTGCTACTATATTTTAAGATTGTTTTTTTAAGTTGTTTGTTTTGTTAAGTGCAATAAAGAGTTTATCTATCTATCTCTTTGTACTGTGACAGGTAGTCATTTTTTTTTTAATATAAAGTGACGAGACGAGCAGAGCATGTGCCTGATGGTAAGTAATATACCTGCCCATAACAGCACAGTGACACATAGCTATTGGAACACGAAGAGTCATCATTACCTAGCACAGCAATAGCAATGCGCTCGTTACCCAGACATTTATATAATAATATAGTAATTTGGATACTTTACGTTCAAATTGCTACGTAGCACTGTTATTAGACTTATGACACAACGACGAAGACAAAAAGTATGTACAAAAACCGTGCGGCAAGGAGAAATGATCGAGGTTTACAATCCCCCCCCCCTCTTCAACTGCATTCAGTTGGACAGCTTACAAGTGACGGCATAGTGCTGGATATTATTACTTTATACCCTTTTGTCATCCTACATAGGTCTCCTGGTGGTTCATTTGATATCCATTTCCATAAATTTTGTTAACGGGCCTGCAGTCTATATATAAAAATCGATAGGCATGTTGCGTACCATTAGTCACTCAAAATTCTGTAAATACATAAAGTGTGTCAATTAAATGTGCGGAGCCTAAAGAGGATTACATAAATAACTAGTATTTGGGCGACCGAGTTTTGCTTGCTTTAAACACTGAGTATACTTAGATACCTACATATAAAGGGCTACCAGTAACATATTATCCAAAAAAAGAAAGAACATGAAAAAAAGAGGATAGATTCGCCCAACTTCCCGCCTGAGCTATTATACTGTCGCTCAACATTGCGAAATTTACCGTCGCATTATAATGCTAATGTAACAGTTTTTCATTGTCTAAAAACGCGCTTAAAATGGGTTTTTTGAAACCTAGTTAGATCGATTTATTGTTCCCGAAACCCCCTACATACATAATTTCATGAAAATCGATCGAGCCGTTTACGAAATTCAGATAGGTATACAAGAATTGCTCGTATTTCAATGGCTTACTACAAAAACTGTGATTGTCTCGTTTAAATTGCGTACAGTATTTAACAGACAGCTAGAAATCACCTCACACTTTAAATCACACTGAGTACATGTCTGACTGCATAATACAGTTTCCACATGCTACCTACACGGCCTGCCAGTGGCTATCAGATAGTTAATTACCGTCACTTGACACCCCCTGCGAAGCTACCTGTTAGCCGTTAGCTAATTGATGTCGAGACGGGTCGACAACCAAAGCTGAGGTTTAACGTATTTTACTACTCCTAATAGTTTAGCATAAGTGTTTTATAACTGTAGTTTGAGTATGTATAAAATAATTCATCTTTTCCTGGACCAGATTTCAAATTCCTGCCTTTGTGTATCATAAGGATGTACTCGTATATTCGTATTTCAGTTAAATTTTAGGTACTTCTTTTGCGATGTATTTAAGGCAAAACGAATTTTACTCCATGGCGAGCTCTACAATCTACAAGTACAAATTTTGGTTCATTCTATGAGTACTCCACCGTTTTACCTGGCTGACTTAGTGTGTTAGTTGATTTCAATCAACTAATCGTCATGATTTCAACCAATCACAAGTTTGTCTGCCGTGGGCCGTGGCTTCGATTCCCACACAGGGCAAATATTTGTGTGAGGAATAGATATATTTGTTCTGTATCTGTTTTTATATGTATTACGAGTATATGTAGTAATAAGTATGTATTTACAATGACAAAAGTATTACATCAGCTATATGGCTTCCGTACTCTATGCTTTGCTTAGTTTGCGGCTAGACTTTGTTGTGTGAAAAATGTCCGCCAATATTTCTCCCACTCATTCCCGTTATTTTCTCGCAATAGATAGTAGCCTATGCACTATTCCAAAGTGTATTTAAATTGTGTTCCTAATTTTAACCTGATCGACTCTGTCGTTGCGATGTCATTGAGCAACAAACATCGAACCCTTTGCAATTATAATATAAGTAGGATCTACGTTTTACACCAACGTAGTTTACTGTACACCACTTGTAATATGTTGGGTGTACAATGCACATGTATTCTAGGAATGGATGTTTTGATGGATGGAATTCCACTGTTCCAGCTGCGTTGCTGTGGGTTGACGTAATATACAGTTCAACATCAGGAATGAAGTGCAATTGCAAAATTTATAAACTGCTGATATTTACTTCAGTTATTAAATACTATGAATCAGATTTTATAAATAAAAAAATAGCAGCGATCAGCGGTTGTACTCATGTAGTTCCCGTTCATGTTATTTTCCCATGATAAAAAGTAGCCAAAAGTGCTAGACTGTTTTAGTATGAAAACTAACGTGGTTATTCCAGATTTTAAATAAATACACGGGTAACTCACGTTTGATATAGTTAATTCATTGGTCCAAATTGGAGTCCGACTCAAGCTTCGATCGCGTCCAGCGTTTTTTTTTTTAAGGAGAGTGCACGCGCGTTTTCGTTGCTCGTTTAGCACATCACTTGAGTGAAACTTGAGTCGGACAGGACTGACTATATCAAGCATGAGTTACCTTTGCGGTTTGTTTTGACGTTCCCTCGAGATTGAGCAGCAAACTTCCAAACATTGGCATTTTTAAATTAGTATAAAATAGGATACACAACGCCAAAAATATAACTTTTAATAACTTTTTCCTAAAACTCGTATATATAAATATTTAAAATAATTATTTGAAATACTAAAAAACACATAATATCTAAACTTATCTCTTTTCAAGGTTGAAGTGAATTAGTTGTACCTTCTAATTCCACTTTGTTCTCGGCCACAGCGTGCCAAAAGGTGAGTTACTGGTCAAACGTAGTCTCATTAGCTCTAAAAAGACATTTTTGTTACAACATCCGAAAATACGGTTTCCGCGCAATTTGTCATTTTGAGTATTTTTATCCTCAAAGATTGAAAGTAACTTGAAAAATTCAGTTTAACAAAAATGATTATGGTACAAGTAATAATTGAGTTGATGATATAGGTACCTAGCTACAAAAAATGTAAAAGTTTTTATTTTAAACGTATTACGATTATCTCAAGGCACTTAATTAATAGGCGCCTACTGCAATAATCCAAGTATAGTTTCAAGGTCACGACATCACAAGCTCACTGATTACCCGTCCCCACTCCCAAGCTCAATCTAATCACGAACAAAGCCCAAAAGGGTCTTATGACTGCTATTTGATATCGCTAATTTCCAACCAAGTAATAAATTACGCCAGAGGAAATGAGGGAAATGAGCACAGCGACGGAAAGAGGGAAAAAATCCAATAAAATTGCACCTCTTGGTTAATCTTTACGCTTTAACCCGCTGCCGTTTTGTTCAGATTTGAGGTGCCTAGGTAGCAGGAAATTAATATTTCCTAAGTGGCAAAGGACCCCCACTGAATTTAATTAAGAGACAAAGTACTTGCGGGGTCTGGTGGACCTTTGTCGAGTGGTTGGCTTAGCATGGTTTTTGTGGGGACAAATATTGGGATCTGGTTTGATTAGATGTTTTGTTGGAGGGTTTACACCTAAATGTTGAAATAATTTAGAGTTATTACTTTTTAAGAGTAATACTTATTATACACTATACATATACTGTTTAATACTTATTTAACAGTTGATTAATATAAAGTTTGCTTTTGGATTTACAAGTTAATAAATTCAATAGTTGGAATGTTGATTTCTAGTGAATAAAATGTTATGATAAATTAGTACAAAATATGTTAAATTAAAATAAGCCACAATGATTTGAAATTATCTTAGTCTGTCTTTGATTTTTTTTATAGTTTGATGAGATAAGTAAATTTAAGTTCCCGTACCCTTCATTCCCGTTTTTTTTTTCAGGATAAAAAGTATCTTATTTGTTCTTTCAGGCTATATTCTATCTATGTTCTAAATTTCAGCTCTACTCGTTCAGTAGTTTTTACGTGAAAGACTGAATTTAATTTTTACATACAAATCTGCATCCTATAGAAGACGCGGGCCGCGCCCGCGTGCGGGCGCGGTTTGAAACCGCTCCATGAGTTCTTACACTAACAAACATCCAACATACTTACGAACGTTCGCGTTTCAACGCGCAATTAACGATATTTCTGCGCTTACCTAGAGTTAGCTAGGTAGTGCAGGCGAAGCTACTTGAGGCCAACAACAGCCATAATATGTCCCTTTCAAAAACCAATGACTTCAGTGTGTCGAATTTCTCTGTTGGTGTACGCGTGCAACGCAAAAGTTTACTCTGAAGTGACATTACTTGATTCAAGTTTTAAATTTATTTGAAACTGGCTTTGCCATGCCTGCGTTGCTACATAGTATAAAGGACGTACAGACAAACATTCATTTTTTGTATATTTAGATTCATATTTACATTTCATAGTACAATAATGGTATTATTTTAAGACTAATCATCATACCAGGTATTCAAAACTTGTGTCTTGTTTTGGCTAGTTCTTTTATATTTACTGTATTGTATATCTATCACACTGTATTTCAGGATAGATGTGTGTAATATTTTTCATTTCATTACTAAAAGTTACAGCTAATAATTAAAAATTAGTTTTTAGATGATTAAAGTTTGAAACGAAAAATGGTAGATTAACCATGAAACAACGCGCAAGACTAATTACTCTAAAGCATTAAATTGCTATTTTAAAATTTAGTTTACTCAGTCTGGGTCATAAAACCTTTCTAAAGCTTAATTATGTTGAAAATATTAAGTCATTTTAATATGCTCTGCTGTTACTAAATAGGTGTTTTTATTTAATATTTCAGATTTAAAATAATCTAAGTAAGACATTTAATGTCCTGACCCCAAAGTGTACCCTAGTTTTATTTTGAGAAAGTCTGTATAGGCCTCAATGCTTGACTTAGTTTTTGTTACTGCATTTGCACCATTTTTAGGATCACTCTGTTGTCCGTCCGTCTGTCTGTCAGGACTCATTTTTTCAGGAACGCGTAGAGGTATCAAGCTAAAATAATACATCAAATACTTGAGTCTACTACTATCCCTTGAAGTTGCAAAAAAATCAAACTTTTAAGCCAACTCAATCAATAGGTACAGTCGTTCATGCTGCAAAATTTCGCAAATGTTCGACACTCGCAACTGAATCAAAACTTACAGAGACTTCTCATGTACTCAGAATCTTAAAATTTGGTATGAAGGAACGCTTTATAACACAAATAAAGGAGAAATTACGAAAACCGTAAATTTTTAGTAACATCAAATACTTAATAAAAATATTTAGAATATTTTTAAACTTTAAAATACCATAACTTTTACTTATATACCTACATGTTTGTTTGTGGAACCCTCGGTGCGCGAGTCTGACTCGCTCTTGACCGGGTTTTTGTTTTTATCACCTGTGCGATGAGTGGTAGTAGACAGTAGAGTTTTAAGCAAGAAATCAAAATCTCCTTAATTATATTTAAGTTTATTTCAGCCAGTATTTTTTATTAATACCTATCATAGGTTAGGTCTTGTCCGTCACCTGACCCGCTTTTAAGAAATTATCCAGTTTACCACGTTTCTTCGGACAATACAGAGTCTCTTCAATAATAGATAGCATCATAATTATTTTTATAATTATACGATTTACCTGCAAGAGATTGTTATTTGCAAGAAGGCCTCAATTTATGGCATTAGTCTCTTATGTTTTGTAATTATGTTTAAATTTTTTGTTGTGTATAATGTATGTGTATTCTGTTTGTCTGTCTGTATCATCTTGGATTTCAATTTTTTTTATTTTTAGAGATAATTTTGTATAACTTTTTGCCTTATTCGACGTAGTTTCAATTGATTAGCTGTCGTTCCCAACAGCCATTGCATATGGGACGGGTCTGGACGGTCAATGTGACTTATGAGGTTTAGGGTTAAGTTACTTATATGGGTAGAATTGGCTCAAACCAGAGGGAAAAATCTTTAGGTTTACGATGTAAGCGTTCACACGATGAAAGCATGTTTTCCAAGTTAGCGTGGTCTGCGTTATTCCAAGCATAGCAAGCCAAATGAAGTATTTTGCTTTTATTAGAGAAATTTTAACAGGAAATGGGTTTTCGAGTTACAAAACTGGACATTATTACTTAACAAGAACAAAATTTAAAAAAAATGATCTACCCTGACTACCTTGTCTTTGTAATCTGTACAACATTCTACTAGTCAAGCCCTTTCATTTGATACCCATACTGAGGGAGTTGTGAAAAAAGAAATGGGTTTCGCCATTTTGTGGTGGCGGCCATCTTGGATTTGAAACTTGCCATAGTGTTATAGTATTCTTCTAGTAAAGCCCTTTCGTTTGACACCCATAATGAGGTAGTAGTGAAAAAATATAATTATGTAATTCGACATATTGCGGTGGCGGCCATCTTGGATCTGAAATTGGACATAGTGTATATCATTGTACTAGTTCTTTTGTTAGATACCCAGATTGAGGTAAGTTGTGAAGAAATATTTTGTTCACCATTTTGTGGAGGCCATCTTAACCAAACATGGAACGAAAAAAACAATGGAAATGTTAAACAATAAAAATATTTGCACTCCAACACCCAGTTATTAGGAAATAGCGTAAATGCTTAAAATAAGAGTTCATTTTTATAAATGCGGTTGAATCACACGCCGTCAACCGCAACCACGCGCGTCGCAATTTAACGTATCCCAACACAAATTGTCGAATATTCTGCTATTTTAAATTGTTCATTCGATTTTTGGTTTTCTTTCACTATTTTAATAAATGCTGCAACAGTAAGGAGCTAAATACGCAAGGATTGTATAAACATAAACCGTGCTGGGTCAATGACCAGAACGTTTGATTGATTGATTTGAACTGAGATTGTATGTGTGATTTTTCGAAATGCAGAAGTTCAAGGTTTAGTCTTTATTTACTTTAACTGTGACTGTGATATCCATTAATCCACTTGAGAGAAGTCCTTGCAAACATACAATATACTTTTCTAACTATTTCAGGTTTATACTTGAACTCCATCTCAAATTTAGCACGTCGATAGATAAAAAAACATAAAATTCAATAGTTTTTGGATAAAAAATTACCAAACATCATATTATATCCCTCCAGCATTTGCTATCTATTCATCCATATATACATACAGACTGTTTCAAGACAAATGGGTTTCACTTTTTTCCTAATTATTCATGTTTTTTTTTATTAAGTACAAGTGTTTAGCAATATTTTGGCCTTTTTGCCTAATTTTAAACAATGCAACCATCTATTATAGTGTCTGCTTACTTAAAAGAAATCTAAACTTTAAATCTTGAGAAAACATTTGAAATACGAAAAAAAAAAATTTTTTCTATCCCAAAATGTTATGTTGCAAGTAGTTGCAAGGCAAAGATAAAAAAAGTTGTGTCCATAAATGGAACAGAGCAAAAATATTCCGTCTATCACTAATTTAGCTTCCCTACTGTTCATATACTGTGTGTCGATGTAGAATTTATAGCTGACTTCCCTTCCGCTTTTTCGAAATCTATTACGGTGTTCGCGGGAATTATTCGCAGTCAGGTACTAGGAATGAAAAATTTCGACCGGGCCTTTCCAGACACCGAGCTGTATATTTTCCGTTTAACAATGAAACTTCATGCCAGTTCTTTATCGAACCTTTGGCAAATTACACCTTTAGTTTTCAAAGAGAAGAATTTTCGGTAAATGTTTTTTTTTCAGTTTCTGTTCTATTGTTTTTCATTTGCGTGGTTCATTTGGTGTGGTGGTGCTGGAACTAAAAAGGATTTTGATTGAAAATCAAGACTTTTCTTTTAGTTTATCCAGTATTTTTAAGGTTTAAGTTAGTTGTTTTTATGTTACTGGTTGTTTGAGCTTTTATTAGTTACTGAAAACTAGTTATTCTGATGCATCGTTATTTCTAAGTTACGGAAATAATCTGCTAACTTTTTGCAAGAAAATATACCCTCTGGCTAGCATATCTGTGTAGGTATAGGGTTATCTCACGACGCAAAAGATCTAGATTTTGATAGCAAATAACTTAATTTTACATTGGTAAAATATTTTTTGTGATATGATAAAAGTGATTTATAAAATCAGCCGTGTAGACAGATAGAAAAACACTTAAATGCACTTGACAATACAAACTTAAGTTTTTTAAATAAAGTAACCATTGGCATTCCTAATACTAAAGTTATGTAGGTATCCCTCCCAAGCAACCGTGCAATAAAAATGAAAAAATCAACTTCAAATTTTTTTTTTTATAATATTATCATGCAATCACTCCTCACGACTATGAGCAGATGTGTTGTGAGGCTTTTGATCATGAGGAGATGTTCCCCTATAGGAGCATCTACCATATTAATATTTTGGCTCAGTCAGCGCCGCAGAGATCTAACGTTCTGTGCCGTTTTAGGCGATTTAAACATAACGATTTAAACTGGCAAAGTGAGCTGGACAGCAAGTTGGTTCGGATGATTTTCCAGCCTTGTTTTGAGACTCATACGGTGAAGACACCGTCGGGTAGGTTTCAGACCAGACTGCCATTCGTGGACTGCCCGCCGGAGCTGGGCCAGTCTCGACAGTTAGCCGAGAAGCGTCTGCTGTCTATGGAAAGACGTATGCAGCGCGACCCTGTACTGAGGGAGAAGTACGTGGATTTCATGCGAGAGTACGAGGAGTTAGGACACATGTCTCTCGCTCGCGTCGATTGGACATCGACATGTCATTACTTCTTGCCACATCACGCCGTGTTGAAGGCTTCGAACGGCAAGCTGAGGACGGTGTTCGACGGATCAGCACCTACCTCCACAGGAGTGTCGCTGAATCAGTGTCTCCATGCAGGGCCAAAGCTGCATCGGGACATCATCGACATCATCTTGAACTTCAGGAGACATCAGGTGGTGTTTGGAGCGGACATCCGGATGATGTTCCGCCAGACCTTGATACACCCTGATGACCGAAGGTTTCAGCTCATACTTTGGCGGGAGGACCCGACCAAGCCAATGAAGGTGTACGAGCTGAATACCAATACGTACGGGCTGAAGTCGAGCCCCTATATAGCAATCCGCACGCTATTGGAATTGGCGGAGCGTGAGCGACACAGGTTCCCGCGCGCGGCGGCCGTGCTCACACGGGACCTGTATGTTGACGACGTCTGCACAGGAGCAGCGTCCATTGAGGAAGCGGTTCGCTTGAGGGACGAGCTCATCGGCATACTCGCCGCGGGCGGTTATGAGTTGCGCAAGTGGCTGTCCAACGAACCCAGGCTTCTGGCGGGGGATTCCAGAAGAGCACCAGCAGAACCCTCAGCTGTTTGAAGATGCTGAGGATCCCAACATGGTAGCGGTATTGGGTATGCGATACCAGCCTGCAACGGATGTATTTACGTTCCGAGTGGACTTGGAGGCTCCTAAAGCGTGGACCAAGCGAACGGTCCTCTCCACTCTGGCACGGATGTTCGATCCCAATGGTTGGATCTGCCCCGTCCTCTTCTCCGCCAAATGTCTCCTTCAGAGACTTTGGACGTTGGGTGTCTCGTGGGATGAGCCCCTTGTAGGAGAACCCTTGGAAGAGTGGCTGCGGCTGATATCCACCATGGGGGGATCTGAACCAGGTGGCCCTGCCAAGAAAAATACTACCACCGGGCAAATACCAGGCCAGCCTGCACGGTTTCTGCGACGCGTCAGAGCGAGGATACGCTGCGTCGGTTTACCTGCGGACAGTGGACTCTAGAGGACGGCCTCGAGTCACACTGCTGCTGGCCAAGAGCAAGGTTGCTCCCATTCGGACGAGGCTCACGATTCCGAAGCTTGAGCTATGTGGAGCTCATTTGTTATCCCGACTGATCAGTCACGTGTCCACTGAATTAGGGCCCAATGTGGATATCAGGAGCGTCCATGCCTGGACTGACAGTCAGGTTGTCCTAGCTTGGCTACGCGCGGCACCGCACAAGCTAGAAACTTTTGTGGGAAACAGGGTTTCCCAAATTCAGGAAATCGGGACGCCGATCATGTGGCGTCATGTACCGGGGGTAATGAATCCCGCGGATTGCGCGTCCAGGGATGTACAGCACCTGAGCTGATACACCACTCTCTGGTGGGGACCGGAATGGTTGGCCGGACCGGTGCAGTCCTGGCCTAGCAACCCACCAAACACCTCCATGCAGGAGCTGCCTGGACTCCGAGTCCACGTTGTGACGGAGGAACCGTCAGTTACCATGGATTGGCTGGTAACCAAATACAGCAGTCTGGATAAACTGCTGGGCGTCACGAGCTGGGTCAGACGCTTCATACATAATTGTCGGCACTCACGGGAGAAGGCAGTCTCCCTAGTGGTCACTGCTGGCGAGCGTCGGGACGCAATGCTGTACCTGATTGGCAGGTTACAGGAGGAACGCTTCGCGTCAGAGCTTCGGAAGCTCCGGGACGGCGCTAAGCTCAAGGGTGCTGTTTCGCGCCTGAATCCATTCATAGACCAGGGTGGTCTCATCCGCGTAGGAGGTCGGCTCAGGAATGCTGACCTGCCCTACGGGCGTCGCCATCCACTCCTCCTACCTAAGGGAGGTCCCTTGGTGGAGCTAGTGGTGGCTCACAGGCATAAGATCAATTCCCATGCGGGTTATACGGCGATGCTCGCCTTACTCCAGCGGGATTTCTGGATTTTGTCGGCGCGACGCGTGGTGCGTCACGTCTTGTTTAAGTGTGTGCCCTGCTATAGGTTGCGGGCCCCCACTATGCAACCCCAAATGGGAGATCTGCCGGCTGACCGGGTTCAGCCGTTCAGGCCCTTGCCGGAGTCGGCACGGATTTTGCCGGCCCTTTCGCTGTCAAATCCTCCACGCTAAGGAGTGCGAAGGTCACAAAGGCGTACCTTTGTGTGTTTATTTGTTTGGCCACAAAAGCCGTCCACCTGGAGGTGGTATCCGCACTGACGACGGAGGCGTTTGTGGCGGCCTTGGATCGGTTTGTTGCCCGTCGGGGGGTCCCGTCATTAATACGGTCCGATAATGGTACCAACTATAAGGGTACGGATAGGTATCTTAAAGAGGTCGGGGACTTCTTATCTGCCCAAACAGGTTTGTAGGGCCATACACTCGCGCAGCGAGGTATAGAGTGGCGCTTTGGAGTGCCTGCTTGCCCTCATTGGGGTGGGATCTTTGAGGCCGCAGTGAAGTCGGCCAAGACCCACCTTCGACGCGTCGTTGGGGAGACCGTGTTGACCTTTGAGGAGCTGGCCACGGTCTTTTGTCGAGTAGAGGCGGTCCTCAACTCTCGTCCGCTCTGTCCGGTGTCTTTAGACCCTAACGACCTGGAGGTCTTGACTCCTGGTCATTTTTTGGTCGGGCAACCGCTTACGGCTCTGCCCGAATATCCTTGGAAGGATGAGCGCGCTCACCGGTTATCGCGCTTCCAGTTGCTGCAGCAGATGAGTCAGGACTTTTGGCGCCGGTGGTCGGTCGAGTACCTGCATCTGTTGCAACAAAGAGTCAAATGGACAGACCGGACAGATCCGCCAAGGGAAGGCGATTTGGTTTTGTTAAAGGAGGCAATATGCCTCCGTTATATTGGCGGCGGGGCCGTATTTTGAAGTTGATTACAGGCGCGGACGGAACACCGCGCATCGCTGAGGTTTTAGTTGACGGATCTCGACTAAAACGAGCCCTTGCCACCTTGTCTCGATTGCCGGTGCATTGAACTAGTGAAGTGACGGATTCACTTCAGAGCGGGGGGTTGTTCGGAATAGAATGACGTAACAATGTATTTTGCTAACTTGTAGAAACGGGTATTTATGGTCTATGGCCGGGCGCGGCCAACGTTTTAGATCTACCGACATATTCGTTTTAAGTTGAGTACATCGCTCGGACGGCTCCGAGACAGTTGTGATTGTGCATTGAAAATTGTCGACAGCGCAGGGCGCGAGCCCATTGTTTTAGTTGATTGTCGGTTCGGAATTCGACAACGCGAGCGCGGACGCTTACATTTTGTCTTATGCGACAGCATACTGAATTGCACCGGGTGCACGCGATAATTGTGTTTTCGGTGGTACGAACATCTTTGTGATACTTGCGGTGAAAGACGCCGGGCGTCGATAGTGAATTTTGGTCTGACGGGTTCGAGGACCGAACCTGACGTGGAACGAGCGAGGGCGCTTCCAGGCCCTATCAGGACGGTGCCAACCTGGGCCACATCCACGGACCAACCTGACAAGTATCGTACATATATTTAAGTTTATATTACATACGTTAGATACACGGGGAACCTGGGGTAGATTCTAGGGAAGTCTAGGTTTTACACACCCTATCCAGAAGGACTGGTTAGCCAAGGTACCGTGTACTAGTTATTTATAGTTTTAGTGTTAACAAAACGTTCCCAGGCGTACTGGGTGGTAGCAGAGACCTAGATTTAAGTTAGATTATCTCGGGTAACCGCTACCGTTCAGATCGCGGCGGATTCCCAGGCTGAACGGCAGTTTATCCAAAACAACATGACATAAATAATATTAATAGTAAGTCTATATTATTAGAGTGTCAGAAATAAGTTGTATTCACATATGTTTCCTTTACAAAATCCCGAATGTTACATTTCCACCACAAGAACTAATTTCACCAGGTGTAACTATGTCCGGGACGTTGAATTGCAAATTACTCCACTCCCTGCATCGGATGTCAGCTTAATTCTAATTTACCTTCATAAAGCTAACCATGCACATCTCACTCCGTACGTTTCATGCAATGGAAGCATAATTATCGAGCTGCTTACATAACTACGGTTCACTGAACTCTGATCAAACTTAACTTATCCTTAGACGGTGAGCTACGAACCTGTAGAAAGGTTGACATGTTTTGTTTTCGGTGAAATGGAACGTAATGCGCGTCTACTAATACAGGTCAAATTTTAGTTGTTTGTAACTCGATCACACCAGAACTGTATAAATACAAATATCTTTATTGCTGTTTGCAGGTAAGATAAGGTGATACAAAACATTTTAAAAGTTAGCCCATACAAACTGGCCTCTTCTTCTAGAGGCATGCAATATGTCTGGCAACACAGTATCTATTGGTCTGATTTTATACAATGATATGATGACTTGATTGAATGACTTGTTTTTTTAATTTTTACCTTTAAACGGTTGTTTCATAAAATTATATGTCATCTGATTCATCGTTTATTAATTTATGGTTTCTATCCGGTTGTGTTATGTAAGCGTGATATGTTTGGTGAGCACAATTACGCCAACGTCTTGTGCTTCAGCAGGATGTTGTTGTGGAATTTGATAAGTATGTAGTTTAAATCGAGTTGAAATTAGGAACACAGATTATTGTCTAAAATAGCAAATAGACTACTTTTTATCGCGAGAAAATAACGGAATGGAAACTACTCGAGTAAGATCGTGGAACGCTGGTAGTGAATGACGTCAGTAGGATGCTAGAATTATGACTAGCTGGTGACTTAATTGGTAGTAAGTCTGCTAGCAAACCGTGGGTCATGGGTTCAATCCCCACTCAGTGTATCCCACACCACCACCCACATTCAAATATTTGTACTGTGCGTGGGTGTATTCTATGTATAATAAGTATGTAATAAAAATATATGAGTATTATACCAGTTATCTGCCTAGCATAGTACAAGCTGTGTTAGTTTGGGGTCAGATAGTGGTGTATGTGAAATGTCCATCAATATATATATCATGGTATGCCACCTCTGTGTAAGGTATACGTCTACGTGCTAAAGTCGCGTGATCGTTCCCTTGGCGTGTCGTTATATTAACAGTCATTACAAAATATCCCAATAATAAGCTTCAAACATTAGCCGCCGTCGGCAACACGAAAACAGAATTAATAATGGCCCAACTTTGCGGTTAATACAGTTCACCATCTGCGTAAAATGTCGAAAAAATTCAAACATTTCCATCCCCCCGGTTGTAATCCGTAAATATGGCGTCATTAAGGAAGCCGCAATTCAAAAGCCTTTATTAAATCAGAAGTTTTCGGGATGTTCTTTGAAAAACTGAAACATATTTACTTACGCTATTTAGCTACAAAAGTATATTATACATACAAACATTAAGTACTTTGTATATCATCGTTTGTATGTACGAGTATTTCAAAGAGAATTCGTAAAAAGTTTCTCTGAGGAACAATAAGTGTATTAAATTACTAAGAAAAGTGGTCACTGTTACTTATAGCTTTGAGTGGCTTAATTCTTTTTTTTTTTAATTTTTTTTTCAGTTTCTTCTGTTGAATGAAATAAAATTTTGTTAAAGTGTTTAAGTTTCTCAAAAAAACAAATAGGTACCGACTTTAATTTCAAAGTAGACTCAGACACTGAACTAACCAATACAATATCTTTCGTGAAATTAACTAAATACACTGTTCCAATGAGACAGCGAGGTACATGTGCCAATAAGTCATCATCATGATGAATGTCCTCATCATGTTTAACTAACTTTATAGTTAAACTAAAAAATTTCAAAGTTAAAATTGTTTTTTTTTTAATAAAAAGTGACGAGACGATCAGGACATGTGCCTGATGGTAAGCAATAAGTCTGAAACATAACATCACAATGACACGCAGCTATTGGAACGTGAAGAGTCCAAATCATTACCTGGCACTGCACTGCGCTCGTCACCCAGATATCTAAGATCTTATATCTCTAAGCCCTGTAATTTCTCTGGAAACATTGCCCTTCAAACACAGTAATATTTGCACATTTCTGCTTGGCGGTAGAATAACTGGCAAAGGTGTGGTACTTCCCCAGGCGGACTCTGCCAAGAGTCCTACCACTACTGGTACATATTTTATTCTATATAAATACTGGCATTATATCAAATAATTTAATATAATTGCAGGACCTGTCGTAATGCCTATTGGCGGAGCTATCGCATATAACGTAAGAGTACATCCAATAATAATTATTTTTGGAGTCGTTTAAAAAGAATTACTATTTTGCATTTCTATTACAATTTCACGTTAAACCAAGCTACCCCAACATACATCTATCCACACCCCCCAAGTAATGCAGGATACTTATTTCAAATCAAATTCGTCCGCAGCATTTCATACTTGGCCGTCCAGCGGGCCAACTCTTGCATTACTGAAATTGCTTGGAAGCAATCTACTTTACGCGATACATTGGACCATGAGATTTATTCTATGTGGGGGTTAAAAAGTGGTTATTTTTGTGTCAGTGATTGATGATAAAAAATCTTTATATTTTTGTTATGTTTAAGTCACAACTCAATTTGTAGTGATACGATTCTTTGCAGAAGTCGCTTGAGGAAATATACCTCTGCCACTTATTTTTTCAAAAACAGGCAATGTCCAAATGTCACAGAAATTTGGTTTGAAGAGCAATGTTTTCAGATATATTCTGAGGCAAAGAGATTAAGGTCACTAGACATATTTTCTGACAAACGTAGTGTAATGTTAGGTAGCTATTTAGTGACGTAACGCTGTGCAGTTATAAACAGACGTTATGCTTGCTATCAGTCATATATTTTGCTCGTTCCGTCACTATATTGCAAAGGATATATATATTACAAGTAATATAATAAATATAATCATATTTTCAGTAACAATTAGAAGCAAAAGATCAAACATTTTCCTATTTTCGGCTCAAGGTTTTCTCACTCAGGTGCTACTAAGTATTTATTCGGACGACGCGACGTCTGAAATAATGACGACAATATCTCAATTCACGTCTTTACTAAAAGATAAAAACTTAGTATCTGTCTGACCACAATGAACTATTACATACCTACTGAGTTTGGGTATGTCGAAAGAAACCATGACACCAAGAAGATAAACCTATCACTCTGGCAGATAACGAATTGGGGGAAACTTTATATTAAGCAGGACATTTGCCTGATATGAAGCAACATTCCTGCCCTAATAACATTGTTACACGCACCAAATCATTATCTAGCACTTGACTGCGCTCGTCACCTAGAGATCGAAGATATTTTATATCTCTGTCCTGTTATTTTAATAGAAACATTGTAAATAGCCAGATAGTTAATATAATATTTATATGATTGTTAATAAAAAACAGGGCACAAATAACAGACGAATGTATGTTCAAATCCTGACAGCATAAAAATTACATTGTAATAATACATATTGTAAAAGAACTCATAGACTCCTTTTTATCCCAGAAAAATGACAGAAGCAACGGCAACGGGAACTACGCGGGTAAAACCGCGGGGTGCTGCTAGTTTCATGCTAGTCACATTTTTTTTGTAGCGGGAGGAACATAGTATCAGATATTTTTAAACTACTACGATGATGATTCTGTGATGACTGCTATTTAGTTATTTGTTGTCATAGTTTAAAATGTTTGTTTCATTTCGAATACTTATCTAATACAATAAACATTACTTGCTAAAAACCCTCTACACACGAGCCCTGAAAATAGAAAAAATGACGTAAAAGTAGTGGGAAGGAGCCTACATCGCACCATATGATTGGTGATTTATGGTGCGATGTAGTGTCCTCCCACTAATTTTACGTAGTTTCCTCTGATTTTAGGGCTCGTTTGTAGAAGGTTTAACCCTATTTTGTGCAAAAATTATATAAAACTAAAATCTTTATTACAAAAACTCTATTTACCGGTGACGTTGTTCATTTGTTTTTATAACATATGGCGAGTTTACTTTGAATGTATGGACTATTCAAATTGTGACGAATTTACTTTGTGGCGAAGCGACAATAACCCACACACACGATGTAAATTATTTGATCACCGGAACTTGAATTCTAAGAAAACGAGCTTTTTAGTAAATTTCAATAAATGAAACGATGGGTCCCCTGTCGCCGCGCGGTCCGAACACGTCCTGCTAATAGACACATTGATGAATACCCCGGACCGTATGCACTGGTTTCTGGGGGAAAAGGTGGTTGAATGGCTGACTCGCAGTGATTTAAAGCCGTTTCCTTATTTGTACTTTGTAAGTTTGTAACTCTTGTAAATACGTAAAGAGATTTTATTTATCTACTAGCAGTTTGCCCTGGCTTCGGTCGTGGTACATAATTTAATTTGAAATCGATCTAGTAGTTCCTGAAATTAGCGCGCTCAAGCAAAAGACCTCAATATAATTTTAGTTTATATTTTGTTCACACAACTAAATTTCCTGCAAATTTTGGACAGCAAATCGAAATACAATAATTTCAGATTATTCTTGAAACATTACCGTATCTTTTATCATCAAAATTCCTACAACACAACGCGATTCTGCGAAAACCCCTATGTCAATGTCTGTAATCTTTAGATGTGTGCGTCATTTGAAATCCCTCCTTCGGAACTGGCATCAATAAACACCTACTTATCGTATCCCATGCAAACACAAAAAGAGGGAATTCCGACATATGATGTGGAATCTAACAGATAAGAGTACCTTCATCCCATTCTAGTCCCACTCAACCATTTTTCATGTCTTTGTTGGGCCGAAATAGGCATTAGGGTGACGTTGATGCGCACTATCCCTTTTGTTGGGGGCTTTAATACATTTTTTAAAGTTTATACATGGAATAGAAATGTTGTGCTTGAAGCGATGCTGAGGCGCGAAGTGATTGTTTGCATTGAAATGGGTGTGAATATCAAGACGAGTTTCTTTTGAAAGTACTTAGAAGCATCATAAGCTAATTTGGAGATCCTTTTTTTACATTTTGCCTTTGGGGACCTGGTTGTCATCACTCTGCTATTTTTAACATCGATACGAGGATTGACCAAACTGAGGGCGTTTATTTCACTCAATATAATATAATGTAAGCTTTGCTATTCAGTGTTTTACCGCTTAATGCTAGGTACACTTCTGATTGGTTGTGGGATTTAATATTAAGACTATTTTTAGGCCGCTATCTAACGATCTTTATTTTAAGTAGGTTATTTCATTAGATTAAACGCTAAATCTTCAAAGAATTAAACGTGTAGTGTGGATTTTAGTTCACAACTTTTTTTAGTAAAAGCAGGTGCCAAACTAGTATTTCAATTTAGGAAACGGTAGGTATTCATTTATGGATAGATAATGTTGCGATGCATGCTATGATTTCGATTTTAAAACACGTCATAGTGCGATATAATGCAATAAATTCATGGCATTAGATTATTTGTACTGTGCAGATATAAAATAAGCATGAAAATTATATTCTAACTAGCACATAGCATGTTCAGCGTGTTTCTAGCACCAGAAAATACCACCTACTTACTTGCGGATTAAAATCTTTTTAAACTTTTTATTTTACACACGCCAAAGTAACGTTAAAGTTCAGAGCAACTTATTTTCAGACTGTGGCCAAGTTGAAATTTTCTTGCTTTCACAAGTTAGCGTGTCTCGCGTGCTCAACGAATTGGGCCTTTTCTTTTGGCCTCATGTCATTCCGGTATTAGTTATTATGATTGATAGTTCCCGGTTTTGCTAGAGCAATTTAAGCTCTTATATATAAAAGCAAGTGAACAAAATTCATTCCAAATATTTATCGAAAAATAGGTTATATACCAATTACACCATGAACACATCAATACCGTAGTGAAAGTTTGTGTGGGTGGATTAGTTGGTAAATCACATCAGGCCAACTAGACGTACCGTATGCAAGATTAGAACGTGGATTCATAGTAATTTCCAATATTGTTTCATATCATAGGCATGCAGATTTACAATTATTTTTAAACAATTTTACGCTGCCCTAAGCTGCAGTTTAGTAAAAAAATGCTGTAATTCAACTAACATTAAAATAGATCTCTACAGTGACAAGTAACACACCAGGAAAGCCGTTCAAACGTACGTAACACCGGTTTAATTTTCCAATAACACGTATAATTTCAGTAAATGATTTCAATGCACATATTTGCCCCTTGATTAATCGCACGTGATCCGAATGCTATTCACCTTTGCAAATCATTCACGTTGACAAATTCAATAACGTCAAAATTAGCGTGAAATCATTTGATTGAATTGATGAACATTTTGATTGTACTCATAGTTGTAGGAAATTGTAAACGAGGAAATCAAAACATAAGTTGTCGACGTTTGTAGTATAATTATGTTATGGTATAGTGACTTCATTTTGGAAATGAGATACAATTTTTGTGTTTAGATTATGATCATATTATTGCTTACACTACTTTATTACTTCACATTCAAGCGTGACCACTTTATACGAGCTTAGATGTGACCACTTTAAACTAGCACAGATTCGCCACTATAAATATGGAATCCTGTTGTTGTGTGCACCATTTGAATGCACCACTAAGTAACCTGGAACATCGATATGAATCAAAAGATATGCCATGAGCACCATGAAATTGTTAGCAAACTGCGTCTCTGTGTGTAACGTGAGTGGTTTACAACTACCAATCTACTTACCCCTAGAATCGCTAGCGGCAACGGTACTACTTTTTTGATTGTTGACAACGAATAGCGATAGGTATAAACATCCGGCGTTCACCGCTTCCTACAATCGACTAAAATGCAAAGAATGAGCTCACTCATTATTTTCAACGATAACATAATTCCGTGCGCCTGAAGTTTGGAAAGGCACATCCGTTGATTTATATCGATGAACTGGAAGCGATAGATTCAGCCGAAAGACGTGCCAACTGCTCATACCGTTACTGGCTTGCTTGTTCAAAAAATACTTCAAAGTTTTAAGCATTGTAACGAAGTCGTAAATTTAACGGTTTTATCAGATATATTTCAGAGAGTTTGCAACTTATCGGCAATGTTTGCCCTTTTTCTATTAGACTACGCCGTAGTTAGATAGATAGATAGATAGATAGATTAACTCTTTATTGCACTTAACAAGTAAACAAAATTACAAAAATATATAAAACTTAAAAAAACAAAGTAACAATTGGCGACCTTATCGCTAAAAGCGATCTCTTCCAGGCAACCGCTGGATGGAACAGGAGAAATGAAGATTAAGAAGACGGGGAAGTACAAACAATAAGTGAATGTTATATTTAAAGTCTGTAAATATGAAAATTAACTTACAGGTATACTAATATAAATATACTACAATACTATTAAGCATACACCTACATATTAATAACTGTACATCCTAATACATAAATACGAATATGACATAAACTAATATATAAATATCATGTTTTACTAATGGAGATAAGTAATAAAAATTATTTAGGTACGATTTAAATAAGAGCAACGACTTCAACTAATATATATCACGTAGACAGATAAATCTGATTTACCAGTTGTTTGAAAACAGCAACAGATGGAGCTTGTCTAGTAGTTACAGGCAAAGCGTTCCACAGCTTAACATCAGGCGAGATGGTGGTCAAGTGCAAACCTATTATAGTTAAAAAAAAAAAAAAAAAAAAAAAAAACAGCTCAACGGCCCGAAAAGCGAACGACTTGCCGTAGAAATTTTCGCTGCGTGCCAGAGGCGATTGGAGTGACAAGTTGTTCTTAGACCTTAGAGGCAAAGAGTGCGCATCGCTCCATAAGGAAAAAACATCTTTCAAATAACGCGGTGATGAGGGGTTAAATAAAATATTATAGAGTAGAGACAAAATATGAGCATTCCGACGAAGGCGAATGGGGAGCCACTTGAGCTGCATACGGAACTGAGATACGTGATCATATTTGCGCAAGCCAAATATGAATCTTATGCAATAATTTTGGAGACGCTCAAGTTTATTTAGCTGGTCTTCATTAAGGTCAAGATAGCAGATATCTGCGTAGTCTAAAATGGGAAGAAGGAGAGATTGTGCAAGCGCAAATTTAGTAGCAGTGGGTAAAAGTTTCGTAATCGTCTCAACGATCCACCAGAAGCAAATAATTTACTACTGACTGCTTTCAGGTGATGTTCCCAGCTTAACGTGCGATCGAAAATCACGCCAAGATTTTTGACCGTTTCGCTGTACGGAATTACTATTCCGTCAAAACAACTTCTGGAATGGAAGCCCAGTCAACTCTAGAGATCATGTAAGGACTCCCAATCACTATTACTTGCGTTTTGGTGGGGTTAACACTCAATCAAAAGAGTTGCTCCAGTGAACAATTTGTCGAAGATCAGCGTTCACCAGTTCAATGGCAACTTTGAGATCTGAGAGTCGGGCTTGGGAATAAATTTGGAGATCATCTGCATAAAGGTGGTAGGAAGAATTGAGGTTTTGAGAGATTGAGTTTATGAAAATAGCAAAAGAAGAGGTGATAGCACGCCGCCTTGAGGGACGCCGGCATTTGTACTACACCAAGACGATAAAACATCGTCGAGGTGAATACGTTGTCGGCGTCCATACAAGTAACTATGAAACCAATTGATTACCGATGGAGATATGTTAATAGAGCGCAGCGTCGCCAGCAAGATATCGAAATCGACGGCGTTGAAGGCATTACTGAAATCTAGCAGAGCTAGAACAGTAAGCCTGCCGTCGTCCATACCTTTGCGAATGTCGTCGGTGATCTTAACAAGGGCGGACACAGTGCTATGCCCTGGACGGAAACCGGATTGGAAAGGGTTTAAGAGGTCTTGCCTGATTAGGAACTGGCTAAGTTGTGAGTGGACAAGACGCTCAAGGACTTTGGACAGAAAAGGAAGAATAGATATAGGGCGGTATTCGGAAAAGGAGGTAGGATTAGGTTTCTTTGGCAAAGGAATTAAATGTGCATCTTTCCAGATTGTCGGAAAAACACCACAGGTGATGGATTTATTGAAGATTGCACATAGGACGGGAAGGATGGCGTCAAGGATGGGCAATAACATGTTCCTACTGATACTATCACCGCCAACAGCGTTGGAGGAGATCGACACGACACTCTTCTTAACATCACTTTCAGTGAATCGATTGAATGTAAATTTAGAGTAGTCAGGAGCTGGGATGGCAGAAAGATTTTTAATTGTAGAATATTTTATCGCTTCCGATATAGAGGAAGCAGAAGAAAAATGTTGATTAAGGGCATCTAAGTCTAATTTATTAGGTGTAGAATTTTGACGTGATTTGCCGACTCCCATAGACTTCAGAAATTTCCAGACTTTGCCTGGATTCTCATTATGAACAGATTTGTGAACATGTCGGCGCATTGCATCTCTACACACCTTATTGCAGCGATTACGGGCCTGAACGTACTTGTCTTTGTTAAACTCTGTAGGACGCGACTTATATCGCGATTTAGCTGCCGCTTTCTTGTGCATTAGTATCTTAATTTCATCGGTGAGCCAAGGGGCAGGGAGATGTTTAATTTTAATTTTACGAAGAGGTGCGTGAATATCATATAGTTCAGTAACGAGCTTATTAAAGATGGCAACTTGTTCGTCCACCGACACAGCGTCAAGAACAGGGCTCCAATCAATTTGTTTGGCGTCTACGAGAAGTGATTCATGGTCCATACTACTAAAATTGCGATGCATGACAATTTTCGGTTTAGATTTAGGGGGGACGAATTTTATAAGAAAGGAATATTAAATCATGGTATGAAAACTCATCAGCAGAGTGCTGACCATGTAAAGCAATGTTATTAAGGCTGGAGACTAACATCAAGTCTAGCAAAGATGGGGTACTATTAGGAAAATGATGAGTAGAGTTGAGAGGAAGAATGAGTAAGTTGTAAGATTTAGCAATGGATTGGAGTGAAGAGGAGCGAAAATCTTTTTTTAAGCAGGCAAGTATTGAAGTCACCCATTATAATGGAGTGATTGTAGGAAGGCAAAAAGTTAAGTAATAGATTTTCAAAAGAAATAGTAGTTTTAGAAAATGTCATCGTTCCAGAACTGTCGTTACAAAGACTTCTTTTGTAATAGAACATCTAAACTATAAAATAATTTGCCTGATTGGGTACTACCTAAAGAGTTTGCATATACTCGTACTACTTATAGAGTGGGAACAAACGCTTTACACCGAAAGCACGGGTCGACCTTTCCTTGTCGCTCTTGTGCAAGTGTCATACTTTTGTCGCGGCCAAGTCGCAGCATATCACTCTGTTGCCATAGCAAGTATGCACGTCATCAGCTTACGATTGGTACAAAGGCACCGTGTGGAAAAACTTGATCTATTAACTTATTGTCTATCTGAGGTACTACCATTTACTAAATGGCGAATGTATTGTATTTTATCTAGGCAATGAACTCTTTGGCTGATAATAATATTCATTATAGTTCCTTCTCCACATTATAAGCACAAAACGTTTATGTTTGTTCTATTCATTCCTGTATGAATCAACAAGATAATTTTCTCAATTAACTGCAAAAATATCTCAAAATGAATTCCACCAGAACAGACAGGAATCCATTTAATCATAACAAAAGGATTGTTAAAGCCAAAGTTAATTCAGGTTTGAGACTAAAATCTATTCTGCCGCTCTCAACAAAAAATGTGCCCTTACCAATGTTACAAAATTACCAATGTCTTTATTTTGTAAAGTTTTCGATACAATTCACTCTCATTGTATTTTGAATTGAGATCGTGAACCGTATTCCCAGGAAATAATCTTTGCGGTTGTACTGCATGAACTTTCGAAACAAAATGTAATTGGAAAATGTTGGAAAAAATGAAAGTAGGAACCCTGTGCAGATTCCGACGTGACTGCGATACGGCCGTGTTTAATTTTGAAACGGACAGAGGCGAAAGATTTTAATGAGAGATCAGATTTTTCAATTATCCTTTACTTCTTTTGCAATTCGCTTTAGGTTTTTATCGGAGTCGCAGAGTTACTGAGACTTCTGCCACTTGAGTTGAGTATTTTTTTTAGTTTTATTGCAAGGCACTTTAGGATAAGGACAAAAAACAATTGCTGTCTCGAAACGGAAAAGAACAGAAAATTATTATTACGGTTTATTTTTAACCCCCGACCAAAAAAAGGGGTGTTATAAATTTGACGTCGATGTCTGTCTGTCTGTCTGTCTGTCTGTCTATTTGTCTGTCTGTCTGCCTGTCTGTCTGTCTGTCTGTCTGTCTATCTGTCTGTCTGTCTGTCTGTCTGTCTGTCTGTCTGTCTGTGTGTGTGTCTGTCTGTGGCACCGTAGAGCTCAAACGGAAGGGCCGATTTCGATGCGGTTTTTTTTATTTGAAGGTTAATACCCGTGGGGATGTCCTTTGCTATGTTTGGTTAATATCGATTCAAGATGGCCACCTCCACAAAATGGCGGACAAAATATTTATTCACAACCTACCTCAATATGGGTATCAAATGAAAGGAGTTGACTAGTAGAATACTATACACTATAACAAATTTCAAATCCAAAATGGCCGCCACCACAAAATGGCGAACTACATTATTTTTTTCACTACTACCTCAATATGGGTATCAAACGAAAGGGCTTGACTAGTAGAATACTTTGCAATATGACAAATTTCAAATCCAAGATGGCTGCTACCACAAATTGGCGAAATACATTTCTTTTTTTACAACTCCCTTAATATGGGTATCAAATATAACTTGGCTTGGCTTGGGCTTGACTAGTAGAATGTTGTACAGATAACAAATCCGAGGTAGTCGAGGATTAATCAAAATTTTTTAATTTTGTTCTTGTTATTCGGCTTAGAGAGCTTGCCACAATGAAAAAAGGCTGGTTCGATTTTTACTCGAAGTGAATGTGAGTGCCTCATTTTGTAATCTTTTGCGCATATTATGTATGTTTTATCTATCTTTTGTTGTACATGCTAGTTTTAATGTGTAATGTTACAAAACCAAATCTACTTTGCAAAATAATAACAATACTCATGCCACGGTTAACCGTTCACTAACCGGTATCAATTTGTTTAAAAATGTTCAGTGTAATCATAATTGATTACTACTACTACGCTACGTACGTACTAGCATACACTCATGCGCGAAAGTACACACATACACATTTTTTTAAATGAAGAAGCGTAGTTTCCCGGATAAGGTATGATAATTATGCATCAAAAGAGCCTGCCATGGTGTCGATGTGTTCGCCACTGTTAGACGGCGAACGAGATAGGGCTACACAAGGGAATAGGAGTAGCGATATTGCCGTGCGCCGCTCACTCTGTCTTCTGCAGCCGAAAAGTCTTAGGCGGTGGGGCCGCAGATCTGCCGAGCCCTGTCGTGTGGAACCAATAGTGTCCAGACGCGGGGTGGACTCACACCAGATAAGTGAGAACTAACTGATTGGTCCCTGAGGTGGTCACAGTGTGCCTTGGATGTTCGAGTGCGCCAGTGATGGGGATGAGCTCATGAGGACGACCCGGAGACAGCATACCGTGGATGGTCCACATAGTGCAATACCCTACTCACCGTAAGCAACAAAGGTGGAACCCCTCGGGGAGCTTTTAGCCTGTAGGAACACCACTTGTGATGTCAAATCCAACATAACCCGACTGTAAAACGATGGGTACGCGTACTCATTTCCCCCCAGGAAAAAAGAGCAGAGAACGACCAACCACACGAAACCGTCGCAAAAATAAGCTTTTAAGCAAACGTTCTTGAATAATTAATATAATATTTATGTCCTTCTTATCTACTATTAGAAATAAATACTTAAATGAGTTCATAGTGTTTAATTGTAGATAAAATAAACTTAAAGAGATTGCCATATAAAACGAAATATAAAAATCTAGCATGGCCGCTAATTACTCACGCAGACTCCACGTGTAAATGAACAAAAAATTAAAAGCCCCGTTTTATGTTCTCTCTTGTACGTGATGAAGAGACAAAATTACGTTTAATCGCTACGAAAAAGCTTCTAAACGACCTCTTGTGTTATAATTACGACGACCTTTAATGCGTTTTTCCTGTTACTCGCCAAATTAATCGTAAATTTTTATGACTTCGAATATTTTTGATTTTAATTAATGCCAAATTTTGGACAAGGCATTAATGACAGACATTTGTCAAAAAATATAGTTTAATCGATAATTAAATATTACATTATTTAAAAAATACATAAATATATTTATGAACTTGGTGTTTTGTTAAGTGACTTTATTTATTCCATGCTGCCTGTCAAATTAGGCTGGCCTGATGGCTTAGTTGGTAGTAGGTCTGCCTTCGAAGCTGTGGGTCGTGGGTTCGATTCCCACCCAGTGCAAATGTTTGTGTGATGAATTGAAATATTTTTACTGTGCCTGGGTGTTTTCTATGTATAATAAGTAAGTATTTAAAAATATAATAAAAGTATTATATTATCAGCTATCTGGCTTCCATATTACAAGCTTAGCTTAGTTTGGGGTCAGATGGTGTTGTGTGTCAAATGTCCACCAATGTCCACCAAATTAATAATACCTTTTTAAGACCTTTCACATTTTGATTTCAATATTACCAATTTTTTACAAGGGCAGTTAATAATGTTATGTTATGTTTGTGGATGACACATTGGATTATAAATAGATTTACATTTCATCGATTTAAAAAAATACTTTTTTTAGTTTTAACCGAATTAAAAAAAAACTCTTTTTTTATTATATTCAATATTACACGATATATCCGCCAATTGTGAGTCGATTTGATAGTTCTTTATTTTTGTTTGTTTGGTAGATCCTAGTTCAGAAGTGGTCACATATAGATACATTGTAACGAAATCTGTGAGTTCGTTTTTGAAACATCAACAAAAAACTAAAATTTGCTTTCATTTATCAAACGATGCGACGGCGACGCGACGTACACGTAGTGAGTGAGAGCTTCCTATGAATTTGGTCGAGTGTTTAAATTTAAGTCGGTTTTTGTTTTACAGAGAAAATAAATAATTATTTTTCTTGACAAAAATTTATATTATTGTATAATCGTCTATTAAATGAACGCAATTAAAAAATGCTTAAATTATTTTGAGTGATTTCGTTGTTCGTTCGTTGCTGATTACATGTATTTGGAATTAAAGTGCCTTTAGGCACTTAGTTACTTGGGTTTTAAGTTACGGCTGGCTTAGTCGGAAGGAAGGCAGCTAACCGGGGCTCGGGATCAGTATCCCGAACCCTGGTTCAAATCCCACGAAGTCATTTGCATAATCCCACTAACTTAAAAACTGTTCAGGAAAACATGAAGGAACCATCGTAAAATTTGTGTCATAAGTTTACTAGGTATCCCGCTGTATAATGTTTCCAAAAAAAATTCAACTTCGTAAGTGTAAGTTTACTTCATAAGCTGTTCAGGGTTTTAATTACTGATGTGACCGATAGGTTGTTTAAACAGGGGAAAAATAAAAGGGACGGACACTCCAAGGAGACGCTTTTTACCTCCTACCGTCTCCTTTGAGTATTCATGCCATTCATCTTAACACAACTTCTCTGCTTATCCCTATATACCTAGTCTAAATTAGGTTTGATACATTATTTCGTTCATTTATAAACTCAAGATCTCTTTGCGTTTGTCATTTCATATTTTGGCAAAGATTAATTCCGAATTCGAGACCCGCTATCAGCTAACTCAGTCATCATTACGCAAACATCCAACAAACCGACATCAAAGTCGCCGAGCAACGAAGATTATTGGATTTATTTCGAATACCCAAGCTCTAGATAAAAGGAGTCTTTATGTTTTTTTACATCGTTTCGTATATACTTATAATAACATCAAGTCATAACGGTCCCCTTTGGCTGGAAGATGTATTCTGTTTTTATCCCGTTTTAAAAAGCGGGGGAGTTAATAAAAGTTTCGTGACTTTTGAAGAGATGAAATTCTGTGCTTTTTATTCACATGATGTATGACAAAAGCTTGAGTATATTTGCCTTTCAAAGTAACTTGGTTTATCTTAAAATATTTTCTACGTAAATGTAAAATTAGAAGTCATATTTAAATCTAGTTTTTTCTATGGTGGGATTCATGTTAATTTTACGATATGTTATACTTAATTGAACGCTGAATGAGGTATCAACGCATAGCCTAAATTTAGCCTACATTTTTATTCCAAGTAATTAAATTTCACTTTTTAGGAAGTTACTACATATGGAAGAAGTAGGTAGTTCATAATTTATTAATTCACTGCCATTATTTTAGATAAATATTCAACTTTTATTAGCAAATTAAAAACAACAATAGCAATAGTAAAACTAAGTCAATAAAAATTCAAAATATAATAGATTTATTCCTATAAGATGACAGGATGTATGTATGTAGCTATAACATGTGTTCTAAAATATATGCATCTCACTAATCTAAGATGGTTAGTGAGATAGGGTTTGATACCTACATATAAACTCGTAGTATCTATACTAATCTATACTAATATTATAAAGCTGAAAAGTTTGTTTGTTTGAACGCTAGGATCTCGGGAAGTACTGCTCCGAATCGGATGACTCTTTTTCTATTGAATAGTCCATTTATCGACAAAGGTTATAAGGCTATAGAACATAAAGCTACTATTAATAGACGCGGAGCATGAATCAAGAATGTAACAAAAATGGGGAAAATATTCCTTTTAGAGAGTTTTGGTACTGTGCTTTGAGATGACAGCATGTGTCTAAGATGGCGTCATTGAATATAAACCTTTGTTTGTCAAAATCAAATTTGTTTCTAAATCTGAGTTGATACGTTCAATTTCCGACAGGTGGCGTAGTAGGTAGCTGAAGAGGTTTTATGTTTGAAAGCGATATTCTCAGGAATGACTGAACCGATTTCAGTCATTCTTTCACGTTGGATATTTACGGGATCCCGCTGAGTGCTATATATGTTCCATGGGCGAAGCCGGGGCGGTCATGAATAAAATGCATTTGAAATATTCTGCTTTTTGCACAGTTTTTAATATTTGATACAGTCTGGTAATTCCTAGTTAATATCGAATATTAAATATTATAAATGCGAAAGTTTGTATGGGCGGATGTCTGTTAATTACTCCTTCACACACATTATTTTTGTAAGAATAAGAAATAAGGATAAAATTCGGTACAGATATAAAAAAGCCCGGATAAACACGTAGTCTACTTTTAATCCCTGGATTAATAATGTGAATAAAGGCGCGGGATGCTACTAGTGTATCATACATAAGTAGTAGGTAAGTATTTAATAAAACGTTCCCTTGCCAACTAAGTTTTGCTTAGTTTGGTACTAGAAGGTTATATGTTTTCGCAAATATTTATTTATTTTGATAATTTCAATACTGATTTATCACTAAAATTGTAAAGTCTCACTGAAAATACAGTATTAGCTGCTGAACATCTAAATACAACTGTTTACTAACACAAGTCTATAATTTAGTTGAGATTGCCAGTTGTAGCCAAGGCACCTATATCTTGACACGTTTTTGTCCAACACAGGGTAAATAAGCTAACTGTTTTGCGTCGTTAGTTTTTGCTCGGACGATAAATGACAGTTTCCTAAACAGGAAACCGTGTTTGTGTTCCACTTAAGGTAGCTACAGACAATAGCGTTTCATTTTAATGTAACATTGATATAACTTGATTTTGATGACATTTTTGTGTTTAGTAGATTATATTTAAAATAAAAGCGGTCAAGTGCGAGTCGGACTCGCCCATGAAGGGTTCCGTAGAAGGAAATTAACATAATACATAAGTTCTTGTACTCTTTGATCGGTGTTTTAATAATAGTGTACATACTCGTATGACGTGCTAAAAAATCTACTCCCTAGATCAAGTTCAAGCCAATTTTCGTGCAGTATGCACATCATATTATATTTTTTTTTGTTTTATTCTTCTCTTATTTTAGAAGTTACAGGGGGAAGTGGAAGTGTCTCTCGCGCAAATTATTCAGTGTAGAAAAAAATGATATTGAAAACCTCAACATCATTTTTAAAGACCTATCTATAGACAACCAACAAGTAAAGGTTTAATGAAAAATAAATTGTGAGTTTCAGTTTTAAATATGGAGCACCCCAAAAAATTTTTTTTAAATATATTTTGTTGTATAAATCTTAATGTGGTTCACAGAATAAATGAACGACGTATAAAAATGGCTCGCAATGTCCCTCCAACTATGCTTATGTGTTGCCATCGTATCACCCGATGCTTCCCACATGGCGGGTAGGTTTGAAACATGGCGGGACAGCGCCGGTGAGCTAACAATGCTATGGACATCCTTTTACTGACCGTCCGCCTTGCAAGGACATGGCGGGTGTGTCGGACGCGACACTACTAATATCGGTGGCCCTAACGACTAAAATCCCCACAGATTTTCCAGAGCAGAGTCGCGGATCCATTATCTTACTCGATTACACCGGGGATGATTCCGCTACAATAGGGATGTTAACAAATTGTCGAAATTGCTTTTATTTTGAAGATTGACGCATGTTTATCATAAAAATAATATTTTATTCAAAATATTAGTATCTTCGATGAGAAAATATACAATATTAGACTAATTTTGAATTTTACCGCTAAAACACTAACAACTAACATAGCGTCACTAGTCGCAAAACATTGGTTGCGATTCATGACTGTATGTCCAGTTTATGTGTTTTCTAAACAATACTTGTATGCAAATAATCAAAATCCTTGTCGCTAAGATCGCAAACTATAATAAAGATGCAGAAAAGTAAACAGTTTAGTCAGTTTTCACAGCGACTAGTGACTTAATTACTCATAATATTGGTGTTTCCAGTCACGTGACAACAGATTTAAAATATAGCATTTATAGGCCTTTATAATAAATTAACTTCGTAATATTAATTTATGATAACGTGATTGTCGATATTCTATTAATACAAACTATCATAAAATTAACATTAAACATTAATTTGTGATTAGTCTTAACATCCCTATTGTTAATTTGACCCAGACTTCTATTTCAGAACTATTCAAAAATAAATGACTTACTCAGTATTGAATTTGTCTTTGGATTTTACTTAACTAGCTTAACGACCCAAAGTAGGCTCTGACACTAAAAGAGGGCACTCTTCTTTGACTTAGAGGACTCGTACTACTTGGTATTTCCAATGGAATCTAAAACATCTAATCGTAGGCGAGACCCTTAAATAAGCGCGCTTAGCATCTAAATCATCTCTCATTATTTCTACGTGGTTGAGCCAGCAAAGCCAATAAGATTTTTGAATTTCGGATTTTTCTTCAACCTCCAGTTACTGTAATTTCTTGTTGACCCATACATTTTTTGTTAATTAAGCACTGTGAAGTTACTGACGAAATCGTGGATTATTAACTACCATCTTTTCTTGTTGACCCTAATATTCTATTTTTACTTAAGCATGTTTAATTTAGAAACACTGTGAAGTAACTAACTATACTCACTATAGTGAAGTAAATATCAAATCCTCCTAACAATTAATAATCTCATATAGGTACAATTACGCACGAACACACATATGCACACACTCAAACACACCCTCTCCCTCACACACACACACTCGCGCGCACACACACACCATCACATTCACACACATATGTACACACACACACACCCTCACACTATACTTACTTAAGACTATGTGCTCTCACTTACACCTAAGAATTAACATTTATATTTTCAAATAGTACTTACCCATTTTCACCACTTGTCCAGTGTCGGAGAGGCTGGTGATCTGTCATACAAGTTTTCCTAGTGCAGACACTAGTCTCTCACATAGATAATCTACTACTGATAAGTATACTTTGAATAAGTTATTTAAAAAAATGTAAAACTTCTGTGTGAGAGAAAATAAACCATTTATTATTATTATTTTTACTAAACAAACCCGAGGATTATTAACTAGTCAAGTCAAAGAAAAAAAAAACGCCTGGTTCACTTCTGTGGTTATTCTACAAAGCAATCTTTGCGCACGTGACTATATCCCACTGCAGTACTCATTTGAATTCCACACTCGAACCAGAGGTAAAATAAACACGAGCGTGCAACTGTACATTAAATAGTTGCTTGAGAATACGTGCTGATTTCCTTTTCATTAGGTCTATGTTAAAATCTATTGTCAATATACTAATACTTATAAAACTATACTAAGATAAATTGCGAACTAATAAGAACCAATTAAGTAAGATTGATTTACATTTCATACAAATAATATATAATATATCGCAGAACTGACAACCGATGGGGAAGAAAGGTTCTAGAGTGGCGACCACGAACCGGAAGATGCAGTGTTAGACGGCCTCCCACTAAATGGACAGATGACCTCATAAAGGTCGCTGGAAACCGCTGGTTGCAGGTTGCGCAGGACCGTTCGTTGTGGAAATCTAGGGGGGAGGCCTATGTTCAGCAGTGGACGTCTTGCGGCTGATGATGATGATGAATATTTAATACAATGCAACAAATCACAAAACGGAACGGAACGGAAAAAAGGGATAACTGTGGTCAAAATACTAGTGGTATTTTAAATTTAATATATACGGGTAACTCGTTAACGTTTAACGTAACTCGTTAACGTCAGTCCTGTCTTCAAGTTTCAATCGCGTCCGGCGATTTTTTTCAAGGAGAATGCGGGCGCGTTTTCTCTTTTCGCAGCTCGTTTAGCATTCGGCTTTTCTCTACTTTTTTCATAAAAAAAATACTGGTGATATTTACAAATACATTGAAAAAAATCTTTGTTGCATCTTATGGCGCTTGTTTTTATAGTTTGTATATTGTCATTATAATTTTGTATGGCCGCTACAAAGAGTTTTCTAGTTACCCTTTTTATTTTCAGCAAATTAGTAGTTGAAAAAGGTCGCTGCGATGTTTTAGTGGAGGCCAGCTGTTTGACCGCTCGCTCCCGTTACTGCTGAAACACAAACACGCAGCCACTAAAAGAGATTTATTTACACTCTATTCCACGACACATGTTGCAAATCCCTAACAAAACAAATGAAGTCTAGAGGACTTTTGAGGAATAATTCTTAGTAAATCAATTACAAATCTGTATTTTCTGTAGTGATATTTTCTAAAGCAGATGTTATTCTGTAATAAAGATTATAGCACTTAAGAATTCAAATATTTCGAATTGAATTAAATGTCATAGTGACGCGACACTTCATGTTGGTTAGTTTCTTCATGCTGCATTGACCTGAAATCATTTTAATGAAATGGAACGTAGGTTTGATTTAGTTATTATTCATACAAAAATAGAAAAATTGCAGTGACAATTGAGAGACAATTGTCACTCTGAACTTAAAAAAGGATTATAGCACTTAAGCTCGCACTTATTTACGTATCTCTATTTTATATGAGTTTATTTGAAGGTTGAAGATAAAATTTATGAAGAACGTTTAATGCTATACGCATAAAAAATCTTCCGAATGTAAGGGGTGTGCGTTTTATGTGAAAATACTACCAGTGCTGTGAATAATAGTAAAGTAATACCAGCTTATCTTAAATTACCAAAAGACAAATCACATCGATTCTCTGGGTGACGAGCGCTTCAGTATTAGGCAGTAATGAGAATTCTGCATGATCAAATAGCTGCGTGGTACTGCGCTATTATGATTTATCGTTTTGCTTACCGTCAGGCGCATATCTCCTTTGTCCCGTCACTCACCACTCATGCTACAGTAGTAGAGATCCAGCAAGGGTGAATACTGATAATAATTATTTATTTCTCTTCGAAAAAACGGACTCTAATTTAAAATTATATTCAGACACGATCAAATTTCGTAATAAGCAAACTATGTCATCGAGATATATGAAAAAAAAGGAAAATGAAAGTAAATTTTAGTTTATTGTTTATATTTCAAAAATACCATTTTCAATAAAATTTATAAAGGACTGCTAAACAATGATTTAACAAACAAAAATAAATCATCAAAAGTGATTCACAATTGGCGGAACTATTGCGTAACGTACATACAAAACAGAACACAAAGCCGAATTGAGAACCTCATCAATTTTCGAAGTCGATTGAAAACAGATATATGCTAAGGTTAAGGCTGATATTTTAATCATTTCAAGATGGTATTTATACAAGTTGAGCCCATAAAATTCAACTGCTAATAAGTATGTCTCTGTTTTATTTAAAAGAGAGACAAGACGAGCAGGACATGTGCCTGATGGTAAGCAACATGCCTGCCACATAACAGTACAGTGACATGCAGCTATTGGAACATGAAGAGTCCAAATCATTACCTAGCACTCTGCTCTGCGCTCGTCACCCGGAGATCTAACATGTTATAATATATGTATCTCTAAGCCCTGTAATTTATCTGGAAACATTACCCTTCAAACCAGAACACAGTAATGTACATACCTCTATATTAATGAGTATGTACTGTGTTGTGTGTGTATACTATAAATGAAAGTCATTGAACCCAACAAAGAGTCAGAAACTAACACGAACTAACACAACCAAGTTAGCAACAACGCAAGCCACGAAAGGGTGTTGCAGGAACCCAATTAAAAGTTGGCTAATACTACAATGCGGAGATCGATTAGATTACTATACATTCCAAAGCAGTCTTTATCTCCATTTGGATAAAGATTAGAATCATGAATTCTATAGCAATGCTGAAGTATTATTGAAAGAAGGAAATGAAGTACCAGTACAGCTTAGTTTCAAAGAAGTAGTACTTGAATCTGGCGTGCCTTTTTAGTTTGAATTCTTTATTTAAGTTCCGTTTATTTAAAGTTTAGTACTTGGGAAACGACACAAAGAAATTCCACTGTCTGCGTTCACATACCACTAATACTTGTACATACAATGTTCCGCACCACCGGTACTTAGCCAAACAAACATGTATTCTTCTCATCCTAATCTTACTATAAGTGCGAAGTTTGGGTATTTGGATGGTTGGTTTCTTAATCACGTTATCGTGTACTTCAACGGATCGGGTTGAAATTTGACACATAGATACCTAGATTAAAATCTCATGTGATTCAGAAGTCGTAAAAATATTCATTACAATGCATTCCACTTTGTTTCATAAATGAAACCGTATTCAAAGAGTATTTCTGTATGGATTACCTGATTGTTTTGTCGGTGACTTGGTGTGTTTGATTGATTTGATGTTCTTGGGATTATGTGATTTTAAATGATTATTTTTTACATACTCGTAATAAAAAACGAATCATAACGATTTTATAAAATAACTAGCTTTAACCCTTTCCGGCCTGCTCCCCCTGGATCTGAGAATACAGGAAGCGGCAAATTTGTACAGAGTAAAAAAGAACCTCTCCCAAGACTACCTCCCACCAGAAGTGGAGCTCGAACAGAATGTTAACTGCCTAGACCAACCCCATCCGTCCACGCAGTTATCCGTAGAGTACGAGCTCCTAGAAGACACCTCCAATCTTCCACAAGGGCCTCAAATTTATACTGATGGCAGTAAAATTGAAGGTAAAGTTGGAGCTGCTCTAACATGGTGGGAGAATGGCAGAGAGGTCAAGAACTCGACCTTCAAGCTCCACTCCGAATGCACAGTCTTTCAATCGGAACTTTATGCTCTTTACCGGGCAACTCAAATGGCGTTAAAGAGCAAGGACCCAGAAGTCAATGTCCTGAGTGACTCCCGATCTTCACTCGAACTGCTAAGTAACCCAAAACGAGCCACCCCTTGGTTAAGTGCGTAAAGGAAAACATTGAACAGATAAATGCTGAAGGAGATCTCTTCGTCTTTTCTGGGTGAGAGCGCATGTTGGCACCGTCGGCAATGAAAGAGCCGACGAATTGGCCAAATCGGCGGCACTCACGGAGTCACCCAGGGACTACGAGGGATCCCCTTGTCCTACGTCAAAAGGAAAATCCGCGAAGAATCGGTCAAGAAATGGCAGGATCGATATGAGACCTCGGACACCGGAAAAGTCACCCAGACGTTCCTCCCTGATATAGCAAACGCATATCGGGTGATGAGAACCACGAAACTGACTCCTTCCAGGTACAAGCGTTGACGGGACACGGAGGAATAGCAGATTACCTGTACAGATTTAAGCTCAAGAGCAGTCCGGCATGCGAGTGTGACCCCGACCAACCCGAAACGATCTGGCACGTGCTAGTCGATTGTCCCCGATTCATGGTCGCAAGACATGAGCTCGAATCTATGATCGACAGAAGACTGGTTGTCTCGGATCTCCACAACATCTTAGTAGATCCAGATAACAGAACACGGCTCCTGTCCTTCATGGAGAGCTCATTCCGCATAGCGGCCATGAGAAATTCCACTAAATCAAATACGCGCCCCCATCACCACCACACTCTGCCCCGCTGTCTGTGGACGCCGCGCGGCATGCGGTTCCTGCCCAACATAACTCCTCGAAGAGCATCTCCGTCAAACAACTACTGGAGAACGCAGACCGAGGAGAAGCAGGGATCCGTATCCGCGGAGTGGCTCTCTTCATGGACAGCAACAAAGAAAGATTCGAATAAGCTTTTGCTTCGCTTGGGAACGGAAACGAGCCCGTTTGTCGCCTGGATTGTCTCGCCTGCTCAATGGGAGTACCGCAAAAGTCACGATGAAGCGGAAAACCTACGACGCCATGCCGGTGTGCGAGTTAGACGGCCACCGATTTCGGTTGGTGCGATCGAAGAACAAAACGATTGCACTAATAGAGTACTCGGAAGGTCGGACGCCTTTCACAGGCAAGTGCGCTGCTCGCACATCTGAGCAGAAATGCAGGTGAAACACCCGGGTGATAAGCGTGGATGCGATGGCAATCGAATATTCAAGAGCGAGAGTCGCAGACCGGCTGGGTTGCATTGAGGCCTCTAAACATCATGAGGTTGTCGTATACGAAGACAGGGGAAAATCTGAGCTTCCTCAGAACCCCTTCGCACGACCAAACAAATGCAACTGACAGCTGGGGACATCCTGTTCCTAGTTCGACCATCCAAACCGGCTCCGAAAGAGTACAGCAGAGGGCAGCCGCGGAAAAGCCTCAGCCAATCTAACTGGCAGCCGAGGCACCAACACGGCGTTCGTGACTGCTTTCAACGCAGCGGCAAGGAGCGTACTCCGAATCACATCCCATTCATCACCCCTCGACGTCAAAGACCCCAAAGCAGCTTCACAGCAACAAACAGCCCGAACGAGAGCCGACATGGGACAGGTTGAACCGCCCCGCTATGTCACGGCTTCGGAGCCGCGGAGCCATGCACGTAACGCCTTCATCGAATTCATAGCCACACTGAGCGCGACACGACAAGTCAACCTCAAGACCTGCGAAAACATCATGCAGTCCTATAGGCTAGGAAGTGAAAGCCTTTTAAAGGCGAAACTCGAGGAGGCCGAAGCAGCCATTTACAATAATGTCACATCCCGGGTCATCAAGGGAACCATGACAGGACAGTATATGGCAGCTTACAGTGCTGAAAATGGCTTCGTGACACTGAACGAGAGAGAGACAGAGCGCGCGGGAGTGCCTGTTTATGCGACACCACCAAACGACCCAATTGTAGTTACTGCCCGATGCACCAAGATTATGCTGGACGATAAGATCCTAGAGAGGGCCAAGACCATCGAAGGAACGGAAACGTCAAAGCAGATTGGGAAAATTGGGAGGTACCGAGAATACAGTGGGTCAACGGAGTTCCAGGATGTGGAAAAACAACATGGGTGATTAGACACTTCGACGTGGACAAGGACGCCATCATTACTACAACAACTGAGGCAGCAAAGATCTAGAGAAAAGCTATCGCACCGAATCGGAAACCTGGTCAAAACCAGAGTGCGAACCATGGCTTCTGCTCTGGTAAATGGTTTCGGTAGAGAAAGTTTCAGCCGCCTCATGGTGGACGAAGCTCTCATGAACCATTTTGGAGCCATTGTGATGGCTTCAAGGCTGTCTGGTGTTGGCGAAATTGTCCTCATTGGAGACGTCAATCAGTTGCCTTATATCGACAGGGAAAATCTCTTCGAAATGAGGTATCATCGCCCGAACCTGGTAACAAAGATCAGCCAGGAGTTGCTCTGCACACATCGAAACCCAATGGACGTCGCATATGCACTGAGGGAAATATACTCCGGTATGTACTCCTCAGCGTCCCGTATAAAGTCCCTAGAGCAGAGAAGATATAAGGGAGCGCAAATACCCAACACCCAACCAAACACCCTCTTCTTAGTTCACACTCAAGAGGAGAAGGAGACCCTGACAAACCAGGGTTATGGGTCAGGCACCGGGTCACGCATCCTTACCATCCATGAAGCTCAGGGACTAACATACGAGTCGGTAATCGTAATCAAAACCAAGGCAAACATGAAGCTGCACGAGAGCGTGCCCCATGCGGTAGTTGCAATCTCACGGCACACGGGGACCTTCACATACTACGCTGACGACACCGACGACGCCATCGGTCGGTTCGTGCGGCGAGCGTGGGCTGCATCATCGAAGACCATCCGCGATTTCAACCTACAGATGGCCATCAGGGACAGAAATGCGGCCGTTGTGGAGGCTCTGGGCCGGGAGGAGGCAGCTTAGGCAAATGGCAAAAGGCAATTAGGCAAACACTCGATGTCGAGTCGATTACTAGCGGAATCCCAACTGGTAGTGATCGGCTCTACAGACGAGCACTAGAATTAGATTTTAAATGTACCCAAATCCCTTCTATTTTCCTCTTCTCCTTATCCAAGAAATGTAAAAAAAAAAAGATTATTGTAATGACAAAGATCACGGACCCCGGAGTCTGTGGGTGGATAATTTAAAAAAAAAAAAAAACTAGCTTTAACCCGCGGCTTCGCTCGCGTTCAGTAAGTTTTTTATTTTAGATTCCTACTTGGAGAGCGTGAGCGTCAAATAATAACATAAATAATGCTCGTCTATAATTGGCCTAAGGGTAGCTTATTTTTTTTTTTTTTTTTTTTTTTTTTAACTTTTATAGGTTTACACTTGACCGCCATCTCGCCTGATGTTAAACGACAATGCGGTCTACGATGGAGCGTGTTTACCTAGAAAAAACCGATTCACTCTCGATTTGAAGACACAAAGGTTATAATCATCGGGGAAAACCCACTCAGGCAACGTATTCCACAGCCTAGACGTTCTTATCACAAAATTTGAGTCAAATCTCTTCGTTCGTGTCTTTGGAACATCGACCATGAAACGATGTCGCTTTTTCGAGCTACGAGCATTCCGATAAAAAAAAGGGCAAGGTGGTATCAAATCATGCAACCCAGTCGCACACTCTCCGAAATGTATCCGATAAAAAACCGATAGGCCAGCAATTTTTCGGCGATGTTCAAGACTTTGAAGTCTTTTTCGCACAAGAGTATCATTGCCTATGAGCCTTTTCGCACGTCTCTCGATCGATTCCAGTGCCTCCAGCTGGTACTTATGCGTTCATCTGTATTTTTAATTCCCTATTTTACTATCTCAGGGGTTGAATTTTGGAAAACTAATACGCTCATTTGCCATGGTTAATTAATTTAATTTTCATGCAAATAAATGTTTTAACTGCTATATGTTTACTCTTGACCGCAATGTCGCCTGAAGTTAAGTGATGATGCGGTCTACGGTAGAGCTTGCTATCCTAGAAGAAAACGATTCAGTCTCAATTTGTATACACCAGCGTTGTAATCATCATGAAAAATCCATTCAAGCAACGCTTTAGAGTATTTCTCTACTTAGTCTGTGAACGCCTTGCTCAGCCTAGACGTTGTTATAACAAAAGTAGTCCGTCAAAGCTCTTCGTCATAGTCTTTAGAACATGTCCAAGGGGTAAAAAGTTCGTACAAAATTTTATCCACTATTACGTAGTATGAATTTGAAAAATATCCTTCTTTCTTGCTTGCTTCATAAACGCTGTATTTTGAAAAAAAAAACACGAAACACAAAACTCATTATAATACATATTAGCCGTACTCAATTTATACGAAATTGCATTCAAATTTGTCCAAGGAATAAAAAGTTTCATACACACTTTAATTCCCTACTTTCTTTAGGCGTTGAATTTTGAGAAATCCATCCTTAGTGAATAAATCTACGTCATAAAAAGAATACGTATGTGACAATTTAAGAATGTCATATTACCCTCTTAGGGGTTACATTTTGGAAGTAAATGTACTACATAACTCATTATTTTGGCCGTTCTCAATATCTACAAAATTTTATGCAAATATGTCCAAGAAATAAAAAGATTTTCTACAAACTTTCATCCCTTATTTCACCCCTTTGAGGATTGAATTTCGATAAACGCTTTAATACGTACCTCATGATTTTAGTCAAACTCAATTTATATGAAATTTCATGCAAATATGCCCAAGGAATAAAACGTTTCTATACAAACTTTCATCCCTTATTTTACCCCTTTGAAGGTTGAATTTCGATAAACGCTTTAATACGTACCTCATGATTTTAGTCAAACACAATTTATATGAAATTTCATGCAAATATGCCCAAGGAATAAAACGTTTCTATACAAACTATCATCCCTTATTTCACCCCTTTGAGGGTTGGATTTCAATAAACTCTGTATTACGTACCTCATGATTTTAGCCGAACTCAATTTATATGAAATTTCATGGATATATGCCCAAGGAATAAAACGTTGCTATACAAACTTTCATCCCTTATTTCACCCCTTTGAGGGTTGAATTTCGATAAACTCTGTATTAAATACCTCATGATTTTAGCCGAACTCAATTTATATGAAATTTCATGGAAATATGCCCAAGGAATAAAACGTTTCATACAATCGTTCATCCCCTATTTCACCCCCTTGGGGGTAGAATTTATCAAAATCCTTTCTTAGCGGATGCCTACGTCATAACATCTACTTGTGTACCAAATTTTAGCCTGATCTCTCCAGTGGTTTGGGCTGTGCGTTGATAGATCACTATGTCAGTCAGTCAGTCAGTCAGTCATTTTCATCTCTTTAGGGGTTGAATTTTGAGAAATCCTCCCTTGGTGGCTGCCTACGTTATAAAAATAATACGTGTGTGAAATATTTTAAGAATGTTCTAATGGTTTGTCCGGTGCGTTAATATTTATAACATGTTCATCCCCTATTTAACTCGTTTTAGAGGTTAAATTTTGAAAAAAATGTGATACCTAACTCTTTATTTTGGCCACACTAAATATGTCCAAGTGTCCAAGGATTAAAAAAGTTTCTCTATAAACTTTCATCCCTTATTTCACCCCTTGGAGGGTTGAATTTCGATAAACGCTGTAATACGTACCTCATGATTTTAACTGAACTCACCTTATATGAAATTTCATGCAAATATTCCCAAGGAATAAAAAGTTTCTATACAAACTTTCATCCCTTATTTCACCCCTTTGAGGGTTGAATTTCGATAAAAGCTGTAATACGTACCTCATGATTTTAGCCAAACTCAATTTATATGAAATTTCATGCAAATATGCCCAGGGAATAAAACATTTCTATACAAACTTTCATCCCTTATTTCACCCCTTTGAGGGTTGAATTTCGATAAGCACTGTAATACGTACCCCATGATTTTAGCCGAACTCAATTTATATGAAAGTTCATGCAAATATCCCCAAGGAATAAAAAGCTTCTATACAAACTTTCATCCCCTATTTCACCCCTTTGGGGGTAGAATTTATCAAAATCCTTTCTTAGCGGATGCCTACGTCATAACATCTACTTGTGTACCAAATTTCAGCCTGATCCCTCCAGTGGTTTGGTCTGTGCTTTGATAGATCACTATGTCAGTCAGTCAGTCAGTCAGTCAGTCAGTCACCTTTGAGTTTTATATATATAGATACATTTTGTTTAATAAACTGCAGTTTATTATGTATATCTTACAAATATAAATAATATTATTTTCAAAATCACTACTGTGGAAACCATTTGAAGACAAAGTTTTCATGGAACAAATACAAATAAGACAGTTATCTAATAATCTGTGGGTGACGAGGATGATAGTATAGTGATTGCCAATAATTTAGGTTATTTGTGTTCAAATATCTGAGTGATTTTGTACTGTTTTGTAAAGGCGTGCTGGTTACTCGACTTATCACTCTGTATTTTAAAAAGGGAGATTTCCTGGAAGATGTCAATCACTATCAGCCGCTCTAATTATTGCCGCCATCGATCCCACTAGCTTAAAGACCATAAAGCGTTTCAACTGGAGAATTACTGTTTTATGATGTGTTCAACAAAGTGCACTAATTTATGCAAATTAAATTATTATCGAAAATTGTTTAAAATACTCAGCTGAGCTATTATGGGTTGGATAATATACTTATCATTAGTGCAAGCTGCACTCAACTCAATAATTCTAACAGATACATCTTCACTGTGATACTATCGAGAAGTTCAGAGATCGAACTTCCAAGTCCCGACCGCGCCAAAGTCCTTCCCGGGCACAAAGTTCCCCGCAAACTCCACAAATGACACCGACGAGACCGCGATAATTCACCGGCTAATGTCAAAGTTGGGACTTGTTAGAAAATTTTTACCAACATAAAGAAAGGCCATTATTCCCCATTCCATTTTCTTTAGGTTTTTCAATGGAAATTGTTTTATGGTATACTTTGTTGGACAAGACGGTGCGAGTTTTATGCCTTTTGAGTTCTGCCTGTTAGCGAAGTTTTAGTGCCTACTGCATTCAATTTCATAGAAGTTCTTGGAGATTTGAGAGGTTGAATTAAATCGAATGTTGTGAGAAATAAATTCTGGTTCAAAGATTGTTGCTAAAATTCGAACACATGGGTTGTTTTCCCCTTCTTTATCAATAGCCTATATTTGAGTAACATAAGCATAGCATAACTATTTTTGTTTATGGTCCCACTGCTGGGATTACAGACTTTTTCTTATAAGTTGAGGAAAGCCTTGAGGTCATAATGCACCATACTGTCTTGAGTCCAGGTTTGAAGATGTCGAGGCGTGTAGCTTTTTTTAGAACCTTTAGACTTCCTTACAAAGTTTCACTTCACCTCTAATGCCACAGGTAATAAGTAATAAATTAACTAAGAGCACGGAGCAGACCGAGCCTCTTGTAGGCTCGGTCTGACTAATAAGTATGATGGTTAAAAAATGAATTAGAGGTACATGTATTTAAAAATATTGTTATTTATTCATGTGTTTCTCAAACAAAAAATGACAAAAAAATGCTTAGAAGTTTCGAGTAACGTCACATCATTGTACGATTGTTACAAAGGCGTGACGCACAACTCTTGGTTCCAGAAGTTTGATTATCTACATCTTTAAAATTGATAAAACAAAAAATACAGGTTTCATATTATTTTCCATAATCTAACATTAAATGGTATACCTATCTATTTGGACCCAGTCATCACCCCAATTCAAATGAAATAATAAAAAAGGTTGTCTGTAAAGTTGGTTTACGGACGATAATTTAACGTAACAACGTCATAACATAACATCGATGAAATCATTGCATACAATAGAATCGAGTGAAAAAACAAGAACAAAATAAATAAATTTGCTTTACCACCGTAACAAGTTTTCATAGAAATAAACTGTAATCAAATATCGATCATCATTTATATGAATCATCATTTTTTTTAGTCAATTGTAAGTAACATAACCTATTATTACTGCGCCCGCCGACCGATGGTACTTTTTCAATTACAAAAAAATAAATACTTGAAATTATACTGGTAATCACATTTTTGAAATGCGAGTATAACGTAACAAAACAATGAGCGTTACGGGACAGTGAGCCATCCTTTTTCGTGCATGCAGCCAGCGTTCATCGATTTATTAGACGTTGCCACGTCAAAAGCATAATATAACAGTGGAGAAAAAAATGTTAGTATTAAAATTAACGTGGTTGTTGCACATATTTAATTGAATAACGGGACACTCACGTATATACGGTCGGTCAACCCGACTCGAGTTTCGGCCGCGTCCGGCGGCCTTTTTCAAGGCGACTGCACACGCGCGGTGGCTGCCCGTTTGGCACTGCGGGCTGCCGCACGTCGTGCACGCAAGCTCAACGGCTGTTGCGGGGGTGCAGGTGAGGGGGTGCGAGTCGGGTTGACCGACCGTATATACGTGAGTGTCCCGTTATTCAATTAAATATGAGAAAAAAATGCATTCGAGTTATTCTATTTCATCTAAATGTGCTCAACTAGACGTTTAAAATTAACGATATTTGAACGTTAACCAAATGCTATTAAAAGAGGCCATCCGATAACGGTCCAAATTAAATTTCGACGTGTAACTAAGAGCTTAAATTCATAACCTGCTCGCAAAAAATCGGTCCGTTCGAAGCATAACATGTTGGCGCAGTGACAAGAAATCGTTTTTATTTCATCGCTTTAACTTTTAAATTAAAAGTTTTCCAGCGATATTTTATCAACGTTGCAAAAGTTTCATCAAAATGTGTTGCGATAATTTTTACGGGAAGCTAAAGTTTTTCTTCTCTAGGCCTTTAAAAATGCTGCATTGTTTACAGTAAATCTAACGAAGGTAACGAATTTTGTGCTTCTGATAGTTCACCATCATTAAAATACGAATGTTAAGCATCTGTCTGGTCGTTTTGGTTTAATTGTCCAAAAAAATCGATTTAAATGAATAATGAAACAAAATGAATGAAAATCCACCACGCTGACCAAGTGCGAGTTGGTGGATGACACCTCGAAAGATTCTACATGTCGGATTCCTCACGATGTTTTCCTTCGTTTTTTAAGTTAGCGGCTGTACAGTCATTACTTCTTAAAGGCAATGGTAATGGCAATGGCAATGGATACATCCAAGGCGTAGCTAATCCAAAATAATATAAATATTATAACTTTGAATTTGAACTAGCAGGCTAGTTTAAAACCTACTTCGAAAAAAAGATAAAAAAATTTTTTTTACTCGATCTGCGTAAAAAAGCTAAATTGACAGTTATTGGTAATGTATAACACACAGATTACAAACCTCAACAACATTTATAAAAGTTTATATATGTAATATTAACATTAAACAAATTCCAAACAATAAATTTAATGTCAATGAGATCCTTTCGTGTAAAAGAAAGTATTTTACAAAACTTACTAATAAATCAGCATTTTATTTAGGTAAGCTCCTTTTATTAAACTTGTATTTAACAAAATATGAGATAATATTAGAAAAGCTACGACACTTGTTATAAAATCAAATGTTTGCTATGTTAGCCTTTGTTACGTTCATTCTCTAACATCTTACTAACATTTAACTAAAGCCGCAACCATACGATAATGTAATAAGAGATAAAATTTCCAGCTGGTAAATTTTGTCGGAGTATAAACCCTTTGAAACTATCATCTCATCCCACATACCTACGTCGTACATATGAAGCATATAGTTCTGACAAACCTGTAAATACGCATCCCTGAAGAGACGCCGAGCGTCGAGGGCGCGAAACAAAGAAGAGATGTTGTGTTAAAACTCAAGTGAAATGTATTATTCAGTGCGAGCTACAGAGACAATTCGACTTTTGTTTGACGCTGAAATCATATCCAGGAGAGGATATGGGATGATATTCGTTTACGTCTTTCTTTGCTTGAGACGTATGAAGGAACGTTAGAGCTTTTAAATCTTCCACATTATTTTTACTGTTTTAATTTTACATTTGACTGTCATCTCACATGACTGGCCTCGTGGCTAACTGAGTAGTAACTCTGCCTGCGAAGCCGAGGGTCGTGGGTTCGATTCCCACCGAGTGCAAATATTTGTGTAATGAATTCAAATATTTGTACTGTGTCTGGGTGTTTCTATGTATAATAAGTATGTATTTAAAACTATAGTGGCCGCCATAGTACAAGTTTTGCTTAGTTTGGGGTCATATGGTGTTGTGTGTGAATTATCCACCAATATTTATTATTATTTATCTATTATTTATCTCACCTGGTGTTAAATGAGGATGCGTTCTACGATGAAGCGCGCTAAACAATCAATCATCTCTGGACTTAAAGGCACCAAGATTGTAACCATTGGGAAAAACCCACTCGGGCAACGCATTCCAAAGTCAAAACGTTCTTATCCCAAAAGTGTTTTTTTTTTAATAAATTTATCTACATCTAACTTCATTTAAATCTGCTCAGCCGTTATAGAGATATGTGGGGCCGCTTACTTAGAACTCAATTTTTCGCCGTCTATTTTAAGAATTTTATTAGTTCGTACTCAATGTATTTATATGTGAAAGTATATGTTTTTACTCGGGAAATGTATATATGTTTTTTTTCATAATTTAAAAATTTGACTTAATAATAACTGGTAGTTCTCTAACAATAATATGTAGTTAGTTACTTTATTCATTTGACATTTAAATTGAAGTACATGGATAATTTATTAAATGTATACATTTCAAACTAAAACAACAATAACAAACACCACCTGATTCGAAAACTGTATGGTTAAACCAACGTTGAACCCCTCACATATCTGTACAAGGCGTATCAAGCTCACGTTCTCCTGAAGAGGCGTCTGCAAACACTGCAAGCATCTGTCAACTCTACGTACATGCTCTACGGACACTCCACTCAGTTCTCGGACACCGAGTCTTGCACTGTCGCGACACTATGACACTGCATCTCCATTATCCTGGACACTCAACCGAATCTATCGACACGTGTTTGTTTACACAAGCTGGACTTCCAATAATGTTAACGTATTTGAACATTTATCAAAACTAAGGACGGATTCCTATTTCTGGCTGAACCCGATAGATTTTCATAGCATAGCTTTGCAATATGAACACAGGAAAGTCACAGTTGTCTCTGTGAATTTCGTTTGCTTGATACAGTATAAACTTTCAAAGTACGTTTATTTTTCTGTCTAGATGGTACAAGAAAATGCAAAATGCATTTAATGGTTTTAAGGTATGTGAATCACAAACCTTTGAAAAATAATTTATTTAATCTAGAAAGTTATATTATCTAAATAATGTATTTTCTCTGAAAAAACAAAAACTGACTTCAATTTAAAAGTAAGTTCAGGAATTCCACAAAGTTCAATACGAAGCATCAAGAAGCTAAGTCATCGAGGTAACAAGTAAATTTTTTTTTTTTTTATTCATATTTCAAAAACCTCTGAATTATGATCTACCAAAAAAAGTACCATCAAAATCGATACATAATTGTGGCGGCGCGTTCGCGTAACATACATACAAAAAAACACCTTTTTTTGAAGTGATACAAAATGTTGATTGGGATCGCGTAGTGGATTATGGTGGATATGGCTTTGACTTTCTTCTAGCGATAGAAGGCCCTGAGTTGAGTTATTTTTTCCCATTTTTGTTACATTCTTGATTCATGCTCCGCTTCTATTGATAGTAGCGGTATGTTCTTTAGCCTATATCTTTCCTCGATAAATGGACTATCTAATAGAAAAGTAAAGAGTACTTCCCGAGATCCTAGCGTTCAAACAAATAAACAAACAAACAAACTCTTCAGCTTTATAATATTAGTATAAATAGATAATTATAATTATAAAATTGTTTTTCTAAGCAAGACAAAAGGTTCTAAGGTTGCAAAAATTAATTTCGGCGCCTAAAAGCATGTTTTCAAATTTATTTAATTTTAAATATATGAACCTTATTCCACTTCCTTATTTATTTTATAGGTTTCTACTACGGACAATGCTCTCGTAATATTTTATGACGTAATTTAACAGACTGTCTTTGAAGACGGAAGTTTTAAGGTGTCCTTAGACCCGTGAAAATATAATTTGTGTCCATTGTTTCATGCCTGGCTGAGATCACGAGATGGGAGTATGAAATAATCTCGGACAAGCGAGAGTTGGACACAGCAAAGGTTCTGTATCAGAATACGAGTAGTATTGTTCTATCGAATTTCTTTTGGCAACAGGTATTATTTTTGGCACTTGATCAATTGTTATTACGTGTTTGCTCATGGCCTTCCACCAAGTTTCAAGTTTGTACTTTCGGTTTTATTAAACAGATAATATTGTATAAATGTAGATAATATTATTTTAAGTGAATTTATGGATTTCATACCATTGTAATTGGAACTCATAAAATAATGCTCACTAACTAATCCCCGACGCGAAATCGAGGGAGTATAACAAGTTTGAATAACATCGTAACTCCCGAACGGCTAAACCAATTATGATTTAGTTTTTTTTTTGTTTGGAAGTGAATTTAATGGGAGGGTGTTCTTTTTTATACTTGTAGTATAGAGTTAAGAGGCGAGCAGGACATATGTCTGAAGGTAAGCAACATGCCTGCCACGTAACAGTACAGTGACATGCAGCTATTGGAACATGAAGAGTCCAAATAATTACTCAGAACTTAGCACTGTTCTTAGCTATGGTTGATGAAAATCAATCCAAGATGACGGCCGCCGTAAAGTGACTAACGGATTACATCGTTTTTCACAACTCTCTGACTTTAAGTACCAAATGATAATATTTTAATTTGTATGTGTCACAATAAAGAGTTTTTATCTATCTATAAATGAAAGGGCTTATTTTATAGAGTATATTATGTGTGATATACTCCACAAATGTGTAACACACTGTGATTAATTTCAATTCCAAGGTGGCCACGATCATAAAATGCCGAATCATGTCTGTTTTTTTCACAAGTCTTTCAGTTCTTGATGTGAAATGAAAGGGTTTACTAGTAGAATATTAAATTAACATTAAGACAAATTATAAAATATATATATTTATTATATATTTATATATTAATAAAAATCTAAATATTCTAATTTATTAACCAATTACATCTTTGGCACATAATTTATTGAATTAGAATATCTTCCGTTATTTTTGTTAGATATAAATAATTATTATCTATATGTCTCAGGGATAAAAATCAGCCTATGCGTTAGTAGTGCAGACTATTAGGTAGATATCTATGTACGTACATACATTTATCCAGAGCTCTTGAGTAGTTTCTGCTTGAAAGAGTTACAAATATCCCTATATTTTATACTTACCCATTTATAATACTATTTAATTGGATAACGGGACACTCACGTATATACACGTATATACAGTATATACGTGAGTGTCCCGTTATCCAATTAAATATGTGTAACAACCACATTAATTTTAATACTAAAATTTATAATATTAGTAGTAGAAAAACAGAAATCAAGTACCAAGTACTATCCTTTTCTATTAAAACCACTCTATTGAAACTGACTTACCAGTCAAGGTAAATATCATTTGTGGATCTTTAAAAAATGTTGTTGCAACTTTCGTCAATTATTAATTGTTAGCTGTAAATGCGCACGATAAAACAAACAGATGGATAAGGAATGCTATATTTAACCTCAGAACCTTAGCAAGTAAAACCAAAATTTAATTTACGCTGCGGTATATAGCTGGCAAGTGTAAGATCCGCGGAGTTCTTTCCCTGATAAACGACTCGACTTTACTGCACCCGAAACCTCCAGCACCCTATCAGGGCAGAGACAAATCACGTAGAATTCGAGGATTACACGCGTACGAAACATTTTATCGGACTGAGTCTGAAAGTTCCGGATATCTAAAGCCTCCAATCTAAGCTAAAAAAAGAACTCGGCTTAAACTTTGCTTCCAGAAGCCTTAGTAATAGCTTTCTTGCGTATCGCACAAAACAATCTTCTGAGGCGTTTTAGGGCTCTGTATCTACTCAAAGGGTGTCAGTAGGATCTGAGGAAAACCTTAGACTATGTCGTTAATCTGTATAGTCTACCGTTACATTTTAGTGCAGCTATTGGTTTTGTGAAGTATTTGTTATGAAGCGCAAACGTTTTTGTAGTGGTAGGACTCTAGGCAGAGCCCGCCTGGGGAAGTACCACACCTTTGCCATTTATTCTACCGCCAAGCTATCTATCTATCTAATGATTTGGACTCTTCATGTTCCAATAGCTGCGTGTCACTGCTGCTGCTATGTGGCAGGCATGTTGTTTACCATCAGGCACATGTCCTGCTCGTCTCGTCACTCTTTATTTAAAAAAAACGCATATATGCAAAATTAATAAAACTGAAGGAACTATTTATTGCTTCCAATTACTTCCTATATTTCCTAATTTTGAATTTCTAAATTTATTATTAACTCTTACACCATATACCATATTTAATACATACTGAAATCATTAAAAGTCAAATCTTTTAAAGTATGCGACGCACTCTAAAGGATTAAGCAAAATCTTTTGATATTGTCGTTTTGGGTCCTTTGACGAACGAGCAACCTAACTTAATGACGTTAAACTTATGTTTGTTTATTCTCTTAATATTTATGACTATTTGTAGATCAGTATTGAATGTAGAATATTTGACATGTTAATGTTAATGTAATATTTTTAACCCATTTAATTCTTAGTGTAATTGGTACATTTAAATAATCTGAATTTCAGAAATGGCGCCAACGTGGCGCCAACCATTTTCGTGAATTTTAGTATGCATTAAATTGTATATTTTAGTAATTATTAGTGTGTTACTATAACTATTATATACTATATAGAAGTGTAAGCTTCTATGTTCTCCAAATTGTACCCTCGTCTTTCATTACTCATATCTTCTTCACCATCCTACGGTTGCCTGGAAGAAATCGCTCTTAGCGATAAGGTCGCCCATTGTTACTTTGTTTTAAGGTGTTTCTGTATTTTGTTTTATTATTTAAGTGCAATAAAGAGTTTATTTATCCATCTATCTATGCAGAGGTTCGGGGGCGATTTTTAGAACAGAAGTCGTTTAAAGCGATGAAAAACTGCTACAATATTGTTAATATATGAAACTAAATTTCACTACCATATACCAGCTTATAAATAGCTCAGCAAAATAGTTTGAGTACAAAAAAATGACGAAAGTATAATAAACGAAATTCCAAGTATTAAACACATTTTTAGTGCAATTGTGAATTTTAATAAAGCAGAAATGTTGGGCTTAAGTCTATTAGGCGTCCCTACATCTACGGACGGGACAGCGAACGATACAAAAGGAAGACTCCATAAATGTTGATCCGTTAGTAATTTTTCAATTAATTTATTATTATAAATATTTTAGACAGAGAGTCACAATAAACTATTCGATACCTCTCATTCTCTCTGAAAATCATCGACGATGTCGGTAAATAATCTATGTCATGTGGTAAGATTACGAGCGACTCGTAACATATGAGTCAGTCGCGCGTGCTGAGTTAGTAAAGGTTGGATATTTTTTCTGTGGCGTTGTGCAAACATCAATCCTTCCACGCATTGGTATGCAGGCAGCGTTGGACGAAATGCAAAACACTTACCCTCGCCTGGGTTCAAAGCGCAAACTTTTTCTGTCCCAGACATTATTCCGGTCTCGTAGTTTTGCAGCTTTGCGTTTGCGGTTTGGGGCATTTTTCGATAGGGCCTCTGGATTCATTAAAAAGTTGTCGCAACTAATGCTCAAAGTGATTGGGAGACTTTCGATTGTGATGATGGACGCAAAATTTGTATGAGTTTTGAATTGTAAACAAACGGGCACTAACAGTTTTATATTAAAAGTGGCAAGAGTTGTAGATAATTGCAATTTTAATACTGATGGTAGATACGACTAATAAAATTAAATTCGTTAACTTTTTATGAATTTTGACTTCATTTATCAACCAAATAGGTAAGAAAAAACAGTTAAACAAATATAGACTTCATATTATTAGAAATTAGATTTAAAGCATTATATATATTGTAAAGTATAATATTTTGTGTTTGTGAGATAAAATATTAATTTAATTAAAAGCACTTTATTATTTACGAGTATAAGCAGGCCTATTCATGTTCTTATTGCTGGAACTCGGGCATTTTTATCACAAATAGATTTTTAAAGCGATAGTCCACCATGCTGTCCATCGAGGGTTTGCGGATGACACAAACATAAATATCTTCTATAAATGACTTTCTTGGAACATGCCAATTTCTTCGTGATATTTTCATTCAGCATTCAAGACACAGGTGTTAAAAAAGCCAAACATCTCACCAGTAAAAAATACTAAGACGGGATTCGAACATATGATCTCTCGTGCGCTTCCGTACCATTAAGCATCACTTGACTTATTGACCTAAACATAAATATGATCAAATACTTTAATAATCTACATACTCCTTCATTTAGCCTGACGTTGGGTATTCCACATCTATACTTAATTTAATCAAATCGTTAAGGTTTTTTGTTTGAACGCGCTAATCTCAAGAACTACTGGACCTATTTCAAAAATTATTTCACCGTTGGATATGTTCGTGGTCCCTGAGTGCTATAGGTAATATATTATGTACAACGGGCGCAATCGGGGCGGACCGCTAGTATTCAATATAACTGCAACGATGAGGTTTTAAGTTCAAAACATTTTGTGTTAATAGATTTTCACTTGTCTGTGACGATGCGGTCTACGATGCGCGCAAACGGAAACCTACATAGACGTTCGATACGCATTCTTCTCAAATAATCCATAATCTACATAAATATCCAGAATAATCCCGTTATCATGAGCCTCTAATCAGAAATAATGACAAAAGCGATTTCATTTTCCGCAAACATAATAGCCTCATTTTTCTGCTAGCCTTATTTCATCGCTAACAATTTCTTAGGAATATTTATGACCAGAAATATACAAACATGAACCGGCCAATTTAACCTAACAACCCAAACGCCTCTACTATGAGCCCAAACTATTTATCCTAAACACTTGGGACTGAACCTAAGATACCTCTAAGATATCACTATTATGGGTATGCCTATTTCGGGGAAGTTGAATTGGAATTATTTATGTCCATCGTACCGCAATATACCGAGTCGTGGTGTAATTTTCCTTAGGACGAATGCCTCTTCAGAATTATCTACATTTGTAGCACCTAGAAACTGTTATCAAAGATTATTGGAACACCAAACGCTTTATTGTTGCTACGAGAGTAGATATATGTACTCGTAGCTTTTGTTTTGTGGTCGTACATAAAGCGATTTAAGACGCATGTATCTACGTTTGACGTAGCGTGCGTGCTACGATGGTTGGTAATAGGAAACAATTTTTGCTCATAAATAACATAGACAAAGTTTTCTATCATGCAAAGAGCTAACAACTTGAAACAATGTGTCTTTGTTTGCTTGATGTTATCTATTTTACAGTTGTCGTTGATTATAGGTAAGCCAAATTTAAATATCCACAAAAGCAGCGTAAAACCAACGACATCCCTTTTCTTTTCCAGCACCCACTCTATTTTCCGTGGCCTAAAAAGAAAAAGGCAGAGATTTATGGTAGTTTTTACAATTTTACGGTCAGCGAGTTCGGTTAGGACGCCAGGGGACACATTACTGGAGATATCTCAGATTTACTTCAAACTTGATGCCTTCTCTGGAGGGAAATCACGAAATGGGGAGTCATTGTGGAATGACTCATTCGACAGCCGAGAAATTGTGGGAGATTTTTGTTGGAAATCCTGTGACTGCGATTTATTAGTGAAAACGGCCTAGCTAACATCGTTAGGGAACATGTGCTAACGAAAAGTTTCTTCAAATTTAACTGGAATTGCTGAACGGTGCTAAATTTCTTGGATTACTAACTCTACATTTTTTGTCAAAATTTTATGAATACTGATATACACCCATTAACAATTATGATTATTTACTAACATTTCATAATATGTCATAATTAGTTATGATTACTTTACTTATATACCTAACTAACTGCTGTAACTTTAAATTTCTGATTTATCTATAGACTCATCGCGAGTTTGTACGTATGGATTGATGTTAGTTACTCTTTCATACGAAAATTGCAGACGATCTATGTATGACATATTTGGTACAAAGATCCTGTATTATGGTATGGATACATAATCTACTTTTTAACGCAAAATAATTACGGAAATACAGCACGTACGCGGGAATACCACGTGCCACAACTAAAGCCTGTAATAATTTCTAGAAACTTCAATAAAAGAGGCAGTTAGGAACACTGCAAAAAAGTACCCTGAAAAATATTCCCTTAGTGATATAAATCAAGAATAACATTAGAAAAGACTGTACCGTCTGGTCATCTACTACAAACTTTTCTTTTTATCCCTATTGCCTAACAAGCATAGATATCCGTTTTTTATCTGATGCTTCGGACACAAAGAGTCCCCTCCAAATTGCATATTATGACGTGAAATCGATAAAGTAACATTTTTTGCTCCCTTTGAAGTATACACAAGCACACTTCAACATCACTCGCGTCTACGATACAAATAGATAAGTAGGTAGGTATAGAATACCGATTCCCTCGGCCGCACACAAACTGATATAGATTATAAACCCTTCGCCCTCCACAAAGCCTTTATCAAGGTCTATACTTCAAAACAAAAGGATAGCTAAGAAGATTAAGAAGCTTGGTTGAAAAATGAAATAGAAATAGTTTTCCATTTTCATCTCTTGATATCTGAGGTGCTGAGTGATTGAAAAGAAACGCTCGATCGAATAGTTGATTGAAAAAAATCCACATTACAATACGATAGCGTTCGGAATACATTGAAATTTGTAGACGAATGCTGTCGTCAACGATTTAGAAAACGGTATTTGAGTATAAAATAATTTTATTTTTGCATGAGGGGCGCCCAATAATGGGGAGGTCCCCTATTCGTTATTCTGACTACGCGTTTTGTTACGTCTACATTTTCTCGCTAAATATGTCCCGAATTGCCATTTGCCTTCGATTCATATTAAAGGACATATTTTCGTTTGAAAAATGAGTTTGTTACTTGAGCATAAAAAGCGAGTGAAAGTGACTTGTTTACGAAGCAAAATTTAATGTAAATTCTATTGTCGAAGGTAAGTATGTTTGTCCTCTAAAATTGGGGTTCGTTTTACGAGCCGAAAGCTTAGTCACGATTAAATTGATTTTAAGAATAAAATTACTTTTTGGTCTGAATTTTTTCAGATAGAATATTTATCTCGTTAAATGCGAACGATAAACCAACATTTTAGAGAATGAATTTTGTGGTTAATATTTCAAAGAGCATTTTGTTTCGAAAATTTTATTTATATAACATATGAACATTGATTTTCTAACTATTCTTTTTTTAAGCCTCCTCTTAGACTACAGGCTTTCTATCGGCCGATTGTTTGTTCGGCTTCGTAATCAGTATTAAGACGTACAAATGCGCACATTACAATGATTCAGTATCGGGCAACAAAACTTTGATGAGGTCTACAATTGCCTTCAAACTAAACTATCGACCAACCGCTTGATCAGTAATGGCGCTCTTCCCCGTCCGCACACCTGCCGATTGTTCCATCTCCATTCAGTGCTGCGATTGATACGGCAATTGCCGTGATATACGACAATTCGCGATTTTTTTTTAGTTATACGGCAGACTGTTCATTACCTTATCTAGATAATATTATGGCAATTCAGCACGACAAATTAAGAACAAAAATGCATATTAAGTGCTAAAACGGCAATTTCGTTTCTTTTTTAAATACCGTTTCGTAACGCTCAATATCTCCTTTGCCGATAGTCTTAAATTTATAACCTCTTTCGCTATTGAAGGTCTAACTAATTTGATAAGTTCATTGAAACTGGTTATACTAATTTGATAATAGGAGAAAAATATGTTCGGGTAATCTAGTTATTTAGAATGAATCGTGTAAAATTTCCCTTGCAGTAATCTATTAGTGTAGATGGGGATGTACCCAATACTCTCGATTTGTCTTCGCCATCCTTCTTCTCCTTTGTATCAAATTATATATAAAGCAATTATAATATTCCTGGGAAACATTCCCGCGAATGATCGCTTCACCAACTCCAGCGAATGTAATCAATCAGACGACTATTGTTTGACTGGTCTGCACACTTACGTCCAACCCAACTGTTTTGTTGATCCAATGTGCGCACGATCAGTTTAACACAACTAAACTATCGGCCGATAGTAAGTCTATAGTTTGCGGGGACCCTAAAGGTTACATATTTTAGTTCGCTATAAATTTTTCTATATTTTTTTTCTTTCAACAAAATTACCTATTTATGGTTTGGTACTTAATTTTAACCAATTTGAAAGTCTAAACTAAATAAAGGTACAAATTATTTGTAGCAGTAATACACAGTAATATGTCTGTGGCACGAAGCAGTTTCTAATTTTTATATAACCCGTGAAGTAAAACTAGTGCTGGGTGAAACTTTCTTATCAACACACAATGTCCAAGATCAAGTTTATTTCTCATTAGACGTAACGGAACACCTATAATTCTACAGACATCGTTTGCTATTTAGTTTTCGAAATGATAAAAAGTCTTTCTGATTACACTATCTTATCCCAACAAGGGTATCTAAGAAAAGAAGCCGGAACCTTCTGTAATAAATCTCCCGCACACATAACATCGCTAATAAAGCGGGTGGCCCACAGCGCCTAGCCCTTTCATCTTGACGTGGCTGTAAATCTAAGACACGGTAGGGATGTTACACCTATCATAATCAGTACTTTTTATAATTTCAAGCTTGTAACATTGATTCGTTTCACCCAGTGGCGTCGCATGGACTATTAAAAACGTGGGCAAAGTCACACCAGCGAGGCCTCCTTTTCTTTAATTACCAAGACCTACCCAGTAAATAAATATATAAATTATTTAACTTGGAATAGTAGGACTAGTCGGTAAAACTAGGAGTTATGTTTTGATGTTATATCAGAATCAGGGATGTGACGAGTGTGCCAATATTTTTAGTGTTATTTAAATTAAATAAGAATTTTAGGTGTAATAGTATCGCATTTAAAGACGTTTCTCCAGACCCCTTAAAATTGCGAGGCCATAAGCGAGAGCCCATGTCGCCCTCACCTATGAACATAAAAAAATGTGTTTAGCTATTAAATATGTGTTATCTTATTAATTTTATATACGTAAATGTAAGTTTGTTTGTTACATTTTCCCGCAAAAACTACTTAACCGATCATCATCATCACTTTGTACACATATTTTTAGAGGTTATAAAGATAACAAAGGCTACTTTTTATCCTGGGAAAATAACGGGAATGAGCACACACGGGTAAAACTGCGGCGCACCGCTTTTATGTAATAAATTAATAATGTTCAATGTCCATGGTAAGATTACGTAGGTGAATTCTCGTCATCTTTTCTTAATTAGTTAAATCCCTGGGTTCAAACTTTTTTTATGAAATTGCAATTTTGTTATGAAATTGAAATTTTCCATTTTTCGACTGTACAAAACCATCATTTATCGATTATCCGGCAGCATGAAGAAAATTCGTGATTGCGATTTTGGTGTTGCACTTCTCATGTTAATAAAACTCCGAAGAATTCAAGTACCTACTTGTTTAATAATTTGTGTATGGGGTCTATTTGTAATTTTATACACAAAATACTGAATAACTTCCCTTAAAACTTTTGTGCTAAAATTACTCAATCAAGTTATCGATTAAAATATTTCCATCTCTAGAGATCGATAGATGCGACATGTTGCACTCCTACGCTAATAAAATTACGTCGAATACAGGAAATTGTAAGAACAAATACTTCTTTTCAGGTTGTTTTCTCGTAGTTTCGTAAGAATGTAGGAATGAAAAATTGTAAAACTTAATTTTCATAAATTTTGTTTTGAAATAAATTTGTAGTAATCGGAGTAATCGATAGTACGACAGGCATCCCTAGAGTTCGCTAGGTGCGGCGTGATGTATCCCCGACGTTAATGGAATTACGCGGGATACAGGCACTTGTTGGGATAACAATTTGTATCGAGCTCGTCTCGTAGTTTCTCATACCTTTTAGGACAGGCTTGCGTGTGATCGCCTCACTAACCTTCGCATGAGACAGTTTGCTGTTTGTTCTCATCAGCTTCAGTCGAAGGTAATTTTTCCTTGAGGCCGATTTCAAAAAAGGATATGTATTTTTTTTTTATATATATTACTTTCTTTTTTAGTATCATTCATTATTATGGGAGAAATGCCGTAGCCATGTTGTGTACTGTGTTACCAATATAGCGACACAGTTTTTGCAAGCACTTTGATTCTGATGAAAGCAGCTTAGAATAAGAAAAGTCCAAATCATTACCTACCACTGCGCTCATCACCTATTGATATAAGACAATTCACCTCTATACCCTGCAATTTATCTGTAAACCATGCTTTTGAACGACAAAACAGTAATGTTTGCACAATGTAAAATAAAATAAAATAAAATTATTATGCAGTAGAATTATTGGCAAAGTTGTTGTACTTCCCAAGGCAGACTCTGCAAACAGTTCTACATACCACTACTAAAAATCGTAACATAACGATGTTGATGTATAGTAAGTAACAGATGCACCTTCTAATTTGTAACTGTTTTACCATTAAGTTAAATTACGATCACAATCACATTCTTTTCTCAGAACTTAATTAAAAATTAATTTGACGTGTTCAAAGAGGAGTAAGTTTCAAAAGTCGCAACAAAGTACGTAAACAGGAAACGTATCCCAAAACTCATTTCATCAACGCTTGTATCAACAGGAGTTTCACACAAAACAAAACTTCACCGTATCATTGCCATCATACGTTTACCGAAATAAAACCCTTTTCAGACTACGCTATAACCTTAACGCCTTGAATTAATTTTTGCAAAGAAAGACATCACATGCCTATTCAATCTATTCATGTTTGCATAAAAGATGTCAGTCGACGTTTTTGTCAGTTGCTTTTTACCCGACTAAAAGAAAGGTTATGTTTTTCGCGCGTATCTTGTATGTTTGTAAATTTCTTTACTCCCACGTATCTTCCAAACGGCTGGATGGATTTTGACAATTAAGATATCGTTACATTCGTCTCAATTACCCGAGTGTCTTTAGATAGTATATTGTATTACGTAATGTTTTTTTTCATATGTTAATTTTTGCAGTCGGGTTTTTTAAATGAAAGCTACTGTACTTTTATATTTCACAAACTTCGAGCTACCAAATATGAGAAGATTTGTTAAATCAAAAAAAAATCATCGAAAAAAATATATTAATCTTACCCAAAAGATTCAAACACAAATTATCTACACGCGAGTGGTACTTGTGCTAGATGTATATTTTAACTCTATTAGCTGAATCCTGAGATTTTTTTATGTTAAATAGGAACCTTACAAGTAACTAATACATCCCACTGAAAAAATACTAATGCCATGAGTTTATATTCAAAAAATTACAATAAATATAACCTGATCTAACCTAACCTACTGTAAAATTCGAATACATGTGTTTTATCATAAACTGTGTATTTTTTAAATTGTATTGTGATATGATACTATAAATCTCGATATATACCAAGTCAGACGCCTTGACTAACCTCAATCATGCATTGGTGGTCAATCGTAGACCTAGAAAAACTACTACAATTTACTATTTTTATTATTAAAAGATAGACAAAACGTGCGCCTGATAAGCAAAACATCTGCCATACAACTAATTGAACACAAATAGTTAATTCAAATCACTGCTTGACACTGCGCCCGATTCCTCAGCATAAGTATATGATGATTTATTTCTTTACCTTGTAGTTTTTCTCGAAACATATCTCACTCTGAAAGTGTAAAGAGGCGCAAACGATCCCACCGCGGCATCCGGTGAAATCGGGTTTACGTTTTTCATCATTCAGATACCTCGAACCGGTAATACCCGGTACAATTTCTGTAAATCCTCGAAAGTACCGGATTCAATCCCACCGGTGGCAGCGTTGTATGATCAGCCTTTGAGCGTATACGATGAAAACACGACGCCTTTGCAGCGGAAAATAAACGAGAACTTTAATACGTTATGAATTCGAAAATTACTCGTAATAAAACTACATACTTGTATGACATTACAACGGGTTTAATTTAGATATTATTATTTATTCTAACTGAAATGATAAATAAGTCAAATACATTTAATTTCTGTGTGAACTCTTGTTGTTTATTAGTGTCATGGGGAAAAATCTCATTCTACTCGTTAATATACATATACCTACATGCAGAGAAATTACAGGCTTAGAGATATAGCATCTTAGATCTCTGGGTGACGATCGCAGTGCAGAGCTAGGTAATGATTTGGACTCTTCATGTTCCAATAGTTACGTGTCACTGTGCTGTTATGTGGCAGGTATATTGCTTACCGTCAGGCACATGTCCTGCTCGTCTCATCAATCATTATTTAAAAAAATGTATATCGTTCTCCTTAAGGTATTCGTCAACGACGAATTATGCTGGTTGCGCGTTCAAACATGACTCACAAAACAAAGTATTGTTTTAAACTTTTAGCGCACAATACGAATACAATTCAAATCGTAGGTGTAGGAGGTTGAAAGTTTCGTGTGGGTGCTATTTACGAAAACGTCTGCAAAATTCTATTGCATGTACGAGTAATAGTACCAATTATGGCGAGTTACTTAACTTAATAGCTTTACAGCAAAACTTACAATGGTTATTCAAAGCATTTCACTAATATAGCTTGTATAACAAATAGCCACTGAAATCTTCTTCGAATGTTCTTTTGGTACATTTTTTATTTTATTTTTTGCTCTTTGTTCATTCAGTCCATGCAGCTTGTAAAATAATCAGTTTTTTTAATCTCCAAGATAGAAACACAAAAATCTATAGCACACTTCGAAGGTCGTATTTTCAGTATATTATGAACATTTGCGACTTTCTTTTTAGTATTTACGCTTACAGGCAACGTCAAATTCAAATTTAAAAAAAAAACACCTTTCAAATTGTATTATGAAAGTTTCGTGGACAGTTTGTAGAGTTAATAATTAAAGGTAAATTTAATTTAACTTGCTCCAGCAAAATTGGTTTAGATTCTTGCAAAACAGTTGGTAATTTGTTATAAGTGGCTTTGCTACTGTTACTTACATTCTAACTTAAATTTAAACTTATTTGTACTAAGCTATTGGTTTTTGTTTGAAGTTGATACAAAGTTGTATAAATTTGAATAGTTATTCGCCTTATTACCAGTCTGCTCTGTTGATTACTATATCCCATAAAAACAAAATTTACATATCAACCTAAAAACTCAGAGATGTATGTAGATTTCGGAACAGACTTTCCGAATAACATTTTGCTAAGTCCCCCGAGAGAAATAGATAATATTTTATCCAAATTCTTTTTATCATATTATAATTTTACATACCTATTTGATTATAATCTGACGTTGTTGACAATTTTACGTTGACATAATATTATAAAAAAGCACGTCAACGATAGTCGTTATAGCCTTACCGAAATGCATATTACCTATTGTGTCAAGTATGTTGCTTGTAACTTGAGCACTAAACACAACTGGATAAGCTCAAACACCAAGACCAAACGCGTAAATCAACCGACCCGGACCGCAAGTGAAGCAAACTCGGCTTATCCGGGCTACAAGATCCGGCCCAATCCTAGAGCGTCTATCGAACACGGGTATTCCATTTGCATTGCATCCGCTAATGTTCCACGCATTAGGGCGCCCGGTCAAACGTTAACTTGTGGTTGATTTAGTTGTTGTTTGACGGACTTGCAAAACTTCATTTACGCTGTTTATATTAGTTTCGATTACTACTAAAGTACAACACACACTATATGTAGTAGAACTCTTTGCAAATACTCTCTCTCTGTCTGTGGAAGCACCACATCTTTGCCAGAGTTATTCTACCGCCAAGCAGTAATGTGGAATATAATTGTGTTTCGGTTAAAAAAGACAATGTTTCCAGTGAGATTTCATATAACATTTATTTAATTATAAAATTAAATATAAATTAAATTAATTTATGTAAATAAAAATTACAGACAAAATATCTTATATACCTGAGCGACGAGCAGTCTAATTTAGTTCTAATGGCTGCGTCTCATTATTATGTTATGGACAAGGGTATGTTGCTTACCATCAGGCACGTGTCCAGCTTGTCTCGTCACTTCATACTATAAAAAAGGTATTTTATCAGTCAGCCAATTAGGCCGCAATTCAAAGTACTGAAGGCATCAAGCTGAGAATTAAAACTTAAATATATTGTTATCTGAAATAAAGTGCGAGCAGGATTCGAACCTATGTCCTCAAGATACTGAATCGGTCGTTTTCGCGACTAGGCCACAGCTATATTAATCATTCATCAATTTTGTTAAAGCTAAAATAAAGCTTATATACATGTTATTTTATTCATGTGTGTTTGGCCTATTCGGGTAAAAGGCATCCCCTATCAGTGAACTTCGAAGTACGAGTTCACAAACTAATAGATCGATAACCGGTGGTTTAGGAAGTTAGAGGTTTATTGTTGTTTAATTATTCACTGCCCTATGGTTGATAGAATCAGTAATGTTTTAAAGCAATTATACACCATAGTGTCCTAAATATGTAGGGTTTCATAAAATTTAATAGCAGCTGAGATAAATTGGATCAATTGAACTGGACACATGGCTGTTGGAGTGTGGACACATCAGTTGTGGTGCAATGAGAAAATAGTCGTTGTTTCCCAAAGAGATTGATAGGTTTAATCAACATTCCAGGATCACTCTGCCTATTGTCTTGAAACTATTTTGCCGCTTAACGTAATATTAATTACTAGATGCCCGCCCCAGCTTCGCCCGTGGTACATATATGGCACTTAGTGAGATCCCGTACATATCCAACGTGAAAGAATGACTGAAATCGGTTCAGTCATTTCTGAGAATATCGCTTTCAAACAAAAAACCTCTTTAGCTACCTGCTACGCCACCTGTCGGAAATTGGTCGTACTAACTCAGATTTAGAAACACATTTGATTAGCAAAGGTTTATATTCAATGACGCTATCTTAGACACATGCTGTCATGTCAAAGCACAGTACAAAAACTCTCAAAAAGGATTTTTTTCCCTGTTTTTTGTTACAATTTTTTTTTTTTTTTTGTTATTCTTGATTCATACTCCGCTTCTATCGATAGTAGCTTTATGTTCTATAGCCGATAGCCTTCCTCGATAAATGGATGGAAAGAAGTTTGTGAGTTTGTAAGTAATAGTAAGTATGTAAGTTGATATGTGTTTGTTCCCACGTATCTGTATATCGGCTATCTGATTGAAATTTAATTCTTAGTAAATAAGTTCTCAAGTCACACTGCGCAGCTATATGAAGCGCAGATGCTATATAAAGTATAATAACAATTGAAAAATGAGCCCTAAAAGTTATATGATTATGTTCAGTCCAAAGACTTTACACATAATACTTTATCTAAGGTTCAGCCTATTTCAGACCCACATATTGATAACATTAAAACGATAAATATATTGAGAAGGATTTCTGAACAGAAATTGAAACGAAACCTCCGCTGGGATCAGACTATTGTTATTTCAAATCATCTGATATCATGCGTCTTGAATATCAAATTCCATAAAATGTTAAAGAAATATGAAATTGAAGAGTAAATCTTCTAATATTATAATTTAGACATCAATGTACTCGTAATTTTATTTCAAATAAATATAATATGTCTTCTAATATTATGTTGGTTTGTGTACGCTTTAAAAACTCAAAAAGTTCTGCACCGATCGAGCTGAAATTTTACAATGATATATAATCCGCATCAAGGATTGTTTTTACCTAATTTTCGCATCATAATGTGCTACAGCGAAGCATGGCAGGGTACAGCTAGTCTGAAATAAAGGTGTAAATTGTAGTAGGTAAATAAATATTAGTAGACTGAATAGATTCGGTATCTTACAAAATTTTCATATTTTGCTGGATATTATTTACCGAAACAGTGATGTGGTAAATTATTGGATACGGGAAATATCCTAATATTAAATCAGTCGACATTTGTTAGTAAGTAAGCCGACACTTGTATGGCAAACATTAATCAGTCAACTATTACAGATATGTCTTTTAGCACGCAATCCACAAATATACTTAGGCGGCCATGAGATAATTAAAAAATTGAGTAGGTGTTAATTTTACACACTGGCTACAAGTCAGCAAGTGCTAATTTTTTTTCACTACGTTCATAAGGGACCCACACTCTTTGGAAGGTTTCCGATTAAATTTCTGTGTCTGTGGCAGCCAAGGTCGAATCATCATCATTAGATTACGTAAATGCGTATGGTAAACATATGAAATACGTTCAAGTTTGTGTCCTGTAGGTATATATGCTTTCAGGTAAAGTCTGTGTATACATATGGAAAAGTATAGTTAGTCAATAATTTTAGGTTACTGGGATGCACCCTGCGGCTTCTGCGCTAGTCCAGTTTCGTGGCACTAGAGGTCGCCTGAGCCCAGCTGCCATATGTTACCTCGAAACTCGTCACTCTACACTATAAAAAAATACAAACATTGAATCACTAACTGGAATCAGCTTGTTTTTCGGAAAACCCAAAATCACTGTTTGCTGATCTAATATCCATTGAGCATTCAATTAAAACCCAGCCTACGCGATCCCAAAACACATGGTCACAGGTGATAGTAATTCTGTATCGTCTTTGTATGCATGACCGATACCACATTCAAAGGGACGAATCCAAAGATAGGTATGCGCTGTACGAACGTGGAATAGAAAGGACAGGAGGATAAACAAAAGCTAATATTTAGATAAGACCGCCATTCGCAACCACCGCTCCGTATGACCAGTACTGGCGGCTAATTCTCCAACCACGTGTTGTTTGTCATTCGACAATAGGTTATAGAGACATACTCGTACTAATATTCGTTCCATCTTTTAATCACTTTATAAGATGAACCTCACACTAAAATTACAAAAATTGAAAAATAATGTTAAATACTATTGGAACTAGTTCTCATTTTGAGAAATTTAAAAATAAATTACTTATGTTAAATATTACGTCGACTAGTTCTGATTTCCAAATGTATGTTAAGAAAACAGTTCAAAAACCGTTCTCTAATGTAACGCCAATGTTGGTAAGCAGCATGTAGCACGCAGCTATTATGGGATTATTTAGTAAGCATAGCCTTTTGTACAAAAAAAGGAAAATTAAAATCGGTTCACTGTTCTCGAAAAATCAGGTAACATAAATATAAGCAGTTAAATTGATAACCTTCTCTTTTTTGGAAGTCGGTTAGTTAATTATTTGCCAATTAGATGTAGAGTAACCGCCACGTCAACATAATGATAGTCATGTCTATTAGTCAAATTGGGACGTCCCGATTTTTATGTGTAGGATGCGATGTCCCGCGCGGGACAAGCTCTGTCCCGCTTTTACGGGATAACTCGACCGTATACAGCGTGCTGCAGATGTGCAACCGGCTTATATCCCAAAATGTTTTCCTCCAAATATACTAATTATAGGGATTTACCCTATATGTTATGTAACAAAATATGATATTTTCATTCATTAAAATACATTTTGAATGGCTATTTTTGCTATCATGTGGGCGTAATTTAAAACTCAGGTACAAAGATAATAATTAAATATTTAAAAAAACTCTGATGTGATATGTTTTACCATGCCCCCTTTTTGACAAAATAATCCCGCTTTTTCACTCAAAAAGTTTCAAAATCCCGACTCGCCAAAGAAAAAATTTGGCAACGCTGCTATTAGTACACAAATGCTTCAATACACTTATTTTAATGTACATTTATTTTGATTTACACTTAGAAAAGAGAAAAATTGCACTCAATATTAACGCATTATCTACAGTTAATTGAATTTTTATGCCCTAATCAAAGCGATAAATTGCAATTCCTAAGAAACAATTCACTTAATTATAAAATATAGCACACTGCACAAGCAATTTTTAACAATTCTTCGTTATTTGATAAGTCGTGGGAAACACCCTTTCTGTTTAATATTTTTCGAGTACTTGCCACAGCGATCGAAGAAAAGAAGTCCCGATTTATTTTGCAAGGTCTGAAGAGTATCTATTCTGTTTACTATGACATATTCTACTCGCTTGAACATCACAGCAAGTACGATGTGTTACGTATTGTTTCGCAAAGGTTATCCTTGAATAGTTAAACACTGTAAAGCTACCTCGACTGTTTTTACATGAGATCCAGCGTACGGTTTTCGAAATGAGACACCTACACTGGGCCGAGATAAGAGTGCGGCATTGTACGTGCGCCGTCTTTGTGCTATAACATTAAAAATGGACCATTTTTTTTTTGTTTATTGCACCCTTCTCTCGAGGGATGTGATAGGGGTAGAGTTGTGTGGCGCTTTACATGAGAACAAATATTTTGTTACATCTGTAGAAAAGGCATTCTTTTTCATTCAGGATACGGGATAGGAATGTTATCGAGCCGTACGTTAAACGTTTTTCTACGTCAGTGATACATTCAAAAAGAAATAAATAAATTCGAAAATCTATTTTTCTTTGGATGTAGGAACATTAAAATGTCATTCACATCGATCATTATATTATGTCCAATAATAATAGTAGTCGCTTGAAACTTTACCAACATTAATGTAAAAGGTGGTTAAAGTTGAATCCAGCTTCACCCATGGCTATGACATTTTGGTAGGTATTGAATAAATCAAAAAAATATAAATGACATCTGTTCTGCCTCACATCGCATTGAAAGAAAGTTCTATTAGTGTCTCGACTAACTAGTGTTGTGAACAAAGAGTGTCACGAGTGTAACTTTGCTCTTGAGCTAGGCTTTGTGATAGAAGCTTGTAGCTTTTTCGACCTCATAATGCAGTAATAATGACTATCGAGCCGCCTCGCACGGTTACCTTGCTGCTATTCCGCTACTGCACTAACCGTACACCGAATGCGGTCCTTATGTTATGCATTCACGGTTACAATACGGCGCCGAGCTATACGCGCGCGCTGCCGACTGGAAGCGTGCGTTCCGCGCCCAAAAACGTGCCGTACGTGCCATTGTTGGCGTATCGCAATGTACATCCGTCAGACCATATTTCAAGGAGCTTGGTATACTTACTTTACCTGCTATCTTGATCTATCAAGTGGCTGTGTATGTAAAAAATAATCTAGAATCGTACAACACGCGAAGAGAAAGACATTCTCGCAACATACGCAACGCCGACAAGCTGGATGTTATACCACACTCTCTCACGAGGTCACAGAAGTTAACTCACATAATGGGACCGGAAGTTTATAACGCTCTTCCCAAAATAGTTTTATCGGCCCCAAGTTTCGGCAGTTTCAAAAACAGATTAAAGTGCTGGCTTATCGATCAAACTTTTTATAGTTACAGCGAATTTTTAGAGAGTGATGACAAAGTTCCCATAAAAATGTAAATAAATAAATTTGACATAGGTTAGTACAATTGCTATAAAGACATTATACTCGTATAATGCTTGACAGTTTTCTGTACAATAATTATTGTAATACAGTAAAGTAGTAGTTTCAAACTTTGAAAATGTATACAATTTGTATGCTCTTTCTTTTGTTTTTAATTTTTATTAATTGACGTGTAAATTGTACATTTATGAATAAAGTACTTTGACTTTGACTTTGACTTTGCATATTCAACTTTTTTTTTTTTTTTGTTTATTTCATAACCACAATAACTGTTACATGTATAAATTCGCCCTTTAAACCTGTACAAGGTTTGTCTAGGACAAATAGTTCTCGACACATTACAAGGTGAACATTAAAAAAAGGACATTACGTCGACAAAATACCTAAACTTATCACAATTGTACATTTCAACAGATATCAGCACACGCTCACCTAAGACAGTCGTATGGGTTTTAGTTCAATATTAAACCGGTTCGTGTTTTAATTTGCCCATACGAACCGCCGTAGTCAGCGCGCGCTGCATTCCTAAGATACAGGCTGTTCCCACTTCGTTGATACTTGGAAAAAAATATTCCTTCAAAACAACCTTAATATTTTTTTTGTTTAATTTATTTTTGACTTCGTATGGTAATTTATTAATTAAGTTAGCTATAATAAATCTAGAAGTTCTTTTACCATAAGTGTTGTTGAATCGTGGTACAACAAGATTTCCGTTTAAAATTCCTCTAGTAATGACACGCCCCGTTTTAATGGTTTGTATCTCCGATCTAAAAAAATTGTTCAACCAATAAGCAATAATTAGTTTTAACATGAATTGGCATAACACCACAGAACTTAAACAGACTGTCTGGATTATTTGCAAATTTCTTTTTTATTTTACTAGGAGATATCAGTTTAAGAATCCTATATTGAAGTTGGTGTATTTGATCAAGGTAAGTCCTGTATGTTCGGCCATAACTTGTTAATCCGTACGAAGCTATGCTTTCGACCAGAGCTTTGTACATTGTTAATAGAACATGATAAGGAATGCGATTTTTATGGCATAAAATTTAGCCATAATAGCACGTAGTCTTTTACATGTTTTGTTAATGTGTATCGCCCAATTAAATTTATTATCGATTGCTAAGCCAAGATACGCAAGTTCTTGAACTTGAACAATATTTTTTACACGATCCAGTACAAAGTGTTGTATTACTATGCAGGCAGTCGTGACTATGGGCTGTGATATTGATTCCTTCATTGTCTATCGTCCGATTGTAACTAGAGTGTACAAGAACACATTTGGTCTTTTCTGCGTTCAGAACTAACCCTGAGTCATGTGACCATTTGCATAGAGCGTTAAAGTCGGCTTGAATGTTGCTTAAAGCAACTGAAACATCCCTATCAGTGGCCACCAGGCAGGTGTCGTCCGCAAATTGAAATACAGAGCAGCGTTTGATGACACTATCGAGGTTGTTAACATAGCTCAAGTAATACGAGGGTCCAAGAACAGACCCTTGAGCTGTGCCTTCTGTAACATTGACGGTATCACTAAAGTCTTTGCCTATTTTCACCCGATATGTTCGATTGTCGAGGTAGTCTCTACACCAAGACAACAGTTTACCCCGCACACCACTATCATCCAGCCTTTTAAGTAGTAAATCGTGCCGAAGTGTATCAAACGCTTTACTGTAATCAATGAAAAGTAAAATTACATGTTTTCTATCATTTAGGTAACTATTAATATCATCTGTAAAACGGGACAAAAGTAAAGTTGTGCTTTTTTTAGCTTGAAACCCGTATTGTTGGGAGCTTAAAATATTGTTACGTACATAAAAATGATGTATTACACGACAAATATACTTTTCGATAATTTTATCAAGCACGGGAAGTATTGTGATAGGACGATACTTGGAGTAATCTTGGTGACTACCTCCTTTGTGGATGGGCCTTACAATACCAGATTTTAGCTGTTTTGGATATTTTCCTGTGGCAATACTTCTGTTGATTAAGTGAGTAATTGAGCTGACTATTTGATCCGATATACGTTTAACGTCACAGGTTCTTATCCCGTCAGCACCAGCAGCTTTAGGAGAACTGGTGCGTTTAACAATTTTCAGTATATCCGCGTCTGTGGCTGTTGGGAAAAAAATTGACTTGTCTAACGGTTTTACATATTCAGTCTCGTCCAGTAATTTGTGAGTGCACGTTGGCATAATAGATTTAACATTTTTTTGGAATTCGCAGGCAAAGTTATCTGCGATGGTTTTTGTGGGGCAATTGGTAAATGCTTTTTTGATCGTGTCATCGATTGAGTTATTGATCTTGCCTGTCATATTGTTCAAAATTTGCCACAGTTTTCGGGTATCATTTTGACAATTTTTTATTTCATTTTTAAAATATTGGTTTCTACTCTTTATTACTATTTTATTAGTTTTATTTCTTATCTTATTATATTTTATTCGCAATTCTTTATTACTCGTATCCTTTAACCAATCCGAAAAAAGCGTATCTCTGTAATGACACAACTTAGTTACTTTTTTATTCACCCATTTATATATGTTACGTTTAGAGTTACCTACTTTGTGTTTGTATTGTGATTGCTCGTAACAATGGCTCATCTTTGAATTAATGTAATTGTAAATTTGATCTGGGCATTCCATTGCTAACGTGGGAGACCAATCTATTTCATCCAATAAGTTATTTAATTTACTATTATCATATTTCCACACATAAGTAGGAACAGCATGTATGTGTGATGAAGCGACGAGCGTGAGCGCAGTCACTCGGTGGTCGGCCAGTTTAGTTCCCAGCGCAGCGGAGTACGCGTCTCTCATGCGGGATCATACAAATATGTGATCGATACAACTTTTAGTTACTTTCGTTTTATTATATAGTTTTATCATTTCAATTCGAGTGAAATCTGTGATTCCGCATGAAAGACCGTGTGCGCACATGACATTTAAGTATGAATTTATTACAGTGCAGTTTCTATCAGTGGGTTCTTTTAAATTTATATTGCAATCTCCCAATAATACTACTTCATCACTCTTATAATTTGACAGCATTCTTTCTATTTCCGTTACAAAAAGATTTTTATTAGAGTTTGGAGGCCTATAAACTGCACAAAGGGTCAAAGAGGAAGAGGACGGTGTACATATAACTTTACCTGACAAACATTCAAAGTGTCTAGATTTAGTAGTAGATCTGTTAAACTTGTGATTATTTTTTACATAGACCACTATTCCACCGCCTTTATTCAGCCTTATTAAACTTGTGATTATTTTTTACATAGACCACTATTCAACCGCCTCTATTCAGCCCCCGCTCTATTATACTTACGTCCGAATTCTTATAATATTTGCTGTGTTCTCTATATAGTCTACTAGCAGCCCATCACGGCTTCGCTCGGATATTGTCATAATATAAATAAATAAATAAGTATTGGTGGACAATTGACACACATCATCTGACTCAAATTAAGCTAACTATGGAAGCCAGATAGCAGTATTTTAATATACAGTCTATTAATCGAAATAAAAACGATCCCATCTCCTTCCTTCACCATCCTTCAAGTTAGATCAAACTGGACAAGGTGGGCAAATTTTACTAAAATATGTTAAGTAGTTCAGTCCATTACACACAACGTGACGCGTAGTTTATATATATAGCAAATGTACTATTAATTATACTAATAATGTATAGTAGATACCTAGATACTAATGAAAAATCTCTTTTAACATACAAACTTGTCTCATTGGATGCAAAAAGTGTAAAAGCTTCCAATAAACTGAAAATATTTCATATCGATGAAAAACTGTATGTAATAAACGCGTACACGGGATTCATTTAATAACCTTTTAAAACCTGCCTGTCCTCTTAATCGAATGCATAAATAATAGTGCATTCACGTGAATAACGTGAATATATTTTTATTATAAAGTAGAATGAAAATGAAAATATAAATAAATCATAAAAATGTAAAGTAATGCAATATAAGCGGAACAGAGATGGAAGTGCACACTTACGACTATGCATTATGCAGTCGTACTGTTTCATGGCAAAATCCCTGAGTATTCACTGAACCTGGAGATTGCATCAATTGTCTTTTTGTATTTCACTAGCAGGTTTTACAAGCGCGGTTTCCTTTATGTTCCTTGAATATAATGTAGCCTATGTGCTATTAAAACCTGTATTCTACTTGTGTTCAAAATGTAAAGTAAAGTAAAGTAATTATTTATTTGCGTAGCATGGGTACATTTACAGATGGAATGGTTACAAGAAGCAGTTCGCCATACACTGCCTTTCGGCATGCAAAAACACAACAAATGGAAAAAATAACTGAAACTACAACACTTCAACAAATCAATCAAATTACAATATAAAATACAAAAAATAGTCAAATAATAACAAAGAAATTGGAAAATTAAGATAATAACTTTTGGTTTATATTAATTAAGAATTTAAAATAATATTTAACTAAATATTTCACAAATCACAATTATGTCAATGTCAAGGACTTTTTTGTTTTTGTTTAGCGGAAGCGGCATAAAACTAACCATACACAGTCAAACCCATCGTTAAAATGTTAGTCACACTATTATGATATTATCTTAGACACAACAAAATTACAAAATCGGTTCGTCACAAATTAAACAAATGAAATACAAAATAAATACATCAATGTCAATTTCAATATTTGATTAATTCGATACATAAAATGTAATAAACGTACCAATAGAAGAAAATAAAAAATTTCAATTAATTATTACAATAATATACTTTGTCAATGTAGTTGAAAATAGTAAATGTTAAAATTTATCTGATAAATACTCACGAATTGAGTAGTATGATTTTTCTAATAAAATACACTTCAAATTATACCTGAATTTATTATTTCCCTCTAGTGTAACCAACTCTTTTGGAAGGTGATTATATATCATTGGCGCCATGCATAGTGCGCTATTAGCAAGTAAAATGGTATTTCTTTTGGGTTCGTTGAGTTTATAATAATTTCGAGCACTTTTGAAACTTTCAAATAAGTCTAGGTTATTGCGTACAAACATAGCACACTCATATATATAGAGACAAGGTACTGTTAAAATTTTCAGACTTTTAAAATAAGGTTTGCAACTTTCTCTTCGTTTTATTTTGCAGATGGCCCTTACACACTTTTTTTGAGCTCTAAATATAGTTAATTTGTTTGGGATATTGCCCCAAAACATAATTCCATACCTAAGTAGCGATGAGATATAACCATTATACGCTGTCAGCATAGTAGACTGGTTTACAGTTTTTGAAAGTAAATAGAGCCCGTATGAATATTTGCTTAATTTTGCCCTCACGTTTTCTACATGGTGCTTCCAATTTAAGCAGCAATCTACAGTCAAACCTAAAAACTTTGTGATATCCACAGTGTCAATTATATTTCCAGAATAACGAATGTCAAGATTACTCAATTTCTGAATTCTATTTCTGAATAACATTATTTTTGTTTTACATAGATTTAATTTCAGATTATTTAGAGTTAACCAATTTATAATGCTATTAAGGGTGTCGTTTATATTGTTTTGTATGCAATCACTATCCTTGCCAGTGAATAATATAGTGCTGTCGTCTGCAAACAGAACCATAGAATTTTTTGTGGCCTTAGGAAGATCATTGATATATATGATAAATAGTAGTGGCCCAAGAACACTGCCTTGTGGAACACCACACTTAGTAATTTCATATTTTGAGTTATGTTTAACTTCTTTCTTTAATTTTGGACAAATATAGCTTATTTGTGTAGATTGCTGTCGATTTGTCAAATAAGACTCAACAAGATTATTTATACTTCTTCTTACACCATAAGCATTCAATTTGGTTAGTAACATTTCATGATCCACATTGTCGAAAGCCTTTGTTAGGTCCATGTATAAAGCACAAATAGGCTCTTTTTTATCCAAACTTGTCATTACAGTAGTAAAAAAATATATATTGCAAGGTTAATAGTTTTTTTCTTTCGAAAGCCAATTTGCTCTTTTGCGAATAGATTTTTTTGTTCAAAATAATCATAAATACTATTATAAATTACCCTTTCAAACACTTTAGACAAAACAAAACTAACGCTATCGGTCTATAGCAATTTATGTCATATTTGTCTTTACTTTTAAATAAATGGTTTAATTATTGTCTTTTTTAACTTTTCAGGAAAGACACCATTTGTAATACACAAATTCGTAATGTAACTTAGCACCGGTGATATGTTAACAGCTACACTTTTTAGGACCTGGGTACTTATGTCGTCATAGCCTGTACTATTTGTATTTTTTAACCCCATTATGATTTTATAAATGTCTTCTGGTAATGTGGGGGGCATAAATAGTGATCCGTTGGCATTTACGTTTAACGGATAATTTGCAGTCCTGGTTGATTTTGATGCCTGATTAATAAAATAATCATTAAAAAGACTTGCTACTGTACTGGGTTCTTTTATCAATTCACCATCAATTTTAGCTTTATAGGCTCTTTTGGAATATTGTGTTTTGTTCCATTAATTATCTTCCACATTGCTTTACATTTATTGGTAGCATTTTTTATGTTTATATGATGTGAGCCCCATTTGTTCATTCGTTCCTACGTGATTGAGCAACACACATCAACATTTTCAGATTTATGATTATGATAATAACACTGGAACACAATACATTACTAGCAGAAAGTTTGAAAGATGCCAGAACACATGAGAGGCAAATAACAGTCTGCTGGATAGACCTAAAGAACGCGTTTGGTTCTGTCCAGCATGAACTTATGATATTTGCCCTAAAATGGTATAACTTTCCTGCTGAAATTATTGACATAATTAATTCTTATTATTGCCACTTAAAATTCGTCATAGCAGTAAACAAGGAATACACAAAACCACTTGAATACAATGTAGGACTATTCCAAGGGTGCTGCTTATCACCAATAGCATTTAATATAGTTATAAATATTTTAGTAGACAAATTAATATCCCGTGAAAAGAAATGGGGCTACCGGTTTAAAATCAACAAGAAGTACACTGAGTCAATCTTGGCCTTTGCGGACGACCTTGCAATACTTACACGTAATCCTAAACAGTGTCAAGAATTGTTGAACGAAGTCGATGAGTTCTGTACATGGACGGAGGAATGAGGACAAAACCATCTAAATGTCATTGTCTTTGTCTGGGTAGACGAAATACCAAATATACGTCTTACGATCCGGGACTCTCCATAAGTGGCCAAGGAGTTGCCACAATTGCAGAGGCAGTGCCTTTCAAATTTATTGGTAGAAAGATAGATCACAAAGGACGTACACCATCATTAGAGGTGGTTGTTGAAAATTTCATGAACAACCTCAATAAGGTATACCAGCAGCCTATCAGCAATATCAAAAAGCATGGATATATGACAACTACCTCACATCACGTCTCACTTGGCCTTTCCTAGTATATGACATCGGTAAAACTCTCCTGGCAAAGCTAGATGCCAATGTCATAAAGATATTGAAGTCATGGTTAGGATTGGCACATCCGGCTGATCCCTCTACTCTTTTTAGGGATCACAATAGTTTTGGGCTGAAACTAAAGAAACCGTCTGAACTTTACAAACACCTAAGAGTTACAAAAGCGCATGTTTTGGGAAAGTCACAAGACGAATTAATTACATCTCTCCCAAAAGACAAAACTGCTTCAGACCTGGAATCTAGACTTCAATTCCAAAAACAATTTATGGCAGGTGCACAAGTAAATACTGCTGGGTTGGGTGCGAGAAAGAAAAGGGAAGACCGAGACATGGTAAAAACCTTTCTACAACAAGACGAAAATGACGGTTACAAAGTGCAAGCTATGAATTTAGAAATGCAAAGTGAGTGGTTAACCATAGGTGAGTTCTGTATCCCATTAGCTGTAAAGTGGCGCACCTTGCTCTATGACTGGTCTCCTGCCTTATTAAAATTTTATCTAAATGCATTCCAAATGACCCTCCCTGACCAGAGTAACTTGGTAAGGTGGGGAAAAGCCTCTGAAAAATGTTGCTATACTTGTGGAGAGGCGATATGTACAGCAAGGCACATATTGGTGGGATGCAAGGTGCTCCTTAATGGGGGTCATGACAGATTACTTGAAATCATACGTGAAGCCATGAGCCTTTCAGTAGCTAGAGCCCAAAAGGGATTGACGACAAACAAAAGACAAATTAACTTTGTAAAAGAACTTCAAACTCCAGGAACAATCCTTACTCAATCCTGGGTACAGCACTTGATTGGACTATTTTAATGAAGACGTATGAAAAGCACTACAAAATCCCAGAGGATGTGGGTGTTTCGTCATCCAGACCGGACATTTTCCTTTTTTCTAGAGCTACGAAACGCATAGTCCTTGTAGAACTTACCGTACTGTGGGAAACTAATATACCTAAAGACCACGCGATGAAACAAAATAAGTATTACGACCTCCTAAACGAATTAACAAAGAACGGCTATGTAGTTAGTTTATACGCTGTAGAAGTGGGAGCGAGAGGTATACCAGCAAAATCTCTCTCTAACCTACTGAAAGACCTTGGCTTATCCAGAAGTGCAGTAAGTTCTATACTGGAACGAGTATCTAAAGCTGCACTAGTGGGCTCATATCAGATTTGGCTGGGCAGGGAGAGAAAGACGAGTAGTGAAGGTGAGTGTTGATGTACGTCAGAAAGGGGCCCTTTAAACCTACCCCCGAGTCACAAGTCTCGGGAACTACTCGAGTTTTCCTCTCTCTGTCACACGATGGACCCGGCACCCGCACGGTGAATCCATGGAATGCTAAGAAGATCGTCTCTTTATTATTATATATTAGGATTGTTGTCCACCATTGTTTGATGTAAGATTTTTTTAAAGTAAAAGATTATCATTAAATTGTGATGCTGACATTTTCTAAACGTAAAGCCTTTGGATAGCGGTAACATAGTATTTGACTATATAGATAAGTATTTACAAACATACCATACTTAAACGGAAATAGTATAAAACATAAAATGTCTTGTAGTTTGAACCAAATCCAGATTCACGGCGTACCTTATTCGAACTAAACCAAAGAACGCTAAAATACTTTCCAAACTTTGAAAGAAATACCAATATTAACATGTTCAATTAATTTCAGAATATAAGCGAAGTAGCAAGAGGCGTCCAAGCTTCTTGCTACTTAAATTATAACATTTATTAAGTTATCAAGCAGTACTCGACGCGCATAATATGTATGTTAAAGGTACTATTGGGCGCCCTGAGACTAAAGACACTACGATTGTTGAAGCTACGTTTAATCCTGGGAAAACAACGTGAATGGGAACAAAGCGGATAAAACCGCGGGGCTCTGCTAGTAATGCTACTAATATTATAAACGTCAATGTTTGGATGTTTGGATATATATCTTAAACATTAAACACGCCGTAACATTTGAATGGATCAGGTTGAAATTCGGAACACAGAATATAACCTGAAAATCCACATAGGCTACTTCTTATCCTGGAAAAGTAACGGGAACGGGAACTACGCAGGTAAGACCGTGTCCACCTAGCCTTTATATTTATTATTTATTATTATTATCGGTTCAGTCATTCCTGAGAATATCGCTTTCAAACAAAAAAACCTCTTCGGCTACCTGTCACGCCACCTGTCGGAAATTGGTCGTACCATCTCAGATTTAGAAACAAATTTGGTTAGCAAAGGTTTATTTTCAAGAGGTATGTAATCTGTGATATTCAATGACGCAATCTTAGGCACATGCTGTCATGTGTCATGTTAAGAAATCTCTCAAAAAAAATCTCTCGAATATTTTTTCCCAATTTTGTTACATTCTTGATTCATGCTCCGCTTCTATTGACAGTAGCGTTATGTTCTATAGCCTATAGCCTTCCTCGATAAATGGACTATCCAATAGAAAAAGAATCTTTCAATTCGGACCAGTACTTCCCGAGATCCTAGCGTTCAAACAACCAAACTCTTCAGCTTTATAATATACTAGATGTCCGCCCCGGCTTCGCCCGTGGAACATATATAGCACTCATCAAGATCCCGCACATATCCAACGGTGAAAAAAAATTTGAAATCGGTTAATTCCTGAGAATATCGCTTTCAAACAAAACACCTCTTCAGCTACCTGCTACGCCACCTGTCGGAAATTGGTCGTACCAGCTCAGAGATTAGCAAAGGCTTTATATTCAAGAGGTATGTAATCTGTGATATTCAATGACGCAATCTTAGACACATGCTGTCATGTGTCATGTCAAAGCACGAAACGTACGAAAACTCAAAATAAGGAATATTTTTTTCCCGATTTTGATACATTCTTGTAGTAGCGTTATTTTCTAAAGCCTATAGAATATAAAGCATACAGCCTCGATAAATTGACTATACAATAGAAAAATTAGTATCGATATTTATAGATGTGAAAATTTTATGTTTACATGTTTGTTGGCTCAATCACGCCCTAACGTTTGAACAGGTTGAATTGAAATTTGGAAAGCATTTGAAATACAGTTTGGAATAGCAAGTAGAATGGTAACTAACCTACGTGCTATTTCAAATTGTATTTTATTAAATTTAGTGAAAAACGGGAACGGGAATGAAAACCGCAGGGCACTAATAGTTATTTTCTAATTGCTAAGACTGGTTGCCTTATTGTAAGCGAAAAGTGAAGTTGTGGAAAAAAACTAGTTACTTACTAACTTCGATCCAATATGCGAAGCGAGCAGAGTAGTTATAAAACGGAGATCTCCGGAGCACGTAACATTTTCATGGCGCAAGCTGCAAAATTTTCGTTCAAGATAACGTCACCTGCATTGCTAAGTTTCAAGTTTTTTATGAGTGCTTTTGTTGTTTTAAGTGTTTCAGTAAACAGGGAAATATTCTGCACGTTCTTATCAAATAATGAGAAATTTGTTTCGTGAATTAAAGCGTCTATTTTCTATATTAATAGCTAGATTTTTTTGTTAAGAAGCCTACTTTTGAGGATATTTATATCCAAACTGAACAGAACTTGTACTTTGAAACAGCTTTTAGTTAATAATTTGAATGTCTTGGTTTTCTGGAAGAGATTGCTCTCAGCAATAAAGCCGCCAATTAAAATGTTAAGATTGTGTAATAAATACAGTTCTTAAGTTTCTTTTGTACTTTTCTTGTTCTTGTGGCTTTTAAAAATATAATAATAGCGGGATAATCAACCACACAAATCATACACGAGTTAGTTGCATGTCCTACAATGATATTTTTTTCTTGATAAATGTCCGTCTTTACAAAATATATTACCTTCAAAGTTGCAGACCACAGATTAAAAAAAAAAATTAAGAAACCCCTGCATAAGACTAGCGAAACAAACTCCGAACAAACGGGATTTTAAGCTGTCCGTCATAATATTAGCACATTGTAAAGAAATATTACCAGTAGTTCATCGCTTTTGATCTTGGTCAAATCGCCGATAATGTCTGGATACGGTAGGATTGTCGCAATTTTAAAAATGTGGCACCAAAATTAAATTAAAACATACGGAAGACGTCAGCCACGCTCCTGCAATACTAACATTGTAATGTAGGCAATGCAGGAGCGCGCTTCCCGCGTCTCACCCCGCACGCCCCGCACGATTGCCCCGTCTGGACGGCTTCGTCGAACGACTGTATGATTTAGTAGACGGTGGTAGTAGATACTGTTTGTTTAAAATCATGATATAATGGTGTTGAAACAAGTTCCCATTTACCTTTTAAGCTTAAGGCTTAAACCAATATTGACTTTAAAACTCTTTCTACTTGGAAAGTTAATAACCACATGCCAACCTACCGGAAATATTGAACCAATTATTGTGAATAAACTTCAGAAGTTGAGCTGGCCAATGAGAAATTTCATTTAATCGTTCGAAAGCAGTGAAAACTCAACACAAAGATGCCAATAGCGCAATGATTGAATGAAATTTTCCCCTTAAGCCGTGTTCAGGTTGGAATCCAAGACCAGTAACGACTGATTTCACTAACATAATTGTTAGCAAACCAAATAAATTGATCTAAGTAGAGCGAGATGAGAAATCATGCACCGAGAATGCCATACCAACACAATCCATCCACAATTGATAGGATTCCATTTCATTCATCTTGAAATTCATATCATGCAGCTGACGCACTTGGCCAGTTTTGTTATTTGTTTTCATTTAATAAGGTGACCCTAATAACAGTACCACGGATCTCCATCCCTCTTTATTTGTCGTTACAAGTTAACTTACCGCGATAACAATAATTAAAGTTTCAATTCTTCAAGACTTCAATTTAAAATTATAAATTAAATATATAATTCCATTAAATTTATAAAAAACTTTTTAAAAACAAAAAAGTTATGATTTTTTTTTTTTGAAATCAACTAAGGGCACTATTCGATTTTACAAATGGCGTCTTATCGCGTAACTCACATACAAAAAAAACATAGTCGAATTGAGCACCTCCTCCTTTTTTGAAGTCGGTGAATAATTCTGTAATTTTTACAACCAACCAACCACACAAAAACACACATGGCAAACTTATGTACTATCTGTGCACTGTCAAAGTTTCAAAACATGTGGTCAATCATTTGACTTTGACTGTTATTAACAATTTGGCTGTTTCTAAATGTTCAGCGTAAATTTACGCAGTCGCAACGTATCCGCGCCTCAACGCTGTAATAGTTGGCAGAGACAGGCTTTGAACTTCTAACTCCGACGCTTAATGAAAAGCCGGTTCGAAAACAGACGCGGACCTTTTGTTTAGAGAAAATTGTCAAGTCCTCGGCTCCGGGAAAAATTCGGACAAATTGGGAACACGACGGATTATTAGTGTCCCGTAAATGCTCGTCGAAAGCGGCGTGATGAATTTCTGCTCTCCTGGTTTTTGCGTTGACATTTATAAGTTTTGTTCTAGGTTTATTAGGGACATATTGATGTTTATAAATGAGTGTAAATTCAAAGTTTAAAAAAAAGGTTCATGAAAAAATAATAGTTGTCAGAATGTTTTAATTTGTGTTAACAATCTACATCAGAAGATTGGGAGAGTGATGCAAACAAAAAATAAATAAATATTTTAAAAGACGTAAAATATTTAATGCAACCTTAAGGGTAACAGCCATAATTATGATTAGTAAATCACTTTAAACAAACACAGTATGTCTGGTGTGACTGCAATCTGGTGGGACTGCCACCTCAACTTCGTTTTCGGGTCATGGTATTGCCACTACGAGTATATGCACCTTTTTTCGCCCCGATCACGGGGTTGCCAACATTTGAGTGAACCTTTTGTTTCGCTGAACTTAAAATGTACTATTTCAGAATTATTTAATTCGAAATATTTATTAATATCTACAATTAATTATACAATAATACAATTTTTTATTGCCCTGCTAAGTTAGGTACCTACAGATATTTGGTTTTATTGGTGATATTGATATGGAATGTGCCTTTTTGTTGTTATGGTTCATTTCATTTAATTCCAAATTTGTTAAACTCTTGTAAACTGCTTTCTCTGGATCACAAACTATCTTTAATCATACGTTTTAAAATCACAATTAACACATGAAAGTAATTTTATAGTGTTTATTTTAGTTTGGTTACACTTTGTTTCAGTGTGGTCCCTGGTTAATTTTCCTATATTACTTCTTCTTTATTAGTATTGCAGTAAACAACCGTGATAGATAGCTTAAAAACATTTTACGCTACTGCTGTTTAGTAATAATGCCGCTTCCAATATTTTAACTATGAAAAAGACAATTCACGTAAATTAATGTTAATGTAACTAAAATCCAATGTACTCACGGTGTGGAACACAATCTATGAACAACACTCCTAACCACAACATCACTCAGCCTCAACACCATTAAACAGCACCAGCAATTATCCGCGAGCTTTTTCACCCTCTCGACTCTTTTATGTCCCTCAACTGGGAAGACATAGTTTTAATTGGACTCGTTTAAAAGCACGCAAAGAGTCTTTTAATTAAAGCCGTAACTCTTGATATTAAAGTATGATGGTCGAGATTCTCGGTCGACTCATGACAGTTTGTTTTTGTAGGACTGAACATTGTAAATAAATATTGTTTTCAGCTGCAGAGCTTCATAACATAAGTTTTATTATATTTGTATTAAATCTTTATGCATAGGAGCTGTCCGTGCGAATGTTTTAGCCATAGAAATAGTCTACCAAATGACATGACAAGGAAATGAAATGATTATAACGTCATGAGATGAACAGCGGTCAAATTATTTGGACATTTGTTCATACATAAACAATAAATTATAAATAGGGTAAGGATAAAAAGTATCAAATATAGTAGGTAGGTACTTACTTCATAATCTCAAACCTACCAAACGTACAAAAAATTGTTAAATCGGTCGTGATGTTTTGGAGAAGTACGATCGCAAACCCATGAAGTTTCATTTAGAAGAAGTGAAATAGAATCCCTATTTTCCATAGTCACGCCATATCCTTTTTTAAGATTTCTGATAGTTTCATGAATTTATTATCAAAAAAGCATGAGCGAAACGAGTTTTTTAACACAGGACTTCAAGACAAAATATAGTCAGCCGGATCAGTAAATAGTAAGTATATATTTTTAAATAGTCAGATTTATTGATATAAGTTAATCATATCTTAAACTGTTAATTGAGGACTTAAAGTGTTTTGGAAACTAAACTTTGTCCATTACACACATCGCCGAATCGAACAACTAAAAATAGCTAAAACTAATCAAAAACAATGGAAATACTACGTCATGTTGTTTTTATAGTGTTGCAAGCTTTGATTTTTTATATTTTTTTTTTAAATAAATGGTAACGAGACGATCTGGACATGTGCCTGATGGTAAGCAACATGCCTGACACATAACAGCACAGTGACACGCAGCTATTCGAACATGAAGAGTCGAAATCATTACCTAGCACTGCACTGCGCTCGTCACCCAGAGATATAAGATCTTATATTTCTAAGCCCTGTAATTTCTCTGGGAAATATACAAGTATCATATAATCAAAGGCAGCAAGGACAAAGCCAATGATCCTTCTCAAATCAACAAATTCAAAAACTCAGAAAGTGCTTTTTATGAAATATAGATAGTTATTGAATTAAAACCAGAGAGAATATAATTCATACGCTTTTATGAAAACAATTCGAATGAAACAGCACGTCCAACTTGCAGGCGAATCCTAAAGGCATTTGAGTGTAGTAAAATCCGAGCAACTCGAAACTTTGTGATTTATTATTGTACCGAACTATCTGAGTATTTACTCGGACGGTTTCACGTCAGTGTTATCGGAAACTTTGCTATACTCCACTCGCATCCACAGTGAGACTTGTGAGCAATTACTCAGCTGGGTGAAATATAACCTTATTCATAAAGGCATAGCGACAGTTGAGATAATAAATTGGTCGGTACTAAATGAGTCGAACTCATACATAGAGAACCATGGATTTTGAATTTTTTTTTTTTTTTTGGTACATTCGACGTCTTTATAGAGACCTGTACCGATACAAGGAAAATTGATAAAATTTCATCTCGTAATTCAAAATTTTGAAACACTTCTTGTTAAATTCTCATATTATTGTATCAAAAATGCTATGAAGAGCAATGAACTGAAAAGAGAATGTTATGAAGAGCTTAAAAAAATGCACATTTTATTCCTTTAAAAAACCCCTTAAACTAACTCCTGACGACGGGATTTATTGCCACATGAAATTCACTGAACTAGCCCTAATATTTCTTAGTAATAATAATAATAACACAAATTTCCAACCAAATTTAGAAGTAATCAAATCTGATAGAAGGTAAATAAAAGTTAAGAGAAATAAAGGGAAATATGAAGGAAATATGCAACAGACGGCGATCAATTAAATCAACTGTGATTAAATTGATCGCCGTCTATTGCATATTAAGAAAGTAAGTGGTGAAGAGTCGAAACATTTCACGGCATGGCACACAAGGGACTTCACGTACTACGCTGACGACACCGACGACGCCATCGCTCGGTTCGTTGGCTGCAACACCGAAGACCATCCGAGAGTTCAATTTGCAGATGGCCATCAAAGACAGAAATGCAGTCGTGGTGGAGGCGCTGAGTCGGGGGGAGGCGGCTTAGAAAATAAAATAGGCTTAGAATTAGAATGAAAATGTTCCTTACTCCCTCCTATTTCCTTTTCTTCTCCTAATCCAAGATTCATGTAAAAAAGAAAACAAATAACAAAGGTCACGGACCCCGGAGTCTGCGAAGTTGCTAAATTTAAATAAAAAAAAGTCGAAACATTTTTTTAACATCCAGTGATGTTAAAAAAATGTTTAGACTCTTCACTACGCACTCGAACTATAGGGTAGTACCTACTAACAACGTGACGTTCAGATACCTACACTCCCTTGAATATTACGGAAATTTTGAACTATCAAAAGAAAACAAGCTAAAGTATGATTTTCTTCTGGTGAAAAGCTAAGATGCGGTCAAAGATGGAACATGATTACTTACAAGAAACTGATTCTACTTCTAAATAATTTACTCACGCTAAGTTGTTGTTTTTCTAAACTATAATTATAACTAGTAAGTTAATCGATTTTTTATCATTCTCGTATTTACTCTGTCACTTTCTTTTCAATCTTTTTCTGTTTCAGTAGCGTGGAATAATTAGACGTAAAATATTTTTATCTTTCATTCATTGCTCGTTCGGTAAGACGACATTTTGTCTCTTATCATCGCTTCAGTTGAACGCACCCCTATATAATTAACTACGTCTTCAACCCCTGTAGTCAGCGTTTCTAATGCATCTGAAAAGTGACTCGACTCCCTTTGAACCAGAGAAATGAAGCTCATGAATTACCTTTTTCAGCGGAGGACAGTAGTAAGGGAGCTACAGGTTTAAGAGATTACTAGACATTTTTGTTAAAACTTTGTATTTAAGTTATATTGAGTCGCAAAATGTGTAATAAATAGAAAGAGAAAGCAATACCAGGAGCATAAGCTATTTCTTGAGACAATAGTCTCTCAAAAATCGTTATGTATCCTTAAGTAAAGTAATTACGTAGTTCTTCTATGGTTTTGCACATGCCTGAAGGAACGATGTATGAACGAAGAGGTTTAACTCCACATTTGTGATAAGAACGTCCGGGTTGGGGAACGCGTTGCCTGAGTGGTTTTTTGCCGATGGTTAGGATCTTGGTGTCTTCAAATCGATAGTGATTTGGTTTCTTCTAAGTAAGCACATCCCACTTTAGATCGCAACATCAATCGATATGGTGGTCAATATGCGAACATATATTATTATAGTTAAAAAGAACTCATTTTAAATTGAAGATTCATTCAAACATACAGTTTGAATTTAAGTCAACTTTTCTCAATACTTTTGAGTTTTATGTTTATAATCATGCTGCAACGATTTCCACAGATTTTTTTAAATTTCTTAGTGTAAGATTTTTAAACTTTAGAAAAATTAAGTAAACTTTATGCCCCCTAAAGCTTAGATTGACGCAACGGGGCAAAAACTTGCTTTTTAAGAATTTTGTACATTTTGGAGTAACATCGTCCTCAAATAGCTTAACTATGCTTAATATAGTTAGAATTAGCTTAGTAAATTGGAATGAAAACTTAATGCCCCTCACTCGTTCTCTTTTAATCGTGACTATAACTACCATAGTACCCTTACAATCATGAATTACCTTTTTCAACCGAATGTAAATGTTTTCGAAGTTACCGTCGGCAGGTATAATTTAATTTCGTTTGAGGGGAGCCGGTTGATTATAAATTTAATTTTATGTGGGGGTTGACGTCTGCGCGCCACTTGGTATTCCGACAGTGCTGTCGCGGATCTGATGAGGTTCACGTCATATATATACGAGTCATTCGAGAATACAACTTGATTGCTGGCATCAACAAATAACGATTTTTTATGATCATTAGGTTAGTTTCCATATCAAGCGAGAAGCGAGCAGCTGAAAGGACAAATTTTTGGTCACTCATACCTATGCGGTGAAATAACTAATGAATGTACAGACACGGTAATATGTTCAGATATCTGGGCTGTAGTGAGTTACAGCCAGAAAATATCATATCATATAGTAAATAATTGTGGCAATCGGAGTGTCTCTAATGTAAATCAACTCATAGCTGGCACAAAAACTTGAACACAGGCATAACCAAGATAAACACCCTTGTTTCGCCAACGAACCACTTATTTGCGACCTATCCTGTATTCATATTATACTAGCAGCGTGCGTTTCACGGTTTATCCACATGGCTCCAGTTCTCATTATTTTTCCAAGATAAAAAATTGATAAAAGTGCTATTCCCGACTGATTTAAACTATGTTGCAAAATTCAACCCGATTCGTCCAACGTTTCATGACACTGATCAACAAACATCTAAATATTCAAACTTTAAAATGTATGTTTTATTTTTAATATAATTAACATAATTATTTCAATCGTGATTTTCATTAGGTATCTAACTCCTACACTACCAATACTTAGTAACAATAACTACCTACTCGTACTAATTGTCTACAAAACCACGATCTTCTCTGAAGGAATATAACAAAGGTTGAATGAATTAATGATTTTCCATGTACTTTGTATTAATATCGTTTTCCATAAAGTAAAATGAATTTATTAAATAGAAGATATAGGTGTTGTTTATTTATGTCATTGGAAGTAAAATAGACTGTACAGACATTTGATTTAAATCTTGTGGGTGCCGAAGCCACTCTTTAGAATTTATGAGCCTGCTAATGTTGCTTGAGCTAGTTTTTGTGCCATTTCTTGATATTCACGAGGAGCTCTGTGAGATTGCAAATATTTCCGGAAAAAGTACCTTGGATTTTAAAAAGTTAAGCCTAAAGCTGAGCTACAACCAAGAAATACCTAATAACGATTTCCAAATTGAATCTTTTCGTGTGTTTTTTTTTCATTTTGTTCAAGCTTCCGTTAGTGAAACTTCCTTCTGATTAAATGTTCTGATAGTTGCAGAAAAAAAAGCACGATGACACGTACGAGACAATTAAAAAGTGTTGGTCTCTTCACCTCTCTTTTCACCACCTTCTCTCAGTCACCAGTGGAAACCACCTTCCTCTAAATGATGACCTAAATCACACCCCGGACACTCCACTAAAATTCCATACAAACGCCGCTGTGGAGCTACCTACTCTTCACATAACTACGCAGATGTCGTTCGTACACACGAATACGAACGTGAATGTGTGCGTTAGAGCTAGGGCTATTGAATTGTTTTATTGAATAGTTATGTCCCTTGAGTTCACCTGGTGACGTAAAGTAGTCATATAAACTTGCTAAATTGTTGAGTTACATAAATAGAATGGAGCCAAATTATACTATTCTAATTAAAAGGATGTTTGCACAGATTTCTTAATTGTTTCAGAAATCTGTGGGTGTTTGTATTGCCGCGTAAAATGAAACGAAACCGATGATAGATTAGATCAGGTACCTAGATATCTATTTCTTAGGTACACATTTGCATTTTATTTTAAACTTACCCATGAAGGAAACTTTATTCTGTCACTTTAATTATTCCTCCAGGCATTATCAATTAGTAATTAGTAGTAGGGCACGTAAGTTACTGGCTGTGTGAGTTACGACCTTTGAGTTAAAAATGACTTCGTTATTATAAATAAATAAATATTGGTAGACAATTTACACACAACACCATCTGACCCCAAACTAAGCAAAGCTTGTAATATTATAAAGCAACGATATTGAAAAGTTTCTAATCTTACGTTATTTTATCATTAGGAAATTAAATAAAGCTTTTAATCTTGTCCCGTTTAGTTCACGGACAGCCGTAAACAGCACAAGAACCCACCATGATGATATTTCGTTAGGAATTAGATGTTCGATATGTGATGTTTCGTTCGTTGAGTGTTTCTAGCGTATTCTACCGAAACGGCCTGAGGGGTGAGGAAGCTTGAAATTGGCGGGGGGTTGGGAGTGTCCGTTCTATCTATATTATCTATTCTTTGCCTTAATACTTATGCTAGCGGTCCGCCCCGGCTTCGCCCGTGTTACAAAATATATAACTTAAAGCACTCAGGGATCATGTACATATCCAACAGTGAAATAATTTTTGAAATCGGCCCAGTAATTCCTGAGATAAGCGCGTTAAAAAAAAAACTTGTTTAGGTTTATAATAGTACCTGGTTGACCGAGCTTTGCTCGGTTTAAATGCGTTTATAAAGGGCTCTAAGTAAAAGATTTGCTCAGAAAAAAAATAACAAAAAGAAAAGACCCGAGTGTAATCATCAGGATTCGAACCGGACCTGTTGACTCCGAGGGCAAGCATATTCCGACTGAGCCATTTAAACTTAAAGAACAGTGGCGAAATAAGTTATCGTATTCTAATGACATTGTAGGAGTTTTTCATTGTCTAAAAACGCGCATAAAATGATGTGTTTAAAAAATAAAACCTAGCTAGATCGATTTATCGTCCCCGAAACTCCCTGTATACAAAATTTCATGAAAATCGTTCGAGCCGTTTCCGAGATTCAGATTCTATATATATATATACCTACAAGAATTGGTCGTTTAAAGGTATAAGATAAGATAAGATTAGTGTGAATCATTTGTGAAAAATAAATATGTAACAAAATCAATAATGATGAATAAAAAAGGATATAAAGCAAAGTTTAGATTCGTCGGATCACCACGATACGAGGAATCCCCTTTCGTATCTATTCGTAAACTACGACGTACTAAATCAACAAAGTCACGCTAGGTATAATTAAACGAAAATAAATCAATTTACAGAGCAAATGCGCCGCGGAATTATTGTGGCTTTGACTAATGGTGCCATAGGGAATATACCTAAACTAGATTTGTATCATTTGTTTATAATTATTTCGAAGTTAGGGAATGGGGTGGTTCGCGAGTAAGCCAGTTTCGTGTATATAATTATGCTATAAAGAAATGTTGACGTTCAAACGCGAGGTTATCCACCTTATAACGTAACTATGATATTATGATATAATGCTTAATGTACTGTGAAAAGACCTTAGTTAGGCAATCAAGTATTTTTAGATGAGATGTGAGCTTGCAACTTATGACATAATATTATATAATTGACGTGACTTGAAATTTGGTCCAATAATGTAGAATGTACTATTATTGTTACTTGACATTAAATTTATTTCATTTCTAGGGTATAATTATTTTGAGTATTGTTTAAATGTGTATTTTTTTATAGTGCGAATTTACGTATTGTTTTCGGCAGTAATTTTTTATTTTTTATTTTTTGACGATTAGGTATGTATCATAAGATTATGTAATATTTAATATCTTAACATGGCTATAATGTTGCATGTTTAATTCAAATTTTTAAACGTCATTTGTGTAATTCGTTATGTTAAATGGTACTAATTGTATAAATAAACTAAAATGTATATTGTTCTAAAATAAAAGTAGGCTATGTTCTAACATCTGCCAGTGAAAGTCCCGTCAAAATGCGTCCAGATTAGGCGACCCAAACATACAGAGTTTTTAACATAAGTGCCGTATTTTTTTATAGTATAGAATGACCCGACGAGCATGACATGCGCCTGATGATAAGCAAACTTCTTGCCACATAATAGCACAGTAACGCACAGCTGTTAGAAGAAGAAGAGTCTAAATCATTACCTAGCACTGCACTACGCTCGTTACCCAGAGATATAAGATGTTTAATTTCTAGCCCTGTCATTTCACATTGCTCTTCGAAACGGAATACAGTAGTGTTTAAACATTACTCGTTGGCGGTAAAATAACTGGCAAAGTTATGGTATACTTCCCCAGTCGGACTCTGCATAGAGTCCTACGTCTACTAAATTATTATAGTATAGTTTATCTAAAGGAAAGTCTCATCATAAAGCAATCAATACCAAGTTTCTTTGTTCTGTTTATTCAAAGCAATCTAGATTTTCCCACAAATACATCAAGTGAAGCATTTGGCTCAAGCGATTTCCATTATGGGAAAACTTTAATCAGGATATTGCTGTCGGTGCTTTAGGAGTTATTACTTTTAGAAATAGCTCTTAAGAACACTAGCAAGTCTAGGACCTTCAAATTGCAATGGTGATGCTATGTTTTAATCAATATTCCAACGTAATAAAATTCCTAACTAGTTATCTACTTACACTAAGCACATCTGAATTATTTATAGACCAATTGAACTTTAAAGACAAAATCAAAATGAATCAAATCAAACACACCAATTGGAATACATCAGAAGCATCCTGAGATATCTCAAGAACAGTTATAGTTGACAGTTACATTTTTCACAAATAATGTTAAATATTTACATTGTTGCCACTATTATAGCAACTAATGCTAAATCCCATCTTAATATGTGCGTAACCCTATGTGCGTTAGTTCAACTCGCATTTGCCTGATTTTTATTTGCGAAAAGTAATATGATTTTAAGATTATTTTATTACGTTTAGATTAGATTAAGTTTAGATATAATTTTTAAAAGTAATATAATACTCAGAATGGCGCTTCACTTTCAAGAACACAGAAGCAAATCAAAATAAATTGGTCTTTCTAGAGTTCTTTCAACGTGAATAGGCCTCTTGGTTTAAGGATTTTCGCAATTATTCTAAAATTATTCAAATTAGCCTACTTTGAATATACTACATTAGGCAAGAGAAGGTAGCAGTTTTGCCGGATCGACAAATATAATTATGACGGAACAACAAAAGACTAAGAGGAGCGGAAAAAAACTATTGGTAAATAATTATCAATTTTCAGAATTATCTTTTAATTACCATAATATACAGTAATTATGACTATTGACTGTATTTGTTCTTCGCTGTTACGCCAAATAATAATTATTTTTAACTAATTAAAAATTCTTAAAAGACTAGCTAGACGGTTGGAACAAGGGTCAGATGCAAAAGGCGGTCATCCTCGACACAGCGCGCATCGTCAGGGAGTTCCTCACTCTTCAGCCCTAACCACCGGTAGCTTGGGCCCTGCCCCGTGGCCAGTAACGGGGCAGGGCCTATTTTTTAACCGACTTCAAAAAAAGAGGTTTCTCAATTCGACCGTATGTATGTTTTTAAGTTTTATTATGATGTTTATATTTATATACTGATTACAAAAAACTTTGGACTTAAGAGAAGAAAGGAATAAATGCATAATTGATGTATCATTGTTTGAAAGGCTAATAAATAGGAATATTCTAAACGAATCTATTCGTTTTACTAATCCATTATAGGATAATAAAACTAACCGATCGTAATGAGAATATGGAAAGCTATGTTTTGCAACACAACTGCCTAATAATAAGTCAGTCGATATCAGGCAACAATAAACATAGTAAATTAGCTCTTAATATCGGCTACGCGTCATAAGTGCTTGATCCTTTCCACAAGAGCCGTAGAGCAACCATTTCTGGGATTCCAAGTTGTTTCGTGATCTTCCTTATTGGCGGCAGCCCCAGCCGAGGTCGTACCGTCTGATGTGCTCTTTCGCTAGTCGTCTACGTTACCTACGTCCTCACCAGATGCGGCACTCTATTTTTTTACTGGTATAGAGTGACGAGACGAGCAAGACATGTGGCTGATGGTAAGCAACATGCCTGCCACATAACAGCACATACGCAGCTATTGCAACATGAATAGTCCAAATCATTACCTAGCACTTCACTACGCTCGTCACCCAGAGATCTAAGATATTATGTCTTAAGTTAAGCCCTGTAATTTCTCTGGAAATATTGCCCTTCAAACCGAAACACAGCAATGTTTGCACTTTATTGTTTGGCGGTAGAATAACTGGCAAAGGTGTGATCCTTCCCCAGGCGGACTCTGTTAAGAGTCCTACCACTACTAAATATAACACGTTGAGTATAATAAGATATAATAGGTTAGTAGGGCCTTACGCCTTTTGCGATAGCCTTAAAAGCGGGAGGCAGTACTATACGCCACTTGAAACCAACATGCATAGGTCTTTAAAAAAAAAGTCGGCTGCTTATGATATTGCTCCAACATACCCCACCCTTATCGTATTTAATTTCAAATTAGGTACAGCTAATTTTAAGATTTATTTTAGATGAGTTTCCAGTGACAGAAACGTTTTGTAGACGTCCTTTCCGATCTACAGCATGACCTTTAAATTGTGTTTCTGAAAATAACGTTTTACGTACAAAGCTTCATCTTCTTTGGATTATATTTAGTGTCTTTTTTAATAAGATATTTCAGGAATGTCGTCAAGAAAGAATATATTAAATAATTATCTTATTTCTCTCTAGATGTAGACCACAGTGCAGTGTCAGGCAGAGATTTAGTCTCTTCATGTTCAAGTTCAAATAGCTATAACGTCGCCCACTCTCCCGGAGTTAAAGCTCTGTGATAGACCCTTACGTCTTTAACATATATGTATGTACAACAGGCTACGCAATCGGTAAAACATAGAATACCTTGGTAATATATAAAATAAATAATATTTTATACATTACCTACATGTTTAGGTATTCTATGCATCTATACATTTCCTAGATATTGTATAAAATATACCGGTTTATGCAGATTGCAGGTAACACATACACAATATATTATGTACTTTTGTACTTATAGCGGTGCGGTATCGATAACAGCTACATAGTCACGAGTTAAATTTAGCTTTTTCCCATTTTAAAATTTTCAAGAAGTTTTCAGTTTACATTTTGATTTAAGTACATTTTGTTATGACTGTTCATAACAACATGTACTTACGTAGCATTACACTCTGTGCAATAATTACCCTAATAGCAACATAGCAGTTTCTAATGCATTTTCATATTAAAGTGGCAGAATGCCCGAGTGCAGAGTCCCAGTGAACTCAATGCGATCCACTGGAGGCAGGCTTACCATAAATAACGTTTAGTGCCTGGCAGAGAGGTGTTCAAATTGCTTCCGTGCGATATATCCACACTCTAAGTACGTTTAACCATATTGAATTTTTAACCAAAGATGCTCCGGTTACGAGCCCAGCGGGCGTCCTATTATTGCCTTCGTTGAGGTCAGCAGCAATTTTACAAAAGTTTTTGAAGCTGGTTATTTAAATTACTGATGTATACAAACTATGTATTTTGTGAGTTGTGTGTGTGTCCTAGTGGCTGTACATCCAATTTTAAAATCATGAGATCGTAAGTTGGAATCTCGCCTGCACTTTCGAGTATGTTTTCCAAGAGCATATGTACTAATTTGTTGTTACCGCTAGCTTTATTAGAGAAGGAAAACATCGCGAGGAAACTGATAGGTTTCAAGAAAGAAGTCTTTGAAAGACGTTTCATCCACTAACCCGCACTTGGTAACCATGGGTGAGAAAAAGCTCCGAGGTCAAGCAGTGGCCACATAAAAATGACCGCTTATGCTATCCAAGTTATGATAAAGCTGAAAAATAATTTCTACAGAATTAAAGAGGTGACCTGATTGACAAAATGCTTATGTGCTTATGTTTTATTAATTTGCAAAGAGAAATATAGAGAGTAAGAGGGCAGCAAAAGCAATTTAATTGTGTAAAATTACTGGTTGACAATTTATTGCTACATGGGTAGTAGGATAGTACCTAGTAAGTTACAATTAATTTCCTCAAACAACAAATAAGTGAATAGACAATACCATTAATTTTATTAACTCAAAGGCTTACGAAATATAAATAAAGATGGATCTATGATTACAAATTATGGGCTTGTTAAATTAGATCGCTAAAATTTTCCATCCAACCGCGCGCTGTCATAAAGCAAGCTTTTTAAATTGAGATAGGTCGGGTCCGCGCAGGTGTTTTATGAAAATTTCACGTCCATAACTGATGTTGGTAGATGGAATGTCGTTTTTTGTGAAATGCAAAAACCGGCTTTGAATGCCATCCGCGTGATATGTCGTGTTTGAATTGCTTTGCGCAAATTGGTCAGCTTTGACAATATTTTGGTGACCGAAAATGAAGTATGAAGCTTAATTTAAAAGATAATGCACTTCATGGAAAGAGTGGTGAAGAAAGTAACTTTGCTATTGAAACTAAAATAACAAAAATTGTAGTCTTGTGCAAGTCTGTCATTGCACTATTACTATCGATTACGGAATATTTGCCGTGGTTATTATGGCTGGGCAGAGAGAGAAAAACGAGTAGTGAAGGTGAGTGTTGATGTACGTCAGAAAGTACCCTTGATTGTTGATGTACGTCAGAATGTACCCTTAAACCTACGCCCGAGTCACAAGTCTCGGGGTCTACTCGAGTTTTCTCTCTCTGCCACACGATGGACCCGGCACCCGCACGGTGAATCCATGGAATGCTAAGAAAATCGTCTCATAGAGCGAGTCCCCTATATTTCGCTATCGTTTCATACATCACGTTCACGGGTAATCGTTACGTATGTTGTTTTACCAAGTTTTTTAAATAATTGCTTGACATCAAAATTAAAAAAAATGTGTGTGCTTAAAACCGCATGGTAGAAGTGAAATCAAAACTAACACAACAAACTAAACACACTTGGTGGTCCCAATCTCACCTGAACGAATATTGTCCTTCCAAACGTGACGATCAGCCTACGAATAATTATGTGCGAGGTGCGCCAAAAGAAAAACTTCGTGTGGGTTTTTTTAATTTAGTAATTTGGCTGATACGCTGCAAAAGCAGTTCTCTTCAAAATAAATTAAGTTATAAAAGTATCTAATGTTAAATACTCTTATCTCATTTTACAAGTCCTTTATGTAATTATCGAAAGATTTGAACACAAACTAGGTACATACAGCGAAATATATTCATCAAATAACCCGCCCCTTCTCAAATAACTTTTAAAAGTAATGTTCAAAAAGGAAATTTGAAACAACTGATCTTGAAGAAAATAACAGGCGTCGTCTACTCAGCAAAAGTTATTTACCTAGTTACCTCCTATTCCCACTTGTCTCAGCGGGACTGACACAAAAACAGATTGTTGCTTAAAATTTAATCCAGAAATGGCGCTAGCGTCGCGTCGCCGTGTCAAGTGTAGCGCGCATCGTTAGCGGGAGAGTTCCTTTTGTCTTGGCGCTTGTTAGTCTGTGACCCGGCGCCCGTGGCCTTCTTTACCTATTCATTGGGCTCGAGCACAGTGGTCGTTTGATTCTTTTGTTCGGTGAAAGTGTCGTTAGACTGTTTGATGAATTTTCTTTGATTGGTTTATAGAATAATGTAGTACTAATATTATAAACCAGTAGCACGGAAGGTTTTACCCGCGTAGTTCACGTTCCCTTTATTTTCCTGTGATATAAAGTAGCCTATGTGTTATTCCATACTATAATTTGTGCGCAAGCTCGATCGGTTCAGATGTTACGACGTGATTGAGCAAGAAACATTCAAACTTTCGCACATAAAATATCTGTAGAATGTCAATGTTTAGATGTTTGTTAAGCAACAATCAGCAATCAATTCGGAACGGTTGAGTGAATCAGATTGAAGTTTGAAAAATAGTCTGGAATAGCAAATAAACTACGCAATAAAATATTGCGGGAAAATAATGGAAACGCGGGTAAAACCGCGGGTTGGTACATGTTACGAGGTGGTCTTATATATTATGAACTTAAAGACACACAATCTTTAAACACCATTCATAAGGTTTTACAGAAATATGAGAATAGTACATTTCAAACTAGTAAGTAGTAGAAAATAGCCTTATTCTAGAAGACGATTTGCAGGCAGCCCTTGAACTTTAACCTTAGGGTTACACAAAGTGTAAAATTGGACCTTAGTAATAAGAATAACTACCAGTAGGACGACGCCTTTGAAATTACGTAAATGACTACAAAGTAGTGGTAGGACTCTTAGAAGAGTCCGCCAGGCGGACTCTGCTTTTACTCTGTTTTAACCACGTAGTTCCGTTTCCGTTATTTTCCCACAATATCTTATTGCGTGGTTTTACTGTTTGGTGATCCAAGCAGTAAAGTGCAAACTTCTGGAGAAATTACAGGGGTTAGAGATATAATATCTAAGATCTCTGGGTGACGAGCGCAGTGCAGTGTTAGGTAATGATTTGGGCTCTTCGTGTTTCAGCATCTGCGTGTCACTGTGCAGGTATGTGGCCATGGCTGAGGCTGTGTGTGGATGTTTTCATGCCCTGCATAAAAAAACAGTTAATTTTTTTCAATTTTTATTCATTTACTATCCACATTAACATTATTGGAAATATATTAATAATTTAAATAATAATTTAAATAATAATATCATTAACAATAATTATGAACAAAATAAAATAAAAAAATGCGTCAAACGTCAGCTCCAAACCACGCTCCCAAACTGCTAACATTTTCATGTTCGTAGCTTGGGAGCGCGCCACCCGAGTCTCAGCCGCACGCCCTGAACGATTGCCCTGTCTATACGTCTTCGTCGAACGACTGTATGATTTATTAGAATGTGTTATTGCCAAGACTCTACTATCTGTTCGTTTAATTGTCTGTCCGTCTGTCACCAGGCTGGATCTTACGTAGCGTGATACTCGTAGTTGTACAGTTAACACTTTCACCGAAATTGGTTTCTGATGCTGCTATAATAAAAGATTCAAAAAATAGAATAGCTGTTAAAGGGGCTGACAAACAATAAAAGAGATTTTTATTTTTATATTCTTTTTTTGCAAACAATAAAATAAAAAGGGATAAGAATTAATGGCAAACACAAATCTAAAACCAACTTACCGAGTTTATATCAACACGACGGAAATGCAGCACTACGTTGACGAAACTGCTCGTAACTAGATACTTTTATCTTTTGAGCTGAAGTAAATCAGATTCCAATCGGCTCCCGACCATAACAACTAAGCCCTACGCCAAAAACCGATACTCATAGGTCATCGACATTCGACATAATCCAGAACTCATTGTTCCACTGCGGACAGCACTGCATAATATAACCTCAGTAAGGCCCTGAGGATTATTTGAGCCTTATTACGACGACATCTGTTGATACAAAACAATAGAACGCACTAACCAAAAATACATCGAATACACTATCGTCTTTGATGTAAGTAGTACCACAAGCAGTGGTTTACTTTATAAAAAAAAAATTTTTTATAATTACAATAAAATCAATCAAAAAAAAAATTGGTTGCCTGTAAAGTCGGTATACGGGCGAAAGTTTTACGTGACAACGACTTTGAGTGGTAAAATAATTTTACGGAAGGGACGCGTGCCTTTCACTTTTTATGTCTGTCTCTCTCGCTCTTAGGCGGGCTAACCATGCCCGAGTGGAAGGGACGCGTGCCTCTCACTCGCTCTCGTTGTGAGCGCATAACGTGAGCGGAGCGTAACGCAGTTTCTTGAAGTGTCACCCGGCAAACCAATTTATAAGACGTTGTCACGTCAAAATGTTACTTGCACTATACTTTTTGATGATTGTGAAATTAAAAAATATATTTATGTTCTCCATAGGCGTAATTAGTAAACAAAAACTAATAACTAGTCAGAAAAATTATTAAATAATATTGTGCACGTACTCGTATTTTTGTACAGTGCTTAGAAGTTTCGAGTGCCGTGACTTTATTGCACGAGTTTTACGATGAAGTGATGTCACAACCCCCTGAGCCGGTAGTTTATAAATACATATTAGTGGACAATTCTCACACAACACCATGTGACGCCAAACTAAGGAAAGCTTATTTAAAAGATAAAGATAATTTATTGAACAAAAATGCAAATACAATGAATTATGTGGCTCTGCCTTATGCTTTAGTATAAATACTGTGGTGTAAAAGGCAGCGTCTTCCATTTAATCACTTAATTATGTTGTTCAACAACACAAAATATAGGAACAAAAACAAACTTATAAATAAATTGGAAATAAGAAATTAAACGTAACAAAAAAACAAGAAATTAAACGTAATTATTAACTAAACGTAATTATTTTATTATTAATACAATCCCATTTCAAGATAAGAAATGAATAATAAAAAGATTTCAAATAAATCAGATTTACCAAGACAATAATGAAAACGATGACCATGTGTATATTATAACACTTTTTCATTAGTTTTTCTACATCAGCATAAACAAAGCCTGTTAACTAAGTGTCATTCTTCTGTTTATATGAGAGTAAATTTCGTATATCTTGCAAACTATTAAATGTATTATAAAATATGGGTTCCATATGGAGGTAATGTCTCTATGCCACTTCACTGTTGTAAACCGGTACACAAAATCTAATTTTCCTTTTATCAGTCTTAAGATTGTTGGGAACTGTATCTCTGTGATATCTAAGAATGCAGTGATAAATAAACAGCTTCCTCACGGTTAACACTTTCACTTTTCATATAATGTTGTATTTGAATGTCGAAAGCTTAGATTCATTGCTACTTTTAATAGTGCTCTTTGAGCTCTTTCTGTCATAAGCATAATTGTTTGTCCGGCACCTCCCCAGGAACTTATGCAATACCCTATAACACTTTCAGCTAAAAATTTGTAGGTGCGAATCAGTAACAATTCATCTGCTACATTTTAGTGTTTTGAAAACGTTCAGTTTTCTAACACGTTTTGCAACAAACTTAATATGCGCTCCCCAATTAAATTTTTCATCAATTATAACGCCTAAATATCTAATGTTTTGTGCATTATCCAAAGTATTTATTACAATTACAATTATTATGCTCCTTTAAAATATTACAAGGAAACACATGTGCTTTGATACGTAAATTATCAGACGGTCTATTTGAGTTAGTTTTACTGAAAGATAGGTATTTCGTCTTAGATGCGTTCAAGAATAGTAAATTGTATTCAAGCCATGAAATCACCTTTGATAGCCCTTGCTCGGCCTCCATAAAGACATCCGTCCAAGTATCACTTTGGAAAACCAAGACTGTATCATCCGCAAACATCAAAATTTCTGCATTGATAGAGTTTAGTTTACATAATCCATTGATGTATACAAGAAATAATGTGGGGCCTAATGTGGATCCTTGTGGTACGCCATAGCTCCAAGCAGCACTATTACTGACATACTTATCAACTTTAACTCTGTGGCTGCGATTTGAAAGGTAGTACCCAAACCATGCGTTTGTAATTCCTCTAACATCGATATTATTTGGATGCGCAAGAAGAATTGGTATCGATACGGTATCAAAGGCCTTTTGGAGGTCAAAAAAGACCGCAATGCACTTCCTATTCCGATTCAAGTACGAAGTGAGAAGGGTGGTTAATTTAAGAACTGCATCATAAGTGGGTTTTTTGGCTCGAAAGCCAAATTGATTACTGACTGGCCAATAATTTTTTTTTCTAAGAAAGACATGAGACGTTTATTTGCAATGTTTTCAAGAATTTTAGATAAAACAGGTAAGAGTGAGATTGGTCTATAATTAGAGGGTTCAATTTTATTGACTGCTTTATAAATAGGAGACACAATGGCTTGTTTAAAAGCTTCCGGAAAAACACCTTTCGAAAAACTAAAACTGAGGTTACATAAGTGCGCAATAGTTTAATATAAATTTTATAGTTTGATTATATGTGTATCTTTGTTGATTTTTATAGGTAAATTTGAAAAAAAAAACACTCTCTTATTCATATTTTTCCATATAAATCTATCTGACGGACTAATTAGAATATTACATTTTTTTGTTCCACTCATCATCGCGATTCTATAAAGTGAAAATGACTGTTGCATTTCTTATTGCATTTTCTGGGCCATACTGTTTATAGGTGGAGGCTGTGTCGCCTTGTCTGGCGACCTTCCAAACCAATGTTTTTCGCGCACAAACTTTTTCAACTACTCTGCTGTTGTATTACTTGGCCACAAAAAGTTTCAACTAATGCTATCCTCTAAGGCCACGCTGAAATTTTTCAGTGGCCAACGTTCCAAAGTTTATTTTTGGCTCAACACATTTAAATATAGAAGAAGAGATTTCTGTTGAATTATTTGAAATTGGAATTGTTAGTTTATCAGTTTCACAACAATTTTAACGTAATCATACTTTAGAAACACAAATAAATGGACGCGAATAATATTTTGAGATTTATAATATTAGATTATATACCAAAATTCTAAAAAATAAATAAAAAGTCATATATATATATCTAATATTTTATGTATACTTAGTTCTCATGTACAAACATTGTACTTTTATTCATTTTTAGGTAGGGTAGGTGTGTTACTCACCTTTTAACACTCCAAAGATATTAAGTGAAGAAATCAGGGCGTAAAATAGGTACTAGAGAAATTACTTATCCAATTTGAATTAACTCGTATTTATTTTCAAGTTTGAAAACCAAAGTCGTACAAAATTGTATGTAATCATTATACAATTTTGCAACAGTTTCATAAATGACTTCAAAAATAGAATAATTCATGTTTTTAAATTAATTTTTACGAATGGTTAATATTATCCAACTAACATTGTTAACGCGAAAGTTTGCATGTTTGTTGCTCAAATACATCAGAATGGTTGAAAGGATCGTGTTGATATTTGAAACAGTTCAAATTATAGTCTATAATAACACATATGCAATTTTTTACAACGGGAAAAGTACGGGAAATCTAGGGGGCTCTAAGTTACAAAACAACCTATACTTACATTCTGCACTGTAAAAGAATGCTTTCCACAATAACTATAGATAGTTTTTTTAATTCTTTTACAGTACACAAGTACAACAAAGCAAATAGAAAATTGCATCACGTTAGCATTGGACAGAATGAACAACAAGCGGACAGCACAAAAACCTGGGGCATTAACAACTAGTGCGATAAAACCGGTGCGAAACGAACCAACACCTGGAAGGTTAGTTTAGCAAACATTTTAGTATCAGTCTGTTCGTGTTTCAATGTAGATCAATCTCGTCATATATAAACGTAAAGAAGAAATAAGGTACAATTCATTGTTTTCAAACTGTTTTCTTTTCTATCAAAGAAGTGAATACATATTGAAAATTCCGACATGTGTTCAACTGAGGACTACATAGAGTAGCCTAATCACACCAAATTTTTTTATATAGACGAAACATTTTGAATTTGTAAATGTGTGTGTTTGTTAGTTCCTGAGCATATCTTTAACAGCAGGACGGAGTTGAATAATACGTATTAAATACATAAACTGGATTAAAACCTTGGCTTTTCTATGTTTAAGTTAGTGTCTGTTGAACGGTGGATCACATCATACGACGCAGCTTGTAAATAATTTGATCTCATTGTGTTTATAGTGCTTATCTCATTGTGTTTGTTTGCGAGCCACATTAGAGCTCATGCTAAAACTAATAGCGAGTAGGTCGCCGTCATCGAAATCGATGAGGAGGACTATATACAATATATAGTGCTTAATTGATTTTATACTTTTCAGAGAAAACACACCTTCCCACGAAATCCATCTCAATTCTATTTGATTATTAGTAAATAGTAAACACATTTCAGACACACACAAAAATTGTCTTTTTCGTTAATGTTAAACTTACATGATTTTACGTGAAGATTACATTGTGGATACAAAAAACTTTTCATAAGGCAAAATTTTAACCAAGGCCTAGAAATCATATCTTTCCTTTTCCCTTTTACAGTTTAGTCGAGATCACCCGCCACCCGACTAAAATCATAATTAAAATCTTTAAAAGGGGTAAACCAACAGATGTTAACTTAAAAAAATATGGTAATTGTTAAAATTAAACAAGCAATCCCATTGTGTACTAAACGAGGTCTTCGGATGGCATTCCGTGGAAATGGGCTATTGCCTGAAAATGCGGTGTACTCGATAAGACAGTATGTCAAGTCATGCCTGAATGTATGGAGAAAGTATCGACCTACGTACTAGATTAATACAGGATTTCATTTATTTATTGAATCAACTCATAAGCTTCCTACTAGACTGCAGGCCCGTGAACAAAATTTATGGGTATAGTGTATTAGAAGAGGTATTGAAACTGCATGGAACCAATGCCGTACACAATCAAATGACCAAACTTACTCTGTAAATCGTCGGAAAATCATGATTTTTTTTCACAAACTAACAATTAGAATTTTAAAATTTATAATTTTTATTGTTTCAATACCTCTTCTAATCTATTATTCCACAACGCCATACAAAAATCATGCGACAACGAGAAATGATCGAGGTTTAGAACCCCCCCTCTTCAACAGCACTCAGTTGGACAGCTTACAAGTGACGGCATAGTGCTCAATCTTATTACTTTATTCCCTTCTATCATCCTATATAGGTCTCCTGCTGTATCAGATGACCCATAAATTTTGTTCACGGGCCTGCAGTCTATACTGTTGAGTTTGTGTTTTCTCTTGATGAGGTGATTGAAAAGATGTAATCTCTCTGACAAGCAATTTGAACTGATTTCGTTTCACCGCGAAGATCACCAGGTCAACTGCCTCATTAAAACTTGTTTTTTTTTATAACTAGTATTTTCGACTTCGTCCGTGTACAACTTACAAAAGAACTACAATTTTAAAGTTCAAAGTGCTATATTTAGACTATGTATGTGCTTTTCCGGACTATAATTTATCTAGGTTCCGTTCAGACATGCCAGTTCAGTTTTTACAAATCGATTGAGCAACAAGTATCATCTCATCAAAACATCCAGATTGTCATATTAGTAGCATAGTATACTCACATAGTATTTTTTTATAGTATAGAGTGACAAGACGAGCAGGACATGTACCCGACGGTAAGCAACATGCCTGACCTCAACAGCACAGAGACACGCAGCTATTGGAACATGAAAAGTCCAAATCATTACCTAGCACTGTACTGCGCTCGTCAACCGGAGATATCAGGTGTTTCACTTCTTAGCCTAGTAATTTCTCTCGAAACATTGCCCTTCACACCGGAACTCAGTGATGTGTCACTACTGCTTGGCGGCAGAATAACTGGTAAAGGAATGGTACTTCTCCAGCCGGACTCTGCATAAATCTATGCATTACAGCTTGTTAAAGTTCGGTTAAGGTCACAAACGTCAAATTTTATTGTACCAATCAAAAGTTTGACAGATTTTTGCTCGCGTAAACCTTGACTTATTGTTTGGAATACGTCAGTAAATACTTTTCCTGATATTTAATTTATAACCGTTTAAAATAGCATTGCATTTTAACAGAGTTCAAAAAGGACGAGGTTATCAATTCTTAGTTAATTTAATTGTAACTATATTTTTAGGTTTTATTAAATTTGTGTTCCGTGGAAAGATATCGGGTCAGACGAAATACAGAGTAACCTGGTGTAGGGTGTAAGACTCACACGCACATATTTATCTTGGAATTATCTTTTTTGCAAATAAATAATTTATTGTTATTATTTTATTTGAAAATATTTTGTAGTGGTTTTGGTTGAACAGTGTAAGGATTTGAGCTAAAATGACCATTGTAAGCTTGTATACTCATTTTAAGGGTATTGTGCACTAAATGTACCAAGTTTAAACAGCGATTAGGATCAGGATTTAAAGTAATTTGCATCGTGTTGCTAATGGTATCGGTTTATGACCTCCTTCAGGATATTAATTTCTATTTATAGATACGTATCTCTCGGCCATCTGATGTCTGATTCCAAATTCAGAATTAATAAATATCACAAAAATATAGCCTTGTTTGTGTCTAAAAATAAGGAACATAATTGTTGATTTATCTTTATATTTTTGACAGGCCTCGTGGCTTGTAGTGTAGTGGTAAAAGGCTAATTGAGTGCATTTGGCTAAATTTTGTCGATACTGAATTCAGTGACACCTATCATTCTAAATTCAGATTTGAGATTGACGATTGCTTGCTTCTAAGTTGCCTTTGAATTCAGTCACTAAGTTTAGCCAAGTGTAGGTCAAAGGTCTTTGTACTGCCTGCGTAGCCTGGTTCTATTCCCACCCAGTATATTTTTGTGTCTGTGTGTTTCTATGTATGGTTTCAAAACTATAACAGTATTATATCAGCTATCTGGCTTCCATTGTACAAGCTTTGCTTAGTTTGGGGTCAGATGGTGTTGTATGTAAATTGTTCACCAAATTTTCAACTTTCAGTGTGTCTTTGTAGAAGCTCCTCTTAAAACGGCTGGACCGACTGTAACGATTTTTTGTGTGTGTTCAAGTGGGTTCGAGTTTTGTTTAGATTAACAATCAGATGTTGTTGTTTAACTTTTTTGTCTATAAAGCATAACTTTTCTGGGCTATAATATTTAGATAGTAATATAACAATAGGTATATTTAACTGGAAGGAAATACTTAATTAGAAATACGTCTACGACAACTGCATAAGCGAACGAAGTAGGTTCAGCTAGTATTTTATGACTTGTTTAAGGAAAAAACCTACCTACCTATATCATTCAAGTGCAGAAGTTAAGGAAATCATTTTTCCTACATTTATGGGTACCTACTATGAGGAAACTTTGTTATGTGTATCTTATATACATATTTAGAAATTGTAATTAATAAATTAAGCGACAAAAAAGAAGCACTGAGGTCAATGGGACAAACTGTACTTCCCAGAAGCACTAGAAGGTATTCAGTCATGTTACTAAGACCTAAATTATAATAGTTCCCAACCTTGAATATTAAAAATAACTATTGAACACAACAGTTTTTTTTTTCTGTAACAAAGAACTAAACAGTTCAGCCAGTGGCCTACTGAAGCAATAAATATTTTACGAAAAAAAATTAAAACATTTTTTACATAAATGCTTAAACATAAATGTTAAAAAATGTTTAGGGACATGCCTAATGCACTATTTACAAAAAAATTGAGACAAAATACTAAAAAAATAATATTATAATACTTTATACAATGACGACGTTACGTTGTATGACTTACAATGTGTTTTAGAGTTAAGTGGATAAGTAATAATTGGAAATAATTATTGTAATGTTTTTTCAATTTCTAGATCGAAAATGAAATCGCCCGAAAATATTCGACATGAATTCAAGCTCACTTACACAGAACCCACAATTTCGGTGTTCATTTTCCTTAAAAAAGTTAAGTTGCGGTCAAAGCCCAACGATTCAAGCATAAGACCGGAGAATTTCTAAGAAAAATACACACTTCTATCTACTCGATGTAAATTAGGATGAAAATTCAAAAGAGCACTTAGTTTTAAACCGGAATCAAGCTACTTCAAGTATTAATTGCTTTTCGTGGCTCATTGTGATTCAGATCTGCCGGAGTGAGATGCAAATTACGATAAACTTTTCCAACTGTTCCACTTTTCTAACGGAAATGTGAAAAGTTCGGTGAAAAACAACGCGCGTGGGATAGAAAAGTCTATCCGCAGTTTACAATAACTCTGGTTTGTTTTTGCTCCGGAATGCCCCATACAGCAGTGCAAGCACTGGAGCCGGAAAGAATGACAGAACGTTTTTATGAGAAATATATTAGTCGTCCTAAGACTCTATGTACCTTTATTATAAAATAGTGAATCGGTAACTGATTACGTGTCATCAAATGGAGGATGTATCAGTTTCTTAAGTTTGATCTTAGAATATATTGTCGCACAGCAAATGAAAAAAACGTTAAAGTTTGTTTGCAATTAAATTTCCTGTATCCTGCAACTGTTTTCGAGGTAACGATACGAAATAAAATTAATAATTGGAATGTAACGCTACGGATTAAAATTAATACTTGGAATGAGAACTATACAACTGTTATTTAACCTATATTCTGAGTACTGGCAGCAAATATTGGATAGCTGAAGATTCCTTCAAGTACCTACCGACAGCCGAGATAGCCGAAACCTATGTAACAAGTTTTCAAACATGTCACATGGCTCTCTTATAATACATCCCAACGCATTTTTTTTTTATGAATATGTTTGAGCAATATGCATTTTTTATAAGTTTAATGTTTAAAGAATAAAAAACTAATAAACCACACGATTATACTGCGTACAAAAATGTTTTGTAAAAACTATGGTATGAAAATGTATTTGAGGCAATTTGAAATTTTAATCAGATATCATTTATGACTATGACTAAAAACTGAAACATAGGGATTCTCAAAAAAAATTTGATCATTTTGGTGGAAGTTTCGATTTGGATACCTGTCAGGTGATCTAAATTGAGTGATTCATCTCGCCCCGCTGCTAACTAGGTCTGCACCAACCTCCATGGATTGAAGCATGGGCCTCCATGGTTTAATAGAAGAGTTATGTGACAAGTTTTCAGCTTGCCTCAAATACCTACCCAACATTTTCTGCCAACTCTGACTACTTTCCTTTGGTGTATGTACCAGCGCTTGGTATTAGTGCTTTATTAGGTTATCTTATATCTTTTAACAACTTTGGGACCACTGTTGTTTAAACATTCAACTTCCAGTCTTACACGGTATTCGCCTATGATCCTAATAATTAAACATATCTACTACTTATACATGTCAAAACAACAAACAACTTGAGACTTTAGACTTTACAAAACAACAAATGACTTGACAGTAACCTTTTTATCAGATAAGGTTGTTATAAAAATAGAATCCGTATCAATTTTGCACAAAATATCGCAATATTTTCCAACTCTGCAATTACTCTCTGTATGAAAAATCAGGATATATTATTATAACGACACAGCTTTTCATTGAATACAATAAACCTCTTCACGCCTTTTCACTTCCTTTGTGACCGGCATCACGTAGGCATCATTACCGCTTATCACGATTCTGTCATCATGTCCCACAATTAAGCTTACAAATTTTGTCATACAATTATTACAAATAATACGATCTCGCTGTAACACGCCATGTGCGGCACGTTCGCTGAACAAGGAGTTAATTAGTAAAATGCAGCGCGTCGCGCACAGGATTGGTTTGTGATGTGTCAAACGAATCATGGGTGTACATGTACACCACTGACAGATATCTTTAAAGAGATTTATGAGAAGTGAAACTATAAATGTAGTTCTAACAACAAATTAGCTTATGATCTAATGCAGTTTACGCGACCTATCTCTAAGATTACGTTTTAGATGATACTAAAATCATTACATTAATTAAGATAATTCTTGCTTATTTTGGTTTTTAAGGGTCATGTGGGAAGTGGTGACAAATAACAGTCGGCGTTTTAGCCACATAGCGACATGGGCACCAATAGTCAAATGTTCTTGTTCAACCTTCTTTATTTTTTAAACATTCTCAATACCACCAATATTGACTGGCCTAGTGGCTTAGTTGGTAGTAGCTCTGCCTGCGAAGGGTTCGATCCCCACACAGTGCAAATATTTGTGTGATGAATTCAAATGTTTGCGCTGTTTCTGGGTGTTTCTATGTATAATAAGTATGTATTTAAAAACTATAAAAGTATTATATCAGCTATCTGGCTGCCATCACACAAGCTTTGCTTAGTTTGGGGTCAGATGGTGTTGTGTGTGAATTGTCCACCACATACTTTTTGTAGTGATAGGCCTCTTAACAAAGACCGCCTGGGGAAGTATCACACCTTTGCCTTTGCCGTTATTCTACCACCAAGCAGTAACGTGCAAGCATTACTGTGTTCCGATTTGAAAGACAATGTTTCCAGGGAAATTACAGGGCATAGAAATAAAACAGGGTGACTGGGTGACAGGCGAAGTGCAGTGCTAGGTAATGATTTGGACTCTTCATGTTCCAATAGCTGCATGTCGCTGTGCTGCTATGTGGCAGACATGTTGCTTACCATCAGGCACATCCTGCTCGTGTCGTTACTCTATACTATAAAAAAAATTGGTTAGAACCACGTTAAAACATTGTAAATTAGTTGCCTGCGAGAATTAGTTGCCTAGATAAATCGATCAGATTTTAAGGCAACTTATGTTTTTAGAAATATTTGTACTTTTATTAAATAAATAAAAAAAAAAAATTACACAAAATGTTATCAAGACAAATGCACTTTTACAGTTGTCGTCGTGTCTACGGTAGCGGTACGGCCACATCGGCATCGATGATCTTTTTTTTTGCATGTAATCGCCAGATACCAAGTATGCGACGATACCAAGTATTCCTTATATCACCTAAAATGTTTAGTAGCTACTTATCAATCAATTTGATATGATAATTTACATCCTGGATTTACATTACAGTTACTTTTTGTATTAGAAAATATAAACTTTCCTCTAGCAACATAAATGAAATTGAGTAACATTGCTAATCCGTTTCTGTTCTCGGCACAGGCAAACCAAATGCAGCAAATATATCACTGTTTCGCTTCGCTTGCAGTGCGTTACAGGTGCGCATGAAAGCCTGGCTAATGAGAACGTAAATATTTCACGGCTACCCGCAATATTTTATTGATAACTGCGCCGGTTCCATGCCGTTAGCCATTACGAATCATAGTTTGCAACTGATATATGCTTTCGTATTCACAATTACGCATTCGCTTTATGGACCTGTTAAAATGGATGCTATGGTGATTTTAATGAAACTGAGTTAATGGTCAAAGGATTTTTGAGCCTTGCTACAAGGAATTATTTCTAACAGTTGACTGTGATAGAAATACTCGTAATATGATATGATATTTTACTCGAGTGATGTACACATGCCTTGACACAAAATAATGTGTGCGCTTAAGACCGCACGGGAGAAGTGAAAACTAAAATAAGAAATAATTATATGTAAAGATCACTATATAATTTTAATAATAAAATTAATTTTAATAATAAAAAAAGAAATTCAAAATTAGTATATACCTAGTAAGCACAGCAACACGAGAATAATAAATAGACTGCAGGCCCGTGAACAAAATTTAAGGTCCGGGAGACCTATCTAGGATAAAAGCAGGGTATAAAGTAATAAGATTCAGCACTATGCCGTCACTTGAAAGCTATCCAACTGAGTGCAATAGGGAATATGCATGCATTTTTAAAATATTTTTATTCACTTTTTTACATTATTGCAACACAATAAAAAATATAAATACTCTTGTAATGTACCAATTGATTTTTAAAATAATATTTAAAATATCGATATAATTTGTCCAGTTTAAACGCCGCCATCTTTCCCGCGCCTGCATGACGTCACAGGCCTCGACCTGTGTTTGTTTACTACAAGTGTTGCAGTTACTTTGTACCGATTTTTTAGTATTGCTAGCTAATCAAACGATGGAGAACACGACTTTTCTCTCTAACACTACTAGCTCAGTACGAATATCGACACCGTTTTTTTTTTTTTTTTAATTTATTGAAAGGGCTTTGTCGCTTAGCGACCATATCACCCTGTAATTCAAAATCATATATTACAACACAAAAACAATGTCTAAAAAAATAAATAATATGACTATTTCTTTAAGCCCAAAACCACTAGATTACGTAACATAAGCGCTGGCGCTGCGCTGTGTCGGTATCAAGGGAAGATAAAATAGCATTATAATAAATGTCTTAATACATATCTCTCTGTTTTCAGTTTGTAATGATTCGACAATGCTGTAGGCTATCGGAATGCCTCTCGCCGAGTGCGAGACGCACCGAGCCAGATGCTGTATTGAACTTTTGGAGTCTGTCAAGATGACAAATTCATGATTTTATAGAGCGAATGTAAGCTAGCGCTTCTGAAATTGCAAGTTATTCGATATGCATTATCGAAAGGTTAGAATCAATTTTAAGCTTAGTGTGGATGTTATTTACGGGAACTAGACAGGCAGCACTACCGATAGAGCCATCTTTAGAACCATCAGTATACATTTTATAGCAATCTGCATAACGCTGGTCTATGTAACTAACACATATTGACTTTAAGGTACTCTGACAATTCCATTGTACAATTTTAAGATTAGGAATAGCTTGACTACTATCCATATTCGTTAATGACGAAGTTCATAATCGTCGACATTAAGGAACTGGCTGACACACTACTGGCAAGCTTTGTAATGACCCATTCTATTAACATTGAAATAATTTGTTGAATGTGTATGTGAATGTGAAGTGGATATTGGTGACAGCGGTACGTATATAGTAAGGGCTTTTCTGTACGTACAATTGTACTCTGACATAATTTCTCTTAGTCGCCGTTCTTTTTTGTATATTGGACAAACTTTTGCAATGCCATATGGTTCCCCGTACAATTGATACAAATAAAATCGACTCGCTCACAATTCTCATGACCCTTTGAGCACTTAGGACAGACTACCTTTTTAGATGGACACATTCTCAGATTGTGGCCATATCTCCAACAACGACTGCATTGGGTGACCGGGAATATATAAGGGTCAACTCTCACCTTCATACCTAGAATAGATACATGCGCTGGAATCATCGACCCTCTGAAACCGAGACGAACGGACTCCGATGCTACCCAGGCTTCCTTTGCAGTTCTATCAGGATTTCGTTTTTTTAACCTTTTTGCAGATATCAGATCGCACTCTGAAAATATATTTCTAACAATATCTTGCTCCGTTAGCTCGAACTCGATATTTTTGATGACTCCGAAGGATAGTCCTACTTCAGACGTCTTTTGGCATCTCCATCCCAGATCCGTAAAAGTTTGACATCTGACAAACGCGTCGGCACTTTCTTCATCCTCAAATGTTATTAATATCTTGTACTGGTGGACATACTTAACGCGGTTAATATTTTTTATCTTATTATCTTTTAATATGCGGGCTAATGCGAACTGTTTAGGTAGTATGTTGTCTGATGTAACACTGACCTGAGATTTCTCCTCAACTTCACCTTGACTATTTCGTTTGAGGATCTTATGACCTTTGGTGATGGTGCTCCAGCCGTCATCGGATGACTGTTCTTCTCTAGTCCTCTTCGCGCTACGAGTAGAGTTATCTTCTAATTCGCATTCCACTGAATCTTTTTCCAAAACGTTTGGCTCCATTACGACAAACCGCACGCCTGGGTACCAGGCACACGTGCGCGCTTATCGCGCCGATGACACTTAAATGTTAATTGACTTTCGAAACAAAGAAAAACGACCTATCCGTTCGAAGATCAATCGACGACTCCAATATCGACACCGTTAAAGCAGAAAACATGCCATGTGACGTCACATTTGGTTTCCACAGATAATGATGCGTTTCGCAAACTTGAATTTCCCGCGCCTATTTTGCACTTTTTAAATAATATTTTTTATAATTAATAACTAACTAAATAATAAAATAATTGTTTTGGCATAATGGCGGGGCATTAAGGATTCTACGAAAAAAAAATCAAGCCAATTTAAACTACATGCATATTCCCTATTGAAGAGAGAGGTATTGAAACTATAAAAATTATAAATTTTATAATTTTAATTATTAGTTTGTCGGAAAAAATCATGATTTTCCGACGAATTACAGAGTAAATTTGGTCCTTTCATTATGTTCGGTATTGGTTCCATACTGTTTCAATACCTCTTCTAATCCATTATTTTGCAATGCCGTACAAAAATCATGCGACAAGGAGAAATGATCGAGGTTTAGGATCCCCCTTCTTCAACTGCACTCAGTTGGACAGCTTACAAGTCACGGCATAGTGCTGAATCTTATTACTGTATACCCTTCTATCATCCTACATAGGTCTCCTGGTGTATCATATAACCCATACATTATATAAAAAAACAAGTAACTAGTGGCGAAATGATTAGCATCTATGGCCAAGAATAAATTTAAAAAAAATTTACGCGGTTCGCAAATTAGAGTTTAACTAGCAAATTATTTATGGTAAAAATTTTAGTATTTGCTATTTATTATAAAAATATTTCGCTAAAAATGCATTTATATGTTGTGTTTAAAGTGTATGTGTAAGTGCTGTGAGGAAAATAGGTATCATTTTGTGTATTTACGTAGTGTAAGTGCTGTGATAAAACAGTAATACGAGTATATTACAACAAACACTTTTTTGTAATGGATGTGAAATGCAAATCTAATATTTCGTGACAAGTTCAATCAATGACATTAATGTGGTAAGTACCTAGAAGTTAATGTCGTTATAAAAAGATATAAATATAATAAACACAAGTACACAGGGACTATTTTATCTTTCTCGCTCTGACATGCTTGTTCACTGTATTTTGTTTCTCGCTCTAGCATCCCGAGTTTACCCGAAAAGCTATTATCTTACTCGAGCGTGACGGCTCATGTCAATTCACAGCCCACGAAAATTCTGTCCTAGGTGCGTTCAAAGAAGTTTTCACTTCAAAAACAATGCTTTTTTTGTTATTAACTTGTTTTGAATGACAGTCCAGGTAACTCGATAAAATATTTTTAAATATCTGACAAATACGCGGTGGAAATTATATTTGCAGTAAGAACAAACAAAAGCTGTGAAATAGTAAAAATATTGAGTTTCAAATATATTTTAAATTATTAGCATCCCGCGGTTTCACTTGCGTAGTACTCGATCTTGCTAATTTCCCTGTATAAAAGTAATTTGTGTATTATTTCAAACTAATATTTATCGTTGTACCAACTTTCATTATGAAAAAGTAACAAACATACATTCATACATACAAACGTATGTAGGTATTTTTAATATTAATTGGTAAGATTTTTATTTAATATTTGGTGTGAAGATTAAGAAAACAGTGTCTAGGAGTTTTAGTATTTTTTTTTTTTTTCAAATTACAGCATCATAGGTAAAAATGTTGCATTTGACGCACAATACTACTACTGCCTCTTTTGGCAGTATCTTGAAATTCTTTCAGTTATAGTTAATGGGAAATTGCTCATATTATAGAAAGCTCGATGGCTGTGCCACATAAAGTTTGAAAACTTTTGCAGCTTCCACTTTCTGTCACTGAAAAACACTCTGGAACGTTTGATTTCCATCAACTAACTTTCGTGCACCTACGGTCATTCAGAGGCTCAGATTGGATCCAGAGGCGTTTCCTCAAGTGTCGCGTCACATTGACATTTCATTCGGTTGATAATTTATTGAGTAGAACAACGTTGGTAGCAATTTTTTTTTAAATTATCTTACAAAATGGTTTTGTATCATTTATGATATCAAGTGCTTATGGAACATTTGTAAACGGATCCAAATCTAACAATAGTAAGATCGATCACATACTCCGTTTCCGCAAATATAATCAGTCGGTGTCTTTCCCCCAATACCTTCTAATACAGTTAAAACTCAACTTTCCTTACAATACTATCGTGGGACGTAACTTCATAAGTTATTACACTAACTTATTAGATCTAATGTTTTTTCTGTCTTATCATTAAATTATTTCGTTAATGTTCCTGCAAGCTCATAAGTAACCCCTGTTTTGCAAAATGTAACTCAACCTGAGTTCTATCTCTTTGAATATTTTTAGCGACACTCACATTTTACATTGTGCATGGCAACATTTGCAGTTGCTCAAAAATTTTACAGGTTTTAACAAATGTTTGCGATATGACCTTTACGATTCAATACTTTCCTCATACTTTATGGGAAAAATGAAAAAACGTAGCAAGTACAGTACCTAACGTAATGCTCACTTTTTCTAAAAAATGTGGCTGTATACGAGTATAATAGAAATATATATAGTAATAGGCTCTTTCTGTATCGCTCAAAATACCCAAGTCACGCAACCCTTCCTAGTAAAGATGAGATAATTTCAATGCACAACCACGATTCGGGTTATTATTTACCTAATAAACAATAACAAGGAATATCACGGGCAATAAAGTGATATTTTAGAAGGTTCTTTGTGTGGCAATAGCGCTCATTTTCACGCCCGGTGCTTATGTGTAGGCATTGTGTATTTTCGGTTTGGAGAGATGTATTAAGATGTTTGGTGTGGATGTGGTTTTTTACCTGTCTTTAGCTTGTATTCAGTTATATCAGTACGCGGTTATATAGATATTATAATTATCGCATATTTGTTTCTGTCGTCTTATTTTCTAATGTTTTTATTATAAGTACTTACATGTAAAAATCTGAGTGCTGCTGGCAGCGAGATACAGCCCAAGAACCTATTCGATTGTTAAGGCTGCAAACTGAGGAACCTCTTGATGAAGCTTACCGCGGCCAGAATAGCAGGTTTTGGTATTAATTATCAAGAGCCCATTATGACCCAATACTGGGTAAAAACCTCTAAACCTCAAAAACTGCTTATGTTTGTCTTGAGTAAAAATAAACATGTATCTAAGCTATCTTGCTATTAAGTTTTAGCACTTAAATTTATTGTTAACTTCCTGGTAAGTATTTTGTACTAGTCGTGGAATCCAGGATAGGTAACCACAATCATTTTATCTTTTACAATTTTACAATCAACTTTTAATCATCAAATTAGAAATGTTAGAAGTAATTGTTATCTTTTGATAAGAAAATTAAATTTACGAAATAATACACAATCAAACAAACTACATTCATAGCGCATTCAATTAAAACAGTGAAAGCGTAGGGTTGTCATTCTCAAGAGTGTTAGTATACCTAACTAAAGTCTGTTAGGACATTTAATTATTCGATACCTCTACAATACGACTCCACAATTCTGATGAAATTTTGGAATAAAAAAATACCACATCCATTTTATTATTTAATCGATGCCTTTTTGCAATATCAACCCTTTTTTGACGCACCCCATTTTGTTCTTATTAAAATGTACCAATGTACCTTCTTGTTTTATCATTTTAGGCATCCAACAAAGGTATAATAAAAACTGCCTGCTTTGCTTATTTCCTCTCTCTATCGAGTTTTATGGTATTTACATTTATTTTGTTGGTTTGCATTCATGTGGTTGCAAGTCAAATCGCGGATCTAATAGAATGCTCTAACGTCAGAGGCATTCAGTAGAGAAATGGTAGGTATGGGATAACGTTGATTTATTCCAGCCTGTCTTTTTTGCTAAAAAGTGGTTTCCTTCTATAGTAATCTTATGTAACATAGCCGCTCTTTCTACTAGATGCCTGATAATGATAGAAATCATTTGAAACTTACAAATAAACTATAACATCTGTCTGATTAACAACTATCATTTGCAAAGCAAACCGATAACAGTGCAGTAGAAGCTATTTAGATTATATACTCTAGTTCCATGTATATAATTATTACTGCTGTCATCACATATCTGTACAACAGTAAGTACTCAAACAGTGGCGTAATTGTTTAAGTATTTAAAGCGTAATGCAGCCAGAGTTTTAAGTATTTTCATGGATATGGTATATTTGTGCAGAGAACAGACGGGTTATTTGAAGTTTTGTAATTCAACATTTCATTTTCGTAGTATAGTGTTTTCTTTTGATTATTTTATAGGGTTTTATTAACATTGTGTAAAATTGGAGTGCCATCGTTCTTAAACGATGGCACTCCCTTACTACGAAAATGAAATGTTGAATTTCAAAACTTCAAATAAACCGCCGTAATAATATATGCTTATTGATTTGATTTTAACTTTTAAAATAATATGTAATTTTATAATATTATTCAAGTATTTTATGTCGTTTAACTGGGATAGTTTCCTGATAAATTTCACTTTTACTACTTTAAGCCATTAAGGAATATGAGTAAGTATTCGTTGGAACTTTTACCATTATTAGGGTTTCTGCCTACATTTTTAACCAAAGATAAAAAATTAAGTTAATTTATTCATCACATTCCGTTTCGATAAACACGTCTTGCTTAATTAATTCTATCAATCCTACTTACATATATTATAAACAAGCAGTGCACCGCGGTTTCACCCGCGTATTATCCCTTCTTGTTTTTTTTTCCGGGATATAAAGTAGCCTATATGTTCTTCCAGTCTATAATCTATCTATGTTCCAAATTTCCGATCCGTTCAGCTTTTACTTGAAAGAGTAACAAACATCCATCCCCAAACAAACTTTCGTCATGAAAAATGTCTATGTATGGATGCTTGGACATTTGAATGATTGTTGCTCAATCACGTCGTAACGGATGAACGGATCGGGTTGAAATTTAAAACACAGGAGGATATAGTCTGGAAGAACACATAGCAATTACCCACTACCCATTTTATCCCGCGGGAATAACGAGAACGGAAACTACGCGGGTAAACCCGCAGCTACGTGTAGTACGAGTATACCATATACTTACTCTGTTCTGTCCTAATTGCTTTATCTCCAAAGCAAGGTAGATTTGCAAGACCTTGATGATATGAAATAGTACGTACGGAAATACGTAGTAGTTGTTTTGTACTTTACAATTTGACTCTTTATCTTAATACGAGTAAATGGTGTTTTCTATTATATAACAAGTATGTACCTACCTTTTTACATAAATACACGGGTAACTCACGTTTAATGTAGTCAGTCCAGTCCGACTCAAGTTTCGATCGCGTCCGGCGATCTTTTTCAAGGAAAGTGCGCGCGCGGGTTCGCAGCTCGTTTAGCACTGAAAAAATTCTTGAAGAAGATCGCCGGACGCGATCGAAACTTGAGTCGGACTGGACTGACTACATTAAACGTGAGTTACCCGTGTATTTATGTAAAATGTGTAATAACCACGTTAGTTTTCATACTAAAAATGTACCTACCTGTTTAAAAATATAAAAGTACGAGTAGGATGTCAGCTATCTGGCTAAAACTATATAAGTATTATGTCATCTATCTGGCTTCCATAGTACAAGCTTATCTTAGTTCGGGGCTAGATGGTATTGTGTGTGAAATGTCCACCAATATTAATATAAAATATAAGTTTAAAGATATTTTGAATCGAAATACCTTTAACTTGAAGGGAATAAAGTAGCAGGTAATTTGTTTTATTTTGGCTATTTTAATTAGGTAGATATTTAAAAAACCAAACAAGTCTTCTGATCATTACATCAAAATTTCTTCTGTAACAGAGTTGATCTTTACTATTGTTAATCCTTTATTAATCGGACAATATACTGTTTACAGGTGGCCCAGAAATAGTACGCTGAAGGAGTGATTTAGTACATCGCTTCAAGCAGAAATTACAGTTGACGTACCTATATAAATAAACGATATACAATAAACGATAATTATACAAATACAGTTAATTTTTATAGGGTTTTTAGCATTTACAATAAAGAAAAACAAAAACTTTTTAATAGGTATTTAAAGTTTAATAAATGTATTTACAAAAATAACAAAACCTCAAAAATATTTATCATTATTAATTTAAAATGCAGAATATTTTTATTTTACCTATAATATTATAACGTCACAGTCTTATTCAAAGCGTTCAATAATAATCTGATTAATCAATTTTAACTTAGTTGCTCACTTTTCATTTAGAAAAGTAACTAAAGTGAGTTACAGGTACATAAATAAAAATAAGTCACGACGTAGAAATTATGTAATGTGTTCAAATTACACGTTAAAACAATCGAAAAAATAATAAAGTGTCCTTCCTCATTTGGACAAATAAACCTGGAATTAATACGATCTGGATGTTTTCAAATAGTCGCATTATAACTACATTTTGCTTCATTGTAAATCCGTATCATAATTTGGCATCAGTATTACAATCAACTAAATAATTTGTAAAACCCGAACCAATCTTGGTAAGCTGAGATGCGTAATCAACTTAAAAAGCTGCTATACCCGTAATTGCTCTGCCTAAAATCAGCGCGTGAATATCGTGAGTTCCTTCGTATGTGTTTACCGCCTCAAGGTTCATAACATGCCTTATTATATGATACTCGTCCGACACGCCGTTACCTCCAAGCATGTCCCTTGCAACCCTTGCAATATCCAACGCCTTACCACAGTTGTTCCTTTTAATTAGGGAAACCATCTCATGGGCGGATTTTCCTTCGTCTATTAGGCGTCCGACCCTAAGGCACGCCTGGTAGCCGATGTGTATCTCTGTCAACATGTCCGCAAGTTTCTTCTGTATAAGCTGATTCGAAGCAAGGGGCCTTTGGAATTGTTTCCTATCTAATGTGTACTGACGGGCGATTCGCAAACATGTTTCAGCAGCTCCGAGCGCGCCCCAGGCTATCCCGTATCTCGCGTTATTGAGACATCCGAACGGCCCCTTCAAACCCACTACGTTTGGCAATAAATTCTCCTCCGGTATAGCCACTTCGTCGAGCAATATCATGCCAGTAGCCGATGCTCTCAGAGAAAATTTTCCATTGATTTTTGGGGTTTCCAAACCTTTCTTAACTTGAGCTCGTTCGACGATAAATCCACGCACTTTGTTCTCCTCGTTTTTCGCCCATATTACGAGGATATCTGCAATAGGAGAGTTTGTAATCCAAGTTTTTGAGCCGCTTAGAATATACGTTTTGCTTTTGGCGTCATATTTAGCTCTAGTCACTAACCCACCGGCGTCACTGCCGAAATTAGGTTCAGTCAGTCCAAAACAGCCAACGAGCTCGCCTTTAGCCATTCTGGGAATAAATTTTTGTTTTTGTTCTTCTGAACCGTACATATAAATAGCACACATGGCTAGACTGCTCTGGACACTCATCGCTGATCTGAATGCCGAATCTACTCCATCTAACTCCCTTGTAAGGAGACCATAAGTAACGTAGGAGACACCGGAACATCCGTACCCTTTTATTGTGCATCCGAGTACCCCTAGCTCACCCATTTCCTTGTAAATTTCTCGATCGAAGACTTCATTCCTGTTCGCGTCGACGATCCTCGGTAGCAGTTTCTCGTTACAATAAGCTTTGAACGAGTCCCGAATCGCTTTTTCGTCGTCGTGTAATTGTCCATCTAAATTCAATGGATCCTCCCAGTTGAAAGTTACTTTGGCATTTTTCGAACATGTGGTTGAAAGGGCCCGCAAATTTATATTGCTTCTGCACAAAACCGAAAGTAATTTAGTAGTTTGTGACACAACCATGTTGAATAATCTCGCTGTTTGATAACGAAGTTCACAAAATAAACACTTGCTGCCAACTGATTGCGGTTTCTTGCCACTTTTTCACAATGTTTTGTTATAACGTTCAGAATTACATAAGTTTAAACACTATTGTTTATGTCAATTCACAGTATTTAACTTTTTCTATCATAACCTATCAAGAAAAACACTAACAACGAAGTTAACCTCGGTACTGACCTAATGACAGCTGCTTTGATAGTATAAAAGGCGTTCTGCGTCTATCTTCATTCATATGACTGCGTAATAATAGCATAACGTGTACGATAGTGTGAGTTTGTTTATCAAGCTTATAACAGTTTCATTTTATACCGTAAGTGCTTCGCAATAAAACTTAAATTGATTTAAAGGCAATGCTTCGTGTGGTATCTATTTAATGATATCAATATAACGTTATCAAGTGGAAAATAAAATGTGATAACTGTTGTTGATTGACATTGGTTGAAAAACAGATACTGTTTCTATGTGAATTTAAACTAATACTTTGGTTCGGGTCAAAAAAGGCTTTTTTTCGATCCATTTTTCTATCAAACTGGTTAAAATTCCTATCGAAGCCGACAGCATTTTTAAAGTGTTGGATAAAGTTCACCTCCACTAAAAACTTAAATAAGTGCACATAAATGACAAAAATGTCTATTAAAAGTTTAATTCCTTGCAAAAATTTCAGGCGAACTTTTTCTAGGCCAGAGCCTGCATAGTTTAAACAACTTACGTAGCTGAGTTGAGTGCAGTTATTACATACTTAGGCGCTGGAGACGTGGTAACTTGGTACACTTTAACACTGTTGAGCCAGCTAGTTGTATTGAAATTAGACTTGACAACTCCACGTTGACGGCTGGAAGAACTTGAAATGCTTGGTACTTTCAAGGAACTACGATGTTTCACTACACTTATGCATAGAATATGTACTATTTATGGTTTGTACTCTGAAAACCTATTTCACAGAATTCGTTGCCAAGAACGTACGATATACTCAACATGTGATGTCATGGACCACAAAGCCATAATTCTTTTTTTTGTGTCTTAGTTACGGAACCTACGACTAAAATTCCTGTATCTACATGTGTTCATTTGTTCCTTTTTTTTACAATAGTATTCTAAGTGAAAAGGACATTCTATCTTAACAAATGTGATCCGACACTATTATGAAAAGAACAAGGACCATCCTTTTGGCTAACACTTACAGATATTCTAAGGATTTACGACTTGCACATTTGAACTCAGCGCAAGGGCTGGTTGAGATACTTTATTGGTTTTGTAAAACAAAAACCCTATAGAGGCAAAACGTTCAGGATAGGTAAGAAACATGTCAAATGTTGTTATTTTGAGCTTTGGATAAACGAAGTGGGTTATATTTTATGTGAGGATTCTTGGAATGCGCATCGCATACAAATCGCACATTTTAATTTTAGTTGATAGGGGTTTGGTTTTTTTTGTCACTTGACCTGGCGCCGTTGGTTCCCGTGGGAAAGGAATGCAGTTGCATGATGCTTGCTATATATACGTAGTATATAAATATTATGTGTGACAAGATATTCTCTATTAAAGTTAAGTCTTTTAGACTTAATTTTTGTTTACTTTCTTTACATATGCGTAATAGTCATGTGAGGTTTGAATGTTCATGAAATATATAATATTAAAGTAATAAATTGAATATAAACAATATGTTTAGCAGACATATCAGCGATAACAATGGGCATGTATCTATCTTATTACCAGATTATAAAGGGTCTACAATATAAATAAATAATTATTGGTGGTCATGGTCATTTCACACACAATACTAAACTAAGCAAGCTGGCCACAAACTGAGCAAACCCTGAAAGCCATATAGCTGATATAATGCTTATATATTTTTAAATACAACATTGAAAGCACCCAGGCGTTGCACAAATGTTTATATTCATCATACACATATTTGGTCGAGAATCGAACTCACGACCCATAGCTTCGCAGGCAGACTTGCTACCAACTGAGCCATTAGGCCGATCATAAATCAGACAAAGATATAAAAAAGAGTGCAAACTCTGCCTTAAGGCTGCATCTAAGGATTTTTTATGTACACTTTCTAAAAACGATTTCCAGAAACTTCGCAATATCGGGGCGCTGTGGGCGGCGCAGGCGCATCCGATCCACCCCTTCGACTCGGCCGGACCTGTAGCGGGGGAGACTAGAGGTGTGGCCTGTGAGGGCTAAGGCGCTTTAAGAAAAGGATTCGGGAAGACGAGGGGAGGCAGTCAGAAAATCACCGTGTAACGTCGCACACCTCTTTCATCATCTTTCGCGATTATTTTGAGTTAATTAATTTTCCATAGTGAGTTAGTGTATTGTTTTGTGTACCGTCATCAACGCGCTGATTCGAGTCCACCCTCACGAAGCTCTACCGTCCAAAGAGAGATTACAAGTTAAGTAATTAGCACCTAACGACTATGTTTACCGTTTGTTACAATTTAACGTTTAATCATGATTTAAGAAATGAGTAACGTAAGGACTATTTTAGTCACATTGGTATGCTTTCATTAAGTGAAAGGAGGACTTGAATAAATTGGACCAAACGAAATGATTTGTATATAAACTTCACTATTGATCTGATGTATTTTAGAAATCTATTTTGTTAAGAGGGGTCTGGTCAAGTTTTCTCTTACTGACTGAGTTTTCCTTGACCCAAAAGCAAAGAATTTTGGACCGCCTCAATAACGATTTTAGTAGTAAAAGTAGTTGAAAATGATAATTATGTGTTTTAATTTCATTATCTAAGTTCCAACTAATGATGATAATATCTAGTCACAAAATGCCTGCTAAGCGATACTCTACTGCATCTCGCACATACATATTGTTGCATCTTGCCACATTTATTTTGAGCTCAGAGTCTATTTACCTGTAGGAAGAACTGTCTAATAGTAGTATGATGACGTGAGACATTTACGATACATGAGGACATAATATGACAACACTCACTGGGACAAACATAGTCCAATGATCTGGTTACTAGAGATTCGCTAGCTATTGGGGAAATAACTAGCTTTAGCTTATTAGTCGCCTCATCATTGTGGCTTAGGATGGCCCGACGTTTATGAGTAAGCTAGAATTTCGTTAGCTATTGGAAATATCCGGCATTATTAATTGTCTCGATATTAACAATCACTAACCTTAATTTATTAGCTACCGCATTATCGTGGCTGAAGAAAATCGACGTTTTGGCTAATTAGAGCTTTTGTTAACCCGGTGCAGCATCGCGGCGCTCACACATCGCGATAGTCACGATATCTGCAGGGACTAACCTTAGCTTATTAGTTACCGCCTTATCGAGTTTCGAAATAGCTCTCAAGTCCTTTGTTAGCTATTGTAAAGGCCGACACAATCGCTACACAAGGTATTCTAGAGGCTATTACGCTAAAGTAGCTGGGAGCCTACGTACAGGACTAGGCAGGAACTCATGACACATCAGGCAAACAAATATAATGCACCTATAAGGTAGCTTCATCTCATTACATGAGTATAATAAGAAAGGGTACCCACACATTGAAATTAACTCATGAACTTAGGCATACCTCATTTTATACATAAAATGAGATGAGACGCTGATAAATCTAAGTAAGCCTACAATCAGCGCTAACCTGAACGAGTCCGCCTGAGTTACCTCATACGTCTCGCTTCATACCAGCAACTACTTTTGGGAATACGAGTTGAGTTTAGAGTAGTATGACCTGCTCTAAGTACAATTGGTAAGTCAATATTTCAGAAAGTATTAACTCTCAGATTTAATACGAAGGAGGTCCGTCACAGTGATTACATGTGCATTAACCGTTAGCTGGTAACTGGGCTGGTGGTAAAAAAAGGCAACAAAATTCGTGTCGGGGGTCAAAACTAACGATTCCAGGGGTCAAATAAATTGGTACTTGTTAACAGTTTGTTAACGATTTCAAGGTGCTCAGGGCACATCTTGTGATTTATATCGATGTTCCAAACCGCCTGTCATGGTACATATTTATTCTAAAACGTTTACTCAAAAACAAATCTAAATTGCAACTATACAGGAGAAAGTTTTTTTAGCGCATCAACTGTATTACTTTCAACTCGCCTGTCGCATACTTGTGCTCATTGTAATAATCACCTGGTTTTCAAGATTTACAATTAATAAACTACAATAAATTAAATTTTTAAGTTTACTGGTACACATATCTTTAGTATCTTCTGTTTTACAATTTCAAAAATAAAAGGCTGATGACCTGCAGGGCTGATGCCTACTAGGTTATGACTATTGCTCTTAATATGTTATAAATCATAAGTGAAGAAATTTTTAAACTTACAGGACGACCGTTACTCGGAGGGTTCAATAGCTCTCCGCCTATTAAGTCATATAAAACAATGTCTTCGTATTATTTTAATTTACTGTTTTATTTAAGAGATAACAGCTAGTAATCGAAACATTTTTATGATATGTACCGCATTTTGTTCACGTATATTTTATTATCTAATAAACTAACATCTTTTTCACGTAAGTATATATTGCTTAGACTCTAACTTTAGATACTCTTATTTTTATGAATTCAAAAAATAATACTATAACCGCTTGATACACTGGCCGTTTTTCGCGTTTACAAATTTGGCGGGAAAACGGGTGTCAGGTTACATAAGTGCGGTGTTTATGCTTCGGCATATGAAGTGGCGCCTGACTTTTACCCGTTTGAGCCATTTACTCTCAAGAGCGTTTCAAGACGCTTCTAGCGGTATCATTTATTTATAATTAATGTAAGTACTTAAATTGTAAGCTAACATTTTTGACACTTGAGTAAAAAATTTCGCGATTTCTCAAGTAGTCTAACAACTATTACTTTAATAATTTATAAGGAAGACAGTGGGTTTTATGGGTTAAATGTATTGTATACGAAATAACAAACTCGAAACACCAAAAAAAACTGTATTCGATTGCATAAATTATACTTTTTTTATTTTTTTCCTTACGTCGGGACCATTTTCCCGCCAAAAATTTTGATTTTTGTTTTTTTTTTAATTTTACGATTTTTCTTTGTAAATGAACTTTAACTTGAATGTGGGTTACATCAAAATAAAGACTGGTTTAAGTAGACGCCATTAAACACAAATTTATCGTTATACCTATCCAAATAAAAACACGAAAAAAAATTTTTCCCGCCAAAACCCAAAACGCAAATATAAGTTTGTTTGTTTTCTTCATCTTGGGTACTATATTACACGCCGGTGTATCAAGCGGCTATACCTTATTTGTAAAGTATACATCTATAAATAACATAACAACAATCAGCAACTCCTTCTGAGATCATAAAAAATAAAAATAATAATAAAAGCTCACAGAACGACTGCAAATTTTTCTTCAAAAATTTAAACCCTTAGTACAAGTAATTTTCATGGCAATATATTTTTACGTACGTAAATTACTCTTCATTACATATCCACACACATTTATTACACTTCTTTATAGACAGACGCAGACAGACCCTTTTGCGAAGGTATAAGTGGCTCGTTTCGTCTACTAATATCTAATACATTTTTTGTTTTGTTTAAAGTGACTTTTGTTTATTTCTAAATTAAGTGCAATAAAGAGTTAATCCATCTAATATTTGCGACTTAGTTACCGGCGGGTCTACCGCCTAACTAAAACTGTCTTAGCTTTGATATTGCTCTCTCTTTTCGTTTCGCTTGAAATGATAAAGACAGCAATAACGAAGCCATAGCCAATTTAGTTTGGCAGTAGAGAGGCGGGAACGGTAACTACGCGGGTTAAACCGCCGAGCGCTGTGAGTGATTTATATCTCGTAACAACATTGCAAGTTTGCAAGCTGAGCTAGTAAAATATATAAATAAAAAAAATCATAGCGAAGGACGGACGTTATGCGGACAGCGTCCATTTATTCATGTCCGTGGTCACAGCGTTATGAATGCGCACAACGTTGCAACTCACAAACTGCAACGTATTTAAGTTTTTCACTGCTGAGGGTAGAGAAATATTTAATTTAAATTAGCCAAGACCCGCTCGCGGCGCCATTGTGGCCTGAAACAAAGAGTTATTGTGCTAGATTTGTACGGGGCTTGTCGTCGGTGGAACCAGAACAATGGATGTGCGAAATATGGCAGCTTTATTTATCAATGCTGACTACAAATGCCGGCTTAAATTTGTTTTGTAGCATGTAATAAACGCTTATCCTGTTACCACATAATTTTACGCATTAAAAGATAAGTATAATTGTCTCAGGTCATGAAAATGTCGTAAATCTCCACGTTGAACCTCTGCCAAGACGAGCTAACTATATGGGCACTATTACTATCAGATTTGATATTCTGTTTTATGTAAGACAGAGCGATGCGACGAGCAAGACCTGATGGTACGTAACACACTTGTTCATAACATGGCCTCACAGTAATTGAAACGTAAAAAGTGCCTAGCAATTGCTCTTGTTACCCGGAGATACAAGAATATTTATCATTTATCTATTTGCCTTCCCCATCTCTTGTATATTTACCCTGAAAACTTTGCCTTTCTAACTCTACTACTGCACAGAAATGTTTACACATAAGTACTCAATGGTAGAATAACTGACAATTGCATTTCTTCAGTCGAACTATCTAACGAGCTCAACCACTACTACGATTGTCAATATTTGGCTCAAGACCGAGGAATACAGCAAAGAAGAAGAAGCAAGAGAAATGCGTAATATGAAATGTTATACATAGTATGATTTAGTATCGAATTAGAAAAGCAAAATGACCTTTGCTTAGTTTGATGTTAGATAAGACCCTAGATACGTTAAAATGTTCACCAATAACCTATGGTTTACAATTCTTCATTGACGACCCTGGCAAAGCTCTGGATAGTGTTGTGTAAGGAACGTCCACATATGTTTAAATAAAAAAGTGTATGATATCCAGAGACGAGCTTACCTTATAGATATGGTTTATAAAAAAAAACAGCTGATATGAGAATATCGAGTAGTGTCAGTAGTCCGGTTGTTCGGTTAACCGAACTACTGCAACTTTTTGGTGTCAGTAGTTCGGTTGCACGTCATTACCGAATACTGAGTAGTACTTTATTATAACATTATCTATTACTATTTTTGAGATGTGCCTGTGTTAGTTTTTATCAATGTTTTTTTCTGTTTTTAATTCTTGTAATAAAGTCTTTAAATCTTATTTTTAAACTGCTGCTATTTTCACATCCTGCAAAAATAGCTCCAATGTACACTGCCTTATTTAATGGCCGAAACAGATCTCACTCCTTTATTTATTTAGGTGGGTGATACCCTTGAATCTCTTGTCATCCGATTTGCCCAACAATGTGTACCCCAGTAATTCACGGGGGACGACCGACGAATCTAGTATAAATTATTCACTCTATATTTGCATGACAAACGACGGGAAAGCAAAGGGTCTAAGACCTTTAACGGCACTCTTCGACCCCGGTTAACTATGTTCTACGCCCTTGATCCTTTCTGTTGTGGTTCTTTCACAAGTGGTCTGTGTTTAGAGGAAGTAATGAGGATTCATAAGGTATATATTATGTAGTTTACATAGTATACAGTTTATATAGTATATAAACATTATGAGTTCAAATCGTGAAAGTTTAAAAACAGTAATGAGGTTTCGTCAGATTTTCAGATTCAGTCAGATTATCAGATTTGCTTATTTCCAATGGCATTTCTTTGTCTCGTTTTCCTTTGTTGACTTAGCTTATTGATCTATGTACCCATTTTATATTGTTTGAGGTTCGCCAGTCTTAACAGCCGTAGTGCGGTCGTGGGACAACTGATTTTGCAATCGTGAGGTCGCCGGTTCGAATTCCACCTGCACTGCTTAGTATTTTTCTAAGCGCGGATGTACAAGTTTGACATCAACGGACAAAGATAACATCGTGAGGAAACCGGAATTTCCCAAAAATCTTTCAAGGGTACGTGTCATCCATCAACCCATGCTAGTCGGTGGGGTCGATTGTGGCATTGGATCTCTACTTTTTGCTGTATGTTAGGAGACGATGCCGTCTACGACGGAGTGTGCTTACCTAGAAAAAACCGATTTACTCTCGAGTTGAGAACACCAAAATTATGAGTAGACCATCATGAAATATGTACCTACGCAAACCATGCGTTCTACCTCTATAGTGTAGACCACGGGTGTAGACGATCTTATTACGAGCGTGGAGTCAAACCTCGTCATTCCAGACTTTAGAACGTCAACCATGAAACGACGTCGCTTTGTTTGAGCTATGAGCAGAGCGATAGAAAAAAGGCAAAGGTGTTATTAGTTCTGCTGCAAAATCTCCAAAATGTATCCTGTAAAAACCGGTTTGCGGCGATGTTCAAGACTTTTTAGTCTTTGTGTACATGGGCGTAGTTGTTGTTGCGAGTCTTGTAGGTTTTTTTAATAGTGCGGTATTATCATCAGACGACCTGATCCTTTGCTAAGTAAGATCTAGGTATCTTTTTTCATAAATATTTTACTGATAATAAACCCATTACAGCTTCAACTCATGGTAGCTTCTCACGAACACTCTTGTGAATATGACCCTCTTTAAAAAAATCGCTACATAATTCTATTGAAGCACCTAAAAACATGCCGACACTCATCCCGCACTCTCCAGCATTACAAACCTCCAGACGGTCTAAAACCCTCCATCCTTTTTCACTTGTACATCACGACACACTTTAATGGCCCAGTGATTTTTCCCAGTCATATGCAAATGTCAGATTAGCATACATTTTATCCCAGCTTCTGTAAGGTCCAGCTAAAATGTTGAGTATTAACAAGGCAAATTTTTCTTCGTGTCACGAGGGGCTAGCCTTTGGTGGCTTTATTTTAATTTCAAGGACGATGTATGAGGGTTTTGTGAGAGCACAATTTTGTTTAGGAGCACTTCTGGGTTGCGGAAATGGGAAATGTAAATCGAATAGGTGTTATTTGTCCGCCTTACTTGTTTAGATTTCCGGGTAACGTTAAAAATACATAACAACCTACTCAATGCTCATACATACTAACTATAATACATAAGAAATTTAACTAAAGTCGCTAGAGCCATTTCCGGAGAATACGACAAGTACAAAATTAAAAATTTTGATTAACCCCCGACTACCTCGGATCTCGGGAAATCTAGGGGGGAGGCCTATGTTCAGCAGCGGACGTATTGCGGCTGATGATGATGATGACTTCGGATCTCGGATTATCTGTACAACGTTCTACTAGTCAACCCCTTTCATTTGATACCCATATTAAGCAAGTTGTGAAAAAATAAATATATTTTGCCATTTTGTGGTAGCGGCCATCTTGGATTTAATTTGCCATAGTGCAAAATATTCTACTAGTCCTATTCTATAAGCCCTTTCATTTGATACCCATATTGAGGTAGTAGTAAAAAAATAATATAATTCGGCATTTTGAGGTGGCTGCCATCTTGGATTTGAAATTTGTTATGATGCATAGTATTTTACTAGTCAAAAGCCCTTTCATTTGATACTCATATTGAGGTAGGTTATGAAAAAAGATTTTGTCCGCCATTTTTTGGAGGCGGCCATCTTGAATCGATATTAACCAAACATAGCTAAGAACATCCTCACAGATATTAACCTTCAAATAAAAAAAACACATTGAAACCGGCCCATCCGTTTGAGCTCTATGGTGCCACAGGCAGACACACACACACAGACAGACAGACAGACATCGACGTCAAACTTATAACACCCCTTTTTTTGGTCGGGGGTTAAAAAGAAACGTTATGATTTTTAAATTTTATTTGTTTTAAAACTGTATTTGTAGCAAAACAAGAGTCTTCTCTTGTTTTGCTACAAAGACAGTTTTAAAACAAAAGCTATACGAGTACATTCTAATTACAATTTAAAACAAAATTCAATTCTGTTATATGTATATTCTAAGAATCGTCGATTAACATCAGATGATATGTATTTTATGGTGGACAAGTGCTAACCTAACGTGGTTAAAAATGTATTTTGATTTTAGCCAAGATGTTAAATTTCGAGTTATTTTGAACTGGGATCAGAAATGGAGTATGTTGTATTCCCGTCGACATTGCCGTTAACTGCTTCTACAGTACATTTTTTTGGGATGTCATAGACTTACAATGGGTACAGGTTACTACTCCCACATTAATTTGAAGAAAATATTCAATACTTGCTTGTAAAATGACTAACCAATAAGGATAACCTACTGGATTTATACAAAACTCATAACTGAAGATTTATCATAGTTCAGTCACCTTAATTCTCCAGTTTTATTGTAGATAAAGTTATCATTTTATCGAGACAGCTGGAAATCGTGTGTGTTATGCATAAAGCTATGTGGAGCTATTTGATAAATCCCTTTCACAAATCCATCACTATTGTTCCCACCAGAGTTTCTACAACTTATTTTCACATTACCATAATCCGAACTCACTTGCAAAACACTCTGCCCCGAAATTTTCCAGACGCCAACCCAAATAAGGAAAATCGTCGCGAAAACTTGGCCATAAATAATTTACTTACATAATTACCGCCATTCAGTATGTTAATGAGAGAAGTTCCGGGCTGCCACTTAAATATTAAAGCTAATAAAACATTCAGAACGAAGACTTCGGGAAGTGCATATAAAATAAAATATTAGCAGCACTTAACGACGAGACAGAGCCGAAATAGGACATGATTTAGACTCGTCCAGGATAAGCATGCTAATAAAATTCTACTGTAACATTATAAATGTCAAAGTTTGGACGTTAAATTTGTCACGTCACCACGACTGAACGGATCTGAGCCTACCGCCTCACTAAAACTGTCTTAGCTTTGATATAGCTATCTCTTTTCTTTTCGCTTGAAATGATAGAGACAGCAATAGCAAAGCCATAGCCGATTTAGTTAGGCGGTGAAAGGGCGGATAAAAATTTGGAACACAGTCAAATTACAGTCTGAATTAGCACATAGGTAGCTTATTTTATTAGTATAATACCTATAAATAGTACTATAATAGTAGTACCTACACTATAAATAGTACTCAGCATTAAAATTATATCTTATACAAGGCCCCTACAAATTACAACTACAGGCCCGTGTACAAAATTAATTGATCATTGGAACCACCAGGAGACCTATGTAGAAATGTAAAAGGGTATAAAATAATACAATTCAGCACTATGCCGTCATTAAATTTGTAAGTAGTCCAACTTAGTGCATGTGGAGAGAAAGGGTTGCAACCCGCGATATTTTCTCCTAGTTGCATGATTTTTGTACAGCGTTGCGGATTATTGGATTAGAAGAGGTATTGAAACTGTATGGAACCATTGCAGTACATAATCAAATGACCAATTTTACCCTGAAAATTGCAAGAAAATCGAAACTTTTTTTCGACAGTAAAGATAATTAAATATTAGAGTTTACAATTTTTATATACCTCTGCAAAAATCATGCGACAAGGGGAGAAGCTCGTAGGTAGTACTCGTAACTCCCTCTCACCTACACTCAGTTGGACAGCTTTCAAGTGACGGCATATTACATTTTATTATTTTATACCCTCTTATCTTTCTACATAGGTCTTCTGGTGGTTCAAATGACCCATCAATCTTGTACACGTACCTACATAGATAGGTTGTACACAGAGAAATTCCAGACATGTTTTGGAGCAGAAACCATTAATCAGCAAATGTAAAACACGTCTGAAATCAAATCAGCTTTTCCATATGCAAACTGATGACGAAAGATTAGACGTGTTCTAGAATGGAGACCGCTAAACGCTAAATTTTTAAGACACGGCTTAAATCAAATCAGTTTTTTCAGACGCAAATTAACGACGACATTTGAAACGTGTTCAGAAGTAGAAACCGTGAAACATATTAAATGACAATATAGGTAACGTGTTATAGAGTGGAAACCGTAAATCGATAAATAATCGGCAACATATTTAACATCAGGCAAGATAGGTATACATCCATAATCAACAAAAAATGGAAAAATATGTCTTAACGAAATTCAAAAGCGGAAATACAACGGAAAACCCGTGGAAACACCTATATTTTCAATTTACATTATGCTCAAGATACGCGTCAGATACTCGTATCTCGTAAGAAATGTTAAATACCTAAAACTGTCATAAACCCCAGACTTGGTCCACCAGTAACATAAATGGAATAGTCATGTAGTTCAGAAGCTGATATACGAGATAATCTCAGCATGTACCGTCTAAGACGAGGGTATGAAATTGACTTCAGAACTGGCGTAGAACGATTTCAAAATAGAAAAGCGGGAAATAATCCGTCGTGTTGAGAAAATAGCTGTTTTGAAATGGTGTCAGCATTACTTGCAATGGTAGAAACTTTTCTGTAAAGGACATTAACTGCCAAACATGTTTTCAAGACTTGCGTGATTCAAAGTCCTATCAAAAATGTTTGAGTAAATTATATCGATTTGGTGTAAAAAAATACTATGTTTGTGAAGTCAATGAACACAATGAGACTATATTTGAGCATAAGATAGATTGTTTAACACGGCAGTTAATAATTGACTTTTATGACACTCTTATTCCAGTCTTCACGACGTGCATATTAAATCATTGTGATGCTTTTATTTAGATGAATTATTTTATTTTAATGATGTGTTATCAGAAAAACAGGTACGAGTGTTATAGGGAAGAGAATAAATTTTGTCAAATGATTGACATTGACATATTTTGTGTTCATCAAATTTTTCTAACAAAAGTAATATTATAACAAAAGTAGTCTTTGGAGCCACTTTTGGTGAAATTGAGGATTCATTTTACTGATCGTTTTGCATTCTGCAAATTCTGCATTTTGCAATAACGTCATCGTACGGTTTTTTGTTTGTATGATATTTTCTTTTTAACCCCGACCAAAAAAGGGGTGTTATAAGTTTGACGTCGATGTCTGTCTGTCTGTCTGTCTGTCTGTCTGTCTGTATGTGTGTCTGTCTGTCGCACCGTAGAGCTCAAACGGATGGGCCGATTTCAATGCGGTTTTCCAAAATGGCCGCCACCACAAAATGGCGAATTATATTTTTTTTCACTACTACCACAATATGGGTATCAAATGAATGGGCTTGACTAGTAGAATGTTGTACAGATAGCAAATCCGAGGTAGTCGGGGGTTAATCAAAATTTTTAATTTTGTTATTGTATTACATTTGATTGGCTGACACTGGCCTCGTGGCTTAGTGAGTAGTAACTCTGCCTGCGAAGCCAAGGGTTCGATTCCCAACCAGTGCAAATATTTGTGTGATGAATTCAAATATTTGTACTGTCTCTGGGTGTTTATATGTATAATAATAATTATGTATTTAGAACTATGTAAGTACTATATCAGCTATCTGGCTGCCATCTTACAAGCTTTGCTTAGTTTGGGGTTAGGTGGTGTTGTATGTGAATGGTCCACCACCACCACCAATATTTACATAGATGATGCATTTTTCAATTACATTTATCTTTGTTTAATGACCTACATTATCTTTCAAGAACTTTGTCACTTACAACATGTATTTGGTGATAAATTGTAATGTTGTGGAAGTCATACACCAACATTTATTATTACGTATTTATCTGTATAAATACAAATATCCAAAAAGGAGAAATTAGGAACAAACCTTCACACCAAGAGTAAAACTTGTATAAGTACTAATTATGAGTTCTACGTTAAATGTGATGTATCTAACCATTATAATATACATACTCTTGCAAAAATAGTACAGACAATGTTAATAACTGGTTCTTTAAAATTATTTACTTTTAACTTACACAATACATGAGATTATAATAAATAGCATACGCTTTAAACGACACAACGATGTACTTGTATAAGTTTAAAGAGAGGCTTCATAATTTGTCATCAACAATATACAAATTTTCAAGAAGATATACTCATATACATTTATATAGTAAGATCAACCATCTCCGCTATATCTGCGGAGATTAATACAATCAGTTGTAATTAGTCTGAACCCAGAAATTGGCTCCACGGCATCGCTCTACAATAATTGATTAATTCAGTATGAAAAGATCCGAAGCAGTTGACTATTAAGCGTGTCTTGATTAAAAGGAAAATTAATCGCTTGTGCTTACCCTAATATATTATAATTTTGGAGGTAGGAAGGTAAATTAAGCGTTGGGATATTTATAGCACATAATACGAATATTTACGATGATGGAGCCGCTGAAATTTGGAGAAGATGGTACAGATTTCAATTTAACCGTTAACCTGTTTTTCAACACACTTGCTTCATGATGCGGCTCTAATTTCACCGCAATCAGGCATATAATGATACCTTTAAGCAAACTGTGACTTTTTCATTTCTATTACTCACCAGTGAGTTATAATTTTTTTTTTAGTTGCTTTGTTCTTTAAAAAGTTTCGATGCAAAAAAGATCGTGTTCAATAGAACAAATGTACTTCATTTGCAGCAAAAACGCTATCCGCAAATAGACAAAAAACAACTAACTGTTTTTATTTGTGGCTGGTTGCCATTTTTAGTTGCGCGCGAATTTTTTGAGAATGATTATATTTTCCCGCCATAACGAAACATTTGAAAACAACTCGTTTTCATTTTTGAAATGATTTTTTTACTATCCTTCACAAATTTGTTGAAAACGTCGTATGATACGTGCATCAATACATACGTGTATGTATTGATGATTACTGTCTCCAGCTATCTTAAAACAATAGCGCCTCAGCGGTCATCACCAACTTTACAGACTTGTGCCATAATCGACTATTATTAACAGGGTACTACGCGATTAAAGCGTTATTGCCAGTTTTTGTGTAAAACTATAATAATAACACTGTAAAATAATATAATCGTATGACTCACTCTTAATATGTACCTTTGCTGCACGTACATATATATTGGCACGAGCGAGATAATACAACTACTATTACGAGTCATAGTCATTTGAATACTGAGCTGAGTAACATATTTTATTCAGGAAGACCTTCCATGGTTTGGATGACACGTCAAATTTAGCTCGTAGTAGGTAGTAATTTAGGTAGTAGGAGGACTCACAGCCAGCTACTATAGGTCATTTTTGTATTGTATTGTCTTCGCAGAAGTCCACGCGATGAAACAAAATAAGTATTACGACCTTCTAAACGAATAAACAAAAAACGGCTATATAGTTAGTTTAAACTCTGTAGAAGTGGGAGCGATAGGTATACCAGCAAAATCTCTCTATAACCTGCTGAAAGACCTTGGCTTGTCCAGGTATACTAGAACGATTATCTAAAGCTACACGTTGGGCAAGGAGAGAAACACGAGTAGTGAAGGTGAGTGTTGATGTACGTCGGAAAAGGGCCCATTAAACCTACACCCGCGTCACTAGTCTCGGGATCTACTCGGGATTTCTCTCTCTGCCACACGACGGACTCGCACGGTGAATCCATGGAATGCTAAGAAGATCGTCTTAATCTGCCTGGCAAAACGGTACAAATCGCCTGATAAAATATTTTTTACGGCGCTTAAGGATTAGCCTTAATAAACTATGTTCCAAATACTTAATGTTCTCTCTTAACTAAGAACAGAAGAACTAAGAAGAAACTAAGAAGTTTAGGACAGCTCTAAAGCGTTTAAACATTTTTATATACGCATTTTTGGTATAAAAATAATCTTTTTGGACCTCAATTTACTTCTGACATAAAAAATTACTACTTGTATAAAACCCCCATGTTACGGTACTTGTTGTGGAAATCAGTCGAAATACCAAATGTAATTTTTGCTGCAGAAAACCCACTGCGCGGATTTTATTTTAAGCCATGGCTGTTTTTTTGTATATTCGAGGGACGGATATTGCGAATAGGTTATAAACTATTTTTCACCACCCTGTCGTACTTCACTTACGTAGTATTAATTGCACTTTTATTGACATTGAATCAACTTTATGTGAATGTTTTTTATACATTTGGTAGGTGCGACAAGAGGTCGTCGGGTATTTTTCACACTATTGGCTCCGTTATTCATTTATTGTGATCTTATAATGGCTGTGTGAAATACACAAAAACTGTTGTTTAGTCACAAGAAGTGTCGCGTTATTTTTATAACTTGACACCCGCGCGCTCTCGAGCCCTAAGACACAAGCCTTGTGCTTAGTTTAGGGTTCGTTAATCGTTACTTGTGTACACTAAACATAGAATTATTGTGTCATATCGTTACAAACATATATAAACTTTGTATACTTTTTCTTGTATTGTGTAAATAAATTATCTTTATCTATCTTTATTTTTCAGTCAAATAATGTACATATATGCCTACGTGTCCTGCCTAATAATCCCTTATACGTTCGTTAAATTAACGCGACTAAACCTTGTCTCTTTAAAATTGTTTTGTTAACATTATTAGCTTTTCTTTTCAGATATCACTTATTTGTTTCAATTTAGAAAACATAAGATTCACAGCTTCCAAAATGACAATAACACAATTTCCATTAGCACGAGTTGGCCCAACACGAATTCACGTTTAATTTCGAAAACAACTTCTCAGCTCTCGTCCTTTATCCAGTTCTTCGCATGCTGTAATATTCCCTGAACTTTGCTACGAACAAAATTAATGTTTAAACAAATTTCAATTGAACAAGTACTCGGCAAGTTTGCAATTTAATGACTTTCGTTATAGACTAACTTGAACAATGTAATGCTTTATGAGAAATTTATAGGACATTCATTATGCGATATTGCGCCTGAGTTTCTATCGGGAGCTATAAACCAAATGTTGCCTATAGAGCTGTATAATACGAAGCTAGTTAAGGTGGGTTTTCCCAATATCTTCATCGTTTTAAAGTGAAGGATAACCCATCAGGCATTTGTGAGCCGGGCCGGGAGGAAACACCAATACATGTGATTGTGGAATGTCCGTTGTTTGGTAGGGAACGTTACGACACGGAGCAGGAAATAGGAAGTAGGATAAGTGTTAGCGATCAATTTGTATTAAATTAAGTTTTATTTTTGTCCAAATTAGAAAGTTCAGAAATATGTCAGGAATGTGTGCATCTTGACCCTTTTGAGACAATAGATTTTGCTATCCCTTTTTAACTTAGCGTAGTTGTATTGTAATGAATAAAGAAAGAACTATGGAGACCGTCCCGCGGCCGGGCGGTCAGGCACGGACCGCCCGCAGCGAGGGTCAGGACGCGCTTCCGCGTGAGGCTAGTCGATGTTTGAGAAGTTGTGCATATTTAAAACAGAATAATTTCATCTTCGATACCGAACAGACCTCTCAGACTTCGACTTGGCAACGTAGAACGTCTCCATAGCTCTTTAGTGAGTCCGAGCTGACGTGTTTTACTTGCCCACTCTTCACACCCTACCTACGACTTACTCCTACGCCGTGCATCGTATCACCGAACATCCTTTTGAAGCGGCTATCTACGGCACCCCGTAAACTTGACGCTAACGAGCGGACCGGCACCAGCCCCGAACAGGACGGATTTCACATCACCGTGGTTTCCGTCTTCACCGGTCCGCACAACGGAGGCGGCGCCTACGCGCTCTACACTACAATAGAGCCGCCGGCATTAAAGCGCCGCTCTCAATAATAAGTATCGAAAATGTCTTTGAAATCGTCAGTGACAAAAATGCACGTCAAAAGTTTCTGAACTACTGTACAAATATATGTAAAATAGTTATAGCTAGAAATAAATAGATAGATAATATAAGATGATTACATATATTGTAACATATAAGTAATTCACCATAGTAATAAAATAAGTGTAGGATAAACGCATAGTTATTAAGAATAGATTATACTAAAATTATTATATTGTGTTAATGTGACGACAGATAGATATAAGGATCTATAATTTGTGATTAGAACCTAAGTTTAAGTAGCAAAGTCCTGACATGCTCATAGTCGGGGTCTTGTATGCGAGCCGGGCTGAACTAAGCTCGGACAAAAAAAAAAACGAAGCTAGCAACGGATCATAGAAGTTTTGGAGTTTTGGTAACTCTTCTCCATGTTTACAGAGTTTTAAATCATATAACAGTCAATTAATTGACTATAGTTGGTCACAAAAATGCGAACAATTCACGAGATATGTACAAGTAGGTACCTATTCTACTTTATAATATACTAGATGCCCGCCCCGGCTTATAATATACTAGATGCCCGCCCGTGGTACGTTATATAGCACTCAGCGGGATCCCGTACATATCTAACGTGAAAGAATGACTGAAATCGGTTCAGTCATTCCTGAGAATATCGATTTTAAACAAAAAACCTCTTCAGCTACCTGCTACGCCACCTGTCGGAAATTGGACGTACCAACTCAGATTTAGAAACAAGTTTGATTAGCAAAGATTCAATGACGCCATCTTCGACACATACTGTCATGTCAAAGCACAGTACGAAAACTCTCAAAAAGGAATATTTTCTCCCGTTTTTGTTACATTCTTGATTTATGCTCCGCTTCTATTGATAGTAGCTTTAGCCTATAGCCTTTCTCGATAAATGGACTATCCAATAGAAAAATAATCATTCAATTCGGATCAGTACTTCCCGCGATCCTAGCGTTCAAACAAACAAACAAACTCTTCAGCTTTATAATATTAGTAAAGATTGTACCTACTATATTAATTATTTTAAGCTACTCAAATCAGAATAACAGTTATTATTTACTTTTACAGAATATTATTTAGTTTTCAAATCTACACCTTTGAAAATAATAATGCAACGCTAAATTATCAACATTTATTATAAACATTTACCAGAACAGATAATAAAAATATCCATCAACAACGACATCACATGTTTAACATTAATTTTAACGATTCAATTTCATAGCAGTTTTGCTTACCATCAGGCACATTACCTGCTCTTCTCGTCACCCCATACTATAGGAATATTATCTATTCTATGCTATAGGTAAAAAAACTGAGAGTTATGACTGTTTTTGCGATTTTGTCTTCCTAGACATGTTATCGAATGACTGTAATATTTAGTTAATCTACTCATTCATTTTATCTTTAACTTCAGTATTATTTTTAATTTTTTGTTTAAATAATATTTTTGGTACTCTTTGTAGGTTTTGTAATTTTTATACAAAATATTTCCAATAATCTTGTGCATTATGACTATTTCGTGTGTTGATTAATAATTGATGGCAATTTTTTTCTCACCTGCAAATAAAAAAAATGACGAACGTCGTATGACCCACATAGATGATAAATAAATAATAAATAAATGAATATTGGTGGACAATTCACACACAACACCATCTGACCCCAAACTAAGCAAAGCTTGTGTGATGGCAGCCAGATAGCTGATATCATTCAGATCATTGCAAACAAAGACGTCGAAGCAAAAAAAAACGAAATCTATGATTGCAAACGTATCTAAATCTATGTTGATAATATTATTGCTGGATTCCATAAAAAAATTACACTAATGCGAATCAAAAATCTGTCAAATTGGTTTCATCGATTGTTACGTAAGCCGAACTCGCAAGAGTCATAACTAAGCATAAAATATTAACCAGACATAGCTAAGAACAAATGCACAAAAATTAACCTTTAAATAAAAATGAAATTATACTAGTAATCAGATTTTTGAAATGCAAGAATAATTTATCGTAACGTAACGGGACAACGAACGTAACGGGACAATAAGTCATCAATTTTCGTGCACGCAGCCAGCGTTCATCGATTTAGTAGACGTTGTCACGTCAGAAAATCTCATCAAAATTTTTAGTACACTGCCGTTACGGCTCAAGATCGTTCTGTCCGCCTAAACGCTCGAGCTGAATCGAACGGACGCACGCTGACAATGTTGCAGGATTTTACCTAAAGTTGAGTTCTGTCGTTTTGTGAGAGGGCTCTTAACCCATATCTTCCCAAGGTACAAAATTTTGAAATAATTGTGGTTTTCGTTATACATATCAAAAAAATGGCTCTTAAATTAGACAAAAATATGTTTTTTATTTTTATAACTTATATTGAAGCTGAATTTCAGGACCGCACCTTAAATGGGGCGTTGGGAAAATATGCCCACGGATTTAGTATAGAGAAATAATAAACATGATGTTATGTTGGAGCTCTTTTATTTATAAAACGAAAAGTAAACATACAAAATTAAAAGTAATTATTTAAAATGAATAGACAATTAAATGAAAAGAGCAACCAATTAGAGAAAAAATCTATTCTATGGTGTGGAAAGATTGAGAGCAATGTTGATGCAAACCTACCCCACATTTGCTGCACCTAAACTTGGTGTTCTTGTGGCAATCACGGCAGCGAATTTGGGTTTCGTTTCTGATTATGTAGTGATCCTTTCCATCTATTCTTAGTGAATCAGGCAGTTTTTTCTTGATTGACATTGGTGACTTAGTTCTAATCCGTTTTGGAAGAGATGATGACACTTTGCCAACAATCAAATAAGTTTGAACTATGTATCTTGTAAATGATAAAAAATCGTGAGAATCTTTAGCTTGTCCTGCTGGTGAGAGTCAAAGTCAGAGCTTAGAAATCAAATTGATAACGACAGAACCACCTACGCCAAGATTTGGATTGGTATTGCCGGTCTTAGCCCCTTGATATGGTTCACCATAAATAATAATTGGGTAATCGTGTGCAAAGTGACCAAATCTTGTATCCAAAACGTATAGGCTTGCCATGGATGTGCTGTTTGGTTCCGTGTTTTCCAAAATAAGGCACCATATACTCATCAATCGATAAATGTTTATCTCCGGGGAAAAACTTTAGCCATCTTTCATTCATCATATTCCAAAGAGGTCTTACTTTGCCAAATTTGTCATCGAGGGGAAGATTACTATTATCACATGCGTGACAAAAACGCAGGAGCTCTTCAAAACGATTACTGGTCATGCATGAAGCAACTCCTGGATGATGAGTATCAATATTCTGATCCCAGTACAATCGGTAACGTGGTACACTACTATAACCAGACAACAGTAAAATTCCTATAAAGTTCTTTACTTCTTCGATGGTGAGTCTGAAGTTTACGTGTCCTTTGGCGACAGCATTTTTTTCTGTACTAGAGCGGAGTAGTTCCAATACTTCGTCATCAAAACACATTTGAAAAAACTCTACTGGGTTTTCTTTATCTAAAACAAACTCGGGTGGAATGGTGTCCTTTACAGGTTTTGCTATTATATCTGTTTGCCCCCACTTCCTCTTGACCATATTCTTAGTTTTTTTACAGGTTGCCTAATGGCTTGAGATGTAGATGGCTGTTCCTCCTCTTCTTCTTGGTTCATAACGTCGATACCCTCCACAGTTTCTAAAACTCCTTCTGATGATGGAACCGTCCGTCGAATCGCAGCTTCAGCCAATAATTGGCGACCCGCAAGATTACTAATCTCCATTATATCCTCACTTCCACTATCTTCATCACTCAAATCATCATTTTCAGGTGGTGTGATAAAAATGTCAGCAGAAATTGTAAGGTTATCGTCTTCCAATGCCGATATAATTTCATGAACATTCAAGCTGTAACAAAAAAGAACACAAATTATAACACTAAGCTTCTAAAAACAACGTCCAAATAAAATCAATTCAACAAACTACCATGGTGCCTCCTATTCCCAACGCACCTCAAATGGGGCGTTCAATGTAACCTTGCAAAAGCCATATATAAAAACGAAATATCACCATGCTCATAACTTTAACCAAAAGTATAACTAATTACTTACTAAAAACATTGCTTTACGAAAATGATAGGTAAATAATGAATATAAATATTATCACTTACCGTTTCCTGGTACTCATGTTGGCTGAAATTCACAAAACTCGAAGATTTATAGAAATAAAACGAATGGGCACAATCACTGTCAACTACTATTGGATTAACTGCAAAGATGTCTAGTAAAAGATAAATTTATAAAACCTACCCTCACTTTTTAACATTTAGCTTTGTCATGATAAATGTAAGTGCACCTTAAATGGGGCAGTGGGAAGATATGGGTTAATCAAAGCATCGTAATGCGATGGTTAGAGTCCTACGTAACGATCGGACGATCGTTAAGTTTTTACTGAAATATTTCAAAGGATATCTAGAACCTAAACGTCGATCCGACGTCAGATTTGTAACTTTTGCAAACTCTTAATGACGCGGGCACAAGATGGAATCAAGGCTAGATAGCTAGCTACATTTCAATCTATCGTCTGTATTAGTTAAAGAGTTTTGAAATTGTAAATCTTTGATTTTTTTTAAATTAAAATAGTCAAACCATGATGGCTTCCGTAGTAGCAAGTAACATAATACAAAAGTTTTATTCTTCGTTGTTACTTTAATCAGTGTTTTAACAATAGTAAATTCATAATGTATTAAAATAAAACTACTTACTAGATATCATTCAAACCAATTTTCGTTGATAGTTTACAAGGTAACGTACATCATACACTTTTTTTATTTTTGTCATACTCTTATTTTAGAAGTTACAGGGACACACACTTTTTACCACTTTAGAAGAGCAAACTATTAACAAACCCTCGCGCAAACTATTCAGTTTAGAAAAAAAAATGTTAGAAACCTCAATATCATTTTTGATGACCTATCCATAGATAACCCACACGTATGGTATTGATTAAAAAAAATATTTGAGTTTCAGTATGGGACACCCTACAAATTTTTGTTTTTTTCTATTTTTTGGATCAAAATCTTAATTCGGTTCACAGATTACATCTATTTACCAAGTTTCAATGGTATAGCTCTTATAGTTTCGGAGAAAAGTGGTTGTGACATACTGACGAGTAGACAGACAGACATGACGAATCTATAAGGGCCCCGTATTTTGCCATTTGGCTACGGAACCCTAAAAATCAGACGTAAAAACAAACTATAATGATATGCCTCCGTTGTCAGTGCGAATTCAACATGAAAAATAAATGTACTAATACTGAGCTTCGGTTTTGACAGTGTTTCATCATCTTTTGTCGTTTGCATACTGGTGACGCGAGATATGCAAGTACTATGTAGCCAATTTATTTGGGTTATTTGCGTGCTTCGTTGTAGTGCTTACCACAAAGACAATCTGATATGTGGCTTACCATCCGGTAGGTAAATGAAATATTTTTTTTAGTTGTTATCCATTGATTTTGTGTCATAAAATTACTGTTATTTTCTTGACATGACCATAATGTTCAGAGTCTTTTAACTCTCATTTAAGCCTCATTAGTGTAAGTCGTTATCAATAACGATATTAATAGGTAAAAATCAATTTTTCACTGTTTCATCAAAAATATAGTTTTTCATTTGAAAACTCTTAGAAACGACATGAGTTTTATTAACCGACTTCCAAAATTGAGGAGGTTTTCAATTCGACCACAATATATATATTTTTTTTGTTTTTGGTGAGGGTTATATCTTGGGTTTTCTAATTTTCACGGAACCCTAATTATTTTCCTCAAGTAAGAGTAGCCTATGTTATGCATTAGAAAATCAACTATTGGGTAATTAACTTTTCATTATATTCGGTCAAGCCGTGTCTGAGATTAGCCAGAACAAACAGACAGACAGATGTAGGTATATACCAAGATGTTGCTGTTTTTAATCGTCATCTACTATCACAGTTCACATCAAAAAATCTTTAAGTAACTGGAAACAGGTAAACATCCCTGATGATTGAATAACGCTCAAAGTTTCGAACACATTGAAAGCCGTTTAGTTTCAAGAGTAAATTGAAATTTAAACTTCAAGTTAGAGGACTACGAAAGGCATACGTGTGAATAACCCTTCTTAACAATAGATTACCTGCAAACACCGGGAACTAATACGCTTCAGTAATTGTGACACAGTTCTATTTATGAATAACTAGGTCGAAACTAATATGGGACAGTAGTAATTAATTCTCACTCAGATACGTTGAATTAGAACGCAATATTGTACTATATTATCTGTATGAATATGTGAAGGTGAGTAGAGCGGAAGACAGCAGCTATATGGTTAGGGTATTGAACGAAATTTCTCGAAATTGAGTATCTAGAATTTAATGATAAATGGATATTATGGTTATTTTTAAGTAAAGACTTCTGCGTAACTGCGTTGATTATTTAATGATCGAGGAAAATTGATGTTATGATATTATTTTTTACGCCTAGCCGAGAAGTGATAATTATGTCCATTTCATTTCTCCCTGTGAACTTTTCTTCCTCCTTCTTACCTCTATACAGATAATTTGCAATGTTACTAGATAAATTACAGGGCTTAGAGATATAACATCTTAGATCTCTGGGTGACGAGCGCAGTGCAGTGCTAGGTAATGATTTTGACTCTTTATGTTCCTATAGTTGCTTGCCACTGTGCTGTTATGTGGCAGGCATGTTGCTTATCATCAGACACATGTCCTGCGTCGTCGTCGACTCGTCACCTTTTTTTTAAAAAAAAATCGCTAATATATACTCCAACACCTAAAACATGAGGCTATTGACGTTATAAATGCCATTACCTATCATATTAAGTCGCAATGGATCGTATGCCGCCGAAATGAAAGACACAAACTATAGTTATTGGGAGTTCCCGTGGGGTCTACGAAATGGACTGACTTCATCTTCCCCGGGTGATTTCCGACGGTATTTTTATCCCTATTGGTGTAGTTGTTAAGAACATAGGTATTGTTATGAATAGGCGATTCTCGTGGGGTTAACTGGCGGGGGTAAGCCGCAAAACTTTTAGTTCTGCAGCTCCTCTTAGGAGACTTCGGAATTTCCTCCCTATTACTACTACAATTTTAATTAACTCCCTATCGGATCTTTCACGGACACCAGTTAGAGCTGGCGCGGCAGCTGAACAACCTCAAGACCTCAAAAGGCGCAAATATAACTGTATTGATAGCGGATACATGTTTCAGCCTTTTGGGGTCGAAACTTTGGGACCGTGGCGACTGAGTGCTAAAAATATTTACAAAGATTTATCGAAACGTCTTTGTGATGCAACTCGTGGCCAAAATGCTTGTAATTTTTTTGCTCAGCGAATAAGTATCACCGTTCAACGTGGCTATGGGGCTCTAGCATTTTGGGCACGATTCCTGCTAGCGCCGGTCTTCGAGACTAAATGCATGTACATTTTGTAAATAAATATATATAATTGATACTTTTTAACCTTATGTGTATATTGTATTGTTTTATAACTTCGACAAACAAATGTACCTTCAAGAAACTACAATTACGCTCGTAAAATGTCCATTAGGTATTCCCAATATCTGGACAAATTTCCAATATTAGACGTCTGGTATCTGTATTTACCCAAATAGGAGCTATACAAACTAGAGCGTATGCAACATTTCTTCATACAGTTCATATTTCGCATATTTGATTCAATGTATATACGAAAACAACGATATACCATTTAGCGTGGTAATGCCGTCAACGTCGAAATGCTGGACACGTTTCCAACAATAATGAGCTTGTTCATCTCGATTAGGTATTTCTACCTTTATCTGGTCTTCGTCTGACTATGTATAACTCAGACGTACTTTCTGTTAGTGTGGAATTTAGTGTAAGTAATTCTCAGTTTAGTTTTGTAATAGAGGCTCTGCCCAAATATAAACTGGGTTGAGATAGCACAAATCAGTTAGTTCAACGTAAAAACATTACAAAATCTGAAACGACAATTCCTACACTTATGTTTTTTCCATTTCCTCCATACAAACGCAGCTTTCAGTTCAAAAACCGTTTTACAGAAAGGCATTCATACACAGCAACACGGTGGTTACGCAAACGAATATAAAATCAGACTGCGTCGGTCATAAAAGGAAGAGAAACGACGCAATGGCTCCTAGTCAAGGCACATTTTGAATTCATAAGGCAAGCGCGGAATAAACGGATAAAAATAGTTTTGCCTAGACAAAAGTCAATAAGCGACGAGAATCTACATGTAGAAATAAATAAACATTGTCTTCAATGTTTTTGAGTAGGTAGTTGAGCTTTTACACTACTAGATTACAATTCTTCTTAAATATGCCTAATTCCTTTATTAGTTACTACTTTTGCCATTTACTTTAGTCCATTAGAGTCCACTTTTCAAAAATATTGTGATCTGTAAGCCAGATACCTAATAGCTTTATAACGAAATTAAAAAGATTTTGAGTTTTGGTTGGCCAGATTCGATTATGATAGTATTGAATGTTTACTTGTAGATATTAATATAACATAATAAGAAATACTTTCAAAATAAAATACTTGAAATAACATAACAATAAGTGTCATGTTAGCGATTTTAATTTAGATCGCTCTGCAAGTTGAACAAAAGATTCGGTAAAAAATGCGCGCGCGCCGATTTTGCCTGCCGCAATTATTACTTTTGAGTTTGGACCTGTGTAGTGTAGATTAATTGATCTTAGTTTTACTCAAGTTTATGTTTGTAATTGTAAGTACAATGGAACAAATTAATTAATTTAGATTAGAATACAAAATGTAGAATTGGAAAACATTAATTGGTGATTAGTGTTGACATCCTTATTGCTTGAAATTTAGTTTGTAATAACATGTAAAACAAGTTGTGTATTTTTGCCGCAATAAAAGTTTATTATTATTTATTATTATGTAAAAAATTGTATTGATATCAAACGGAATTTACTTTTATTATTTCTTTACTTAAATCCTAAATATATAAATGTGTGTAAAAAAACATAGTAATAGTTGTTAATATTAATTTATGTTTTTTTTTTCTAGCGTCGTAGGTGTTAAGAGAGAGGCCATCGGTTCCGAAACACAGTATTACATACTAGTTCGGAACTGATGGGTTCCAATTGATCTTGTTAAATGCATATGTGTCTTCGTTAAAAAAAAATAGTTTTGTTAGTTTACACAGCAACTTTTAAATTGTTTACGTCAGATTTTTCTACGAACCCAAAAAACCTTAACCGAACTTTAAACCGGGCACATGTTAACACATTACTGCTTTGTAGAAGCATAAATGGCAAAGGTGTGGCACTTTTCCAGGTGGAATCTGCAAGGAGTCGTACCAATACAAAACTACCATGCCTGCTAATCGCAGTCGTTATTCAGCCATATTTATAACTGGTGCCCCGCGGTTTTACTCGCTTTGTTCCCGTTTCCGTTATTTTTCCGTGATAAAAATGTAACCAATGTGCTATTTCAGACTATAATTTAATCATGTTCAAATTACAAATAGGTCACTTAAGCTGTTCCGGCGTAATGAAGCAACAAATATTATCCAAATTATCGCAATCGCACTATCGTTAAAACATTTGTGGGCTTGTCATATCATCATTTATTTACTAGTGAATGTAAGCTATTTTCCTTTATGCTGGTTGCCTGGAAGAGATTCCTCTCAACAATAAGGCCGCCACTTGCGACGCTCGTTCATAAGTGTTTCTCTGCAATATTTTAATTTGTTTGTGCCACAATAAAGAGTTTTGTATCTTGTTATCTGTCATCATCAAAATCTTATCTCTCTATGTGAGTGCTAGGTTATTTGGACTGTTCATATTCAAATACCTGCGTGTTACTGTGTTGTTATGGGGAGGCATGTTACTTATCATGAGGTACATGTTCGAAGACCTCTATATTCTATAAATATAATTATGTTATTATTATTATGCTGTAAATTTGTTAGAAAATACAATGAGTTCTTTGTAAAAATTGCAAATAAACCTCGGAAGACTCCATGGAATATCAGATCTCAATATAGGCACAAAATAATAGAACGTAAATCCCGGTTAGAAATGCACAGCGCTGGCCCACACTCAATGGCTGTAAAAATATATAATAAGTTGCCAAATGACCTAAAGGACTTGGAACAAAACTACGATTTTATTGAATGTCTAAAGAATTTATTAGAAAAAAAAATGTTACTATAAATTACACGACTTTTTTAACGATAAATTTGACGACTTAGAAATGGAACGTTTCGTTGCCACTTTTGCCATGCCCTTATAGGGCCATATGTAATAAATAATCACAAATAGCTTTAACCACACATGCATGTATTGTACATATGACGTATTAATACAATTATACAATAAATATTTGAGTATTTGAGTATTACAGGAATTGAAATATATATTTTTATGTAACACAATCTGGATCTGGCTCCCATAGCACAAGTTTTGCTTAGTCTGGGGCTAGATAGTATTGTGTGTGAAATGTCCACCACCAATATTGAAAGACTTGGAAACTCCATATATTCTCATATAGTATATTACTCGTATTATCAAACTTAGCTCACTCTGCAAATCTGAGGTAACATACATAAAAATGCATGCATGCATGTTGAATTGAGAAACTCCCACTTAGTGAAGTTAAATAAAAAGCAGAAACAAATTATATTGTACAGATCTGATATTAATAACCATAGTTTAAATTTAAAGTACAGTAAGTAAAGTACACTTCAAGCAAGAAATTCTCAACCTACGTATGAATGAATTAATAATCCGTGTATGATTTTTTTGTAAATGTTTGAGAATCTCCCAAATTACAGTAAACTAGGAGCGCCCCGCGCTGTATAATCTAGCTGTATTCCAAATTTCAGCCCAATCCATTCATACGTTACTACCAACGTGATTGAGCAATAAACATCCAAACATTGACATTAATTATACGAGTATTCGTAGGATTAGCAGCCCATCCTGGTTTTGTACGGATAAAAATTGTATAAAATAAAAAATGTAGTTATTGTGACACAATTGTAATTCTTGCACATTTTGTATTGAGATTGTTAGTGTCCTTAGATAATTAAATAGTGTACCAATTTGTAATACGTTATTTTCTTCTGGTTTATTTAGTTTTGGTAGCAGTATTTATTTTATGAACTACTCTTGTTTTACTGGTTTTTTTTTCTTGCTCACACTAACAATTAATAGATATTCTTTTATAAAGTACACCGCTATTTGAAGCAATTTTACAAACAAAAAGATGGAAACAAAAGTTACAGCTGATACGAATGCGTAGACATCTAACATGTTATACGCTATCCAACTGAGGTCAATGGCTGGATTTTTGATAAAACTTGCACCCTTATTCCTAATAACGTATTCTATCCAAAACATAGCCGTATCCAACGGCGTCATTGGTCTATCTTTAAACCTCCTGGAGATTTCTTTAGCCTTAATTTGGTACGATTCATTTTCCAGTACTTCGTTTAAGAGGATTTTAAGAGAGTCTTCGTTAATATTCTTATATTCGAGTATTTTTCCGAAGCCATAGTGCTCAACTTGCAACAAGTTGTTGTATTGGTCGGCGTATATCGGTATTCCAACAATCGGTACTCCATTGTATATTGCCTCTTGAGTTCCAATTAAACCTCCGTGAGATAGGAATACGTTGATGTTCGGATGAGCTGAAACATTTATAATATTTTCATATTAGTAGTCAAAGCGGTTTTTAAATACACAACAGTTTTTCAATGTATGAAAAACGCATCCATCGTTAAATACTAATATTAATAACAGGGAAATATATATTTGTTTATCCGATTTTCCAAAATAATAGTAACAAATTCATTTATTTATAGTAAGTAGATCGAAACAGAATTGCATGAATAAAAAAATGCATGTTTCAAATAGTCTGACGTCGGTAGACAAACGAGTAGATTTAGTATAAACTCTTTTATTCTCAGAGTTACTAGCAATTTGAAACCTTACTGAAAACTTATCCTTATTATTCCCTCCTGACGAATCGGCTGTGATGTAAAGTAGGATATAATAGTAGAACTATGAGACGACTTTTCAGCTTGCCTCAAATACAAGCCCAAATTTTGCTACCAGCTCTCGGAATATTGGTTACTAGAGGTCAATTTTGAGTTTCGAATTTACAAAAAGAGCCTGAACTGAACTAATATACTGAAATAAAAAATAAGATAACGTTTTATAATACTAACACATAAAACATTTTCACGTCATATTCTCCGAAAAAACCAAAAACCAACAACATTGGAAGCAATCGTCACTATGTCATCGAGGTGCCGAAAGTAAATTTTGTGTGTTTTTTGTTTATATTTCAAAAACCACTACACCGATTTCGATATTTCGATAAAATTTATATGAGACTACCTCTGGACTATGATCTACCGAGCAAAAAAACCTGCCAAAATTGAACAAAAAAAAAATACAACAACTAAATACAAAAAAAACATACAACCGAATTGAGAACCTCCTCTTTTTTTGAGTCGGTTAAAAATGAAATAATGTATTGCTTGCATACCTTTGCAGAGTTTTATGTCATTCATAAGTTGGCCATAAGAGTACACACAAATTACCTTACAAAACTTACCCAAAATTTCTTTTTGAGGCAACCATTTTCTTATAATTACATTTTCTGGCATATCTGTCAAATTATCGTCTTCCCATTTCCAAATAACTTTCTGTTTTAGTGTTTTAAATACTTTCAAGAAAGCATTTTTCTTCTCAATCGGCAACTCCGCACTTCTTACATTCGAGCCAAAGTTTACATAAACTACGCCGTCTGTAGCTTCATCCAAAATTCTTTGAAGGTCCTGTAAACATTAATGAATTGTTGTATAGTGTTAAATTTTACCAAAAGGAGAACTATATAAAATTGTTTTGAGATGACAAATACATATTTATGATTAACCGCGCAGGTTGCGGGCTAAGAGCCTATTGGAGTCTTATTTATCGTGGGTGACATATATACATAGTAGTTTATTTTTTTAGCCCAGTCGGGTTAGCCTTTACCCTGGAATGAATTATAGTCAGATTTTTTAGCGCCAATGTTGTAATTTTGAATTTTTAAAACAACTTTAAGACCTTTAAAATAGTGTATTAAACTCTGAAAAAAATATATGTATTAGTTAAGGATCTAATCTAGTGCAATTCACAGTCAATTACACGATTTAATGAATTTTACTTAATAGAAAAAAAATCCCAAAGTTACCCCTTTTCAAAAAGTTTTTTCAAGTTTATGACTAAACTAATGCATTTTTTTACTAAATTTTTGTACTCTACGAAAGCCACTAAAAAGTTATAGATGCATTCGCAGAGTTTGACTTGATAAAAAGTATCAGTTATTCACTATGTTTTAATATATAGCGCGCCGTTCGGCAGGCCTGATCAGTCGCGTTTCGGCGCTCACGGACGACGGGCCTGTGCTTGATTTTGCAATTTTGACAACCAATCAATTTTAAATATTACTATCATAGTGCCACAGTATAACAATATCATATCATATCATAGGTATTACTAGTTAAGCACGCTATGATCTTGATTTTTGATACCGTTTTCATTGCTCCTTGCTCCTCCACATGCAAATAGACGCTGATACTAATTAGTACGTTGTTTACTTTATTTTGTAGACCAATAGGGGAGTCTCAAAAAACTGACGTCGATAACACATCAGTAAAAAATTCAATGCGGATGCAATGGAAAATAGATAAGTATCTGTAAAATATTCGTCCGTCAAATCAGAGATCGGAAAAAGGAAATAATGAGAGAAATCCCCTGCGTAAATCCTCTAATATAAATGCAAGTTAGGTATCATAAATGATAAATGATTAGGTATATAAATGAAAGTTAGGTATCATAAATGATACCTAACTTTCATTTATATGCCATTTAAGTAAATTCTTTGGTAGTAAGGTACTTAGTACTTGGAAGAAAAGTCCTCACATACAGATTTTACCACTTTGGAAGAGACTCTTGCGCAAAATATTCAGTTTAGAAAAAAATAATTAGGAACTTCAATACAATTTTTGAACACCTATCCATAGATACATAAAACCATACGGTTTTAAAAGATTTTTTTTATTTCTTTTCCAAGTTTGTGACACCACCAAAATGTATTGTTTTTTCTTTTTTTTTGTATGAAAATGTTAATATTGTTCATAGAATACATGTACTTGCCAAGTTTTAATAGTATACTTGGAAATACCTAGAGTAAAATGGGTGTAACATACGGATGGACAGACATAACGTATATTTTAAAATTTGTCTACGAATCCCTAAAAACCCAACTTTGTTCATTTAAAACTTACTAAAAATGAAATTTAGACACTCGACCAAATTTGATAAGAAGCCTTTTAGGCAGTAAAATTACTCGTAGAATTTAACTCTGTACTAAATTTCCGATTCGTATTTTTTATGTAAGGTTTAGAATCATTTCCTGAGCATAAAATTACAAAATAATAACAAATCCAGGTGGAACTTCAAGTGCCAGCTCAAAAAAACGTTTTTGCGCGATATTCCGAAAAAGTTATTATTGTAGAAAATAAAATTTCCCATCTTTTGTTGCCAGTAAACTTTTTTTCGAACTTACCGATTACGATTTATTATGTCCAATTTAATGATAACAATGTAAAAAAATAAGATGTGAATTCTGTTCCCAGTAGCATAAACATGTCTCTTTTTTACCGGAATGGAAGAAGGTTTATGTTTTTCGCGCGTACCTTTATGTTTGTAAAACTTTTATTTCCATATATCTTCCAAACGGCTGGATGGATTTTGGTAACTAAGATATTCTAAGACTAGTCTCATTCGCCAAAGTGTCCTTAGATAGTAGGTAATATTTATTTACGTGTAGTTTTTTTTTGTGGTCGGGGTTTTTAAATTAAAGTTATTCTATCATATTGCTCGTTGCTCGAATAAAAAGCACCGTTCATCATCATGATTGAAGAGTTGAACGAAGAGTTTGGTCTCCACTTTTGTAATAAGAACAATTAAGCTGTGAAACGCATTGCCAGAGTGGGTGGGTCGAAGGTTCGAACCTTGGGGTTACGAGGTACACTGTGTTTGTTTCTATTAGAGAAGCAAGTTCCATCGTAGACCACATCATTTTCATCCACTATTATCGGCATCATCGCAACCGTATCATTAAATGGGTTATAAATCGTAAACGGTAAGTTTTACAAAAAAAGTTTACTAGCAACAAAAGATGCAAAATTTTATTTTCTACAATTATTGTCAAAATATATAGTTTCCAAAATATCGGCTAAAACAGTTTTTTTTTTCAATTGGCGTTTGAAGCTCTACCTGGATCTGTGAGCATTTTGTAATTGTATGCTCAGTAAGTGATCTTTACCTCATAGAAAAAAATTGGTTTAGAAATTTAGTGCAAAGTTGACCAAAAAACCTTATATTTTTACTGGCCTTTCATTACGTTTCAGCACATTTTTTAAATTTTTGACGAACTTGTGAATTATTAGGAAACATTTTAAAAAGATGCATGAAATTGGAAAAGCCGTTCTCAACCTATAGTGTGACCAAAAAAGAAAAGGTTGAGTTTTGTATACCTACGAGTATAGATAAATTTAATATTTCTTCGTTTATATAGCAACAAAACTCTTATCATAAACAAACAAACATAAACAAAGCTTGAACAAAAAATGAGTTTAAATTACATAGTCCAATATCTTAATGTTTTTCTGCACTGTGGCACCGATTCCGCGGTCAGTGACGGTCGCGAGAACAAGACAGCATTAAATGCCTACTTTGACAGAAATACCTGGCCTTAAATCCAAAAACTCGACCAAATACGACCGGTGCGAGCCGCCATACTGCCTTGTAGATCCATACCGTTTTTAGCTACATCGCCTGTATTTTGTACATTTTTTACTAAACATTAGCGCAAAAAATCTGACCAGGTTGCCCCTATTTTTGAGCTAACTGGGCTATTCTATCGTGATGTAAGTTTTAGTAACAAATAGTGTTTTGAGAACTAGTATATTTATTTATCATATTATATACTTATCTAAAACACGCGCTTACACATCTATTCTCATTTTAAAAATAGCTATTACAGAATTAAGTTCACTTTGTTCAAAATTCATTTTGACCTTGACGGTTTACCGTCTACGTATGAGTCTACAAAATATAGTTACAAATATTGAATCTACGTGTTTTACATTGTACATTTAAGTACAGTGATATTCGTCTCATATTATCTATTTATTTATTTGAAGTATACATCGCCACATAATATGTATATGAGGATACCTTTAGTAAAATGCACTACAAATAATGTTACAAATTATACCCTGTAGTTAGGGTGTTGTGATTAGTATTGTACCTAATATTTATATAATATTAAGTGTTTATTAATAAAATCTTTAAAAGTACACAATTCATGATATTGAAACGTCTTTATCTTCTAAGTATTCTTCTATTTTATAATAACACTTGGTATTTGTTTGAGGTTATTTTTTAATTTTTTAATGTCTGTTTCGTCTCTCACACTTTTAGGTAAGTGGTCAAATATTTTATGTAACATATATTGAGGCCCTTTTCGTATTATCTCAAGTTTAGGTTCTGGGCTGTAATCTGGGTTTGCCTTCGGCATGAATGATGAATCGGTGATGAATGTAAATAAGCTTGGATGTTTTTTTAACAAAAGTTGCTGCTTCTAGAATGTACATGCATGGAACTGATAAGATGTTAAGTTGTTTGAAGTGGGGCTTATAACTGTTACGTTGAGGGATGTTAACTAATATTCTGATGCATTTTTTTGCAAAATGAGTAATGCAGATGCATCGGTTATTAAGCAAGTAATTATTGATTGTACTAAGATTATGTTAGTACGAGTATCTTGGTATTGGTTGTAGTTAAATGTTAGTATTCTTAATCATTAATAGACGTATTGTATTGATAGTTTGTTTGATCGCTTGATGTTAAGCGACCTAACTATCAATGATGGAGAGTGTGTCTTCTATTCTCCACGAAACTGCGCATGAGATTTACAAAGGGCCTATTCTATAAAGAAATCTACTTTTCGTAATAAAAAATACTTTATGTTCTACCTACCTAACCTATAATCCTATAATACCTATAATCTTTCTGAGACTTGAATTTCGGCCTGTTCTATTCAGTCCTCACATAGCACAATTGAACAACAAATATCCCAACATTATCAACTACAACAACATTATTAACTGATATTATAAACATCAAAGTTTGGAGGTTTGCTGCTTAATCACATCAAAACAGCTGAACGGGTTGAGTTAAAACATGGAACACAGTCAGATCATAGTCTATAATAGCACATAGGCTTTTAGCATGATAAAAGGAAAGGAGAACTTTGTGGGGGAAACTGGGCGCCGCTAATAGATTCTAATATATGATTAGTAGAACATCTTATTATTATATTTACTTATAATTATTGGAACAACTTATACATACATATATTAACAATTATTAGCACAATACTTACAGTTGGAAGCTTCTCATTACTCTTGGTGAGGTGAACTCCACCAATCTCTACAATGTTTGGCAGATACGCCACAGGATTGTCAAAACTAAAATGCCCATTAACCAGTAACATGGCAGCATTTTTTTGTACTTCAAATAAACTTGGAACAGGTTCAGGTAAATTAGGAATATACTTCTTTACAAGTTTCTCATTCTCCTCCAAAAACCAATATTTCCACCAAACGTACTCGTACACTGTGAAGTAGAAATTCCTGAGTCTGGCCACGAAGCTAGTAGGATCTTTAATGTCCAAAAACTCTGAGACTAAAGTAGCTAATTGCAGTGGATTTCTGGTCACGACATTATGTCTCATGCAGTTTCCAAAAGTTGACACTAATATCAAAGGAGCATTGTACTTATGAGCTAAGATATTGAAAGCCTCTTGGAAGAACTGTTCGCTAACAACTACATCAAATGTGTTGTCCTCCATCAAGAATTTTTGTATTTGACTTGAATTTAACGCCATTTCCGTGAACGCTTTGCCTCCACCCCACAAAATTAAATCGTGAAATTCTTCTGCTGATATCTGAACCATATCGAAGACGTTTGGTCTGCCGCCACCTGGAATTTTTTTAAGATTGATATGTATTAAATTATCATCGAATAAATAATTTATATCATCGAAAATATAATTAATATGTGCATTTTTTACATTAACAGAACATCAAATATAATTCTAACTATCTGGGGCCTGCGGCTTGCCTAACTAGTTGTAGAGAATATATTTTTAACCAACTTGATGTCTTATTATTTTTTTAGTAATCTAAGCCAAAAATTACTAAACTTCTTGACAAACCTTCACCAGATCTCTCTATAGATGGGAACCTATAACCCATTTTTCGTGTTACAAAATAGCCTATGTCTTTTTCTAGACTATAAACTCTCTGTAACAAATTTTATTTAAATTGGTTCAGCAGTTTATGCTTGAAAGCGTAACTAACAGAGTTACTTTCACAATTTGTTATACTATTCAATTCAATGTATTACTGCGAACCTTAGGATATTACGAAATAGGGATTCCGTTTACAATATATGTACATGCGATTTAAAGAGGCCTTATGAATAAATGGCAGCTGTACACCCCTGTTTGTCAAATTATGTCAAAGTGTATAATGTATAAAGTGTAACACGAAATACATAAATAACCTATCAAACATGTCAATAAAAAAATCTTGCGAACCTGATAGGGACTGAAATGAACAAGAAGAAAAAATGACACGAAATGTTTCCTTAATCGTTTTTTTTTTTTTTAATAAATAGTGACGAGACGATCAGGACATATGCCTGATGGTAAGCAACATGCCTGACACATAACAGCACAGTGACACGCAGCTATTGGAACATGAAGATATGGTGATGAAACTAAATAAATTACCTGACTCTACCTCTACATGCAAAGCTAAACGTTTTCAACTTGTTTAGCTAAACGTAACATTTTTTTGCTCAACAAAAAACAATATTATTTCTCCTTTGTTTTTTTTTTCTTTAACATGTTAGTTCCCCACGTTTGTCAAGACTACTCAATCGTGTCTAGTTTTACTATATTTTAGATATATTATCTCTGTAACAGCTCCGTGGAATTGAATAAAATTAAATAAGTAGGAGCCGAGATCCGACGAAGAACGAACGTTAGGGACGTCGTAACTACGGTAATGCAGCTAAAGTGGAGTTGGGCTGGCCACGTTGCTAGACGCGGTGATAACAGGTGGAGTAGAGTAGTGACCGAGTGGTGGCCGAGGCAAGGTAAGCGGAGTGTAGGACGTCCAGCTGCAAGATGGGTCGACGATATCGTTTCTATCGCGGGTCGAACCTGGACTCGATTGGACCGAGGAAGATGGCATGGGAAAAGAGAAGCCTATACCCAGCAGTGGGATAGCGAAGGCTGTGGATGATGATGATGAAACAAGTAGGTAGCAAGTACATTACTCGTTAAAGTTAGTGGTTTCCGTGGGATGTAGAATTCCGTAGAAATAAATGGTTAATTTGCGTGAATTGAATCTTGTTTGACCAAAAATATCGTGAAAACTGTTACACTGTCGTATATGGTGGAGCGTAATTCAGATGAACATACCTATGACATCCCATATTTGCTTGTCATCCACCATAACTTGACGATAGTTAGCCGGGTGGTCCTTCTCCTTGTATGCAGTGATCACAGTCACGTTATGGCCTCTCCGTGCCAACTCCAAGCCAATTGGTTTCAGCAAAATGTAATGTGACTTTGATGAGAACGGTACCACGTACAATATGTTGGCCGATTCACATATTGAAAATACCGTAAGTAGACATCCTAGGGTTAGATGAAGTAGTAACTAAAACAATAAATTAAAAAAATATACAGAAAAATCAGTGTAGAAACGCGTGAGTATCAGTTGCACTTTTGCAACGGGATTTGGTCTGTATTCTGCACATGTTATTTAAAATGATCAACAAGTTACAAATTATTACTTTGTTCACTATTCCATCAGTTTGGAATTGGCAAAAGAAATCGAACGTAGATAGATTTTCATCTTGAATGGCACATAGATAGATAACTATTTACAGACAAACACATACGTGAGTAATCTTATGAAGGCGACAGACGTTTTTTCTGTCTAACACATACGTGGTTTCAGTAAGATTTCAGAAACGCCATAGCCATAATCTCCACATTATCCGTGTTTTCGCGATATAAATGTATCCCTTGATTTATTTCGAAAATACGGTCTATCAATTCATCCTACGGCATATATGAGGGTTACTGTTTTACAAATGGACAAATGGTCATCCATACAACTGTTAAATGCAGTTGTCTGTAATACGTACCAAAATTGTGCCTAGCGTAATTAAATTGAATGTAAATAAAATAAACTAAATTAAATCGTAGCCATTACACAACCTACATATATCATTAGACAACCATGGATACTCGTATTTATGAACCTCATAACTCATACCTCTGTGATCTGTGACCTACGAAATTGGATGACGTTTCAAACTTGTCATTGTTTACAATTATTTAAATGACCGCAATATCGCATAACATATCTTCATCCTCAATAGTAACAACAAATTCGCTCAGAGGTGTATAAACCATCAATATTTGCGTAATAAGTGCTTTAGTTTTCGTAAAGTTTTGTTGGCGTTAACACACAATAGGCAAGATTACTCATTTTTGATTTATTATGCCATCAAAAGGCTACTCAAAAACTGAAACATAAATGAAAGAATTACTATGCTATCTTAAAAACTTCCCGTCATATCACGATTTTAAAATCACAATTTTGGACTTTCTGGAAAACACTACTAAAGCGTGACGTTTAAAAAACTGGTTTCATAACAAAAGTCACGTTAAATTGAATGGGTTATTCAATAGTAAAAACGCTTTCTAATAATTTCAGAGTTTTAAAATGAACTTGCCCATCCAACTTTGAATGATCGTAAAGTAAGCTAATCAAAAATATAACATCAACATTAAAGTTGGTACGTATTTTACTATATTTAAATACTGTCATTATATCAATGTAAATATCTATAGATAACAACGTATCAACGTGTAGAAGCAAAATAAAATACCGATATGTTGTTGTAGTGTCCGTCCGAAATTTCGAATTCAGAGATTACCAATGTATTGTTTATGGCGAATTTACACACACTTGTTTTTGTGGCGAATCGCCAATAACCCTTTCTTTTGTAAACCAGCGCTAAATTATTATCCAAAATTTTGATATTATTTCAAAGCGATGCATAGTTATTTTAAAGGTGTAAGAAATAACCTGAAACAGATACTTTTACAAAATCCGGTGTACATGAAGCGTTTTCAAGATGCAAACAGACCTGTCAAGTAGAACAGTCAAGAGAGAGTGATACGTTTGCTCGCTACGCTTAGAATGAACGTACGGAATTAACAACGCAAGTGATATTCCATACCATAAGCAAGTAAATTATAAAACACAATAATTATGCTGTCCGGTCGTTTTGCCATTGTCATGTAGGTATCCGTTTTTTTTTAAATAAAGAGTTACGAGACGAGCAGGACATGTTCCTGATGGTAAGCAACATGCTTGCCACATAATAGCACAGTGACAAGCGGCTATTAGAACATGAAGAGTCCAAATCATTACCTACCACTTCACTGCGCTCGTCACGCGATTCGAGTATGGCTGATATAGCGGCGGCGAAGAGGCGTGCCCAATACGAAAAAAAAATTGTAAAAAATAATTGTCATTTTTAAAAACTTGCATATCTCATTTGATAATCATTGATTAACTATTAATCAATAATAGTAAAAACGAAGGTTAGTAGATTAACCTGCATGCGCCTTTACTTAGATTAGATACTAAAAATGATTTGTTTATTTAGTATCACGTCCTTTTTTTTAAATGTGACGAGACGAGCATGACAATTGCCACGCAGCTATTGGAATATGAAGAGTCCAAATCTTTACCTAGCACTGCACTGCGCTCGTCACCTAGCGGTCTAAGATGTTATATCTCTAAGCCCTGGAGACTGAGACTGTCGCAGTCTCGACGCATTTTAAACTCAAAATTGCTATGCATTATTTATAATTTAAGAAGCCACTGCTAAGAATATTTATTGCAGCAGATGTTTAGGTACAATGGGAATGTGTATTCTCATTAAGTATTAGAGTTATGAAATATTTAATACATTGGGAAAACATAACAGACGTAGAATTTACATTTATGTTACGAAAAATGCCTTCGGGAAAGATATTATTTACAAATCACTGAGTGTTTACGAAATTCAAGGAAAATAATTTATTCAGGAATATGTTAGATATCTGCTTGTTTCTGAAACACGTGTGTTTTTATTATTAATTACGCCAAGCAAATATACAGCATCTCCGTTTCTCAGTTCAAGAAGTAAACATTTCAATATCCTACAATATATGTTGATATAGAAGATGGTTGTCCACCTACCGGTAAAGCTGAAGTAATTAAAACAGACGTATTCAAAATTAAGTACATTAAATAATGGTTTATAAATTGTGTAAATATTTTAAAAATTAAGAAAAACATGCTAATCATAGTTATTGTGTGTAATAAGATAAAATTCCATTGTACTATTTAGTTTGCTAATTTAATTTTAAAAGTCCTCTACCTGTAATAAAAAAGCATTGACCGCTTAATGGTTGTGAATATAATTCTGAATATTATATAATTATATTAAAAAATTGTCCACGAGAGTTCAATACCTACCTATTTAAATTATAATTCATTTTTAAATTGAACCATCTATGAAAATATTTTAAGAATAATAACTTTCCTATGTGAAATGCGCTATACTCGTAATATTTTTGAAGTTAAACTTGACATGGCAAGCCCGAAGAGATACACTGTCATTACTCCAATATGCTTCACACGATATTCTGTACATAGATATATCAGTAATAAACCTAAATAGCAAATGAAAAGCAATACTTAATAATATTTATTGACTATGTCACTGAACTTTCAAATACGATATCAGGGATTGCACAGAGAATGACAAAGGTTACAGCAGATAGAGAAATAGGAGGAAAATGTCGCGATTACCCATAACTAGGATGTTAAAGTAGGTTAATCTATGTAACCTCTACTACACAAAATTATGAGATAAGTAATAAGTTATACATCTAAAATTATAAATTAAGAATTCGATGGTTCCTATTGAAGACTCATCATACTAATAAAAAATCGTATAAGTAAAGTTAAAATCTGAATTGATAATTAGACTGGAAAATGTTATTAATACCATTTTAAATTTCAAATGACATACCATTTTCTAATAATGAATAACACAACTGATGTAATCGTTCGACACAAACTTCACATAAACACTTCCAAGTCCTGGCCTTGGCGCTACAAGATACGAAATGACGAACAGATTATTGTGCTTGTATCTTTAAAAGTCTTCCACGTGCTAATCACCAGGGACCAATTAAGGAAGTAAGCTATGAGGGCTTTTATTTCATTACTAGCTGAACCCGCTACTTCGTTCGCGTAAGCAGATGTTACGGACTTATATATTAGTTGAAAGTACGTCAAAATTAACTAAATTTGGATAAGTAGCCATTGAAAACCAAAGTGAACTTGTTTTTTCACAAAAAAAATAATATTATATAATCTTTATTATTCTTCTTTTAAAATCTAACATATGTACTTTAATAAGTAGGTTTCGTAGTAACGAACACAGCCGCAATTGTTAAGTTTGTAGGATTTTATAGGATACATTATGAAAAGCTGTTGTGCATGATCTTATACCTACTTATCTCTTTTTCTCTAGCTGTTACCTGCGACTTCGCCCGCGTAAAATTTTGAATGAAGCCTTCAAAATGATTAATATATTTGAGTTTTAAAGTTACGCAAGCAAGTTGAACCTATAAATCAAAGCAAAATCTAAGTGAAATGTTAATGTATAAATTTAATTGTAACACAGAAAAAGAATCAAAGAACGAAAGAATCCAAATTCGGCATGAAAATCATTTTAGCAGCAAAAAAACTCATTAGTACAATTAAGAAGACCAGTAACGCCCACCTAGTGATGAAAGAAAAAATACATACCACAATAGCAAAACATTGATTTAAATGGGGTTTAGTGTTTGAGATTTAAACTGACATTAGCGCCATGTAATGAGAATATAACGTTGCTTGTTATTTTGATTGTGCATCCAAAGCACCTGTATTATCTACGCCAAAACGGGCGCATATATTTAATATAATATGGAGTTAAATTAAAATATAGACTTATTACCTCAAGTGAAATTTTAGACTCTAAGCTATCTGCGTTTCGTATGTCAAACCAATTCGTTTTGTCGTTTTGACGTTAATATTTGTTTCCTTAGGGCAACAGATTACATACCTCCTTAGGGCCAATGCTTCTATTTGGGTAGATAGGTAGTGTATGTGGTATTTCAGACTATAAGCTATCTCTGTTTCATTTTTCATACTAAATTTGCTTAGTATTTCTGACGTCACAGTAACCTATAAGTAACCGATTTCCTATTTTTGAGTACAAACTAAGTACGTGTGTTTCGAGTTCCTTCCGAATGTGTTCAGCCGTTCCAACGAACATAAAACTAAATATTATGCGAATAGTTAAAGCGTCTTTGACAGGTACGTTATTAGTATCGAGCAAGAAACGGTAAAAAATATGACGTTGTATGGGAGCCCCTCTTAAATAAATATTTATTTTATTTTTAGTATTCTTTGTTAAACCGGCAATAGAAATACATCATCTGTGAAATTTTTTAACTGTCTAGCTTATACCGTTCTTGAGATACATCCTGGTAACAGACGGACGGACGGACGGACAGCAAAGTCTCAGTAATAGGGTCCCGTTTTTACCCTTTTGGTACGGAACCCTAACAACAGTCTGCTTCGGTCACCGAAGCTTGTTAAACACTACCTTTAAATTTCAAACAGTATTTGGATTGAAATAATACGTTTTCTAATAAGTTACGGCTGGTCTAGTAAGTTACAGCTGACCTAGTCAGGAGAACGGCGACTGACAATCCGGAGACCCAGGGTTCAAAACCACGTGCACCACTATCTTTTCAGAGTCATGTTCGTAATGCCGGTAATTGAAATGGTGAAGGAAAACATCGCGAGGAAACCGAAATGTACCTAGAATCTAAGTTCTAAGTCATATGTCATCCACCAACGCCCAGCAGTGGGAACACTTAATGGGTATTAAATGGCTATTTATTATGCTAATATGTTTTCTCCTAAAGAACAAAAATCTACTTCAATGACAGGTAATTTAATTCTGTACAGATAGATCTAAGCTGATTTTAGTTTTTTGTTGATATTTGAAAAACTACCTCCCTGTTTTCGATATATGAGATCACCTCTGAAGTATTTTCTACCAAACAAAAAAGGAATTATCAAAATCAACTAACAATTAGCGGAGTTATCGCGTAAAATAAAACCAAATAAAAAAACATGCAACCCGATTGAGAACATCCTCCTTGTTTGAAGTCGATTATAACCGAATGATGTTTGTTTTTCCACACAAAAATATATATTTGACAATTATTTTGTCATCCAAGATGACGCGACGCGATCACGTGGGCACTTTCTAGAATCTAGAATCTAGATATTCTGTGGATCGTCTGTGATACACAGAATACTTAGAAGTTAGTATGTACCGAACGCGCCGTGCGTGTCGTTATTATTTAATGTTTGTGTAATTTCCGAACCAACAGACCGATATTGTTCAAATTTTGACGGGACAGTATAAAAAATGTGTTCTTTCTAACAAAAAAAAGAATTAATGAAATTAAACAACGCAAACATGAGTTACAACCAAATACACATTCTGACTTTCACCCCCTCCCGCAAGAAAACCGATCAGAATTTGGAGATCAAAAGTAGCCTACAGCAATGTCCTTAGTATAAACTAAAATCATGCCAAGTTTCAGCTGAATTGAATCAGTAGTTTCGGCGTGATGCGTGATCCCTATACAGAAAGACAGACAGACAGACAGACAGACAGACATGAAAGAAAAAAAAATGCAGTTTCGCCATCAGTATCGACTATGGATTGCCCCAAAAAAATTTTTCAAAATATCTTCAATGTACAGAATTCGACCCGTTACAGTTTTATTATAAGTATAGATTATCAGATGGATTGCAAAATATTCTGACAACTTTGGGATGATGCTCACAAGATGTTGTGTGATATTTTTCAGATATTTGTATCTATTATGATTAATTTTTTAAACATTGACAAAGTGGAACTTTTCATATGTCCGCGAGGACAAAACTTTCTTTGAGTACTGGCGTATGTATGTATTAGTTTGTATTATCCTAATTTGTGCACATTTTTCTACATTTAATTATTTCACTTCATTTCAAAATACATTAAAATTATGTTAAAAATACATTGCCAATAGGTATACTTATTTTACATTTTGGAAAAAAAAACAACTCTGTAGTAATTGTATGATATTTTACAGTAGTAAAACCATAAAATCTTGACAGGCTATTTTACTCACAGTGTAATTTATTTGTTTAGCTTGGAGAATTACTATTTTTCTAGATTAAGAATCCTTTGAAAACTTAATTTTAGTCAGTTATTTTAAATTAATTATGTTGAATTGACATCATATCTTGATGTAAGTTTGACATAAACTTATTGTTTTGAAATTGTATTTTACTTGTTTTAGCAAAAATCCAAAAATATGTATTTAATTTTGTCTCCCTTGTCATATTACTTGTGATTTTTCACACAGTAGGTGCACTAATTTTAATAAAAGAAATAATATACGAATTTTATTCAAATTGTTGATATTACAAAACCTACCTCTCCGATTTCTGTAAAATGTGAAACTAAACTACTAACAAACTAAACCACCAAACAAAAAACTAATCATTAATATCAACATGCAAAAGAAGTAAATTGAGAACCGCCTTCTTTTTTGAAGTCTTTTTAAACGTAACAATGTCACAATTCATAGGTACCTACTGTGCGACTTGGGTTTTTAGGCATATTTTATTCAGAGACACGGAAGTACAATTAATTATTGCAGCCTTGAGACAACACGTTTTGGACTCGTTTGAGGATAGATCTTTAAAAGAGGAAGGCAATAACTAACAATAATCCCCAAACAAAAACCAATAACTCACACACAATACATTATTTTCATATAATTTAGGTTACCCTAAACAATTTGCACTAGAGTTTGTAACTGGTATTTTTTTATTGGTTCAATCTTAGTATTTTATTAGACGTATTTCAAGCAAGTCCACGACGTTAAATAGATTCAACTACTTCTTATGTATGTATTTATATAGATGTTATAAGAGTTACATGGCCAACTAGATAAAAGGGAACAATGCAAAATGTTCCTACTCTGTCTATACTACTTCCTATTTGTTTTGTATTTTCTTGTTTGATTGATACGAGGATTTTACTAACAACCAAATTATTAGTCAATATTTACTGTTCTTAACTAATTTACTAAGTAATGGCATATCTAGCCTTAGAGTGAAAAGCCTGGTTGTACTAATCTCAATTGGGGGAGAAACATAAAAAGTGAAAGTACTCACATGATCCATGACTATATATTTTATACTAATACTTTACATTTTGTACCAATAATTTACATGTACAACTCTTAGATTACTATGTCGCTACTACGATGTAACTCAACTGCCCTTTGTGCTATCTTTTGCTCGCAATGAAGATGTCACGAATGTGGAGGAGATTATACCATCGTCTATTATTGGCTGCAACATAGCCAATAATAGGAGCCGGCAGTGCTGGCACCTCGATGCTGCATTGGTTGCTTCAAAACTCCTGCTAATTACCGACTCGACTAGTAATATTAATTATTGCTAACGTAAGTAATTCTTATGTAGGTATGTCTGTAGATTTTCTTGGGAGGTGCTTTACAGTTACAACTACAAACTAGATTGTTGATTCCATTTAATTACTGGTACACTATAGATACACATTTTAGATTAATTTGAAATTAGAAATGAACTAAAGAGGTAGGAATAAATTTATCCAAAATTCAGCGGGAATTCGATTCTTCAATTAATCCTAACCTCACATAGTCGTATTTAATTTTATGAGTACCCTCAGTGATTTCAAAATTAGAATATACATAGAACCCTTTGCAATTAGCCCTCCGTTAACGGCCATCTCTATATCCCTGTTATTGTAACATTTGTGTTTTACAACAATAGTCGTTGTTGTTTAAACAATTGGTTTGCACGGAAACTTGTTAATTAGATCCGGGGTTTGATGGATAAATAGGCAAAACATTATACAGTTAATTAATTTAAGGTATTAAATAGGTATACATTTAGACTTTGATTTACTTTTTAATACAATACTTATTTAATATATAATTAATAATTTATTTTTAATACAAAAAGTGATAGGTATCATAGAAAATCTCCGTCTACCGGAGAATTTAGTTCTAATCGACTGAATAGTTTTAATATAGTACATAGGTAGACATTTCTCACACATTCATTATCTTCTTATTTCTTAATTTTTGTCCAAAAACATAACAATGAATGGAAGCCACTCACAAGCAGAGAGTTAAGGCCACGTTAAGGCCACATTCTACTACGTTAGTCCAGTGCAGGTTGTTGCATGCCATTGAAATATTTTAAGAAATCTTAGTTTCCTCACGAACGAAAACTCTTTCACTGTTTTTGAGCTAGCGGCAGTTACGTAACTCGACTTCTGTAATTTGATTGTTTTGTGACCATGTAATTTGGTACAGTAAGAATCTCATCGGCTCCTGAACTAGTCCAAATCGTGCTACGGGTTCCAACAGCTGCCGAAAACATGCTATTCTACTATCCGAAAATTAAAATAAAACAATATAAATATAATAATATGGTTCAACATAATTATATTTTTATTTGGAATTGATCGAGAAATAATACAATTACAATAACAAAGAACTAAAACTAATAGTCAAAGGTTTTTTTTAAAACATAAGCATAACAAATTATCGTATGAAGATGCATGTGTCACGGTAGAATTGTCAAATAGTAAATTCGTTAATTACGTTTTTACTATTACTGATTACTGATTTACCTAATAATATATTACCGCTACCCCGCCATATTCTAAAAACTGAGTTACTCTCGAAGGTTGGTAATCCATCGGATTTTGAGATACAAAATAAACAATTACTAAGCAAAAAATCTCATTCCAAGTTTCCTTAGTTCAACCCTGACACTAAATATGTATGTATCTAAATGCACGAGATAAACAAATGTGTAAATACATATATATATTAGTATAATAGTACCTACTTTTAAAGTATTGTGACATATACTCGTAGTTAATGAGTAGTTGTTTAGAGTCTCAAAAGCACTTATTCAACAAACGAGAATCAGCGTGACGTCTGGGAAACTTAAGAACATACGTTTTCAAAGTGGTTGTTATGTAATGATCTGTTTGTTACATAATCGTAAGTATTTTACTGCTTCATAGGCAACGATCTCAATACAAAGATGTATGATCCCAAAATTCAAAGCGCACGAAATCATGTCATCGTTGGGAAGAGTGAGCTGACTCTTTCCCTTCTAGTCGGTTGTAGGAAGCGATGGACGCCGGGTGATTTACCTATCACTATTCGTTGTCGACAACCAAAATAAGTAGAACCACAGCATATCTTGCCGCTAGCGATTCTAGGGGTCAAGTAGATTGGTTATTTTTAAACCACTTACGATACACACAGAGACGCAGTTTATGACCAATTTCAAGATGCTCAGGGCACATCCATACGTTTATATCGATGCTCATAGGTACGTTTTGTTCATTTTCAGAAAACAGCTTTTACTAGCAGCATCCCAAGGTTTCACCCACGTTTTTCTGTTGCCCTGATTTTCCAGACGATAAGTTGACGATTGGCTCCTTTGACTGGCTTCGTAGCTTAGTGGGTAGTATTATTTTTTTGGTTAGGATCGACGCATCGCATCTTCAAAATCATGATAATGTAGATAAGCGCGCAGATAAAATATTATACCTGTGATCTAGAGAACCCATTCAAGTTCACGGAATTCAAATGTTTTGAATACGCAATTTAATATAGATGGGTTGCTTGTTTCATATGTATCTACCTACATACTTGGCGTACACAAGCAAATATGCACTCATCCACTAAATACTTACCACTTACCTATTCATAAAAGTGAAAACGTATAACTCAGAATTTGATTAACACTATGGAAACTATGCGGGTGAAACCGGAGGATACTGCTAGTCTGGAATAAATCTTCAAACCATTGTCATCTAAATATGTAATAATAATATAATATAAATAAATAAGTCTTCTAAACATGGTTAAACTTCATGTAAAATCTCGTTAATTAGAATATATCGTATAGTGCTGTATTCTATTGTAGAAATTATTTCTTTACGTGGTTTTGGAAATTATATCTGTTGGTGGTTCGAAATTCAGAGCGAAAGAGATCACAAACATGGTTTTAGGCAGATTTAATTATGTTATAACGTAATTTTATTTCGCTGACATCTGTGAGCACTTAGTGGAACTAATGGGGCGTAACAATACTACAAAATTTTAGACTTAAACATTTCCTGCGCACAAGGAACGCGAAATCTAAAACTGTGGTAGCAAACACATAGATGGCGTATTTACTGTTTGAATTCGAGATATCTACTCTGCGTAAAAAGTATCGGGAATATGTCAATAAAAAGACCCGTGTAAAAGAGGTCGTTCTAATTTTTTTTACTGCATGTTGGTAGCACTGTACTGATTTAGCGCGCAAAGTTTGAGCGGGATCTGTCGTTTAATTTGTATTAAACTACACTTTTTGTTGGTCATAGTTTTGAGTTCTCAGCGATTTTTACAATGGAAAATATTGTTGAACAAAGAGTGTGCCTTAAATTTTGTGTTTCGAATAATATTTCATGTGGTGAATCACTAAAAAATGTTGCGAAATCCCTACGGCGAATCGTGTATACCGAAAACAAGGGCTTATGAATGGTATAAGGCTTTTAAAGATGGCCGAGAAGTAGTAGTAGACTTGCCTCGTTCTGGTAGACCTTCAACCGCTACGACCAAAGGAAACATCGACAGAATCAGAAGCTAGTGCTCGAAAATCGACGTATGAGTCTGAGAGAGTTGGTTAGTGAGGTGAACATAAATATCTTTTAAAACCGTCCACAACATTCTCATTGACATTTTGGGTATGAAGGATGCCGCTGAAGACATGGTTTCCCGAGCTTCTACGGATCCGATCTTTATGAAACGTATAATAACTGGCGACGTGACATGGGTTTATGAGTACGACATGCAAACAAGCCAACAGTCTTCAGAATGGCGTCTCGAATACGAGCCGAAACCCAAAAAACCGCGGCAAAGTCGCTCCAAAATCAAGGTGATGCTGACATTTTTTTTTACTAGCGTGGTGTGGTTCACTCCAGAGGGAGAAACAATGAATAAAGAATATTATTTAGGCGTCATGAAGCATTGGCGTGAAAATATCCGCCGAAAACGTCCAGATTTGTGGCAACACAACTCGTGGATGCTGCACCATGATAATGCACCATCACACACAGCCATTATAGTGAAAAAGTTTTTAACGAAAAATTCAACAAAAGTTCTCGAACAAGCATCGTTGACGTGATATGGCTCCGTCCTACTTTTTTTATTTCCCAAGTTAAAATTACAACTTCTAGGAAAACGTTTTGAGTCGATAGTAGCCATAAAAGAAAATTCACTGAATGAGGTAAAGGCCATACCGCAAATATTCTATGAAAAATGTATGGAAGACTGGGTGAAGCGTTGGAGATGTTGTATTGCAAGCGATGGGGCCTACTTAGAAGGCGATAAAATAAATTTAGATGAATAATTTGTATTTTTTTGTTTTATTGACAAATTCCCGATATTTAGTACACATAATATAAGTTACTTATGTCCCTTTAAAAAAACCCATGCTTGTAGTATTTTTTTAACCCCTTTTTCATTATCACACACGCTTGTTAATAGAGCATTGAGACTATGTGGTCCAGACTCCAGAATACCTAGAACTGCGTTTAATCATTTGAAAGGCGTGCTGAACCGCAACGGGTATAAATGAAAACAGGGATGGCCAATACAATCATCGTCGAAGACGTGGACAACTTCGCCGGAGAGGGGACTACTACTTACCTGCTAAGTCAATGAGTAGGATGTACTCGTAGTAGTAGCGATGAAATATTATGTGTCTTACAAAGTTAGAAGAAAGTTGAAGTCCTGACTGTATGTCAGGCATGACTGCAACTTATTTTTGACGAACAAGAGGAAAAAAGTAAGTTGCCGGTTTTATAAAAAAAAATACAAAGTACTCGTAGGTTTAATTAAAATTATCGTAATAATTCAGTATTTATTTTTGAAACACAATAGCACAGTAATATTAACTACCAGTATTTCGACTTCATACAAACAGACGAAACGCGGGCTGTACCTACGCGCCTCGATCTCGGGGCGCGCTCGGTACGTGTTCCCAATGTAATCTCTATCTTAACGTGGATGACATAAGGTAGCCGAGTCGTGTAAGTCGCATAAGCCTTATCATTTGTTTACGTGCTCGCAACTGTAGGTATGAATTTCAAAGAAACGGCTCAGTTAAATTACTGATGGATAATATTACCGTGACAAGTGGCTTACCTACTGTCTACTGACAGAATACCTACCTACCTAATGTTCTGCTTTTGATTTTGTATTTTTTATGTGTAGGTACACAAAGATTGTATGAGAAATCACACACCTTCGTCAGTGTTCCGATTTAGAAGAATATTATCAAAACAATTACATACGGAGCAAATAGATATATTTAAATATCCGTGCCGTGTTTAGAGTCGCAGCGAGCTATGGAGAGGGCTATGCTGCTTGGAGTTTCTCTGAGGGACATATTCGGAATGGAGTGATCCGTCAGAGAACCAAGGCCTATGTAACCAACATAGCTCAACGCATTAGCCATGGGATAGGCCTATGTCCAGCAGTAGAATAAGATACCTAGGCTATGTCGAGCGCCAAACAAAAAAAATACTGCGTCATACTGTGTTGTTGTGGGCAGGTGTGTTCCTTAGCCTCAGACTGTTATGCACCTTACTCGAATCGTCATCTTATTTTGTATAATTAAAAATCTGGACTTATTTCTGGGCATGTTTGTGTACCTATTTTATAAAAAAACTCTCACAGTTCACGTTCTTGGTAACAGTTTCTATGTTATTGACAATGTCGTACAAGATAGTAATTTCGGCAATCGGTTTCACATGGGAAAACGCACGTCGATTAACATCAAGCGCGCATGACGGTCAAGCGCATTTAAACTAATATTATTTTATTTATTATTTTTTATTTATTTATTTAATAAATTAATAACGCCAATTATACTAATGATAGATACATTAATTTTCTAACAAAATATTGCGAACAAAAGTAAAAAAAAGGTAATCAATTTATGTCATGATACAATAATTATGGTATGTTATGATAATTACGCACATTCATATATATTATGAAGAGACAACGCTGTGAACGGTCCACAAATGTTGGTTTGTGTACCTACGCTTCAAAAACTCAAAAAAATCTGCACGGATCGAGTTGAAATTTTATAATGATATATCCGCATCAAGGATTGCTTTTATCTAATTTTCGCATCACAATGTGACACAGCGAAGCGTAGCAGGGTAAGTATGTTGATTTTATATTTTGGTTGACGTGAAGGCACTTATCAGTATGTATTTTAGAAGATGTGCTTTTCTAACGAAGTCAAAATCTGCTGCTATAAATAATAAGTTTCAATACCTCTTCTAATCCATTATTCCGCAACGCCGTCCAAAAATCATGCGACAAAGAGAAATTATCAAGAGTTGCAACCCCCAATCTTCACCTGCACTCAGTTGGACAGCTTTCAAGTGGCGGCATGCTGCTGAATCTTATTATGTTATACCCTTCTATCATTCTACATAGTTAGGTCTTCTGGTGGTTCATATGACTTATACATTTTGTTCACGGGCCTGTAGTCTAACAGGTTGTAATCAAATAAAACAAAAACTATTAGTGCATATTAACACATTACAATTTTATTCATATATTTTCATAAGTTCTAAACTAAAATTATTAATGTCTTCAAAAATATTGTTAAAGTATAGGCTATTCACAATATTAGGCCGGTCAATTTAAATTATTATTTATATACCCGATTTTCGTATATTCATGACTATGGACGGAATTATACCAAAATTAACAATACAATTAGTAAAGCTCTGTGACTTTTTACATGATTACACAACGTATTTTACTTTAAAAACGTCGCTTTTTATTAATTTATTTTAATAGAATGTATGTATAGTTAGATAACTATGTATAAATCTAAAGCGTTTCGGTCATTCAGTCCGTAAATGGCTCTGATATCAAAAATATATGGCATATAATTCGTTCCTTCCAAGGATCTTTTTTTCAATAATCTCTTAACTTTTCAATCACTTTATAGTTACTACTCCTACGTTCAGTGAATAATGGAGCCTTTGGCTCGTAGCTATGAGTCCTAATACCGTTTTCAATGTATTTAGAAGGCTCTTTGTAGCCCCTGCTTTTTGTGACAGAGTTGATCTCTCTGGATTCTATGATCTCTTTGGAGCGGCCATCTTTTGAAGGCACCACTTTTTTGCTGACAGTCTCGACCGTGTCTGTGATGCTGGGCCGCTCTGGATCTCCGGACTTTGTGGTATATCTGTAAGTTTCAGAGTAGTTGTCACTGCTATTACTTCCTCTCCTAAGCGGAGATTTGACTCTTGTCTCCAGTCGTGATACGAATGGGCTTGTTTCCCTGTTTAGGGAATCGGTTTTGTATAAAGGCATTTTTCTTTCTTCTGAAATTCGTTCCCTGTAGTGAGGGGACGGTGTGCCGTAACGAGAGGACAGTCTGCTGCCGTCTGACTCATCATCGTGCAATGTCTGGTAAAGTTCCGGCGCTCGTTCCTTTAAACCTTTCAAAAATATTTTTTTCTTATCAGTGTCATCGAATGATTTTGAGTATCCATTGACGTGGCCGTTGCTGAGAGGTGTTTTAGCGTACCGCGCCCCAAAGAGTCCGTCGCGCCTGCGCTCCGTTTCTTTAGACACTGCGTCAGCGAGATCTCGTTGGCTGCGGTTGATGATGGACACTATACCAGGACTCTTTAGCTGTTCTGGAGTCTCATCTAGCCGGCTCAGGTGGGGGTTAGATTTGTACATTGTAGAGTAATTTCTGCTCATAGAAGACACGTAACGAGGGTGGGTTTCTTGTTCGGGCGCGCCCATAGCAAAACTCTTGCTACGATTAAGAGCTTTGTAGGTCCGCGCGGGTTTGGCGGGCCCGGGAGGGTATCCGTTTATTTTCCCGTCCGGAGTTGCTGTGACGTTGTTTGAGATGTTGACTGCACTGCTGGACCGTTTGTTGGGTGTGAGCCGATGCCAATATTTGTTCGAACTGGGTTTCTCCGCTTTTTCTTTTCTATCGTGTAATTTTCTTGGTAATGTCTGTGCGCTTCTGGAATAGTCCTCGTCTTCGACGTTCGGGTTTAGACGACTCGTGGAGTGACTGAGTCGGCCCAACGTGTTAGAGAACTGGCCTCTGAAAACAAAAAAAAAGATTAATCTATTTTTTGCTTTCTAAGAAAGGATTTATTGGCATCACACGATGAGCTTTGCCCACGTATTTTTATTGTTATCTCACTCGTCACAAAAAGTTGGCATTCTAGTAATTGGATTGAATGGGGAATCTCCTCCTACGCGCGTATACCCGGTCTTTGTCTAAGATTATTAAGTTACGCCTTTGTTGCTCTGTTGTTAGCGGGACAAGTGGAATGAATAATTGCGTGTAACGAGTCCAAGTGCGGCCTTGGTAAGTAGATCTGCCGCAATCTGCAAAGATAATTGTATCGTACTAATTTGCATTGACCACCTCTACGGTGCCGTACACCTGTTGTTTGTTCTAACATTTCCTACCAGTGACTCACTTGTCATTGTGAGACTGTATTTCTTAAAACTTATGTTTCACTTGACAAACGCGCGTGAGTCACAACTAGTAGACTAAATAAGGGCTGGTTTGTGAATAAAATGCTTATTTACCCTTAATAGGAACGACCGTGGACGACGCGCCTAAAAAGGCATGATATGCCGGAACGCAATGTCTTGATTAAACCTGTGTCGCAGCTTTTGATTGATAAAATAAATCCTTCATTTCTTGTTGTAAGTTAAATTAATCGCAGTAATGAGATCTATTCAATAACCTAGATACCTGTACATAGCTTAAATAATTGCATTAGAGACCGTAAAGTATTGCAGTTATTTTATCCACAATACGCTGCAGTACATGGTGGTTCTGATTATAATATACCTACTACTGAAAGAAAGAAAACCATCGTATTGATTTACGTAAAGGTACTTCAGCTTTTGGTTTGTATTGCATTGCAAACGCAAACAATATGAAACGATATTTATTTAGTAAACGATAGCACCAGAAATTCAATTGTTGCAATTTATTTTTCCATCGAATTCAGGTCATTTTCTAGTCAAAACCCTGTAGTTTTTTTAAATCGGTTTAGGAATCGACGATATTTTTGTCGTCTTTATATTGGACTTGATTTTTAAACAAAACCAAGTTTTTTAGATTAGCGTTGAATGTAACTAAGAATACATAATTATTAATTGAAAATGAATTGTTCATGATATGGTACCATTATAATTATTTTTATATGATATCAAAATAAATAATGGCTTCCCTAGCCGTAGTTATTTCGTAAATACAAATCTGTTTATGGGCCGTGATAAATAAATGGATTACGTTATACAGTATATTATAATTTTATGGCATTTTTTGTGCAACTTTGATTGTCTCATGATTTTAATTTATTGATTAACAACCGTGATAATCTGCGACTTTTTGTATAGGAAAGCAAAAAGCTCGACCCACCCACGTGTGTTTACATCACGCAAATTCTGCCTTTATTACATGAGTTCCTATCTGGTCGCCGTAACTCTATGATAATAGCTAACAGAAGCATTAATTAATTTTATGTTTGGATCGTGCGAGGGCGGACGCATGTATCAGTTGTAGGACAACATTCTGTTTAAGGCTCATTAGGTTTTTGTTTATGTGAATATAACTATGGTTTAATAGTTTCGGAATCATGGATAAAATTAGGATATCGCTGATATGGAAAAGCCACGGCTGTCTTACAAGGCGACAATGTAATTAATTATTTACGGAATAGCACGATCTTGATGTTTATTTCCGGACAACATAATTAATATTTGTTATATGGTTCTTTGTTTTATTAATTATAATGACTTGTCAACTTACGTAATTAATTGAAAGGAAGTAAACATTACGATCAATTACTATATCAGAAATTACAAGACAATAATTATTTACACTACAAAAAAATATTTAAATATGATAAAAGCCAATTGCACGAATGGTGAACGGTAGAGGAATGTCCGTGTAGAGTACTGACCTGTCCCTGTGTTGCGAGTCTCGGCCGTCGGCGGCGGCGGCGCGCTTCTGACTGCCCTCGTACTTGTGCTCGCGGCCGTAGATGCTGGGTGCGAAGGGGTCCTCCCCGAGGTAGTACCGGTGGGGCGGCGCGGGGCCCGGCGCGGGGGCCGGCGGCGCCAGCTCCGCGCCGTACTGCCGGTACGTGCGCTCCGGCGACGGCGAGCGCGAGCCGCGCCACCGCGCGCGCCGCTCCGCCGACGCCGACCGGATCTTCCCCACGAGCTTCCTGATAGAATTCCCGATCGCGGTGCCGACAGACTTGCGCGCCGGCGACTGCCGCTGACCTCCGTCGGCGAACCGCGTTTTCTGATTCTGTTTGCGCTCGTCGCGGTCGCTACGACGGCGAGGCGGCTCGCGCTCGGGCCCGCGGCGGTCGCGCGGCGGGGAGTAGTCGGGCGGCGGCTCGACGGCGCCCTCCTCGCGAGAGTCGCGGGAACGCCCCGAGTTGTCGTTGCGAGAGGAACTGCGGTAACCGCTGTCGTACCGGTGCTCGTCTGACAGCCGCTGCTTGAGAAGCCGCTTGCGCTCGGGCGCTACGGGCCGGTACTCCTCCTCTACCGAAGGCTCCCGGAACGAGCGGTCTGTCTCGAGAGGCCGAAATGGGGAACCACGCGGTGGGCTGTGCACCGTCGACGACGACACGTAGGCGGAGTCGTCCCGAGACGGCGGCGGCGGGTGCCGGCGCGTCGTCGGCGGCGACTCGCGCTTGTACACGCGCCGCGGGGACGCCTCCCGCACGCGCTCCTCGCTCGCGTACGGCGGCGATGGCGACGGCTCCGGCATCCTAGGCTTCGTGGGGCGGCGTTGCGACCAGTCTGCTATGCCCTTAAAATAACCCCCGGTGCGGTTTTGAGGAACGGTCGTTCGTTGTTCGTCGGACGGAGTCGAAGACTTTGTCTTGCGAAGGACGCGATCACCGTATACCGGCGGAGGGGGCGCCGCGGTCGTCTTCCCGTAGTAGCCCTCGTCCTCGCTCGCCTTGTTCTTGAAGAAGGTGGGTTCGGGGCGGCGCTCTATCTCCTCGGCGATAGAGTCGTGCGAGGAGCGCGACTCGCTGCCGAAGTGGTTCTCGAGCCACTTCGAAGTTTCGTTTTTCCTCGTCTCCTCTTCGATGTCGAAATCGACGGGCCGTTTGTAGTCCTTGTCGAGATCTGTAAGCAGAACAGAGCGGGCGTGAGTGGGACGCGCGGACGGGCGCGCGCGCTGCGGGCCGCGGCGGAGTGCGCCTGCGCACTGCGCGCGTCTCCAGCGCCGACACCGACACCGACAATAAGTTTGCCAAACCAAACCAGCGAAGGTCAATGCGATGTAAACCCGAAACGTCTTTACTTAGCCACCGCAATGCAGTCGACGTGAAACAGCGCCGACTTGTTGAGGTTAAACTATTGACCGAATGATAATCTGTATATATATATATATGTCACTATAATAGTTTTACGGTTTGTTTGTGATATTACATAACTATGTTACAACCGGTTAGTGTCGTCGTTTAACTTTGCATATCTATTTATACGCTCTAAGGTAATTTTGTTCTATTGTTCTGACGAAATAAAGGGCATATCGTGGAATGGTTCAGTTTTATTGTGCGTTAAAATATTACCTATGCCTTTATTAAATGTTGGATATAATAATTATAAAATCAATTTCGAAGTTAATATTGAAAACTATTTGTGACAAAACACAGCTGTAACTATTATTTAATTTATTGCTATGCCTTCAAACTGTTGCTCACTATTTAAATAGTTTACTGAAAATATAATTTACCTCCGATAGGTATACGTTGATTTATAACAAAACCGTACAATTGTTAAATTACACCACACTTATTCAAATACTGGTTAGTGACTCATTTTAAGAACCTATTCAAAACGTTAACACATGTTTATACAACAAACGTACATAATCTATAATTAAAATTGATTTTGTGTGATGATTTGAATATTCGAATAAATTATAGTGTCTTTCATGTATGTCATTACATCTATTATAACTGCATAATTCAAACGTATGCACTGTTCTTCTTCTTCATCTTTTCATTATAATTTTGTTTGTTTTATACATTTTTACTAGTTACAAATAGTTATTATGTTACTGTTAAACAAATTAAGATACATATTAAATTACTGTAGCAACGCCTACAAAGCTCTACGGGATCTTTTAGGGGATCATCCATAATGTTTTAATTTTGTTTCCCTTAAAAGTATTTTACTTCAAATTACATCAAAAGTTTGGTTAAATTCTGATGAATTTCATGACAATTCTCATAAAGTTTTAATAGCCGTTTCCTAACCAATTTGACAGCCAAAGAGCGTAGGCAAGGATTGGGTAAGAGCTAAGCCCATTGACTCGCCTTAAAGTCCGAATGTTGACATGTTTGTTTAAAATTGCCCACTTATTCTTTACCAGCCACTTGTTTACAAACTCCTTGTGTAGTTTGAAAGTATTTTGTAAATTTATGTCTCCATTGTATTCCGTTGAGCGTTGGAAAACTTACATTAAATCGATTACTTATTTATATAATATTATAATCATTTTTTTAACCGTCTCGTGTGATTATAACATTTGGTGATAATGGGTATCCCGCCATGTTCTGCGGGAGAATATATTACAATAGATTTTTTGACTAGGTCATAAAATGAAAAAAAAATCAACGTATTATTCCCGCAAATGTATGTCACGTAACCGCTTAATAGATTTGTACACGGATGTCGTGGATTTGTATGATAAAGTTACAAACGAACACAAGCACATAAACCTATTTCTGTATAACCTACATTTTTTTATTAAATACTCACAGACAGAATTAGTTAGTTTAATTATTTAATTAATTTTTTTTAATGGATTTGAATGAATGATGAATCAAGTCTGTGATTTAAAATTTATAAAATGTGGTGACTTCATGGAAGACAGACAATTACAGTAAGTACAAACCACCTACCACATCCACGGAGAAAGCTAATGACTCACGGACCTAGTGGGACACTTTGATGAGACAATGGATTATGGCCATTTGTATGTTTTAATTAATCTTATTTTGGAAGCTGTGCTTTCTCCACCTACATGCTTGGGTAAAGAATATTACCTAGACAGAGGCAATAATAGAGCTACCTACACTTCAATTAATTCAGGTCATAGTAACAAAGAGTGAACTCAGCAATGAGGAGAGAAAACAAGATAACCAATTGATCACGATAATGGTGAAGAGAAAACTGTTGTCACAGGACTCACTCTAGTCTATAGAAATATTTCAATACTAAATTATTAGTCAAGTGTCTCTTTTAGGTTTGCGTACGTAATAATCAGACTAACCAAAAGATAGTTATGGTTTATACACCTTGGAGACACATCCAGATTTTAAAGTAAACCCTCGGTAGAGTGGTAGAAATCTTGCGAGATGGGAACACCAAGTTTTTTGCACGATGCGGTGTAAGGCCAAAATGTCAAAGCTTTGGATAGATTATCTTGAACGCTTCGACTTCGTAATCTGAATTCTTTGCAACGATAATCTGAATTGAAATATAACATTAAACTCCATATAAAAAATGTTTTTTGCATTTATTTTGTTTGAAAATGCTATAAATAAATATACATGATCTATATCTATAGATAAGCCTTTTCGTAACCACGGCTGTTTTACGCGATAGAAACGTTGAGGTAAGTTAAAATTGCCATCAAATCCTTTATAATATAATGTTTTTCATTCAACATAATGGTGCACAAGAGCATGACATAATATCACCAAGCAGCCATGAAACATGTGCGATAGAGCAACCGCACTAGTAAGGCATAATTGAATAACATGGCTGGCCTGCCCACGGCGCCATGATCGTGAACTTTTATGGCAACTCGTCCGGCCTCAGCTAACGTCGTTTTGCTAATTTCATGTTAATTTTCCGTAAGTACTAGTTAATAAGACAAATAAATGCAGCGGGTGCAGCGAGCGGTAACGTACGATAATAGAGATCAGCGGAGCTTGAGTCTACTAAAATTGCACTTTTTTTGACGTATCGTCATTTGAATGAAATCGCATTGAGTTTTTATATCTTGGTTACTATTTTAAAGGTTACTGAGGTCAGCATGTTGTATATTTAAGATATGCAACTGTCGTATAAAAAATCATGAAACTGCGCAATTGAGATGCGCATATCACATTAATTCGTGTGTTAATTTACACTAGTATTGTCAATTACGGGACATTTACAAAGATAAATGGTGGAGTGAGTCTACCATCTACTTATGAGTATCTACTACTCTCCATACTCGCTTTGCTTTGGGGCTAGATGATGCTGTGTGAAAAATGTCGACAGTAAAATTTACAAAATGGACATTTTATTATCTCACTGTAATACTTGGTCGACATAACCCGTTGCCAAATGTTTGTACTTTACTCTTCAGGTCATTAAATGTTTTAAGGTACTTTAGTGTTTATGTCATCGTGGTTATTTTTGTTATACCTTTAAACGACCAATTATTGTAGGTGTATATATTATATACTAATATTATAAAGCTGATCATCACTACGTAATTCGTACCTGCCTAAATATCATTTTAAAAACCTTTTTGTTTTTTTTTTAATAAATAATAAAATAATAATATAGGTACTGCCTATATTATCCTTGTAATTAAGTGAACTGGGAAGCGTACCAAGATAAGATTTTATGTAATATGGTCACGATAGATCACAGGTATAGCTCTCACGTTAATTAAGTTACAAATACACGTATCATCTTTTGATTTATTGTTATTTATTTTGCAATTTTGACATAAGGTCAATAATACCTATTGTTTTATCAATCAATAAGTACAAATGTAAACGAAACCGTATTCATATCTATTATTATATGACTTTGTGGACGTCTATTTGTGTTGACATTTTAAATTGTGACTTCATTTATGTGTAATCGCTTTAAAAATTAGAGTTATTATACGAAACGAATTCGTTAATATGTGTTTCAAGTTTATACATTAAAGAAAATTTTGCAGAAAGATTATGCTCTTACGAATTTTAGTGTTAAGAACTGATGCGCTCGAGATCATGGACATTAGGATTCGTAACGGATTCCGATCACTTAATTTATTGCGCAACCAACCTACCTCACATTCCACGAATTTTAGCCACTACAACACCAACACTATGTCAATATCACGCTTCACAATCGATTGCATTTAATAAAATCGATAGATTGGTAGACAGAGGCGTATTGTCTCGCGACACGGAACGTTTTGCGACCAAGGCAAACAACCTGACACTGGGTTGGCTCTATTAGCATTTGCGTTCGTTGTAAACTCCGATCAAACAGGTATATGATCAAAAGACCATATTTGGATCGATAAACTATGAATGGGCCGAGTAGATGTTGAAACGAATTGGGCTATAATGTGGATATTAGGTATATTCTACATCATTATCATTCACAATCTTCTTTACCGCACTGCCTTTACCTCGGTCTTGTGCCAATCGTCTCCTGGTTCGACCCGCAATAAGCACCAACGCCAACATTCTAATCGGGCATTCATCATCATCTTATCCTTTTCCCACTAACTGGTGTACACACAGCACAGCACATCAATTTTACTCTTGCACTTAAATCTATCATCCGTCATTTTATCTTTCGTTTTTTTGCACGTAGTACAACCTATTGAAGTCCTCTCATACAATTTATCCCCATCTTTTATGCGCTCCCCCCTCCCCCTCACGTCATCAAGTTTAACGATCTCATTATATAGAGCAAGATATAAATTATTTGCGAGTTGTGTTCACTAATTCACTATCATCGTGTATATGCAAATAACGCCAAATGAATATCGATATAATCAAGACTATAATCATGCCAATAATAATTAATTGATGTATTGTGAAATTAACCGTACCGAGAGTATCGAAATCAATTAACATCTCAAACATTCATAGTGATTCCTCGTAAGGATTTCGTGAAACGTAGAACTTTAGAAAAGAAATATGGAAAGCTTCAAACACAGAAAGCTTGTAACCTAAGTAAGTTAATCTGTGGAAAGTTGAAGTGTCTTCAATACGAGTTTGCCTGCCAGGATTTTTGTTATTATTATAACTACAGGAGCCAGGGTCATCATAATAATAAATACAAAATAAATAACTATCAACTGGTGTTGTTGACAACAGTTATTTTTTAAAAGTAAGTCAGCCATTATTGCATACACATTGAGGACAAATAACTAAAGTACTTATATGTACTCAATGTGCATAAAATTGACGCAAAATAACTCATAAAAATAATCACCTGTTTTCATCATAATACTTTTATTTGGTAGAACGGCATGCGTTTTGTTGTTCCTGACCCATTTCTAATTTATTATTGAGGAATATGTTGACAGGTTTTTTTTAGCTTGTCTCAAATACGTACCCAATATTTGGTGTCAGCTATTGGAATAATAGGAATGAAGAGCGTATGATTACCCACTCAGATACTCAGAACGCTTATACCTACGAGTAGGTACTAAGCCAGAAGAGGTGTGACGTGTGGTGTACTTTTCATTATTAATAACATTCACTTTTGGACTAACCCTGAACTAATCATTACTGAAAACTTACAAAGAACATAAAATATATACGTAGATCGACTTAACAGTGACCACGATGACAGTTTACATTCCAAGCAAGATGCATACCTAAGACCAAAACTAAGCTAAAAGTTGTGTCTCAGGGATCGAGCGCAAGCATACCTATTAAAAAAAATGTTGTACTTTGTACAAAAATAAAAGCTAATTGATTATCCTAAGTATATGAGAGATAAACATTGTCGAAACAGAATAAACTTACTACGACAAGAAACAAAACTACTCGTAAAAAAGTAAAGAAAAATTGCGACTGTACCAAAAGTGAGAGTATGTTTGGGGATAAGTGGACTGAGGTAAGTGCTGCACCCGCTGTACTAAAGCTTGAGATACTTTACTTCAAATTGCTGTATAATATTACTATTACCACAATTAATTTAAAAATAGGAAATATTTTGAGGTACTTGAGCGCGACTGTTTAGTAGAAGCTACAGCTCCCTATACAAGCCACATACCTATCAAGATCTCAGTACCAATGGCCATGCGGTAGGGCATCATTATTGTTATAAACATTGGTAAGAGTTGGAAAAATTGGAGCTGCGTTTCACCGTGAGTGACGTGAGATGAGGTACTCTGAATATTATTTCATTTAGGTATTGGGCTCGCATATCCTGTATGATATTTTTGGAAAAATCAAAAAATGGGCTACCACAAAGATGAAACTGATATTTTGCTTTCGTAATTTAGAGTCAGAGCAATACTACAAATCAGAAAATAGTTACTACAGCAATACTAAAAATGTTTAAATTCATGAACAGTTTACGACCCCTTTTAGGATAGCCGTTCCGCGTAACCTTGTGTAATATGAGATGACAAGGTGTGAATAGTGACCATCTCATTCTGACAGGTACTCTCGTTGGTACTAACTACCTACTCCACGGCGAACCTTGCTTGTTTTCGGTTGTGAGTACGTATACCTACGAGTAAGGCTTTGACAACTGACATAACAAGTGAACAAAAACAGTTTGTATAAAATTAATGCTAAGCCTCCCGGGACCTTCGGTATCTTGAGATACTATCTTAGCCTTATTAGATACTAACCGCCCGATCCGGCTTCGTTCGGATATTATCATATACAAAAATAGGTAGGTATTATTAATCGAAATAAAAACTATCCCATCATTCAAGTTGGATCAAAGCGGCACACGGTGTGCAAATTTGATTAAAATCAGTTAAGTAGTTTAGGAGTTCATCGCGGACAAGCAACGTGATGCGTAATTTTTATAATTATGGTATGTCTATTAAGATTAAGAAGATTATTCCTGTAAGGACTATAATGTCCCAAATAAAAAGAGAAACGTTAAAATTATTTTATTAGTTATTTAAATTTATACTCAAAAATAATTATATTGAAATTACTTTTCGAGAAAGATTTTTCCTTTTCGGAGTGCTCAGTCTAAGAGAAAAAATTGACATCTGTAAAATTCTTTCGAACTCAAAATAGAGCTCAACTATAAAATAATATTCTAAACCAAGTTCATGACAAAATAATCTGAAATGTAGAATATTGGGGATAATAATTATTGTATTATCAATAAATTTAGACCAACACACGACAGGAATAATAAATTCGTGCTTATATGTATAACAAACTCCACACCTACATGAACAAAGGTACTTATGGTATTTGTTCCGTGTAACTATTTGATAAACCGCCATCTGTTAAGTGCAGACTACACCACTTACAACAACAGAAGCGCTTTCTTGAACCTTAAAAACTAACACATAATACTGCCATCTATTATCGACTAGCAGAACTATATCTAGTTCTCTATCTTACCATTTTGTCGGAGACGGCGCTGTCGTCGCATTCGCACTGACAAACTATCCCAATCATCGTCCATGTTCGGTTGACCTTCCCTTTCAACTGCAACAGAAAAATAAAGAGTCCTAAGTGTTTGGTGTATATATGTATAACAAATCAGATATAAAAATAAGTAAATGTTGATAATGACAAAATTTAATTCCATTTTGAATTTTAATCTGTTATAGAAGGATTTCCTGATTTTATGAAATAGCATTTTGTTTTCTGTGAACTTAAGCTATACCTACTCTCAACTTCACAGTCAATAGTGTCACTATTGACTGTGAAGTTGATTGACTGTGTATTTGTAAAAAAAAAAGTAATTTGCGTATCAAATTAATATTTTCGTAAATTAATTATATATCGTACGTAGGGTTGCCATCTGTAAAGTTTGGGAACCAGGACATGATCCGTGAAAATTCCGGACTTTCCAGATTATAGAGCCTAAAACCTGCACATGTCAACATTTCTTTACACATAGTTATGTGTAAAAAAATGTTATTATCTCTTCTTGCATTGTGATCAAGATGAAATCCGACCAGGGCGCTGCCCGGACGCCGTCCAAACTAGGACAAATCCGGGGAAACCCGGACGGATGGCAACCTTAATCGTACGTAACTGATATACTGAATTACAAATTGAATTCACATGATATAATTTATGTTTAACAATGATATTTTGTACTGATCTTATTATTTTAGTCTAATTTGTTTTTTTAAATCTTGTACCTACTTAAATTTAATATTTTGACATAAAACTAAATTGTCTGTATTTGTGGTAGAAATTAGCGAACTTATGTAGAATAGTACTATCTACGTATGTATACCTAATATGTGCATATCACCTAACTTCACAGACCAATCAAGATTATGATTATTATGATTAAATCCGCAAAATACCTAAATCATCGTCACCCATGGAGATGCTGAGAGCTGAAAGCTCAAACAAATGCGCATATCAATTTCCTGTGTAACTCAATGAAAATCGAAAAATTTGATAGATTTCGTAGTATCTAACAGAAATCAATGGTAAATAAAAAATGTACGTATATTAATTATGTATGTTTCTCGCGTACCTACACGAGAAACATACATAATAAGAAATAAGAAATACATGTTTCCCCCTACTTTTTCTTAGATGTATTACTACTTTCATGAGATCAATTGTTTTCTTCATACTTGCAACGTTTTTTCATCTAAAAACCTACTTTTTTTTTCTTTTTTTTTTACTGATTTGATACAGGTAGGTTTGATGATAATGGTGAAGAGATTTTCTAATATTTCAGAATGGCGCAAAGGGGTTAACTAAAGAATGGTGGTATTGACACAGAAGTTACTAATTACAGGCATACATAATATGTACAACTACCTAAGGGCCGAGATATACAGACAACTAAATAAGGCTGCTATAAGTATCTCAGTCTTTTGTGTCGATTACTTGTTAGTTGAGCTCGAACGTAAATCATGTAAATCAGCGTATCACTGCTTTTGTTATTTGGAACACAATTTAGACACGTTTATTATCTATAAAACATTCCACGCACTTGAGTGTTTGTAATGACGTTTACATTATACTCGATTGAAATTCTATGGTTCAAAACTGCATCGAAACACCTATAGCTCGCTCCACCATTTAACTATGATAAATATATCCTTACTATTTATACTTATACTTGCGGGATGATTAAGTCTGATGGTAAACAGCATATTTGCCTAAAACAGCGCCGTGCAGTTATTTGAACATGAGGAGACCGAATCACTGCCTAGCGCTATTTATAATTGCACTCGTCAGTCGTCCCAGAGATACAAAATGTTTTATTCCTCTGTCCTGTAATTTCTCTCAAAACATTTCCCTTCAGAACAGAACACAGTAATGTTTGATCTATACTATCGATATGTACAGTAACTAGCAAAGGTGTACGTCCTCAGATGGTCTCAGCAAAGAGTTAATGAAAAGTATACTTAGACTAGCAGCGCTCCGCGGTTTTATCCGGGCAGTTCCCGTTCCCGTTATTTTCCCGGAATAAAAGTGAATCTAAACTACTGTATTCCAAATTTCACCTCGATCCTTTCAGACGTTCACATTCACATGCTTGAGCTAAAAACATTCAATCATCTATACATTAAAATTAACATTAAAATTTCGCATTTAAATAAAAAAAATACAAAAATACTTTATTGAAACATATTACATTTAACAAGATCAATTGGAACCCATCAGCACCGAACTAGTATGTAATACTGTGTATCGGAACTTATAACTTAAAATTTATAGTATTAGTAGGATAGTAGGTAGAGCAGCGCCTCGCTATCTTGATCGCGTAGTTTACTTTCCCGTTATTTTTTTCGCGATGGAATGCCTTTAATACGTTATCCATAGTCCAGGCCAGGCCAGACTATAATCTAATTACGATCCAAATTTCAACCCGATCCGTGTAGGCGTTCCGACGTAATTGAGCAACAAACATCGAAATTTCGACGTGTGTAATATTAGTAGGATGCGAAGACAAAATGGGTTATATCCCGGGAATTTCATCAATTTTGGGTACCTATCTGAGGCAAGTTGAAAACTTGTCACATACCTCTCCTATTTGTTATGTATACCCCAACACAGAGGTTGGCAGACTTGGCTGGTGAGTAATCGGCACAAAATGAGTAACGAGAAATTACCATACCATTTTTATTTTGATAACGTCTTGCAAGGGTAAAAAAAATCAACTCTGATAGGGCAGTCCAAAGCGCCTTTAAAGATTTAGGGATAGTCCCGCTCGAACGGTTTTTTAGTAAAGGGATCAGTGAACTACGAGTACCTATGAGACGGCAAAAATGCATAGATAGCAATGGTACATACTTTGATTACATAAGTAAATTATATAGAAAAAAATCGACCTAATGTTCCTCCTTTACAAAGCACCAATTATCTTTATTTATTTTTTAATGTACCTATGGCAGCTGGCAGTGGGTTGCCTATACTAGCGACCTGAGTCTTCGGGTTAGCGCCAAAGGCGCAGGACCCAAAGAGAACCTAGTGGAATAGCATGGGGTGATACTTGAAACGCATTACAGCAGCTCGCCTCGCCTCAGACGGCTCGATCTCGGCTCGGGGCTAGTGCCGGGGGATAGAGTTTTGGCACCTTGTGCACTAGCGGAGTGGGACACCAATTTCATATGAGGGCCTAATAATAGGAGAGAAATGTGACAAGTTTTCAGCTTGTCTCAGATAACTCTTTCCAAAATTCGAAAAAAAATGCATTCTCGTAATAATAGTAGATGTAGGTAGAAGGTATTGTTACCTTCTTGCGTGCGCGTGCGCGAGTGTATCTGCGTGGCGAGCCGGCGGCCGCCCGCCATGAGGTCGGTGCTGCGCTGCCGCTCCTCGCAGCGGCGCCGCTCCGTGCCGCCCGCCACCTCCGTCGCGCTCTGATCGCTCTTCAGGGACTTAGCCTGAACAAACAGATCACATGTTACATATGTACCACATTATTCATCATTGGACGGATAATATAAAAAATAAAATTGGCAAAAGATAAAATTGGTAAAAATAAAAAGTGAACACTAATAACTCAGAATTTGGTAGCTCACGTTGGAAACCGGAGGGCGTGGCCATCACCATGGGCTTCCAGATTATTCGAGTTTACCCGAAGATTTCTTTTATATACAAACGTATTGCTTCAGCTCTATTAACAGCCCACTGTGTGTGTGTGTATATCTGTGTGTGGTGCGCCTAAAGAAGTGTTCACTTCAATAAAATACACAAAAACTTGAAAACTAAAAAGAGAGTAGCAGTTAGCGATCTAACCGCTTAAAACGATCTCAGAGAAGTATAGAGCATAAACAGGCCACTGTTTGTTTCAACAGCAGGACACGAGATTTTAAGAGAGTGTCAAATTCTCGATGATATGGTTCTTCGAATATGTCGATTTTTAATGTACAAGATACAAACCATTTCAGACATAAAACTAACGTTTCTTCATGAGTTCATCATGAACAAGACTTCCATCACAATATTTGTATTAATTTTTTTCAAATCTTAAAGGTTGTCATCAGTAGGTAATCCCTTTTTCCAAAACCACAAGTAAACTCACGAGATGATTTGAAGAAATACCTTTGGCAAAATGAGTGAACGCGAGGTGTTCTCTCACAGTCTCACATATACTTAATTTTATCGCCTTCTAACATTAATATGGATGATTGATATGGCGTTGCTATTATATATATTACTAGATGTCTGCCCCGGCTTCGCCCGTGGTACATATATAGCACTCATCAGGATCCCGTACATATACAACGGTGAAAGAATGACTGAAATCGATTCAGTCTTTGGTTCAGTCATTCCTGAGAATATCGCTTTCAAACAAAACACCTCTTCAGCTACCTGCTTCGCCACCTGTTGGAAATTGTTCGTACCAACTCAGTTTTAGAAACAAATTTGATTAGCAAAGGTTTATATTCTATGACGCGATCTTAGACACATGCTGTCATGTGGCATGTCAAAGCACGAAACGTACGAAAACTCTCAAAAAGGAATATTTTTTCCCGATTTTGTTACATTCTTGATTCATGCTCCGCTTCTATTAACAGTAGCGTTATGTTCTATAACCTTCCTCGATAAATGGACTATCCAATAGAAAAATAATCTTTCAATTCGGACCAGTACTTCCCGAGATCCTAGCATTCAAACAAACTCTTCAGCTTTATAATATTAGTATAGAGTATAGTTATATTATGTACAACGGTATATACTATAAAAAATAAAAATGTTATTAATGTGGCGATACCTACGAGTATAACCGAGCAAAATAATAATAAACAAAGACAATAAACTGATCTCATTCCCACCTCTAGCGGGTTTAAAGGTCCGCTCGCGTGAGTTTGTAAAGATCGTATGAATTTGTCTAACCTCTTCCTTCGACAGCTCCTCGTCACAGACTCGCTCTTGCTCTTTCGTGTGTCGTGTCTCGGTGACTATCGTCCCGTCGGGGCGAAGCGCTCGTAGCTCCTCCTACAAAATTGAATAAAAACAGATTAAAAAGAGCAGGGATATTGTAAATAGTCGTAAAAAATAAATAGCACGTGGAAACTGTTTAATTTTTTTTAATGTAAACTTTTTTCGCATTTATATCAGTGCAGTGATTGTCATCGTGAAGTAAATTTATGACAAGAATCCAACACGAGACGAGCAGAACCATAGCCTGATGGTTAGCAGCACGCCTGACCATAACAGCGCAATGTCACGCAGCGATGGAAACATGGCGAGTCCCAAAATTTACCTAGCACTGCACTGCGCTCGTCAAACCAGAACACAGTGATGTTTGCACATTACTGTTTGGCGGTACAATAACTGGCAAAAGTATGGTACTTCTCCAGGTGGACTCTGCGAAAAGTCTTACCTCTACCACAAGATTTGCTCGTAGGTATTGTTTTATCGTATGTTTGAAATAGTGTACACACCGTATCATCTGTGGTGACGGTGGTATTGTAGGCAACTGTGTCTTTAACCAGGCGCGGCCCGCGCGGCACCAGCGCCAGTTGGTGCTCGGTCTGTGTCTTCAGAGCATCGCGGATGTCTTCCTCAGGGGTCTCGTTTACCGCTGATATTAAAGCCTGCGGACAAATTAAATAAATATATTGTTATTGGTACGAGCGACTTACTTCATTTCGAAAATAGTGTATCTATTACATAAATGGAGGGAAAATAAGTGAATAAACGTCCTATACATCAATTTCAGTAAATGTTCTAGGCAAGTGAATTACATCTTAAACAGGATTGACACTTTCCGTCCAGTCAGTTATAGTCATATTATTTCGTTAGTTTTATTACTTTTATATATACATATATATATATATATTAAACGTATATTTGCACTTAGTATTATTTGAAACTGTCATCTTATCACGGTAATATGTAATGAAATTAACTTTATTATTTAAACCACATAGGAGAGTCGCACATTAAGATAAGATTGCGCTGCGCATCTCTGCCGAATGTCGGATGGTCTTTGAGCTAAACCATTCCTATTTCTATGGAATTCAGTCGGCGTAAAGCAGACCAAAAAAGCGGTGGCGAGACGACCTAGACCCATATCAGACAAGTGGAAAGAGGGCAGGGAGGCCTTTTTCCAATATAGGGACAAAACGGACTCTTAGTAATTAAAATCAATCACACATGAATTACGTTGGACTCGTCCCTAGAGCAAAGAAGTTATAAAAGAGCATAAATGCCCAGTACCCAACCCAACATCCTCTTCTTAGTGCATACTCAAGAGGAAAAAGGAGACCCTAACAAACGGGCACCGGGTCACGCATCCTTACCATCCATGAACCTCAGGGATTGACATACGAGTCGATCATCGTAATTAAAACTAAGGCATGAAGCTGCACGAGAGCGTGCTTTATGCGATCGTCGCAATCTCACGGCACACGGGGACCTTCACATACTATGCTGACGACACTGATGACGCCATCGGTCGGTTTGTACGACGAGCGTTAGCTGCAACACCGAAGACCATCCGAGAAGTCAACGTGCATATGGCTATCAAGGACAAAAATGCGGCCGTAGTGGAGGCTCTGGGCCGGGAGGAGGCGGCTTAAGCAAAAGACGATGTCGAGTCGATTACTATCGGAATCCCAACCGGTAGTGATCGGCAACAGACGAAATCCGACGGACTAGTACTAGACTTATGTTCAAAATGTTCACAATACCCCCCTATTTTCCCCTTCTTCAGCTAATCCAAGAAATATATTTAAAAAAAATTTGATTGTAATGACAAAGGTTACGGACCCCTGAGTCTGTGAAGTGGCTAAAATTAATAAAAATAAAAACGTTGGACTCGTCGTTTCGGTTTTAAAAAGTCATGATAGCCCAGTGGTGAGAACATGCGATATCTCGTCTGCCCCTATGAGTACTTTTCCACGCTCAGATATACCAGTTTATCATTTATTTATTTTTTAAATAAAGAGTGACGAGACGATCAGGACATGTGCCTGATGGTAAGCAACATGCCTGACACATAACAGCACAGTGACACGCAAATATTTATCATGATCAAGAAATCCCTCTTTCAAGCAATCGTATCATCCGACATCCCACATCGTAGACTAAGGCCTTGACTCCTGCTATGACAGTAGAAAAAAATCGCCGCTGCTGATATACAATGCCACATTTATAGTTATTTAATTTTCATTTCCACCTTAGCGTCAATTTATAAACTATTGTTAAGTAATTACTGTGTTTGCAACCCCCGCTAATTAATTGCACCACACAAAAGTATTTACTTACAAATTAAAGACGACCTCTATCGTTGTCTTTTTATATCTGCAATAGAGTATAAACATAGAGAAACAGAAAATGTGTTTGACACATGAAATTGACATGAAACAGATAAATCAAAATATATGGTTCGGGTTTAATAATTATTTATTTGCATAAAATATACAAAATGGCATTGGGACTAAACTACAAAAAAGCGGCAGATTACTGGGCTAATATACCGGCCACAATCGACGGAGTGCTCGGTGGTTTTGGGTACATTTCGGACATTGACATCAACGGTTCCAAAGCTTTCTTAGAAAAAGTTTTTGCACTAGACAACCCACCAGGAATTAAACTGGCTTTAGATTGTGGTGCTGGAGTCGGCCGTGTTACCAAACACCTGCTGATGTCTCGATTCGACAAGGTCGATTTACTCGAGCAGGAAAGTAAGTTCATTAACGCCGCCAAACAATTGATCGGCGCAGACAATGCTAAATTAGGAACGCTATACCATGATAGCCTACAGAAATTCAAATTTGATCAGCACAAAAGATACGACTTAATTTGGTGCCAATGGATACTGTGCCACATAAATGATTTTGACGTCGTTGCATTCTTAAAAAAAAGCTGTGCTGCATTAAAAGATAATGGAGTTATCATAGTGAAAGAAAACATAAACTCTATCAATGAAATCGACTTCGATGAAGAAGATTCGTTAATAACGAGGCCTCTGGATCATATGATTGAGTTGTTCAAGGACGCAAATTTAAAAGTAGCACTAAATGAAGTACAAAAAGGCTTTCCAGACGATATATATCCGGTACGTTCTTTTTTATTGATTCCGAGAAGTTGTCAATCGCTTGACGAGGTTGTTTTCGAGATGGAAAAGACGAAACCAACGCGTAGACCAAATCGATTTCACAGCGAAATAAGTTTATAATAATTATAATAATATTGAGAGTAGATTGTTACATATGGTTTTTAATCGGATTTTGTATATCATAGCAGCAGTGTTTCAAGTTTATTCATGCGTAATATATTGTTGTTTAGAAATGATCTGAATTTGCATTTGATTAAGTAGTAAGTCGTGGGTTGAATTCGTGATTGTGTCGTTTAATAAATTAGGATCCCGGGCGTACCGTGGTTTTGTGATGATGTTTGTTGGCGCAATCTCTCTTCTCAGTTACAATGAGCTTTGTTGCATCAGATCCAATACTATTATTACTGTGCTTTCTATGTAGCTTCATAAACAGTTGAAGTTCCCATTGCTTGGTCATCACTCACAAGGAGAGTCAACAATCCAAGGCGAAATGGCCAGCGTGGTGGATTATGATGACACGTTGGCAAATGACACATGACCTCGAAAGATGGATTTCTTAGAACAAATCAGTTGCTTTATAATGTTTTCCTTCATTTTTAGGGTTCCGTAGCCAAATGGCAAAATACGGGACCTTATAGATTCGTCATGTCTGTCTGTCTGTCCGTCCGTATGTCACAGCCACTTTTCTCCGAAACTATAAGAGCTATACTATGGAAACTTGGTAAGTAGATGTAGTCTGTAAACCGCATTAAGATTTTGATACAAAAAAATAGAAAAAAAACAAACATTTTTAGGGGTGTCCCATGTAGAACTGAAATTCAAAAAAAAATTTTGATCAATACCATACGTGTGGTTTATTTATGGATAGGTCATTAAAATTATATTGAAGTTTCTAGCATTTTTTTTTTCTAAACTGAATAGTTTGCGCGAGGGACTCTTCCAAAGTGGTAAAAAGTGTAACCTCTGTAACTTCTGAAATAAGAGAATGACAAAAATAAAAAAAGGGTATGATGTTATGATGTACATTACCATGAAAACTATCAACGAAAATTGGTTTGAATGAGACCTAGTAAGTAGTTTTATTTTAATATGTCATAAATTGACTATTGTTAAAACACTGATCAAAGTAACAACGAACTACAAGAACTTTTATATTATGTGACTTGCTGCTACGGAAGCCTTCATGGGCGAGTTAGACTCGCACTTGACCACTTTTATTAAATCTAGATGATAATAATGACGAACTTGTCTATACCTACGTTTGCACTTGAGAAACTAATCAAAGGTGCATTTGGGTTTCGAACCTACGACCCCACGCTTAAGAAAACGTACACATACAACGTCAATACACAACACAACGGCAATGGGCCACCATGGCTTCCGGAAATGTTTTTTTTTAAATATAGTATAGACTGTAACTAATAAAGACTCTATACTATATAAAGTGACGAGACGAGCAGGACATGTGCCTGATGGTATGCAACATGCCTGCCACATTACAGCACAGTGACACGCAGCTATTGGAACATGAAGAGCCCAAATCATTACACATAGCACTGCGCTGCGCTCGTCACTCGGAGATCTAAGATATAGTTCTAAGCCATATAATTTCTCTGGTATGGCCGTGTAGCCTTTATTTCGTTCATTGTAATATAAGCATAGAGCGCGACCTATGTTTTATTGTGTCAGTCTTTGTTTCCGTATAACCGCGCGTGGCCTACTATGGTGCAATTTCAATTGAATGCGGCGAGCAATAATGGTGTATCTTTAGTAATTAGCCAGTGATCGCGGTTTCTATCATAGAACAGTTAGCGATGAAAATCGCACGGCACTATATTATTAGGGCCTCGGCTATCTCACTGATTTGTAGTCTGCCTTTTGCCCGACAATTTTCAGTTACTGTTATGGAATTACTCGCATCGTTCTTTTTATTTTCTCGGAACTATTTAATTTTTACTCAGAGACTATCTAGAACTTTTTCTCTATTTGTATAAAAAATATTTGTTTTTAAATGAGGATTTGTTCGAAACTTTTATTTACATAGTTCGTTGGTTGAAAGTAGCACCCCGGCCTAATTCTCTGAAACATGGTATTGTTATGTGAATTATTTTTGTCAACAAACTTATAAAAGGTCACCGTGACCGAAAATAGTGATTGTTTACAATTTCTCTTCGCATAGCTTCGACAAGATTTAACGTTACTCTTAGTATAGATACTCCTCCATTAAAATGAGTTCGTACTCAAAGTGCCTGGTCGTGACTAACTGTAACTTAGAATTTATTACTAATTATAGTATAGTATAAAAAATAAATTGCTACGCAATGTAGTTAATTGCAAAATTAGCTCTATCCGCTCTATGATTTTTTTCAATTTGAATGATGCTAGTACGCCTAAGGTCAACGTCCTTGGTATAAATGTTTATTATACATCATTAAAAAAATTAAAATGATTGCTGCTAGCGTCATTTCTATCGTTTTTATATTGTGAAATAAGTAAAAATAATAAGTTGCAAATTCTGAATTTACGTCAGCGCAAAACAAGAACCTTTTATGGTATCCAGTTAACATCATTATTTGATACTAAGTTCAAAGATAAGTTAAGGAAGACGTGACTGTATTTGGAGGCAAAACATCATTGCGACTTGTTTTGTGAAACTTGAAATGTACTTGTTGATGCTAGGTTGGTGATGTTGTTATCCATTACTTAGGTTGCTACTGTTATTTGCTTATTACGTAATTAACCACCCTCGGTTTACTGCCCTTGTTAGCGACAAACTAGGCTATTATCAAGTTGTCTTTTTGTAGTTACCATACATTTTTCTAATTATATTCTTGGTTTTGAAAGTATTAGGTACCAAGTTACATAACGCATAAAATATACCAGCATAAACTGTAACGGGTATCTACACCCTAAATTTGTGTGATAGCTAAGCGATACTTTGTAGTGATACGCTAAGAGCAATACAAACATACAATATTTTACACTTTTAATAATAAAGTTGTTATATCGTTGTATTTATTATATCTATATATTTTATATAAAAATCAATGCCACTTTACGTTGTGAACTCCTCCTAAACGGCTGGAGCGATTTGAATGTTTTTTTTTGTATACGTTTGGGTAGGGCCCTGGATGGCTTAGATTCACAAACCAGCCCGGCAGATGGCGCTGCAGTAGTTATCTAGGTTATTATCCGAGCGAAGCCGGAACGGGCTGCTAGTATATGTATATAGTTATACTCTTTTTAGATTAATATAATAATGTGATAATTACTGAAAATATTTTTAAAAGTCAATCTGGGGATGAAAGTAATCGATAGCAGTTTTCATGTATCGTTCTTTCGGTATTAGCAATCTACGGACAATCGGGGAGTAGTGTAGATAGAACTGAAAATTAATAATTTACTTCTAAATAGTTCTATTTTAAAAATCTGTGCACCAAAGTATAAGGCATTCTCTTTGATATAAGGTAAAAGCAAGTACCTACTTAACTAAAAGTAGAACAAGTCGGACAACAATTCGGCGTCGACAACCGTTCTCATGCATGCGAATTTTGCAAAAAATCCAATTTCTCGCAAAAGGAGGTGATGGATATCTTTATAACATTCTGAGATTTTTTCATGTGACACTTTTTATGAGATCGTGCGAGAATGCTTTGTGAAAGGTAAACATCGTACAAATTGAACCTTGTATTTTGGCTTCTCAATACCTTATACGATTTTCTTGGCTATTAATGTAAATGTATTTGAGGTTTGTTTGAACCTAATTAAAATAGCGCTGCTTAAGAAGTGTAATTTAATCGAAGTTTTTATGAAATCCTGAAGTTAATTAAATACACGAAAAATTTAATCAACTATCTACATGTATACAGTTAAAAGCCACGATTTCTAATTCCCAGTTTTAAAGACCGCTTGTTAGATTATTCTATATTATATTCCTAACTCGCACGCCTTGTCGGCCATCGAATGAGATATCTCAGAGATAAAACCAAACGCAGTTAATTTTATACCCCAGCTTATCAAGTCCAACAACTATATGATTATGTGTAGGTATATGAGTTAGACATAGAACGATTTTCTCTTTAGACTTGTTTGCCTAGATTGTAGTTCACGTGCATAAATATGGGTGCACCTTGTGCTCGTTAATTAATAAAACACATGAATATGAGTTTTTATGGATATACCGGGTAGATGGAATTTAAAACTACTGTTTAAAATCTATGATTTCAAACGATACGATGATAAAAAATAATCGCACATATAGTTCGCAAAAAAACAATCACAAAACTTATAGATTACGAAAAATATTTATGATTTACTAAACTGTTACTAGCTGTTAACAATGATTTGCACTGGACTGGACTGAACTGCCCATTTCGCCTTCACGACAATGTATTATATGGTAGAGCATGTTTACCTAGAAGAAACTGATTCACTCCCTACTTTAAGTTACCATGATAAGATTGTAACCATCGGGAAAACCCCACTCAGGTAACGCCAATACTGTGCAGCTATAATTTCAAATAATGAACATGATAGATACTAAGAACAACGACGTAACTTAAACTATCACATTTCTAAACAGTCGTTGGTCAATGAGCTGAATAATACATTAGGTAATTGATTGCGCCTAAATTTTACATGATAAGCGCACGCAATGCATTAAACTGAAAGCTGCACGTTAGCTCTCTCCTGTCATACAGGACAACTTGTTACGTGGGTTGATTTGTTTTTGATCCGGCATCATGTTATCTAATATCATAAATGTGTCTTAATGTTCTAGATCTAGATAGCTTAAGCGATTGACTTATGTCAAAAAATTACCAGATGTTGTCAACTGGACATATTTAAATACAAAACGAAAGAATACCTACCTTGTGTTTTGACAGCGAATTCGCATATAATTATTAACTGGACATTAATTTAAACTTTAAACTTGATATACTATGTTTGCACATTGTAATGTTTAAATATTATAAATGTGAATGCAAAATAATAACATCCCCTGAAACCGAAGCTCCAATAAGGTGTAAAAAAATCTGGTTGCCTGTAAAGTCGGTTTTACGGGCGAAGATTTTACGTGACAACGTCTTTTTCTCGGTAGAATATTTATTGATATGAATATAATTAAATTGCACAATAGGAACAAGGAATTGAATGAAAATAAGAATTGCACAAATTTTAACTATAGAAATATATTTTGTTTACTAAAACATTGTACATGTAAACTTAAACTTAACTAATTCCTATTTGAGTGATTTTGTTGAGGATAGGACGATGATAGGAGAAATATGAAATGAAAGGAAGTGTTTCTGCTGTAATGTGTCTTGCGAAAGTCAAGTCGATAGTTGTTCCTTTTAACGTAGTTGACTTAGAAACGTTTGATACGCAATCAAGATTATACGTATTTTCATGAAATTAAGAAATTAATCAATCAATCATAGTTTACGATAATGAAATATCAGTGTACAATTATTTACCTTTATTGTTGTAGTTGTTGTAAATGACGAATCTAAGCACTCCACATTTTCACTACAGACACAGCTGACGATACTTTAACCACACGTGTGAACTTGTATTATGACGCTTTCTTGTTTTTCCAACGCCAAGAACGTTCGAGAAAGACAAAGACAGAGACACAAGCATGCGCCGATTCAATGCGCCTAATTCTCTAGTGCTGCGCGCGCGGCAGACCGATCATAGTTGAGTGGGAGAGAGACGCAAGGCATTCGGCGGGCCCTCTCTCTCGTTCGGTGACTCATCGTAACGTTACCGAGCGTTACACTTTTTTCATAAGTGACTCCCAGCCGCAACCTAATTTAAGACGTTGTCACGTCAAAAATAAAAGTAGCCGACGTGATAATGACAAGCGGATGAAGGCAATATGTCAAACGATTTCTAACTTGTAAGTGGAAAATTAAATTAAACGCAATAAATATTGCCATCAGATGACAGTGCCCATGAATAATGACACGTAAAGATGTAATTTGTCACTAGATGTTAACATTAATAATAATACATTATTTACATAAAATAATTAATAACGTAGATATATATTTCATTGAAATGCACTTAAGGCACATTATTAGCTAAGAAAAATAATGACACATTTCTTAATGGTTTTAAGGATTTCTATTTTGCTGTTATATAAGAGAAAAAATTAGAAAAAAAGGATAACTGATAAAGGGTATTGTGAAAATCATATTTTTTTAAATGTTCAATCTAGTTTTAACGCATTTTTATTAGCTTGGTTTGTTAAAAGTATGAATCGGTAAAAGTCAAAGCCACAGGTGAGTGTAATTTTTACTAAAATAAAACATCCTAAGTTATATAGATATTGATAAGATTGCTGAAATCTCTCATTACTATAAATCAAACGAATGCTAAAATGAGATTAAGATCTATGCGTCTATCATATTTCAAAACGAACACGAAGGTTAGAACAAAACCTAGGATATTATTGGACGGTTTCTCGATAATCTTCGCACAGTATCTCAAGATAATATCTTCTGACGTTTATCACCTTACTAATAGGCATTATTTTAGCTAAAATTCCTATGTAGTCTTCGTTGAAAATAATACTGCAAGGCTTAGTGTAACTCCAGACAAGATAATAATTCATAAGAAAATGTTAAACGTTGTTAGAAAGTTAGGTGTAGTTAATCTTGTACATATGTACAAACTTGAATGAAAGTCGAACTAGTAGTTACCAGTGACAGATCAAATGAAATAATAGCCTTAATGAAATAACGTTAACTTCGCTTTAAGGCTGATCCATACAGAAGACTAGATAACGGTAATTGCTAGAAAATATAACCATGTCGTGAGTAAGAAATGTTCTAGTATCACCATTAGTTTTACGAGGGCTGTTAGCTTAATCTTATATAGAATATTGATTGAGAACTTTCTAGATGTTGTGTGAGATTTTACATTTATCTATATTATCATTTTTCCCCTACTGGCTATGCACATCTTTCGTAAAAAGTTACAAACAATTTAACTCTTAGAAGAATACAGAATACAGAAAAAATATTGTAACGGAGTGGGGTGGAAAGTTTAACGTATATGGAATGCGGAAAGCTGATTGAAGAAGACAAACTTGCCACGACCTAACCGTCTTTCTAGAGATATCTGCCGCATCAGATTTGTTAACATGATGAGTGTTAAACTTAAAAATGTGTTGCGAAGTTTATTTTTATGTTCAGTTTTTGCCTGTCTAATAACAGCACAGTAACACGCAGCTATTGGAACATGAAGAGTCCAAATCATTACCTATCACTGCACTGCGCTCGTCCCCCAGAGACATAAGACGTTTTATCTCTATGTCCTGTAATTTCACTGGAAACATTGCCCTTCAAACCTGAACACAGTAATGTTTGCACATTACTTGTTGGCGGTAGAATACCTGGCAAAGGTGTATGTGTAGCACTTCCCCAGGCGGACTCTGTAAAGAGTCCTACCACTACAATATTTTAGGTATTTTAGGGAAAATAATAGGTTCGTTATCAAATGGCACGAATACCACGCCTCAGTTGGCCTTATAGGCTGTAATTTGAACTCGTAATGTTACACCGCTACACAAAATCGGCCGAATGTTCGATATTCAGAGCTAGGATATTTTCCCGAGATACCGTTCACATAAAATACATACCTACATAACAAATTGTACTCTAGTATGCGAGTGTGAACGTAATTTAATTTTTCTTGCAATGTTGTTACCAGCTTCTCGGTGATTAATGGGCCTGTTATTAAGTTGCTTCAAGAAGAGCCTGTATTCAGTGAACCAGATCAATATCAGAACTTAATTGGACCAGGGCCATTATTTTTATGGAATGAATGATTTGTGGCTCCTAGAGTGGAATTCACTAGAATAAACTCGCTGGTAGCACTATAAAATGGAATCGTTAAAACTGATCGTTGCAGTTTCCGCACTACATCTGACAGGTACTCAGGTGGGGTCGAACACGGCACGACTCTCGAGATATCTAACTTGTGCATCGGCCTTGAGTGGCGCGGGTGCGGCGTTGCTGCTTGTACGCCGTTCTGTGCGCGGTGACCTTTCCGCTCTTCTCTTCCCAACCAAGTTATTTATTGCCACCGAACGCGCGATAAATTCCCGGCATCTCTGGCTGGTACATCCGCGTTGTCTGCACCGCTACACTCACGTGAAATAGGTAACGAATTGTTCCGCGGTAGCTTTGAAAACGCTGACAACTGCCAACCTCTGATTTATACCCGACGAATGATTAATAGCAGCATCTCGAATACAGTTTGTAATGGAGAGGTCGTTACTCGGTACTCGCTAAAGCAACAATGGCTAGGAGAAATGTTTATTAGTTTGAATAATTGGCAGTTACGGTTAAATTTATGGACTATCAATGTTATTGCAAAACTTGTATTGTAATTCAACAACTAGGAAATGGAACTGCTCTTTCCCGCTGGGCCATAGACTTGTCTGAGCTTCTCAAGATCCCCTATCAACTTTCAACTTTGTACCGCTTGTAGCAGCAGGGTAGTTTTATCAATAGAGGAAACGTTATTTATTGACAACCTCACGGTTGTTCCATGAGTTATGAGGAGAACTTAGGAAAACACGACATGTAATAAGATACATATTTTATCATGCATTATACTAAGTACTCAGGAGACGGTATTTCATGTCAACACTATTTATGGTTTTACGAGTAACTAGCTATAAATCAATTGAGTACTCTGAAGTACATAATTTTTCCAAGTCAAATAGGGAGAAACCATTGGTAGCCAATAGAATACTTAAAAACGAAGAAAAGAAAATAATCTTGGACGTGGTCCGAAGATCCGGAGGAGAAATTACAAGTGCGGGGACGACAAGGTGAACCAGACTCTGTTATGGGCTGTGAAAGTTATTGCTCGATACTGTTGGGCGGACGTGTAACTTGCCTCGCAAATACCTGGCTAAGCATTATTGATCAACAGCCACCTATTAGAGGGCTCTGTGAAAGTTGCCCACAATCAGACAATTCAATAAGCGTTTGAGCTGCTAACACGTACAAGAGAGCTAATCGTCGCAATAAAAAGAAAAAGTAAAACAATTTTTCCAAGGCGCATGTCTTCTTTGATTAGTCCTACGGCCGGCCCGGCGGATCCGTGTGTCTCCATTGTTAGTGGCAAATGTTCCCACGAGCTTACCGACCGACATGGAACAAAAACATTACTGAAGCGTAATCACGAGTCCTTGACAATCACATTCAAGATGTTAAATCGAATTATTTTTGCAGCTTTATTGCTGTCGTCGCAGGAATTTGATTTGTTTCATTCGTTCACTTAACAGACAAGTGAATGGAGACTAATGGTAATTGGTGTTTTTGGACATAATAGGTTCACTGTTTTGATATCGGTTGTTATACTATGCGCTTAATCAATTGACAGGATTAATGATAACCGTATTAGCAACCCGTCCCAACTTCAAATCGGAAAACCTCCTATTTCAAAAGGAATCGCCTAATCGACCAGTAGGTATCGCTTTATTTAATTCGAATTTCTGAAGAACTGCATTAAAACTACCTACTATATTAAAAGATCTATTAATAATACTGGCGGAGTGATTTGGAAGATTACTTCACATTTATTAAACATTATTAGCAAATTTCAAATTCTTTGTTCATATAATAAATATTAAATGTTCAATTCCCTGACCAATAAAATAATTTTAAAATCATGAATCAAATCAAATAGTCACATTACTCAGATACCTAAATCTGTATATTATGTATTATTATGGTTTAATTCTCAGTATCGATTCAGTAATTTGTATTCATAAACTGAGTGTAAGCTCACGTATGCCGTTCCACGAATAACTTGCAAACGCAACATATTTGAATCAATCCGTGTTTGACCCATAATAAACCATTTGTATTCTGTTAAGGGTTCTGTAACATTTCAATCTTCTGAGTTCTGATTGATACGCAGACAAAGTCGGTTTTCATAAATTGCTGCGTAGATGGTAACCATTAATTATAGGTTTTATTATACCTACTTAAAATTAACTTTTCTCTGATTGTCTCATACTCATTAATTTTTTTCATATACTTTTTTATAAATACTTACTCAATATTATCAGGAAGTTGGCAATATTTTATGTGTATTAGGTGTCTACTTTTTTTAGGAGTTATGACAACCGATTAAACCTTCATTTCTATTTAGCTAGGGTTGGTTAACAATAGCACTACCACTACGACATTTTTAGTAGTACACTAATTTAAGTTGTGCTACACAACTATTGGTTGTATCAATAAACAAAACAAAATAAAACAATTTGATTATCTTTAACCTTCTCTATAAAAAGTGCAGCGTTCAGTTCCACTAGTACGCTACAATGGATATGTAGCATTGTGGCGAGTATCATAGTCAATTAAATTTCCAATTTTAGCCCTATAAACACAAGCGCCACTGTAATTAAGTTAAAGAAGTTTAAATAGTTTAAATTGCTAGATGTAGTTCAGTTATTTTAAGCACAGGATGTTGGAGCTGTTACGGAGGAGCTTAGTAACTATAGCCGCTTGAGGTTATTACGTTTCCGCTATGTGTGATATGTGTTTACCACTTTACAGTGGCAGAAACTATTCCCATAAAAGTATTATCCACTTCGAAATACCGGGCCAAAAAAATAAACTACTACATATAATTTCTATTTTTGTTTCATACGAATGTGAGACTTTTATAGAAGTTCACACACGTGTGTATTTATAATAGCACAAACATTAATAAGCAATGAATAAAGTGAGAATTTCTCTTTGTCTACGTGCAACCATCATAACATAACTGTCCAAAAGGAAGTACAATTACGTTCAGTTTCCCGTTAAGCAAACTCTGCACAAATTGTACAGTCTAAAAACGGTTTGTGTTTCACATGCAAATATTTCTATTAAAATACTAGCTGTACCCCTGCCACGCTTCGCTGTGGCACATTGTAATGCAAAAATTAGATAAAAACAATCCTTGATGCGGATTATATATCATTCTTAGAGATATAACATTTTAGATCTCTGGGTGACGAGCGCAGTGCAGTGCTAGGTAATGATTTGGACTCTTCTTGTTCCAATAGCTGCGTGTCACTGTGCTGTTATGTGGCAGGCATGTTGCTTACCATCAAGCACATGCCCTGCTCGTCACTTTTTATTTAAAAAAAAAATCTAAAATTTCAGCGATTCGATCGGTGCAGAACTTTTTGAGTTTTTGAAGCGTACACAAACCAACATAACATTTTTATATACATTCGGACGACTACTAAAAATGTGGCTACATAACTGTTTGTTTTAACAACAAACAATGCAATTTTAAGCATCGATAAAGTGAATTAACGTTCTAGCGGCTTTAGCAATAAAACATAAAATTTGGTCAGTGCAGTTATATTTTATATCGTGATTAAGTTCAAGCAGTAAAATGAACCGTAAGTGGTATCAATATAATAAATAAAATTATCTTTAAGACGGGTTAACTGGCCGTAGTTGTTACTAGAGAAGCTCTGTTCGTGTGGTTTACGAGTTAGATGCCTAGTAAGTTTAGAGGTTTGCATGCCACGGGGACATTTATATTCAAAGAGCAATGTTGCTGTGCGGCCATGTGGTGACTATTAGTTATTCAAGTCGTGTGCAACTACCCCGCCATTGGACACAATAATATGTGATAACTTTAGCAATATTTCGATACAACAAAGATATTGTCATTTAGATGGTGCGGAAATACGTGGGCAAATATGTGCACATTCCTTTTTTATATTGACGATATCTTATTCATAAAATAGGACGACACCGCATGAAATTTGTAAAACTGACTATATCCGTTTTGATCTGTTAGCTTTCCTCTATAAAGAACCAATTATTCATGAACAATGTACACAGTAATCACAGTTTATATACCGAAAATTATTATATTGCATTTGTTTCAATACTTATCACATTATGTAGCATACAATAAAGGGTATTATGGATTGTATCCAAGTATGCAAATCAGTTTTTCGATAACATTCACAAGGAAGCTGAGTAAGTACTACACAGATGCTATCTACTTCCAATACTTCCGATTACCTGTAAGTGACAGGAAATCGGTAGAGCGTGCACATTTATATAACAACGCATAACTAAAAAAGGAAACGCTACTTTATTCAAGCAAATTGCTACATTGTCTTTTATATTTCCCGCTTGTCAATGCAAGAGTTGATATTTATAGTAGAAAGTGGTTCTAAAATTCATCTTAAGCTTACTCTCAAAAGAAATTCAAAAATATTTTCTTAAGTTAATTTATAAAATCTTTAAATTACAATGGAATACTTAGGTAATACTAATTCTCAAGTTATATCATAACACCCGACGTAAATGAAAAATTTACAGAAAGGTTAAATTACTACTATGTCTTCAATGAAACAATAGGTCTACCTGGCTGTCACGACTCATGCAGTCTAGAACATTTACTGACAATATAACTTGAGTATCAATTACTTACGTATTGAATAGCTCTCAGTGATTATAATCGCAGTTATTGAACTTGCTACGGTCCTATTGAAACTTGTGTGGTCTCAGGTCTCACATGTTTTAATTGAAAATGTAAAAGCGCTTCTAATGATTTAATAACCCAGCATAAACCCATCAGTAGCATGGCGACTTCAAATTGCAAATAATCTCGTATAATCTCGTTTACTTTTTTTCACTTGTTTTTATTATCATGACACTTGATTCGTGTCAGAAAAAAGTTAATGGAGCAAAAAGTACGCGGTTGCACGTCCTTCTTGAGTATTGAAGCCTGTTTGTTAGCTAATTACGTCGGTAAATGGAGCTTAACTTCTATTAAAGCCTGTGCGTCGAGACTGGACTAATGTAACCCTGGTAAATGGCCCAATATAACTTCAATGATACGGGTGGTTACTAGTTTTTTTTAAATAATTGTGACTGCGTATATTTTTGCAAAAACTTCTGAGCCATCTGATTAAAGCGGCATAGTAATTGACATAGCTTGTTTTTCTAAATTATCACTATTATGGAAGACCAATTTAATATGTTAAGGAAATAAATCCTCAAGGGTTAAAATAGACTAATTTATATGAACCAACATTTTGTATAGGATCTTCAGTCGTCATAGATTTGACATAAATTTGATTTTGCTTTGATAGTAAGGTCCAATCAATAAAAAAATCATACTAGACCTTAGCTTAAAGAAATCTAGAACCATAGTAATCCTGTGAGCCCTTTACCATGGGTATAATGTGCATCGGTTAACATTCCCCCCGTGTGTACTACAATACGATGCTCTCCGAGGTTGCTCACCTCCATTGTACGTGGCTATCTAGCGCTATGACATCGCATAATTAGACGAGAGCTGATACGGAGACGTCATCTTTGCATTCACTATACGTAAGATTGGCGCGCATTGTAATAACGGGTATATTATTAACTAGCAGTGCTCTCCGCTTCACCCGCATAGTACCCATTCCAGTTATTTTGCCGCGAAGATACGTAATATTTATAATTATTAAAATTTGTTGATTAATTTATGTTTCATTTTTAGAAAACGTCGTTTTACCCGTGTTTTCAGGCCATGAAAAAACCGAGCACTTGAGCGCGGTCACCCAAGGTACTCGTCGATAAACTTAGCTCTAGCTGTTTCGTGAGCTGTTTCCTCGTAACTCTCACTGGCTTTTAAGGGTTGTGTCAAAATAGAACTAGCTAGGGCTTATATTTTGTTCGAACAAAATAAGTACATAGCAGTAAAATAAACTACTACTTATATAAAATATTGGTATACGTTTGATATGGTATCGATAATTACAGAAATGATAGACAAGATATAATCGTGTAAGCTGTGTAAACGGCGTTACTAACGCGTTTAAATGATATGTCTAATCTGTTCATCAAGTCGAACCGGCCGGACTGATGTGAGCAATTTTCCGAAGAGTGGTCACGACACCACGTGGGATGGCACTCACTCTCAGTCCCACAATGCGTGACTATAATATCCTATTAGAATAATCGTGGATTTGTTCGAAAATTAATCCCAAATTTGCAATTCAGTTTGCATTTGTTGACCATAAACATTGGGAATATAATAAGAGTTAACTTCTATTAGGAATCTTCGTGTTTTAGTCCACCGAAAATGTTAAAATCTTTAGTTTTTGACGAAAACTTATGTTATGACAATAAATGTTTCTATTGACTGGTATTATAGCTTAAAACAATTGCTAAACAATGCTCATTCAAAATTGATAGAAATAAGTAGGTATATATGTGTATATACGCTTTCTACGTGTTGCAAACTTTCATCAAGAAAATACTTTTTTAAGCTCAAGTCTACATATTTGAACTATGTTTGATTTTATTCCTGCAGTAATGTAAAACTAATACGACAAAAAAATGTTACCTTCAGAATTCCAATTACATATTGATGTCATTATTTGGAATGCAGATCTGCTGATTAGCAGATTGCATCTCAATTACCAAAGCATTATGAGTACAAATCGTAATCACAAGAACTCCTTGGCATTATAAATTCGGAAGCTATCTTAATACAATCTACAGTTACACGTAAGATTTAAACGTATCGTATTATGTAAATAGGCTCCATTCAAAATGGATAATGATGGTTAAATACGATTGGAACAAATGCGAAGCGTGCCAAAGCTCGACACCGAGCATTTGCCGAGTCGCCTTGAGAGGCTATTGGAATTATTTAGAAAGGAGAGCACTTAATATTCGCATTTAATTATTTGTTTAGCAAACAATTCGAAATAGGACGGATATTGCAATAAAACGGTTTTCGACTCCAAGCGCCAATACTCTGAAATCAGTTGTAATCTTAGACCTTGATAAGTTTCTAACCAACAGGTTCGCAGTCATAAACAACAACATTGATTTCTGTGTTAAGATAATTACACCATTCAATTGTAGGGCTCTCTGGAGTGTCTGCCTGGGGAATTGCCACCTTTTTCCAGTTATTCTTCCAAGCTATTCTACCAAACAGTAATGAGGAAACATTCCTAGGTTCCGGTTTGAAGGGCAATGTTTTCAGACCACTTACAAGACAAGGATCTCTTTGGCCTGTAAGTTAATAAATGAGCTTAAATCTCTGGCTTGACAAGTATAGTACAGTACTAGGTACTGATTGGACTCTTTGTTCAAATAGCACTCTATGCAGCTCTGAACACAAGACATACGATTATGGGACGAATATTTCCAGAATAGGAAATAATTGCAATTAATTTTAAACATATTTTTGAAATCTAAGCAATTATACTGAATTTGACTATAATTTGCAATTTCCATACCTATATCCAGGTACATATAGTTAGCTCATGTTTTAAAATAAATGTGTCATTAATTTCAAGAGTGATTAAACAACAAAATTAACGTCTAGAAGTGTGTCAGTTCACATTACATCCCGTAATTGGACATAAACAATGCTTATGTCAAATTCTATGAGCAGAGTTGTTTCTCGACTTCCGCGGGTCTCAGAGGTGCTGCTTTTATTTCGCCAATCTAGGTCGCCAGTTGAAAGCTTTGCTGCGCAAAAACACGCATATACGAGTATATTAGTGTGCATGTCTCAAACCGTGAAAGTGATAAATATTTGACCTCTATTTCGTAATATTTCTGTATTGCAAGCTACCTATTCAAGACTCAACTCTGACCCGTATTGTTATCCGAACGATAAAATATACTTGTGTAATTTTAACGCAGAAACTAATTTACTAAACAGAAACGTACAGAGAAAGCACGTTACTGGGTATGTAGGTATAAATACGCTCATAATAACCGAGCAACAACACTTGGCAGGAAAATGTACGCCCGTGACCATAAAACGAACAAGCTAGTTTCACGAGTTTTCTCTAAATTTCATTCTAGAATCGTCGACAAGTGCCATGCCTTTCACACATAAAGCGTCAAATCAGCAGAGTTTGTACGGTGACGCTGAGCTCCTTTTAAGACAAAAGAATACAGAATTTATTACCGAGTGCGTTTATTACTCATATCCAATTGTAAGTACGTACTCAAGAACTATAATACTAAAATAGAATTAACATTTGATGGTTCATAATTGTAGTCTTCCTATGTTTAAACGTAGATAGCCGGTGAGACTGGTTTTCATTCTGTATTTCTGTAAAGGGCATCATTGAGAAACTAAGGTTTTCACTACGCAACTACGCGACCTAATGATGTAGGTATATACGTTTTACTCGCTTCACCACCGCGAAGATGATTTGATCAACTAAATCAAGCACGTTAACCTACATATTTCCCAAGATTCCATTAATTTTAACCGCATTGATACTAATTGTTCACATAATATGTAGTTGTGCGTGATTCACTAATTAAAACGTTACATAATAGCTATTCACAGGGAATTGGAAACGATCCTTTCATATTGAAAAATGCACAATTTGCATACGATAATTGAATGTTTTATTTTAACAGCTTACGATTGGCATAATTATAATCCAGGTATTCGGTAATATCTGACGAAACTTCTTCGTTTCAGATTAACTTCTTAACTAGAAAGTACAGTACAGTAATAGAATGTATTATAGAAATTTGAATCTCTACATAAAGGTAGAATTTAAAGGCAAGGAACCGTAATGCTCTCTGGTAGAGGCCGCGGGAATGCTTTGGTTCCACGAGGCTTCTACCATTTGTCATGCAATAAGACTAGAGTTACCTCGATTCATTATTTAGTAGTAGCGATTAAAGTGAATCAACGTGGGTCCGTGATTAACTGTGGGGCTGAGAGCTCCGTTCCTGCGGGCGCGACAAGTCGCCGCTTCCTCATTGCGCGCCGCCCGTTATTGCGCTCGACTTTACCTGCCTAGGCCTAGAGTCTTCAATTACCTTTTACGATGCAGCATTTTTAAGCGATATAGGTTTACGCTTCCTTTCAAGTACAATTTACTGTGATTCTCTTTTAATTATGAGGTGTAGTCAATCATACCGGCTGATGCTACAATTGAAGGTGATAAAGAAATGTACTAATATTCTGTGAATATAAAATTAGATGATATTGTGCAGCGATTTGTATATTTCGGTAAAGTTCCAGAAAGACGTCAAACACGTAGGAATTTGTAATCCGTTAGTAAAAAATCTTACTAACGGATTTCATCTACCTATCAATCAATCAATCTGAGCTAGTGAATTAACATGTTTCCATATGAAATCGTTAAATTGTAAATATTGTTAGCCAATGCGCGATACCTCGACTATGTACGATTTGATGACCGCGAAGATCGTACAAATTAAATATTTGATTACAGTTAACTTTACAGCCGATTTGAGGTCAATAGCTTGCAGTAACGGTCTTGGTCGGAAACTCGCATTATATGGTCTATTGAATACACATTCATAATGGATATTGGTCTAAACCTGTGGAAAAGGGTTCAAAGTAAAATGTAACTGTAAACTAACATTAATAATTATCAAAACGAAATATGATTTAAAAAATGCATAATATTTATCTGCACATCAACTTATACCAAGTCTACAAAGAAGATATATATGTGTCAGATCTAGGCTGGTTGCACGCGAAAAGCACTTCTGAAATACATTGTTACTATATATTGTTAATGTCATAAATATCGTTTTGTCTTAAGTTACAGTGTACTTTTAAATTTAGAATAAAATGTATTCTTTAGTTGACTAGAATTATTGCTTTTTATTTAGGTAAATACACGCCATGGAGCTAATAAGTAAAAAATTCCTACACATGAAGCTACATTATAGTTTCAGGTTTTAGCTGCGTCATAAACATGGGAACGTCGTGTGTGGGGCTCGATAATGTGCGATGACTAAGTATTTTTAAATTGATCAAATGACTTGTCTATTTTGTGTTATAAACAGTAAATTACTATAATCGGAACGATTTCCTATTTTAAAACATAAAATTATTTTATACTGATGGAAATACTATATACGTAATATGGAAATAGAAGAAGGACTTCTAATTTCAAAAAATAAATAAAAAAGTAAATAGACTCATAATAAACAATATGGCAATGTGTACTATAATTAAATCGAACCGTTATTATAAATTTAAAATCACGCTTTTTGGGAAAAGCGACAATGCGTACTTGACTTAGTGCATGAAACGTCAAGACATTTTAAACAATGTACCTGTTATTATAATGACAAGAAAAACGTTGAAACATTGTGTCGTCTGATTATTCGGGAGTAAATTTCCCGGAATTTATTCTGTTATGTGATATATATGAATTCTGATATTTTTCGATAAAATAAAGAAATCTTTTCATTTGCTATATTTTCGTATGATTAGTCTAAGCTACTCTAAAATTAACATTGCGTAATCACTTTCACCGTCCGAGTCGGCACCGTTGTTTGCACACACTTCAATTAGCATCGGTGAAGTATATTGTTACTAAGACCTCATGTATTCTTCTCTATTTTTACAACTTGAAATCGTTACATAATGAGATTGCTGGAAGTACTTAGAGGTGTTTGCAAATAAAAGTTATTTCAAACGGAAATTGAATCATATCAAGGCGGCGATCCGTTTTTTTATAGAATTGAGATGTTTTATTGTTATAAAATGATATCTTATTATTATTAAATTTAACATATTCATTATCATATTAGACTATATCTGCTCTGATTATCCAGCCGTCAGACGAACCATAAAAATTCATCGACTGACTCCACAAAAGTAAAAAGTCAGTAATAGAGGCAGCACATCAAAGAAACGATTCGCCACGAATTCGTGATCATTAGGGTTTGAAAGATTCGGTTCGGAGAATTTGGTAGTTATTTATTTTTAAGCTAGAACATTAATTGTGTTTTGCGAGAAAATACAAGAAATATTTTGTAACAACTTTAAGAATTTTAGCAAATTTCCATCTAAATGTTGCAACTTGAACTTGTCAACTTAACTTTCATTAAGATACTCGTATTACTGAGTGGACTTATTTCATGTTTTTTTATCTCAGGTTTACCGTTATTGGCAGAACCACAGTGTATCAATATAGGAAGAAAAACATTTAAATTAATCTAGTTTGCACTTTTTTTTCATTATACTCGTAATTGGTTCTAAAAAGAACAATTTGCATCATGACACTGAATCGTAATGGTAAATAAGTTTTAATAGCTTTCAGTTCACATCTCACTTTAATCTTTGTCTTCCACACCCGCACTGCTCCTAGGAGCAAGGGAACTAAAGAGTAATAGTTATCAAATAACACAGTATCTAGCGAGAAATCTGTGCAGCAAAGGAGAAAATCTTAGAGTTGCAATATCTAAGGTAATAAATAGATGGCAGAGAGGAAATATCGTTTCGCCGGTGCTTCGGGGGGTAATCAACCGTGGCTTCACGGTACGGTGTGGTGCTACCTTTTGTTTCAATTCGCCGACGTCTCCGCTAGACAGAACGGGCATTTTCTATTGCTATATTTTATTTTCTATGAAGCAAAATAATACCGTATCTATCCTTATTCTCCATAATGGTGACAAAAATATTTTAAAGTTATTGTTGGTGCTTTTCTTAACCGCTCGGAAATGATAATTACTGAAAAAATCTTTAGTCTAGAAACTATTCGATTTAAACAATTTTTAACAAATTATTACGCAAAAACGAAGCCAAACTAATTTTAATACTCTGGACGTTACGCAAGAAAACTTGTTCAAATAACCTATGAACTCTCTTTGTTACAGTACGTCATTATATTGTTCGCATTATATAAATTGGCCATTATCTAAGCAAATTAGAATAATAGACACATCAAACAAATCTTTATCGCCAACATGTTATGTAACAATGATCGATGGCGCTATCGACTGTAATAAAACAGCTATTGTTAAAAATCTCTCCATAGAAATTTAACTACGCACACGCCATAAAGTTGCTTCCAATGACAGCAATAACTTAAAATTACAATGTTGCATGAATACATTACAGATTATCTAGTACTGTTATGACTAAAATAAAAGCAACTAAATCACGAAATATAGAACATTGCCTCTGGCTATGATCAAATTCAATTTGTAAATTGTTTATACTCGTATCGAGTAAACTTTGTGTGTAATTTGAATTGGTTGTAGGTTATGATTATCATAATTACATATTAATTTACCAATTATGTGCTAGTTATAGGCGCTACTTGCAACTTGTTGTTTTTGAAAGTAGATAATCAAGAATAGTATTATCTTGTAACTAGGTCTACAATGTTGCGTTGTATACGTATGTGAAACGTGTACACAGGTAGACGTTTTTACACGACACCCACTTGATGTCGATATACATGAATCACTTTCTAGTACGCCAACGTAGTTCCTCAATAATGTCCGAAAACTTTTGTCTAATGCTGTAACAAAAAATTTACATCTTGATTATGAAACGCTCGAATCATCGACTTGCCGTAACGCAGAGTCAGCACTTTTTAAAGCGTTGAGGATTTATTTTTGGTGAGGTGGATTTTATTGCAAATAATTATTAATATATAATTTCAAATTGGTTCAAATACAATGACTTCCTGGTGCATATCGATTAATATACTTCAATGGAAACTATTTCATAACACGCTAGTATTTTCAAGAACTAAGACGAGTTAAACATGAAGCGGAAATTACAGTTGTCATAAAATATCTAGCGCACAATTAATCCATATGCTTTGTTTCATAATTATGAATGAATGTCATAATGTTTAACCAACACTGTTGCACTAACTAGTGTCAGCATTATGGATATCGGTAATACCTCACCTCCTATAACGATAGTGTGTTATATACCATACATTGTTAGTACAACTCGGAGGCACGGGCCATCAATAATAGAAGCCGGCGGGCGATAGCCTCCGATACATCAGCGAGATACTATCGCCAGCTAAATGTTATTGGCAATATTTAAAACGAACTATAAGTATTTACGCTAATTATGATACTTTTATAATATTATTGGTACTTCTTTGCAGAATCTCGCCATCTCGCTAGTCTTACATCTACGGCAGTAGTTCTAACACTAAGTAGAACAAGCAAATTGCAATCTTCCAACAAAATGACTAGATAAACGTTTAATACGTTTACCAGACATATTTCTAGACGACTAGAGTGCATTAGTCAGCATTTGGTGTTCAAAATCTTACATGACACCACATTGGTATAAACAGCTACTATTAGTTATTTGCTATGAGATGTCTAACTTTGACGTCCCAAAAATTTTAATATTAACATTTATAAAAGTCGTCAAAACATCGTAGTAACAGGGCAAAAAAATGTTCTCTAATCGGTTAGATGCTATAACAATGCATGTAACAACATTGTCTATATGTTGTTGTAGAAGTAGACTTATTAGGAAGTTAAAAGCTTGTCATGAGCTGTTACAAACAATCGTTGAAGTAAAAATCAAGTTCACAAGGTACAGTATTGTGTTTACTTACCTGTGAACATGAGTTTCATCGGAAAATACTCAAGAATGATAGGTATGTGGGAAAATAACAAACTAATTCAACGTACACAGTTTACTATATATAAGTATAACTTTAACAATCATTCGATGAACGTGTTATCGATGCGTTTAGCTCTCGTCATACAGAGGCGGGAAAGCGATCACGATCGGGGACGGAATTTTTTTATATTATTCGAATTTGTATCCAACCTGTCACGTCCTCACACAAAGGCGGGAAGTACGGGAAAGCGATCCCGATCAGGGTTTTTTGTAATTTCAGATTTTTTGTAATGTCTGACACAACATCGCGCCGGATCGCGCCCACTTGTTATGTGTCAAGGTTGCATTCAAATTAGAAATTTACAAAAATTCCCGCGTCCCGGATTGCCATCCCTTACCCGCACTTTCCGCCTCTGTGCGACGAGAGCTTAACCTTACATTCGAGTACAATAAGACTTCACGTGTATATTCCAGTTTTTTGTTTATAACACAAATAATAATAATAGTTTTAACGTGTAAAATAGGACACATTTCACTATGAAAAAATTATTTAACCAGGGTTTTAAGCTTATAAATATTAATAAATGTGAATTTATTTATTTGATTTTTATTTGATACAACTGTAGTAATACAAAACAAACAACGTACAATTTCGACTTTTTCCCATTAAGCAAAAGCTTAACGGAACTCAACGGTTGGTATACAATGAAAACTGTAAATTATCTCAACAATGTTTCTACCTAAATATTACAGCTTTTGTCACGAAATTGCGACGATAAGCAAAACTCTATAGAGATTATGATCGTTAAGACTTTGCCAACATCTGACATGCGTCAGTTCTATTTTAATTTTTGAAGTGAATTATTCTTAACTCGGCAATGTTTTCATGGAAGCCAAAATCTTAAATGTACATAAGTCATGCTACAGATTTGACTATTTTGCATTCATTACATTTTTTTAAATCATATTATTTTATTAGACACGTACAATCGAAATGAGAGTTGTAATAGAATTTGAACTTGATAGAATATTAGATTTTTTATTGGCATGCTACTTACTAGAATGGATAGAGATTACTCCGTTGTTCACGTACACAAGCTCACGATGTTCGAGTCTATCCGATAGAAAGTGAGTTATTTCACTGTAGGAATGATTTTTACTGACAAGCAAGAGCATAATATCACGTACATCACACTACGATAAAAGTAAAATTGTATTCATATTCTTAGTAACTCCTTATTTTATCTTATGAATGTCTAACTTACCGGAGACCGGACGCATTAATATGCTGGTTTATAAATGTAATGTATATGGCTGTACAATGTGCTGCCCCTTACTGTTATAGATCCTACATACCTCATTGCAAGTCGAACTGATAACTACAACCAATACATTAATTATTAAGAGATACATTCTCTATAGACCACAGGTTTCAGATATGTATTTACCATATGTGTAACAATTTAAAGCTCGAAAGCCTGTGATAGTGAAAAAGAATAAAAACAAAATTATCAATGCCCCAGAAAATCTCCGAAATAATCGAGCGTTTAATGTTACTTAATCGTAATCGTTCGATTTTCTAACAAGTTCATGTTTACGTAATCAGACGGACGCCTTTCTCCGTACGTTGACCCTCAAGGCCACATGATTAAGACAGTTGCAATCAGATAATTACTTCTTCTACTACCGGTGTAATTTGATTTATCAAGGATAACACTTTTAATTTATAGTAATAGTAGATTAGTTTTTGTTAAAATGATCCTTTAGGAACACGGTAGTAAACATTTAATTTTGCATACAAATCAATTTTGCATACAATATAGTGCCTAATCTTGTTAGAAATAAATAATGCAGTAAAATGAACATTATTTTATAGTATTATTATTTACAAAAGGTAAAATATATGAGCCGATGGAACATAAATCAATAATTATCGCAATGATAGGATGGTAGATTATTTGAAATTGACTCAGTCAACCATAATATACGAGTTCATAAATACATATATCTAACAATACACCTATAAATAAACTGGGTTTAACATAATTATGTAGAAATGTGTCGGATGTGTGTTTATTTAAATTCCTAAACGAACCAACTTTCATAGTAATATTCTATGCACGTCCAAATGTTAGTATTCGTCAAAGGATGAGCTTTAGAGCATGTAGAAGTATATATAGGAACACACTTATTATTCTTAGTACATATTACGCTTTTGTGTAGTCAAATGGAATAAATTATCAAATTTCTGGTATAATAAAATGGTTATGAAATTCCGTACCTATTATAAAATCTGTAAAATATTACATTGCAAGTAACCGCAATAAATTTTGCTATTTTTTGCTATACTCAGATGTCCTAGTTACATCTGAGTATACACATAGTTAATATTTTATTCGAATAAATGACATAGCATATGCTTATATAAAAACCTGTCAGATATTCTAAGAGTTGTCACAATAGATACCTACTCTACTAACTGTCACGTGAAATACAATAAGAGCAAAATACAATCTTGGGATAAGTTTTGATTTTTGATAGGTAACGACACAATATTTCAATATGTTTATTTGTATGGAATTTGCGAGAGTGCTGCCTCAGAAAAGAGATAGTGTTGTATTAAAATTCGCTCCCTGCGTTTTTGTCTAGAACTCCGTAGCCCTTTCGTTTGAAGTACCAATTCTTAAACAAAAGGAAAGACTGCTAAAACTGAATTTCAACTTTTGCGGTCTTTCTTTAATATTGTCTTCTAGTTACTTAACGCACTCAACTAGATTTTATTAGATAGTATCTGAATTAGATAGTAAATATCATTGTTGTTTCTAAGCTATCGATCAACATCCATGTAAGTACCTACATTAGGCCGCGGGCAGAACACGCCGCTCAATTTCCGCTCACTGCGTTTTTGCTCGCGTTACGTAACATCGTCACGGCGAATCAACGGTCATTATCGTACTATGAAACTTGACATCATTGATATTATCTTACATTTTACACTATTTATTGGTGTATATTTGATGCGGTTTTACGATAAAATAATCTAATGCAGGTACCTAATAAGGATTTAAATGTATAAGCTTTACATTTATATAGTAAACAAGTTTGGCTAAAGTTCAAAAATATTTGAAAGCTTTAATGGTTTTACTTCGGGATACAGTCAAATCTATAAACTACTAGCAACCTGTATCGGTTCTACTCGGATAATGTTGTTGTAAAAAAATGCTGTAAAAATATTGAGACCGTTACGCAAAGCGAAAACTCATTCATTTACAGATAAAATTACATATAAATGCCAACTTTTGTGAATACCAGTTGACTTAGGAAAAAGTTCACTGGGAACGTACATCATGACACTAGATTTTTATACATTAAGAGAAATAGTATCATATTATGTTAATCAGTTCAGTTACTTTCAAAATGTCTATGAAATAAAAAAAGCTTTAAATGAAATTAAGTGTTACGATAAGTAACTTATGTTGTGAGCATTGTATTATTAAGTACGTTCACACAGAAGTCAAAATACGTTTAACTTTAACTGTAGCTGATCTATTTGAATAAGTTATTTCTTCTTCTAAATCGATCAATGACTCCGATGTTTACAAAACCACTGCATGCTCAATTTACGCTTGCTGCGTTTTTGCTTGCAGTTACGTAACACCGTCATAGCACGTTACCGGTCATTACCACAACAAAAGTCTACAACCGTTCAAGACTTCTCAATAAAACTACTTCCAGAAATACGTAGAATATCTGGCAACGAGATAAAACCACAAACTGTATTCAAACGGAACTTATTTGAATGGAAACCTAAGTGATAAATAAAAATACCTACACCGGCACCTGCAAAATAGATAGTCAAACTGGCCTCTAAATAATAATAAAAAAATAAGACTACAACTACAGATGGAAGCTTTATCGCTAAAACAATCTTGTTATACTTCCTCACAATCAGGCTATCTTTATCGCTTGTATATTCATCATCTCCATTTAGTATACGAGTATCTGTATAAGCCTCTCTTTCTCTCTCACTTTGAACATTAGTATGTCTTGACTACAGGATTATATGAATAAAAATCATAACTTGTACAGTAACAGTAGGTATATACTATATATAACTGCACACATACACAAAACACATGTATAGCTGAAAACAGGCAAGTCCAAATCTAGTTTTACGAATGTACTCGTAGTGTTATTATAACGTAAAAAGGTATAATATTTTTAAAGACCATGTAAAACAAATTTACTTTTCGCAGTCGTCCCCTAGTTGAAGTTACTATTCTTCGCTGTGTATCCGTTCTTAACCTTTAAATTTATGTATTAGTTTATTACTATATTTCGTATTTATGTATTAGGATGTACAGTTATTATTATGTAGGTTTATCAAATTATTATTCACGTAATTGCAGTTTTACTTTGAAATATTATAGAGCTATTCACCACTTTTTATTTGTACTTCCCGTCTTCCTGTTTTCGTATCGGTTTTTTCCATTCTACGGTTGCCTGGAAGCGATCGCTTTAAGCGATAAGGTCGCCCATTGGTACTTTAATTTTAGTTTTTTTATGTATTTTTGTTGTTATTAAGTGCAATAAAGAGTTAATCTATCTATCTATCTATATTTTAAATTTCGGCATATGAATAACTTGCTCGATGTATAAAGTTTATTTATTACACAGTTATTGTACCGTTTTATTACTCTGTTTGAATTGTCTTCTTCTCTATTTGTTAAGAAACAGGCCAAAAATTATTTAAATCGATTTTCACATGACGGTGAAATGTATAATGCTATGGGCTGTTATTTTGTTATGTTTATTTTTAAAATATTAGGTTAATAATGTGATAAAAATAATAGGTTTTAAGGTATTTTTTTTAAGAATAAAAATATATTTATTGCTCGCACTATGTAAAAATTGGTCTTAAAATATAAAAAATGTACAACAGTATGTCCTCAAACAGGCATATTTTCTAAACTTATAAGTAATTGTTAAAACGTCAGTAAGTTTAAAACAATACGCGAGGCGTATTGTTGTATTTATTGTGTATATATCAGTGAGAATTATCTAAAATTAAAAGCAAAAAAATGCTGTTCTGTACATAACATCCGTAATGGATGTTAAGTAACAGTTCGATGGCGAGTCAACATTCATTATCACAGTTCAGTACCCAGGACTTATTGAGAATTCACTAACAAGTGGCTTTCCTTGCTACATAGAACAGTTGGTCACGTTCATTGTTTTCAAACCCAGGCGTGTTATTTTTAACCGACTTCAAAAAAGGAGGTTTCTCAATTCGACCGTATGTATGTTCCTTTTTTTTTTTTGTTTTTTTTTATGTGTGTTCGCGGATAACTTCGTCGTTTATGAACCGATTTTGATGATTCTTTTTTTGTTGTAAAGGAGATATTCCAAGGGTGGTACCATGATAAGGAAACCAGGATCTGATGATGGTATCTTAGAGAAATCGAGGATAACTTTCGAAAATTGTAAAGATGACTAGTGCGTTAGTTAAGTTTTTGCTTGAGCATTTTAAAGCAGTATAGTTTAAAGATGGTCTGGAGTCGATCTGATGAGGGAACGGGAAGACGGTCGAGGGAACTCCTCGATGGTACATAGTAGTTACCTTGTGTTTGGGCTCGATGAATTTGTATTGATGAGAACTTTTTACATAGATGGGTTGTGACTGTCATTAGTGGTCTGATGATGAAGATAAAGGACAGTCAAGGGAATTTCTTAAGTCGGTTTAATTTTTTGTAAAAAATAGTTTATAGCATTCGTTAACGTTTGGTGATAATAGTTTTTTTTACCGCTGCATCAATTTTATTTTGCATTATTTGCGTATTTGTTATAGTTTACAACTTTTTGAATACTACTTATTGAATTATTGAAGCGAGTTAACCTTTTTACTCGTAGTATGGAAACGTGGTTGTTACACATTTAATTTTTTCATGTAATTAGTTTACGGATAACTCATGTGTTAACTTTTATTTTTGTTTGGGTCAATTTTATTAAATCGCCCGTTCGACTTCGCTCGAATATTTTCCAATAAAGACATCATATACCTCAAGCTGGACCAAATTGCACATAAATCGCTTTATGTAAACATAAACTATCGTGAATAATATCGATTGACTTAAGAGTTCACTGGACACACGCATCATAATACTATATTATCGTTTTTAAAGAAGTTCTTTCTTGTTCGGTGCCTATATTACAGTTATTTTTAGTCTAACTATCCTTTAAGACAATAAAATTAACCATGTACAAATCGACATACAACCTAACCTGGTTGTGTTTCCCTAGTGGTAATATCCGTGATCTGTCACGTAATCGATTAGCAGATATGCGTTTTTTGACTGATTATAACGCATTATGTTAATGCATCACTTTAGATGATAGTCTTGCTTCCGACCGCAACTTGTTTGACGCTATTGATGGGCCTATTTCATCTACATATGCAATAACAGTCAATTTAACTCCATAAAACTGTCATTTAGATTATTCTGAATATTAATTACTTTAATTAACAGCTGGAGTATAATTCATTGGTATTTTATAGTGAATCAAATAAATTATGCTGACATAACTGACATAACGAACTGTCATTTAGGTATTTTCACTTTTCAAACAAACAGAGAGCGGAGAAATTACTTTCAACATTTCTTCTTTCTGTCATCACGTACGCTTTGTAAGATTTTTGACACTTAATAAAATTATCAAAACGATGACTCATTGTTACATAAAGGTTCGTACACATTAAAAACTTACTCCAAATGCCAAGTCGGACCGTAGCAATGACGCCAACATGAATAACTATGAACATTTTGAAAAAAATTGTACATCACTGTTTGAAAGCACGCTATTTAAGAATTCATTTTTTTTTTAAATCCAGATAGCGTGTGTCTTGTATTTAACGTAGGAAACAGTTTTTATCTATTATGAAACAAAAATAAATAAAAAAACTCGTCTTTTCCATTTAGAACCTTTTGGCCTAATAGACACAGTAATTCAAGACGCAACATTTAAATTATTACAAAAGATACAAGAGAGATGGCTTAACGAAGAGCGTCTCTTCGCTCCCGCCGGTCGCTGGTCGGACTGGCTCGCAAGAATGCGGGGCTCGCTTGCTTTCGAAATAGCTCGCAGGTCGCGACAAGGGAGCAATGCCGTACGTAGCGTCGCTAATTATTGTCACCAATTACTGTATACTCACCTTTACTTTAATAGACCTATCAAACAATCGCTTGCCTTGCTTTCAACAACTCTACTAGTATATCTTTTAATTTTTTTACTAAAAATCCTTGATTTGTTTGTGTCAATACATTTGTTAGTCACTCGTAAGAAACGTGATTTCATTAAAATTCCAATTGTTCTAAAAAATCACTAATTGTTTAATTATTATTTATGAACAGTGACTTTACTAGATCCAGATTATATAAAAAATCAATTTATGACGCTATTTAGGCAAATTCAATAAGACCTGATTTTTTGAAGTATCATAGCACTATTTTAATATCAGCCTTATTTAAACGACGACAATATTATAAAAGACGGAATGTTTTGTAAACGATTTGGAAAATAAACAAGATATTGTTGCTGGAGATTTCGTAGATTCATTTTATTATTAATATATAGAAACTGAAGTTTGATGATGCCCTAAGAAACCTTATTTTTCAGTGTATTACAACCTCTTTTTCATAATTTAGTAATTATTTAAATTAATATTATAATCTATACCATTTTGAGTTAATAATATAAATTAATATCCATGGAATTCCCAACGACTGGATTTTAAATACCAAAGTTTATACACAAGTTGTGAGCTTATTTGAACACTTGACATTCGATGCTGATCCAAAATTCACGTAACAATTGCATAAACATTATTAACAACCAACATTTTATCGCGTTTTAATGAAATATAAAGGGTACAAACAAATACAATCTTCGCTTACCGTAAAAGTTCAACGAATGGTCGTCATCAAAAGCTCAAGAATTTTCATAAATATCACAGTATAAAATTGTCAAATCACTGAACACAATCACAAAAAATCAAAAAAAGTAATCACTTTTTCAGTAAAAATGTTCGTTTTGTATCATGGAAGTCGCAGATTCCAAGTTCGCCCATACAAGAGACTTCAACGGGTTCAAGCGAGCTCTCACTTTGCTAGTCCGCCGAGCACTGAAGTCAGCGCTGTGCACTATCTCCTCTCGTATAACTTGAGGTACCTGATAACGTATACCGAGAATCATCTCAGTACGAAGTACTTACTTTTTGCCTTTAAAAATATATTTTTGTATTGCCTTGTACTTATTTTTTTAGCTTGAACGATGGTGTTTTTGTATTTATAATGTGCGAGCGCGGTCCCGAGGTATGCGGTCGATTGATACAATCATGGGCGAAAAGTAAATGGTTCTTAATAAACGACGCACCGCAAGTGCAGTAACTTAACCTTTTTATCTGGAGCTTTAAGCGAAGCGGTGAGTTTATATAAAGTAGTTTCTAAATATAAACCACGTATCTGGACACGCCATTGGCAGGTGCGAGCCTACGCGTCTCTCGTTCTTGCCTTTACATTTTTTCCTATTTTTTGAAGAGACAATTTTATAATTAAAGTTACTGCGTTTATCGCTTCGACTCTTACCGAGAAATCGTGGTTGATGATATCTGTATCTTATCCTACTGACGTACTACTACAAAATGCTAATTAATATTTTTTTTAAGAATTTACCATGTATTTATTTTTGTGGAGTATGCATTACAAGGTTTTCCTGTATTTTTATGCAGATAAAGTTAATAATGGCCATATTAACTGTTAATTGAACATTGTATCCTATTGGGTTAGATTTATTAACAATAAGGAAAAACATTTCTACTCGTATCTATCTTCACGATTTGTATAGATAATTTTACAAAAATAATGGGTTTTAGGTTTTATGTTTACTTTATAATAGCTCTGTTAAAAATAGTGTCAAAAACTATGTTGCACCAAAATAGGTAGGTAGGTGATGAGTGAAATATACGTGAACATAGAAGGTAGTGTCAAATTTAAAACAGTGACTAAACTGAGTAATAAACTAAACTTAACTTATTAATAAACGAAAATATCCAAAGCTTAATGTAATAACTTCTGTATTCAATACCATACTTGCGTTCTGTTCTTAACCATTTACGCTCTTTTTTTGTGATATTTAATAGATTACGCTTTTTAATAATTAATCATAAGACCGCAAATAATGTTATTGTCATTTAAAATTGTCAATGAGTGTATATATTTCCCGATATACAAATAATGCTATGTTAATAACACAACACATACAATCTTTTAATTAAAAATAATATACCAATCAGTACCATTAATACTAGTAGCTAAAAGTTATTTAATATCATTTCCTAAAAATAAAATTACAGTTTAGAAGTTTTAACTCTGTCTTGACAAAATTGTACGGTAGTGTAATAATTAAAATCGTGAATTGCGCCCGTGGTCTCACGGCAAACCGTTATCGCTAGAGAGCTAATGAAACACGGGAAAATAATACAGTGTGGATGGAGTAAACGACAGCGACTAGAAGGAAAAAAATATTATATTCATACCTAGCAACTTGGAGAGATATTAATTTGAAACTTTGAAATATTGTTACAGCTAATTTAACATTCAAAGAATAACAAATGAAAAAAACACATAAGAAAAAGAAATCAAAAATTGAATATACTGAACGCTTGTATAGTTTACTAGTGACTTCGCTTGCGTAGAATTTAGAAAATGGCAACTTTTTGAGGAACTCTACATTTGTTCGGGACGAAATTGGACTATAATCCACTAGCGTAACACCCACTCCATTGTTCGTGTAAAATTAAGAAAAAGTATAGGTATTATGTACTGTGTCAGACAGTCTATTAATAGTTCCAAATTTCAAATTCAACCGTTCAGGCCTAAACATGTGATTGAGCAACAAACATGCAAACATCAAAGCTTTCACATTAATAATATTAGTAAAATTTTACGTCACAAATTTTTAACAGATACAAAAACATAATAAACAAATGTACTTAGAAAAAATTAAGTCAGAATAATTTATATTTCAGATCATTTTGTTTCTTGTGTATTTCCAATTTTGTTCATTTTTATCAAGAAGGTACCTCCTATGTAATTTGTGTTCTCCTTTTCTGCTCTGTAAGAATTTTTTGGTAAGTGAATAAGGAATCCAAAAAGCCTCGTCTTGCCTTTGAACTTCTGTATAAATTTAGGATGTTTCAATATATTGGTCCATATTTATGATGATCTCAGATATCGGGAAGCCTAAAGCTTCGTGAAACTTTGAAGACTACCATAACTCAAAGAAAAAAAAGAGCGTTAAATCGAAACAGACAGTAAATGCAAGTGTTAAACGGTGCACTGTACTTACTGCTGTACAGTGGTAGAAGAACACTTTTTTATATTATTTTTATGGATGCTTCCGCCATAGCTTATAAGCTTACACCACTACTAGAACTTTTACTTACAGTCGCTTAATTTTTTTCTAATCTCACACATCACTGACATCATCTTATCTTAGATTGTGGTGTGTCATCAACCTTTAAATTTGTAGGTGTATCATCATTTTGTAACCCCGTTTCTTATTTCGTATGGAATGGCTACTTTTTCATGCATGATTTAATCGTTTTTTAACCCCGACCAAAAAAAGGGGTGCTATAAGTTTGACGTCGATGTCTGTCTGTCTGTGTGTGTGTCAGTCTGTGGCACCGTAGAGATCAAACGTATGAGCCGATTTCGATGCAATTTTTTTTATTTGAAGGTTAATATCCGTGCGGATGTTCTTAGCTATGTTTGGTTATATCGATTCAAAATGGCCGCCTCCACAAAATGGCGGACAAAATATTTCTTCACAACCTACCTCAATATGGGTATCAAACGAAAGGGCTTGACTAGTAGAATACTATACACTATAAAAAAATTCAAATTCAAGATGGCCGCCACCACAAAATGTCAGATTATATTATATTTTTCACTACTACCTCAATATGGGTATCAAACGAAAGTGCTTGACTAGTAGAATACTTTGCACAATGACAAATTTCAAATCCAAGATAGCCGCTACCACAAAATGGCGAAATACATTTCTTTTTTCACAACTCCCTTCATATGGGTATCAAATGAAAGGGCTTGACTTGTAGAATATTGTACACATAACAAATCCCAGAAAGTCGGGGGTTAATCAAAATTTTTAATTTTGTTCTTGTTACTAGAAAAAGTTGAATTGCCTAGTAACTTACTTAACTTGAGACTCCCTTGTTCTTATCATCGTTTATGTATAACATGTAGTACACGTTGAGTATGGTATGTAACTATATAGTAAGATATTTATAGTATGCAGTTTTTTCAAGTCTGTTTTACGTATGTGCCTAAATATGGTATGTAGTTAGACGTTTTGTGCTACCCCGAAGTTTAAAGGGCAGGATAGGTCATATACGGGTAACAGAATTTGGATAGGAAAATAAATATTTTAGGTAATTTTCGAGAACTAATGTAATACAAACATCTAAGTGGAAGATCTAGGTTGTCAAAATTAATTCGTCTTGTAGCTTCTGTAGGTCATGACTACGATAAGCCATGAAGAGTTAATTTCTTCAACTGACAATGAACTTACCAATTGAATGTTTCCAAAGAAAAGAATGGATGGTATTCAGGTATCAGTGGAAAGCAGCGTCACGGTTTCCACGTGACATCGGGGTCGCCCATTGTGGAGCACATTCATTGTCTAGTTTCTGCTCATAATTGCACATTGGGCATAATTGTAGGTAAAGTAAAGTAAGTATAAAGTTATTAATTTGTGTCGGATGTTTCTTATGCCTCTAATGCTTTTAGAAACGCTTATTTAAAACTCGTCTTCATTTGTTATACTGTTTGTTCTGGGCCACAATTTATTGATGGTTTCTAACGGGGAATAAATTGAGCAAAGGCTTAAGTTTCAATTTAGCCGATGAAGATGTTGATGCGTGCCAATCAACGTGGACATTGCACTAGCATTCTGAGTATGTTAAGCATGAGTAAGGGCAATATTTCCAGATAAATTACAGGGCTTAGGGATATAATATCTTAGATCTCTGGGTGACGAGCGCAGTGCAGTGTTAGGTAATGATTTGGACTCTTCATGTTCCATTAGCTGCGTGTCACTGTGCTGTTATGTGGCAGGCATGTTGCTTATTATCAGGCACATGTCCTGCTCATCTCGTCACTATTTATTTAAAAAAAAACTTTAAAAAAATGTTTTTGCTAGTAGTAGATATATTGGAGATTTATTTTCATCGGGTATTTATGTTCACTCTAAGTCTAGGATTTAATAATATTTCAACATAAAATTAACATCAACACATTATGAAAATCTAAACCAAGATCTATAAGTTTATTAATATTGTATCACCTTTGCGTATATACTGTTTGATAGCAGAGCAAAAGCCTCTCTCTGTCACTTCACTTTTCTGACACAGCAAGAGTTTTTCAATTTCTCCAAAAGTGCCTTGTTCGGCCCGCAAGGCCGGTCATATGTACGTGTTGTGGAAAGTAACCCAATTAGTTGCTGTCGTAATGTTTATAATGTACAGGACTTAATCACGATTTAATTCATTGTTTAAATACCTCAACGTTTCGGCAGCGTTACAACCGCCGTGGTCACGAGAAGACTGAAGAAATTGCGGGTCGTCTCATTGCGGCTGTCGTAGTTATCATAAAGGTCGGTATTTTAATTTTAACATGTAAAAAGTCTAGCAACGATTAAATACTAGCAGTTCGGAAAGCTTTTTCCTCAAGCCCCTTCAAACAAGCGACCACCATAGCAGTGATTTTCACGGTTCGCATGACCGATCTGTTGACGCAGATGGATCGCCCGCGTGGCGGTGCGCAGCTGAACTAATGATCGCTATCTGACGAACTATCGATCTCACGCGAGCTCTATTCGCCGCTCTTATACATAACCTGCTACTTTATCGTGAGTAAAAAAGAGAACACGTAATTAACAGGTGTGGGGAAGATTTTTACTATTAAGCTGTTCTATCGATAGCGATCTGTGAGTAGTGAAGACGTTATTGTTTACTGTGCTAGTGTAGAATTTTGTAACGGTTATTTATATACTTTCTTATATTGTATGGGCCTACGTTTAATCTTAGCCAACCAAGTAAGACAAGTTCCACGCTGTAATACGAGTAGCAATTCATAAAGATGCAGATATGGTAGGATTCTGTACAGTGTTTCCGCTCTCCTACAATCAAAGAAAGCTTCTATGTATATCCAGAGTATCATTCATACTAGCTTAATCTATTAGCTATACAATTACAGTGAACCCTACTGCAAAAAAAATAATAGTATGTTCCTTTTTGTTTTCATTGTAGGATTTATTCTACTATCATATCCGTCGCAGAAACTAATTCTATCAATTCCTATGAAACAGAATGTTTATCCACAATTTTATCCGTGTACCTCGCTAGATGTATGGTAGAAAAAAGTAACCTGACTTCAAGGCGGTGTTTCTAAAGGATATCCCGTAATTTGCTTGCTCTGTGATTATACGTTTGTGTTGTAAATGACGCAAATCATTAGACATCTTGGAAACAAGAACATCCAAGCCCAACATTCACAAATTAGCATCAATAACGTTGCGACCAACCAGTTCTCAGAATGGACTCAAATGCGGGTTCAACACGCAATATTGGAGAACAAACACGACACTAAATGGTTGAAATTTAATACCCTACAAATTTAATGAAATTTTTTAAACGTATAGTACATACAATAATATGAAACACGCCAGCACATGCTATCAATCTTATGACTAGATTTTTAATTAAGCCTAGCTCTATAATCTAAGACAAGGGAGTGACAATTTTTACACAGATACGATTCTGCTTCATTTATGAGGCTGATAATTATTAAAGAAATATTTTAAATTTATGTCAGTAATAAAACCGATATTAATAATAATATATAAATCGAAATCATTTTGTCTTATATTTTCATAAAAGTTTGCATTACTATTAATAATTTTATATTTTATAGTCTATCTTTTGATTTTATAGTTTATCTATTGGGGGCAAACAGGATGTAAAATGTTTTATCTGTCCCCCTAACGTCGATAGGGGGACAGATAAAACATTAAGGAGGTGAATAAAGTTCGAACTGTCCCATTTATCGCTAACAGGGGACAGATCAAACTTTTTTGTTTGTTCTGTCACCCCATGGGGACAGAGCAGGGGGACCGATCGGAATATTTCAAAAATTGAAATATTATGCTTAGTTTTATTTTTAGGAAAAATTTGGTTAAAATTTGTTTGGTTTTAGAAATCAAAAGTAATCTGAAAAATGGAAGTAACGCCATTTGCATTTGTAAGAACATTCAAAAAGAGTCTCATAGACTCAGGTATGAAAACGAAACTATCTCTTATGCTTAACTCAACTTTGTTTCTAGTTTTTTATTCGAAGTATGTTTAACAAGGACCAAGGAAATGGCAGTGGTCTGCATGCGCGCAAATAATCTCATTTGCGACACAAAGGCATTGTGCGGGCTTACGGGTTATATTGGTGATGTAGTGTTTAGTTTACAGGCTATAAATAAATGCAATTGTTTTATTAATTTTTTAAGTCAACAACTTTTAAACAAATACTTTATTTGCATTAAAATTATTTCTGTAACTGTAGTTAGTTACAGAAATAATTTTAATCTACGTGTAAATACAAATACATGATTCGATCCATCAAAATAAATGCAATCCATAACGAAGATATCGTTATCATACTCTTTTGACAACATCGTTTATTCCCAATTAAATTCAAAATGTTTCACAAATCGAGCACCGAGTGTATTATTATTGAACTGCCTTTATCTAGATTCTGTCGGCTGTGAACGGATAATGGCGTAGTTCTAGCCGGCTCCTCTGTTAGAAGAAACGCTCCCGCCCCCAGTCGGCAACAGGGAATCAAACCTTGTACTTAACTCTAATTGCTTACATGTTTTTGCAATTCACCTGAAATCAAGGTTTAATAGGCCAGTTAAGCTCTAGGTTATGCCCCCAGTCGCCATTTGAAAACACCGACCTTTTAATAAAATCTCTTAGAATCTTTAAAACTCACTTTTATTTCTGATTGGACTTACGGAACTCTACAATTATATAAGTGAATTTCACATAAAAATATTTAAATAGAGAATAATTTATTTGAATTAAAATACGGTAGACATCGTTAAATAAACAATGATTGACACCTCTGTTTAATATGTAAATAATTTGACCGAGTTGTATGATTTTATAATTAATGTTACGATAATTCGTTACTAAGTTTCGCAAAGTTGAACATGACTGAATCTGTGCATTAAATTTAAATCTGGTTCATTTCAAATAATAGTATGTTTTGTAGCAAGGGTAATAGAATCTTAAGCAATAAACAGCCCAGTTTCATTGCTTAGCAGTTACATTATCTTCGTATATCGAACAGGTTTTGTACCTCTATATTCACTGTACCATAATTTGAAGTGATTGAGCATATTACGTAACCATTGCTGAAGCATGTAATTAAGAAACTTAGCTTAGCTGATATTGCAACATTTTTTTTCATACCGTATTATTGTAGTATGTTCAAACGATTTCTATCGATTGGTGTAAAAACGTTCCTGTATTTATTACATTTACAAATACTATTTGTAGAATTAGTAAACTGTTGTCTAGTTGGCAGTGTGTAAGTAATATTCACATTATTGCTTTTGTCATAAAAATAAAATATTTTGATTAATATAATTTTAATTTATTTAGATATCATGTGAGCAATTACTCAAAAATGGCTTTGAACATTTTTTTTAAATAAAAGTGATTTTCTCAAATTTATTGTTACAGTAAGAAATTGATCGAAACAGGCAAAAATATTAGCTCATACTTTTGTATTACACACTATAAGTTGCATTTTTTAGCAACAGCAAAATTTTAGATACACTTCGCTCTCCATCGGCGCTTGCAAAGATATGCGAATTTCACTTCACCGGAACAAACGAAATGTTGTCTACACAACTATCACCGCGGGTTTTGATGAAGCGTTGATCAATTATATTTATTGCAAACTTCGAAAGCGTTCGTCAGTTTCACGGCACAGCAATTAACGTGATATTCATGTTCTCATAAAACTTATTTCGATTACAATATAGATGGCTAATTAAATTATGATGAGTTGACAAATTTGTATCTTTATAGGAAAAAAATTAAAAATAAAGTTTTATAACATTACCTATAAAATTAGTTTCAACGTTGATAATATTGCTCAGAAGGAGTACTACGAGTATAAGTACCGATTAAAGCTTACACTTTGGTAAACTTCAACACTAAAATTAGTTGATTAAATTTAATTATTATAATAACTCGTGAGCTTGATAAAATAAGTTAATAAATATGAAAGGAACCAACAGCGATGTAATTAACTTCAACGATTCATTGTGGAGTACTATCAACAATTTTGATTTATCGATAAATGTACATTAAACATTCCGCTTTTGTTCGAAAAGTCAAGGCCGCTGATCGAGCAGACCCCACGAATGATTTATTCATTCGAAACAATGCAAATAACTCTACAATGATCCGACAAACGAGAGATATGCGCCGTAAATAAAGTAAATTAAGAGAACAATGTGCTAGAGTTATATTAAGATTGGTAAACAAAAACAAATAGAGCAAAACATTTCCGAAATTGTTGGATATTATTTGCAACTTTAAATTTGGTTTTGTTAAGAAACTGTTAAAAATAAGCCGTGAATTAGGTAAAAAACAAATTTGTAAGCACAAAATTAAAAAAAAGTTAAGACATGGCCCTGCGTATGGCCACGTCATTACAATAAACATCAAAAATAAAAGTCGTGACATTAAATAAAAATGTGTCAAGACTAAACTAAAACAATATCTGATTCAAATAACATATTAACGGTAATAAAATTACACTCTGCCTGTAGAAAATAATCACCATAACCACTGATAATTCGATTCAATCAATGCTGCGAAGCTCAACTTTATTCAAATAAAAACGTATCATTGGTCGATTTCAAAGTCACCTATAAATGAAATGGTGTCCATAAATATTAATGGACACAAATAAGAAAAAGCGAGTACCCATAGCCACAGGTATTCATAATCTTTGACAACGAACAGGTCCCATAGTAGGAGATAATTTTTCGTAACATCACCTCTTGGAGGCTATATCTAAGATTGAATCTAGGTGGTGATCACATGAATTCTTGGGCACACCGTGCTGGGCTTGTAGATTTTATCTAAACATCTTAAATTATTGTCTCGAGTGCGGCTACCTCGGCTCTCATCTAGCGTTGTAATCATGAAGGCGAATACAAAATTCTTTACCGCGGATGAGGCAATGCTTACTGTAAACATATTCGACCAGCCACAAACTTTTCAAAACCCAAAAACAACGTATATAACAAGGACAGCATGTTCAGATCAGCGATAGTATACCGTCTGTATATTGTGTCCATGTATACTGACTCGCAAAGTTGACTTGCTTGGAAAGTTCCTGGTTCGACTCTCGGTCGAGTAGATGATTGAATGATAAATCTAGGGGCTTGTTTCAAAATTAGGCGTTGCATGTTGTTTCTCAAAGGAATTCAGTAGGAGACTGCATTGTGCAACAATTGTGACAGCGTTATGCAATTAATCTCACAAGGGCACAGAGTTTGGGAAGCGGTCAATATAGAATACATACATACCTTAATTGACAACATAGTTAATGGTGCTCAGTTAAGTTTAGAAGTTGTTATCGCTTAACATAAAGTTTACATTATAATTTTTTTATCAAAAGGCCGTATCCATAACATTTTACTGCGTTTTGTAAATGTGAAGCCCGTATTTTGTGGTTTTATTGGTATCCGCGCTGAAAGCGCACGGGCACTCCTACTAATGCCCGGCGTGAGGTCAAATTACTAGCCGAGACGCAAACCCGAGTGCTTAGATACACTACGCTCAAATTACGCTGCATAAAAAAAGTTTAGTGGAATTGTTTCCAATCTCAAAAAAAAAGTGTTAAATTGCAATGCAATTGCATTTCTTTTTCTATCTCGTTCACGAAACGATTGCAATTGGAAGTATTGACGCGTATTTTTCTTAATATTATCATCATGTATCTCCGGCTCGAAAAAAGCTATATCTTGTCAGAGAATTTTATGGCAAATTTATTGCAAAACATAATTAATTCTCGACGATATTAATTGAATAACGTATTAACGATCGCGGTCGATAAATTTCTGAGTTACGTCACCGTGATTATAGCAGTTCAAATATCAAAGACGATGACGTAACATATCTGGGTTGTTTGGAACTGGTCTGGGGTCCTCGGAGATAAAACGTGAGTATTTGAGGAGTGCTCGGGGCGACAGCCGAGCGCGAAACAGACCAAGAAATGGGCAATCACTTTCATCGAGGCTTCACTTCACGTGGCGCAATATAATATGCCTTGAATACAGTAACCGCCATTTCAAGTAATGCTGGTATTGTAATGCGAGTGATGCATGTGAGGATTGCGTTATTGAAGATTTGTTAATCAGACAGATGTATTCCTAAATTGGTCTGATTGTTCAGGATTGCCAAAACATTACGAGACTATGCAAAAATCTGCAACGGCACGTGAGTAAGAAGTTCAAACTGATGTTAAGTCCTGAAGCGTATTGATATTAATTGCATTTACTGTAGAAACGCATTAGAATATTTCCACAGCATGGGATGTTTTATTCAATACAGCAAGATTTTTTAAATAATTGTTAAGTTGCTTTAAATAAAGCATAGGCAATTATTAAAATTTCAAAATGACTACTTTTCAAATGTATATTTGGTCGTCTGTAAACTAAATTATTTATTACGTAATAGATATTTGAGTAAGACAGTAAGTTACAAATTATATTTAACAATATCATCCCTATATAATACAGGCTTAGATAGAAGACTTATACTAATACGAAAGAGTTCGCGTTCTTATCTCCATTATAAGCTACTTTATAAAACAGGCCCAAACCTAAAAATCATTAAGAAAATATCTGTTCCTTACATTTTTCAGTTCAAAGTACATTTTAGTAAGAATAAAATTATTTATAGTGTGAGTAATCCTACCAAAATATTTGTAAAAACTTGATTATCCCTGCTTATAGTGCTAATAACTGCAGATACTAGTAATATAAAACGAACTACCATCTGTCCATGACGATGTTTGTTTAAAAACATTCAAACTATTACATTTATAAAATAAGAAAGATAATATAATGAGTAGAACCGACTTTAGAAATAGTACAAGAACAAAATTAAAAATTTTGATTAACCCCCGACTACCTCGAATTTGTTATCTGTATAATATTTTACTAGTCAAGCCCTTTCATTTGATACCTATATTAAGGGAGTCGTAAAAAAAGAAATGTATTTAGCCATTTTGTGGTAGCGGCCATCTTGGATTTGAAATTTTCATAGTGTAAAGTATTCTACTAGTCAAGCCCTTTCGTTTGATACTCGTAATGAGGTAGTAGTGAAAAAAATTATATAATACACCATTTTGTGGTGGCGGCCATCTTGGACTTGATTTTTTAATAGTGTAAAGTATTCTACTAGTCAAGCCCTTTCATTTGATACCCATATTGAGGTTGGTTGTAAAGAAATATTTTGTTCGCCATTTTGTGGAGGCGGCCATCTTGAATCGATATTAACCAAACATAGCTAAGAACACGGATATCAATATTCAAATAAAAAAACCGCATCGAAATCGGCCCACCCGTTTGAGCTCTACGGTGCCACAGACAGACAGACACACACACTACTAGTAATATAAAACGAACTACCATCTGTCCATGACGATGTTTGTTTAAAAACATTCAAACTATTACATTTATAAAATAAGAAAGATAATATAATGAGTAGAACCGACTTTAGAAATAGTACAAGAACAAAATTAAAAATTTTGATTAACCCCCGACTACCTCGAATTTGTTATCTGTATAATATTTTACTAGTCAAGCCCTTTCATTTGATACCTATATTAAGGGAGTCGTAAAAAAAGAAATGTATTTAGCCATTTTGTGGTAGCGGCCATCTTGGATTTGAAATTTTCATAGTGTAAAGTATTCTACTAGTCAAGCCCTTTCGTTTGATACTCGTAATGAGGTAGTAGTGAAAAAAATTATATAATACACCATTTTGTGGTGGCGGCCATCTTGGACTTGATTTTTTAATAGTGTAAAGTATTCTACTAGTCAAGCCCTTTCATTTGATACCCATATTGAGGTTGGTTGTAAAGAAATATTTTGTTCGCCATTTTGTGGAGGCGGCCATCTTGAATCGATATTAACCAAACATAGCTAAGAACACGGATATCAATATTCAAATAAAAAAACCGCATCGAAATCGGCCCACCCGTTTGAGCTCTACGGTGCCACAGACAGACACACACACAGACAGACAGACAGACAGACAGACAGACAGACATCGACGTCAAACTTATAACACCCTATTTTTGGTCGGGGGTTAAAAAGTGTTCGTCGTAACCCTGTATTATTTAGTAGACATGCTAACTGACATGCTAAAAATATGACGAGTTAGGAAACACCGTGATAATTTTACCACAAACATCTTGATGTCCAATATAGTTGCAAAATGAATACAATACGCTTATATTCTTCGGTTGCAATATTCTGACAAATAAATAAATACTTCAAATTGATGTCCAGTTAACTCTTATTAATGTGCATGACAAGAATACTTTTGCTAAATTCTACGTTATTAGCATAATACCAAAACTTAAGCAAACTCAACTTTGAAATGTCAAGGAGATGAGGTGACACTATTAAAGTCATTTGGATTTTAAAAGCCAAACCAGTACGTCGGATATCAAGTGATGTCAGTGCTGCCAGAGATGACCAAATCGGCACGCCTTGGAACCTAATTGCTATGGCCACCATTTAAGTTATTATTTTTCATTTAACACGATTTGTATTTTTATATTCACTTCGAACGAGCGACGAATTTGTAATTCGAGTCTATTTGGTTGATAATATTCCCTTAAGAAAATAGCTCCATCCTTTTATCCAAGACCTGTTTTCTGAAGTCTTGTCTTATTCACAAAACGTTGATGATTGTTTTGACTGCCTGTGTTACGACAATGAGGTACCATCGTCTTTATTCAATCAGTTGTTACATACTGCTAAGAGGAACCAAAGCGTTTACCGCCTAACTGAAATGGTATATTGACAATTTCTTTCTTTTTGTGGTATTCACATGAAATTGAAGAAAATATCAGTATTACTTGTATTTCTATTACCCACGTACATAATACATATTTATGTATGTGCTCTTGCAGGTCGTCTAACGAGCACTGACGTTTCTTTGTTCATCACAATATAAAACTAGGGCTCCAAAAATCTACAAGAAAAATAACACTTTCAGCTGAACGTCTTCTTGTTTTAAAATCTACTAAAAATATTTCACGAGCTTTATTAGATCTCTCCTACTGATAATCTAAATCGAAGATTACTACACAAATTCGACAACACAAATTCGCGTGTATCATTTACACATTGTTTCTTGAAAACAAGAGAACCGACTTCAATAAAAAAACTAGACGGACATATTCAACTAAACTTAGTTGTAGAACTAAATATAAAATCATGTATTCCCACTGCAGGTATTGATCAGTTTCACACGCAATAGGTGGAGCAAAACTGAATATTTATTTTAAAAATCGCTTTGGGACCAAAATAAAAGAAGTAACAAGTAAAAAATGTGCTCGTACAAAGCGTTACAACCCGGGCATTGTGCGGCGTGGGCGCAGAGCCTGCGGCGGCCTATCTCCATACACAAATTATAATTTCAAAATCGGCGTCGATTTATGTGAACGCTCATCTGAATAAAGCACTGCTCTATTTCACCCCTCGTGTATTACTATTGTTTCTCTTTTAAAAATGCAATAAACATTTCCATCCGAGGTGCTTTAACTGACTTAGGTGAGGCGGAAGGTGATAAATACGGGGCGTTATTATCAACGATTACTCGTACTTGGTAAGATATTTAACTACTTATGAGTTTACATCTACATTCTGTATTCTACAACAAAGAGTTTTGAGTGTTAAAATTTTATAATTACATAATTTCCCTTAAAAAAATAGAGAATACTATGATGACACAATACATATCCTCAACATTTACGTTAATTTTTTTATCAACTTAAAGTTTCTGTAATGTTAATGTTTATAAAGGAACCTATGGCAGAAAACTAAATTGTAAAAGTAAATGTTTACTTAAATGTAAAATATTTGTTTTCACCCCTATTCTTCCACTTACCTATAGTTTATTTAATTTAAGTGTGTAACTTTAATATTTATAAAGAAAGCGGCAGTTGTTGTTACAAAGGTTGGGAATAATCACTTAAGTCTCCTACTCAAACATCAACGATAATATTATATGAACATACCATAACGTGGTAGCAAAATCGAAATATTTTAACCCCGGAAGTGAAGCCGCGGTTAGAAGTTAAGTTGTAAAAATACGCATTTTGCCGTGAGCGAAAGCTACCTAATTTCCTGATTTTTAATTGGCTCATTAAAAACCTATTCTTAGATGTACGAGGTTCTTGAATATTATTCTTACGTTTTATGGATATCTTAATTTTATGGTTTTCTAGACCTAACCCATACATACTAAGCTGCTCGTTTTATCGTTCCTAATCCTTAATTTAAATTAACAAGTTTAAGAAACTGGTTGCATTATTAATTTAACGTATTTCTGACGTCTACTTTTTGTGTCTGCAAACTGGTTTCCAAACACTAGATTTTATTTTGTAAGATAGAGCGACCGGGCGATCAAAACATTTCTGATGGTAAGCAGCATGCCTGCCCAGAAATCATAGTGCCATGCTGCCATGTAGCTATTTAAGTGTGAATGGTTTGGGCCATTCACACTCACTGTCTAGCATTTCAATATGCTCGTCACCCTGAGATATAAGACTCTATTATCCCTGTGACTTCTCTAGAAACACTGTCCTTCAAACTGAAATACCTCAATATTTGCTCATTACTGCTTGGCGGTAAAATAACTGGCAAAGGCGTGGCACTTCTCCAGACGGAGTCTGCAAAAAATCCTACCATTACACCAAAAAAAGCCAGATTAACAAGTTTAAACTGGTTGCATTTCTATTGGAATTTAACGTATTTCTAACGTCCACTTTTTATGCTTACAAACTGGTTTTCAAACACTAGATAGTATTAAAAAGAACAGTGACATAGCGTTGGACGAAGTCCATTAGCGTGCATCACAAGGTATCGGAGACTCTGTTGAGGTGAATCGCATCTTGACACCGCATTGATGCAACCTAAAGGAAACTCCACACTGAAATATTCGTATGAGTATTGGGAACAATAACATTTATCAGTATTTTTTTTATTTTCGCGCGTTGTCTAAAGCAATACATAAATGTTTTGTTTGCATAAATAATATCGCACCCCTGGAGTGACATTATCACTTTGCAAATATGCAAATTTTAGAAGCGTAAAAAATGTATGTTACTAGCAGCGCCCCGCGGTTTTACCGACTAGTTCTCGTTCCTGTAAATTTACCGGGATTTGAATTTCCGGTAAAAAATAACCAGATCCGTTCAGACGTTACGACGTGATTGAGTAACAAACATCCAAACATTGACATTTAAAAGTATTAGTAGGATTTTCACCAAATTCGCAATGACACTAGTAGCAACAGCCTCTTACGGAAACTGCAATAGTACAATTTTTACTTACTAATTTTTACTATAATTATTTATACTTATATAACTCATTTCTGAATGTTTTGCAATGCATAAGTCTTGTTCCTTAACTGCCTTAACTTTAAATTTCTAACTAGGGTGTAAGGTATGGTTTCACTTTTTTTTGTGATTCTGGGTTTCATAAAAGTTTTTGACGTGACGTTTAATTTAAAGCGTTACTCTCAACTATCAGAAAAAATGCATCACACACAATAGTGTGGACCCAAATGTAAAATCAAAAATAGCTTTTGTGCACCCAAGTATGGAGTGATGAAAAGGATTTCAATTAAATTTACGTACAAGTGTGACCTTACCTTATGTAGACGATAGTGCTTGTCATGGTACATCTGACTTTAAAAGCCTTCGTATATTGTTAAGATGAAGTTATTAGCTGACAACTTGCTGAAGAATATGACTTGTTTTTATGTACGTTTGTTAAGCATATGTCAGTTTATTTTTATGGCTAGTAACCCTCTCGTATATCCAAGTGTATACATCTGTGTTAAAAACAATGAGGTACTCTAGGTTTAAACAGTGAAATTGGGTTTCAATCCTTCATTAAACTAAATAAAGAAGTAGTAATTATTAACGTATCTTATTATTGCATCGGGCGATAATTGAGGCTAATTATAAAGCTAACCTCCTATATTATTAAATAAGTCAGAACAGTTTCAGGGGGTTATATATCTTATCTTTACACGTCCTTTGGGATGGATCGGCTAAGTATCAGCTTGAGGCTCTGGAATCGATCGAGAAGCGTGCCAAAAGGCTCATAGGCAAAGACATTCTAGTGCGAAAAAGACTTCAAAGTCTTGGACATCGCCGCAAAATTGCTGGCTTATCGGTTTTATCGGATACACTTCGGAGAGTGTGCAACTGATCTGCATGATCTTATACCACCTTGCCCTTTTTACTATCGTACTTCTCGTAACTCGAAGAAGCGACACCGTTTCATGGTGGATATTCCAAAGACACGGACAAAGAGGTTTGACTCTACATTTGTGATAAGAACGTCTAGGCTGTGGAATGAGTTGCCTGAGTGGGTTTTTCCCGATAGTTATAATCTTGGTGTCTTCAAATCGAGAGTGAATCGGTTTCTTCTAGGTAAACACGCTCCATCGTAGACCGCATCGTCGCTTAACATCAGGCGAGATGGCGGTCAAGTGTAAACCTATTAAAGTTAAAAAAACTTACGGAATATCATTGAACTGTATGTACACCTTCAAATTTTAAAACGTCGTGTAAATTTTGAAAATATATCAAATAAGATTAGACTCTACATTTAATTTAGCATCTAACACTAGTAAATAAATATTTCTAAGAATAGTTATATTCAACAAGCATTATCGCAACAACTGAGCCGCAAATTAATTCGATTAATAATATATGAAGGTAAGAATTATTCAAAATTTCTCCCATAGGAGTTTATTCTATAAAAAACGAAAACAAACATATTTTGCCCTAATATTATTGGAACGAAGTTTTGGAACGAAGTTCCTTATCGCGCGTTGTGAAAGGGGGCTAGACGGAAAAAATTCTTACTATAAGTTGTCACGACACTTTTTGCTATTGTAAGCTGTGCGGCGTCGCATGTTTCTCTGTCTGTCTCTCTCTCTCTTATAGAAAGCAAGCCAGATATTTTCATTTCTATTTCGCATTGAACAGTGTGGTGTCGCGACGATTATTTTTGTTGAGTGTATACAGGTTTTTTGTAAATAATAAATAATAATAATAATTCCTTCACTAATTAATCGAAAGGAACTTCGTTCCATCCGGGTGTCCCTTGACACCTCTCAAGTTTTTTATGGATAGTATAGTAATGTGGTAGATGAAATAAAGCTCACCTGATGTGTAGTGTCGCCTCGATGGATACTCTCCTCGGTTTCTTTAAGCCTCTCGGTGATATTCCTGGTGAGGACTTTCAAGTCTCTGCTCTCGCGCACCTTCCCGTCAGGGTTGGCAACCACTCTTGAGGAAAGTACCACTTTAGCACCCGCCGGGGCTATTGTCCCATCCACACCATCCACTTCTGTAACAAGATAATTCTAACATTTCAACCCTATCTACGACAGAGGAGTCGAAAAGCGCACGGCCAGAGTTTGGTTACGTTTTCAATTATTTGTGAACTAGATGAACAAATGAAATTTTTAGACTAACTAACGCCACATATTTAGTTTGGTTATTGTCGATTCGCCACAAAGTGAATTCGTCACAATTTGTATACTCCATACATTCAAAGTAAACTCGCCACAAGTCATTAAAAAACAAATGAACAACGTCACAGGTAAATTGGTCTAAGCATATTTACCTTCTATCGTAGGTCCAATGGCTCCATTAGTGCCGCCATTGAGCGCGGGGTCTTCATTGTCTCCAACTTCCTCGTCTGGTACTCGATGCTGATATTAAAACAACAATATAATGTACAATTACAATTTGTACAATTCAATACAAGTCAGTACAATTTGTCTAACCATATTTTTGTAATAAAGATGAAGCGCATGAGTTGCAAGGGCGGATCATCTTTGGGTGGACATAGCTCCGGGGAGTCACGGGGTCACCTAGTCGTGGTCATGTCACAAAACTGTGTGATAAGTACATGCATGCTTTTAAATCAGTGGTCCACCTAGGTACTGGACTCAGCCCAGGGGGGGGGTCATGATCCCATGAGTTATGTATCGTAAACTGTAAATTAGTTTCCTGGACTCCCAAGATACAGGCTTAGCCTAGTAGCCTAGTTTGAGGTCCGCTTACAGGAGCCTTGATGCAGCAATAACACCGACTACGTTCTCTCGTGTGAAATTAAAGTAATACTGTAAATGTTATTGTTAAACTTTTTGTGAAAATGAAAAAAACATTTATTTACATAAACATAAACATGAAATGGTTTTCCAGTAAGTCAAGTTTTATATATTTATAGCCTATGTTTATGGGTGGCACATCATAGAATACACTGCAGCTCCCGCACTAGGCAACGCCTGTGACGCGGGAACCAAGATACGAATTTCCAAAATATTGAAACACCTCTGATTGTATATTTTAATAAAACATGATTTGATTTGACAATCACAAAACAAACGTTAGAGCATAAAATCCAATCCCGCCTGTACTTCTCAGTATTTTTCTAAGTCGAAGATCTAATTATGTCACATTACCCTTAAGTCCCGTTTTTTGTTTAATGTTTCTCTCCATCCTTCGGTTGACTGGAAGAGATTTTCTTCACTAGTTTTAAGAATGTATCTTTTTGTTTATTGATTATCGTGTTGGCAATAAAGAGATTCTGACTAGAAAGCTTTTAGGATTTAATCTCGATCTATGGTTGGATACGGTTAGTGTTGTGTCATGTGGAGATAACCCTGCGATTTTTGATGTCCAAATGAGGGTAGATGAAGATCTTCTCATTTGAGTCAACCCAATGTGACGACCAGTAATTTTTCAGTCTTCTCGTGACAACAACAGACAACAGACGTGGGTCTGTTGTTTCGCATCCCAAATGTCAAGGTTATCCTACTAATATCTAATATCATAGACGAGGTGTAAAAATATATGGATGATGTTTGTTACTCTTTCAAAAACTACTGAAGGTATTTGGATGAAATTTGGTACATAGATAAATAATGGTATAGATTAATACATAGCCTATTTTATCCAGAGAAAATAACGGGATCGGCAACAACGCTGGTGATACCGCACTGCACTGCTAGTCTAACATGAAATTAATATCGAGTACATCCTTAACAATTTTGTCAATCTTGATTTCTCCCATGTAAGATGAACCTACAAGTTTGTCATAACCATTAGCTTTAACGGTGAAAGAAAACATCATGAGGAAACCGACATGTTCCATGAAAGACATCCTTTGAGGCATGCGTCATCCACCAACCCGCACTTGGCCAGCATGGTCGGTTATGGCCTTTGCTCTCTCCTTGTGAGATAAACCTCAGGTCACACCCATAGTGGGCTGTTTATATTTGACCGAAATTTGTCCGATAAAATGCAATTGTATGTATGTACTTACCTACATACATACTATTTAGGTATATACCCTAGAATGTAATACGCTTACCTAAAAGGAAAGGATTTGTTTTTGATTTGTGTTTGTTTGGATTTTTTTTTGGAACAATGTTATTCTGGACGTCTACTCTGTTACTACGAAAAACGTAATTTCGGAATACTTCGAAAAATCGCGAGTTTATTTCGAAATTACGTTATTCATAGAAGGGAAAACTTATAACTTAGAAATTTTATTATTAAACAGCGGTAATAATACGTCACCTGTACCTACCTATAGCTACATATAAACTGCTGTTACACATGTTAGTATCGCAAACTCATAATATTTTATCCATCCAAAAAAAGAATCTAACACGCACTCACCGCAGCTATCTACATTAGCATGTGAGTGACGCGAATCTATAGTATCCATACAATATTTCGTGACCTAAAAATGTGCGGCGCGAAAGAACCTTTCACTTCAAAAAATACTATCAGTGTTGTATTTCTTCGTCCTTTTCAGCAATGTTGAAAGCTTACCTCAGTCTGTTGGTAATTGGTGGTATGTGTGTCTTCGTTAACAGAGGTAGATATTTTTGGTCCGGAGTCGCTCAGTATTCGTCCATCTTCTAAAATCAACTCGCGCTTCACCCGCGTGGCTATCTGGCGCGTCGTCGTCACTTCGCTTGTTTTTTTCGTTACCCATTCCTCTGTAAAAAAAAAAACAAAATAAAAATACCAAAACTGGAAATAATTTTAAAATTAATAATTAAATCGCCGCAACTAATGGAAAAACAAACCAACAGCAAACTGTCTTTTGTTTAGCAGGAAAAGTAAAAAAAACATATTTTTTTTAAATGCTCTTACTAGCCAGTTTTATGTAAATCGAAAAATAGCAAATAGGTTTTATTAAGTCAATAAACTTTTCCGATCGCTTGTTCAAAATGGCCTTTAATTAGGTCAACTTTCAGCATTGCATTCAGCGTGATAATACCACCGGCATACTGGACACGCTTCCGACTGTCAGTGAACTTGATTATTACCTTTACGCCTTCATGAGTATATTGGATAATTAAGTGGTGTTTAGTATTATTAGATAGGTTGTTCTGTTTCTCATTATAATTCATTTTATAAATAAAGGCTCTGCCCAATAATTTTTCAAAACAATCTATGTATGAGTATATGGCCCTGCCCCAATAAAAATAAACTAAATCAATTAATTACTTTAGTCATTTTCAATCCATATTTTGAGAAAGCTTAACTAACCTTCTTTGGTTGTTGCTATAGTATCGCCAGGTTCAGCCTGTAACAAAGATAACATAAATTAGAAAAAAAAATAGAAAAAGTAACTGGCCGAAAAGGTTTGTGAACCGCCAAAATAAATTTGTTTGTAGCGACATCTCTTACCGAGTAGCGGAACTGACACACATCCATAACAGAGTTATATGCCGACTCCGAATGAAATCGTAATAATACCCGAGGCCGCCGCTTGATGGCGCCATGATCACTTAACGAAAAAACTGTTACCATTAACTCTCATAAAATCCGTCTAATGTTCATGAGAATTTGATAAACTACACATAAATCATTTAATGTAAATTTTAACTTTTTCACAAAAACAATTTTAGGATATAAATTTCACTTGTAAACAATTTCAAAATACCTAATCACAATTTTAAAAAAATATTTATGAATGAATTTCACAATGATATAAACTTTCCGTATTTATGATTTGTTTGTAAAAGGCGCTACGAAAGTCTAGGTATTAAAATAAACCTGTATCGTGTATACATCGAGTCAGTTAGAAATCGACTGAAGGAAAATCAAGGCTTAGCAGTTATTTAATTAATGAGTATTTAGATTTACATTTTCTTTTGGCGCACAATACAACTACGTGTTAGGAACTCCATTTGTATGCCACAACTTCCTGTGGGACCGCACGATTATATTGAACTTGTTGAACTCTAATTGGTTGAGTGACGGGCTCATAAATAATTGCAGATCTTTGTCACAATATATTTTCTTTAGATCTTCTGTGGAATACAAAGATTAATTTAATCTGTATTACTGAGACAAAGTTCTTCGCATCTGCTCGTATCTACGAAGGGGCGCAGCAGTGGCGGATTAGCCATAGAGCAAGAGTAGCAAATGCTACGGGCCCCGCACAAACTGGGGGCCCCGCGCTCCGACATCTGTTTGACTGTAAATATGTAGCGAAAATATCTTGCATAACTTGACCCTACCCTTCCTAAACCTAAGCAAACGAAAGGTCCCTTGACAGAAATTGCTACAGGCCCCGCGCTGGCTTGATCCGGCACTGGGGCGCAGGTGTATTATCTAAATAAGGTAGGAGGTACCTAAGTTACAGTTATGCAATAGGAAAAGGATCGGAATATTTCAAAATAGTATTTATACGCATCTAACTGCATCTCACTTCCTTATATAACTATAAATTGTATAATACTGTAATCCCTGCTACTTAATGGGTAGATAGGTATGTAGCACATATGTATTTGAGAATTATTATGAAATGATTAATCGATTTCAATGAAATTTGATAGAGTGATTGTCTAAAGCTTGATAAAAACATAGGTTACTTTTTAATGCGAAAAAAGGGTTCTAAAGAGTTTGAAAAGGAGGATGAAAGTTAGTAAGGTAGTTTCTTCATTTTTGAAGTTAGTAGCTTTGTCAAGCTATTTTTTATGAAATAAATATAAAATTTAAACGTTGTGCAACATTTAAATGTTCCACCCTAGAGGGGCAAAAGCCTATATTAGTAATAGTTTAGGTAAGTTGCGGGGTGCAGCTAGTAATTCATATACTAGAAAATTTTACTTTGGTGGCACTTGCATTAAGCATATATCTACCTACTTCCCCATATTTTATTTTCTAACAGCGACTTATTTATTGCTCTTCGCACCGGTTTAGATAATGACTAGTTCTGCGTTATTAACGAGCATCGTGCATTAAACATTCATTATTAAGTATAGAAAATAAATATTTAGACAGAGTTACGAAGTATGGGTGCTAAAACACGACACGAACGCGTACGAGATATACCAACTCGTTGAGTATGGTAAGTTTTTTACATTGAAAGGACCTCATTCCAGAGTCAGCTTGGCGAAGTCTCACACCTTGGGTTATTAAGTTATTCTACTGCCAACAAGGAATTTCCAAACATTACTGGGTTCCGGCTTGCAAAGTATTTTTTCCAGAGAAATTACTGGACAAAGAATTATTGTCTCACAACCCTTCTACCGCCTAACTAAATGGCTCTGCTATTGCTGTCTCTATCATTTCAAATGAAAAAAAAAGAGTCAGACAAAAAACAGTTTTAAAAAAAGAGTAAGACAGTTTTAGTAGGCGGTAGACCCCCCGGAGACAAGACAGTATACAACAAATCCAGCTAGCCAGCCACTGACATAGAATATGATCGAGCGTTTGAACTTAGCCCTCAGGTAAACGCTGTCAATTTTTTGGAAAAAATTGGTTGCTTTTACATCCGATAGGAGAGATAGGAGCTCTATCGGATGTAAAAGCCTATCTAACCTAACCTAAGTTGAAAAAAAAATTAAATGAAAATGTTTATTGTGGCAATAACGAGAGACATAAACAAAAACACAATATCTTCCACCATCACATCTTCCAGAGACACATAGTAGGGCCGGTGCAGCGGCTAATTCAGCTGAGCGACTCAAACGGCGCAAATATACAACCCTCGGAAGTGGTTACATATTTGAGCCCTTTGGGGTTGAGACATTGGGACCGTGGGGGCCGGGAGCTCACCTCATTTTCAAAAGCCTATCCGAGCGCTTGGTCGACGCGACGCGTGACCAAAATGCTGGCGTTTATTTGGCCCAACGCATAAGCATTGCCATTCAGCGTGGTAATGCCGCCAGCATGCTGGGTACGCTTCCGATTGGTAGTGGGCTTGAACATCTTGATTATCTATAGACCTACAGTGGTCTATAGATAATTCAGGTGTGCTTAGTGTAAGTAGTTAGTTAGGTTTGTAGTGTAGTGTATGTAGTTCTCATTGTATTTTAGTTTTGTTAATAAAGGCTCTGCCCAGATAAAAAAAAACACAATATATGTTAATTATATACAAAATATATAAATATATACAAAAACTCAATATACGTTTCTTACAAGAAGAAAATACAAAAAACAAATACATGCTGTGTTAGTGTGCTTAGTTGTGTGTTAGTTAGTTGCTGTGTTAGTTAGTTCTAATAATTAATTATTAAGTATATTTGCTAACATTTTCGTACTTCATCCACTAATGTATTAACATCAGAAGAGATTGTGATCAAGTTCAAACCTATCATTGTTCAAAAAAGCATAGCACTCCGATAATTACCCAGATATATAAATAAGATGCTAAAAATGTATAGATTCAATCCTGTATTTATTGTGTAAACATTGGTATTCAAACGGGAACACAGTTATGTGCTAAAAACTAAGCGGTAGAATAACTAGTAATGGTAGCACTCTTTGCAGAGTCCGTCTGGGAAAGTATCACACCTTTGCCAGCTATTCTACCACCAAGCAGTATTGTGCAAACATTACTGTGTTCTTGTTTGAAAGGCAAAGTTTCCAGTGAAATTACAGGTCATAGAGATGAAACATCTTATATGACGAACTGGGTCACGAACGCAGTGCAGTGCTAGGTAATGATTTGGATTCTTCATGTTCCAATAACTGCGTGTCACTGTGCTGTTATGTAGCAGGCATGTTGCTTACCATCAGGCACGCGTCTTGCTCGGGTGATCACTCTATTCCTGCTATAAAAAAATGTGACGGTTTGGTACTTCCTCAGGTTCTCTACAAAGAGTCCTTCCTTAATACAAAAATTTCTTACCTCCACTTACAAAACGTCTAATTAAACCGAAAAGGTCTTAACTAACATAACACGTGTTAAAACACCTGTTTCAACGTGTTTATTTACGTTGAACACGAAGAATGATTGATGACGCCAACATAGATGTTTACCACCTAGATGTGCCACTTCATTTTAGCCGATGGAATGATATTGTCAACTGCGCTCAATCGCACCACAAGTCGTAAATCATGTGGTAACGTCACAATTTGTCATACATGATGTGATATCTGACGTGACAAACGTTTGTGGCCGTATCTTGTGCTTTATAGTTGTGTCGGCCGAAAATTAAAAGATTATCTTGGGCCTTAATGCGTTTAGAATAATTTGTCTGTGAGTTGCGCTGTCAGTAGTCGCCGCTAATGAGGTCTAATACAATTTATTGATGTTTTACTGTGTGGTAATGTAGGTGTCGAATTATTTAATTACGGTTTTCAACAGTGATTTAAATTGGGTCAGTTGATTACGATAACTTTATTAGGTTTATATTTAGAAGAATTATTTCTAAGCTTGTGAACTATTGGGAATGACTTTCTATATCATACTTATAGCAAATTTATTTTAAATATTCTTATTATGCCTTGGGTTTCAACCTGTGATGATTTTTTTTACTTATCCATGTGCAGTAAATGAGTGCTAGGCAGTGGACTTTTCAGGCTCAAATATGCCGCATTGTATTGTACCTATTGGTCAAGCGTGTTACTTAATATCAGGCCTATGTCTTTAAATTAAAAAAAGAACAACAATTTAGAGCAATTTATGTCTCATAAAGGAAATAATGAATTGCATTCATTGTTACAGAGAGTGCATCACAATGCAGCGGCCTTGCATCGTCGCGCTGGGGCGACCACAAGGGCGCGGCCTCCACCATTGACACCTAACTAATCTTGTTTGAGGTATAATATAATAGATATCTATGTGTAGGTGGATGACAAAGATTATTATCGCTGGATTCGCTAACAAGAATATACTAGTAGAGTTAGTCATGGCTTCAACAATACATCAATAGATACATATACGAGATTAACACCAATGATTAATTGATTATACTCGTAGTCTGGGTTTCCGCAAATCGAGAGCCCAGAGTGAATAGGCTTCTTGTAAGTAAACGCTACCAGGTCACCATGACTAAGTACAGTTTTTTTACATAAAATTTATAATTTTGAATGATTTGTGTTTCTAGATCAAATCGACGAAATTCACTTTAAAATTTTACATTAGATAATGTTTTAATCTTTAGTACGTGATACAATTAAATATTTTTTAAATTCCTCAAGTTTTTTATGTATCCGTAAACATTTGCTTAATGTATACAGGGTTACTAGTAATCAGCCTGCATCCGTTTTAGGGCAATTTCTGTGTGTTTAAACAAACAACTTTTGCTCTACAACATTAATTAAAACACAATACCTACATCTGCTAAAAAATATAGTGTTTGTAGTCATCTCTAGTATTCGGCACATCATTTATCGAGCATTAGAAAACGCTCGCGCTCTTGTTATAAAAAGTTCGATGCTTTTAGACCGAGCAACAACCTTTTTTATTATATTTTGTATGTGGGAAAAATTTACGAATTTTTATAAACTGTAGAACAAAAGTTAGTGTATTTAATGTACTTAACATCCCCTTAAAACGGTGCAGGCTGATTGCCAATAACCCTGTATAAATTTGTATAAAACTAATTTCCATGTAAATTTTTCTTGTAAAGTTTCAGTAAATTAAAACAATATTCACTTATTTATACTACAATTATACTTTAAAAGGACATGTAATAACATAAAAAAATTCAAGCACTTTTAAAGGCATGAATCCACCATCTAACATAAGGTTCAGCTAGCTTTGTCAAGTCCACATCGAATATATCACATTTTGCGGACAGGTCACCTATTAATTTTTCTTATCTTGACCATAAAATAGGTACAACGTACACCATATTATATTCTCTATTTGCTTGTCCCCAAGTACTTACTAGCTTGTATAGCAGCGTAGCTTACCTAAACAACTGAATGGAATTTCTTTTTCCTATATTGTTTTCGTAGAACTCTATTTTTTTTCTAATATACTAAACACATACAAATATGTTATTATATATAACATAATATGCCATCCGCCAGTAAATCTCCTGTTAAAATCAGACAGACAAACAGACAGACAGATTTTTTTTTTTTTTATGTAAGTACCGTGTATAGTTTATAACATGCATTTTTTTTTTTTTTTTTTTTTTTTTTAACTTTTATAGGTTTACACTTGACTGCCATCTCGCCTGATGTTAAACGATGATGCGGTCTACGATGAAGCGTGTTTACCTAGAAGAAACCGATTCACTCTCGATTTGAAAACACAAAGATTGTAACTATCGGGAAAAACCCTCTCAGGCAACGTATTCCACAGCCTAGACGTTCTTATCACAAAAGTAGAGTCAAATCTCTTCGTTCGTGTCTTTGGAACATCAACCATGAAACGATGTCGCTTTTTCGAGCTACGAGCATTCCGATAGAAAAAAGGGCAAGGTGGTATTAGATCGTACAAATCAGTCGCACACTCTCCGAAGTGTATCCGATAAAAAACCGATAAGCTAGCAATTTTCCGGCGATGTTCGAGACTTTGTAGTCGCGTTCGCACGAGAATGTCATTGCCTATGAGCCTTTTGGCACGTCTCTCGATCGATTCCAAAGCCTCCAGCTGATACTTAGCCGATCCATCCCAAAGGTGCGAGCAGTACTCCATACAGGAGCGAATCTGTGCTTGGTATAACGTTAGCAACTGTTCAGACTTGAAGTACCTTCGCACCTTTGAGAGGACACCTAGTTTCTTGGCAGCTAATTTAGCCTTAGATTCGATATACGAGCCAAAGTTGAGAAGAAAGCATTTGGTGAAAAGCTGTTAATTTGGGATTACCAGACTCTTCAATTTTAATAATAAGTTTAGATGACAAAAAAAAACACCTGAAGCTACGCCCCCAATCGATAAACCTTTTGCTGATTTATCACTTTTATAGAAAGTTATTCTCCATACATTTTGAGAAAATTGCATATGCATTAGTATTATTTAATATCGTCAGATCTAATGATAAATAAACTTTCGCTGATAAAAACTCTCTAAACTTTACGTAGTAAACCGTGATAGGTCTATTGCTATCGTAATATTATGCTACGATAGATTACTTCCTCGTGGAAATTAATTTTCGTCATAATTATGTAATTTTCGGTTATTTCCTTACTTTTTCCTCTTTTTTGCGTGTATTGACGGATGCCATATATGTAATCATTGGCGGTTATGTGACAGACATACCTATAAGATTGATATTTCTAATTTTAGTAGACAAATATGTTTAAGCTCCTCACTTTCTTTGCGATTCGCGACTCTACAAAGAACTAACAAATATATAAAATATGGACTATTTTTATTATATACTCGTATAATGTATGTTTTGTGTAGCATAAAAAGCCCACTTTATGTTTCCACTGCTGGGACACGAGGACTTCTCTCACAAGGAAATAGTCAACACCATAATCCACCACAATAGCTAAATGCGGGTTGACTGATGCCTCAGGAGGTTCCTCACTCTGCAGCCATCGGTAGCTTGGGCTCTACTGACGGCGATCTAGGATTAGCTTTTTAAAGTGTAATAATGTTTTAGATGTTTGAAATATTGTAAAACCCTAAACTTAAGAATATTAATTAATAACTGTATAATAATAATTAATTATTGCTTACATCGCGCATAATCTAGTTGATATTTCGTGTCATCGCCAGCTGCTAACATTAATATTAGTCAGATATCGAAGCATTAAAATAGTAGTTACATCTTAATGACATTTAACACCGGAATCATACCTCTCAGAATACAACCGGTCCATTCAACTGGATGCAGCTTACCGGATCATTACCTCGTAATTAATAAATTCAGAGTTCCGGTGGTACGACCTTACGAACCTTGCATTCTTTGAGGGAGAAAAAATGTGTGAAGCGAGTTATATATCCCTTGTCAGTCACCCAGTAGCTACTTAATTTAGTTCCTTTGGTCAACAAAGCATACCATACATATGTACGTTGTAAAGACCATTTAGTAATTTTCACTTTATTCTTCCACTCTATGTGCCGAATAGAAATGTGCATGCATATTTATTTTATTTATCTACGTAACGAATTTTGAGTAAAAGCCAAACAAATTGTTACAAATTAGATATTTATTATTGAGCATTTTTTTAAACAACAAGAGAGTAAGAGAGAAGAAAAGAGATGGAAGTCTAGATATAGTAGAATAAAAAAAAGTTTTCAAAATTAGGTAATTCTATTGCAGGGAGCGATCAGTCAAAATATCAAGAAATCACGTATCACAAAACAAGTAGGTACCTAAGCTCTGTGATGTATTTTGTACTTTGGGACTATTGTAAAATTCTGAGAAATCAATGCCCTTACCAGGTTACCAAGGACTCCAAGTCCAACGTTATGGAAATAAATGAATATTTTTACGCCTTAAAACAGTAACGCCATCAGATAGGTGCGATGATCACGTCTTTGCTATTTATTTACTATCCTTACACAAATCTTTTGCAAAATACGTATTGCTAATATTGTAGTCCTTTGTAATTACGAAAGGTTACAAAGTAGAGCAAACTTATCAGTCGCTCGCGGGCACAGGGCGAGCCAGACGGTCCACCCCGACGGGAGTATCTCGACGGGCTATCAATTTCGGACACATGCACAACTTTGAAACAATGAACTGAGGACGGAGTTCATGTACAATACAATATCTAGCCGAGCGCTAATGGCGGGTATCGCCAGTATAGGGTTGCTACTAAATTATTTCTGGTTGCTTTATAACATTTCAGTGATGGTCTTCACAACCATGGTCGTTTAACGTGTTCTGAAAGTTGATATGTCATTAATAACTGTCAGATGCAATTGAATCCTTATAGATGTTTTCTCTGTTTGCTGTTTTTTTTTATTAAAAACACTTTTACGAACTTCATAGTTTTAACATGAAACAAATAAATTGAACTTTTTAACGGTAAAATAAAAAGTCACATTACTCTTTTAAAAACAATACAAGACACAGTTTTTTAAAGGGCCATAAAACAAAATATAAATCACAAAAACCTCAAAACTGTTATTGAAGTGTTTTTTTATGTGGTATAATCGTTTTCGCTTTACTGTGGCATCTCGCTTAATGTTATAAGATTAGTCCGATATTTTAAGGCAACCGATGTGTTGTTGTCTTTTTGTCGTAATAACGACAAATAATATATTGTTAGTTGACAAAGTATTAGTGATTCTTGGTGTTGAAGTGTTAGACCATATATTCTACTAACGTTATAAATGTGTAATTTTGGATGTGTGTCGCTTATTAAGCCGGAATCGCTGAAAAGATGGGCTTGAAATTTGAAAAAATCATAATTACATTTTAGTCTAGAATAGTATATAGGCTATATATAACGGAAAAAATAACAGGAACGATAACTTCGCAAACAAAATCGTGGGGCGTTTCCAGTGTTTTATAACATGAAATACCTATCTTTAACTTCACGTCAATATTACTCAGAAATAAGTCTTCATCAACGCGCCACTACAATTTGTTACCTCACTGTACGTACATAAATCACAACCGTATCATTGAAGGCAGCATCCCTGTATATATCCGAACACAATAGAGCTATCGGCCCAATCTAACTTGCTCGATGTAATGGAACGGAGGCAGTACGTAAAATTGACAGGGGACGAACTGACAAGGTCTTTGTGGAGCCAATCAAGATCATAACTCACTTATGGTCATATGTTCCATTAAAAGAAACAGCGAGGAAAATAAACTTCACGGAAGTGGCGAATTTTTTTTTTTAGTTATTGAATATAGATCAATTGCTGTATGTGTAAAGTTGTTTGTAACTTAGGACCAGCTGATCAATGCCTGATTTATTTTTAACAGATTTGAAGAATGTTCTTCATTCGTTAGAATCTTTTTTTGTATCACTTACCATGAGGTACTAGTTTTCCTTGTCTTATTTCTCTGTATTATATAAAAAAATGTATGGATTTCATGACGGAGAATTTCTCGCCATGGTCGTTTCAGCGACAATTATCAGTTGCTGCAAAATATTTTATCACGTGAAAACTGCAGGTCTTCATTGCATTTCAGTAATTTTGATAACATTATGAAATGTTATTTTTTCCCCTAGTTCTCACCTATCGAGAAATATACGAAAACAATAGAGAAGTAAACTTTAATTTAATAGTTTATTACATATTACAGTCTCCTATCTACTTGTTACGTTTAAATTTCAAAATATGGCACAACTATAATTTAAAAATTAGCCACTTATTATTGTAGTTAATTAATTGACTGCCAATATAGGTAAGACAGGAACAAGAATTTGACTAAAAGCCGGTGGCCAATGTCTCGAGTCGTTTAAGTAACAGGCCTAAAGGTCGAACCAAATAAAGCCAGATGGATTGCCAAAAGAATGAACCATGGAACAAAGCCGACATTAAGTGGCAAAGGTCGACGTTTGTATAATTCCAATTGGCTATTGTACTACGATAAGTCTGTTATGATAGCTTTCCAATATCAACTCGAGTACTTTTTCTTCATACTCTATGTATCTAAAAGTCTTTTAATCCTGTATTTACTTTACAGTGTAGTATTACTACAGTTGGCCATATTAAATACGGCCAAACTACTGTTTACCATTTTTGGGAAAATTTTTGCAAACATACACTGTAACACTTATGTATAATACAAATGTATAAATCTTACTTAATTGCACAGACTACTAAAGTATTGTATTACAAATACCTCTATTATTTAATAGCTTGCCTAAACAGTCTGCAAACAAAAATACGTACTAATTTTTCGTCAAACAAGTTACGAAGTTGGAGCAATTCTTGTATTCATAATTAATATACACCATAAATGTCGGAAAAGGGTATATAAAGATTTACATGAAATGTGATACAGATAGATAGCTTTATGTACTTTTAAGTAATAACTACCAATTGTATTTTAAATACTAATTTGCATCAGGGAATCTACATTAAGAAAAAACACAATAGTACAAATACAACTATATATCGACGAATAAACCGCAGAGTACCATAAGTAAGTACGAGTAATATGAACTAATTACTAACCTATGGCAAGGATTAAGGAACAAGGGTCAAGGATACTTACAAAAAATAGAAATATTGAGACACGTAGATTTGAGAAGAATGCATTATGACAGGACACGATATCGGAATACCTATTCTTGATAGAACCTACAGACAAATGCCTACATAGCATATATACATATATTCTAAGCCTAATAGCACAATATACTCATATTTCAGAAGTAGTTAACTGTTGGTCAATCATTACAATACAATTAACTGCTACATAAGCTAAGCCACAGCTATTATTTCAAAGCACCTGCCAAACATCAAATAGATTTCTCATTCGATAATCCAAATGCGCTTAATGTCTTGCTTAGACTCATTTATCTTGTCGCCTTATCTCAATGTTGCATAACGCACAACATCCATCGTCGATTTGAAACCGAGAGTAAGTGATAATAGTTACAAATCGTATAAACAGTATAGACAAAAGGCCTCATTAAACCCTATTCAAAACGCCAGATAATGTTTTTCTTAGAACATAAACTTATAAACGAACAAGTTTTAGAAAATGTTACTTGAGTTTTGGTGGAAATTAATCTATCAAGATGCAACCATAAGAATTATTGTAATATAGCAGTTACATTATAGCGATAGCATAAGCTATAAAGCAACTATTTATTATTAATAGCACCTCATTTATATAGTTGTAGTAACTGTTATTAATATTCTAACGGCATTACTTCAACGAAAAAAAGCAAATACCCAGCGCTCTACATTTATTTCACGATGTCACAGAAAATAACAAATCAAGTTTTCAAAACAAAATAAAACGGTTATTTAAAAAAAAAATAGAACTGCTATTTTTTGTAAACTTCCAGACACGTTAATGACTTTCGTTATCACAAAACACAAAAGTACAATTTTAACGTCCTGCTATTTATTATTTCAGTTTGAAAAACAAAAGGAGCGCAGTCATTGAACTTCTGTGGCAATGGAGTTTTACGTCGCCTATTTGTAATATGAGTCAGTGTCCTTACTGTTGTAGAGTGGTAGGCAACCGAGTGTGGTATTGTACGATTCTGGCCCATTGACCGGCCGGCTGACCCATGCGGCAAGGCCGTTCACTTCTGTTCGATGCTGGATGGTAGGACAGGTAGAAAACAGTGAGTGGCATTCTTTAGAGATCGAACAAACATGTAATTAAATGTCTTAGAAATTTGATCCGGGATCAACTGTTTGCCGTGTAAGCTATGAGTGCCCTATAATGCAGTTATTTGTAAGAGAAAAATGTATTAAAAACTAAATTTTACCTGTTCATAAGTCAATTTTAGGATAATGGTTTCGTAGTGAAAGTCTACATTACGCAAAAGGCAAAGCCCTCCAATGATCCCGTTGCCTAGCCGTTTCCGCTGGGCATTGTCAATCAGTAAGCTAATCAGTGACTCAGTACGTTTCCTGTTATTGACATAGATAATGCTTTCTCAAACTCTAAACGTTACGTAAGGGTCTCGGTAGTAGGTATAGAAATCATACTAGGCACACGCTCATACAACCCCAATAGCGATTTTAATGAATTATTATAGAAGAATCATGAAAATAACTCCCTATTTAGTTTGTTGAAAAATATGATTTATATATATGTACATCGAACAGCACTGACTGCAGACAAAAATATGTCAACCGAATCTGCATTCAATATTTGATAGACTTGATAGCAAACCAGCATTCAACAAGGGTATCTACTAGATCTCAAATTACCAGGAAAGGTATTGTATGTAAACAATACAAGTCAACTGCCGATAAGCTTACACTTGAGGTGTACACTAACCTACTTTGGCATTTGGTTGGCGATATCTAGTAGGTAAGGATCACTACAGTAAGGAAATTTGTCCAATATTAAATTAAGTTCCACCCATGACAGGTTAAGAATCATCATCTGCTTGTATTCGTCCACTGGGCTGGCCTGGTGGCTTAGTTGGTAGTAGGTCTGCCAGCGAAGCCGTGGGTTGTGGGTTCGATCCCCAAACACTGCAAATGTTTGTGTGATGAATTCAAATATTTGTACTGTGCCTGGGTGTGTATAATAAGTTTAGAATGTATGTATTTAAAAATAAATAAGTATTATATCAGCCATCTGGCTTCCATAGAACAAGCTTTACTTAGTTTGGGATCAGATGGTGTTGTGTGTGAAATGTCCACCAATATTTAAAAAAATACTGGTGGACATAGGCCTCTCCCCATGATAAGCCACTCAGCCCGATCCTCTGTCTTGCGTCTCCAACCGTCTTTCGAATATCGTCTCTCCATCTAGTTTCAGTGCGTTCTCAGTACTACACTACTAGGTTATGAATACCATCGTTATATTATTTAAGTACATATTAAAGTTGTTGACATATTTATCTACTGTGGACCAACTTTGACTTTTCGTTTCTCTTCGATATTTCTTGTATCGAAGACCTTTCCAATTTTCACTAAAATAATCATATTTAGCAAGAAGTTGGTTTTCATATCCAAATTAACTTTATTTTAAAGTCGTGATTTGATTTCCACTGGGAATTTGATAACAATTGGCATAAAATTTGGTTCAAGAATAGTTAGTGAGTGTTAGTGTCGTATGACATGTAAAGGTAGTACCTACTCGTTAAATACATCAATGGATATAAATCAATGGATGCGCCCTGAGCACCTTGAGGGTATATCATAAGTGGTTTACACACAACCAATCTACTTAACCCCCAGAATCGCTAGCGGCTAGATATGCTGTGGTTCTACTTATTTTGATTGTTGACAACTAATAGTGATAGGTAAAACCGTCCGGCGTTCGCTGCTTTCTGCAACCGACTAGAACGGAAAGAGTGAGCTCACTCTTACCAACAATTCCATAATTCCGTGCGCCTGAAGTTTGGGAGGGCAGATCCATTGGTTTATATCGATGGTTGAGTACCGGTAAGCTGTAGAGACCGGTTGAGAACAAAAATAAATACATATTATGTATGCGACAGTGGCTCAGATGTAAAGTTTATTTTATTTATACATTTAGCAGTGCAGTTGACGTAGCAAGCCGAAACCGATTCGGAAACCCTGATCAACACAATACCTGCGCTACCTGACCAAAACAACAATAATTGATACGCGTAACTGTGCTTGCGTGACCAATGAAACTCTTTGTTTAAACCAAACCGATTGAATCAACGCAAGGACTGAAAATGGTAAGTAGTAATACTCCACAGCATACAAGCTAAACATGAATTTTAAACAAGACACTGAAGCAAAAATGTTTTAAATGTTGTATACTTATGTATGTAATTAAAATGAAATGTATGGGTGGCACAAAATTAAACTTTTACAAATAATCGTTTTGGAAACTTCAAAATGGTTTTGACTGAACATATTAAAATTTTATTTGTATGTGGCGTCATAGCCCATAATTACTTAGATGTAGAAATGTTGTTGAAAAGTTTTCCTAATGTGCACACAACCCATGCTGATTAAGAGTAAAAAATATTTCTGTACACTTATTTTTACCTCATGAGTTTTATCACGCCTTTGTGTCATAACTTGACTTGATTTTGTAATATTTTTCCCATGAAACCTATCAAACTGAGTTGGTAAACCATTACGAAAAACGTGTATAGTGTAACCAATACATCGTCCCATTCTAACATCACCTTAAGCTTCCACATTTCTAAGTTCTTGATGCGCGTGTAATCAGTTTTCAACGCATTTGTTCGATTACGCATCTTTTGTTTACCCTGATTGTCATATTTGGGACATGTTATTCGGTTATCCCGTTTTGTTCGATAGCCTTCGATTTATTTGTGGCGTGCGCCTCGATCGGAGAACAATGCTCGGTTTACGAAAATTTGGTTCAACTTGTCTTACGCGCATGTTTTAATCACTACAAATCGGCAAGTGCGTGAGTCACGTGAGTGAATTTTCACAAAAGATTCTAGCGGAAACATTTATTTCCTAACACATATTTACTTCCTAATAATTGTTGAAGTGGAAACTTTACTAGCCGCACTTTTTGAAAATCTTATTGGTTTACATTACTGACATTCATAATAGCAATATATCTGTAGGTAATCAGGTGATGATGTAGTGTGCAATATGAGTTAAGGTACAAGTTCGCGCGGAGACTGCGACACGAGACCGCGACAGGAGACCGCGACCGGAGACTGCGATAGGCACTTGACATTATGGAACTGTATGGGAGCCAGTTTGCGCCGAGACCGCGACACGAGACCGAGACACGTGTCGCGAGACGGAGTCTCGGCGCGAACTGATGCCCATACAATTCTATAGTGTCAAGTGCCTATCGCGGTCTCCGGTCACGGTCTCCTGTCGCGGTCGCGGTCTCCGCGCGAACCGCTACCTTTATGTTAATATTAAAATTTTAAGTGAAATTTTTGTATATAGGCAGTTCCTACGAGGGTCAAACTGAAAGTTCTTAGAAAATCAAAAACTGATTACATTAGCCAGTTATTAGTTTTATTATATCTTTTCAAAATATTGTCCATTCACGTCAATACACCGCTGCATGCGATGGAACCACTGGGAAAAGCACTTTGCCCACTCGTCCTTAGGGGTCTCTTCAATGGCATCGCGATACGCAGCCACCGCTTCTTCAGCATTCATAAACCGCTTTCCTTTAAGTTTTTCTTTAATTTTTGAAAATAAATAAAAATCACAAGGCGTGAGGTCGGGGCTATACGGCGGGTGACCCAGTAATTCAACGTTTGATGTCGCCAAATAGTCGATCGTTCGCTTGGCGGTGTGCGATGAGGCGTTGTCGTGGTGAAGGAGGATCCTACTGCGAGGTCGTTTCTCTCGAACTTTTTCCAAGACAAGTGGCAAACAATTGGTAGTGTACCATTCTGCAGAAACTGTTTTTTGATCCTCTAACACAATTGTTGCGAAATGACCTATCCTCCCAAAGAACGAGGCCACCATTTTTTTCCCCGCACTTCGATCTCTCTTCACTTTAGTTGGCAACTCCTCGAAAGGAAACACCCACTGAGCAGATTGTCTTTTGGTTTCAGGATCATAACAGTAAATCCAGCTTTCGTCACCTGTTAGTATGTCGAACACAGCATTTGAGTCACCTCCGTTAAATCTTTTAATAATTTTACGGCACCAATCCACATGATGGAGTTTTTGAGCCTCAGTCAAATTATGAGGTATCCACCGGGCGCAAAGCTTCCTGACCGCTAAATGTTCGTGTAGGATTTTGTGCACTTGACTCATACCGATGCCTAAGCTTGTCCGAATCTGCTGATAGGTCACTCTTTTGTCAGTCTCTATCATACGCCACACAACACAGATGTTATCTTCAGTCGTCGCCGTAGAAGGCCGTCCCTCACGTAAATCATCAGTGAGATTAGTGCGACCACGTTTAAACTCATTAAACCAGTTGTAAACAGTCGCACGAGATGGGGCTTCATCGTGAAAGGCCAATCGTAGTCTATCATAACTTTCTTGTTGACTTAAATGACATCGAAAGTCGTAAAAAATCATTGCACGAAAATTTTCTCGTGTTAAATTCATGTTGACGTGACACAGACAATTTTCAATTTGCCGCCAAATCGTAAAACAAATGACAAATGAATGAAGTATATACTCAGTAATATTGGCAAAGAGTTCTATTTTCAAATTATAGAATTATTTTTTTATTATATTGTTTATAAGTGGCCAGTTCTAAGAACTTTCAGTTTGACCCTCGTATGACTAGCATTTTTATATACCTAATAGCTAATAATACAGAATATCCTATAGATATGTCTTTTCGCCCCAATGAATATCAAGCTGTGTGAAGGTTTATTTAGGGTTGTGTTAAATCGTTTAACTTAAATTATACTCTTTGCGTTTGTTTGTCGTAACGTGTCGCCTATCGGTTTTTTATCGGATACACTTCGGAGAGTGTGCGACTGTTTTGCATGATTTGACCTTTGCCACCTTGCCCTTTTTATTATCGGAATGCTCGTAGCTCCAAAAAGCGACATCGTTTCATGGTTGATGTTCCAAAGACACGAACGAAGAGATTTGACTCAAAGTTTGTGATAAGAACGTCGAGGCTGTGGAATACGTTGCCTGAGTGGGTTTTCCCCGATGATTACAATCTTTGTGTTTTCAAATCGAGAGTGAATCGGTTTTTTCTAGGTAAACAAGCTCCATCGTAGACCGCATTGTCGTTTAACATCAGATGATGGCGATGATGATGATGACGAGATGGCGGTCAAGTGTAAACCTTTAAACGTTAAAAAAAAAACGTGTTGAAAAATTTCTGTAGTATTTTGACTTTGCTCATAAGTCAATATTACAGACCTTTGTTTTTTTTTTTTTGTAATGAAGAGTGATGATGTTCTGATTGAAGGAAACATTGCCCTTTAACCCGGAACATAGTAATGTTTGCACATCACTGCTAGGTTCGCACAAATCAAGTAAATGTATGAAATGGAGTCGAAATATATGGGATAAAGTTGAGTAAATGTATGTGAGAATAGGACGGTAAGTCTCGGTCTCACCATACTATCATATGAGCCCTAAGCCTTACTTCACTTGCGAAATTCGATTGATAGATTGCATTTTACGTTTTTGTTCCCATAAGTTAGTAGTGCAAACAACCGCAGTCCCACTCCGCTAGGGCACAAAGAGGTGCCAAACACTATGTCCCCCCGGCTAGCCTTATGCGCCCTCGTGCTAGCAGCCGTAACGCGTCCCAGGTATCATCCCATGCTACAGTACTAGCATATCAATAGGTTTTACATAGATTAGGTTCCTTTTGAGTCCTGCGCCCTCGGCGCTAACCCGAATAGTCAGCTCGGTAGTATAGGCGACTAGCGGCCAGCTGCCATAGGTTAATTAAAAAAAAACAACCGCAGTAGCTTGAAAGTAGTCAAAAACATTCGTTCTGCATTTATCAAACGTTAGAGGTGGGCGTTGAATTAACGAACAGTTCATTTCAACTGTTTACTAAGCATGTACGGATAGACTAGTTTTTACAGTTCTCCGGTAAACTAGTCGAAAAATTAACAATACAACTATTATATTAGTTATGGCTATTCCGTTTATGTAAACTAGTCGAAAATTAAACGGTTTCTTAGACTAATTCACAGTCGACGCCGAAACCGTTGACGACCCACCTCTATCAAACGTATAAACAATATTTCCACACCCCAGTGCTACCGTGTCGGGTGTCACATGAGTCACCGCAAGGCGATCCCTGCAGCAAGGTGAATGCGCTAACGCGGCTACATTACAACCTGACACACTGATATGCGCTTGACACTATGACATGATGTGATCGATTTCGAGGATCGTAATAAGCTGAGGTTGTCTCTCAAACAATGGAATTAAAAACATTGACAGTTTTTTTTTCAGGTTCGAGTTTGTTATCCAATCCAGTTATATTTACAAAACACATAATAGTATTATGTCATTACTCACCATCCGCCTGCCCGCACGTGGCCAAAGTGGTATGTTAATGTCATAAAACTCTCCTTATGATAGAAGTAGAAGAATATAAGTAATTATATAATTATAGGAGCGAATAACACCCTATTCGATTTAAGCTCACAATAAAAATGATATATGATGTTATTGTCATAACCACGTACCAAAATAGGATTTACATTATGTAATTCCTGATACTTCATTCAATATTTTGATCCCCAGTAATATGAAAAACTGTTGATACAATCCACAACACCTAATTAAATATTTAAACACCTACCATTGTTTCTGAAATCGTGTTTTTGTTTTCTCAAATAAAGGAAGTATTGTAGGAAGTAAACATCGATTAGGATTGTTCGAGATATCACAATAAAATTGTTATTTACTTGGAAATGCGCACATAATTATAAATGCATACAATTGTATAGGAGCTATTATACAATCATGTGACTCCATCGCTGGCCTTTGGGTTAGAGCAAATATATATATTATGTATCCTACACCTACTACCTACACCTATCTACTCACGTTCTATTTTTTAGCTAAACTATATTATAAAACTTTATTACCTTCGGTAACATAATTTAAGTAAATAAATATAGTTAGAAAAACTAGATTTTACGCAAACTATAGAGACAGTTTTGTAGTGGTACTTAACATGATCAACTGAGTCGCCTAGAGAAGTATTAAACCTTAGCCAGTTATTTAGCCGTCGAGTAGTAATATGTTTACGTTACTGTGTTCCAGTTTGAAGGGCGATGTTTTCACGAGCGCTATGTCGTGCTACGCAGTGCTTTTTCTTGGAGAATCCAATAAATACTATATATATACTGCGCACCACGTTACTATATGTTCATATAGTAACGTGGTGCGCAGTTATGGACAAGCGTATTTTTACGTCCTATACTCAGTATAATAATAAAAAACATACTTGCCATAATTTTTACCCTGCAAAATTTCTTAATCAGTCAAAAAAGCGTAAATGTGTTCGCATATTTATTCTACAATGATTTTACTATGTCTTATTACTAATATTATTCGATGTCGTGGATTTATAAGAAGAAAATGTTTGATGTAACTTAATTCAATTCTATTCAGAAAGAGCACCTACGATCCTTGAGAACTACGCGACGACATTTCAATTCTACTAACCTAGTTTCGATTATCCAACGCAATTAGTTTAACAACCGCTGCTAATTGCTCGCTATTTAGATAAGACACATTACAGAACCATTTAACTGTAAGTAAAACTGAGGTTTTCTATTATTTTACTCGCGAAAAGAGTAGAAATAAATACATATCTGTTTAAATAATTTCAAATAAGTGATTCGGGACACAAATAATGACATCAATATAAGGCTAAGAGTCCATTTGATATCCATAAATTCCGTGATACGGCTGCAAGTATAATTTTGAAAGTGAAAAATTCCATGCTCGGGTTGAGCACATTTTGTTAAGGGAAATTGTATGGATTCGCTTCACCGACACGCATAATATATACTTATGGCGTGTTATCTTCATATTGCAACAGCTACGTGACTCTGTAGTTATGTTACTGTTATCGTTATGTATTGCTTACCATGCACAGGACATGTGCCTGATGAAAATGTCCAGCTCGTCTCGTTATTTTAGTAAAAATGGATGTAATGGATTACATTTATTAGATAAAATTTATTAAAGATTGAAATTCAAGTGCAAGCGAGCCGCTACTATATCTGACGAGAATCGCAAGAAGCACCACTTCCTTTGAAAGACGACAAATATGGTAAAATCCGACGTAAAAACGGCCTTCACGTTTAATTTGAATAAAATTCACACGTCGTAGAAATGCGGTAGTCGTGAGGTATTTACATACACTCCCACGAAGAAGCAAGGTGAGCTGGTAGTCTTGAATTATATTGCCGCTGTTTCGTCTGTTCGCGGTACTTTGTTACGTAATGGTGATAACGTGAGTGACAAGTCGCGTAAAACAAGTATTTCATAGATAGGGGTTGTCATTCTATGGAGTGACGATATACATAAGACTGCAGGCAGTGGCTGGAGAAAAAAATCCGAAGATAAGGCTGAGTGGCATTTCATGGGAGAGGCCTATGTCTAGCAGTAGAATATGGTGGGCTGATGATGATGATAATGTGAAGAGGAAGTGGTTACATATTTGAACAATTTGGTGTTGGCTTTATGATCCGAGGGGAGTTTACGCGTTAGTCAAGCGTACTGGCCATACTGGCGTTTACTTGGCTTAGCGTATTATCATTGCCATACAACGTTGTAATGCCGTTAGTAAACTAAGCACGCTTCCGACTAGTATAGGGCTTGTTCATCTGGATCATCTCTAGACCTCTAGATAGTAAAGGTAATTCAGATGTGGTTAAATAAGTAGCATGGTGTAGCTTTCATTGTAATTTTAGTGATTGTTAGTATTTAGCTGATATTGTTTTAATTTTACTGGGATCCGGTAGGAAGTGTATTCAAAAACGTTTAAATAAAGGAAACCCTCTCATTTGTTCGCTCCTATACCACCAATCTGGCCCTGATATCTCTATAAAAATGCATTGCTACCATGCAAAAATACCAACCATAAAAAATATGAAGTGCTAACACTTCATATTTTTTACGAGGACCCAATTTACTAACATATTTTTTTAACGTTGGAGTAAATAGTTTCCACAGTTATCGGTATTAAATGATGTAGAAAGTAAAAGTTAGTTCACGCCTTTCTACTCTATGCATCTAAACAACGATAATTAAAACCATTGAGCGTGAATCATATATGCAGTATTGAAGCCTAGACTCAGAAATGTCTAAAATAACTGTAGTAATGTGAGTGAGAATGATTATGATAATTCCTAACGTTTTCTAAAAGAAAATGTTAGTTATGTAAAAACTTTAACTTCAATAACAAACTGCGTCTTTGAACAAAAACGCGACAATCTTACTTTTTTTACCGGAATCTTGACAAAAAATAATTTTGGTATTGTTACGTGCTATTTTTGCTGTGATTTTAATACAAAAAATTCAAATTTTACAAATGCATTTACCTATCAAAATAATAACACAGGGTATTGTAGAACACTGTGTTTGTGTAAAGGCGTATTATTCTACTGATATCATGATTCTGAACTGTTACTTTTTTAGGCAAGAACATACAATGGATTTGGATGAAATTAACCAAAAAGATACATTATAGTCTGGAATAATGCTTAGGCTACTTTTTAACGCCGAAAAATCATAGTTCCGGGATCAACGACGATAAAACTGCCAGGCGCTATTGGTAGGTACTGACTATTTTGAAATACTTTTACTAAAGGAACCGAAGGAACTAAAACCGCGACCGCTTGGTTGCAAGAACGTTAACGTCAATCGTGGGGTTTGAATGCCTGAACCTTTGACTTGTCTCTATTTGCCATCACCACTGATCTGCTCTTACCCAGCAATTATATTATGGCCAGCAGTGGTTACATAAAGTGGCAACCGCTTATGCCAAACTAATGACCGTAAAATTACGAAAAACGTTTTTCCTAAAAGTGCATTTGGACTCTACGAAATATATGGAACAGGGAATCATAAGATTAGTAGAATGCGACCCTTTCGGCATAATTTTTACAGTTTCCTTTTGAAACAATGTATAATTCTCCAAAAAGTTACATCCCTATTTTTTAGTAAATATAATTCACTAACTAAAAAAAGATATGTGATATGTTATTTGTACTTCCTCGTCTTCTTACTCTTCAATTCTCCTTTTCCATCCTGCGGTTGCCTGGAAGAGATCGCTCTTAGCGATAAGATTGCCAATAAAATTGCTACTTTGTTTTTTGTCTTGTAATTAAGTGCAATAAAGATGTTATCTATCTATCTAATTTATATATATATTTGATTAGTTTTGTATTCAAACTGTTTTCTTATCTATTTTTTTGTCATTGACGTTACCAAGTTTTTATTGTAAAATAATGGTTCGAAGAAATAAATTGAAATTGAAATTGAAATATCTATGTGACTAGTTATGAAAACGTCATATTGTCATATTATCACATTTTCACGAGTAACACAGCGAGCATGATGCAATAATGCAATAACATGCATGAAATGAAAAACACGTTCTATTTCATCCTATTGTCATGTTAAATTGTACGTGGAACATCTTAGACATTCGTAATGTTATATCTCAAGCAATTCTAGTATTCTAATGACAATTTGAATGACTTTTAGTTGTAATTTACTTATGAGAAATATCTCTTTTATTAGTGTTCTTACAAATGATTATGTACCGATTTCTTGTTGATTTAGTGTCAAGAATCGATATAATTACTCATGTCATATTTTATATATAAGTATGTGATATGTGTATTATGATGACTTCCAGATTGACAGTGTTAGCTGGCGTGTATTTATGATTTTTAACCGATTTCAAAAAAGGAGGTTTCTCAATTCGACCGTATGTATGTTTTTTTTTTTTTTTTTTTATGTGTTTTCGCGGATAACTTCGTCGTTTATGAACCGATTTTGATGATTCTTTTTTTGTTGTAAAGGAGATATTCCAAGGGTGGTACCATGATAAGGAAACCAGGATCTGATGATGGTATCCTAGAGAAATCGAGGATAACTTTCGAAAATTGTAAAGATGACTAGTGCGTTAGTTAAGTTTTTGCTTGAGCATTTTAAAGCAGTATAGTTTAAAGATAGTCTGGAGTCGATCTGATGAGGGAACGGGAAGACGGTCGAGGGAACTCCTCGACGGTACATAGTAGTTACCTTGTGTTTGGGCTCGATGAATTTGTATTGATGAGAACTTTTTACATAGATGGGTTGTGACTGTCATTAGTGGTCTGATGATGAAGATAAAGGACAGTCAAGGGAATTTCTTAACGGTTTACAGGAACTACCCAGTGTTTGGGTTTAATTCATGTATTGAGATCTCAACACGAAATCGTGTAAATGCATTAGTGAAAACTTGTTTAGCACTAAAAAGGGTAAAATAAACTATTTTTTACAAAAAATTAAACCGACTTCAACACAACAAATAGGCACTCAAAAGCGAAAAATAATTTAATATAGGTAATTATTATAACCTCTACTCACTCATCTATATGAAGTCGGTGCCAGCCAAATCTAACAGGTAGTAGATAGATACTACTTACCTATGCCTACTTACTTACTACCTCGTATATAGTATATCTACTAACTTTTTAACTAGCCTGGCACCGACTTCATATGGATGAGTGAGTAGAGGTTATAATAATTACCTATATTAAATTATTTTTCGCTTTTGAGTGCCTATTTGTTGTGTTGAAGTCGGTTTAATTTTTTGTAAAAAATTGTTTATTTCAGTCGACAGTTCATCTATTTGCTATGGTATTTTTACTCTTTGTAAACCCGAAAAGATAAGCAGCCGATTAATTTTACGGGGTCTTATTATTTTGGCCCAATTTAAAGTTTTTTTACTGAAAAAAATTTAAGATAGAAAAATAAAATAAAAATACAGCATGATTCGCGAGCGAATCGACACCAAAAGATTAAATTGCTAAATGAGATCTCTCTCGATTGAAAAATCAAGGTTCCAATTACAGGCAATTGCTCACACGCGATCGTTTCACGGTTTTATTCAAATAGCGCCTTTATACAAACATCAATTCACACAAATATCCGTACAAATGCCACTATTAATATTGATCAATCGCTAAATTCCTTCCCACCACAATTTTATCACTAATCAATATCGTTTCACTAGTTTCACTAGCATATACAACTTTACTATCGCACTTATGTCATTATTATACGTAAATAGTTTGTAAATACAACGTATTTTTTTCGCGTGATAACTCGCGAGAGGGCCGTTTGCGCTCGTCGGAAGCTGGGAACTACACTACACCAAGCCATTGTATGCAAGTGGATGCTAGTTCGCGTTATTATGGACATTTTCCATTCGCAGTGGGGCAATCTCTAGTCCGCACTCTGAAGTGATACGCGATGTCGTTTTAGACTTCAAAAGCAGACTGGCAGCCTGTTAGTTTTAGCAATATTCACGTGTCAAGGCGATAAGGAATTAGCATAGCAAATCAATGTTTGCGAGATTTGTAAATATGTAAACGCTAAGTGATGTGATCGGCGTGTTTCTCCATTTCTATATTTATCAATTACGTAGCTTGAAATGTTGATGATAAATGGGTCTTCGGCGTGTGAGTGTTAGAGTGATCAAATACGATTTTATTATTTTAGCTCTGACACGGATACATCATTGCCAAGTATGTAATTTTTAGACCTTAATTTGTCTTCACCTAGTGAATTACTTACATTATAGGTAATTAATTCGACTGATTTCATGGCTCTGTTGCCAGTGAATCTGCCCACAGGGTCGGAAGTCGTAAGATCGATATCCACCTAATACAAATATTTGTGTGATGTATACGGATATGTGTTTTGTGTTTGGATATTTCTATGTATAATAAAATAATTACATATGTAAAATTACCTACCTAAGTATTACATTAGCTGTCAGGTTCCCATTAAAAACTTTATATAGTTTGGGGATAGATAGTGTTATGTGATTAATGTCCAGAAGGGGTGCGTCCTTTGGAAACCTCTACGTGTTGCAATCTGGGAACCAATCCACCGCTTCCCAATCCCAGTGATGCAATCTTTTTCACTGATCGCTAATTCTGGCCGAGGTAGGAACGTCTACATTATATGCGCTTCTCACTTTTCGGGCAGCGTGTTTAGATGTTTGTGGGGCGGGTGGGACTGAAACGACCTGAGAACAATGTTAGTATCAGATATCAAGGCCGCGAAGGAGAAACCGCGACGGGAAACAAGTGCTGGTATCACGGTGCACCGTTCTCCTTATCCAACGTGGCCTTGAGTGGTCACTGACGTTGTGATAGTGAACGCAGTGAGGCTGCAGGGGAAGAGGAGAGTGCCGGTATTATGGTGTTCTCTCTGTCGTATAACCCGACCATCCTATTAGGCCGAAAGAGTGTAACGCAAGCAGCTCACTAAAGTTACCCATTGTTGTAATGCACGCCCAATGCGAGTTGGCGGGTGACGCGTTGATGTTGACGACAAGTCGCACGAGGGTGGCGACAGCCAAGGAGAAAGTAGCAGCAGAACCAATTCAGAATACACCTTACTTAAAAAATTTAACCTATAAAATTATTTATTGAGTTCAACGATCGTTCAACACGAACGAAGTAAGGACGAGCCGCTCATTAATAAAGGTAGGTTGTTCTATAGAAAATGAGAAGTGAGCCAATGATCATCATCATCATCTTTCAATGCTATAAGCGCATACTAGCAATTGAAATAGAAAATAAAGAAAAATATAACATATACCTCTCTTCTAGAATGCCATTTTCGTTTCTCCAGTGACAATCGACCTGCTGAGTTTCGACCAGCGAATGCGACTGTGCCTATCTTGCCGTTGGACGACTCTCGCTCTGTTTACGATTCTCCCGCCACCATTTCGTCACAACCTCATGTTTTGTCCAATTCTACCTCAACTTTGTTGTCGTAAACCAACATAATCCAACGTCAATTAATTTATTGAAATCAAAAACACAGGCACTAGTTACTAGGCACTGTTATGCGTTTTTTGACCACAGAATTTCCGTTGAATACACTAACTAGCCCATAATGTTGAATTTCCTAACTGAAATAAAACATGTTTTTTACTAAGTCCTATTAAAAGTGATGACAGTGGATTCAAATAATACCTATCTGATGACTGGCTTCATTGCGTGTCCATCTCGTTTTTTGTTTCCGGTTTTTGTCTGTATCATTTTAGATGTTATATCAAATGTCATCACATGATCGTCAAGAATATTATGTGGCTACATGTATTATTATAACTACTTAATTGTAATTTATTTAGAGCCTCAAGCTTTTATAGTGGTAGGACTCCTATCAGAGTCCACCTGGGGAAGTACCACACCTTTGCCAGTTATTCTACCGCCAAGCATTACTGTGTTCCGGTTTGAAGGGCAATGTTTCCAGAGAAATTACAGGGCTTAGAGATATAACATCTTAGATCTCTGGGTGATGAGAGCATTGCAGTGCTAGGTAATGATTTGGACTCTTCACGTTCCAATAGCTGTGTGTAACTGTGCTGTTATGTGGCAGGCATGTTACTTACCATCAGGCATATGTCCTGCTCGTCTCGTCACTCTTTATAAAAAAAAAATTGAAAGTTAATCAGGTTTTGACATGTAGGTAAGTATAAACTGCTTAAATAAGTATAAATTATAAGTATAAATTTCGTATATTCGTAATATTTGTAAGTATAAATTAGTACAAGAGCCGTTTGTTAAGTAATCCGCCAGCCAGATTGACTACCAGAACCATACTCCTTAAACACTACTAAAAAAACAGATTCATGAACAGAATAAATATACATAATTTTATATTTCCCGAAAACGGGCATAGTGCAAAAGAATTCATATTCAAATAACTGCATGAGACTGTCCTGTTAAGGGTAGGCGAGTTCCATACCACTAGGCGCAGGGTTTGTCTAGCTCGTATTTAATAAATATATAATACTAGATGTCCGCCCCGGCTTCGCCTGTGGAACATATATAGCACTCATCGAGATCCCGCACATATACAACAGTGAAAATTTTTTAGAAAATCGGTTCAGTCATTCCTGAGAAAATCGCTTTCAAACAAAACACATCTTCAGCTACCTGCTACGCCACCTGTCGGAAATTGGTCGTACCAACTCAGAGATTAGCATAGGTTTTATATTCAAGAGGTATATATGTAATCTGTGATATTTAATGACGCAATCTTAGACACATACTGTCATGTGTCATGTCAAAGCACGAAACGTACGAAAACTCTCAAAAAGGAATATTTTTTCCCGAGTTTGTTACATTCTTGATTCATGCTCCGCTTCTGTTAATAATAGCGTTATTTTCTATAGCCTATAGCCTTCCCCGATAAATTGACTATCCAATAGAAAAATAATCTTTCAATTCGGACCAGCATTTCCCGAGATCCTAGCGTTCAAACAAACAAACAAAATCTTCAGCTTTATAATATTAGTATAGAAGATAATATAAAAATTAAGAGCTTAGCAAACAACAATCGCCCCAATATGATTTCGAAGTTGATGAAAAATTATTAGAATCAACATTATTTAATTAGTGACACTTCTCTAGCCGCACTCTGAAAATCGAACCATCACTAAAACGTATTAGTATTTTAATTTAAACAGTTTTAAGCTTGTTTTATCGTATCTTCTTGTTTCTTAAACAAGTTGCAGGTGAATTAACGGTGCGAAGCGATCAGTAGGCATTGTGAGCTACCATCGAGATTGCTACCATTACCATGGAGTTGTGCAACCTTACTGCACACTGCACTTTGTAGGCTAATTATAGTACATTAGGTTAAGTTGAGTTAAATTATCGGTACTAATACCAATACGTAGGGCCTGTAGAAAAATGTACTGCAGTTCGAACCCGTAAAATTTACTAGTTACGTACCTAAACACTTGCTTTTGAAGAGCAATCAAATGCAACTAGCCTTGACAACAAACAAAATTTTTTTCGTTGTCGGAGTTTTCTGAGAACCAGGTTTTTTAACCAAGATAATTAATTATAAGTAATGAAAAAAAATTATTACGACTACTAAAAATTGTTTATTGCTTTTTTTCATTTCTTTCTTTTTATTCGTTTCGTTTTTGTTATTACTTGTTATTGATGTTTTTGAACCAACATTTTTCTTAATTAAAAAAATAACTCAAAAGGCCTTACTCCGTGCCGACCTAAATGGAGGCGGCGGCGACGTGTTGAACGTGACTATAGCGATAGATCGCACTATCTGGAAGGACGAAAGAGGCCTTTGCCCTGAAGTTGCCGCAAAGTTGCATGTTTACCTGTTTTTTTTACACTATTATAAAACACTAGATGTGCCGTCCCAAACTTCAGGCGCACGGAATTATTTAATCGTTGGGAAGAGTGAGTTCACTCTTTTCGTTCTAGTCGCTTGCAGGAAGTGGTGAACGCCGAACGGTTTTACCTGTCACTATTCGTTGTTAACAACCAAAATTAGTAGAACCACAACATATCTCGCCGCTAGCGATCCTAGAATACACCTAAGATCTACTTGACAAGTAGACAGGTGGTGTGTAAACCACTTACGCTACACGCAGAGATGCAGTTTATTCCCAATTTCAAGGTGCTCAGGGCAGATATGTTGGTTTCTATCGATGGTTTCTTTATTGGATACATTTTGGAGAATGTGCAGCTGGTCTAATAAAGCCTCTTCTATGTTTTGGTCCTAGCTCCAAAAAATGGACTTCGCTTCGGTTCTAAAAACTCTAATTAAGAGTTTTCTTAAAGGGAACATCAAAGTTTTGAAATACGTTGCCTGAGGGGGTATTTCCTGTACCTAGAATGAAAGTTAGTTTTTCCTCAGATAACTGAGTATCTTCAAGCCTAGATTGAATTGGTATCTTATTTATCGAGTATTTGTCCGCGTGTGACCACCAACTCGCCTGATGGTAAGCGACGGTGTGGTCGAAGATGACGCACGTTGATCTAGAAAGTACCTATACACTCTGACCTTGAAAAGTTTTAGATTGTATCTCGCAGGAAACAAGGAGGCAGACAACTTATTCCACTCCAAAGCTGTACTTGTTCTAGGTAAGCGCACTGTATCATGTGCTATGTCGTCGCTTCTCATTAGGTGTGATGGCGGTCAAGTGCAAACTTATTAATAATGGTAAAAAAAACTTAGGGAGTTTCGGCAAACAATTAGTAGTCACATAAAATACATACGTTAGCTAAAGCCTCCTCATACGTAGCAGGATTGAGGGGTGGTGACGCAGGTGGTGTCTCGTGGGCGACTGCTGTCGACGGCATCTTAATACATCACTGAGCTTTCCTGAAACAATTTGACGTAACTTCAAAGATTTGTTCGAACATTTCTGGTAGACTGCATGTAGAAAATAACTGCTATTTTTTCGAAACTTTACAGAAATCTTACACGAGCCAACAACGACAAATTTATATGAATAGTAAAGTCAAATAGAAATAAAACAATCGATATTTTTCTTCACGTCTCAAAGTTTCTGAAGTCACACGAGCTCAAAGAAATAAATAATATTTTAAAACAGACCCGTTCGACTATAATTATTCGACTCTTCGTTCGACTATTGTGTGGAATTTTAATATTTATTTATTATATTTATTTGTAATCAATTAGCACCGTTACACTCGTAGATAATTCGATTCGAAATATTAACACTACACTAGATGCTGCACATCCAAATAATCAGCATTAAGGTAAATCACATTAACTCTGTCGAAATGTACTCTTAGCTGAAACTTTGGTCTATATACATGTTGATTCCCGCCTTCATTAGACTGCAAGACAAAAAGGTCTATAATATTTGATTTTTGGATACGTTTTTTATAGTAAAGAGTGTCGAGACGAGCAGGTCATGCCCCTGTGACGGTAAGCAATATCCCATAACAGCACAGCGACACGCAGCTATTACACATGGAACATGAACATTCCGAAACTTTACCTATCACTGCACTGCGCTCGTCACCCAGAGATCTAAGATGCTATATCTCTAAGCACTGTAACTTATCTGAAAACATTGCCCTTCAAACCGGAACACAGTAATGTTTGCTCAGTACTGCTTGGCGGTAGAATAACTTCCAAAGTTGTGGTAATTTCCCAGGTTGACTTTGCTTATTCTTGGGATTCTTCTATTATATCTGACACATTGTGTATAATATTCTTGGGACCAAACATTAAAATACTTAAACACTTTCTTAGTGCACGGCTAATTTTACAAGACGCCAAAATCTACTTTTTAATTTCCCGTACTTAATTAATCATTGTTTTCCAGGTAGGAAAAATAAGTAGCTCATCGCACATTTACTACAAGTATTCAACAGCGCTGAGTGTTAGTAATTAAGATAAGTAGCTTAGGTTGGATTAGCTTACTCATTTAAGTTTAACTAGTTAAGCACCGTTATTTTACATCATAACTTCCTTTTATCATTATTTTTTAATTGTGGATCATAATGATCTTATATACTGTCTGTACTGTCCTGCATATTACTTTGCCAATGCGAAATGCATTTCAATTCTAACAAGGCAACACGGCGATGTATCGGTAAGTAATGACTGTTGTAGTTCAAATGGTGCGTTGACAATGGTTGGCATGACCTTGGCATGTGTAGCATCGTACCACGAAGGTAAGTATCAGAAGTGTAGATCTGTACTTATTTAGGACGACTACATCACGTTAACATAGGGCTCCTTTTTCCTATTTTTTTTAATGGAAAGTCCAAATTTCATCTCAAACTGACGATGTACTGTTATGATCATAAAATATTACAAAGTTTGATTTTAGCTCTATATGTGTCTCTCTATATGACTGGCCTTGTGGCTTAGTGGGTAGTAGCTCTGCCTGCGAAGCCGAGGGTCGTGGGTTCGATCCCCACCCAGTGCAAATATTTGTGTGATGATTTCAAATGTTTGTACTGTGTCTGGGTGTTTCTATGTATAATAAGTATGTATTTACAACTATATAAGTATTATATCAGCTATCTGGCCGCCATATTACAAAGTTTTGCTTAGTTTGGGGTTAAAGGGTGATGTGTGAGAATTGTCCACCAATATTTATTTTATTTATTTATTTGATGCTAAATTGTTACTGCTAAAATGATTTTTATTACCGCAGATGTTCGACAAAAAGTGTCAAATTACGTCAGTTGTTATCGCCATTTTGCGTGGTCGTCATTATATCCAGGCTTTGTCATTCAGCGTATTATCAGCATGGTAAATGGACGAAAGTAAGAACTTCATGCTTAGTTATGATGTTTTACGTTTAACATAATACTGAATGGAAGTTTAGACAAGTTTAAAACAGGTTTTGTTATAACAAAATCGTTGATTTAAACATATGAGTAAATACTTGTTCTACAGAGTTTTCAATGCCACTGGATTGTTATAGCTACATTTAACCAATATCCAGATGTTATTGAACAAAATTGAAAATGTTGAGTTTACCCGAATGCAAGTTGCGGGTAATAGCAACAACATCAACTCTACGCGTATTACGAAATTAATAATTTTCAAGTTTTTGTTTTTCATTTCGTTATTTAACATTCCCTGTCAATATGTATTTTGTTCATTATTCTACTAGTCAAGACCTTTCATTTGATATCCGTATTGAAATACCTGTGAAAAAAAGACTATCGCCATTTTATGGTAGCGGTCATCTTATAGTATTTCAAATTTATTATAATGTATAGTATCTTACTTGTCAATCGCAATAAACTCTCAATATAGGTATTAGTTAGTTTCATACAATACTGTTAAAATATCTTGGTACTAAAGTTCGGTTCAGACATAACAATTTATTTGTTCTTAGTAGGTAGTAGGTATCCCATTTAATCTAAAAGATCTTGGGCGAATTTACAGTCGTATCCGATTTCTGTTTAATAGCTGCTTTCACGAAGCAAACGCGACAAATTACACAATCCAGTCGTAAATCAAGCGAATTCAACGCGAAATGTGTCCCACTGAATTGTCGCTGGGTGGTAAGACTACATTGGCCATTAGTTTTGTGTTTAGTGTGGATAATTTTGTTTGACTATGGTTCACATCCAATGAACCATTATGTGTTCATTCCTACCCTATGTATATTTATGGGTGTTTACATAGCCTTAGGTTACAAATAATTTATTTCATTTATTTAAAAATAAATAACAGTACCTTGTGATACTCAAAAAAATAAAATAATAGATGTACATATTTATATCTATCGAGTAAAAACATACAAAAAACATACCACCAAATTGAGAAACTTCTCATTTTTTGAAGTCGGTTAAAATATAGTCGTTTTTCAATACGACTGTTATTGAGTGACCCAGTTAGATACAACGGTAATATTTAGTTAAACCCTGTTAATAGCCAATCGAATAAAGAAAATAAAAAATTGGGGACCCTTAGTGGAAGGTGATTTACGTTATTTAGGTCATTTTAGATTGGATTGAGAATTATGTTAGCTAGTGTTTGGTCCGGAATTATACTTTACATGTATAGAAATAAACATCTAGAAAAGAATACTCCAAAACCTAGTTACCATATTCTAAAACGTCATTTTAAAACTAAATTTGTACTCGTATTGTTTTCCTCGTGATTGTAATCTCTACAGTAGGACATTAGTCGGATCCGTCTGCAGCTCTGAAGACTTTTTCAAAAGCAAATAGTATACAAGTTTTACTGGATTGAAAACAGATGGTGAAGAAACCGACATGTTATAAAAAATAATGATTTCGGGGATATGGGATGCCCGCCGACCCGTAGGTACTTGACCAGCTTGTAGGATTAATGCGCCAATCTTCTCTTTGGGAAAAAGCCCCGAGTCCCTGTAGTGTAAGTATACGGACTGTTCATGTAAACTTAATTGGAAGAATTTTTGTTATATATATAGATGTTTTTTCCTTAGTAAAGTTATTTACTATAGAATGGGAAGTAATTATTTACAGCAACTGTAAATTACACAAAATGGACTAATTATTACAATACATACATAGACTAGAACCAAATGGGAATCGCGCCCAAAACCCTGACCACATTGCCATATGAAATGACAAAAATTCCGCTGAGCAAAAAAAAGAGCCCAACATTTTGATCACGATTAGCTACGCAAAGACGTTTACACATTCCTCTGCAAAGTTTTACAGAAGGTTTATTATTTTATTTTATAATTGTGGTCACTACAGTAGGATATAAGCCGCATACCGAACGGTACAGCTGATGGGCATCTGACCCCGCCCAGGAGTAAAAGATACGTGATAAACCGTCCATAGCAATATTTTATCTCTACAAATTACCGTTCAACGCTAAACCTGGCTTTCTAACTTCCATTTCGGAACGAACAGAATTAAATTTAGCATTATTAAACTTATTTGTAGTCACGCTACCACAAATTTGCATTTTATCACGGTTATTAGGTCCCAATTAATTTTAATAAACGTTGATATGGGGTAGATAAAAGTCGACTCTTTTAAAATGTTAAACGGTTTCAAAAGCACCGCAGCGTGACTTTAGCTTGCTTTGATTTAAGCAGCAACCAGATTAATACTCCTGACATGTTCGGGTTATCGTAAAGTTATGCATTTATAAAGGCTATTAAAAGATGTGCGATAAAAGTAACTATTTTAATGCACAAATATTAAGTATGAAGCCATATTGTACTTACTAAAATTAAATATATGTTAAATGAATAAACATTTAGTATGAAAACTAACGTGGTTATTACACATTTTACATAAATACACGGGTAACTCACGTATAATGTAGTCAGTCCAGTCCGACTCAAGTTTCGATCGCGTCCGGCGATCTTTTTCAAGGGAGAGTGCGCGCGCGGGTTCGCAGCTCGTTTAGCACTGAACTAGTCGGACTGGACTGACTATATTATACGTGAGTTACCCGTGTATTTATGTAAAAAGAATAAACATTTAATTCTTAATATATTAAATTCAATCTTATCTCTAATTCAAGTGACAATAGGCATCTGTTCTGATCCACAAGTCAGTCTGTGGATATTGAAATAAAGAAAAAAAAACAAAATCCTTTCCGAGCGCTTCGACGCGACGCGTGACCAAAATGTTGACATTTGTTTGTCTCGACGTAAGTACATAAAATTATGCATTGTCATAAAATGTTGTTTAAAGTCTTAAACAACGCCGCTACATAATTTATCAGTTTTTCATGGGATACATTTTGGAGAATGTGTGATTTAATAAATGTTCCTTAATGTTCCTTAATGGTGGTGTTAAAAACACCACCTGGCCCTTTTTTTCTATCGGACAGCTCGAAAAAGCGAATTTGTTTCATGTTTGACATCCCAAAGACTAGCGAGGAAAGGTTTGACTCCATTTTTGTGACAAGAACGTCTAAATTGTGGAATGTGTTGTGAGAGGATTTTTCATTTCCGATAGTTACAACCTTGGTATCTTGGTATCAAGTTGATAGTGAATCGGTTTCTTCTAGATGACGGTCAAGTAATTAGGAAAATGTTATGTCACTCTATTAGTATTAAGATTGTGTTAAATACTTAATAGTAAACGCGCTCCATCTTTTCCTACATCGTTTTACCAGACAACAATCAAGTACAACACTGATAAGTATCTTTAAAAAAACTTTTTTGATCACTATTAAACACTCACCTTTATAAAAACAAATACAACTAAATAACATACATGCATTGCATAACCATTCTCAGTTATAATTAGCAGTGTTAATGTAATACGAATACAACAGTAGCTTTTAAGCAATGATTCACCGAGTAGGAGCACTTGTTTAAATAAATACTCACTAAATTAATGTTCACATTATTAACAAGTGAATCATTAAAACAACGAAAACGGATGATTAATTGTTATCAATCAGGTACCATTAACATCTTAAAATACATGTCGGTACACTCCGCGAGGCATAAGCTGAGCTTTGCATTTGTGTGAGTGTACATGGATAGTGTAGGTGTGACAACCGGCCTCAGGCGCGGCGCCATTCTGTCTCGCCGCGCTCCTGCCTGATTGGTGATCACTCACACTAATGCAAAGCTCAGCCTATACCTCGCGGACAAAATTTCAAGCTCCTGCCTGATTGGTGATCACTCACACTAATGCAAAGCTCAGCTTATACCTCGCGGAGTGTACATTCCCATTACGGTTTTTTTTTTTAATCAAAAGTAGAAGATGACCGCCGTCTCGCCTGATGCAAAGCAACGATGCCGTTTAAAATGAAACACAAAATTACCTAGATGTAACCGATTTACTTTTGATTTTAAAAGTTGGATCCATTGGGAAAGACCCACTCGTAATGTCATTCAATATATTAAGGAAATCGGTATGTTCCAAGAAAAAATGTCTTTCGAAGACGTGCGTCAGTCGTCAACCCGCATTTGGCCAGCGAGGTAGATTATAGCCTTGGCTATTTCATTGTGAGAGAAGACCCTAAGTTCAAGTGATTACTGACTGACTTATTATGCTAATATTTTGATAGATATTTTTGGTCGGAGAAAATTCTAGTGTCTTCGGTGAACATCGTTGTTTGAGACTAGCGGTCTCTCCAAATCTTAATCTGGCGAAATGATTGCGTAATTAAAATGACAAAATTAAATGTTAAGCCAAATTAAATTTCTATCTTTTTTTGAAAAAATAAACTGTAAACAAATATAGCAAGGAAAACTGTAGGATGGTCGCAGTAGAAATCACTGTATGTAACATATCCACAATGAGACGGTGACAGTACGTACTTACAGTTAATTCAAGTTTCTTCCTCGTAAGATAATATTGACTCACCTTTGGCAGACATCCTTTGTCTGACAAACATACTCGTATTAAAATTCTACTCACTCATTAGCAAAAACCTATAAGCCCTACTAAAATGCAATAATTAAGTAGGGCACTGTATCAAAAGTAGAGTTAATTACTCATCAATGGGATTGTTACGAGTATAAAGTGAATAGTTTAATTTTTTATAGCGATTTAATAAAATTAGTTAGGTACACTGTAAATAATATTTCGCAAAACTTAAAACAAAAGTATAGATATTGCTCTTTGAAAAAATTGAAACATGATAAAAATGCAGCCGCAGCAACCAATAAAAAATCCTACTTACAGTTATACTGTTGATATATGCAAACAGCTTTGAATAGTGTGTTTACCATAAATATCGATGAATCGATCAGTAAGTCAATGTGCAACGTCTCTCCATATGAGAACTTGATCTCGTGAGTCACTCATCGGCCTTAGGAAAGCCGTTTATCTGAAAAGGAAACTTGGGCGCTTTCTTCAGTAGGCTCCACAAGTTTTAAATCATGTTTTGAAGATACTATATAAGTATGTTATTCAAGTCGCGGCATTCGTTTAAAATATTCTACTATAGTTTCTACTACGGGTAGATTTTCCCAAAGAACTTAAATCAATTGATCTCTAGAGAATACTCTACAAAGTATCTTAAACAAACACACATGCCTCATTTGGATTTCGAAAACTTCGAAAAAAAAATAAAGCTGATGCAACCCTTGACGTTGCTACTCGTGTAATAAAACCTCACAAAAGTTTATAAAACTACTAAATTGAATTGATGACCCTAAAGTTAAGTCCGAAGCCTGGAAAGCTGCCAGCAATGTTAGTTTTTAGACTTGCAGATATGTGAGCTAGATAGCGACGGATACCGTTCGTACTAGGACTCCTTGACCTCATTGCTTCTAGGTATTGATAGATCACTGTTACTATAAAGACTGTAATCATTGTTGCCAAAATTTCATGTTGTAAGTTTATTTAGTCAGTGATCAGCTCAATACTTTAAATTCTATTATTTAAGCCACAGGAGACATCAGCAGCCAAAGTACGAATACGCAGTTTCTGTCTAATAATCGAGTAACGCTAACAAATACGAGTATATGGAAATTTAGAAGAACGCGTTTGGCGAGCGAAAAATAACTTTTCATTCATATATCAAAGACGTTATTCGTGATTTATCTATCAAATTGGATTGTGCCAACAAGTGGTTTTGGTAAAGTTTAATTGCAACTATCACCACATCATGACCTGTCCTTCTACCATCAGGCTGTACCACGGAGTGGGCAGTACCTACTTATTAGGTATGTGTTGGTTTATAGGACGTTTAGCAAAACTACAGGTACCTACACCTACACCAGGTACACATATAAGTTAACACAGGAAAAAAAAAATCTGGTTGCCTGTAAAGTCGGTTTTACGGGCGAAGATTTTACGTGACAACGTCTTTTTCTCGGTAGAATATTTATTGATATGAATATAATTAAATTGCACAATAGGAACAAGGAATTGAATGAAAATAAGAATTGCACAAATTTTAACTATAGAAATATATTTTGTTTACTAAAACATTGTACATGTAAACTTAAACTTAACTAATTCCTATTTGAGTGATTTTGTTGAGGATAGGACGATGATAGGAGAAATATGAAATGAAAGGAAGTGTTTCTGCTGTAATGTGTCTTGCGAAAGTCAAGTCGATAGTTGTTCCTTTTAACGTAGTTGACTTAGAAACGTTTGATACGCAATCAAGATTATACGTATTTTTCATGAAATTAAGAAATTAATCAATCAATCATAGTTTACGATAATGAAATATCAGTGTACAATTATTTACCTTTATTGTTGTAGTTGTTGTAAATGACGAATCTAAGCACTCCACATTTTCACTACAGACACAGCTGACGATACTTTAACCACACGTGTGAACTTGTATTATGACGCTTTCTTGTTTTTCCAACGCCAAGAACGTTCGAGAAAGACAAAGACAGAGACACAAGCATGCGCCGATTCAATGCGCCTAATTCTCTAGTGCTGCGCGCGCGGCAGACCGATCATAGTTGAGTGGGAGAGAGACGCAAGGCATTCGGCGGGCCTCTCTCTCGTTCGGTGACTCATCGTAACGTTACCGAGCGTTACACTTTTTCATAAGTGACTCCCAGCCGCAACCTAATTTAAGACGTTGTCACGTCAAAAATATCCTGGAAAAAAAGCTCAAAAGCCTGTTCTTTATGCCACTATTTATAAGTCTTTTATGTTTTGTGACCTTTAATCTTTTCTCTTATCCATTATACAGTGTTTTTGTGTATCTGATATAAGATGATTAAATGTGAAAAGACATTGGCACAAACTGATTACTGTACGAACATGTCCGTTACACCTACTCACAGATTAGACAATTGCAAACCCACATTCATAATGCCTAGTTCTTTTCGATAGCAATCTAAAACAATAACTAAAGCTTATGGTAAACAACCAAACAAGCTGGTTATGCTAAACGACTTCAAGCAAAACTAATTTATTCGAACATGTTCTCAGTATTCATTACTTATTACATGGATGTTTCATAAGTGCAATCAAATACGCAAAAGTTACGAGACCAACTTAAGTAACAGTCTTCATGAGTAAACGCAGTTTAAAAAAATACAGCTTTATGAGTCACAGAAAAATACAATATTACTGCATTTTACAAGACAATATAAAGCCGCGGTGACCCATTGAAAAGCCATGTTGAGACCATCCAATTTTACAATCAATTTTACAACAGCGTATCGCTGTTGTAAAATTGGACGGTGAAATTGAAGATATACGAGCATAAGGTCGAATTGAGAATCCTCCTTTTTTGAAATCGGTTAACAAAAAAGAGATTTTAAATCAGTCCAATCGTTTAGGAGCTACCGGCTTAGGTTTTTGCCACAAAAAAAAATCTATCTAAGAAAATACAAAGTTTTTAAGATAACTAAGATAATTAATTATTTTAAATGCATATTTGTATTTTTCGTATAGTTTACAAAACATACACTTCTTCATATAACACTTTCTAGCCCCAAACTAAGCAAAACTTGTACTATGACATCCATATTGTTGATAAAATATAATTTTCAATGGATACTTTTGATACATAGAAACACTTAGACACAGGACACACATTCGTGTTTATCATACAAATATTATATCGGATTTTATTATATGAGAATCGAACACACACGGCTAACGACTCGGTAAGAACACACACTAAGTACCTTAGCCACAAAGCTAGTCCTGATTCCTGATACCCTTTTATTTATAAAGCTGTCGTCTCGAAGTTTATAAGCAGACAGGAAAATTGTTACTTTATACAACTAACGAAATTTATTAAAGTCATACCATTGACTCATGAAATTAATTCGGCTAAAAATACGTCAATTGTCCTGTCCAGTCTCGAAATTCACACAGAATTTGATTTACCGCTGTGATATTTAACTGGATTTTAAATTTATTTAGCGCCTATCTTAATAAATTGCACGAATCTATTTAGAGTGTACATTATCAAGTTTTATGGCCCAATTTAGCCGTAAGCTACTTGGCTAATAAAGGTGCTAGGATTTCCTGTTTTATCTACACAGTTCTCACGCCCTTGACTTATCAGGGTTTTTATGACGATTGAAACTAGAGCGATAATTGCGTCGCATTGCGATTATTTCGACACTGGGATTTACCATTTGGTACTAATTATTCGGGTAGCTTTTAGATCTCAATTGACGGATGACGGATGCTAACGACAGTGTCCATTTATCCCTAATTATAAAAATCTCGTATCACGGTATTTGTGGCCGTACTCCTGCATGACAGCTCGACCGATTTTGAAGTATTTTTCCATAAATTTGGTAGGTGTGAAAATAGGTCATAAAGCATTTATTAACCCCCTACGCCTGCCTTACATTTTGTAGTGTACTCGAAAGTATCGCATGACATTGACATTTCTTTCAGTTGATTACGAGTATTTAAATCTTAGGACTGGTCTCTTGGTTTAGTGGGTAGTAATTCTGCCTGCGAAGCCGAGGGTCGTGGGTTCGATTCCCACCCAGTGTAAATATTTGTGTGATGAATTCAAATGTGTGCACTGTGTCTGGGTGTTTCTATTTATAATAAGTATGTATTTAAAACTGTATATGTATTATAGATAGATAGATAGATAAAAACTCTTTATTGCGACACAAACAATTTAAAATATTACAAATAAACACTTATGAACTAGTGCCACAAGTGGCGGCCTTATTGCTAAGCGCATATTATTTATATGGCCTTATTATATCAGCTGCCATAGTACAAGCTTTGCTTAGTTTGGAGTCAGATGGTGTTGTGTGTGAATTGACCAACAATATTAAAAAAAATGGTAGAACAATGTTTGTCAGATCAGTTAAAATAACTATTTGATGTAGAAAGATTGTCATGAAATTTAACGACTTAGAAATTTTGAACACTTTTCTTAAAGTATTTAAACAATTATGATGTTACTCTAAAATCTAATTATAAACAAAACACATACTTAATTTATAAATAGGTTTTTAGAGTAACATCATAATTATTTAAGTACCTACTCAAAAAAAACCCTAAAAAATAAAGATATATCAAGACTCGAAAACAAAACATTATCTTAATGAAAATTACCGACAAATCCATTTTACATTGTACACGATACGTACAGGCATGTACTTTAAATGTGGAAGGTTTCTTGTCTAATGTCCAAAATGTTTATAGCATAGAAAAGTATGTAACAACAATTGAGTCCGCTTCGTCAAAGGCTTACAAATTACAAATGTATCGAAAACATCCTCAAAGTCATCAGTCTTTCATATAGATACGTATTTTGAAACTTCCCAGCACCGTAGCACATGCGTACCATGATCTTGCGCAAACGCCGCCGTATCTATCGAACGGTATCCTCCCGTGAAACAAGTGAGGTTAATTGCAGATACCACAGACTAATTAACCGCGAAGGCCGTGTTTTGTGTTCTGCTTCAACTGGCTACTTTTATCTACTTAAACAGACTGTTGTACTTATACACGAGTAAAAGTGTTGAGATAATAATAAAAGCCACATGATTTCATCATCATCATTAATAGCTTATTCTAAATAGCCGTGGTTGGAGCTGAAAGGCCAAGGACGAAATTTACTTGAAAGTAGCTTATCAGCAACAGTAACTAATTAAATATCGCAACTTCTATGGCTGATTAAATTAATTAACTATGTCCAGTTTTAGTTAATAAATGAAGTCCAGAGAAATTATAAAGCTAAGAGATAAATCATCTTATACAACAATCATGACATTTGGGGGACAAGCGCAGTTCAGTGCTAAGTAGCGATTTGGACTGTTCAATAGCTGCGTGGCTCTGTGGTGTTATGGGCAGGTGCCCGACGCACCCGCCTCTTCAATATCCATCGGAGGGTGGTCGCTCCTATTTCTCATACCATCTAACCCCAAACTAAGCTCACCTTGTAATGTGGAAGGCAGATTGTTGACAAATAGTATACCTCATATACTAATTGTCGTTACGTAAACTCAAAGTCAAGTCAAGAAAACAAGGAAAGCCGGTAGCGTTAACTAGTACTAAAACCCAAAAATATGTCTTCAAACTTTAAAATTAACTCTAGAACATACATGCATACGTTTATTAGATCTAAACACAAAAACGTGTTAACGTGAAATTAACCTTAAAAATCTCACACATTTTAATAATGAAAAGAGGTTGTAAATTACTCAAAAAGTAAATATTGGAATCATAAAAAATCTGTGTGAAATAAAATATACATAACTTAATAAATAAAACAGCGACCATCAATCAATAAGCCATTATTAACGATGTAACAGAAAGATTAAATGAACAAATATTAATTAATCTTGTTGCAAAGTGCTTTACGACTAAAATAAGATGTTACCCAAGCGCAACACTGGTACTATGACAAGAATCAGTGAGTCAACTTTTACAAATGGGAGCATCATTCAATGTCTCATTCGAATCGTTATCAGATTCAAAAATGAATGTTAATATGCATACTGACCGGGCAGGGTATAATGCTCAATCGATTTTCGAAATCGCCAAACATCGATGTCTGATTCGGTATCGTTAAATAATTCATGAGAATCGCACAATAGGGTCTGCTGGATCAATATTTATGGTGGGTAAAAAATTATGCAAAATTTCAAGTTTGGATGCTCAGACCAAAATTATAGGATGCGTTCATGGTAACCTCGAAACCTGATTGTGGGCTTGAAATACGCAGGCTTAATGCTACTCTTTTGATAAATGTATGCATTGATAGTTGATGAGTTGTTTTATTTATTTTCAGAAGGAAAGATCAGATCACATTCAGTTTTATCAGGCTATAGTAATGAAAAAATAGCGGTCATAGGGATTGCCGATTGAAGTAATATAATAACTTAGAATTTTATTATTAAGCAGCACTAATTATTGCAGAATACGTCACCCGTATTATTCAGATATGCTACTTTACGCAAAGTTTTTATTACGTTCTATGTTTTTTTATTACATTTCGCAAACCGGTGACGCGAAATCACAAGATTTCATCCATGTAAAAAAGCGTCTCATCGCGGCGGTTCACGCCGCGACCGCGACACGAGACCGTGACCGGAGACCGCGACCGGAGTCCGCGACAGGCACTTTACATTATAGAATTGTATGGATATCAGTTTGCGCTGAGATCGCGACAGGAGACCGAGACACGTGTCGCGGTCGCAACGTGAACTGGCGCCCATACAAAGCCATAATGTCAAGTGCCTGTCGCGGTCTCCGGTCGCGACCTCGTGTCGCACTCACCGCGAACCTGCCCGATGCCTGCTTTTGACTGAGATAGGAATGCATCTTGAATGCAGGAATATTACAACTTATAAGATTAACCAGTTAACAACACAACATATTATGTTATACTTAGGCAATGTCTAGAATTTGAAAGTAACTTGCAATCTAAACTAATATAACGACTACTCAAAATACCTAAAAACATAACCGATAACGCAATGCCATCGGTACGCACTGTTACTGTGCTCAATATATGGAATCAGTATTAGTAAAGTATTTTCTGTAGATATAGTACGACACCCAGGAGTATAAACTATCATAAGTAGATATAAACCATCGAGTTCATTTATAGTTACATCTAATCTGATCGTCTACCTATTTACCATAACCTTCGCACACTTTTACTAACTTATATACCTAGTCCAAAGATTTCATTTACATTGTGTACTCGTCTTTAACTTTAACTCCAGTGTTCCAGCTGTTTCTTCTAGTCTAGCATGGAAGTCATAAATACTACAAGGCCTTTTTAATCACAAATCTGGTTTAAAGTACCCAATTTGTTATTTAGTTTTTACGCCCCCACTTAGCATTGTCTGTTAACGACGAGATGAACCCATTGTATGCGAAATAGCTTCAACTGCAAGTTGCGTGAGGTCCGGACCCGAGGAAAGCAACTTCAGTTGTTACTATGTTTTTTTAATGATAGGTTTCTGTGCAGAGTTGGTCTGGGGAAGTACCATACATTTTCTAGGTATCCAAGTAGTAATGTGCAAACATCGCTGTCTTCTGAATTGAAGGACAATGTTTTCAGATAAATTACAGGGCTTACAGATAGATAATTTATCCCTAGATGACGAGCGCAGTACAGTGCTATGTAATGTTTAGGACTCCTCATGTCGATACTGTGGTGTTATGATAACGCATCCATAATAACCCGATACAACGAACAGACGCAACCAACTTGCTTATAAGTTTACATAATAACTAACAACCATTTACAAATGTGTTGTCAGTGTATAATTAATCAAAGTAATACATACATCAAGAAATACATGAAAAACACAAAAAGCGTCAGATTTTTTTTATATTCAACTAAATGTTCGCTCTAGCTTCACCCGTGGTACATTATATAGCACTCATCGGGATCCTGTACATATCCAACGGTGAAAGAATGACTGAAATCGATTCAGACATTCCTGAGAATATCGCTTTCAAACAAAAAACCTCTTCAGCTACCTGCTACGCCACCTGTCGGAAATTGGTCGTACCAACTCAGATTTAGAAACAAGATTAGCAAAGGTTCGTCAACTTCAACTTTTTCTTTTTATTCGGTGATGTCACCGTTGACATGACGACGATGAAATGACGTTTAGCTGTCGTTTACGTTTTATGTCACGTCACACGGGAACGCGATCGAACGGGATATTCGTCGTTTGTCGTTGTTTGACGTCCCACGGGAACATGATAAAAAATTTCCTTTTCCTTTTCCTGGTTCTGAACTACCTCCTAACTAATTTTCAGCCAAATTGGTTCAGCCGTTCTTGAGTTATAAATGGCGTAATTAACACGACTTTCTTTTATATATATAGATAGATGACATTGCGTTATTTCCATTACGGGGTTATTTTTTTAACCTACAACTAAAGTATTAACTGTAACTAGTAGTCTGATCCGTGACAATGACTACTTTGTTAATTTTCCTGTCTTTCCGGTGTACGTCCGTCTGTTATATTATTTTCTAAGGAGTACCTTTTTCTCAGTTAATGATGATTATGCTATCATCGTCATAATCAGCCCATACTGCATTGATCAGTTTACGATCAACATGAGCCTCTTCTCTACGCTACGCAGACCGACCCTCGGCTTTACTTTTCCAATCGCCACCAGCTATCTCTCATGAATCGCCACTTCATCTATCAAGGAACTAAAGTAATCATACCTCAGCGCATTTGCAAGCTAAAGTCGCAGTTGGTTGCTCATATATATATTTGTCGCAGAACTGATAACCGTTGGGTTAGACGGGTTTTGAAGTGGATGTCGCAAATCAGTAAACGTAATGTAAGACGTCCTAGATTCTTATGTAGCCTGCAGTACATGTTACCAAGGTCCACAATACTTCCATGATTCGCTCATGTGCGTTACATTTGCTACTCTTCTGGAACCTTCAAAACATTCTGCTCCAAAGAAGTGAAGGGCTGACATTTAGTCCCTTCAAAACAGTGCTAATCATAGGCGCGGCTCGTGACTCGCCCATCCGCTCATCATTACACTAGGTAATTGTACCACCCGGCCCAATGGGACTGTGATATTGGACCACTACTATTGAAAATTCACTCGTAGATTGAGCCGTAGGTCCTAGTACTTGAAAATGAATGCGGATACTTTTGTTATGTGTCTATGTTTTTTTTGATCATATATTTACAGTTTTAAGTTTATTAAAGGGAAAACTTCTTTTGTCGCGCCACAGACAGATTTTTCGTGAGCTGTGAATTGAATTCTAGCGTCACGCTCGGGTATTATAAGAAATCTTCGGGAAAACTCGGGATCATAGCCATGCTCATGCCCACGCACTCCGGTTTCACCCGCGTAGTTTGTAAAGTAAACTTTCAAATTCTGAGTAATAAGTTTTCACTTCTATGGGCAGTTCCTATGACTGCCAATGTTTTTTTCATATTAATTATCTGGTTCTCTCCCTAGCCCTGTGTGTCAGTCTAATTATCATTTATGGGTAGGGTTGCTCTACACTCTACAGTAGATGCTAGCAGGAACAATAGTGTGCGCCATTTAATGAGAGATGACTTAACCGATGAAATCTATGACGAAATATATTTTCTCATTTTGTTTATGAGTTCGCTCATAATTTTCTTTCATGCTCTATTGTTTGAGTGTTTACAACACGAGAGTCATTAATATGTTGCAACATACATTACGTTGCATTATTACGTATCGAATTAGGCGCGGTCCCAGCCTCGAATTTTGGAGGGTGTCACCAGAACGCAGCCTCAGATTTGGTTGGGGGGGATCACAAATAGAAATACAATAAATCGAGTAAAAAATACTTTACTAGTAGCGCCCCACGATTTTACCCGCGCAATTCCCGTTCTAGTTGTTTTCACGCGGTAAAAAATACTCTATGTACTAATAGATATTTTTATTTTGTTTAGATTTTTAGTTTAACGTACACGATTACAACCCCCTTCGGACCGCGCATGTGTCTAATTCTAGCGAATAAATGTCTAATGAAATAGGTTGATACTCTTTGTGATCAGATTTCTTAGTTTAATAAAACTTAGTTTCATACCAAACACAAAAACCGACTCAGGAAAACCAAAAAACAATAAAAACCAGTGCGATAGCTTTCAAGCAATTTTAAGTTAAAATATTTTTTTGATAATTGGTTAAAATGTGTAAATCGGAAACAAATAAGTACACTCTTTAATGTCATCATTATCACACCACTAAAGTTAGTGTATTTACTTTTGAAAAAAAAATGTTTATAGCTATCGCTTATTGGTAGTCAAGTTCGGGACGTATTTACGATAAAGTCACACGTAAAAAGCTAATCGTAAAATAATCAAAACAATTTTTAACACAATACGTGCCCATAACATAGTGTACGGTATACATGGACAAGAAGAGCTCGTATCCCTGGCTAGTAGTAGTACACTGCGCTCGTAACCCAGAAATATAAGAATACTAGCTGAGTCCTGCGGGCGTTGCTACCCCAACCCCATGGAAAATTGGTCGTACCAACTCGGATTTAGAACAAATTTGGTTAGCTTAGGCTATAATGACGCAACCTAAAAACATTGACACATGCTGGCACGGACTTCGGCGCACGTCTACGCGCGCAACGAAAGCTCTGAAAAACGAATATTTTTCCCTGTTTTTGTTACATTCTTCATTCATGCTCCGCTCCTATTGATAGTAGCGTAATGTAGCTTAAAGCTTTCGTCGATAAATGGACTATGCAACAGAAAAAGAATCTTTCTATTCGGACTAGTAGTTCCCGAGATCCTAGCGTTCAAACAAACAAACTCTTCAGCTTTATATTAGTAGCCTAGATTTCTAAGATATTTTTTACGCTTGGCTGTAATGTTTTTATGCCAATTTTGTTACTTACCAACGAAAAATAGCAATTTAACCAAGTCCATAATTAATAACACAGTCCTGATTGCTGCATAAACGGCAAATACTGTTACCGTTGTAAAATACGCAGAAATATTCGTAATTTTGATTTGAAAGGTAAACGTACTATCAAATCCTGGTTCACGTTTAACCAAACGAATGCAAATGATCCCTATACACATCGATCGTTCCTACTTTTAATTCTATGTGCGTACTTATCTGGGACGTTTTATTGCCGTTTTACGCAGCAAGGATTGAGTAAAACCATCCACAACTTTCTTACGTCATATGTTACGCTAACATATTTTGACATCGTGTCATCTCTATTAATACTTATTACTTAAAAAACCATTATACTTAGGTCTGCCTTCTCATAATCGCACGTACAGGGCATAGTTCATTAAAAGTTGGACGAGTGAAGTACAGTCGTGGGAAAAATAGTTAAGATATTAGACAAGTTGTCCAACACTTTGTTTTATTTTGAACTGTTTTGTTTCTTACACACGTTTTTCTAATTAGATTTCGTAATCGTTGAAAAGCTTCGCGGTGATATGCGAAAGTCGTGATTTTTAACTTTGAAGTTTTATTCTTTACAGTACTGGTTTTGTTGTCATTTTTTTCTACCTGGGAAAAACAACAAATGTTCCTAAAAATCTAAGCATTTACAAATAGAGTGAAATGACGAATAGAAAAGCTTGATGGTAAGCAACAGTTTATTTTTTTACAACAAATCACAGTGCTATGCAATTGCCGAGCCCTGCATTGCGCTCGTCGTCTAGATATATAGATAAACCGTAGGTATAATAATAGGTTCACCTATTTTTCCCGTAATTTGTTTGGATACATTACTTTTCAAACCGGAACACAGCAAAGTTGACAATGCTTGGCGGTAGATTAATTGACAGCGGTGTGGTTCTTTCCCCAGACGTACTTTTTACTTGCATAGTAATGTCACAGTAAAATTGGAAAATACCCGTCAGATTATGATCTAACACCGTCAGATTCTTTCTCCACCCTAAGGTTGCCTGGAAGAGATCCCTATTATCGATAAGGCCGCCGTCTGTCGCACTAACTTTAAGTGCTTAACCTGTTTCAATTTGTAAATTATTGTTACGAGTATTTTGGTGTGTTCAATAAATAATATCTATCTTAGACTGCAGGCCCGTGAACAAAATGTATGGGTCATCTGATACAGCAGGAGACCTATGTAGGATGATAGAAGGGTATAATGTAATAAGATTGAGCACTATGCCGTCACTTGTAAGCTGTCCAACTGAGTGCTGTTGAAGAGGGGGGGTTCTAAACCTCGATCATTTCTCCTTGCCGCATGATTTTTGTACGGCGTTGCGAAATAATAGATTAGAAGAGGTATTGAAACTATAAAAAATATAAATTTTAAAATTCTAATGGTTAGTTTGTGAAAAAAAATCATGATTTTCCGACGATTTACAGAGTAAGTTTGGTCATTTGATTGTGTACGGCTTTGGTTCCATACAGTTTCAATACCTCTTCTAATACATTATTTCGCAATGCCGTACAAAAATCATGCGACAAGGAGAAATGATCGAGGCTTAGAACCCCCCCTCTTCAACAGCACTCAGTTGGACAGCTTACAAGTCACGGCATAGTGCTCAATCTTATTACTTTATACCCTTCTATCATCCTACATAGGTCTCCTGCTGTATCACATGACCCATAAATTTTGTTCACGGGCCTGCAGTCTATCTATCTATTTTTACAAATTTTAATAACAAACTATATATTTTTTTGTATGGAGGAAATAAATTTACGTATGACCACCATGCAGGGACATGGTGTAGTAAGTCGGGCTCGACACCATGGTGGCAGACATAATGTCCTTACCGACTAAAACCCCCACAGGTTGCTCCGACATGACAGTGTCACGGGGACACCTTGCGCAATCACCAACGACCCTGGCCCACATGCTACCGCCCTTGCGGGCCCACCTCGCGGGGGCGGATCAGATTGCAAACTAACCTAACCTACTGTAAGATTATAATCTCATGCGTTAGATTATAATCTGACGGTGTTGACGATTTTACGGTGACATATTTACATCAAATTCTAATTTACGTGCTCAATCAATCCATTAGAATTATTGACAGCCAAATAATTACAAGTTACAAACTACGTATAGAGTTAGAACAAACGCTTTACACCGAAATCACGGGTCTGATCGCTCTTGAGGAAGTGTCATACTTTTGTCGCAGCACTTCACTCCGTTGCCATACCTAACATACACCTCATCTGCTTACGATAGGTACAAAGGAATCGTGCGGAAAAACCTGATCTATATTTACTTGTTCTTTATCTAACAGTATTAAAGGTGTCTTAGTAAAAAAAGAGTTCGATTCATAGTTTTATATTGAATGGCGCATTATCGTCATTGTATACCCTAAAAGTTTTTCATTGTGATTCGAACCTACATCATCCGTACAAATGTGATTTAACCCTTTTTCAATTGAATAGACTAGCATGTTCCATTTGTTTTAATCTTACTAATTCATTAACGATTCGTTTCCTACCATAGATGACTGATTAATCTTGACACGCTCGATCGATCTTCAGAAACCTTGAGCTCAACTTAACACCGACTCACGTAAGTAGTTTACTTTTTATCTCGTATTCTTAATTCAAATGACAACAAGACAAATGACTACTTGTTGGTCCATTAAAAAAAACAAATGACGAGTATTTAAAAATAGCCGATTCACACAGTGAATTAACGTACAGTCTCGATTACGTGATGGAACAATAAGACGGTTTTGAATCATGTCCTTTGTGGTAACTTTTATAAATAGTTATATGTTTTGTGTTTATTGATATAATAACGTATTAGATCATCGATTTTCAAGGTATTTCCCTGATTTTTAAACTATAGAGTAGTGTTCATATAAAATCACTAGCAGCACCCTGCGGTTATACACGCGCAGTTCCCTTTTATCTCTCAAATTAATTATCCCTGTGTCTGGGTGTTTCTATTTATAATAAGTATATATTTAAAACTATATATGTATTATATCAGCTAACTGGCCGCATAGTACAAGCTTTCTTAGTTTGGTTTCAGATGGGGTGTGTGAATTGTCCACCAATATTTATTTATTTTATTATTTTCCTGTGGTAAAGTAGCCTATGTGCTATTCCATCCTATATTCTAACAGTCTTCCAAATTTCAACACAATCTATTTAGCCACGTCAAAGTGATTAAGCAACAAACATCTAACCTTTTGAATTTATAATATGAGTACGATTTTTTTTTTTTTTTTTGAAAAAAAAAAGTTTTGTTTTGGACAGGAATGCTCATATGTATCATAGCTCATATATGCGAATATCCGCTGGTTAAATGGCGCTGTTTAGTGAACAGGCTATGCTGTTAATTTAACGGCTGATTAAGCTAGTTGGATGCGACATATGCACTACTAAGGTAAAACACCAAATCCTATCTCATTTGCAATTCTACACGTCATTTGCCACTGCCTCCGTGGGACCTTGGCTGTGTTCGCGAATCGTGGGTATAAGGGCAAGCCGAGGGTCGCATATGTCAAGCGGAGGCATTGAGCTGTGCTAAAACTGATCTCAAGTAGCGTTAGAAGGTTGTTTGTGACGTAGGTTTGATGAATCTTTGGGGCGGGTTTAGTAAATTGTCTAGTAGCGCCAATACATATAATATTACGAGTATGTTGCAAACTCAGTTAGTAGCTTACTAAAATAGGCCTGTGCAATAATTGTTTTTTACTGAAATAAATATGAAATGGGTGTGAAAACTGTAATAGATTTTATGCAAGACAATAAATAGAAATGTGACAACAAACCACTATAAACCAGAGCCATCATTTCAGTCTACTATTTCTTTTGGTAATAAAGTATTTGTATCCTGTATTAGTAATGAAAAATAATGTATTAAATCCATCAGTGAACGCACGTCGTATACCATATGATTCCATGGAATTCCCCAACACGCCATTCCGAACCTATTCCATAGAACTTGTACCTTCGTCAATTCACCATACATGCGCGTGACGCGTCCAACACCGAAACTCCGTGAAGTGAATAACAATGTCGAAGTGCTTCGGTTCAATGTCACTCGAACGATTCCGATTGATTCCGATTTACAAACTGCTATCATTCAACTGAGCAAATAACGTGTTACGTGTTGAATGCAGACCAATAACCATAAAAACGACAGCAGAAAATATGTTATGTTTATAAAATATATAAATACAAAAAACTTGCTATAACCTAACATATCCAAAAATAATCCTCTCCTCCATGATAGTTGATGCGATATGTGATTAGAATAGAATGGGATAAAAACTTGCTTGTACTTGAATATTTTTCCAAGTTCAGCTCTTTAATTTCACTCTAATCGAAATCAGTGATTACACGGTAAAAAATATTACGACAACACTTGACCGTGCTATGGGCCTGGGACTACATATTTCCTTGAATCCCAGCTCTGACTCCCAGGGTTGTCGTTGTTAAATTGGGACTTTAGCGTATGCGATTCTGCGCGGGGTAATGTAGCCGTAAATAGAGCCTGTTTCATGTAGTTGGTTTTGGGATTGAACTTCTAGATTGTCTTAGGCATTATTTACATATATTTACATATGATCTACAATTCATTTAACTGTTGTCAGTCAAGGCATTTAATAATATTAGTTGCTAGTTGCATTAACTTATTTGTTATAGGAATATTGGCTGCTATTACGATTTATGTATTTTCGATAGTTGGTATAAAAGATGCTTCTTTAAACTGTTTACTCGAATATAATTAATGAATGGATTACATGTGTTAATATACCTACATATGTTTTAATGATCATAAGCATAAAAAGCCCTCTAAATGTTCCCACTGCTGGGACTCAGAGCCTTCTCTCACAAGGAGAGAGTAAAGGCAATAATCCACCACGCTGGCCCAGCTCGGGTTGGTGGATGACAAATGACCTCGAAAAATTCTAGGTTACCTACATGTCGGTTACCTCACGATGTTTCCTTCGTTTTTTTTTTAAGTTAATAGCGGCATTAACTCTGTATTTACTCAGAAAAGACAGTGGTGCGCGTGGGATTTGAACCCGGATTGGCAGTCAACGTTCTCCTGATTAGACCAGCCGTAACTTTCCGATTAGATCAGCCGTAACTTTCCGATTAGACCAGCCGTAACTTTCCGATTAGATCAGCCGTAACTTTCCGATTAGATCAGCCGTAACTTTCCGATTAGATCAGCTGTAACTTTCCGATTAGATCAGCCGTAACTTTCAGATTAGACCAGCCGTAACTTTCCGATTAGATCAGCCGTAACTTTCAGATTAGACCAGCCGTAACTTTCCGATTAGATCAGCCGTAACTTTCAGATTAGACCAGCCGTAACTTAATAATCACATTTGCAATAAATATTACAAGCTGACGGTATTAACACGTTGCATGACAATGCTTATCCGTTGAGCCAAATAAACCTTAATATTAGTTTCGTAGAAATCACCTATGTACAAATAAAATTTAGACATCATGATTTCACATCTTTATTGCATAGAAACAAAACAAGTAAAAAAACGAATTTATTTTCTGTCTTTCTGGCTTTGGAATGCGTTGCCCGAGTGGGTTTTCCCCGTTGGTTCCAATCATTATGCTTTCAAATCGAGAGTGAATCGGTTTCTTCTAGGTAAGCACGATCTATCGTTGACCGCATTGTCGCTTAATATACGTATTAAAAGTAAAAAAATATAGGTAACTTAAATTGGTTGTTAGAAAAACTTTGTTAAAAGAACCCCACTGACAACACAAAACGGATCCACTTTTTGCGAACTGCACGGTCTCATTCAAAACGCCAATTCATTAGACGCCATCTAATTCTGTCAAACCATTTCAATAGAAGCCACCAATTCATCACTACAAGCTAATAAAAACATTGTCGCTATGAATGATCATCTATCACGCCTTTGACTCCAACTTGTCATTGATGTTTTGACACTATTCATCATCCCGTTTGCCATTGATAATAATATACAAAGTAATCGTGAAAACCTGTTCATCATTAACTTTGAGGTTCGCTTGACATATATATATATATATATATATATATACCTGAAGTATATATATATATATATACCTGAAGTATATATATATATATATACTTCAGGTGTGACAATATGGGAATATGACTATGACGCTGAATCTAATTATAATCTAAGTTGAGTTAATTGTGAAGCAGGTTGAATACGGTTCAGGAGTGGTGTAACAAAAACATGGACAAGGCGAGCCTGTGGCCTGTGGTCATCTGATGCATCAGAACTTGAAAACTCTAAAAGTAAAAGGTAACTAGATTCCATAAAATCATCTAGAGTAGAACTTTTACTACTTAGATTAAATTTATATCAGAAACGCCTAACGCAATGATCATTGTTTTAATAAAATAACCAAATACTTTATTGCATACTCAACTCAAAAGATTTCGAAATAATAAAGGGTTTCCAATAAATGTATTGAGTAAGGAAAATTAGGAAAGAAAACCTGAAAACATAATTATATTAAAGAGTTAAAAAACTTCGAAAAGTTAAGAACTTAATCGTCGATAAATTTTTCGTGAAGAAAGAATGAAGAAACTAATAAAACGATCCTCCAATGCACAATGCACAACTGCTGATTGATTTTGTGCAAGATTCACCTACCTAAAAAGCAAATTTAATAGCTCTTGGTTTGTCAACCAAAGATTTAAAATATTTCCAGTTAGTTTAGTCAATAAACTCTTGTCTGTCTCCATAAATTAGAATTTTTAGTTAATAAATAGTAATGAAGTAAAAACTCGTAAATTTTATAAAAAGTATAATGATTCAACATTATTGATGTCAGCCACTCTCATGCCAATGCTATTTTAATATTATTCATATATTGCTAAAACGGCGGAAATCGTTGTGCATTTCAACATGTTAGCCTTCTACAGGTTCATCTCATGAATTGTTGACAAGTATGGGATTTTCAAGGCAGACTGGCGATGGCGGTGGATGTCTCGTATGATCTGCGCTCTTTGCGACTGTTTTAATTCTTGTTTGTTGAGATCTTAAATAATGTTTTTAAGCTTTCGCTATTTGAACACATAATGACCACGTGACCACGGCGGTTGTAACGCTGTCGAAACGTCGAGGTATTTAAACAATGAGTTATTCGAGATGTTAAATGTAATTTTTTTAACAAAATAAAATATTGGCAGCTTTATTTTCATTCTAAAAGTGCTTCATTGGGAAAAACACAACATAATTGTCACCATAATATTAACTACAATCGAAAATTCATTGAAGATTTGTTGACCTTTCTAATATTATTAGTCACAATTAACGCTTTTTTAGAGAAACTTCCTAATTTGTTAAAAATCATATTTTAAATACTGTAATGCTTTTGGAGGATTCAATAAGTACGCAGACAAAGGTTTTCTACAAAGCATGCTAAACGTTGGTACAGCGTCCTCATTGTTAGAAGCGTCCATGTTCGCTCTAATATATCTCCCCAAGGCAGTGGGTCATGACCTTATCCACACTTGTACTTCTGTAATGGACACTGAATCATTTAAAATGACCTTAGGATTAATGTCCATCAATTAGCATCCTTTATTTTCTGTGCTCCACTATACCACCATAAATCATTTCTGACCTTTTTGATACAGTATGGTGAGGTAGCACCAATCTTGAGTGGAGTTAAATAATACGTAATCGTTATTGACGAATTTATTTAATATTATAATTATAATATTGATAATAATTTGAAAGTTAAAGGAAATCTATCTCAATTATCTTGATGTTTATTACTCAGCATAATTTTATTTCGTAAGGACCAAATACCATTTGACATTCGACCAATACTTGAAAAAATATCACGGTTATTAAATCGTTGCGAAGCTTCAACAAACAAGACTGTTTGATTATTATCTATAGTTTATTTTCCTACACTCAAAGAGTCGATGTTACTTAAAATACTGGTAATTTGAAATGAAACCGTTCTGAACATATCTGCCGTATGATGATCATTGGACAAAAAGCATTACTAACTGGAAGCCCGATTACGAATGCTCAAAAAAATGTAAATCTCCTCAAGACAAAATACCTTAAAACACTGCGTACTCATTTATATAAGCTACCGTTTATTTCTCCATAAGTCTATGTTATCGGTGTCAGCTAATCAAACGAATCTGGCATCAATCTTGCCTCCTACAGTCCAACATTTATGTTATAGTAACAACCGGCCCAGTTGAGCAATGTTAGGGCTCGGACGGTGGAACCTAGTAAATAATCACCCGACTGCAGGTATGCTCGCCTCCAGCCTTTACTGTCTACGTAATGCTACGTATAAACTAAAACGGTAAATAATAGAGCCCTGTTAAATTTACTTGTTGCAGTGATTAACTGGAAAATGAGAACAATAATTAGCGGTAAGTGGATACAAATTTGTAATTAAACTGTGTGGGATGTTTTGTTGATGTTACGTTTTGCAATTTGAGGTGAATTAATTTTAAGCTAGAACTAACTACTTTTGTTAACAACTATATAGGCAATAAAGAGTGGGTATATGGGTACCTATCTAACTTTACAATACAACAGCTTTTTATTCTTATAAAATCGGAGTGAAATTTATAATTGTTATAAGTAGGTATTAAGGTTGATCTTCAAAAGACTCGAACAAAAAGGATTGACTTCACTTTCGTTGTAAAAACATCTACAACAGTGAAATACGTTGCCTGAGTCGACATTTCCTGATGGATATTGTAATTATAATTAGGTCTTCGAGTCGAGTAAATTCCTCTAGGTAATCTAGCTCTAACAAAAAGAAACGAAAGTAGCCGACGTAGCTCAAAGAGTAAGCAAGAGTAAGCTCGCAGAACTGACAACCGATGTGGAAGAAAGAGGTTCTCGAGTGGCGACCACGAACCGGAAGACGCAGTGTTCGACGGCCTCCCACTAGATGGACAGATGACCTCACAAAGGTCGCTGGAAACCGCTGGTTGTAGGTTGCGCAGGACCGTTTGTTGTGGAAATCTTGTTCAGCAGTGGACGTCTTGCGGCTGATGATGATGATGATGAATCAAGCTCTGTTATAGGCTGCTTACTTGCTCAACATCTAGAGGTGGTCAAGTGCAAACCTATCATCAATAACAAAAAAAGTGTGAAGTAACAAAACTTTAAAAACCGTTATTTACATAAATAGGAAAATTGATTTAACCTGTTTATGAACCGATTTGCAACGTTAAACACTGTAACTGAAATTTGTATGTACGTATAAGTAGTACGTATAGGTTACAAAATTCAAGGTTTTTTTAAGAAGATTGATACATCTATAAGGTTATAGCTAAGCTTGACAACAAATAGTTTTCCTGATTTAAAGCATTGTTTATTCGGAACAACCCTATGTCTCCTATTAAAAAATTACATCGTTTCATAATTTCTCGTTTCAAATTACATAATTATTGTTGAATTACAATGATATTTATAAGAGCATGCAACAATTAAACCACTGAATAATACGATAAATACAGTTTGTAAACGAAAATTGGTTTTCAATTAATAGTTTGTACTATTCATACAAACAACACAAGAATACGTAGATACTAAAATTAACAAGAACAAAATTAAAAAATTTGATTAACCCCCGACTACCTCGGATTTGTTATCTGTACAATATTCTACTAGTCAAGCCCTTTCATTTGATACCCATATTAAGGGAGTTGTGAAAAAAGAAATGTATCTCGCCATTTTCTGGAAGCGGCCATCTTGGATTTGAAATTTGTCATAGTGCAACGTATTCTACTAGTCAAGTCCTTTCGTTTGATACCCATATTGAGGTAGTAGTGAAAAAAATAATATAATTCGTCATTTTGTGGTGGCGGCCATCTTGGATTAGATTTTTTTTATAGTGTATAGTATTTTACTAGTACAGCCCTTTCATTTGATACCTATATTGAGGTAGGTTGTAAAGAAATATTTTGTCCGCCATATTGTGGCGGCGGCCATCTTGAATCGATATTAACCAAACATAGCTAAGAACATCCACAAAGATATTAACCTTCAAATAAAAAAACCGCATCGAAATCGGCCCATCCGTTTGAGCTCTACGATGCCACAGACAGACACACACACAAACAGACAGACAGACAGACATCGACGTCAAACTTATAACACCCCTTTTTTTGGTCGGGGGTTAAAAACAATTATCTTACATCATACATTGGTGAATAAATAATCTTAAATATCCAGTTGAAATTAAGTATAGAGGTATATTTAATTCTAACTGGCCACATAAAAAGAAATATTAACGAGCTATGAATGGATAAGGCGGTTTCTAGTTTACCAACCAACTTGATCGCCTACTTAAAATCCTGTAAAGGATACGTAATAAGCACACTGTGAATACTGGTATTTCTTTATTTGAGTGGTTAGTGTGAGTTTGATTATAAGCTAGTGTTAAAATAACTTTATTGATTAAGTAATCGTATCTACTCTTTCATCTAAAAAAATGCATAAAAAATATTATTTATTTTAATTAAAATAATGTTATTTCATAAGTTTGTATCATCGTCATCATTGTGAGTTAGTTAGAGTCCATTCATTTTGTTATAGTAACTATAGTTGAACTATAGTTTGAAAGTTTACAAAGTTTTCAATTCAGCAAACTTCTATAAAACGTCTCCCTCAAAGCAGAGGTCGTTGATACAAAAATATACAAAAAAGTTGAAAAGTAGGTATTTTCAAACAATTAACATGAGTTAACAGCTCATGACTTCCTTCTCCTTTGTCCGTGCGATTCATGCGTGTAAAACCAAACATGCTGTCTTCTACACGGCAAACAGCTAAGCACATAAACGGAGCGTAATTAGAGTAACCATACGTTGAGTTTTTGTAGGACCTGTGCTAACAAAAATGTAGTCAAACTATCGTAAACTAATTTTATATTTTACGTGTCAATAGCCGTTACCTTCGCTAAACTGAGGTCAACCAACATGATGTATTTTCAAGCAATAAATATCGAGTGAATACACAACTTTTCTTTTGGAGCCATGTTTTTTCTATGTCGATCCATTATTCAGTCGTTTCAATTACTTACGGTTCTAGTTTTGTTATTCTTGTAAAATACAACAAAACTAGATCGAGCCTACAGCAAACTATAAGTCTTTCTTAATATTGTGTGTATTTCATTTTAAAGAACTTTATACAAACTGGTCTATACAAACCTTAACTTGTGGCCACATAACGTACCACAAAATATTCTTAGAACACGATCGCTTATCGTAACTGCGGATATGAGTAACGAATCTTAAAGCGTTTGTGTAACGTAAGGAAAACCATGTGACGAATATTCCTACCCATATACGAAGCATTTTGCTATTTTAAGCAATTTAGTGAAAAATGCAATAAACTTAGCCTTCGCCGATTTATTCTATATTATGTTTCCTTCTTGCTAAATCTTGAATGCATAACTCACATCTACGAGTTGATTTTGTTTTTATTTGCCTTTGTTATACTTATGGATTCAAAAGTTACAGTTTAACAATCAGTAACTGAGAATAGTAAGCAAACGGAATACTTTCAGATATAGATATGCGCTTAGCTATAGATAGTAAGATTTGGTTGGTAGAGTTTTACGTTTTATGCATTTGCCCAAAGTTCAGTAGGCAGGAGTTGCAACCTGAGTCCATTTAGCATAGGTCTTTTATAAAAAATAAGGTATTTGAATTGGTAGCTTTTAGAAAAGCTCTATCGAGCAAATTCTTGTAAATATTAAAGTAATAAGCAATTTTGATATCCAATTTTGGTGAATCAATTTAAAAAAGAAAGTTTAATTAAGATTTTATTTTATTCTTTAATTTGTAGAAGTACAGGCTGATGATAATGATCTTCAAACTATTTTTGTGCGAACTTGTTCACTTAATTAGGTACTGGTTAGTTATTCACTGACATTTCTTTATAAATCATTGTGATTTATATCACAGGAAATCAGCAAACAGTTCACAATTACTCAACGCCTTTAAACAGTATCAACAACGCTTGCAACTCATCTTTAAATTAATTTCATCAGATATTTAGCAAAATGAATGATGACAAGATTAATGAACTATGATAAGCAAGTATTAATAAAAGTAGATCCACCTTATTATTCGCGAAAATTTACGTAGAGATGAAGATAAACCAACACAAACTAGTTTTAGCAATGATCTTGAATTCACACTAATGTCAAAGTACATTGATCCCTCAAGTAGGTAGGTAGATAGTATAAAAGACAATACATTTCTAAGCGCTTTTATTGTTCTTCTGTATCGTAGGCGACTGACGGCCACTGTCATTATTTATCAATCTAATATAATAACGCCCCCATCAAATGTTGTGTGCCAAGTTTTTGTCAAAGTGTACCTATGACTAATAATTATTACAACTCATGATAATGATACTAGAGAACAATAATTGTAGGCTCTTGATTGTGATATAGCATGTAATGTATAATGCTAGTTTAGTTATTAAGGTAGTAACTTGTCTGTATCCTAACATTGACCATTAAAATTTGCCTGCTAAATATATTTTTACAATTAAATGCACTATTTGTAAATAAGTTGTTTTTCATACAATTTGATTAATCTTATTTTCATTAAAGTATTCATATTAAAATTGTTGTAATAGTCTTTTAACTATTAATCAATTTTAAAATGACCTTGTATCTTAATAAAAAGGAACCTTGTATCATTATAAAATAACTAAGCCAAAACTTACGAATAAAGTTAATCTAAGCCAAGTTGGAGCAAACAACTTTTTTCGGTGGGTTCTTGTGGATCGCTATCCCAGTCGAGCTGCGCAACTCTTTACGCGCTCTGCCTTTCAACAAGTGCACGTGCAAGATTCTCGAGAGTTCGGGGGATGAAAAAACTTGGGTTACGATACTTGGCTGATATTCTTATCTGGGTAGGTAACAGCCCTAACTTTTTCGAGAAGGACGCTCGTATGAAGCTTGGTCGTTTAAAGGACCCGAGGTGAGGCCGCTCATCATGACTTATGGCGACAAGTGAAGACGTCGGGCTCCCGTTGACTGGTCGATCCCAGATATGATGTGTGGTGGCCCTTTATCGGGGATGACACTCCAACGTATCTTGGTAACGGGTAAACCACAGTATGATTCGACGAAGAATACAAAAGTGTATCAGTTTGTCCATTATAAAATAACTAAGCCAAAACTTACGAATAAAGTTAATCTAAGCCAAGTTGGAGCAAACAACTTTTTTCGGTGGGTTCTTGTGGATCGCTATCCCAGTCGAGCTGCGCAACTCTTTACGCGCTCTGCCTTTCAACAAGTGCACGTGCAAGATTCTCGAGAGTTCGGGGGATGAAAAAACTTGGGTTACGATACTTGGCTGATATTCTTATCTGGGTAGGTAACAGCCCTAACTTTTTCGAGAAGGACGCTCGTATGAAGCTTGGTCGTTTAAAGGACCCGAGGTGAGGCCGCTCATCATGACTTATGGCGACAAGTGAAGACGTCGGGCTCCCGTTGACTGGTCGATCCCAGATATGATGTGTGGTGGCCCTTTATCGGGGATGACACTCCAACGTATCTTGGTAACGGGTAAACCACAGTATGATTCGACGAAGAATACAAAAGTGTATCAGTTTGTCCATCGTTAACATTATTGGCACCACTTATAGGTTGAATCTGAACACAAGCATCCCAAAGTCGGAAAATATTAAAAAAAATACTTGATATCTGAACCAAGTTTTGTCGTATAAGGCTTCAACCAGACTTATAGGAACGATTGAAACATTTTAAATCACTAATAGAGCACAGGCCCGTGAACAAAATTTATGGATCATATGATACAGCAGGAGACCTATGTAGGATGATAGAAGGGTATATGATAATATATTCAGCACTATGCCGGCATTTGAAAGCTGTCCAACTGAGTGCAAATTGAAAAGGAGGGTGCCAACCCTCGCTCTTTCCTTTTTGTCGCATGATTTTTGTACGGCATTGCGAAATAATGGATTAGACTGTTCTAATACCTGTGTATTGATTACAAAAATTGAAAAATTTAATTTTTAATTATTAGTTTTGTCGGAAAAATTCGTGATTTACCGACGATCTGCAGGATAAATTTGGTCATTTGATTATGTACGGCATTGGATCCATACAGTTTCAATACCTGTTCTAATTTATTATTCCGCGATGCCGTACAAATATACAAAAAGAGCGAGGGTCGCAACCCCCCTCTTCAATTTGCTTTCAGTTGGACAGTTTTCAAATAGTGCTGAATCCTATTATTTTATACCCTTCTATCATCCTACATAGGTATCCTGCTGTATCATATGACCCATACATTTTGTTCACGGGCCTGTAGTCTATACGATACATACACACTTATACATTATTTACGAATTGTGTGCCTTCACATTTTCACACAGTTAACATAAAACCTTGTATATTTATTGACCTTTGTATAGTCTGACCCCAAATCTATAACTGAACATAATAAGTAGCACTAGTAATGGATATTGCTTCAGTGGTTTAAGTATATTTTTGGATCCTAATTATTTTGATTGTGAGAATCATAATTTACTGTGTTATTACTATAATCGTCATTATTTTTTTCTTTATGATCTAATATCTGACCACGATTTGTTTGGGTAGAATATAATTTCTAAATGGAGTTTGCCCAAAGAGAATGTATTTTTAAGGAATAAAAGTAATGTATATAGCAATAGTAATAATAGTAGTCATAAGTAGGTACATATGTGCTCTTCTACCTGATCCGTTGTTTCTTACGACGCGACGTGATTAAGCAACAAGTATTCAAATATCTAAATATTCGAACTTTCCCATTTATAAAATTGAAACTTGGACAAAATAAATCAGAATTAAGTTTTCAAAAAAGTGCTTAGCATATAAAGCCACAAATAAAAACCAGTTTTCGATATAAAAACATGTTTTAACTATTGTTCGTATTTTGTATGATATCCATATAATAATGAAATGCGGAGCGGAGCACCTTTATGGGTTTTGACCCAATTGATGGGACATACTCGTATGTACAAGTCGCTAGATGGTAAAATCTCTGTGATCGAGTTATTCTACTTTGCCCTCAAACTTTTTGTTTTAGTGCTTATGTAATGATGGGACGAGCAGGATATGTTCCTGATCGTAAGCAACAGGCCTGTCCATGACAGCTTAATGACACGCATCTACGAAAAAAGTGCAACTCTCGTGCACTAGACTGCGCTTATCACCCATAGATAAATAGTATGTTTTTCTGTAAGCCCAGTAATTTCATTGAAAATACTGCTCTTCAGACCGGAAATCAGTGATATTTACACATTCTGCACTGCTTGGCGCTAGAATAACTGGCAAAGGTGTAATACTTCCACGGGTGGATTCCGCAAAGAGCCCTACCATCCCAAAAGCCTTATAAGGCTATATATTATGTACTACGGACGAAACCTGGGTTATAGTTATATGTGTATAATATTGTAAATAGTCTAATTTCAAACATCATAAGTGACGACACATTATTTTTCTCTGCTTGTTGTTACTTCCGCACTCAATCCTCGCGCTATTGTTTTTCACTCGCTTTTCCTGCTATTAATGGTTGCTTGGATGACTTTTTTTTTTAACGCGTATAGTGTTTACGCGTGTACGCGTTTGACCACCAACTCGACTAATGGTAAGCGATGGTGTGGTCGAAGATGACGCACGACATCGCTAATAACGATAAGGCCTCCATTTATGGCGTATTGTTGAATTTTATGTTAGTTTTCTGGCGTGTATAATACAGTGTTGTGTCTGTCTATCTATCTATTGGAGTATGGAACCGTGAACGAAATAAGTCGTTCAAATAATTCGTGGGAAATTATTATTTACGAAGTAAATACAAAACGTTGATCAGCTGCTTAAAATATGTGGACGCAATTGACACTGTCATGTGAAATCATTGAGGTGTTTCTATTGTATCTGTTTGTAATTATTGAGTTCGTTAAAAAACACCAACCAGTTTTCCTTGAAATCTGACTTTGATCACAATAAAATCAATCAGCCATAGCAAAAATGTATACCTGTATAGTCTGTATATGTGTAAGTATAGTGTATAAAGATTGAATTTAATCAAACAATAAATTTATTTTATTTGTATGAAAAATGAAAAAAAATTAAAATGAAAATTTATTTCACACACAGAAAAACTAACACATACATTTTGTAAGTTTTCAAGTCTGACTTTTACATAAACATACTAATCTATACGTATGTGTGGTACATGAATAAACGGTGGACCCCAAACTAAGCACATAGTTTGTATCTTGAGGTCCAAGTGCTTAGAAACAGTGGTCTGTGTAGAATGGTATTTAAAAATATTGTTGTTTGCCTTTCTATTACAGAAATGGACAGTTAGTATGATGCATCAGGAATATATATGTATATATATCCCAGCAAACTAGACAACCTAAACCCAGTTGTAGGATTAGAGAGGCTGCAAATGATGATGATGAGCAAAATATCAACTAGAAGTGATGATAGATCTGACGTCGATGTGTCCTTTGATTCACGAATTATCATAACCAATATGGCAGTGTGTAGGTATTATGGTAATCCATAACACAGAACGCGTCCACCTGGACGCATTCAGATTTTGTTCAGGGCAAGACGTTTTTTTACGTTTTAAATTTTATTGTTTTATACATCCTACAAAGTGTGACTAAAAACTCTTCACCTTTTTTAACAATAGATGCGCTAAAATAATGTTTTACAATAAAACGAAAAAAAAATATAAAGACTGTTTACAAATTAATATGTTTCCGAATTAATTTACAGTTAGTATGTTATTTTATTTTTTAAAGATGGCTGTCTCAAAAGTATTTATGAAGAATTGATTTATGAGGGTTTTATTACACTAACTAATTACACTCTGAACAAAGTTACCAAGTAGTAGCAACAAGTCTCTATAATTGTATGTATTATGTAGGTATTAAGGACTGGAGTAATCTTAGTCGTTTAAAATTAGAACAAATGATAATCGCTCAGACCAACTTACACAAAGAGGTAAGAATAACCTCTTTGTAGTAATTCGGAAACTTGTATAATATTATAATAATAATATTAATTTATTAACAGCCTTTATAATTTTTTCTTTTTATTGTACAGCCCTCTTTTTTAAAAATAACGTACTAACTGTAAATTAATTCGGAAACATTAATTTATAAACAGTCTTTAAATTTTTTTCGTTTTATTGGAAAACCGCACACGCGCACCTATAGTTAAAAAAGTTGAAGTTAAAGAGTTTTTAGACACACTTTGTAGGATACATAAAACAATAAAATTTAAAACATTAAAAAAACTTCTTACCCCGTACAAATCTGAATGTTTATACGTTCTGTGTTTTTTTAAATAAGTAAATCTACTTTCATATTCTTAAACAACATAAGTGTGACGATTGTAGTTTTATAGCTAACGTTCTGCTAAGTTGAACTCTAAGCTCGTATATAACTCTGAATTCTATCATCACTTCTCAATACCCCTCTGTATGTATACCTACATACGTCAAATGGCGTCAGTGCGCCTGTACATCATATTTGCATAAACCAAACAAGCGTTATGTCATTGGCAACCTTAGCTAACCTTACCAAATAATGTGAATATTTGCGTCAAAATCGATTTTAGCTGGAAAAATAAATAAATAATTCCGAATATGAAAAGTTCATTTCTAGACGTATTACCATAACTTAAGCTCAATCTTGTTGTCCTCTTATGTTTTCGTAATGTCACAAATGTCGAAAATTTCTATATCAATTTGACCTTTCTCAATAATTTAACAAGTTTTTGAAACGTATAAGTCTTGAGTAAAGGTTTGAATTACTGCGGTAATTTTAGCCGTTTAATTTCCAAATCGCCTGAAGGACTCTAATTGTTGAGTATCGAATATTCCACTATAATTATGCCAATTACTGCTGGTACCACAATAACTTTACAAAGACAAACCAGAACTGTTAACGTCTAACTGAAGTTTCTAGATTCTAGATCATTATCAAAATCCGTTTAGTAGCCAACGGTCACAATAGCAATAAAGCTATGACAGAATTTTGAAATCCGATTATTCAGGTAGCCGTTTCGACACAAAACGGCTTTTGCCCTCCGGATACTAAGAATTTTAAAATTTTGAAACTCATAAAATTTTATAGCATCTGACGAAAATCATTCAACTTAAACAAATGAATAACATTAATTGGTGCGAATATTTTACGGCTTTGAATATCGTACGATAAGAATAAGGTTATATAAACAATACGCACCTGAATGAAAACAACAACCTTTCAGAGGCACTGAAATTTCACTGAACTTCTTCACTAACACTGAAATTATCTCACTCCGGCTGTGGAATTAGTTATAATATGGCACAGAAACGACTATAGAGATGTGTTTTACCGTCTTTTCATTGATGAAAAGTTGGGGAAACGTATCGATGTTTGTGATCGCGATCAATGGAGTAGATCGCGCGCGTTGCGGGACAGAGAGGCTACGACTATGCCGCGACATGCGCACACGCAGCGAGCGCGGGAACCGCGCAGAGTGGGGGCGACATGGAAAACCGCGTGGAAGCCTCTACGAAGGACACGCGAAACAAAAAAATGTACGAAACAGATGTTCACTAAATTAATCATAATCGGACTTTTACCAGATGAATAAACTTAATAAAATAAGCTGTTAGATAAATATTTTATATGTATGCATAAATATATCATGACATAATCGTTAAATAACACTACCGTTGAAATCAAATTTGCTATTAGCTTATAATATTATATTCTACGAATTAAAAACTAACATTCGTTTGATAATTTCGTGACACCATCGACCGTTGACCGCACATCCTTTAAAACCTTGGTGGCCTTGATACCTTGACAAACTTCTACATAGTCACAGATTATCGCGACTTTTAAGTGGGATAAGGTGTTAACGTTACCATCCTATTAATATTATAAATGCGAAAAATATGTGAGGAAGGACGAATAGATGTTTTTGCGTGAAAGATCACGACCAGAAACTCTTGGCTTAGTTGGTAGCAAGTCTGCCTGCGAAGCCGAGGGTCCGTGGGTTCGATTTCCACCCAGTGGAAATATTTGTGTGATGAATTAAAATATTAGTGCTGTGTCTATGTATAATAAGTATGTGTTTAAAACTATATAAGTATTATATCTGAAAAAAAAACTATCAAGATGAGAATAATAGTTAATAAATAGCCTGAAATAACACAGAAGGCAATTTTTATCCTCGGAAAATAATTGAAATCTGGAACTATGATGGTAAACCGCATGGCACTGCTAGTACCAAAATAAATTATAGATTTTTGTATATTCCATGATCTAAGGATTTTTTATTATTGACTATGAAATCTTTTCTGATTTTTAACGTCATGTGCACTAACAAAAAGTTTGTTTAAGAAAAATCATAGATCAAGGGATGGTTAATTATTACCTGTAATTTACTGTCTGTTTTTTCTTCTTGCGTAAATTCATATCGTTATCCATGGTAAGTATATATACGATATTCCACTATTAAAAAATTACAATGCATTGAAAATATTTGCATAAATACTGGAGCCCTTCGACATCTCTCATCGAAGCAGCAGCGATCTCATATTATGACATCTGCGTAATGTAAATGCAAAACTTCGCCCACGGGCCGTCGGCCGCCCCCGGCGGTTCTGAGCCCAGTGATAAATACGAGGGAGCCGGTCCTCCCACCGTCAGGCTAATGGAATTAATAAGCTAAGACTAGTTTTGGTGCACTATCAACAAAATAATTTAACTTGTTGGTACGAAGTTCCTAACGTCAGGCTTCCAGGAGATAGTGATTTTAATGCGCGACCGAACTAAGAAAATTTAAAATTAAAACCGAAAGAAAAATATACAACAAAAGTGATCCGTGTTGCGAACATTATTTTTCAGATGATCGTACCATATTACAATAAGAAAATTAAGCATATTTTTTGCAAGTTGTGTTGCTTCTATATTATCTGAATGAACTTGTCCCATGACACCGATATTTATATTTGTTTTTTCCTGTAGGTACATACTATCTGTATATACGTTTCCAAAGACAATGTGAATTCAAGCAAAAGGAAAAGTTTTGTAAGATGAAACGAGATAATATGATAAGATGAAAGAAGAATTTCGTATACAATTTAATCAACATACAGTAAACAAAATTTGCGTAATTTTTGGATTCATATTACGCTAATAAATAATTTTATTCACCCATCACAGGTATACCTACATACCTACTTCTATCATAGAATATAAAATCCCAGAATACGATGAGTACAATCGGATGTCACCAAATTGAAAGCGAACTTCGAAATATCCATAAAAAGCCTTTAACACACCTTTTAAATTGAATGTAGACATTCTGTGTGAAAAGTCGGTAAACTGATAACACCAGATCATCATCATCCATAGCCTTCTCTATCCCACCGCTGGGTATAGGCCCCTCTCTTACTTTGCCATCTGCCTCGGCCCTGTGCCAATCGAGTCCACCAGATAACCAGAGATGCGATTTATTTGAAATACTTCTATTTAAAATGCAAATACAAAATGCGAAATACCTATTTTGTATTTTGCATTTAAATACCTTTTAGCAAAAAGCATTTTGTATTTTATTTGAAATACATTTTGAGACGTATTTTGCATTTTAATATTCATTTCCAAATACAAAATACTTTGTCATTAAGTTTAGCCAAAACAATATGAAACGAACGGATAACGATAACGGATATCACCAAATGTGTCCGATAGAGGCGCCTGTTAGCTATGCGCGCCCTTTTTTACCCCCGACCAAAAATAGGGATGTTATAAGTTTTACGTCGATGTCTGTCTGTCTGTGGCACCGTAGAGCTCTAACGGATGGACCGATTTCGATGCAGTTTTTTTTCTTTGAAGGTAAATTTTTGTGCGGTGATTTTTAGCTATGCCTGATTGATATCGATTCAAGAAGGCCGCCTCCACAAAATAGCGGACAAAATATTTCTTCACAACCTTCCTCAACATGGTTGCCAAATGAAAGGGCTTGACTAGTAGAATACTATGCACTATGACGAATTTCAAATCCAAGATGGCCGCCACCACAAAATGGCGAAACACATGTATTTTTTCTTTTTTCCCTACTCCCTCAATATGGGTAGCCAATGAAAGGGCTTGACTAGTAGAATGTTGTACAGTAAAGTTAATCAACATTTTTAATTTTGTTCATTTTTAAGATTCCGTAGCCAAATGGCAAAATACGGGACTCTTATAGATTTGTCATATCTGTCTGTCCATTTGTCACAGCCACTTTTCTCCGAAACTATAAGAGCTATACTATTGAAACTAGGTAAGTACCTAGATGTATTCTGTGAACCGCATTAAGATTTTCATACAAAAAATAGAAAAAATAAACAAACAATACATTTTGGGGTGTCCCATACATAGCACTGAAACTCAAATTTTTTCTTCCATCAAAACCATACGTGTGGTTTATCTATGGATAGGTCTTCAAAAATGATATTGAGGTTTCTCCCTTTTTTTTTCTAAACTGTTTAGTTTGCGCGAGAGACTTTTCCAAAGTGGTAAAATGTGTCCCCCCTGTAACTTCTCAAATAAGATAATGACAAAAATAAAAAGGGTATATTGTCTAAACTATCAATGAAAATTGGTATGAATAAGATCTAGTAAGTAGTTTTATTTTATTACGTCATAAATTTACCATTGTTACAAGAACAAAATTAAAAATGTTGATTGACCCTGATTGATATCTGTACAACATTCTATTAGTCAAGCCCTTTCGTTTGATACCCATATTAAGGGAGTTGTGAAAAAAGAAATGTATTTCGCCATTTTGTGGAAGCGGCCATCTTGGATCGATATTAACCAACATAAACATAAACATTCGTCATAATGCAATGTATTCTACTAGTCACGTCACATCACGTACCCTTTCGTTTGGTACACATATTGAGGTAGGTTGTGTAAAAATATTGTGTCCGCCATTTTGTGGAGGCGGCCATCTTGAATCGATATTAACCAAACATAGCTAAGAACATCCGCACGGATAACTTTCAAATAAAAAAAACATATTGAAATCGGCCCATCCGTCGGCGACAGACAGACAGACATCGACGTTAAACTTATAACACCCCTTTTTAGGTCGGGGGTTAAAAACACTGATTAAAGTAACAACGAACTACAAGAACTTTTATATCAAGTATGTTACTTGCTGCTATGGAAACCTTCATGGGCGAGTCCGACTCGCACTTGACCACTTTTATTCTTCTTTGGTCAGAGTGAGCGCCTTATGTCTGACTAGTGTCAGACAATGTCAATGTAGACAGTCCAGGGTCCAGTTGTTATAAAGAAAAGTGTAATAAAAATAAAATAAGTTACACAACCAACCCAAATAAATAGCAACACAATTCACAAAATGGAGACATAGCTCTCTTTTCGTTAGTCTAGCTTTTCTGGACTCGGTGTGTAGAAATACTCTGAGACAACCTATGTAGAAAAATACATTATTAAGTTATCAATAGTAACTATATTTTATCTCATTCTCACAACTTTTTGATCCCTCCATGACCAAAATGTCATGCATAAGATGCCATGTTATTAGTTTTTGTTCGGTTCGGATTATGTCTCTATTTCTCGTGATAAATACCTAAAATAAAAATAAATATCTGAGATTTGGTCAAAAGGTATTTTATTTAGAAAAGGTATTTTGAAAATACCTATTTTGCATTTAGCATTTGAAATACAAAACTCAAAACCATTTTGTATGCAGTAAATCTGAAAAGTATTTTGCATTTTGTATTTAAATGCTTTTTTAAAACCATTTTGTACATCTCTGCAGATAACACCAGACACGAGTAGAAAATTGTCATTCAGAATTTTTATTACGTTACATACTTCTGGTTCTTATTCAAAACTGTGTAGGAGGAGCCCTACTAAATACATAAACGCGTAACAGTGACAAATAAATTAGTCAAATTCTTTCTTGGTCAGGAATAGAGCTGGTGTCTCACCGGTAATAGGGAATATGCATGTAGTTTAAATTGGCTTGATTTTTTTTTTCGTATAAAAAATATTATTTAAAAAGTGCAAAATAGGCGCGGGAAAATTCAAGTTTGCGAAACGCATCATTATCTGTGGAAACCAAATGTGACGTCACATGGCATGTTTTCTGCTTTAACGGTGTCGATATCTAGCTAGTAGTGTTAGAGAGAAAAGTCGTGTTCTCCATCGTTTGATTAGCTACCACAACTCAAAAATCGCTACAAAGTAACTGCAACACTTGTAGTAAACAAACACAGGTCGTGGCCTGTGACGTCATGCAGGGGAAAGATGGCGGCGTTTAAACTGGACAAATTATATCGATATTTTAAATATTATTTTAAAAATCAATTTGTACATTTACAAGAGTATTTTTATTTTTTATTGTGTTATAATAATGTAAAAAGTGAATTAAAAATATTTAAAAAATGCATGCATATTCCCTATTAGGCAGCCAACCAGTTACATACTACAGAGACGAACACGCTGTCAGGATCACACATGCAGCTACACACAACTAAACACACTACAACAAATAGTTAACACCATACCTCCACTTTTTGCGCGTCAAATTAATAAAAACCGATGCTCACCCACACGCGTAAATCCTATCTCTATGCGTCATTATTTTTTTGGCTAAAAATAAGTTTTGATTACGTCGAAGGACAAATCCATTATGGTCCTAACGTACCGAGACATCGATTTTTAACAGACGTATTCCGAAAGTTGGCTCAAGGACGAGCCAAAAAGCTCTCAAATATTTGAGTAAAATCTAATTGATAAATTATCGGTGTTGGTATCGTTAAAATAATCCAAACATAAAATTTTAATGCAGGTTTTGTATTACATAGAATTGGAAATACCTCCAGAAACGTTCCAAAAATATTTCGTAAACTTTTATAATTATTAATTATATCGTGTATTGTCGATAAATATGTAAAAAATGAATAATTTAAAAAGTAATATAAGTATATGACTGATATTATTTATTTTGCTATTAAATTTAATTCTTTTTTAGTCACTCGTATACGTCCACAATACGGTACAACTTTCTTTTATTATTACACATTCTAATAATAAAACAGCTAACCTTGGAATAAGTGTAATATTAATCTAAAATGTATGTTGTTACTGTCCTATGAATTTAGATCCTTAAAACTCACAGTATTTTTCCAACAAATTAATTCAAAATTCAATCTAACCGAATCGAATTTAAGCACCTTCGAGTAATTTATCCTCAACATCATTATGTCTGTCTGGTTTGTCTGTTCTATAATGATTTACGAGCCAAACACAGTGATTAGCGATAAATATACATCTACGGAACAAAAACAAACGTTTTCATGTTTAGAATTAAGTTATTAAATTAGGATTTAATTAGTTGTTCGATTCCGAGATTCATTCGATTGAGACGTTTATACGTCTTACGATAGATGGTGTGGTACTTCCCCAGGGGGACTGCAAAGAATACGAGTATCAATATTTGATGTAACGCAAGAGTTATCTTGTCACTTGATAGACACGTCCAAATTGTGGCTTTATTTAAGCACTTTAAATACATATTCTCCAGTAAACGAGTCTACAATACAATGTCAACCTCTTTTTGCAAGGACAAGTCCAGAGCTCAAGAAATGAAAATGAAAACATAAAATAAGCAGGCTAGATGAAGCGATACAGACAAATCACTGCCATTTTAGCCCCACCAACTTACCCTTCGCAACGGTTAACTAATCACACTAAAATTTTACTTCCGAAGCTTTAATAAGAAAATACGAAGGTGGCTCCTTTTTTTAACTTCGCATAAAAAACATATAGTACTCCCATGGAGAAAGAATCACTGAGTCAGTGGTCCCATTTTGTCCTCTGTGGTCCTTTTATGAACCCCGCAAATGGACATGGGAGTTATCTTGATGGGCCGTAGCCAAGCGATAAGCTTGAGAACACATTTCATTTGCAATTTAAAGACGTACATGTCATCTTTGAGGCGTGCCTGTATTTGTACGCGGGGTTATGAGTATGCGGTGGCAATTTAGCTGGCGTTTATCATACAGTTTACATCAGCTGCAGTGCTCGAGCCAAGTTCAAGGATAACTTACACGACGTTTATTAGACATTGTCAGGTTGTATATAGATAAACTTGAGGAGATTATTGTCATTACACAAGGAACCAGTATGATTCCTATTGAGCATGGAAAGAATGACCTTTTGGATTCTTGAGATAAAGTTAATATCAAAAACAATCAATGGGAGTATTTTAAGTGACAACTCGTAATGGCTGATATTGGTTTTGTTATTTTTTCTCTAAATTAACAAGTTTTATTTAAAATAAATGTTAAACACTAGCTGCACCCCGCGGTGTAATCCGCAGCTTAACAGTTATTCGCTACAATTTATTTTCGCCAAAAATGGTTCCCCCACGGGTGCCGTTACTCTAGTGGCATAAAAGGTAGTAAGTCTTGGTGTTAATTTAGGCAAAGCAAATATTGCTTATACTTAAGTACATTCAAATCATATTTAATTGGATAACGGGACACTCACGTATATACGGTCGGTCAATCCGACTCGAGTTTCGGCCGCGTCCGGCGGCCTTTTTCAAGGCGAGTGCACACGCGCGGTGGCTGCCCGTTTGGCACTGCGGGCTGCCGCACGTCGCGCACGCAAGCTCAACGGCTTATACATCGTCGAGAACGGGTCCAGCTTCGGTGGAGAGGTCACCCGCGTACCTGCCATATATCAAAGGAGTGACGGACAAAATTGGAAACTTGTTACGCCGTAGATATTGCATCAAGACAATGTTTCGTCCGCTCAGACAACTAAGGCAAATGGTCCGCTCTCCAAAAGACAAAGACCCTTTGGGTGTTCCGGGAGTGTACATGATTCCTTGCGATTGTGGCATAAGTTACGTAGGGGAAACACGGAGAAATGTGTCCACAAGACTCACGGAGCACATACGCGCCATGAAAAAATGTAGATGTTAACGGCTCTGCGGTGGTGGAACATGCTCTTAGGTCGGACGCCCAACATTTTATTCGATTCGATAAGGCGGAGGTCCTGGCACGGGAGAAGTTCTTTGTACCCCGTAAGGTCAGGGAGGCCATCGAAATCGGTAAGCGTCCGACCTTTAATAGAGATGGAGGATGGCATGTGCCGCCCGCTTGGAAGCCGTGCCTCCATAGTGCTCGGTATGGTGTTCGCGATATGAGTGAAGACACAGTGAGCTCAGTGTGCTGCAATGTTCCCGACTCGCAGCTTACCAGTGATGAAGAGTTCGAGTGTATACCTGCGCAACCCTCTCGCACCCCCTCACCTGCACCCCCGCAACAGCCGTTGAGCTTGCGTGCGCGACGTGCGGCAGCCCGCAGTGCCAAACGGGCAGCCACCGCGCGTGTGCACTCGCCTTGAAAAAGGCCGCCGGACGCGGCCGAAACTCGAGTCGGATTGACCGACCGTATATACGTGAGTGTCCCGTTATCCAATTAAATATGTGTAACAACCACGTTAATTTTAATACATTCAAATCCGTTCCACCGTTACTGAGATACGAGGGAACAAACATACAATCTTACAAACTCTTTACTTTTTCTTTACTTACAAAACTTTCCAAAAAAATTAGGGTGCCATCGGTAGAGAGGCAAACCCTAAGTTACCGATGAATATTAACGATGCGCACTGTGTCGAGGGTAACCTCTTCCTGCATCAGACGCTTGGTGCACACTTCTACCAATGCCAATTATACTATTTATTCCATAACAAGAACAAAATTTAAAAAATTATTAGCCCCCGACTACCTAGGATTTGTAATTTGTACAACATTCTACTAGTCAATCTCTTTCATTTCATACCCATATTGAAGGAGTTGTGAAAAAATAAAATTTTTCGCCATCTTGGATTTGAAATTTATCATAGTGCTTAGTGTTCTACTAGACAAGCCCTTTCGTTTGATACCCATGTTGAGGTAGGTACTAGTGAAACAAATTAATGTAATTCACCATTTTGTGTCGGGGGCCATCTTGGATTTGAAATTTGTTATAGTGTATAGTATTCTACAATTCAAGCCCTTTCATTTGGTACTCATATTGAGGTAGGTTGTGAAAAAATATTTTGTCCACCATTTTGTGGAGGCGGCCATCTTGAATCGGTATTTACCAAAGCTAAGAACATCCGCACGGAAATCAATCTTCAAATACAAAAAGCATCAAAATCGGCTCATCCGTTTGAGCTCTACGGTGCCACAGATAGACACACACAGAGACAGACAGACAACGACAAACTTATAACACCCCTTTTTATAGCCGGGGGTGAAAAAGAGCCGGATACAGAGCCGGAAATAGTAGGCAGAGACAGATAGTTCCGAAGGCGAAGATTTTCAATTGAAAAGCCTAGCATGACAAATTCGAGAGCCGCGGATAGGCAGGTGGAGAGATGAGGATGTAATCCCATTCCGAGATATAGGCGGCTAAAGTTGTAGCGAAGCCGAAGTTAGTGCTAGCGACTCGAATCCACATTTGCAATTCTATGTTACCTATATATCAGACTCATTTATCTTAAGAACACTACAGACCAAGGGTTAAGACCAACGAGATGTTGATTTTAGTCAAAATAATCAATAGATTTTTATATAATTAGTAACCGGTTATCTGTTCCCATAGTATTATTAATTAAAAATGACATTGCATTTAAATTAATGTACAGACATACCATTTTCGCAGTTAAATCAGATAAGCAAAGTATAGCAAAGTAGCAAACTAAAATTGGATATTAATAACAAATCAATAAAATTATAAATTAATGCTAGGGCCGCGCGTTAGATGATAATTTATTCGAGTTTTAACAGCATTCTCAAAGTTATATTTTCCTCATAAAATCAGCTTCATAAAATAGTCATTAGTGATACCTACCGGTCCTAGATTCGAATAACCATGACTTCAAAGTAACTAGAGACTGCTTCAGATTAGATTTTATAGCGTGTTACGTACGTAAAATCATTGATAGATAATTTTTATAGGCATCCATTTTATAAATGTAAATCAAAACACTATACTAAATACCTAACTACTTACACTAAAAGCATCTGAATTATCCAAGACCAATAAAATTATGGTCTAAATATAATAAAGATGAGTGCCAAACGGGCAGCCATCACGCGCGTGCACTCTCCTTGAAAAAGGCCGCCGGGTGCGGCCGAAACTCGAGCCGGATTGACCGACCATATTACACGTGAGTTACGCGTTTACCCAATTAAATATGTGTAACAACCACATTAATTTTAAAACTAACGATGATCAAGCCCACTACTTACTTACCAGTCGAAAGCAAGTATGGTATGCTGGGTATTACCACGCTGAATGGAAAATGCTAATAGATACGTTGGGCCAAATAAAATCCAACATTTTAAATAAATAATATGTGATGTGCTCCCGGATCCCACGGACCCAATGTCCAATGTTTCAACACCAAACTGTTCAAATTTGAAAGCAATTCCGAGATTTGCATGTCAGTTTACATTGGGGTAAAAGATGAATGTATTGATGTTATGTATTACATATTTAGTGTTTCTGCACTCCTATAATCTGGGCCCTTTAAACCTCTACCCTGTGCCCTTTAAGCGACTCGAAATATTCGAAAATAGGTTTCTTCTCCGCTAGCCTGTCGCAGCTTTCCACTCTCTATAACACTTTGTAAAGGTCCTTTAAGTGGAATACCATCAAAACAAAATGTAAACAATATCTGTTTTTCCGTAAAGCTATCGAAAAGAAATTTAAATAAATCGTTTACGTGGCTCTTCCGTTCTTCTTCGGCAAGGCGGTTTCAATATATTTTATTCTTGGATATTATGTCAGTTCAATTCATCATGGTAATCCCACCAAGCCTATCTCGAATTTAAACCGAGTTGTGGTTTGTCGGTGTCTGTTATATTTTTTCGTAAGTTTTTTGATACAAAATGATTCTGAAGAAAATAATATGGCGCTACATAATGACTTCTGCCGCCTAATTGGACGTGGGCTGTGTTTTTTATTATATTCGATATACGTACCTACTAAGTTTATTTTTAACAGGTTCAATTATGGCTAAAATGACTGCGATGAAATCATTATAAACTTAAATAATAACTAAGCGAAAATAGTGAAGATTTTCGCTTAGCAATTTGATTTGCCTTTTACATTCTGTAATTTTGTAATGAGTGGCGCCTAGGTAGCCAATAGTCGTAGGACTCTAAGGTTTTATTTAATGACAAACGTCATAGAAAAGTTTGCTCACATATATATCTGGATGACGTTGTAGATTTCACACAAAATATGAAATTCGATGATATCAACACAAAAAAAAGTAAAATAAATTATTTTTATACAAAAATTTAATCGACTTCAAACCACAAATAGGCACTCAAAAGCAAAAAATATAGCGCTACCCACCCATTCATATATTTGAAGTCGGTGCCAGCCAATTCTAACAGCTAGTAGATAGATACTGCCTACCTAAGTATTTTCCTACTTACGAGATACATGCATGTACATAAATTTATGGTATATAATCCACTAGCTATTTAACTTGACTGGCACCGACTTCAAATATATGAGTGGGTAGCGCTTTTAATAATAAATAAATGATTATTTTTTGGTTTTGAATACCTATTTGTGGTTTTGAAGTTGGTTTAATTTATTGTACAAAAATTATTTATGTAAAGTAATGCTAATATTCAAAATTATAATCGGATAAATAAATCTATGAATTTTAATTGGAATAGCTACTTACTGTACATTCACGACATTCTGAGTGCCTAGTATGTAGTTGTTGGGAGTCCAAGTCGTCAACCACCAATTACCACAGTAGTGACTCCCAAGCCGTGCTCCCAAGTATATACCCAAAACTAAAACTTAAAAGGTGGGTACACATTTTCAAAAGATGTTATTGGTATAAAAGCCCTCATTAGCCTTTGGTCATTTTGACAATCATGTTTTTTTTTTAAATAAAAAGTGACGAGACGATCAATACATATGCCTGGCGGTAAGCAACATGTCTGACACATAACAGCACAGTGACACGCAGCTATTGGAACATGCAGAGTCCAAATCATTACCTAGCACTGCACTGCGCTCGTCACCCAGAGATCTAAGATCTTATATCTCTAAGCCCTGTAATTTCTCTGATTGGTTCGTAAAAGACTTCAAAGTATTGAACATCGCTACAAGGTAGCAAGTTTATTCGGATACATATTGGATTGTATGCAGCTGATCTGCATGATCATTTACTACCTGACGTTTTGTAATTTATTGATCGTAATTCCAGAAAGAGACACCATTTTAGTTGATATTCCAAAGACTCGATCAAATAAATTTGATTCCGTTTTCGTAATAAGAACATCAAAACTGTAGAATGCATTACCTGGATGGGTATTTCCTAGTAGATTTAATGTACATATCATGAAGACTAGAACGAATTGGTTTCTGCTAGGTTAGGCGCGTTACGCGAAGGACCAAATTGTCGTTGGGCATCAGGTGAGATAACGGTCAATTGCAAACCTGTTATCGATAAATAAAACTCCTCCAAATTATATCTGATTCATTACAGAGTTGGTGTATTGAATTTCCACACAATTTCAGCCGCGTATGACCACCGTAAATGTGGTTATTTATAGTCGCAATCGACAGCGGCATGCCGATTCAACCTCATTACTTATTCGGACATCAAAACTCGTTGCCGATTATTACCACACAATCGAATCTAAACAACGTATAAAATATGGGGATATGCAGAAACGGGACCATAAGACAAGTCGCTACCAATTTTTTATACCGCTACTATTTTACAATAAAATAAACAGATGCAATACATCATCGCCGTTATCATCAGGGTATTTAAAATTGGCGGGTCCTTTGGTTTCGGGACCGTCTGATTTCCCACCTGAGCTATTATTGTACAAACCTCCTTGTATGTAAATTCCGACATTGCATCTATACTAGGTTCGAGTACATATTTCTCAAGTTTTATCAAATTACACATTTAAATGACAACTTTCTTGGATATCGGTTGACTTGGTGAAGAGTTCACTAGGAACAAACACCATAACACTGGATATTAAGATACAAGAATTGCTCGTTAAATGTATTACACTTACCTTTAATACTCGTAACATACTTGATATATGGAAACACCTAGTCATAATGTTTGTTCACATTCATTTACCTCACTTATCTTTAATAACATACTTAATATACAATACCCAGTCATAGAACAACCATCCATATTTTACATCACACACGTTCGTCTTGGGTGGGGAATTGAGTTATTATTAGTGACACGTGTCCCCCTTTGGGCTAATTTACTCTTTCTGCTTGACCCTATATACCTGTCTCCTAACATGCTTCTAACCAACCTGCTGGTTAAATTAGAAATGAGTACCGATGTATCGATTAAACGTAGCCTCGGGGTGTGTGGTTGCTCTTTTGCAATACGACCATAGAATAATAATAGATAATACATATCCGAAGAATGGCAGAACAAATAGAGTTAAGCACAGAAATAACAACAAAGAGGTCCAGTGAAGGATCGAACTCGGATGGGCAGCGTTTGGGAAACTTCGGCACATCTTTGAGTCCAAAATACCCCAATGCCTAAAGACGAAAGTATTTAACCAGTGCGTGTTGCCAGTGATGTCTTATGGAACTGAGACGTGGCCCTTCACTGTGGGCCTCATAACGAAGCTCAAAGTCACACAGCGAGCTATGGAGAGAGCTATGCTCGGAGTCTCTTTGCGCGACAGAATCCGTAATGAGGATATTCGCAAAAGAACGAAAGTGGCCGACATAGCTCAAAGAGTAAGCAAGCTGAAGTGGCAATGGGCAGGCCACATCGCTCGCAGAACTGACAACCGATGGGGAAGAAAGGTTCTCGAGTGGCGACCACGAACCGGAAGACGCAGTGTTGGACGGCCTCCCACTAGATGGACAGATGACCTCACAAAGGTCGCTGGAAACCGCTGGTTGCAGGTTGCGCAGGACCGTTCGTTGTGGAAATCTAGGGGGGGGAGGCCTATGTTCAGCAGTGGACGTCTTGCTGCTGATGATGATGATGACATAAATAAAAGTAAAAAAAAAATGGCCTGTTTGCCCTTGGAACAACCGATACAGATATATTGCGTAAGTAATTAAGCAAAGTTGGTTCTATGGAACCCAGATAGACTATCAAAGACTTATAACATTTTAAATACATACTTTTGAAACATAGAAACAAGATCCCATTTTAGAAAATATAATAGGGTTCCGCAAAAATAAAATAAATATGTACGAGTATGTCATTCAATCATTCAGAGTAGACACAGGCTACAACATAAATTATAAATAAATAAGATTTTTTTGTTACATACTAAAGTTGATGTGTGTTTAAGTTTTTTGAAATTGGTTAAATTTTTCATGGTTTTTATTTCATTATGACGGATGTTTCTCGTAGCGCGATTTTCTAAACATTTCTCATCAGACAGTATCTATTTTTGATTTTATTTGTATAAAACTACACAAATACGTATTAGTGCTCAAATAAATCATAGAAGTAACTAGGTTTGTATTGCATGTAAGAACGTAAGTAATAAATTATAGTATTGGTAACACATTCTTCGTTATTAAATGATGAATGGGTGCAATTAATTTGCTCGATTTCACCCTAATTCTCATTTAACAATGATACAATTTTATTTGATTAATGGATTGCAAATTGCAATTTGCAATTACTGTAACAACAAAGCATAAAGTGTGCTCTGTTGATGAACCCATAGAATGATAAAGAAATATCAAAGTTACTTGTTGCCATAACATTGCAAATTGTTTGATCAGCTGACGAAAGATGCGACACACTTCTACTGAGAGTCTTGCAGTACTTATCGACGTGGGTGTGGCTGACTTCGTAACTCGTAACCTTTATGAATTCATGTCTTTGAAGTGCTAAAACAATGGTTTCAGTAAAATGGTGTCAATGCGCCACAAGCTTATAATAAAAATAAAATTGTATTGTAGGTAAATTTCATTTTACGAGTAACAAAATAATATTCAAGTATTTTCATTATGTTAGTTTGTTGGTTAACATCTTTTTGTAAAATTATTGAAAGGGTAAATGACAAAGAATTGTTTTTATATGAATAAGGGAGTTCTGCGGTAAAAAAACTTAATTAAGCTCAATTTCTAAGAAACCCTAATAGCTTAATTAACCTTTAAATTAAAATTTACCATTCTAATTAGTCCGTCACGTCAGCTAGATTATAGAAAAATATGCGACACATCTTTTTTGTTTTATCAAATTATTAAAAACCGACAAAGATATGGATCACTAAAATCCCGGAGTGGGTGTTATAACGACACTTTATCGTGAAAATTGTACCATAAAGTATCTTCAGACGAAACTTCTAGGCGCTGTAGCTTTGACATTTTTGTTTGTGAAACTAAAGAAAAACGTATCCAAATTTTGTAAGTACCGAACTGATGGACTTTCTAGTTTTTTTAGTCTCACCTATTGTTAACGCGAATAAAATCACGGTTAAAATTAGTTCGTGTAAACTTTATGTCGTCACAGACTTATTTAAGTAATAATTTTGAGCTTATTCGTAATTGACTTTTTAAGTTTGTAATATTTGATTATTCATCGCCTTTATTATTAAATATGGTTAGGATACAATACAGAAACCAAGAAGTTTATCAGGCAACTAATTTGTTTATTTAGGCACCTGAATTTCCAAATACATACCTTTTGTTACCTTATACAAGCATTGTAATCTGCTGTTAAAAGCTTCAAGAAGTATTCTAAATTATTTAATACACTGACTAATGAAACGGAAAAAGGTTAAAAATCTCTCGGGTAGCTTACTCACTGATTAGAGCCGCCTACACTACTGTCAAGTGCATTGTCTTACAAATAGAAAAACGCGCGTCTACTGACCGTAGAATTAATTGGCACACATAAACAATAGGTGTTAAACGCTTCCCGTTGTGTATTCCAACTATACGTCATTATTACTCACTCGCTATCAATCGCTGTGACCAAATTCGTTCGAGTCTGACGCAGAAAGGAATCCACTTGAACCATAAGGCAGGAAAGATTGATTTTATTTCTAGACAAAATTTTCTTTTAGGAGATAAATCTGGGAGAAGAGCATAGTGAAATGCTAGGCAGTGTTTTTGGACATCATATTTAAATATAATGCATGGCACTGCTTTGGGGAGGCGTGCTGTTTACCATCATCTCATATTATTCCTTCATCGTCCCGCCACTCTGTGTGTTTATTTATAAAATATTTATATCCGTTTTCAGAGAGCTAAAAAAATCTTAATTTAAAAAGTACCGAAATTTTCGTCGGTTGTGACCAACTATTCTGGTTGTGACACCAAAAAATACGTAAATATTCTATTGAAGCAAGTAGTAGCTAACAATATATTTATTACAAATATCTTCTTCGGGTAATATGTTAAAGAAATACGGACCAGAGTAGGAAAAATAACGGCTTCAATTTAAAACCTGCTATAGTATCTTCAAGAGTTGAAGACATCACGAATGGTGCTCCCACCAACTACTTACTCGTACCTAAAGCCTCCACGGGGTGTCCTTCGTCCTCGCAACAAATGAAGGGGACGCGGGGAAGCTCTCGTATTTTCTGCGAACTTATTGGACCGCACTGACTATTTTCATCTATGTAAGGATGATTGTGGTTAAATTCTCATATTTGGTGCCTCCACGTTTGTATGTACTGTGCATTTAGAAGAACAAAATAAATCAGCGCTGCATTGTTACCGGATCATAATGTAGGATAGGGATCATACCTGCCAAATACTATTTTTTGACGTGACAACGTCTTATAAATTGGTTTGCCGGGTGACACTTCAAGAAACTGCGTTACGCTCCGCTCACGTTATGCGCTCACAACGAGAGCGAGTGAGAGGCACGCGTCCCTTCCACTCGGGCATGGTTAGCCCGCCTAAGAGCGAGAGAGACAGACATAAAAAGTGAAAGGCACGCGTCCCTTCTGTAAAATTATTTTACCACTCAAAGTCGTTGTCACGTAAAACTTTCGCCCGTATACCGACTTTACAGGCAACCAATTTTTTTATTTGTGAGAAATGACGAGGTCACGTAACAAACCCAATATGAACTTCAGCTACCCAACTGTCAGTGGCATCGCCACTAAACTGTCGTTTATTTGTACTTGTTCATCTAAAATGAAAACTCTATAACTTACGCGTGCTTTAAAAAACGTTGTCTAAAATTCTTTGTTTATTTGCATCCAGTGTTTCGCCATTTTGCTGCCGTAGCTTCTAATATGCTTTAGCCTATAAAATAGTAACGCAATACGCCTAAATAGGAGCGAGCAGAATGCCAATCGTCCTACTTCAGCTGCTGTCGGACCTTGTCCGCCCACTCTCGTCTTGTATCGCCAATTTTAAAACAATAACCATATTCGAAGTGAAAAATGTGACAGGAACTTTCGTTTCACTGCCTATTATTTGTGCTTGGTCTCAATTGTCTGGATGTTAAAAAGCTGTGCGGCGATTGAGATTACGTGGCTTTATATCGAGGTCCAGACTTTTGAGGTCAGAAAATTTGTAAGACTTAGTCGTTTGATTCTGAAATGGTTTGGTTACATTAGATACGAGTATGTTAGTAGTGGTAGGAGTCTCTGGAACCTGTTTACTCTGTATTTGAAGACACCTAGTCCTAGATGCGTTGGCTGAGTGGGTTTTCCCGATGGTAACAATTTTGGTGTCTTCAAATCGAGAGTGAATCGGTTTCTTCTAGGTAAACACTCTGCATCCTAGACCGCATCGTAGCTTAACATCAGGCGAGATGGTGGTCAAGTGCAAACCTATTATAGTTCAAAAAAAAAAAAATAATGGCTGTGTAAAAGTGTAAAAAAATGGCTGTATAAAAGTTGAAAAAAATAACTCGTCATGCCTGCATTTCCCATTGGCCATTTAGAAATTCAAAAATGCAATTTATAGATGGCCATGTTCATGGCCACGCCCTCTGGTCTCACGCGCGGAGTTTCCAAAGTAAGCTATCAAATTCTGAGTTATACGTTTTCACTTATATCGGCAGTTCCTATGACTGCCAATTTTTGTTTTCTGTTCAGGTCGGTCTACTTTAGATTATAGGATCGTCATTGTGAAGCATGTCTTAAATTCATGGAGTTACTGCATGTACGACGTACGTGTTCCATGATCCCAGTAAGATAATAAAGAAAAGTTAGAAGTGTAATACATTTTTATTTATCTTCACATGTATGCAATTGGTGTAACCAATTAATATGGATCTAGGTCTGTATCGCATGTAAGAATGTAAGAAAAAATATTGGTAAATGTGTGCTAAGTAAGCGTTTAATGGGTGCAGTAATTTGCTCGGTCGCACCCTAATTTTTGTTTGATTTATGGATTCTAATTAAGCACTGAAAATATTTTGTAACTGTTAAGACGCATTTTCACATTGTCTTTTGAAATAATCTAAATCACAGATTTCTAAACAGATGAAACCTTCGTGAACAACACTGTGAGGCCAGTAATTAGTTATGTATGCGTGACAGCTCTCACCGACGTTGTCAAATTACTCACGTTGATGTGCGTGTAATGTTCCCAGTCTTAAGAAAAAAATCCCACTATTGTTGTCTTAGCTTCGGAAATCTTCGCGTATAATAAACACATATTATATTATAATGTTAAAATAATTTATTATTACACCGATTATATATTATGCAAGGATTTCTTGTTATTACTATTTCCATCCTATGAAGTTAAGAATTTTGATTTAGCATGCAACTAAAAATTTGAATATTCGTACAGAAAATTCGCAATAAAAAGACAACGCCGAATAATAGTAAAAGTCATGTGTGTGTTTATTTTAAGTATTCTATCGGAGCTTCTTGTGAAATTTTGAATATTATGCTTGGCAAAAGATGGCATCTACCTACTCATTTAATATCGGTGAACACAGGAGGTGAAGAGAATTTTTTGTCAACTGATTTGATGTTGGGGGGCCAGATCATTCAATTTGTTTACTATCCAATCTTTGTCTGGACGCGTGTCGCAAACGAAAAGTTCACTTTTGACGTGACAACGTCTTATAAATTGGTTTGCCGGGTGACACTTCAAGAAATTGCGTTACGCTCCGCTCACGTTATGCGCTCACAACGAGAGCGAGTGAGAGGCACGCGTCCCTTCCACTCGGGCATGGTTAGCCCGCCTAAGAGCGAGAGAGACAGACATAAAAAGTGAAAGGCACGCGTCCCTTCCGTAAAATTATTTTACCACTCAAAGTCGTTGTCACGTAAAACTTTCGCCCGTATACCGACTTTACAGGCAACCAATTTTAAAAAAAAAATGTTAATACAAACCAACGAAAACCGTCTAAGAGTTTTTGTAAATCAGTTGAACATTATTCACATCGCCACCCAAAGTTACGTCGTCCAAATACCTAACGTTTTCATTGGACTAGAGACATTAAATGATAGAGCGAATGGCCAGGGCGAAGGTCGCATGGCCGAAGATTCACCAAGTTGATAACCAACGGAAGATAGCATAGGATTGTTTTGATAATTTTGTGGTCTGCCATAACATTGCCAAAATTGTAGAAGTCAAGAATTTTATTGTTCACTTCGGACAACGGGGATCCACGATCAACCAAATTAAAGGCATTTTTTGACGTACACCTTTAACAGCGCTCTCCCAATTTTGGACAATGAAAGTCAGGACAGAATGAACAGCAGCCTCACGTCCACTCAGAGAACCTAAATCAAGTTTGTTGGGACAGGGAGCTCGGAAGTTTTATACAACCCACCTTGGCAGCAAGGCCAGTATATGTGGTGCCAACAGCGATTGACCTGATCCCAACATCTTTTTTGGGTAAGTATGTACGCACAAATTAGTGCCGTATAAAGCTTCGACAATGTCACTACTGACTCGACCAGATAACATGAGGTTGATTAAAACGATTAGATCTCTCAAAAGAATCGCCTACTTTTTTAAGCTCCACTATACCTACTTACTTCATAACTATAGTTTTCATCAACACTATTAGTATTTTTATAAACACTAGTAATGACGTGGATTTGTGCTAGGCATCGATTGACATTAAATTAAAAAATTACGATTAAAAATAGGGTTTAAAATAGAATAAAACAATCTACTTAAGTACATAAATAATTTGGTCTACGAGTATCTTAAAAAAAATCATAATCTATATTTTACCTTAACTTTAGGGAAAATAATTTCAGTTTAGTACAGGAACACTAACCAATTTTCGTTGAGGTGTTGTGTTTCTATTCATCAATCGAAATGAAATCGCCTAAATTATACAAAAAGCAGTAAAAATATTCAAACTTTCCTATGAAATGATATTCCTCTTTCCTTTTCTTATTTTTGGGAACAATGTTTGCAATATTTGAAGACACAAGACGGCATAATCTTGTACAAAACTTAAAATCACACGGGACTCCCGTACGAGACGGAAGTCCGTTTCGTACTGACTGGAGTTTGTATTTGCTTTGGCGTTTAATATTTGCTTTCTGGACCTAAGGATCTGTGTTCTGCACGTTCCATCTGCCTTTTGTTTTAGAAATCTGTGATCTAAATATTATTTTCTAGCTACCTTTAATGAAAACAAAAGATAACTTTTCTACGAGTACGTTCATACCTAATATAACGTGCACTCCGGACCTTTCGTGGTTATTATTCCCTAATACACTTATTTATTTATACTAATAGGCAATTTATCATACATAGGCATGAAAAATAACTAGAGAAAAAAATCGCTTTTGGTCTTTTTTGGTACTTACTTGTTAAAAAAATCTTGGACTAAAAAGCAGGATTTTTGTAAGAGTACTACGTACATACTTTAAAGTTTGATCTAGTACCAAATTACCTACTGTCGCTACTGCGCCGTTTGTCCAGGGTCTACTACATTTGTCTTCTCCATTTTCGATGCAACGTATTTGCAACTAAATAATTAACAACATGTCAACATATGAAATTTAATCAAAAGTTACAGTGGCCGAGTACATGGCAGTGATCTCATTGCGTCCCACACTGGCATTGTTTGTTGTCGCCGGTTATTACATTCCTGAGACCTGCTGCTGATCACAAAGGCGATTGAAGCCTGCGAGCATGACTTATGGCTGTGGTTTGTATCAATAAACCTATGTATAGCTTTGAGATTAACAGTTAGTTGTGATCTATATTCATGAAAAGTGAATTCATGTTCGTTTGTCTCGCTAAAACTCGAAAATGGCTGGACCGATTTGGCTAATCAAGATATCAATGTTGAGTCAAAAATATACCAATCTAATTAGTCCGTCAAGAGATTATTATGGATGAGAAAACTATAGAAAAATATGAAACACGTGTTTTTTGTACCGTAAAACTATTAAGTCGATAAAGAAATACATCATCGAACAGTGGTAATGATGACGTCATGTCTACATAAAAATCATATAATGACGTGACGTTATGTCTACATAAAAATCATATAATGACGTGACGTTATGTCTACATAAAAATCATATAATGACGTGACGTTATGTCTACATAAAAATCATATAATGACGTGACGTTATGTCTACATAAAAATCATATAATGACGTGACGCTATGTCTATATGAAAATCGTATAATGACGTGACTTCACTCGAAACTTCTAAACACTGTATTTTCGTAATTTTTTTGTTAATGAAACAAAAGAAAACCAAGTGTACACTTTAAAAAATCTAACTCACGAATTTTTAGTTTAGTTAGTTTTGTTTAATCATCATGCGTACTTTGGTTTGGAAATATTTGTGGAAGTTCAGAGAAGCTTTAAACTGTGAAAAATCAATAATACGTATAGTATTTTTTAGAACATAAGTGCAGTATAGTAGTGTGTCATAATATCTGCACACACAACCAGTAAAAACTTTACTATGACAATAAAAAATTATAAATAAATACTAGTCGATATTTTTTTAGTAAACGTCACTAAAAATAAATATCATATCATCTTATATTTCCGATTTTAAAACTAGTTTTTATTGTTTTTCTTATCCTGTATACGTGTTTTTTCTTTGTTTTTGGTGTGTACAATAAAAAGTATCTACATATATATATATCTAACTATTTCGTGGTGACGAGCGCAGTGCAGTGCTAGGTAATGTTTTGGAGTTTATGCATGCATGTTGCTTACCAATTTTTTGATTTGTGATTTCCACTCGGAACATAAATTAATTATTACGTAAGGTAATTAAATATACCTGGTGTATAGGGTTCCGTACCCAAAGGGTAAAAACGGGACTCTATTACTGACACTTCGCTGTCCGTCCGTTCGTCCGTCTATCACCAGGCTGTATCTTAAGAACGATGATAGCTAGACAGTTGAAATTTTCACAGGTGATGTATTTATATAACAAAATAAAATTTAAATTCAATATCCCATACAACAAACTCGATTTTAACTGTTTCTTGCTCGATACTAATAACGGTGACAGATAGACGCTTTGACTATTCACAAAAAAATAGTTTTGTGTTCTCTTTAAATATAATTAATCATCAGCCGCAAGACGTCCACTGTTGAACATAGGCCTCCCCCCTAGATTTCCACAACGAACGGTCCTGCGCAACCTGTAACCAGCGGTTTCCAGCGTCCTTTGTGAGATCATCTGACCATCTAGTGGGAGGCCGTCCAACACTGCGTCTTCCGGTTCGTGGTCGCCACTCGAGAATCTGTCTTCCCCATCGGTTGTCAGTTCTGCGAGCGATGTGGCCTGCCCATTGCCACTTCAGCTTGCTTACTCTTTGAGCTATGTCGGCCACTTTCGTTCTTTTGCGAATATCCGCATTACGGATTCTGTCGCGCAAAGAGACTCCGAGCATAGCTCTCTTCATAGCTCGCTATGTGACTTTGAGCTTCGTTATGAGGCTCACAGTGAAGGACCACGTCTCAGTTCCATAAGACGCACTGGTTAAATACTTTCATCTTTAGGCATTAAATACCTATAATTAATAAAAATAAAATAATTAATAAAATTAATTTTCTATTTCTATTTGCTAATGGTTCGGAACCCTTCATGCGCGAGTCCCACTGGCACTTGGCCGGTTTTTATTTCAATATTTGTTTACCCACATCCTTGTGTCTCATTCATATTTATAGCTGCCTAAAGACTTCTAATCTGTGACAAATCTCAAAGTTTACCTAGAGCACCGTATAAGGGGCTCGCTAAGGCCGTGTTAAATAATAGTGCTGCGTCCTCGGCCTTATAATAACTGGCGTGTATAAACGCGAATCCGTAAAAGGAGTCAGCGTAGTGAATTGTTTCGGAGTGACTTGACGATTACCAGAGATGTACCTACAAAAACATATGGAAATGGTTCACAATGTGCGGTACTTCAAGAACTAATCATTTATCATGTACGAGCAAAACGATGTATTTAATATTTAATAGTAATGGACAATTCACACACAACACCATCTGACCACAAACTAAGCAAAGCTTGTAATATGGCGGCCAGATAACTGATATTAATACTTATATAGTTGTAAATTACTCATTATATATAGAAACACCCAGACGCATTACAAATATTTGAATTCATCACACAAATATTTGCACTGGGTGGGAATCGAACCCACAACCTTCGGCTTCGCATGCCGAGTTACTACCCACTAAGCCACGAGGCCAATCTAATCAGATCTATGGAAATCGGGTTCAAAGAAAAACTTCTATGGAGGGCAACTACTACTCATTTTTGCCCAGTGGGATAAATTTTGATCCTAATTTTTCCCTCTTGGTAAAAAAATCTGGTTGCCTGTAAAGTCGGTTTTACGGGCGAAGATTTTACGTGACAACGTCTTTTTCTCGGTAGAATATTTATTGATATGAATATAATTAAATTGCACAATAGGAACAAGGAATTGAATGAAAATAAGAATTGCACAAATTTTAACTATAGAAATATATTTTGTTTACTAAAACATTGTACATGTAAACTTAAACTTAACTAATTCCTATTTGAGTGATTTTGTTGAGGATAGGACGATGATAGGAGAAATATGAAATGAAAGGAAGTGTTTCTGCTGTAATGTGTCTTGCGAAAGTCAAGTCGATAGTTGTTCCTTTTAACGTAGTTGACTTAGAAACGTTTGATACGCAATCAAGATTATACGTATTTTCATGAAATTAAGAAATTAATCAATCAATCATAGTTTACGATAATGAAATATCAGTGTACAATTATTTACCTTTATTGTTGTAGTTGTTGTAAATGACGAATCTAAGCACTCCACATTTTCACTACAGACACAGCTGACGATACTTTAACCACACGTGTGAACTTGTATTATGACGCTTTCTTGTTTTTCCAACGCCAAGAACGTTCGAGAAAGACAAAGACAGAGACACAAGCATGCGCCGATTCAATGCGCCTAATTCTCTAGTGCTGCGCGCGCGGCAGACCGATCATAGTTGAGTGGGAGAGAGACGCAAGGCATTCGGGCGGGCCTCTCTCTCGTTCGGTGACTCATCGTAACGTTACCGAGCGTTACACTTTTTCATAAGTGACTCCCAGCCGCAACCTAATTTAAGACGTTGTCACGTCAAAAATTCCAAGTTACAGTTATAATAATACTTAGCTGCTTAATTGCTTAAGCTCCAATTTCTATACATATCTAGTAAGAAGTATCCGCGAAGTCCTCAGCACAGAATCAAGAAACTGCCTGTTCTCTGGAAATCTCTTTCTTTTCCAGAAAAAACTTATGAGTATTTTATGATCTATTCCAGATTATAATCTGTTCCATATTTCATCTTAATATGCTTAGTTTTGATGACGTGACTGCAATTAAATCAAACTTTCATACTACTAAAATTATAAATCAGAAAGTTTGGATGTGTGTTGCTCAATAACGTTGAAACGGCTGAAAGGGTATAGTAGGAGATCCCGCTATACAACGACCTTCACCGAGCTGTTTATTGGATGAAAAGTGTTTTATATGTAATTTAATGTGTCAACAAATATATAGCAAATGGGTTGCCTAAAAAAGTTCAGTCCAGAATATGATTAATTCACATTAAAAAAATATTGTTTAAAATATTTCAGTAGAATTGATTAAATTTTAGAAAAAACTGTATTACAAAACTTATTATTTTGGCTTTATTACTCAATGCTTACGAATTTTATTACGAAATTCATCCTCTAAGGGCGTAAAACACGGGATGGAAGTTTGTATGAAACATTTTATTCCTTAAGCGTATTCGCACGAATTGAGCATGATTAAACTAATTAATTTTTCAAAACTTAACCTCCAAAGGGGTGAAATAAGCGATGAAAGTTTGTTTTAAACTTTTTATTATTTGAAAATATTTGCATGAGATTTCGTAAGCACTGAGTAAAGCCAAAATAATAAATATGTTATATAGTTTTTTCTAAAATTCAATCAATTTAAGTGAAATATTAAAAAAAAAATTGTTAATTAATCATATTCTGGACTGAAATTTTTAGGCAACTCATTTGCAATATATTTGTTGACATATTAAATTACATATTATAAAACATTTTTCATCCAATAAACAGCTCGGTGAAGGTCGTTGTATAGCGGGATCTTAGACTATTAGAGTTAGAATACATTAATAAGTAGTCCAGAATATCACAAAGCCTACTTTTTATTAAAGAACATTACGGGAGCGGAAACTACACGGTTAAAACCGCGGGGCACTGCTACTGTAGCATACATATGCAATTAATAGATATTTGTTATACAAGAGTGCAAAGTTGATTTTTAACCGCGTGCTCAATTTTGATGACCGAGCAAGCGAAGGATTCTTAAAAAATTAGAATCCTGAGCGTAGCAAGGGAATCAAAAGAGCACAAGGTGAAAAATCTTTGCCCTCGAGTGCAACACGTAACTTTTCATTCCACCTCAGCGAGGAAATGACTAAATGCAAATTTTTAAATTTTTTCGCGCTAAGCAAATTAAAAAAAAGTAAGTACACCAAGGAGGTTCCGAGTCTGAGTTTTTAACATATAAAAAAAAATTATGATGCTTTCGGCACCAAGGAGGTAGAAATAAATAGGTTGAATTATTATTATTTTTTTTTTTTTTTTAACAATTGGTGACGAGACGATCCGGACATGTGTCTGATGGTAAGCAACATGCCTGACACATAACAGCACAGTGACACGCAGCTATTGGAACATGAAGAGTCCAAATCATTACCTAGCACTGCACTGCGCTCGTCACCCAGAGATCTAAGATCTTATATCTCTAAGCCCTGTAATTTCTCTGTTTTATGTTTTGAATTAAAAAACCTCAGTACACACGATGTTCTAAAATCAAATAAAAACGACTTTTGCGCCTTGATATCGAGGAACAAAACTACTCTTTCCGAGCTGGTGGGATGAAAAATTATTTAAAAGTATTAAATCAACTTTCTGGATTCCGTAGTAGGTACAAGCTTCGCTTTTGAGTGCTAAACGAGCTGCGATAACGCGCGCGTACTCTCCTTGAAAAAGATCGCCGGACGCGATCGAAACGTGAGTCGGACTAGATCGACTATATCAAACGTGAGTTGCCCGTGTATTTATTTAAAATAACGTTAAGCACGTTAATTTTCATACTAAAAAGCTTCGCTTAGTTTGGGCCTAGATAGTGTTATATTAGGAACATAGTTTATTCTAAATTAAGAACACCATTAGTTCATAAATAAAACAGCTATGATCAGTCTACAGCATTATATTTCGGAATCAGTCCTTCATACCAACTTATTCATAGCTGCCTCGTGCAGATCAAGTAATACATTTCGTACTATAATTAACAAAAACGCTTTACAGTACCTTAAAATCAGTAACAGATGTACAATTATCACTTTTTACTTAGATATTTACGTATTACTGGTTACGAGTACTTTTAATTTAAACCTTTCGCTTAGACTTGCTGCCGTATATGATTTTTTTATATCTCTGTTCCCCCGAGACCCACGTGAGCTTCCTGGTTTCCCGCCAAAACTATCGCAGCCCACAGACTACAAACAAATCATATTCACCCGGAATTTTAGGGTTACCATAGAGTGCATTACGGTATTCTTACTATTCTTTAAATACCAACTTATATGAATTACTAATATTGCTAACAGTTGTGTGAAATCTTATATATGTTTAGTTCAGAAACCATACCCGTGTAGGTAGAGTTGTTTGCGAGTCTACAAGGTGACAAAAAACTAGAATTTTCATATCATTAGTCACCATCCGTATTAGCGTGGCACACATTAATAAAATATTTAAGTACCTACATATATGCGTTAATCGTTTACTCAAGTCGTAGATACCTTTGTTTGTTTAATGTCACGTATTTTTTATGGAAAATAGCTGTTGTGTTCAATATGTAATAAAATAAATTTAAGATAATCAGTATAAATAAATATGGCACACATTAATTAAGAGACTCATTATGGTAATACGTTTACTATTTTCTGATACAATGTAGGTAAGTAAACACCAGAAGAAGTACGCATACTATTAAATCTGTTAACGTTGCTTGCGTAAACATAGGCAACTCACTTTATGGTCCTATTGCTGGGCCTCGTGTCCTTTAATAAGAACAGACAGACAGACAGACAGACAGACAGAAACTCTTTATTATGCACAGCAGTAAATTACAAACACTTTAACAAAAAAAACAATAACTTATTATCTAGTGCTATAAATGGCGGCCTTATCGCTAAAAGCGATCTCTTCCAAGCAACCATTAACATCAGGAAAACATTAAAAAAGAATACAGTGAGGATAGAGTGCAAAAGTAAGAACATGAGAAAAACAATAATAATGTGACGTCACGTAATAACATACGTATATACAAACTGATAGTTAACAAAAAAAACTTAGTAGACTACTTAACAATATTTTACACATATACGATAACGAGAAGAGGTTTAGAACCCCCCCTCTTTAATAGCACTCAGTTGGACAGCTTACAAGTGACGGCATAGTGCTCAATCTTATTACTTTATACCCTTCTATCATCCTATATAGGTCTCCTGCTGTATCAGATGACCCATAAATTTTGTTCACGGGCCCGCGGTCTAGTAGCGGGCCAAAATGAATTCACCTGACAAGTAGATTCCCTATTGTTTTTTTTTTTTTCAATGTTACTTATAAAAGAAAAACCAATACGTGATTGATTACTGTAAGTACCTAAACTGGTCAAGCCGCCCTGGACAGAGTTTTGGGTACTTCCTTTTAGCTTCTAACTGATTTGTTGACATGAAATAATCAAAATCGGATCCAGACAAATTATACTTACGTCAAAACCATGAGATATTGCCTCCAATTATCAAAAGAATTATAAATACATCCACTATCAAATACGTGTATATTGTTGGTGTCCGCTTCCGCTTCGGCGTTCTATGGTTAACCATAATATAAATAAATACAAAATAATAAAATACTTACTTTATACTTGTCACAGCTTTCACCACACTGATTCTACGTGGATTATACTCCTTTTCAAATTGTCTTGCTTTATCTTTAATGTATATGTTATGTATTAGTCTATTCGTATATTATACTTACCTACAAATGTTAATATAAGTATTTTAAGTATTAGGATGTATGGTTGTTAATATGTATATGTTTTTGATACGCTACGGCATTGTCCCTTACCCCGTCTTTTGCTCTTTAAAATTTTCTCTCCATCCTCCGGTTGCCTAGAAGAGATCTCTCTAAGCGATAAGCCCACCATTTGTTACACCAGGTTTAAGACTGTATCTTTTGTTTATTCAATTTTGTTTTTGTGTTGTGTAAAGTGTTTCTATCTGTCGACCTATCTAATAATATCTATTTACGAGTAGGTATATTTTTTTGTACAGAAATGGCACTTGGTCTCATGGTCTCACATGGTTTCTACTGCCTATTTGTATAAACCGTTACTATGTAGTAGCAAAGACTATGCGGTGTGGTAAGTAGATACTAGTACAGAAAGGAGTGGCAGGATGCTTTCCGTCACTCGTACCGGTGGAGCAGCACTAAAGCCTCTATGATTATGGCACTGTCGTCACAATATTCCTCAAATACCAAGTAACAGTTCAGTATGTCGTGTAGAGGTAAATGAGAATGTAGTTAAAATAATTAATTACCTACTAGGGGTCGAAATTCAATCATAACTTAAATAAACAAAAGAGTAATAAATGCGTATGTGTGTCAAATACATGGTAGCGAGCGTTTTGTTATTGGTGTAATGTATTTTTCAAGCATAATTTAAAAAAAAGTAGCATTCTACGTTCTCCACGTAAACGAACTCTACATAAGTCTAGCAAATATCATGTCTCCGTCCGCGCAATTTTCGTAAAAAGGGGAAATAGGGTACAAAGTATTTGCTTCACGTATTAATAATTAGTGGTCTGCCCCGGCTACGCCCTTAGTACATTGATATCTAGCATATAGCCTATAGCACTAAGTGATCACATACATATCCAATAGTGAAAGAATTTTTAAATTGGTCCAGTAGTTGATTAGCGCTTTCAAACAAAAAACCTCTTCAGCTTTATATATTAGTAAAATAAATATTAAAATGCTTACAGCCCTTAGATTAAGTATCCTCTTTGTTAAGACCTTAGTTGAAAAATATTTGTTAAACATTCAAATGCTACTCTCCGCTAGATGGCGCTTAGATAATTTTTACTAGTGCCATCTCTTTTGTTTCATGGAAGTATCCAGTTCAGCTATAGATGGTGCTATACTAAAGTCATTGAAGTTTTAATATTCTTCGTAAGATGTCGCTCGCTGTCTGTTGAGATAAATAAAATATTGTTTACAGAGTTTACTTTTACTCATATTAAAACTATGATTGTTTACTTTAAATTATTTCATGTTTCCAGATCATTAATGCAACAAACATAACTTGAATAAAATTTTCAAAATGTAACTTTCTCAACAAAAAGTAAAGTGTAGGTACACAAAATCTTACATACCTTTCCGTACTTTCTACCGGGTTACTGCATACTGTGTGTGGCATACACTAATTCGCAAAAAAACCGCCCAATCCTCAAAAAATACGTTTCACGAGCAAAGTTTTAATTATGAAAAAATCATGAAAATAATATCCGTCACAGGGTGGGTTATCGAAAAGAAATAGAAAACATTGCCGAGCAATACGTACATATTTTTGTTTCTTCTAAAAATTCCTCATTGGGGAGAAAAAAATCAGCTAAATGAAATAAAGAAAAAAATCACACCATAACTAGTTTAGATAATATTTATTTGTTAGCTTTTCATTTTCTTTTTAAATATTTTTGTTTTAAGCATTGTGTAAGAGTGATTAAATAAGTAAGTATAGGTAATTGAATTACGTTTTACTTGTTCTTCGTACTTAATAAATTCTTCTTCTTATTGATGAGCATTACTAAAATGGTATTTACGACGTACGTAGACACACAGACGATGCAGAAGTCATGAAGGACAAACATCAACAGGTAACCGAGGTAGAAGCACGAAGCAACGGATGTTATAGCTAAGAAGAACTGCAAACGCACCACTGGAAGGTTGTCAAATGTTGCTGAAACGAAACGAACACTTTGGTTAGAAATGAGATGTTTTCAATTTCACATTCGAGTTAGATATGGATAAAAAATATTGGAAATCATAAACGTGTAGTTATCAAACAATATTAAACATTGACGCCACCTGTTGTGCGATTGTGAACTATTTTCACAGGTTTTTGCCAGACATTCTAAAAACGTGTGATACGATACAAAAGCACTATCACACCATCGAATTTAAAAGAGTATTAAGGCCCTTGCTGGCTTTATCTTTTATCTTCCCTAATTCGAAACATAATAGAGTTTGCAGCATTAGGTCATGCGCGGTCCGAAGGGGGGTCACAGGGGCATGGCCCCCCCCCAAAATCGTATACCTAAACTAAAAATCTAAGAAAATTAAATATATCTAATAGTGGATAGACTATTTTTAACGCGGGAAAACCACTAGAACAGGAACTACGCGGGTAAAGAAGTCTTGGGGCGCTACTAGTAAAGTAGTTTTTTTACTACATTTATTGTATTTCTACTCTACTAACCCTCTTCAAAATCTGAGGCTGCGTACTAGTGACCACCTCCAAAATTCGAAGCTGCATTAGGTACGATAAGTAACTAAGTACTTTTACATTTAGGTATATAGTTACATTATTTAATTTGAATACTGAGTAGGTACTCGAGATTAACCAATTCAAGTTACATTCTGTTTGAGGAAGAATATTATACTACTATAGTGTTGCATAAAAATAGCCCATTAAATGTAACCTATGCTGGGACTCGGGATACTCTCGCGCAAGGTGAAAGTCAAGGCCAGTATTCCACCACGAAGGCATTGCCTAGTCCTTGTATACATCAACTGAATTATACAGAAAGATGAAGAAAAGATGAAGAAAAAAAAATAACATATCTGCCGATATGTTATTTTTTTTTTCATCTTCTTTGATACATATATATTTTTTTAATTTTTCAAATCATTATGGTAAATGTAGTTTGTAACTAAAACTACAAAAATAATTAATTTCGCTAAAGGTGGCGGCAATGTTCCATTTTTTCCATAAGACAAAATTAGCTTAATCTATTTCCTCCAAAAAAAACTGACTTCAATTTAAACTTAAATTCAGAACAGAACCAAATTTCATAAGAATCTATCGGTATACCGTCTAAATACATAAAAGCAAATTTTAGTTTTTTGTTCATATTTCCAAAACTGGCGCGCCGAATTCAATAAAATTTAAATGGAACCCCCTCTGTACTATGATCTACCAAACAACAAGAAAACCATCAATATCGATTCACAATTGGCGGAGCGATCGCGTAACATGCATACCTACAAAAAATACAACCGAATTGATAACCTCCTCCTTTTTTTGAAGTCGGTTAAAAATGGGCAGCTTTGGCAAAATTGAGAACACTAGATATCTTTGATAGATGTGTAATATGTGTACTTGAAAACGCCTCATTATGGTTTGTTATTCACAGAATACACACGAAACTGCGTAATTATCTATTCTGATTATCTAAATGTGTACAACATGGACTTATGTATGTACTCGAATTTGTAAACACAAGTTTTAATCCGTTGTCTTAATTTATTAGGTAATCAGTGTAGGTACCTAAATGCCTGCCATATTCTAATTAATATTCCTAGTTAAATACCAACTCATAGTATTAATATGTAGCTACCTAAAATCACAAAGCGAACAAACCACTTAATTACACAAATTGGCACGATACTACACCAACTGCAAATACAAACGTCATCAGCATTCACAACAGCACAAATAAATTATATTTCAGCGCTCATAAACCAGCTTTAGGATCAAACAAAACAATTCCGGCTTATTTTCAATACAGTTTCAATAACATACCGAAACAAAGGCCACTACGGATTCAGCCATTTACGAGCCTGTTCCACGGAATTAACATTTTAGCGGGGCCATAAAAGCTCACGCGAGCTCACTAAATATTCAATAGAGATATTGTACGGATATAATAGAATGTAGTATTTTGCGTAATGCTTGCAGTTAAGCCTGTGTTGTAGGTAAGTGTTTCTGTAAGATTGGCATGTAAGCTTCTTTGAAAAAGTGAAGAAATACATTGAGAGAATCAGCTTTTTTATACTATAGAGTGAGGAGGAGGTCATTGTCTGATGGTAAACAACATGCCTGCTCATAACACTACAGTGATACGCAGCTAATGGAACCAAATCATCACTAGCTAGCACTGAGGACGCCACCGAGAGATATATAGTGTTACAAAGAACTTCTCCCGTGCCAGGACCTCCGCCTTATCGAATCGAATAAAATGTTGGGCGTCCGACCTAAGAGCATGTTCCGCCACCGCAGAGCCGTTAACATCTACATTTTTTCATGGCGCGTATGTGCTCCGTGAGTCTTGTGGACACATTTCTCCGTGTTTCCCCTACGTAACTTATGCCACAATCGCAAGGAATCATGTACACTCCCGGAACACCCAAAGGGTCTTTGTCTTTTGGAGAGCGTACCATTTGCCTTAGCTGTCTGAGCGGACGAAACATTGTCTTGATGCAATATCTACGGCGTAACAGGTTTCCAATTTTGTCCGTCACTCCTTTGATATATGGCAGGTACGCGGGTGACCTCTCCACCGAAGCTGGACCCGTTCTCGACGATGTATTTGCCATACGCCACCCTTGTTTCCAGCTAAACCCGTTACCTTCGAGTACACCTTTTCGAGTCGGATTGACCGACCGTATATACGTGAGTGTCCCGTTATCCAATTTAATATTAATGTAGGTACGTAACATTTTGTCTCTGGAAGAATATTCAGTAATCTATGACGTAAGAGTTGTATTATAGGTAGGTTTTAAAAGTTTGTGAAATAGGCATTATACTCGAATCAAGTTTTGAAAGACGTGGTTGAGATTCGGATAAAACGTAACGTAATTAAAAAGCCTTTGGTTGCGATGTTGAAAGTATTTTTTACGAAGCTGGTTTATCAATACTACAATTAGTAATGTTACCAAGGGAATAATGTAGCCGTGATGGGCTAGTGGTGAGCTTGCTTACTTGCTTGCTTGGTGGTCGTTAGTTCGAATTCCCTAAGAGTCATCAGTCCAAGTTACGAAGCCGTAGTGGCTTAGTGACGAGAACGTCCATTTTCTGAATCGTGAGGTCGTAAGTTCAAACCCCACGTGTACTTCTGAGTATTTTTCAACTACAGAGTCAGGGTCACGTTCCACCACGCTGGCCAAGTGTGACTGTGTGGAATATGCTGGTTTCCTCGTGATGTTTCCTTCACCACTAAAGCCAGTGATGATGAGAAACTATTCCATTTCCCATTGAACAAACCTCAGAAGTATATGCGGGATTCAGATATACGACCTCCCATCCCACTATTATGAAATCAGACGTTGTTCCTGCACGCGAAATGCAAAAAAGGTAATGAAGCTCAATATAAAAAAGTGTATATCCCTGGCGTCCGTGGAGATTAAAAAAATGTCTGACTAGCCCACCATAACAGCTATTTCTTCCTCAAAACTTATCTATGAATAGCCACTGCAAATCCTTTACTGAGACCTTGTACTGAATTCTCTACAGTTTAACCCAACAGAAAGTTTACCAAACTATTAGGCAATCATAATAATCTTCAAATTCAAGCAAACAGTTTGCCAATAGCGCAAACTTTTCCAAACTCCCACAACTTCTCATCCCGGGCTGACACCGAAACGATTTGCAATCTCAGTAGGAAAGTTGGCCGCAACAATCATAGGCACGATGGGAGCTAACCGGCCGCGTAAACAAGTCGGCACTTCCCCAGAACATTACGATAACAGTTATTCACAGCTCGTGAGCTACCAAATAGGCGGCTGTAAGGTTTCGCAACATTTTTCTCGTGGTAAAGTCACGAAGTCTTAGAGCCATGTTGGGGCGAAATTAGGTAGACTGGAACGTGGGCGGACGCAGCCCGTTTTGAGATTAGAGTTAGATAACTTAGTGCATTCAAACCGTGTTTCAATCTAGAGAATTGAGTGCTTGAGAAATCTTTCCACAGTGTTTGGAAGTTACGAAAAGTTTCACAGTAGTATTATTATTAATTATGGGATGTTTATGGTGAAAGGAGTCCCCGATATTTAATGCAGTTTCATGCACTGCTGGTAAAACAAAGTTCCACAGATAGCCACCGAGCAAATTCCGTCCAAAATAATCTCGATACGCTTTATGCTAGCAAATAGTAAGAACATTTTTGAAGCCGTAAATTGTCATATTTCCATTCCTACCTACCTACCCATATTGAGGCAGGAGTAAAAAAAGAAATGCATTTCGCCATTTTGTGGTGGCGACCATCTTGGATTTGCTTGGATGCGCTTTATGCTAGCAAATAGTAAGAACATTTTTTAAGCCGTAAATTGTCATATTTCCATTCGAAACGTGTATCCAAATTTAAAAAAAAAAGGAGGACGTTCTCATTTCGCTTGTATGTTTTTTCATAATTATATGTATTTTACACGATAGCTCCATCAATTGTGAATAGATTTTGATGGGTCTTTCTTTGTTTGGTTTCTTTGATCATAGTTTGAAGGTGATCCCATATAAATTTTATTGAAATCGATGCAGCGGTTTTTAAAATTTCAAGAAATAACTAAAACTTGCTTTCATTTATATAGACGACTCGAATTAGTGATAGCTTCTAATGAAATTTGGTCGAATATTTGAATTTAATTTTAAACTGGAGTCGATTTTTGTTTAGACGTGACAACGTCTAATAAATCGATGAACGCCGGCTGCATGTACAAAAAAGTGTCCCGTTATGTCCCGTTACGCTCATTTTACGCTTGCGCCGCATCTATCAATATTTTGTTATGACGTTGTCGGGAAAACCCACTGAAACAAAGTATTCCTCAGCTTAGACGTTCATATCACCAAAAGTGGAGTCATACCTGGTTCGGGTCTTTGGTATGTCAACCATGGAATGAAGTAACTTTTTCGAGCTACGAGCAGTTCGATAGAAAAGAGAGCTAGGTCATGCAAACCGCCGATAACCTGGCAATTTTGAGGCGATATTCAAGACTGACAATATACTATATTACTTGCAGTAGTATGATACAACGGTTACGACTGCACAGAACGTAACGAGACTCGCTGACAAGAATCTCTGAATTCAAATATGCACGCAATGTTATTTGATATCTACGATACGTAATACAAATTTGCATTGAATACCTTTCGATCTACTCAACAACCGATAGTTCTCCGGGTGGTCTATGAAATATAACCAACTTCCATTGGTACTTATAGAGCGCTAGCTCCAGTAAGTCCAGTAGTAGTGCTAGTTCTATCGTCTCTGTTAACGTAGTAACAGTCAATGCTAACCAAAATGTAGGTATGGGAAATGAAAACAACACCTCAAAAGGAAATAATAAATAACCGTAATTTCAATCAGATAGTACAGGTCATCTGATTGAAACTGTTATAGTGTCATTATAGGACTCTAAAAGGAAAATTAATAGGTATGTTTGCTTTGGCGTGATGATAAATTAAAGAATCACATTTTTCATTATCATGTATGAATACAATTAAAATTAACAAAGTGGAGCCTGTGGATTCGTTTACACAAACTCACGGATTTGTGTAAACTTAAGTTTTTGAAATGAAAACTTCCTTTGTTCCGCCACAGACAAATTTTTCGTGGGCTGTGAATTGAATTGTAGCGTCACGCTCAGGAATGATAAGAAATCTTCGTGTAAACTCAGGATCGTGGCCATTGGCCATCTAAATGAAATGCGTCATCATTAGCATCATCATGGCCACGCCTTCCTGTTTCGTCTGAGTAGTTTCCAAAGTAAGCCATCAAATTCTGAGCTATAAGTTTTCAAACGTAGGACGTATCTCCGTAACCAGGAATTTTATAATAATTTTAGACAGTAGAGACCACTCTACCACTATAGATTCCATAAAAAAATAAGTTATAGTCCAGATTTTGTTAAGACCTCGGCTAGAGTTATGCAGCATAACTAACAACATAACATAAATGTCGAGGATAACTTATGCTCGAGCGACACGAAGCTAGTTTTACAAACTAGAATAGCAAGCTAGTGTTAGCGTTAAAACTAGCGTTGCGTTGTGCACATGAAGCTAAAAGTACTAGCTTGCTATCCAAGCTTGAAAAACTAGCCTCGTATTTCTCAGGTATTAATCAAGAAATCTGTATTTAAAAATCTGATGTCACAAAAATGGCTTTCATAGAACACAGGGCACTGTAATGCAGTTTCGATAAAAAAAATAGCCTTTATCGTAAAAAGTAAACGAATAATGCCCACATTCGTAACCATAACCCATAACATACATAAAAACATCGATAACATCGTAACCATAGATTGTAAACAATTTAAATCGATTCGATGGTTATTAACACGAATCTTAATCGCGATAAAGTTTAACGTCAGCTTGTATTACAGTAGAATGAAATATTCTTAGGCCGAGTAGGTCACTATGTCACTAAACAGTAAAATTATGTCAATTGATCACTGGTATAATTTCGCATTTCATTCTAATCTACTACTATTATTATTAGTCCGAAAGTTTGGATGTTTATTGCTCAATCTCGTCGGAACAGCTAAAGGGATAAGGTTGTTTGGAACTCAGAATATACTTATTCTGGAATAGCACACAAGATACTTTTTATCGCAGCAAAATGACGAGAATGCTAAGCACTACGTAGATAAAACCGCAGATCGCTGCTAGTGTTTGATATTTAACATTTATTCTTAAATGATTGCGAGCATGTGTCTGCACGCATTCCAATTAAAAAGTGTGATCCTCAAAATTCTGCTATTTTCAATATCTCGCTCTGTACACATTATTAAGGGTGTAACAAGAACAAAATTTAAAAAAATGATTTACTACCTCGGATATGTAATCTGTACAACTTTCTACTAGTCATGCCCTTTCATTTGAGACCTACCCATATTGAGACAGGAGTAAAAAAAGAAATGCATTTTGCCATTATGTGGTGGCGGCCATCTTGGATTTGAAATGTATTATACCGTATTGTATTCTACTAGTCCCTTTCATTTGATACCCATATTGAGGTAGTCGTAAAAAAATTAAAGCAATTCGCCATTTTGTGGTGGCGGCTAACTTGGATTTGAAATTCGTTATAGTTTATTCTACTATACAAGCCCTTTCATTTGATACCCATATTAAGGTAGATTGTGAAGAAATATTTTGTTCGCCATTTTGTGGAGGTGGCCATCTTGAATCGTAATTAACCAAACATGTCTAAGAGCATCCGCACAAAAATTAACCTTCAATTAAAAAAAACCGCATTGAAATCGGTCCATCCGTTTTACCTCTGCGGTGCCATCATCTTTTCTATGGCGGTGCCACAGACATACATACACACAGACAGACAGTTAGACATCGACGTCAAACGTATAACACCCCTTTTTTGGTCGGTGGTTAAAAATAAGGAAAATATACTACATAATATTGCATTTTAAATGTTATATCTAATTTCCTCTCTAATGTCACAACCACGGATATCGGGTCACAACAGATAAAAGACAAAAATGTATTACAGTCCTTAGAAAATATTATTCTTATAAGCAGCCCACTTAAAATGTTGCCTCAGCTGGGACTTAGGGCTTTCTCTCGCAAGGAGTGAGTTAAGGCCATAATCCACCACACTGGCCCAGTGGGGGTTGGTGGATGACGACATGATCTTGAAAAATTTTAGGACCATTTAGGTGAGTCTTCTCGTGAACACAGCGGTTGTAACGCTGCCGAAATGGTAAAATTGTATATTGTAGTAAATGGTTAAATGGTATTTAAACAATGAATGATTCGTAATTAAGCCCCGTAGATAGGTACTCTATAAACATTTAGGTTTCCTTACGATGTTTTCCTTCGCCGTTTTTAAGTTGATGGTTACGTAGGTTACAGCTAGTCTAGTCGGAAGAATGGCCAATCCCGAGCCTGGTTCGGATCTACGCTCAACTTTGGCTCGTATATCGAGTCCAAGGCTAAATTAGCTGCCAAAAAACTGGGTGTCCTTTCAAAGGTGCGAAGGTACTTCAAGTCTGAACAGTTGCTCACATTATATCAAGCACAGATTCGCTCCTGTATGGAGTACTGTTCGCACCTTTGGGATGGTTCGGCCAAGTGTCAGCTGGAGGCCCTGGAATCGATCGAGAGACGTGCCAAAAGGCTCATAGGCAATGACACTCTTGTGCGAAAAAGACTTCAAAGTCTTGAGCATCGCCGAAAAATCGCTAGCCTATCGGTTTTTTATCGGATACACTTCGGAGAGTGTGCAACTGATCTGCATGATCTTGCCCATTTTTTTGCACTTTACACACTTTGCTTACACTTTGCTCCACCTTGCCCTTTTTTCTATCGGAATGCTCGTACCTCGAAAAAGCGACATCGTTTCATGGTTGATGTTCCAAAGACACGAAGAGATTTGACTCTACGTTTGTGATAAGAACGTCTAGGCTGTGGAATACGTTGCCTGAGTGGGTTTTCCCCGATGGTTACAATCTTTGTGTCTTCAAATCGAGAGTGAATCGATTTCTTCTAGGTAAACACGCTCCATCGTAGACCGCATCGTCGCTTAACATCAGGCGAGATGGCGGTCAAGTGTGAGCCTATAAAAGGCAAAAAAAAAAAATCCTACGCACACCACTGTTTTTGAAGTCAGGTTATTGTGCTATGTGATTTTTTTAAATATTAATTGAGAATCTACAATCAAATCACTTAACGGTAAGTGGTTACCGCCGCTTATATAGACCAACATCACTTGAGGCACTGTTTGTATAATCTATGACTCTATATGATAAGATTAATTTTATTGTTTTTTCATAACATCATAACTTCATAGTCCACTATTCATGTTTAAAGTTTCTCTACTTCTTATTCGATGCCCATGACGCGTGTGGAGCACCGGCATAAATATGAGGCGAGAGTTGATAAGACCTTTTTTTTATGGACGCACGAGAAACGCTTTTCAAACATAGATGGAAATTAAATATAAGTACAAAGTAAACAACAATATTATATCGTTACTGTTTCACTCTCTTGCCAAATATTAGAACATTTGAGAAAATTATTACGTATTTTTTTCGAGATATAATTTTCTTTTGATACTTACTCATGAATATCATGAGACAGTAAAAAACTATCCCATAAATACAGTTGGGCACTGCGAACGGGGAATCCACTGGCACGATACCAAATCCTTTGGCGTATCTGTGGGAGAAATAAATTCCAAGTTAGGCTGATTAGTGTTAAAAAGTGGTTAGACTTTAAACTGGTACGGTCTAGACTTCTTGAACCGCGTAGAAATTACTTTAAAGGGAAAGCGGAATTGAATAAAAAGTTGTACGTATTTACGTTCCCCTAAATCAGTAAACGCGTAACTCGGATTGGACTAGGTACTAACAGACAGACCATCTAGCACCATGTTATTTATGAGATGAAGGACCAGACGAGCAAGCCCTGGTTAATAATTTGGTTTCAAATTTGCTTGACCAAAACCATATGTTAAACAAATTATAATATAATCAAATATCTCCAACCGGTGGTGATAAAAAACTAAAAACTAAACTAAAAAACTACGAAACGCTATAAAGCTTTAACTTTTGAAAAAAATAATGTAGAGAATGACTTGAACGAGAAGTAGCAAATATCTTCTTTATAGAGAGTTAAGACTTGAGAGAAAAAAGTCAGACTGTAGAAGAACTTTTTGGAATTCCTACTCGTATTACCATATCATATCGCCATTGGGCCCTGATTAATGTCACTCTAAATTAGAAATAAAGAGAAAGGCAAAGAACAAGAACAAAATTAAAAATTTTGATTAACCCCCGACTACCTCGGATTTGTTATCTGTACAACAAACATTCTACTAGTCAAGCCCTTTCATTTGATACCCATATTAAGGGAGTTGTGAAAAAATAAATGTATTTCGCCATTTTGTGGTAGCGGCCATTTTGGATTTAAAATTTGTCATAGTGCAAAGTATTCTACTAGTTAAGCCCTTTCGTTTGATACCTACCCATATTGAGGCAGTAGTGAAAAAAATAATGTAATTCACCATTTTGTGGTGGCGGCCATCTTGGATTTGAAATTTGTTATAGTGTATAGTGTTCTACTAGTCAAGCCCTTTCATTTGATACCCATATTGAGGTAGGTTGTGAAGAAATATTTTGTCCGCTATTTTGTGGAGGCGGCCATCTTGAATCGATATTAACCAAACATAGCTAAGAACATCTGCACGGATATTTACCTTCAAAGAAAAAAAAACCGCATCGAAATCGACCCGTCCGTTTGAGCTCTACGGTGCCACACACACATACAGACAGACATCGACGTCAAACTTATAACACCCCTTTTTTTGGTCGGGGGTTAAAAATAGAGAGAGCGATCAAATTAAAACACAGTAATTTTATTAGATGGTAGGCGACACTTTTTTACTTACTCAGAAGTTAAGACTTTAGAGCAGCTGATGTGCTCCGCGATGTCACACATAGCTTCGTACTCTGGATGAGCATCGGCGGTCATCTCCACGTACAAGGCGTAAGTGGAAATGAGGATACCGCTTATGGCGGCGACCATGAGGACGCGGTCCAGGGTTTTGGACTTCATTTTGAAGATTCTGTAAAGCGCGAATAAAGAGGTTTGTTTTTATAAGTACAGGGAGACGAGACAAACAGGACATGTACCTGATGATAAGCAACATGCCTGCCCTTAACAGCACAGTAACACGCAGCTATCGGAACATGAAAAGTCCAAATCATTACCTAGCATTGCACTGCACTGCGCTCGTCGTCCATATAGATGTTATATCTCTATGCCCTGTAATTTCACTCGAAATTTTTCTCTTCCTACCAGAACACAAGGATGTTTGCGCATTACTGCTTGTCGGTAGAATAACTGGAAAACGTGTGGTACATGCCCAGGTGGACTCTGCAAAAAGTCCTACCACTACAAACCGACATAATCATTTTTCTTAGGTTAACACGACCGCATCGTCATTCATCAGGCGAAATAACGGTAAAATTGTGAACCTATCAATGGTAAAAAGGGACAGTTCTTCTGAAAACCTAAAGGTACGGATTTATTTTATGGTATACTATGCAGCGCCCTCCGGTTTCGTCCGCAAGTTCCTCATCTCGTTATTTTCCCAGGATAAAATTGTAATGTATTGTAATTGTAAATGTTGTGTAATTGTAGCCTATTTGTTATTAAATTACTTATTAAACAAGAAAATATTTGATCCTTCGAGAGTTACAATAGACAATTAATGTCGCTATTTTATATTTGTTAACTATTACGACAGATGTTAACTGGTAATTAATTCTCTCGACTTAAGTCCTAGCCCTACTCGTACCGACCCTCAATCAAATCATTTATAACAACTAATATTCTCGAAATCAGTTCACACGCACTTCAATCAATTTTATTTCTGAGGGGAAGCGGAGGCATTACCGTTGCTTGGAGTTGGGAAGAAAAAAATACAAAAAAGTCCATATAACCCGGTGGTCGTGGCTCTACCTCTTTTTGCCACCCCTCTATAGCGACGCGTTCGCCGACAGTTTAAAAATTAAAAAGAAAATAAACAAAGCATGTTCGGTTGGCCGTCTAGCTTTTATTACGATAAACAACTAAGACCGTAATCGTATTAGCACTTGGGGCAACACACTCTTATGCATAAATATTAAGCGTGGGTACAGTTTTGTTTTTCTTATTCTAACATTCTAAGGCGTGGGTAAGTAAAGCAAATTCTGAAAGATTTTTAATTTGACAAACGATATAGCGAGACAATAATGATACGATATGACGAGATATAGCTTATATAGGTATAGCGTTTGCTAAACAAGGTATATCTACTCGTAGATATACTGAAATGATGTGTGGGGTAACCCACACATCTTTCTATGTTTCTATGCGTAAAAGTCGTGAAAGGTTCTGAGACTCAAAATTCTATGGTTTTAAATGTAATTTTAGTATTAACTATAAGATAAGTATTAGATTTATTCAAAAGGTTTCAAGAAAATTATCTGTACATGTATAAATGAGTATTATAGAGATGAGTTTATTTGTTTGAACGCGCTAATCTCGGAAACTACTGGACCGATTTCAAAAATTGTTTTACATTTTTATTAAATATGTACGTGATCCTGAGTGCTATAGGCTATATTTCATATATACCACGGACGATGCCTGGGCGGATTTCTAACGATGGTATTTGGGCGTGTTCGAAATTAACTTTTATTCCACAACAATTAAATATTTCTTAGAATAACGAGTGAAGCTGTTTTTAGGGTTCAGTAGCCAAATGACACAATACGGGACCCTTATAGATTCGTCATGTCTGTCTATCTGTCTGTCCGTCCGTATGTATAAAAAAATATTTGCCATTCAATCTCCATTTCTGACAAGCCAAGCTCTAAATAACTATCCAAAGTCCAAGGTTAATATAACTTTTTTTTTATTAATTGGTGACGAGACGATCCGGACATGTGCCTGATGGTAAGCAACATGCCTGACACATAACACACAGTGACACGCAGCTATTGGAACATGAAGAGTCATTACCTAGCACTGCACTGCGCTCGTCACCCAGAGATCTAAGATCTTACATCTCTAACTTGTCGGCAATCAGCAAGTCAGTTAACAAAATTACAGAAACGTACAATATAAATTTATTATATATGTAAAATATGAAGATATTAGGTATTATACCTAGGTTTTTAAACGTTTTAGATATCGCTTCTACGAGTATAAGCTCAATAATATAATCTCTTATCTGTAACATATCTAACATTATCTATTTAATGTCTGTATTACTACACTAATTTCAACTATCGTCAATTGTTTGATACGATTTTATCGCATTTGATTTGTGGTGTAACTCTTAGCTCAATCTTCTGGCGAAAATCGTGTACTTTGCTTTATAAATTTAAGAGCAATTAAGTATCAGACAGTTTCGCCACGCATAAACGAACAAGAGGACCAATGTCGAAACTAACAACGTCTAATGTGAACTTATTTCTATATATTCTTCGCCTTTGCTGACCCCAGATATGATCCAGATGGTCTACCGCCTAACTAAAACTTTCTTAGCTTTGATACTCCGCTATCTTTTCTTTTCGCTTGTAATTATAGAGACAGCAATAGCAATGCCAAAATCGATATAGTTAGGCGGTATAACAGCTGGTCTGGTAATTTATACGCCTCTCTAGGCTCTGGGCTTCGCAGGCAGCTTACGACTCTGCCGTTTCGACGTGATTGAGGAACAGACATCCAAACATTACATTATAATACTAGCTGTACCCTGCCACGCTTCAGTGTGGCACATTGTGATTAGATAAAAACAATCCTTGATTCAGATTATATATCATTCTAAAATTTCAGCTCAATCGGTGCAGAACTTTTTGAGTTTTTGAAGCGTACACAAACCAACATAACGTTTTTATATATAGAGATTTATAGGATCTAGTGTTCGGGTGACAATGGCCGTGGTCACGAGAAGTCGTATATAATGTATTCGATACGAGTTCAAATCGTATCAGAAAGCTTAAAATTAAATAAACAGTGACAGATTAGTTTACGTTTACTTAAGGCATGCACCTCTGAGTATTTAACCAATGGCATACCTAGTCCAGTATTTGCTAGTGGAAAAACAAGAGTGATGCCATTATCACTTATTTCCAAGATATAAAACGAACTATTCGTGAACTAAGTTGTTTTTTTTTTAAACCAGTGGTTGTCTTGCTATAGGTTAGCGTGGTGGAACGTGGCCTATAGTTTTTTTTTATCGACCGCAGGTCCGCGTTAGACCCCCAACCTACTAGGTGCTCAATTACTTTAGCCTTCTATATTATCCTACCCTGTAACTAACCATCGGTAACAAAAGGACAGCTTACCCGATATTTCCAAAATAGTCACTCAGCAACTCAAACGAAAAATAAGTACAAGTAACAGCTGTATGTAATTATTGTTTTTTAAATAAATAAATATGTTGCGAAGAACACGGCAACACGTCCAGCGAGCGCGATATCTCACAGCTGACTGATTGTCAAGTGTTTTAATTTATTGTGAGATTGTGACCCCGTTGTCCCATCTCTTTAGGTTAATGAGGAGGTAACTTAATGTTTATTCAGATAACGTTATGAATATGAATAAGATTCACGGAGCCATACATTTAGGTACAATGAGTTAGGTGATTTGTAATTTGGTGATAAGTACTTAGAGTGCTTACTAACTTATTGCAGCGCTAATGTGCTACGAGTATTGGTTATTCAATATATATTCTAATAAGATTGAGGTATGCCCTGGGCACGTGAATAGATGCCAAGTGTGTTTAGATAGTCACTGGCCAACGCAAAATTCGACTAGCAAGAGGCCATCTGAGGCTATCTATACCTATAGGTGTATGTATTCTTAATTCTAACATTTTTATTGGGGTAGACAGACATACATTCAGCTTAGGCTTAGTGCATTCTCCATATATTTTAAATGAGGTATGGCGCTTATCGAATAATCAAATTATCTTCTTCCAAAGCAATCACTTCACAAAACATCTTCATAACAACAGCCTCGCATACCTATTACTGCAAAAAAGGTTCACGTTTTCATTATTCATTTCTTAAAAGGTTGTCTTTCCTGAAACCAAAATATATTTTAGTCCAGAATAACATTAACCAATCATCAAATAGGTACGTACCGAGATAGGAAAGTTAATAGGTATGTAGTTACAATCAATCACACGAATCAAGAAAAAAAAAATTGGCGCATTTTTTGACATCCATAACAGATATTTATGTATATTTTGAAATTCCCTCTAAATGGAGGTCATAAAGAGTTAGGTAATAAACTGAAAAGTCAATGACCTGTGTGGATTTTTTTTTTAATTAACATTTTTAAACATGAACAGTTTTTAAATTCTGAACGTACCTTTAACTAAACGTCAACAATCCATTGCACAAACTTCAATATATTACTTCGACTTCAAGTAAAACTTTACTAAGCTCGAGTTCATTTCTGTAAACACAACATTAGAAATCCCGTACAAAAATCGACACTGTGTCTGTAGTTGGAAAATATGAGATGACATTTTATGCCAACATACTAAATAAAATTTACATATCCTGACGTTTCTTCATATTTATTTCTTTTAAGATTTTAATTTCTTTTTGCTCTGTTTTTATTTTAAACTAAGGTTAATATTACTTAAAAAAATAATTTATTTAATATCTGTTTACTTATCAAAGAAATTCTATGCGTTTTTCAACTAATTCATAATACGCTAGTGCGAGATGGGTTTATACGCCAGAAGAGTATAGCCGTGCGCCACATTGCCAATGACGCCTGATATCGCGGAATGTCGTGTTGTTATGTTGGTAGCACAACCTTAGTTCACCATCGCGACCGCAACGTAGCGTTGGCGTCGTACAACACCTTTCATTGTATTGACTATTGACTGATTCTGAACACAGAGAATAATGTGTATAGTAAATTTATTGTATTATACTTTTAGTTCTTAATAAAATATATCATAGGATGTGTTAGTTTAAGTAGAATAATGCCTCCGTTCACGTGAATGTGAAACAAGACAGCCCGTGGAGTGCTACGCGGCCATTTTACTTGCAATGCGGCAACGGTGTACGATCCGCCATTGGAAACGGCCTGTGTCTTTTTCTGTGTGCAAGATTTTGTTTATCTTTCATTAGAAACGACGGATAGCCATGTGTGATAAATGTGTAGTGCGGATTTTAGTGTAGTGAAGCGCGGTGGTCGAGTGCTTTTCGAATAATGTGCGAACGATGGAAAACGAAGTGAAGCAGCGCAATCAGAGAAACAGGCGAAGGGAGCGGGCCCAGCGCATGCAAGCACAGCGAGAGAGCAAAGTTAAGGATGGGGACAGTGGCGAGGACGAGTCTCCGGCGAGAGAGAAGCCGCCTCGCCCTCCAGCCAGGAGAAAAAAGTCGAAAGAGCCGCTCGGAGAGGAAGACATCATCGATGGTTTCGCCATAATGGCATTTCGCACCTATGAAGACCTCGAGGTAAGTCGCTTTTGATTACATGTGTTCCCAATCGCTGGTTGCAAAACACCAGATTACGATAACAAAAGCTCAGGCGCTGTTACCGAGACAGGTACCAACTTAATTGGTTTACCACATACCTACCTACTTACCTGAAAGTACGTGTATGTCATTCCGATGTTGTTTACATTTCCATAATGACCTACAGACCCTGCAATTATCGTTTTCACGATGAAGACGATTAAGTAACAATGTGAATAGTTTACCGAAGTAACATCTACGTAAGTCTTCAACTTGGAAAATAATAAAACACCTTTGTATGCAAATCGTTTCGTTACGCGAATGCTGTGTAGGTAACTAATCGATTTAGTACAGCAGGATGCTAAGTTTCTTCTTTATTTGTATCCCATTATAAAAACGGCGCTCGGTAATCGCTTTGGTCGTCACCTCGGAAGTGCATTGACCCATCGTTTGAACCCTACGTGTAAAAAGAAAGAGGCAGTGAGCTAATAAAGTTTTTAGTGATTAGTTGTTTCAATGAACGTAGGCGTCGGTATCAGGTTTAAGTATTTGATTACGAGCGCGATAATAGCCGTAGTCAGTGCATTGTTATCCGTGATCGTGTAGATACGTAAGGAGCAGCTGACCGGGCGCGCGAGCCGATTCCTAGTCGTTGCCGCGGACTCCCACAAAGTGTAAATTTGGTCTAAATGGCTTTCGCTCGTTTGTGTTCATTTATCGCGCCGGCCCGAACAGCAGTATGTCGAGCACGTTGAAATCTCGTATGAGTACAATAAAACTACATTCCCCGCTATCGTTTTAAATTATGGTGACAGGCATTTCGTAGCTCGTTGGAGCGGCGCGCGTACAGTTTAAGCTGGAACTGGTTCCTTTGCTCCTATTAATTTGCCACATGTGCTCTGCAATGCTTATGCAATTTCTACTTACCTATACAATGGTTATAAGTTGATTTCACACTCATGCATTGAATGTTTAAAAGTTTACTAAAATGTTGCTATTAAGAGGAAAAAATAAATACTATACTCGGAATTTTAATTCGATTCCAGATTTGACATTAGCTACTGTCATTTTGTGAAATAATGATACCACATAAATATAATAGTGTAGTGATGAACAAAAAAATCGAGATCACATTTTTTTTATTTATTTCACACACAATTATAAAAGAAAAGTCTCAGATCATTAATTAATCGTCAAAACTAAATTATCGGTTCAGAAATATTTAATTTCCTGATATACTTAGTTTACGAGAGTAAAATATATAAACGAGAAGAATCGATCTGGAAATATTCCATTTCCATATCGAATAATTTTGCAATGTCACTATTTAGTACTTGTCATGACGTTGCAACACTGAAATTGTCAAATCTGGAATCGAATTAAAATTCCGAGTATATGTTCACATTTATCTAATACAAAAATTCAGTAAGAATTTAATATAAATAATTGACAAAGGATTAAAAACACTCTTCCCGTAAACTGAACAAAAGCCTGTTCCAAGACTCTTCTTCCGATTTCTCGCAGTTTCACTAAATTATTCTCTACAATGTTGTCTCACAAAATTACAGCTTGCACCAGTTGCTTTATCCTAAACCCTGATCAAACCATGTTCCAACCTGAGTGCAAATGAATGTTAAACCATTATCAATAGAGTAAGTTTCACCAACAATGGTAATGCAATTGGATTAGACTTGTTTATGCTCTGGAGGTCTTAGATTCAGATTCCCCATGATGTGTCCCTGTTGCACAAGCAAGTAGCATAATTATGGATCACTCCAATTAAGGATTCCCACTATCCTCATTGCTGAAATTCTGAAAGTGAAATTAAAAATTTGAATCATATACCTACTTTCGTATCATAAAATTTGAATAAACAGATACATAGATAGATATGTTTAATTGTACATAACAAAACAAACAAAAAAACATTCAAACGGGATAAGAACTACAATGAAAATTAGGGTTTACCATTGGCCCTTATCGCTAAAAATAACTAGCACCTCAAAATTATTTGGATTGAAGCATTAAACTTTTTCATTCAGGTTACTATTCATTGACTCAGAACTTCACACATTATAGACTGCAGGCCCGTGAATAAAATGTATGGGTCAAATGAACCACCAGGAGACCTATGTAGGATGATAGAAGGGTATAAAGTAATAAGATTGAGCACTATGCCGTCACTTGAAAGCTGTCCAACTGGGTGCAGTTGAAGAGGGGAGTTGCAACCCTCAATAATTTCTCCTTGTCGCATGATTTTTGTACGGCATTGTGAAATAATGGATCAGACGAGGTATTCCATCTTGCTTAATGCTAAGAGACAATTTGGTCTATGATGGAATGTGGTGACTAGACTTTAAAACACAAAGATTATATCTGTCAGAAAAATCCCACTCAGGTAATGCAATAATTTCACTAAAGAAATCAATCACAGGTCATATGATTGAATATAGGCAAGTGATTTTCCTTTATGCTGGTTGCCTGGAAGAGATTGCTCTCAGCAATAAGGCCACTACTTGTGGAGTTAGTTCACAAGTGTTTTACTGTAATATTTCTATTTGTTTGTGTCACATTAAATAATTTCTTCAAAAATATCTTTTGAAAACATTTTAACAAGAATACAAGAATGGTTAGAATTTCCCATTATTATACCTGTTAGCGTTGCACAGCTGGAATTACATTGCTAGTAACCTGAGTTTTTATAAACATCAGTTTTATACTCCCTGATATTAGTTTGTATGAATAAAGCAACAAGTTGCAACATTACTTGTTGCATTAAATATCTATGGAAAGAAAAAAGAGAGGGATATATTTATTTAGTGATAGGCAAGCAGCTTGTGACCAGTGTTGAAAAAACAAATGGGTATATAATTTTACAGTGTAAGTTGGCATTGTCGAAGTTACCAAGCAGTGTTGAATAGTGTAATGATTTGTCAATCATTGACAAAATCAATGTATTGATGATTGGGTTGGCTTAAACCTAGCTTTTTAAAGTTGTGCATTATACAGCAAATCTGAAAATGCCCATTTAAGGTGCTGCGTTAATGTAGACAATGAGTATCCAGTTACCGATTCAAGACTTTTTGATCATAGTGTGGGCAAACAGCCCAGGGAATGGATCGTCATACTGGCTCTATAGAAAATAAATACAGTGTAAACTCTTTGTAACGAATTTCAAGGGACTGGGCATTAGTGTTTGTCATAAAGAGTTTTCGTTATAGAGAAAGAATAAAAAATAAACCAATTTAACCAATTCTAATAATTTCTAATTTTGAATGGTGCATTTAGTAAGTGAGTAATAAGTGAGAGAGAATAATGGCACAGATGTTAAGGCAATTAACAGTAACAAAAAGGAGATGGCTATTCATGACCTCAGGTACCTTTCATACAATCTTCAGCACCTCAAAAGATTAGTTTTGTAAGCTGAGAAACAATTACATTGTTAAATAATTTGTAGATGTCTAAGTATGAAGATATTTCTTCGTAATAAAGAATGGCTGTAACTTTGTAAAGAGTGAATATACAGTATTATATATATTGAACTCATTTTATATAGAGAGATGAACGCATAAAATAAAGAGTTTTTGTTATAACTAAAGACGTTATAAAGAGTAAACACTGTATTCATTGGTAGCTAACACAGGACATAAAACACTATATTTATGCCCTGCCTAATGTTACAACTAATAATCAAGAACAGTTTTCAAAATTGTCCATGTTGACATCTTAGTTATCAATAAATTACACCCAAAAAGGATGCTTTTTAACTTGGTTCAAACAGAACAGCTAATTCTTTTGAAACATTCATAAGATTTTAAAACAAAAATCAGAGAATGTTTGAAAACATTATACTAGGTGCTGAAAATTTGAGGATTTACAGGAGATTCTCACTAAGTATGTAATATGAAACAATTCTCAGCTTGTAACTTACTTAATTTGGTTTCTTTAACTGTCTCTAAAATATAGTATTTCAAACATTGCAAAGAACTTTGTCAGGAAATAAAGAAAAACATTAGTTCTAATAAATTTTACGTAATGAAACCCTTATCAATGATTACCTTTGTATGTTTGTTTATAATATCATTTTTTTTGTTTTGTAGTTTTTCCTTCACATAAATTCATGCTGCTGGGCAAAGAACTCCCCTAAAGGTTAGGTTTTTTCATATAAATAAATAAATATTGATGGACAATATAAAATTATAGATTTTTTTGGAAGTATTTGTGTGGTTGTTACCTTTTAACTTATTTACTTAACTGGCAATAGTATTGAACAACCATGTTAATTAAATGGAGCCAAAGTAACAAACCTACCATACCTTGTTGCTTAAACCTGTTATGAAATAAAGTAGAGAGTTTTATATCCTTTCAAAAAACTGCAATTTTTTAAACATATTTTTTTTTAACTATTATATGTTTTCTCTTGACCACCTTCTCACCTGATGTTAAGCGACAATGCATATTTTATTATAAATAAACACAATATTACTCTGACTAGACTTAGTAATGTTAACATCGCCTAATCCTTCATGCGGCACAGATATATGGATTAACTCATTTTGAGGAAATATAAAACAGTAAAGAAAAATGAAATATTCATGATCAAAACTTCTGTAAAGAATGTTTGTGTTTATTTTAAGATGTTACAATAATTTAACATCTTTGTACCTTCCCCAAATAGAGAAATTAGTAATTAGAAAATGTGTATGCTGCTGGGAGTTAGGTTAATCCTACTAATATTATAAATGTCAATGTATGGATGTTTGTTGCTCAATCACATTGTAACATATGAATGGATCGAGCAGAAATTAAGAATACAGGTAGTTTATAGTCTGGAAAAATACACAGACTATTTTTTATCCCTGCAAAACAACGGGAACGGAAACTATGTGGTACAACACTGCGGCGCACTGCTAGTATAATTATTTTAATTTCCAATAATCTAACTCAAATACTATTGTTAGATTCACCCATTTATTGTCCATCATGCTGGTATATTCCAAGGTGATTACCTTGCAAGGGTTACTACTACTATTCAATCTGAATACCGGCCAAATTCTATTAGAACATCCTGCTGAAACACAAGACATTGGCGAAATTATGGTCATACAACCGAGTGGAAGCCAGAAATAAAGAAGAAGAATGTGTGCTGTTCTATAAACATGAAAAATTGGAGTCTTTTTTTTGTTACATAAATGGATAGTGGATCTCTAAAATCCAAAATATCCGTAATCCATAATGATATATATCATAAACACTATTTACTTAACTTAATGCTGGCATAATTTTTAACCGACTTCCAAAAAAAGGAGGAGGTTATCAATTCGACCCCTATTTTTTTTTTTTTTTTTTTTTTTTTTTTATGTATGTTACCTGATTTCTCGAGAACCTCTGAACCGATTTTAAAATTTCTTTTTGTGTTCGGATGGGTATGCTTCCCGAATGGTCCCATATAAATCTTTTTGAAATCGGTCAAGTAGTTTTTGAAATATGAACCAAAAACTGAAAAATTGCGTATCTGGATGACGTTGTAGATTTCACAAAAGTAATGAATCTCGACCCTGTCAATACAAAATTGTGTAAATGCTTTAATAAAAACTTGTTTTTAACCCCCGACCAAAAAAAGGGGTGTAATAAGTGACGTCGATGTCTGTCTGTGTGTCTGTCTATCTGCTGTGGCACCGTAGTAGAACTCAAACAGATGGGCCGATTTCGATGCGCTTTCTTTTATTTCAAGGTTAATACCATAGCAGATGTTCTTAGCTATGTCTGGTTAATGTCGATTCAAGATGGCCGCCTCCACAAAATGGCGGACAAAACTATTTTCACAACCTACCTCAATTTGGGTATCAAATGAAAGGGCTTGACTAGTAGAGTACTATGTACTTACTATAACAAATTTCAAATCCAAAATGGCCACCACGACAAAATGGCGAATAATATTATATTTTCATTACTACCTCAATTTGTGTATGAAACGAAAGAGCTTGACTAGTAGAATACTTTTCACTATGAAAAAATTCAAATCCAAGATGGCCGCTTCCACAAAATGCCGAAATACATTTGTTTTTTCACAACTCCCTTTATATGGGTATCAAATGAAAGGGCTTGACTAGTAGAATGTTGTACAGATAACAAATCCAAGGTAGTCGGGGTTTAATCAAAATTTTTAATTTTGTTCTTGTACACTAAAAAGAGTAAAATAAACAATTTTCGTACAAAAAATTAAACCGACTTCAAAACCACAAATAGGCACTCAAAAGCGAAAAATAAACTAAAATCATTGTTATAAGCGCTACTCACTCATCTATTTGAAGTCGGTGCCAGTCAGGTCAAAAAGTTAGTAGATTGATGCTATGTAGGCACAGGTAAGTAGTATCTATCCTATACCTGTTAGATTTAGCTGGCACCGACTTCAAATAGATGAGTGAGTAGCGCTTATAACAATGATTTTAGTTTATTTTTCGCTTTTGAGTGCCTATTTGTGGTTTTGAAGTCGGTTTAATTTTTTGTACGAAAATTGTTTATTAAAAATACTCATGGTCTAGCTATAAAGACAAAAATAAAAAAAGAAAGCAATTACAGCATGATGAGGATTTCTGTGACGTAGTAAAACAAAACAAAAAGTGTGTTACACAAGATGTATTGTGGTACATATCAATTGTACCACATTTCGCAGATAAGTGGTTGAAATAGCTCTGCCTAATTTATGTCACATAAAGAATTTGGCTTAATGTAACAATAGAAAATGTAGGTAATCCCACAATGTAAGCACACATAGTCATTGAGACAATACCATCATGCTAAAAGTTTTCTTAAATCTTGGATGCTAAAATAGAAAACTAATTATTTGGAATGTATTTAAAGAAGTGTCCAATTATCTGCGTGGGTTTTATAATTAGAGTAACCTCAATGTTTGGTAATTTGTAACCCAAAGTATTTTCGATATCCATCAACATATTGTCTGATGTATGATTATTGTTTCCTCTGAGTGTCGGAATTTGCCAAGAATGTCTACTTGGCTTAGGCTGACATAGCTGGGGAGTTAATTTAAAGTTTATTTTTGTTATCAGTGATCAACATTCTTGATTCTTTTTGGGTCTGCCTTTTCTGATTTGCTTATAATTTTATTTATCTGCAACTCTCAATTCTCAAGCTTAGTGTGCATATTATAAAACTAAATTCATCACATTAATTTGTCATTTCACACGAGACTTATATTTAAACTTGTTTTGTTTTTTGATTAGATCTTGGACTGAAGTAACAAGTGAAGTAAGAAGTGAAGAAAACACTTTATTTGTTATTATCTAATTATTACTGATTTCATGTTAATGTTATAATTTCTTTTGTGTTTATTACAACTGCTATAATACAAGCATACTTCACAATGTTTATTTAGTCAGCTTTTTTATACTTACATTTCAGAGTGTGCAACTGATCTGCATGATCTAATACCATCTTGCTCTTTTTCTATCAGATTGGTTGTAGCTCGAAAAAGTGACATCGTTTCATGGTTGACATTTCAAAGACTCAAACGAAAAGGTTTGACTCTATTTTTATGATAAGAACGTCTAGGCTGTGGAATACGTTGCCTGAGTGGGGTTTCCCGATGGTTAGAATATTGGTGTCATCAAATCGAGAATGAGTCGGTTTCTTCTAGGTATGGTCGCTCCATCATAGACCGCATAGTAGCTTAACATAAGGCGAAATAGCGGTCAAGTGTAAATTACCCATGTAGTAGTAAAAAAATTGCTATCAAAACTTCACTAAGTACTCACTTGCTCACAATAGTTAGGTATATTTAATGAACGAATGTTATCTACGTGATTCCAATTCAATCTATGCTACCTGAATTTGATTGTTATATTGTTACTAACAAATCGTGGCGTTTCTATTATGTAAAAAGACGCCAGTATTAAACGAGTCAACCGTGACCGTGTCATTTGACGCCTGTGGTGCGCCGAAAGACTACTTCAATATTAACAATTACCCACCATGGTGCTTAGTTACCGTTTTCCCACGGGTACAGACATACCTACTTTTAATACAGTTACATATTGCGACAAAGTGAAATCTCATTTTATATACATATATACTTTGTCTTCTACTTAACTTATTCGTCGTCAAATTATAGCTTCAAAACTTGAAAACTTAAATTCGATAAAATTTTCCTACTTTAACATCAAAATGTTAAAAACTACGAGACGCATGTTATTAATGTAATAACAAATCTTGCATGATATACCTCCGCAAAGTTACCTGCAAGTTTTACCTACGAAAAGGCGAATAAAAACCCACCAGCCAACTTTGTTTATAAAAAATTAGGCATGTTCAAAAGTAATTTGAAAAGTTTGACAAGGCCCGTCTACCTGATAAGCGGTCGAGAAAGATTGGATATGGCAGGACGAAGTTGGCGGGCGTGAAATATTGTACACGGATTTGGCGAGCCGATCTCTATTCAATTTTTAGGACGTTTTATCTTGTTTGAGTTGGGACTTTGGGACGGTATTTTCTTTGCGAATATAGACATTGTAGTGAAATAAAGTTAGAGGGAAAACAAAGTAATATTTGTTAAATTGGACAACTTGTGTTGCCACTGTAAATACAAATAACATTTGTTACGCCATTTTATAGTATGTACCTATGTATGTGTTACTCTATAACTATACGCTATGCGTAATACTTGATTAGCACAGGACCAAAGGAAATGGAAAAGTAAGAGAGAGGCCTATAGGCCTATACCCAGCAGTTGCATAAAAAAAGGTTCTGAATGATTGTTATAACTGTAGTAAGCATTTCATATATGACGTGTGCCATAAAAAATATTAGTTTTTAAGTACACAGTATATTAATTTTATCTTATGAATTATTTATTGAGTACTGTTTTGGATATAAATTTAGATTAAAACTACAAAAAACCTCAACATTTCTCTGAGCACATAACAATGGTTACGCAAGTTTCCGTATTCATATATGTATTTATGGACCTACGTAAATAATGTTATCCTGCAACGAATTACATCAAATATAAATCACTATATTATTTAATTGAAATTAATATTAATTTGAATTGCACATAAATATATATTTAGCATAATACGAAATAATTTGTTCACACTTTGTTATTATATAATACACGTTGCTCCAATAAACTGAGCTTATGTCCAGGGAGCGATAAAGCTTCAATAAGTTAGTAGCAAGTAATTGACCTGAGCGAGTAAGAGCACGTCGGGGGTAAGTAATAGGGTTGGTACACGTGTCGAATGCACTAGGATTGGGCTCTAGTGTGTGCTTATACAAAATCAATATCGGTCGCCTTAGAGGACAAGCCGCAACGTTCGGGATCGCCGACCGAGTGTCTCGGCGGTCTCTCGGTACGCCGTGACACCCCTACAGCCCATCCCCCTTGTACCGTCCCCAGATGTTAGCACGTTGTGACATAAATACTTACCTGGGTAAAGTTTAAACCGCTTCGTTTCGCTTTTATTACCCCTCCCAGTGGTCGTTCGGATTTTTACTCTAACCCACTTAGATTTTCCGACGCCAACGTAGCTTCGAACTTTCAGAATGTTTAACACTTTGCAAATTCGAAACTTCTTTACATAAAGATTCTATTGAATCTCTATCTATTGTATTGTCTACAATTCCAGTCTGCTAAAACGTAAATGTTTTTGGCCCGATTCTATTGTTGTCCTAACATTTCACTGAATCATTTTTATTTCGCCCATTTTACTCGTTTTGTTATACAAAGAAAATGTGTTAGTTCTTTGAAGTCTATAAATATTTATGCCTTTACGTAGAGCTGTGGATTGAAGATGTACAAGATAATAAATGCCTTACCAACGCATTAGATAAGATTGATTGATTGATAATAGCAATAGCGCAATCTGAATCATACGTCTGATAGGTTTACCCACATAATATTGAAGGCTTATTGTTGTCAGCAGTATAATATTCTAGGTATTTACGATTACCTATCGTAATAATATACTAACGTGACTGGAATTTAGTAATAACAATGACATAAGCATGGTACGTAATGGATTTAGTGTGCATGTAGGTGATCTCTTTGGATTCGCTTTGATGATACGCGTTGATTTAATAATGCAATTTATTTGAACCTCTACAACGTGATAAAAAACTTCGGAGTGCCTGATAGAGCCGGTCTGCGAGGATGATTAAGGCCACTAAAACCAGTGGGTTGAAGGTGGGCTGAAATTGCACAAATTACTGTTGACCGCCCGTCACCAGACGCCGCGAGTACGCCCTTGATCGAGCAACACTATTTTAACACGTTTTATGATCGGCACTTCAGTATCCGTCTAAAACTAAACACTCAAACTCATATAAAATTCTTTTATCGGTTATCTCTCGACGGTGAAATAACAATTTGTTGCTCTTCAATGGTATCATACACTTTTTTCCCCGAGCTATCGTTTGAAGAATTTATTACATAAATAATGTATCGCCGAGACATGTTTATCCGATCCCAATCGCGCTACTGTTTCGTAAGAAAATATTTATCGCAAAGTCCTCCACGTACAAGCATTTCGCATAAAGCTTTTTAAGTATGCAAGCGTGTTTCTGGGTTGAGGTGATCGACTTAATATTTTTTTCAGTTGTTTATACACAACCGTGCGTAAAGTTATAAAGCTCTCAGCACTTCACTAAAAATTTTATTACTTCGGGTCTTTTACTGTTTATTCTCCCATCCCGGCGTCGGCGTCTTCCGCAATTCGTCTCCCTTTCCCCCTTCGTAACTGAGAAGTAGTTCTGCTGCATCTGACGGTGATATTTGCTTGCTCGAGGATCTTTATCGCTCTACTTGTGCATTTTATGTAGTATCCATTTAGAATCTTCGTTCCTAATAAACAAGCTGAAGGATTTTCAAACTTTGATGCCTTCTACTGATAAATATTGCATGATTAAATAATTATTAAATAATCGTCTTTCCTGAAATAATATACAATTAAATAAATCTTGACTTTGTGTCGCATCGGCATACCTTATATGACTACTAAATGTAACCATTTATTTATAACATGATTGTGCCACTATCATGTGTCACATTCATAACATTTATATTACATTCCTGCTGTGAAGTTTCCACATAAATTATAATGAAATAATCCCGATTAGCATTTAAAATGCGCTCGAGTATAATGAAGTAATGAAAACAGTGGCATAAGAAACGGTGACAGCTACAAGCGAAAAGCCTTTTAAGCAGAAGATCAAAGGAAATAAAACTTCTCTCAATGCTCATCTTAATGGCAAACGTTACCTCGCACTCCCGGGACTCGTTATGAGGAGTGCCAAGTGCCTCGAGTGGAGCGAATTGTGATTCCATCGCTCAAGTACGACGACGTGAGAGGTACAGAAAAATGTTCTTTATTTATTGGAAAATTGTGTGATTATGACCCTAATTTCCGTCGGGGTGCTTTTGGCAACGTTGCCGAAAGGGTACGGCTGCTCGCGACGTATCTCGGCGATCTGCCGCGATCGACCGAGCCACTGAAGCCCATCGAGATCTTTCAAGAGACGTGGCGACGCTACTACTTATGCTGCGACTCTTTGTGTCCCCTCTAATATTTGAACAAGTTTCCTTCTATCATACACTTAACTAAATGTTTACGATAAGAACAATGAACATATTCGGCGACCACAATTCTGAATTGTAATGTCAACTAATGGCTAAAAAGGAAACTTATTTTTTTTTACCAACATTCTGCTATGCAAGGAAAATATCATAATATTAAACTTTCTGATTGTTAGCATTGTGCACTCTGATTGTCAAAATATTACGGTGTTTCAAATGTCAGTTTTTAAGACTCTGACCCAGTACTGCATTGCGCTTGGTACCTGCAATCATTAATCTAAGCCCATTAATTTCGTTGGAAGAGAAATTTTATCAACGATTTCATATATCTATTTAGGACCTTACGTATTTATAATTTATATGTTTAGAATAATTGACGAATAATTGATTGAAAGACGTTCTAGACGAACATGTAAAAAAGTCCTACCGCAACAGGAAATGTACGAAAATCACTTCTAAAACTTAAGGCTGATGAAATAAACTTTAAAGCAGCTGAAGCTGCTTACTTAATTTTTACTGTATTGAAAAAACATATATCAATAAAACTAGCAGTGCGTAGTTCATGTTCCCGTTATTTTTTCGGGATAAAAAATAGCATAGTATGTTTTCTTCTAGACCCTACAGTAGGGATGTGCCGAAATTCGTTTTACATTCGGTTTAACCGAACTTCGGCAGCTTGAACCGAACTTCGTCATTCGGCCGAATTTCGGTTAAAATGCCGAACATTCTGCACATACTTGCACTGTCATAATAGAAATTAATGAAAAAACATAATATCTGTAGTAACAGTGAAATGAAATAAGTCTGATATACCAACTTATAGTCATTTATTTGAATTAGAAAAGTAATCATACGTTACAAACAAAAAACTTAAATTGGTCTTTTTAACTACCTACTTTTTAAAAACCAACAAAAATCACGTAAAATCAATTAATTTAATTTGCATAATGTAAACAATAGTACGTGACAAGCTGGTGACGTCTTTCAAATCACTAGCTGGCTAACGGCCCCGCGGGGAAGCGCGGAGTGCGGGCGGGGGACATCTAGCAATATTTGCAACAAGTGCGTAAACAAGTCACAACACAAAAAGGCGCGGCGAAATTAAACCGAAGTTCTGCCTAACTTCGGCCGAATTTTTCATTTTTACCGAATGTTCGGCCGAAGTTCGTATTCGGCTCAAACCACATTCGGCCCATCCCTACCCTACAGATAATCTAACTGTATTTCAAATTTATATTATATTACTATCTGTTCATACGTTTCGACGTAATTGAGCAACAAACATCCAAACATTGCCATTTATAATTTTAGTGCGATTCATATAAATAAACACTACAGGATAGAAGATAAAACTGTCTCAGTCGCTTACTCATAGCCGCAAAACAACTTTCTGTCTTGTTTAGCCAACACTGCTTGTAACAGAAACTACAATCGAGTACCCACTGCAAATCAAATACACTTTAAAACTACTCATTCTCGAGTGTATGTATTAGTTCTTACGAGTATATCGAGCTGTTAACAAATCATACTCGAAGACGTTGACATCACACTAGCTGCTAACACAGATTAAGTAATAGTAAACCACCGGTTCACATGCTCATACTAAAAGGAAATAAGTTTGCTCAGCGTAATAAAATGCCTGCTGACATTTGCTAGACGTGGTTACGTTACTTTACGGTTTGCTTTCATTTATTATTTGGAAAGTGGCAGTGAGCGCTCGGTTACCCCACATTAGCTGCCGCAATGGCCTTCGCTAATGGATATGTACGAGCTTTACTGCCTAATAGATTAATTTTAGAGTAGCTTGCACTAAATTTGATGATTTATGTTTCAAGATATTTATTATACGGTATTTAGTTACCGCCGTTTCACAACTAGTGTTTTCGCACCTAGGAAAAAAAACAATTCAACGCCACCTTTTCACACAACGCCTTTCAAAACCTATAATAGAATTGTAGTAAACAGATATCTGAATAAATCAATAAATATTCATCGCACTTTTTCGCACACCAACGTATAATTCCAAACTAAACAAAGCTTGTGTTGTTGGAGCCAGATGAATCGCTGATATAATAAATTATAGATTTAGACTACCCAAGAAAAGAACATTCACGATAACGAAATGCATAATCGTGTACGATAAGCATTTTTATCTATAGTACTTTCATTCCAGTTTTATCTACCGTGAACTGAGTATTAGCGTTAATTTCACGACGTAACATAAACATTTGTAACATATTACCCATTATCGGTGAAGCACAGACTATGTAATAGTTACTTGACTAAACGCGTTGAGCTATAGTAAATGTTTACTGCGAAGACATAGCTACGAGAGCGCACGTATTACACCTACATACATACCTGAGATTGCAAACTAAACAAAGTGAATCACTACAATTCGCTATCTCTATCAATTCTGTCAGTCAGTAATTAATTTGGATGTTTTGTCTGATATTGGTACGTGTGTATCGAAAGAGGATCGCGTAGACAGGCAATTAATAACGCCTTCTGGGGAATAGATAAACGATTCATCGACACAAACTGATTGTTTTACTGTCAGTGAATAAACTAAAAGGCATTCATTATTGTTAACTAAACATCTGATTACGAACAATCAAATTAATAATTCTAACGGTTTAGAATTTTTACCCGACTAACTATAGTAAGGATTATGAACCTATAGATAAATGTGATTTATTGGCACACCAATCATAAAAGACACACCGAGAGCAGCCATTAAACATAAAAAACAAGTGCGACATCCTTATCGAAAAAAAGATCTCATGGTGCAAACCAAATGATGGAAAATAATGTGATGGAAAAATTAGAAGACGTGGTGTACAAACAAAAAGTTGATTGAAACAAAAATTTCTAACACTTCGTAGAAGGTTCTTACACTAAAATAAAATTAATAAAATTGCACAGAAACTTAATATATTTTTACTACTTACTTACTTAATTACATACCTTAATCATAAACTGTTGTATTAATGTAACCTTAGCCATTATATAAAATATCCTAATCTGGATGACAAAACATGTATTAGTTCTGTGAATTCACTGCACGTTATCCGTAAAAGCAATTTAACCAATTTAAGCAATTTAAATGAAAAGACAGATAAAGATTATCATTCCTATCTTCTTATTTTTTATGAGAAAGTATGAGAATTTATGAGAAAATAGTTTCATATATTATTATAAAACTATACACAAACATGAAATATATATGCGTCTAAATCCCCACGAATAAACAAACGATTTAGAGTAAAAATCATCGAGCAGCATAAAACCGCGCATTTCACATTTCTTGCTATTGTTAGACAGGTATTAATTTACTCGACTTGTGGAATGTAAAGAGGTAACTTTCACGTGAAATGTAGACTTTATTCCCTGTGGGTGTAGATCGTAGTGAGGGGGTGGGCCCGATGCCAGCAGGTAATGGTGCCGTGACACGCGACACCCGTTTACAAACATTTCGATTATAACCCTCATATTTGTTTGCACGCGCTACATCTCCCCACTCAATTATATTTTCTAAGTCTTCGAAAAGAAATACACAACTCCTATTTATAATCTTTAAGGCTCGTTCTGACGTAGAACTCTGTCGTGATTGCCGTACCTTATCGCAGACTATTTAAGGAGTTTGAACCACTACCATTACGGGCATTTCGATTAAAATAGCTAACCGAGTTGTTGGCACTGGAAACGAATTGATTTGTTAATTGAGTAGATTAAATCTTTATATTACTGCCTCACAATCAATACCTTTCTAGGCCTCGTAAAACATTGGCCTAATCTTGACGAATAAAAAGTTAAGTGCAGATCTAAGAGTTTTTATTGAACAAATAAATTAAGCTCTATTCATCCACCCATGACTGTTTACTTTTAGTTAAAGATCATCTTTTTTATGTTTTTTCTCAACAGCAGTTAACCATTCTATAGAATTCTTTCTTTTGTGTAGGTATGTTTTTTGCGAGGGTTTTTGTGCGTGTCGCTACCGCCCAATATTTTTTTATTCATAGCGATTATTATCGGGTGTTCGGTATCATTGACAATAATTGTTTACACAATAGCTGCATCCGGAGTACATTGTGGTTTCTTTTGTACCTTACAATTTGCTTCGTTTCCAATGAAAGTAACAGCTGTTACGCTAACGGAGTTTCCACAAGTTCGTAAATGCAATTTCAAAACCATTTTTTTCCTAAACTATGATAATTTTATTACAAAGACTGAAATTAATTTATTTTCACAGTAATAATTTTACTGTTTATTTTGCACCTACCTTTAATTCGTCTCTAGCATTCGTCGTGTCATCTTCGTTAACCGTTATGGTCTAGTAAGAGCAGTAACGAGCCATTCTTATTGTATAACTAGCACCTATCAGTAGCAGATAATTACAGATGGCGTGTTTTTTACCTTTTAATTGTTCTTTAGCAGTTTCTTGTTACAAAACGTAAAACAAATGGCGTGTAACGGCCGCCCAGGTCGAGTTTTTGTCGATTTTTACGGAAACTTTTGATGGGAACTTTGTTTTTTTTTTATATGCCTTAACGTTTAGGTAGGACGCCTCGCCGCGCCTCACTCGACGGAAACTACGCTCTGGTCGAGAATTACAACACACCAGTTAAGATTACTCTAAAATGTATTTTTGCCACAAAATAAACTTTAAACACTGATTAAAGTGACAACGAACTACAAGAACTTTTATTGGAAGCCTTCATGCGAGAGTCCAACTCGCACTTGACCACTTTTTGAGTTCTTGCGAAATGTAAGGCCACGTATAAAACCCAAACTTTTTACCAACTACCTTTGCTTGTAACTAAAATGATAAAGTGCTTAAAATGTACTCCAAAATAAGCTTAATAATATGCGATTATGCCTACGTAAGTCTCTCACATGCTTATTACGGTTATACATCGGTTAGGATAATCGATTTGCAATCATTACACCATGTAGAGATAGAAATATAAAGTTTTTGAATTAGAGACAACAGTTTTCGCAAATAGACATGATATAAATTAAATCGCAGTTCAAATTTATTTAATTGAAAAGTAGGTAGGTACTTGGAATATGGTAAGCAGATGGTAGAGTAAGCATGACATTGCATAATTTGAATTAAATTAAGTTACTAATTTTGTTGTAACTTCAACTTAAATAACTGTCGCCTAGTAGGTACATTGGTACGGTGGTATTTTAATTCATTTCTTACATAGAAATAAATAAGTATTAATATCTCCGTAATATTATTAAAATGAAAATAGCGTTTTATGCATTCTGTGTCGTTTAACATCAGTTAAAAGGCCTTAATTACTTTGTAACTCGTTTGTTGGCAGCTGTTAATGAAACCATTCTGAACATAATAATTAAATCCCCGACTGGACTAAGATATGTAGTTAGACAGTGCAAGTTCGCTCTACCTTGTGGCCCGTATAAGATTATCATTAATTATCGCTGTATCTAATCCTCGACGAGCTAAGCCGCAGTAGCTTGTCTGATGACTTAATTAATGACCCACCGTGTCGCTGTTAATTACAACAGCTCAAGCAAATTAAACAGCTCGGGCAAATTGAAGTTCGCGCCGCCAACCCGGCTGTTGGCAGATTAAAAACAAAATGCAATTTGGTGCGAGCCGCCGTTCCTACCCGGATGAGAAGTGATTATGACACCAAGGTCGTATGCAGGCGTCTTCTTGATAAATGACTTTCTTAAACACTAACTTTGTAAGTGCTTCACACTGTTGGTGTCACATTCTATTGGTATCTTATACGGCACTAAGTATTTTCTAGAAAATATCTGACAAATGTACACTAATCTGTAGTTATTGTTTAAGTAATTGTAGACCTCCGTGTAGAATCGAATTAGAAATCAACATGCATGTATAATCGATTAATATACAAATAAGAAAGCGCTTATATTTAGTTTCTAAAATCACCCTGAGATTCAAAACATAGTCGTAAGTAACAAACACTTCTTGAATCCTTATTTGCTTCACATAATTTAGATTTCATCGGCCTTACTATTTGATTAAACAATTGTTATTGATTGTTTGCAATTAGTTCTACTAATTATTATTTGGTACATTATTTACTAACAACAATATAAATCTGTTTATCCAATGCACCGGAAACCAGTCTGATTGCACTAAAGCATTACTTGAATCCAACGTTCAGTATTGGCACAGTAAATTCAGTGCGGTATTGGCGGCCACCCGGAGTCTGTTTAGCGAAGGTAATTGAGCATGTAATGAGCATTTACTCTCCAAGTTAATCCCAAAACAACGCGCACGAACTTAACCGAAACCGTGTAGCGGCCTATTCAGGTATAAAATTATGATATCAAGCAGATGACAACGTTGACAAATTAGTAATTACCTGCCTATTTACCCATGCAACCTTGAATAACTCGTTCGCTACACAAATATGCTCCATTACTAAACAGTTTCCCTCGCCAACCGCTTATTTAATTAATTGAAGTGCTAATTAATTTTATGAGCTATGATTGCTGTATCATAATTCATAACATCACATTCGAAAGTTTACATATGATAAACATTATAACATTCGTAGCCATAAAAGGTATTAATTTGCATAGCAATATCATAAACCCACAAAATTATCGGTCCGTCGATTTAATGAAATAATTATGAGCCGGACATAACAAATTGCTACAACGGGGGTATTATAATGTTATTATTTTTTAATTGTGGTATCGGTCGCTGTCACATTAGTGATTAATTCGTTGTTGGTGAAGCAATTACTGTAAATATGCGTCGTGAAGAACCGGCGAGGTGTGACCGTCCATACAAGTTACCTTTACGTTCTCGTAAGCTTGACAATTACCATGCGACCCACTGTGTTATTGACCGATGCTAATTATTTGACGGCGTCTTGTAAACACAGTTTGAAACGTAAGGGGCGTCAACATGCTAATTAGACACACACGGAATTGACTGGCCTTTTCATCATCTCGTTATGCATGATTTGTCTGTGAAAACCTCCACGACACGAAGGAAAATTCAAAGTGTATTAAGTTTACAATGAAGCTGAAATTATGTTATGGTCGAGAGCATCTACGTGGAATTAGGCTGCCATTCCCACGGGGCGTACCGCCGCCGGCAGAAAAATAGCTCGCCCGATTTCTGTGAATTCGTGATAACTTTTTTATGAGACTGAAATGAATTGTATAAAACCTTTTGTGGAAGTCACATAAAGTTCTCGGCAGAATTTTGCTTTCGTCGCAGTCTTGCTGAGATTTATACGATGTAGAATTAAAATTAAGTTTACTCGTCGCGGGTCTCTTTTATGTGTTATTTGTGTTATCGTTTTAATTTCGGTGATACTCTTGCAACAGTAAAAGTAAAATTGTAATGAACTCAATAGTCTTCGAAGATTTTATATACGGTTTTACGTACTTAATATTCCATTTTATCTAGATAACATTTTCTGTTATTTGAATAAGGTACATTACCGTTATTGTTATGTTAAATAGGCTCTGACACGTATTTATATTCAAATAATAACAGGTGTGTATGTTACATAGTTTTCTTTTTATGGTGTCGCACTAATATCATTTCAACCTCGTACCAAAGTTATGTCGTTTCTTCGTGTTTTATTTCATCTTTTATTAATAATCTGTAGTGCACTTGGATTTGTGATACACACACATAAAAGAAGATCCGCCAAAGGATTTTATTTCCGCTACCTCATGAAGGTGAAGTTTTTTTACTTACTATTTATTCACATTAACATGGGCAGCGGTGCAGGCAGCACGTGTCCGGGCCGGCACGTGCCGCTGAGTTGATGCCACTAGATATTATGTTTCGTGAATTGTTCCATCCCTCGTTCCCAGCCCTCGATAAACACTCTCACGCCAATTAACCGCAAACACAGGCGCTATTTAATTAAAGGGCGAGGGCTGCCGCTACCATTGCACCCATATTTTTTAAATATTCTTCTGTAATCCTGTGATTTAAAAGTAATTGATATTATTTTAAAATACCAACCGACATTTTTATGAATAAATTGCAGGAAAAGTCTTACAAATATGAAGTAAGTGAATGTAAAATATAGAGACGATGAAAGGCTAGACTTGGCTTCAAACAAGTACAAGAAGCACGAAAGCTATCTTTCATTGTTAAAGTCAGTTCTTATACGAGTGTACATGTCGCGGCATATGCAAGCAGTGCGGCGGTTGTCAGCGAATGCGATCGCATATAATGGTTATGGTAATATCCCCTTTGTGCCACCCATCCACCACCCTCCTCCGAAACCGGTCAGGAGGGATCAGTGTTGCCCGGAGGCCACCGGTGCACCCTGCAAACGTGTCGACGCAACCCCCATTGGACATGATCATTTTTTTACGTTCATTCAAAAATGTGTCACTGGGGACCCTCGCTTGTGCTACTCGTATGTCACCCCTATGAATGAATACAAATTGATAGCCTGCGTGTGATTTTGTTTGATTTAAATAATGTTCCTCTTTAAATTTGCTTTTGTGATTTATTTTAATTTTACAATGATGAAAAATATGTAGACTTGCGAATGAAAGGCAAGATCCTATTTCTTACAAATAAAAATTCATAAACCACTCAAAGCTAATGTTCATCTTTCCTCTCCCCTCAAAGTAAACAAGAGATTAGCTACGGTCACAACAACGTTTTTATTTGCTTTGTCAACCACTTCCTTTCGCTCCTTACCTTTGTCCGGCATTTATTTTATCTCGTTGCGGGTATCATCGGTCTCCACAATAGGGAAGTCGATATTGTGTTCGTTTAGCTCGATCCTTGCCATTATTGCCAGCGACCGACGAACGATTCCGTGTGATTCAGACCCACTCGATACTTGATCCGATTGCCGATCGTTCAGGCCGTAATTTAACTTGGTCCAAGTACGAGTGCCTTTTTTATCCTTCAAGTCTGCAATTTTACTGTCTATCCAATGAATTTTAAATGAGTGTCAACATCTGTAATCAAATAAACAACCATGTTAATTTTTTATTTATTTTTCAGAGCTTTGAAAAGAGCTGACAGTGAAATGAGAAGTGTCCTAGCGAAATACTTTACCTTTAGCCCATTCACGAGATTGTCCCGACAGTCCTAAGTGGTCTTACTACACTAGCGTGTCAAAAGCTTAGCACGTTCTCGCACTGAGCATAAAACACGCTCGTCTGTCGTAAAGGAGTAGCTGAATTCTTAGGCACTTACTCGACACATACTCGAGTCTCGCTCGAGCATGGACTAGCCAAGCGGAGCAGGGCAAATGGGACTCAGTATAATTAAGTGAGGGCCATATCACCTAACTTGAATTCGTACTCCATTATGTACGTTTCCCGGTGCTTAATTTGTGATGCAAGTTTTGCGTTGTTAAACGTTTGAATTGCAGAGCTCGCTGTTTTAGTCTTTTCGCTTTAATTAATCGGACTTGGAATTTATTGGCTAGATTTCGTCTATACTCTGTACCTACTATACATTGTGGTATCACCTGAAAACTAGTCTAACTGTGAGAGTGTTTTAGTTTCAGGAAATAATACAGACGGCAACGTATTCCAAAACTGGTGGTTTGGATAAAAAGTCGAGTCAGTAATATTTACAAATGAATTAATTAAGTAATTTTTACCATAAAAAAATCAATAAAAAAAGCAATCACATAGTCTAGTTCTAAAGTATCGTAATGTTTTTCCTGTTATAAGTCAATTTGTGTTAGCTAAATTACAGCTAAGTAAATGTCTCATAATATCTTTTTCATCTTTATCAAAATATCTAATTAATTATAACTTCCATGACTGCAGAAACAGTCGCACGTGCCGACATTACTTATGCATTGCAGATTGCTCAGAGGAGTTCTGATCAAAATTTCGTCCAGTCGGCTATTAGTTGATCCAATCATTGGAGTCAGATTCTCCTATAGTCAGCTTTTTTTGCAATTTCTCTGAATATAATACGTAGAATAGTTGCAGTGAATCTTTTTTGTTCGATTACGCAAATTAGGCAGAGGACAGTTTATCCTCACTGCTGTAAAAACTTTAACTTCAATTATCATTCTTTACGGAATGTGTACTGCGTGTGCTTAAGTAGTAAACTCTTCACAATTCCTGTTATTTTTTTATAATTTCTCCCTGGAAGAAATACCAACATCTTTGTCAGCTATTATAATTTATAATAAAATGTGTGGTTTTTTAAGACTGTTTTCTAGTAAATTACAGAACAAGATTTTAACTATTTTATGCATATGGGTGAGGTAAGAGCGAGCTTAAACAATTAAATGAAATGTTTCATATTCAAAGGACAGCGTCGCAGGTCATGCCTTTTACTGAACCTTAGACGCCGATACTAGTCAACGTTTTATTTTGACTAGTTTTGATGAGTGTTTGTTACTGTTTCGCCTTCTCTTCGAAAAGTTATAATTTTTCATACATGTGGCAATGCTGTAAACATTAACAACAATCGATTACGTAGATATGGACAGCTTAGAGAGCGTAGTCAGTCAATCGGTGCCCCGTCAAATAAATAGCGTAATCCATTTCATGCGTCCTGTTTCCCATCGCGTCGGTTGAAATTGTAGCAGAATAGGTACATGCGGTTGGTTCATCTTTCACTGGTTTGATCGTATTCATTACTCTTTGTACTACGAGCATCGAACACTTATGCAAATCCCTAAATTTTATACGATGATTATGTTGTGCATTGAAATTGCGAGATACATTCCTACTTTTTTTTTCTTCTAGGGAAGTTTGTGTCACCGTAACGGAAATATGTCTTGATATTAAAACACCCGGTAGAATAATACACTACTTACTCCTGTAACTTTCATTGAATTGAGTGTTATAATAATAGAATAGAAAAATGTAATCTCTTCAGTGCCTGAACTAAATCTAAACCTAATTTAAACTTTATCACAGTTCAGCGGACCTGACACAATCTCTAACCGAACTTGTCCAAAGTCAGATAACGTCTAAGGCAACTACGTTTTACATAACATGCGATCAGACGATTCGAAACTTCATCATCTACATATATCACTCGTCATCACAACACTCGCCCCTTTACATTTATACTGTTCCTTTATTGTAACGTAGTTTTGTATGCTTCCCTCATTCGCCTAAAGATAAACAAATATGAGTCTGTATTTGTTATGGAAAACTCGAGAACCGCATGAGGCTGACAGGTAGTTTTCACAACACTTGATGTTCCCACTACTGGGACTCGGAACCTTTTCTCACTAAGGAGAAAGTAAAGCGTCTCAATAGGGAATATACATGTAGTTTAAATTTGGCTTGATTTTTTTTTCGTAGAATCCTAAATGTCCCGCCATTATGCCAAAACAATTATTTTATTATTTATGAAATTCCCTCGCCCTTTTAACTAAGCTTTATATCCTAATTTATATTAATATGTCAGATGTAACTTATATGTTGTGTTGCAGGCTGCTGTGAAATGTGCTTCCTCTCCCCGCACCAACGCGCTGTCGACGAAGCCGCGGCTACCACTCGTGGCCCTGGCGTCAGACGCAGCGCGCAACCATCCGCCTAATAATGTCAACTCTCATGTAAGTCGTAAATTACGTATTCAACTGTAGTGTACAAATGTAACAAACTACTCTTTTTGCTTAGTGAGCTTGCATAATTTTGATTTCAGCATTGGCGGGATATTATTCTGTTTGTTCATCAATAACAATTTGAAAGTTTGCGGTGAATGTTTGGATTCTTTACTAAGTCGCGAAGTTATTGCTGATAGATTATGGATGAATCTTTACACTAACAAAGCCTTATACATCAAAATGGCAGGCAGGCTACTTTGTACCCTGTAAACTATAACTAATCCTAAGAAGTTGTGCGCGAGGCGGCGGCGCATCTAACCAAGACATTAGTTATTGTGCAGTAAAAAACATATTCCAAAGGTTCCGTAAAGTAAGCTTGTAGTTTATGGTTGTGATTTATTTAACTGCACGCATCGACTAAACCGGTTATTGATTAGCCATCCTTTGAAATAACTAGACGATATCATTGCGAAAGTACAAACGGTCCATTTCAATTTCGCCCACTTGAGTCGTTTCTTTCGCTTTGGCGTGTGCCGGATTGACACATACAAAGAAATCAGTTGGTTGAAGCAGAATTCTCAGTAATAACGGAACAAACAGCGAAACAGTTTTACGGCAGTAAAATTTTTATCATCATTGATCCCAACGCGATCGTCTCAACTCTGAATGCAATAAATATTTAGCACAGAATAAAAGGAAGCACCGGAAAACGATTCTTACCAAGACGGCTGGTTCGGTATTTGGGTTTATTTGATTTCGCTATTCGCACCTCCGAAATAACTCCCTCCGTTTATTTAACAACGTGTTTATTATTTATGCATGTCAACACGTAACAAACAGTTGCGTGCGCTTTTCGACATCGTTTACCGAACTAAATGCTCCGGGTGATCTCACGCGGCTAAATGCAGCGTGTCTAAATCTGTAAGGTATCGTCATTCGGCGCACGGTGCCCCTTCCGGGATCCGCTTTCTCGCCAAACGCATACAACGTACGCAAACTGCCAATCGGGTTGTCAACGAGCCGCCCCGCTCTTCTCGAGACGGCTACTGAATCAACACACGCGAAATGCGAACCTTGTTTACTTAGCTTAAACAGTTTGCTAAACCATTAACCATTGAACGACGAGCGAGCAAATACCTAGTCCTTTAAACGCAAACAAACTGAAGTTTACCCTGTCTAAACTGAAAACAAAAGATCGATGTACCAAAAAGGAATAACGGAGTTATACTATTATAGTTTTAGCCACGTGTGTTTATTATACCAAACTAAAAAATGCTATCAAATTATTAAACAATTACATATTATTCCCAAAAGTTTAATAGATGGTTTTGCATATTATGATATCACCATGAAGTGTACAAAAAGCTAATTGCATTATAATCGCATGTTAAGATGAGTGCAGGTAGTCGTGCCATTTTTTATACTCCTCTTAGATCTCTACCTGAGTTGAATAACAATACAACAATAGAGGCAACTTGTTCCATTGAATAAAATACGTAATTTAATAGCCATTCAAGTTCAGTTAGTCTTAGTAACAGTTTCTCGTAAATGTACAACTTTATTTCCATTAGTTTGGCTTCGCTTCAAATGATAGCAATGAGCGTTGCAGTTTGTTTTTGTGCAAGTCCTTGATTGCGGCGAAAGTACTGAGACGGAAGTGAATCGCAATGCGCTCGAATCTTGGCAAAGATGAAAGCTAGATAAAGACCATCTACAGTATGCAGTCGACACGGTATTAAAATAAAATGCCTGAGAACTGACTCCGGAGCTGCGCTGTGGCGGACTTGCAATGGTATCAATAGGTTACCAATACGTGGTTCATCTATTCCGCTTCTTATGAAAATTGAGATGTCAAATGAATGCAAACGTTTTAATAATAAAATACCGCAACGGCAAAGCTTATGGCGAGATTTGTATCGAATCGCAAAATTACTTATTCAGATGTTAGCCGTCAGCCGCTGCCGCCGGGCCGACGGACAGCGACTCGACTGTTTAATTGACCGCATGAAAGCTTTATTCGCTTAAAACACCATCGGTTACCGCCGTTATTCTGGCTCTGACGGTTGAAAACTTTATAACGTAATAAACTCGTTGCTAAAGTAATAAACACCGCGCTATCGTGTCTTAATCCGTAAGTGAATGTATACCATTAAACGCTATTTCCTGTGTAAACTCTCACAGACCTTTTTCGCAAGCGTATGCTCTAGCTCGAAATAGGTTCACATTTCCGATTCGAAAGGAGCACTCCAGGCAGAATGCGAGCAGTTTACCCCGTGTGCTCCCTCGTGCATTTCGACAGCTCACCGCCGCTAGCCAAGATATGTCGCAATCCCATCCAATTTGCCTCCGCCGCCGTCCGTGCTATTGCTCGAATAAAGCGGAAAATCTCGATCTGCACCGAGAGAATAAATTATGCCAACTCCATATCATTTAGTCAAAGCAAAGAGCACATTATTCCTTTTATTCTCAATTTTATTATAGCGATCCATGTGGTCTAGACAGCTGCTTGATAAGCACAAATAAATTCTCTTTGTAATGCGTGCGTTCCATCGCCCCCCAGACAGTTCCCCCATAACGTTCAGCATGAAATGCCGTTATAGCTGTCTCTAACATTTCCACAGCCAAAAGCCCTTATCATAGCCGCGGCTCAGCAATGTCGTTTAGTTTTATACTCGGTTGGTTGCCTGCAGTTTACAGACTATTTCATGGTTAAACAATATCTAGCGAGTGAGCGGGGAATGAGCACGATCGTTTGGCACGAGCCGAGAACGCGCTGCGGTGTCGGCTAATAGCTCTTCGCAGATTCAATTTGCCGTCGAATAGAATATAGCCTCCCGGTGCGGCGTACGCGATCATTAAGTTACTCTCTCGTCTCTTCCGAACTTCGGGAGAGTTCCTGAAATTCGCCTCAAACACCTACCTCGACCCAGCGCTCAACTCAACCGGCTTCTAGCATTAATTAATTCAATTCGTTCCCCAATTACTTGGTAATTATGTTACTGCGGCTAAACTTGCTTTAAAAATTAACTTTGATTTTGTGTTTGTTCTTTTAATTGAAAAGTTAAATGGTACATAATATGTAGCTGATACGAAACTGTGCTGAGGGAGAATAGATTAAACTGATTCGGTCCTTGTTTGGCCAGATCGAGGCAGCATTTACCTGAGGTCGTGTTATTATGTTGGTACAGGATCGTTTGCGGCGAACACAGATTGGTTTCGATAGAGGGTGCTCGCCTTATTGTGTTGTCTCTGGAGAAACTGGCGCTCGGCCATGGAGCGACACGCTCGCCACTGCCAAATGTTTTTTACTTCACGCCACCCGGTTCCGGTCGATATTGCACCGGTGCTCTCGACTTCTTCCGCTTTATCTTGAAATGACAAACGAATTGCGGTATTCAACAATTCCAAACGTAAACTAAAAATTACTTCTCAATTTATCGGTGTTAACTTTTTATGCTTATTACTTTTTCAATGACGTCACTATAGCTAAACGCTTGTATTAGCTGCATTGTACTGTTTTAAATGAGCAGATATCTTGCTTACCATCGGGTGCCCTTCTTTGCTGTCTCGTCTGTCTTAAAAATACTCTTTCGATATGTTCGTTTACCAGAATTTCATATTATCATTTTAAGCTATTGCATAGCTTTTATCGCGGGCCTGGGGACCGAATTGTAGTGATCGTGCATCTCTTTCTTATGTTCACAAGAAAGAGGAATGGAAGACCGTAACGCCGTCCTCCCCACTCGGTCATTCGACTTTGAATCTTATTTGTATAAGCTTTACAGACTAAATGCTCTTAGCAGTGTTGCCAACTTAACGGATTTCCCGTGATATTTTTTAAGGGAAACAAATGTCACTCTTCAAAATAAAAGCAATTCCGAAAAATTGTTAACATCCCTATTGCTTATGTTGATAAAAATGCATGCAACATGCAATAGCTTTACTGCGGTAGTCCCCGAGTGCCACACTTCTTTTTTAATTATATCACAAGTATTTTTAGTTGAAATTGATTCCGTAAGTGTAATTAATATGTTTAATGTAATTAATAATCTTATTTATATATTTTTTCTGAAGTATCTTTTCGATAGGATGCTGCTTAAATATTTGTGAAATAAAATATATACGGGTAAATTTGCATTCCCTTACAATAATAAATTATACTATAACACGAAACACTGATTTAAATCATGAAAATAGAGCCAAATATATTCATTTAAAATTTATACTATTGAAAAATCGTATTTGCACACGCTGATGGATTTGTTTACCTATTAAGCAGAACATTTACCCGTATTGTTTCAACTGCGATATAACTCAATTTAATGTTAACACATTTATTATTACTGTTGCAAATAAATCCTTTTACATGACGCTCATAATGCTGAATATTTAATTGCTTTATTGGTAAATTGTGTACTACGTCTTCATTGAACTTTAATTGGATTTCGACAACGTTTCACAATTTACCAACGCTTCCCATTGTCCAGTGAGCCGTGTGAGCGGAATTCAATAATATCATACGAATGAATGTCATGTTCGGGCAATGTTTCTCCACTCGGGTGCTTTTATTAATTAAAATCCGCCGATTAATTTGCTTGTTATTTTATTATAACATTCTGTTTTTTAATTGGATTGCGGTGGCGGCTAGTAAAGATGGCTATTATTTACACGGGCTGGATATGATCATACAAATGACTTGTCTAGTTCGCGGTCGCTTGCCTAGACGGCGTCGTGTGATTCTTAAATAACATCTGATCTAACTGAATTTCATATAAATGTAAGTGTTTTTATGGATATGTACTTATGTCCTATTATAACTTGAAACAACAAAGTATACGTTTACAAACATTTGATAGGCAAAACTTACATCGTATGTTTTATAAAAATGCTACGAGAATACAAATTTTAGCTTAACTTTTAGCCTAAACAAATTAATTTATTTTGGGATGTGAACCGGGGTCGGCTGACTGACAAACTGTTACTAACCTTTGTAGATTAGTGATCGAGTTAATAAATTACAATACAGGGGGACATTTAAATCTGTCGCTATATTTAAAAATAATAGCTATTGCCATGTTTTTAATATAGTATAGTTTAATTTAAAAAAAACTATTTTAAAATCTAAATTATCACCCAGTATGAAGCTTTCTTTTCCAGTTAACGTATTATAACAATGGAAACGTATAAATATTGTCACAAAAGCTTATTTTAGCGTTAGGAAATTGATATAATGTAACATAACCAATATATTCATTACATAAACTGAGTAAAGCTTACAATGTTCAATATTTACATGCAAAGTCGTGACTATGACACTGGCAGTAAACAAGTTACGATGCATAAACTGGAGGCGATTCTGTTTATAGTCGTTCAAAACAGAACTAACGCAAGCGCCAATTGCACTGTTAGTGATAACTTGGCCCTAGCTCTACAGTAAAAAGCCAATTTTGTTGTTTTACTGCCCATACAACGTTGCATGAACCTGAAGTCCTGTTAAAGAAAAATACAAGACGTTAAGTCATTCGTTTAATTTTATCTGTTTTCAAACGATTTAAGTATCTGTCAACTGTAAAATCGCATCCGGCAACAGACAATCAGTTCTGCTCCACGACAATCCCGCAATATTTTAATCCGAGCGCGGTCTGTTTTGTTGCAAAATCCATTCGGGAATACCGCGAGCGCCCGCTTGATGTCAACGACGGATCAATTCGAGCCGAGTTAAGCTGACTACGAACTGATACGCGTTCAACGAGAAAAACAGATTGTATACTTTATTTATAGATGTCAGAATTAGGATTTAGAATACTATAGTTCATTTGGACAATCTTTGCGGCTACTATTACGTCAAATTAAGAGTAATTACCACAAAGTAAACCCGAGAGTGCCTGTCACGGCTTAGATTCACGTTCGCTTATTTCCACTTTGCTTAACGACCCTCCGTTAATAAACTGTCGGAATTTCTAATTAACGACACGGGAGGGTATAATCAAAAAGTTTTAAAGCTAGTGTAAATAATGCGTTGAAATTAAATATTTAGCGCGGTTGTTAACGATAGTCGGGCCCAGCGTAATTAGAACACGGCGGTAACTTCCAGCTAACAAGAGGAGCATCGTGCCGGGACATAAATAAATTATGCATCTCGTCACTTAACGACACCGCACCCTGCCACGACGTTCTACGAAACACCACCCGCCTCTTACACTCGATAAATAAATAACTATCGTTACGCACTTATCTAGTTTGCACCTGATTTATTATTATTATCCACCCGTTTCGAATAAAATCTGCTATCTGAACGCTCGCCACAAACGTAAACTAGATAAACCTGCCGACCGGCGATCGCAGTGAAATGCGACGCCTTATAAAGCTTTATCACGTGTGAATTATCACCGCTAAGCCGATCTCGATAGCGTATAATACGAGCTATCTTTTTCATGAAAAATGTAATTGAATGATTTATCCGGTGGGTCACGTTTCACCGCCATATGGAGTCCTCATGAATAAGTAATGGTGGAAGCGATCGCTGTTTCAATTAGCGGTTGTGTCGCTGGCCTGGCACGACCGCCGCTCGCGACCAACGACCGAGTCGACCCCACCACTCTCATAAAGAACAGATTCACTCGTCTCACCAATTGACCGGATTCACAGAAGCACGCCAAGGAATTTCGATACCGCACGAACATCGGTTTACTAGGTAATTGGCTTACATATGCTGCGCTTGTAATCTTTGTTTTCCGACTTTCACATCATCTAGTTTCTGTTTAACTAAAATAACGGAGTAGGACTTTAGTGTTAACAATTTAATTATACAATAAAAATAGTACCGCACAAACTTCTACCTTGTCTGTTATCTAAACGGCTTCCACTAGTGTTCAATTAGAAATTCAACTATACTTATTGTAATAACTCGATTTTCTTGTCCTAATGCCACTCTCCACTGAAATGACCTGAAATTAATAAACAAAAAAAGATTTTACATACTTGACATTTATCTCCGTATTTAATTTTGATACTAACAGTAAAACAAAACTTGTTAAATATTTTTAAACGACCAAAAATGTATGTCGTAACAAAATGTATGGTACGACTTTGTGCCGAGTATACAAATCTGTTTTGTTTGGGTCGAGGCATAATGAGGAAAGTAATTATGTGGCAACATTCGCCATTAGATCCCCGTAAGCACGACCCATCTACGGATTATAGGGATCTCGCATACGCGTCACGGATTAAATTGATATGTGCGACTCCGCTCCACTCGTTTATCTATGTAAAGGCTCCCTTTTATTACAATTGGGGGAATAATCGTGCGCGTATGTCTTATTGTTGTCTATTATACTAAGGGGAAGCGAAACGTATTCAACTTTTATTGTTTTCTTCCAGTTGACAAGTCGAGATGCTCTCAAGTCGGACCCCGTTATAACAACGCTCGCGTTTATTGTTGTGATTGTATCTTTATGGGATATCAAGTACTTAACATAATGCAATGCTTGCTGTTCTACAAATCAGGTTTTAGTGGTTATTGTGCTGTGACTGGTTTGTGATTCTCAGGACACGATGTTGTACACTTGTAATGTGTGGATTTGCTGATTTCACCAGAATTTTAAGTGATTTATGAGAAGTGAAAAAATAGACTCCGGTTTTCGTTTTTTCTATTCTAATCTTACAAATGATTATGCTAAATAACTATCTAAATTGATTGCTTTGCGACATCTTTCTTTTTATCACAAACATGTCTCAAGGAAATTGATTCGAATAAAATCTCTTCTGATTATCCGGGCTCAGGAAAATCTCTTGACATAAAAACATATTAACGTGGAAGTTCATTGAGAAAGGGGCGGTCGGGGAAGTTATCCATTTACCGAAAGTTACACTCGTTTTATTTCTTTTGGAGGTCCCGAAGAGCGTCGTCGTTGAGCATCATGGTCCTTTACTCGAGCGTGCTCCTTTCGAACCCTACCGTAAAATAGACGCGAAATGTGATAAATGGAAAACTCTTTTTACTGTCGGGCCCCGGGCACGTTACGTCATGGGTCGGCTCCTCTCGTCCCGTCGCGCCCTCGCTCTCCCTGCCCGTCTTATCAAGTTTTCTTATATCCTAGTTACCGCTCAATTTTGTGAGCTTTATATAAAAAGCTTTCCCTCTGTTCCGTCCCCTATACGAACGAATTGCTTTTAAAATATCGCTGTACGGGCTGCCGACACTTTGAAAGACTAGGTGTAAGTGAAACTATCTACGCCGGATTTATGAAGTGTATCTTATTTTTCACACTGTAAATCCTTGTGCAGGGCATTACGCTGCTTCAAGACGCTGGCACGTCGGATGACAGCGGACGGGCATCGGAGAGGCTCACGGGTAGTTCGGTGGCACCGCGCGATCCCGACTCTTCCCGCGACCGCCTTAGTGACGTAAGTACCTACTCTCGTCACGTCATACGACGCTCTTCCTCTATAAAACTCTGTCCGCTATGCATATCATACATAAACCGTGGTATTCTGAAATGGGAGTAAGTTCAAGCCTCTTCACGACCATAACGAATTAGCTATGCGGGGAAATTTATTAACAAAAGATTTCAACGAACTCCACTTTCATTGTGCTCTCTTATGGCTTACACAAAAGTTTCGTGTTTTTCTTATTTACAAAAAAAAACCTTTTTTTATTTAAAACATATTTAGACTTTCCTTGGCCTTGGATATGTTAGCTCTCTGTTGTAATTTTTATTTTGTTGATATTTCAATAAATAACTCTAATACATTAAATGTGCATGTACCTCCTAACACAAGAAGCTGTGAAACTTTTTTTTTATTTGAATACTGTAAGTTAATGTACAATGTTTAGCTTGTTTCTCGTCTCTCCCATCTCTGCACGCATGTTTTAGGAAGCATTATAATAAATAATATACAATATATTAAAACAGCCTTTTGTAGTAAATCAAAAAGCGACAAAACATTCTGTATTTGAAGATAGCGTAAAAGCAATTTAAATCCGATCTGTATCACTCCGGTTTCCGCGATCAAAGCATAACGCCGCGAATGTAGGGAGAGACGGGACGATCACCACCCCAGTCACTCCACTCATATGTTCGCTTTCTCTCTCCTGCCTACAGGCCAGTAGCCGCTGTAGTTCCGGAAAAGGCTATATCGTGAGTACACTCATTGTTGTCCTTATTTAACGATCAGTTTCTCTCTGGTTCTGGTATGCGCCTCGCACGACCACGTTTACGCTACGCTTGCTGTTTGTTCCGGTTTTAATTACGTAACCAAATCGTGCATGACTTTTACTGATATTTAAAATCAAACTTTCATGCTTACTTCCTAAATCGGACCGTCCCCAATCCTTGCGGTCGTGCTTTCACTGATAATATTTTTTCCGTATTAGTATTCATCGCGACGACGATAAATTAGCAATGATAGCCCGTTGGCTTTACAGATGAGATAGCATACTAAATGTAATGGCTATAATTCTCCATTACTGTGTGCAAATGTATCCAGCTCACGCAACATACATAGAAGCTATTCGATATTCGGCGCGTATCGCAGCTAAATCACGAGATTTGTCGGAGCGGTGCCGAGCCCTACTACATAACATTACCTGCGCCCGCCTGAATACTTCATGCTCCGTATTTATTTGAAATTGTAATATCTCCGGCTGATCCCTTGTTGTTTCCCTCGGCGCGAACTCACCTCGTAAATAACGCGTAACGTATTCGCCGATTTATGTTACGATAATAGTGTCTACTCCCACGAGTATTCAACTTTTTTCAATTTTCTATTTCCATAAACTTGAACGATATTCGTAAGGATTATGCTCCACGAGATTAACTCGATTTTATAACCTGAAGCGCCATTAAAGTTTACGATTGACTTGTTTTAAGTATCTGCAAAACATTGTAGGCCACACATATCTTATATCAGCATATTATAGTAAAGATATTATATAATTTTCATCATTAATATGATTAAATATTTGTTGCATTAGATAATAACTCTTCCCACAGTAACATTGTTTGTATTCAGCTTTATATCAGACGGCGATCTCATAGCATTCGCTTTCATAGATCCATCTACATGTAATATCTAAAGCAATTTATGTTTCGGCTCATTATAATATACCAATTGATTTCTAAGACTGATTTAAATTAAGACTTCATTTTTGTAGCCAGATATCAATTGATGTAGAGTATTTTGCGTAGAAACATTATTAAAGCTTTCGAATCAGTTTCTGAATGATTAATCAATTAATAATCCGTATCTAACTAGTTTGACTGGGAGTTGTAGATATTGTCTGGCATTTGCATGATCGAAGTTACACAATCAAAGTTTTAATTTAGTAGCCTTGGCAGAAATGTATAATTAAGTCATATTTTTCTTGTTTCAGTGTGATAGTGAAGGCGACGACGACAAGGCAAGTACTTTTCATTATTCCACCGGTGTGAACTCGGCAGCTGATGCTATCCAGCGATATTTACGAATCGCGTAAATTAATTAAACCAAGCTCCCGGCTCTTTGAGACTTGGAAAAGTTGAAACAGAGCGCTGGAAATAAATGTCCGTGTAATGTAAGTGGCGAAGTTGCTCGTTCCCGGTTTATTACCCGGCTGACTCGCCTCGCCCGTACTCAGTGATTAATCTCACGGGGCGGGTGTCCTTTGCACCTGTTCGCTAATTGTTTACTTAGGATACTTGATTTAATTGTAACGTTTCAAATCGACCGAAATTACACTTCCGAATTCCCCCTAACCAAATATTATTCGAAACAGTTTAGAGCGAGGGTTAAATAGCAAACGCTTTGTGACTTCGGACTGTACAGTACACGCTCTAGGGGCTTAACTAACTCGTCAACAGGTTGTGAAATGCCAGTCAAAAGCGAGCTGAATCCGAGCTCGGAGCTGAGCGCCCTCTGACGCGTGTCGTCGTGCCAAAGGGCGCTGATTACGCGCCGGTGCTCTGTTCCGTAATTACTAGATTGGCGCAGCCTGCAAGTGCCCATAATTAAATACATTACACCGCGCCTTTGCCGCCGTGCCAGTTCCCGCTACAGACCCCGCAATATCGTACACGCGAGCTCGAATATCATAATAAAATTAACTTTTATTTTTACGACTTCCACGGCTTTCATAATGTTGTTTTAGTGGGGTATTTTGTGTAAACATTTTGCTACGTTTACTGTTAACAAAACAACTCGGGTGCGTTTGTGTGCTGTAATTAATTACCGTAAATTATGTTTAGAACACATTCTAGACTTCATATGATAAATTAGTCTGCTTCTCTCGTGTAGTCATATACATATTTATTGAAACAATATTTTAAACCCCAACATTTTTTTACGATTTGTCTAATATTTCACTATATTACCACATATTTAACACTATTCTTCATATTTGTAGTCTTTGGTGTCTGCGTTGTGTGTTATGTAACAAAGCAGTCCGAACAAAGCCATAGTTAGATATAGATTGACGGAAGCACATAGTACAGAAACCGGCTCTGAAAGCTTTAACTAGTTTGGATAGTAAACTTAGAAGATTGTCAAACAAAAAGCTGGGAAGAGTAGGAAGCCGAGAGGGCGCGGACGCCGGGCGGTCAGACAGCTGTAGCAGTCGTGCAAATCCAGTGCTTTAGTGTGATAGCATTGTTCGGGGCGGCCGCAACCCCGACCCGCGCTCCCCTTAATCTAATTATCTGGCCGCTTCGCTGCCGTCTCGCACCGAAACACCCCACCCTCAATTTCTCTCAATTTTCTCCAACGAGAAAGCTAAGCATAAAAGTATTTTATTAAGCGATCCATCCCTTAAGGTTGAATAGAATCTCGGAATTTAAATGAGTTTCAGATGTCAAGCTTTCACAGCGTAAAAAACTTTTAAATAAGCAATTAACTTTAAATAAATGCAGGGAAAATGCCGTATTTTACATAATATTACGCGATTATGAACAAACTTAATTGTAATTTGTCTTTTATGTCGAGGCTCTTTTTGAATATTTTTTTTTGTATTTTCTAACATAAAAGTATTACGTAGATACAAAATATTAATTATGTACGTTTAAATTTTTTTTTGAAAAATTAAAACTAGACCGTATATTGTATTCAGGAGAGGAGAACAACATTTAGGTTTGTTATCATATTATTTGATTTATCTATTGTAATAACATGAAGGGAGATGATTTGTTTGACTAATTTTAACTTCGATGTTAGCTTTGAAATTACCTATTTATTATCACTTTTCTCCTCAATTAAAGCAATGTACGATATTGACACTAATTGACTTATAATTCAGAAGTAAAATGTATTAGATAACACGCCGATGGAGGAGCAAGTTATATAATTAGTGTTTAAATGATTTATATTTTACCATTAACCATTGAATATATGTACTCTCAAATTAATAAAAAAATACTAACAATTGCGAGGTCCAAAACTTTAACACGCAACGCTGAAGCTAGACTAGCATAAAAAAATTGTTGTATTCTGCTGCTGTCATTTATACATGTTTTTACTTAATTTTATCAAATTAAATAAAAATATTACCTTCCCCTATTGTTTTTAAAGATATCCTGCCCTCCATTATATTACATCACACCAACATCCTATAAAATAAACTCCTACAATCGTCATTGCTCACCCATCATATTAATTGATATTGTAATAATATCCAATGTTTTAATTGTCTCCGAGTAACCATAATCTAATATGAAGTGGAGTGGCAGAATAATGCCGGTAAATGGTTATCTGAGGAGGAAATCAGTGTGATCCCCGGCGGCGGCGCCGGTGTTGTACCGTAGTCGATTAATTAAATTACTGTGGGAGAAGTTCCCGGTAGATAGCTCCGATACGACACGGCGAGCTCCGGCCGAGCCGAGCTGAGTGGCAGACTAGTGTTAGCTACACTCAACTCAACCGTACAGCGCAGTGCCACTAACTCGATCTGATTCCACTTGGGCTATTTGCGCTCCGGGTTCAATTATGCCTCCACTTTGATATGCAAATCCGGTCGCTTTGGCTAATTACGTAGACGCTTCCGTAGTATCGTTTCAAATGTCAACTTACACTGCCTCGCGTACAATTTACCTGCTACTAGCGCATACTCGTGTTCCCGCTAGATTAAACCGGAATGTTTGCTGCTCATTGCATACGCGAAAATGTAAAGTTAATTACAAACTTTATCCGTATGTAAACGTGCAATGTGCAATTTCGGGACATGTACGTGCAGTCGTGTTCAAACAATAAAACTAGATAACCAGGCGACATTTAATACGCGACCAAGTTATGCTGTATTGCTCGTATAAATTAAGCTATTTTCCCGCCTGGCTTTAAGTTGAAAAAACACGGTAATATGATACACCTGACCAAGGAATCTGCTCAAGCTATGTTATTGACTTTGAACAGTAATATCTAACATTTCCATTCACCGCCCAAAGCATTCAAACAACTACCATTTAAAAATATTTCCTGAGAACTTCGATAAAATTTTAAAAAAGGTATCTTCATCGGAATCCGTTCGTCTTTTGACATCAGGCGAGAAAACGATATACATATCATAAACCGTTATATAAATAAATATTGATAGACATTACTCACACAATAAAGATATTATCTAGCTCTAAACTAATCAAATAACATAATAACTAAAAACAAAGCTATGGAAAAAAATCGGTAATTGTATCTTGTTTAAGTAGTAGAGACGCTGAAAACAATTGTTGCATTAATATCTTAGGCGTATTTTGACAGTCAACTGAAAAAAAAAACAAATAAAAATAGAATAGGTATAAAAATACGCCCTATTTCGACATCAAATAATAACGTATGTACCTTTCAATATCACGCACCTATACGTTCAGAAATATTCGATCGGCGTTCCAGAACAAAGGATAAACTATATGTATGTGCATAACAGAACAAAGGGTTTCAACTAGTCGTATTGTTTCAGATATCATAATGTTAAGAATCTTTTAACAACGTCATTTACTTTGATTCTTAATATTAGACACAGTGAAATATGTACCTAAGTAAAACAGGATATCAAATTTGAATAATCATAATGGTCACAATTCATCCTAATGAAGCACACACGACAGATTAATATGGTCATTATTTTTCTCATTCATACTACATCACAGAAGCAATATAAATTGTCATTCGCGCTCGTTTCAATTTAACGAGAGTAATTTAAATTGCGGTCACAAATTAAAGCGTGATCCGGCTTATTAATGGTTATATAGCGGATTATTACTATTTAATGCTGTTTAATTTATGATGTAAGCCCGCCAGTAGGCAGAGGTAGGGGCGGGTCGCTTCTACTCGATTTGATCGACCTCGATGAAAGTGGAAGGCTTTGTTTCGATAGAGTTGCGAGATATTTCATAATCCCTAAAGCTTATTGTATCGATTGTTCATTTTACTAAGACGTTTTGTATAACCCTTTATATTGAGTCGCTTTGGAAAGCTTAGTATTTTGCGTGTATTAATTATAATGATACGCTATCTACATAGCTATTTAAATCTATTATAGGCTCTCTCCTGTTCGATTGTCTAACCTAACGCATTTTACTTACAATCTTGATGTTTATGATATATCTATGTACATATTAAAACTAATCTTAACTTAATGACTATCTTCATTAGGATAAGCCAATCTGGTAATAAAATCGTATATTTTTTTAAACATTAACACCTTGTTTGTTGTTTAGGAAAAAATAGAAGCATCCTACTTCTGTAGATCGTTGAATATTCCTAAAATGTAAATCTGAAAATAAATATAGCAACCTAAAAATGTGACACGTTTTCCCATTCACGAAATCAACTTACTTTTTCCCACACTCTTTCCGGAATTACGCGATACCTAAAACATAATATTTACGCTCATAAAACTCTCATGCTATCGTAAATGTTAACAGCCGAGAGGGTATATTTAGTAAAGATAATGCTGTACCTGTTTATCGATATGTTTGATGGCTCCCGAGCCGAGGAGGCACAATCTGCGGGCGCCGAGATCCGCCGGGGAGCTTCGCGCCACATTAATAAGCTCATGAATACTGATCGTACGCCACGCTGATTCTATCAACACCGCCGGCCTCGCCTAACTTTGAATTACATATCCAATAGGACCTATTCTGAAAGCATAACTTAAATTTAAAATCTAATTCGTTAACATTGAAGTCATTCGCAAATAGACTATATTTACCGTGATAAATTGACTTAACGTGCCTCTATTGTTTATGGAGACGTATGTTTTCGTTTTCTTTTGTTTGGTTTATTATACTTTCAAGACTTCTTGAAACGCTGATATTATCTATAAGTAAAAAAACGCCATGATGAGACTAGCTCAGGGCAATTTAGTCGGTGGAAAGATTAGATTGTGGAAACTTGAGATCACTAAAAGGATGAAAAAGTGGGTACTTCGACCAGCGGTTGAACAGCTAAGCTAACATAAAAATTGTGAATATCGTTATGTTATTTTGAATTATTAAGAAATAAAGAAAAAGTTATTTAAAAGCAAAATTTTGTTAGTATTATTTCTTCTTCAAAATTAAAAACTCGTATTTGCGATAATCGTAGAGCACAAGAGAAGTAATTAGTTTTTTCTTTCAAATTAACTACTAGCTCACCTCGACTGCGGGAAGTAAAAGAAATGAATAAAATATTTTGGAGTGTGCAGTGAAGCACTCGCCACTTGGCGGAATTTACCTTACGCAAACCTACCTCTGTTAATTGAAAGAGCTTCTTTCGTTCGGTGTAATATTTCATGGCACGAAGTCGCCCGAGAAGTTTGAGTGTAAAACGATCCCAGCCAGGCGCACACAAGATCTCTTTAGCTTTCCCACGACGCCGGGCCGCTTACGACTTTTCATAAATACCCCGCTAAGAAGCAACAAGAAAATAATTCAATCTACTCCACGGAATCGGAATATAAATTTGTTTTCAACATTATCTTAATCGCTACTCCTATTTTATCATCTTTCATCGTTGGCTTATTTCTAAGAATTCTTTTCGTTTTCATTTCCTTTGAATGAAAAATACCTTTAGGAAAGCGTTTTATAAATCAGCAATTACCGGAGAAGTTTCCCCAGATTGCCTTTTTATTAAAATTCTTTTATAACCTTGAATTGTAGAAATAATATTTTTACGAATATTCGGAGTGTGTACCTACGCGGGGTGTAATCGTGCGATAAACGTTTCGGCGTTAGCAGAATGGCCGGTAAGAGGTTGTAATAATTAGCTTCGAGTCGCGGGACCGAGGGAGGTCGGCCGGGTGTGAACCGGGTACGGGCTACAGTCGCTCGCTCGGCAATAAATCGGCCGCACCCACGACGCGGTGGTGCGGCACGCGAGATAAGCCACCGCAACACCATTAACTAACTACAATGTCACAGCTCCGACGATCAGCTGCATACAACCCCGCATCGCGCCACACCGCCCGCACGCCTACAACATGCTTTATGACTCCCATCACCCCATTACTTTTAATTCATCAACTCTCAGTTTTATCCGCTTCTCCATCGTCACTACTCTACCGAATGTTATTAAGTGCCACCGAATTCGTAATATGGAACATAACTACGAGATTAACATAATGTTCCTAGAATGTTCTACTTTTGTCTTGTAAACGAGCATAAAGTGAAAGAACAAATTGCGAGTTTCCCCAGTATTTTCCTCGCTCGGAAAAATATATGTTTTATTAAAGCTCGGCATTTCCGAGAGCGAAGCAACCCTCAGGCGGGGTGGCGGCGGGCGGCCGGGGTGGTGCGGCGGCGCGCCACTGTATAACAGACAGTAGAGGGATATAAAACATATTTACGCGCCTATAAAGTACTCTCGTACGCTCGCTCTCCACCATTTTCTTTTGTTCCTCGCTCGCAGCCAATGATAATGCTTTCTCCCGTTCGGTTAAACTTATTTCTCTGCCGTCTTATCTGGCTTTTCTTCGGCACTTTTATTTATAACCGGAGTGGTGAAACGTGAAGTAAACGATTCTCGTATCGGCTTGCCTTTTGACATACGTTGTATTGTGTGGTTCGGATCTCGCTACCTTTTTGCTCGTAAAATTGAATCGAGCGCATAATAAATCTGTTTTATCAAGCGTGTATTTTTTCTAATACCGCACCTACTTGTGTTTTTTTTTGTTCTGTTTGTCATTTGCTGCTATTTCCGGGAACACTCATTCGTACTGTACATACGGAGACCTTCTCACACTTTACGAGTAATTTCGCAATCTTTCAAAATGTATTTAATATACTACTTATCCTATTACCCAGTTAACTAACGTACTAAGGAGAATGATAGGAGATTAAACCTTTAATCGCTTTTAACTGGTTCTATAAAACGTCAAATCATCGTAGCGTTAAAGTAGATATCTACACTACACACTTTGAATCGCATTCTATTAAAGTCAGCCAACAGAAAGTGGAGGACGTACTCGACGCTATTCAGAACGAGTAGGACGGAAGCCAGAGCGTTAACAGCAAAGCGAGTAGCGTCTTAATCTTGCGCGACAGTACGGCTCAGAGCAAAAACCCCTTGCGTAGGTGAGAGGGTGTAATAACAAGAGTCTTTCCTCCCTCACTTCTCCCTTCGTTCGCCTCGGGCTTAGCCGGTTGAAAACTTCTACAGAGATTCGCGTTACTCCGTCCTATTCGACTCGACTCTAACAGTCTTGACTGGCGTAAGACCTAACCGGAACGATGTAAACCGAACCTTAAGTACGCCGCTTACGACTACTACAATTCAAGCTTTTGTTACCGAACCGGAACGGTTATTTGTATCGTTATATAAATGTTTACTATCTGTTATTGGCCTCGATGCGAATTCTTTCAATTACTCGGGAATAGTTACTGTTATTCTGTCGCGGAAAATGTTTCTTTATTTTCTGTTTTTCGAGCGAGTAAAGGAAAAATCTTCGGGAAAGTAAAAACATTGTTGCCACTTTCTGGTTGCCGTATGTGACAAAGAGGCGTCCTCAAAGGGTCGTAATTATCCGTAGGCAGGCGAGTGTTAGCGCTCGACGCCGAGGTCGAGATATCTCTCAACGGATCAGCGGCTTACTCTGGATGCACTCTGCGATTCCGTTTGTCACTGCACCCGGCTGTGGCCGGAGCTCTCGCTCTGATAAACGCATGTCAACGTGCTTTGAATGCGGAGCGCATTTAACTACTGTAAGGCTGCCGAGTGCCGACAAGCTCACTTCCACGCTTCTGCATTATTCCCAACCCCACGTACTGTGCAGTCTGCACTCCTGTGATCTATGAATCTAACATCCGTCACGAGCAAACCTCGGATCTTAGATTACCTACGATTACCTACGAATATCGCCGACGTTCTCCGTATCGTGTTTAATTACTGAACCGATAAAAGCGGTATTACATTAGGCGGCCATTTGTCACTATCAGGTATTTATGTATCAATTATTATAATCCGTGTTTTCAATATTGTCGCTTATCTTATTTCCATTGACCCTTATCGCATTCATCAGCTTTTCTGACAATCGTTAATTTACTGACATGTTGTAGTTATAAAAACAAAAATTAAATGAAAATGTGAAAAAAGGGTTTAAAATTATCATTTAAGTACAGCTTATTAAATTTAAGTAAAATGTGCCTTCTAATAGTTTCCTGTGACATTCCGAAGATAAGAATTACTAGACACTATTTATGAATTGCATAAAATTCACGACCTCTTACAATTATTAAATAAAATTAAACCTAAAAAAATTTAACCTGAAAATCACAAAGTTAATAACAATATGTAATACGCAGAAAGCAGAAATGGTAACATTTCTTTATTTGAAACTTTGACCCGTAATATTTATTTGTAGTTAAACCAAACTATTTGCCGCTTGCAATATGCACGGTAGTGAGTCTATTTCCACCGAACCGTGACACGAGGACACGGTGCAGATAAGCCGGGCCGGCTGTTTACACGCCGTGCGCAGACCGGGCCGTAATTACCCCGCCGCAAACTTCGCCGGGGCTCTGCTCGCCGACACCCTAACACAATCTGTCGCGCTGACCCTCCGTCAACAAACAACCTTGATGCGTGTAGATCGATGTATCGCTAACCATACATTTGACTCACAGATTTTAAACGTTTAACTGATGTTTAATCCTGATACGAACATTTTGTAACGATACAGAAACTGACTTAGCTTACCGATCAAAAGCCCAGACCTCACGTATGTCTCATTCCACCTGGTCTTTTCATTGGAATCTGGGGTCACCCCAATAACTTTTTTAAAGTACGCGCGCGACTGTTGTACTACTCTGTGTAAAAAGTATCGGGAATATGTCAATAAAAAGGCCCGTGTAAAAAGAGGTCGTTCTAATTTTTTTTTATTGCATGTTGGTAGCACTGTACTGATTTAGTGCGCAAAGTTTGAGCGGGATCTGTCATTTAATTTGTTTTAAACTACACTTTTTGTTGGTCATAGTTTTGAGTTCTCGGCGATTTTTACAATGGAAAATATTGTTGGGAAATACCTGAAATACGTTGTAGTGTAATAATTGTTGTAGTGGTAGGACTCTTGGCAGAGTCCGCCTGGGGAAGTACCACACCTTTGCCAGTTATTCTACCGCCAAGCAGTAATGTACTAACATTACTGTGTTCCGGTTTGTAGGGCAATGTTTCCAGAGAAATTACAGGGCTTAGAGATATAAGATTTTAGATCTCTGGGTGACGAGCGCAGTGCAGTGCTAGGTAATGATTTGGACTCTTCATGTTCCAATAGCTGCGTGTCACTGTGGTGTTATGTGTCAGGCATGTTGCTTACCATCAGGCACATGTCCTGATCGTCTCGTCACTCTTTATTTAAAAAAAAAACTTACTAATTTGAGTCTTAATTGAACCACTAATACAATAATAAAATCGAATTTTTAACGTTAAATTATCAGTTAAATCTAACAAAAAAAATATCGTAAAAATATAGTATATGTATAACACACAATGTAGGTAAACTGGTAAACAGCTACTTTTAATCTAACAAACAAAAATATTTTTATTTTTACACAACACAATGCCGGGAAACACCTTTGTATTTAATTTATTATCTGACATAAAAAAATCTTAACTAATTTTTACAAAACTAAACTATGTGGGTAATCAAATAATACAACTACAGTAACTTAACTTACGTAACGTCATACTAGAGGTATAGTCGTGATGTTGATACATCATCAAATTTTAATGTTAGTTACATTTTGTCTATTTAATTTGAATATAATGTTGCACTCAGTATAATGCTAAATCAGCTGAAAATATATGAGTGCTAATATTTTTCATAAATATCGAGATTTGAACCATGTGTAGAATAAAATATATTAAATTCGTACGTTTTAGTAGAATCACTACAATAAAATTATAACTTAATAATCGAACGACTGTCATCTTATTTGATTACATAAGTATGTGTATGTGGTTTGCACAATTTATAAATAAAAAATAATCATAAATAAAATAAAAAACTACTTATATAAATAGCTTAGTAATTTACACTTATATCTTTTCATGTAAAGTGCTTAACAGTAAGTACCTATTTAACAAGTATCACTGGATGGGAACATGATCTAATCGCTAAGCAGGTGTAAGTGCAAAGTTGTAGGTCTCGAAGGCGCCGTTTCTTGCTGATTACTCCGCGTCTTCCTAATGACTTTTAGTTCCGATCGCTATCTCATGCACATAAGTAACATCACGTTGTCTGCCACAAACGAGCTTCAATTTAAACTTTCTTCCGATTACTGGCTTCTATGAAACATAATCGTCCCTCCGTGATTTAAAAAGTTTGTAGACCACATTTATTATCTTATTTATTCCTGGTTGAGAACATCAATTACTAGAGCCTATATAACGTACCGTTCTTATCATTACTGTATTTACCATAAACTTACAAAGTATAAAAGTAATGTAGTTTCGTTGTTTTAAAGTCATATTATATCAAGTATCACGACCATAGCGAGAGCATCCGTTCGAGAAAGATAAGACTTTTAACGGTTCAAGTTTCAGCGGTCGTTATTTCTGTCGTAAATTGTCGTAGATCGTTAGTGGCGTACGCTAGAAAGCGAGGTAAACAAACACGCGACGACAATGTGTTAAAACGGCAGAATCCGCCGGCACACTCACTCCATCGTGACTACAACCATTAATAATTCGCCAACTTCGCGACAACAGCCAATTTATACATTCCGTCTGGAGCGAAATTCAGGGGAATTATTATAAAGTAATCTAAGTTAGACGACCCGAACTCCGACGAGGGGGTTGACAGGTGTTTAAATATACCTTAACCGCTTCCCTGCTCCTCTTAGATATTCAACGTATACTACATTCAAGTCGAAGTAATTCGAGCGTGCGGTTACACGAGCTTTTGGAGCTTACCCATTTATAGGTTGCTTGTTATGGAGACACTAACTGAATAGATATTTGCAACTTGCCTTTGCCTCGGTTATGTAATGCCATTGATACGAGTTTTGTGTCACGATAAAATATTCTAAGATGCTCTATTAAATGTGATATTCTTGGGTATGTGTTGACAGCTGCTCACACTTATGAGTATAACAACTGATTCTATTGTAGAACTAATAAAGTCAAATGGCATTTAGTACGGCATAATGTCATAAGCTTATGCTAAAAAGATTTTATATTTCACTATCAGCGCCCCGCGGTTTCACCCGCTTAGTTCCCTTTCCCGTTATTTTCCCGGGATAAAAAGTAGCCTATGTTACTTCTAAAACCTACAAAAACATGTGTACTACATCATGCAACGGATGATCGGTAAAGTTGATTTCGCGTTAAAGGGTAAACAACAAACTTACATTCCTATTTATAATATTATAGGATATATAAGATTAAGATTGTTTTCGACGTATTCAATTACAAGTTATCGACGTAGCTTTCGATAAACAGATCTCATGATGATTAATTATTAAAAAAATTAAAATGACCGCATAAAAGGATTACTCTAATTCAATTTAAATTTAAAACGTATAAAGAGATTAAAATGGTGGTTTAATGTGTAGGAGAGCAAGCAGAACCGGTCGTGGCGGCGAGGTCGCTCATGTAACATCGCCGGTGAACATCTCGCGAGATCATTTAAGGTTTTTGTCCTCGTCCCCGTGTTTATCTTTTTACAGCCCTGTTATTGAACCGGGCCCATATCGGTTACTTCGCCACCGACTGTGTCGAATTATCTAGTGCCACTTTCTTCTACACCTCCAATCCACTAATCTTAATTAATCGGATACGACGACCAGATTCCGTCTCAGCGCTTGCCCATTTATCTCTCGGTGTTATCGCTTGATAGAATTGTCGCACTAACTCAATCCTAACTCGGAACACTATGGAAATAACGTCGACTTATCTCTGAATTAACATTGTATCGGTAACTCAATTCGTGAGCTGCACCCACGACGTTGGACACCGCTAATTGCATAGATAAGCGGCGAATATGTTACAAATCGTGCTTCTAAAAACTTTTAACTGCGTTCAATTTAGCTACAAAGAAGGCGCTAAGTTACATTGAGCATTTTTACTCGCTGCCGGGTCATAAATAACTTTCGTTATCGACGCCGACACGCCGCTATCTTCCCCATCTAATCCGGCGCCCACGCCTTGGGCCACGACCACCGTTTAAAGTAATTTGTCCTCGGAAAAACATTAATCCGCCACATCATTACCGAATCTTGATTGATATCTCTTTTCTATTAAAACACAATTAGCCCGTGAGCATTTCGTTTGTAAACCGCTTATAAATAAGTTTACGACACAATAACGTATAAGATGGGAGATCATTATTATTTATATGGATCCTAAAGTAGTGCTCGACAGCGCTTTAGCGTTCTTGTCGGATTATTTCCCTCTTTACGCGAGCGAGCGGGATGCGTCCACCACTTTGTTGTTTTATACTTCGTCTCGGAGCGACTTTATGCATCGCCTCATTGCTCTTCGCCGTTTCGCTTAGTTTCCCCTCTCTATTTTCAACTCACGTTACTATGTAAATTTATTTTGAAGCTGGCTATCTGCTGGCAGCTTTATACGTCGCTGCTTTACTCGTTTCTCCATGTTTTACTAACACTTTGTTATGTAGACGTTAGAAAGCTAGTTGCATTGCATTGGCTAACGATTGAACTAAGTTAAGAACTTAAGAGTACTACGGTAAAAAACTTTGGGAAATGTATAATCCACTTTCTAAATTTTATAAATAGTTAGCACTAGAGCTGTTAATGTACGTTATCAATTGTATTTACCATAAAATGTTATTAACATGTCTGAGAAATATCATGGCAACTGATATGGGCTTCATTGTTTTACTGTTGTAAAACTAAATAAAAGTGGTCAAGTGCGAGTCGGGCTCGCCCATGAAGGCTTCCGTAGCAGCAAGTAACATAATACAAAAGTTCTTGTACTTCGTTGTTACTTTAATCAGTGTTTTAACAATACTCAATTTATGACGTATTCAAATAAAACTACTTACTAAATATCATTCAAACCAATTTTCCTTGATAGTTTACATGGTAATGTACATCATACACTTTTTTATTTTCGTCATTCTCTTATTTTAGAAGTTACAGGGGGGGGACACTTTTTACCACTTTGGAAGTGGGACTCTTCAGCAACTATTCAGTTTAGACAAAAAATATTATGTTAGAAACCTCAGTATCATTTTTGATGACCTATCCATGGATATCCCACACGTTTGGTTTTGATCAACAAAAAATTTTGAGTTTCATTTCTAGTATGGGACACCCCTAAAAATTTTTGTATTTTTCTATTTTTTTTTGTATCAAAATCTTAATGCGGTTCACAGATTACACCTATTTGCCAAGTTTTAATATTATAGCTCTTATAGTTTCGGATAAAAGTGGCTGTGACATACGGACGGACAGACAGACGTGACGAAACTATAAGGATCCCGTATTTTAACATTTGGCTACGGAACCCTAAAAAGAAAGCCCATATTTAATTTGTTTTACAAAATTTGTTAAAAGAAGCTTTCATAAAAAGTTTTCAGACAATACACTGAAAAAGATTGCACGTTCGATAAACAAATATCAACTTTATCTTATATTTGTAAAATTTTAATAATGCAGGCAAAACTGCAAACTTTGCTTAATTTTACTTGTGACCAGGAAGATAAAACTTAAGTACTTGTTCTGAAGGTAAATGCGGACATTTTAGGTCTGTGCTATCTATTTTTAAACATAACTTTATCAATTTGCATGTTGGTAAGAGAGCTTACCAACATGCAAGTTGATAATCGAACGTGAACGGATTTGATAAAATAACATTCAAATCACGAACATAAAGAGTGAAAGCCAATTAAGATAAGATTTGGATAAACAGACTATAAATCATGTTAACTGTACAATTTGTTAGAGCATTCGAGTACAAAGAACGGGCATTGCTAAAAACGTAATAATATAAGCCGCCCACAACACGAGCTCTGCCGCCCGCCCGCGCCCACCGTCGACAAACGCTCTGAAACAAACTACATTTTTATACGGAGAGCAAACAAAATGAGTTAGCGGTGCCGCCGTCGAGCTTTTCCTCCTATTCGGGCGAGCTTGAAAATTCGCTTTAATACCTTTGTTTTACAGCGCTTTACAGGTCTTGTGTTGCGTGGAAATATTTTCAAAGTTTACTCGACATGAGAATATTCCGCACTCCACCATCAACCTTTTCAACAATTTTTGCTTCAATATATTAAATCTGTGTTGTTTCCGCATCGAATCCCTCTTTAATGCTCGAGGGGAATCGCAGTATTATGCAAAACGGTCGTTACGATAACTCAAATCTCAAAAGCTTTATTTTCATATCATCCCTCCGGTCACGTCACGCTGTCACGAGCTTAAGTTTTTTTTTTATAACATCGGCTTCCATTATTCTTTGCTTCATTCAAAGCAACACAAAAGAAATGAGAGATGTTTATTCTTACACCGTTTCCCCGGCGTATATTGAAAAGGTAAAAAAATAATCGTCTTCATTCAGCTTCAATATTCTTTAATAGGTAAGCACTTTTAATTAATAAAACAGTGTTGTAACTTTTAACAGAAGCATTAAAACCCGTTTAATCAGTTTGGCGAGTGTTGAAGGTATGATCACTCTTTGTGGAATTAAATAAAATGATAGAATCTCCCGGTTGAGTTTATTCATTACATCCCGCCGCGGGCGGCGGCGGTGGGGCGCCCACCCTCGGCCCTACTCGCTTTATGGATATAACCTCGACAAAATACCCCTAAAATTGCACTGTTTTTATTACGTTCTCTCTTTATCTCTTTGGTTTGTTGCTCCTTTTTACGAAGTTATTATTTTATTAGCGAATAGGGCAAGTAATAGACACGAAAGCTTAAAAAATACTCTTTAGATTTATCAATAAAATACACGACTAAACCACTGTTTACTAAACCATGTAAAACATTAATTTGTTTACAACAAAAATGCAATTGATCACACTTTTATTTCATTATATCATTAATAATACTTTGTTTCTGATGTGCATTTTTTAATAATTCTGTCTGATGACAATTTTTTTATGTGTAAACTGACGCACAAGACAAGAATAGGAGACGTTCAATATCAAGGCTCACTCATTTAAATGGCGAACTAACAAATATATTTACAGCCTCTTCGCCGTTAAAACAAACATGATGTAAATCCTTGTTTGAAAAGGCACTATCATTAAGTTATTATTTTATAATGTAGTTTAATATATTGTAAATGAATTGTATTTTCTATAGATTAACGATTTACTAGCTAAGGTTAAAAGTTGTGTAACGAGTAGCAGGCGAAAGAGCGAAGTTTAAAATTGTACGATTGATAAAATGACTACCGGCAAGTCGCGTCTACGCCAGCGCCTGCGCACAGCTTCGTAATTAATTACATGTTTATTGTCTCGACGGAGTCTCCGTCTCAATGAGTAAAATTACGCTAGCAGTGTACCGTTGCATAAACTTGAACATACATCCAAGCCACAGTTACCATACCCACGTAGGTATGCTGAAATCTAAAATCTGCTAAACCATTTTCTACCAACTATCATAATATAGGTAAATACGAAAAAAATGTAAAAATACAACTTACACATGGTAAACTTACCTACTACAGCTTGTAAATACTTGAATTGATTTTAATTTTTTTACATGAATCACAATTTTTCATTCATACTTTAACATACCCATTAAACGTTCCAACTGATCTGACCGTCGATGACACATTGAAATATCTTGTGTGATTTTTCTGTATCATTAAATGAAAACATTGTTTAGATGCCAAATAGTTGGCGGAGAGCGATAAAACAAAGCGGCTGGCAAAGGACCAAGTCGACACGAATGGATGGGCGCGCGATTTGCGACGGGAACTGTACATGCACTGAGCGCTGGTTAAAATACTCTTAGCTCACAATCCCGACAGTAATGCCTGCGTAGCGACGCCGCGTCAGTACTGTCGGCAACTATGCACCGTGCTTAGATTTGCACGGGTACATTTTAAATGGAGCCGCCAGATCGCAATTACACTCCCTTTGAGCTAGCGGGATGCGTTATGTATGACATTCAATTCAATTTGGCACACAAAGCCAGCGTCGAAATTCTCATTTCTCTTTGCTTGGAACCTCTTATGCAACAATGCTTTGTTTGTTAAACAGGAAACTTTAACAGATCTGGTTTGTCTGAAAAGCTTCGAAATATAGGTAAATAAACTTAAGATCTTCATATTTTTTTACGCGTAATTCAACTAATCTCACGCTTATCTCTGCTTTATCTTTATCCCCTCGATATGTATTACAAAGCCTGCACTTTTATCTTACATTTTAAAAGCAGATTCAAAACCGTGTTCTCTCGAAATACACGATTGCTAATTCACTAAATGAAATGGAATCGCGCACTCAAAGCTTTTATCCACTGCAGTGCAATGCTCGTTGACACAACACTTTAGTAATGTTACGGATTTACATTTGATGGTCGCTATAAAAAGCTATTGTGCGAGAGATAGATCGCGTGTCGGTGTGTTGTGACCGAGAATTCGTCCGTAGAGTGATATCGGACGTTGGCAACGCGCGAGTGCGCCGGAATGTCGGGCGCGTCCACCTGGACGAACATGCCGTGTGTGTATCACCACCTCGCCTTTGAAGTCCCACCAGCCACAATCCCACCGCATACCCACCACGCTTACCTTTCATTCTACTAGGAATCCAATTAACCCACATAATTACACATTACCGCTAATTGTTTTAGTCTCATCTCTCATCTTATTCTCATAATAAATCGATATTTAATTGCAGATGTATTAATACTTAATATTGATCTCGTGAGCCATTTATAAACGCCCTATTGTGCCGCATAAATCAAGCTTGTCTTCTCTGCGTGTTTGTTTTGTAAATTAATCGTACCCGTTGTAATATTGAGATTAACTCCAACCGAGAGCAAAATTTTATGATTAATTGAAATTGACTCGCCGGTTTTATCGAACTTATTGCCAATAAATTTTAAATGTAAATGTTGGAAAACATTTGTTTTGTAAATGTATTGGCTAATCGTGTCGCAATCTATGAATATTAATTGATTATAGTATCTTGATGTAGGACGCCGTAAAAGGTTATAATGGCGAAGAATTAATTATATCAATCGTTTGGTAGATTGATGGCATTAACGGCATAAAATCCTCACAAAAAACCCGTCAGATCAGTGATATGTTTGTTATTTTTTATATTCATTGTAATTTTATGTTTCTACGTATGTTATAAAAAGCACCGTAAGCAAAATTATGTTATGTGACTCATTTGACTCTCACGTATTATTATGTAAAAATGTGTTTATGTTAATGTAACGTTTCTAACGAATATCGGGATTACGCTAATCTCTTAGTTATACGTACGTATCGTTTGTACATTTTATATGTGGGGTTAAGTCGCAGTTAATTAATTTAAGCCGAGAGAGGTGAGGCTCGATTAGCGGAATAAATTGTGCTTGCGGCGAGCGCAATCCCCGCGCAGTAAACAGCGCCGACAACAAAGGCACTCCGGGAGCCGAGCCGAGCCGGGAGCGCCTTGCCGAGCTTAATGCTTACTCATTATTTATTCACATCTATAACGAGATTGTCAGTGCTCCCCGTGTCTACCTCCGCTCGCTCCCTGCCCGCTTTATTTGTCTCTACTTGTACCGTCGTCGCTCGTCGCGTCGACGCCAAATTATTTACCCCCGGTCGCTCTTTTTGCTCAGATTATTTTCTTTTCCGCCGAGTTATAAAGCTATTACCGTCTCCTTTTAAGTTCTCCGGCTTGAAATTTACTCGTTTCGCGAACGCAAAGTAACTCCACCGATATGGTTTTATTGAAATACATTTTCCCGTCGAACGTCTGTTTTATTTGCATACATATATTGATACGAGTATCTTCTGAATACTCGATTCGATATGCGACCGCGTTCAAACAATATGGGTACTTGCTGATATAACGTTCAATATTTGTGAAATATGTTTTCCATGAATAATACCTTTGTTATTCTAGAGTCGCTTTAAAATATAAAACTGTATCAACAATGCAAACATATTTTCGAAAACTTAACCCATCTGAAAATTATGCTTGAGTTCTTTCCCCGAGAAGCCATGCTATATATGCGCGTCGCTAATTCTATCATTTTGTATAATACACCTTCGCGTCACACATTTTTCATGTACCTATTCTATTTTGAAACATGATCGCCTTTCTCCAGAACGAGAACAATATCTTCATAAATGAAACAAGTGTTGGTATTTTTTATTGAGTTAGATGTGTAGTGTAGATCTTAATTTTTATTGTGATTTAGTTTAATGATAGTGGTCGATTTTAAAAATGTATTATGCAATAGACTTATACATGACATCTTAAACTCTGATAAAATCATTAGGATCACTTAAAAGGAATAAAACTTAAGGGCAAACGTAATAAATGTAAATGAACACATATTCACAAAAAACATATTTTCTAAACAATTAACGTACTCAAACGTCAACGTTCAAAACTACAAAACATAAGATATATAAATAATTAAATAAACACTTTACATACAATTCATAAAACTAAAAAAACACGACATTGCAAGTATGCATAAACTAAAGAGCACTTACGATATAATTATAATAACACAACCGTACCGAAAAGTCGTGGAAAGTAATATTGTACTAAAGAAATTTTATTCAAAAGATATGAGAGCTGTGGAGCACTTGCAAACGGCTAGATAATACCATCAGATACTCAGCGTGCTCGTTGAAAATTTTATGTCGCCTCTCGGTGCATCCTTCGCTGCATTTCAGCTTCGCATTTGTGATTCCGCGCCCCTCTAGTGTTTTCAGTACTGTCATACTTTGTAACATTTATGTACATATTTATAATACTTGTCTAACGGCAAGCAACCAAACCTCTAGAATATTTAAACGTCAAATTTACGATTACTCTTTTTTTTTCTCATATATATCAAACAGGAACCAAGTATTTTAAAATTTCGGCCAACATCATAAAAAAACAACGACAGCGGTTTCACTCGCGTGGTTCCCGATCCTGCAAATTTTCCGGAATAATAAATTAATATCATAAAGTGTTTATTCTCGTCTACTTCATCGTATAATTGAATGTTATTTCATATCTCATAACACAATAATGAACGCTATTATTTGCAAGAAATCAATAACAAAAACTCCAGTCTAAATATTCACAGTACCTCATATCAAGTTATCAAACTTCTATTCAATCACGTTTCAGTTTCAATGTCAGTATTTTCTTTGTCTATTCAATTAAATCGGCAAACAAAGCTTCAATAACATGTAAAGCTAAGCTACCACCTGCGCTCCAATACCGGGGGTTGCACAAAATAAGAGGGTAGTATCTATTCTAACAGAGTTTTTATTGTAGCCTGTACCACACGTTGTGCGAGATTACTCCGGCTTTAGAGAAATCCGGAGCACCGAGCAACCCTTTGTGCTTTCGACGCTCTCTCCGTTTTTCCGCCTTCCCTCGTTTCGCCTTCACAAATACAGATTGCGATTCCTACACCGCGAAACGACACCGCAATTTTAAATCTCCTTCCTAAAGAAGATCTTTAAATGCGGACTTGAAACTGTTCTTTTAGGCATTTCAACTGTTTCAGATATTAATGTGAATTTCAAGTATCTATTGGATACAGTCGATTAACATTTATTACATGTGTGCACTGTGGAGTCTAACTTAAGTAACATCTCTGATTTTGCTGATTGTGTTGTAGTCTTCCATGACATGTCTTTGTGCTTGATTCACGTCTAACGTGTGTTGCAGTTGAGACGAGACAAGTTTCGCTTGTCCTCATTAGAATTCCGGGTATGCAGTCGCCAGTCATATGCGCATTTGTATGTGTTGTGTGTTACTCGCCGTCTCGCTTTGTTATATACGTCCTCGTCCGTTATCTAGCAACACTTTCAAATTTTTAGGCTTTCTCTTTCAAGACATTTATAACAGCCGTTCTCCTGACACTGCCTATTAGGAATTCATGATTTGCAACAAAACATATAAATCTAACTTTAAAATGGCCTCTGACATTTACACACAAATGTAATGACATTTGAACACGCACAAAAAAAACACAGATACGCAGAGTATCAAAACCAATTTACACAAAAAATACAGTTTATACAAAAATGTGTACGATACAAAAACGCAATCCAACAATACATTTACCACAAATTGAATGAGGCTCGAAATAAATCCTGCGGTCGTTGTCTGACTCCCAATACCTCCCGCACCCGTCCGTGTCTCTCACCCCTGTTTGTCGTTGTTCGCGTTTCATTGGACCAAAAAATACCCACATGTTCATGCCGTGCGTACATAACTTATTTTACTGCCTTAATCCCGACTCCCACGCGGATACACAGTTTTTACAAGAAAAATATCCTTTGCGAATCCCTGTTTCGAGTAAAGCCCAAAAATACTTCGCATTACTTTATACGTTCCGTGAATAAGGTGAACCGTATAATTTTAATCGTTCCCCGATGGTTATCGAGGGTTGTTTTCTCTCCCTCATTAGAGACGGAGGATAAACCTCCGGATCCAAGGGTCGAGCGTCATAAACCGAGCACTCTAGTGTATCGTAAGTGTTAATTACTTTTGTCACTTCGCCGGCGGGCGGTTAACAAATCTCGTCGTTACATAATTTCGCTGCTGAGTACTGTAATTTACGTCGACTGACGCAACATTGTTTGTACAATAAATTATTATGCCTTGGAGCGTTCTTAACGGGCGGCTAAATCGATAAGCGTCGTTTTTATAGCACCATTAACAGGCTGCGCGGAGGGGCGAGCAATTTCAATCTGCGTAATCAACACCGTATCGCCAACAAAACCTTATTGCTGGTAATATTCTTAAAAATGTGTCGAGATCCGCGCGACTCCGAGACCGCGGCTTTATGCCACTATCTTTATGACGTTGTAATAAAACAATCATTGCAGACATAAGACTTGATACTAACTAGCCTGCACACTTGTTTGTAAAATATAAAAGTGGATTGTCATGATGACGAACGAGTAATATTAGTTTTATCAATTTACAGTAAGTATTGAACAGTAATAAAATTGCCGAGTTTTTAAGCATTTTATGATAATCTGTGAAATAGTTTTAAAATGCTCTCGTTTTTATTGCTGCTGAAAATGGGGAAGCGAGCGGAAAAAATAAACACCGCGTTGCTGTCGCGAGCGAGCGAATTTCCGGCTCGGTGCCGTCCGGGACGTTTCAATTTTACAAAATACTAACTTTTACCTTATGCCAACGCGCGCAGCTCGCAACAATCGCCTGACGTCGATTTATGAACGATTATAATCATTTGCGATAAAACGTGAATAATTGTTCTGATGGAAAGAGCAATTTCGCTACTCTACTGTTGCGGTGTTTTTTAGACGGCTCGTGTAATAAATAATGCAAATACATACAATTCAAACAACTACAACGTTTATGTAAATGCTAATAATAACTTAAACAGCGTCTAATTAACGACCAATCGTGAGAACTTGTAACTTTATTGACCTTTGGATTGATTCGATGTATGTACTACTAATATGATTTTATAACATGCCACTTCACTAAGACGTTGATATAATTTTCCGGTGAGTAGAATAAATATTGAAGTAATGCAATATTTTGTACATTGGCAAACATTAAGATAAATAAAAAATAAGATCATTTCTACGTTGCCGATGTCCATGTAAATTTATTCAAATAGATTTTGCCTTGCACTGTTGTCACTCTTGTCGCGTATATTAAATGTGAAATATGTTCTAACACTAACATTTTACAACGTAATAAATTGTCCACGTCTCTAATATTCCCGAAACTGCTCAAAACATTAGAAAATTGTGTCTAGTTCTTTTTATTTTACAGCAAATACAAGCGACGCACAGTCGAAAAAAAAAATACAGAAACATGTAAACGCCATTTATTACTTTTATTCTTTGAATTTGTAATAATAAATTTAACAAAGTATGTACTTATTGCTTTCTGAAAGAATACGAAACGACGCCGTTGAACTTACTTTGATCCGAGCTTTTTGTCTGTGTTTGTACAAAGAGATTCATATCGTTTTAATTTCCCCTCGGTATTATACCTACGCTAATATTTTACGTGAAATCACAATTCCGCGCAAAAAATAATCTGTTCCTCCCGTTAGGGAAAACTCTCATAAAACACGCTTATATTTATAGATATTTTTATAGAGACTGTTACCGAAGACAAGTCGAGATTTATCTCGCTTATCCCGACCGCTTCACCGTCCCACTCTCAGACGGGGAGTCTTTTACTTTTTATTCCCGTATAAATGGTTTCAAATTAGTATTTTCGTGGGGGTGCTTTTATTACATTCTTTTGTGATTCTTCATTTAGTCGGAGGGAGAGGTTTACTATCGCGTATCACTTATTTAAAGACGGTTCTTATTCATTAAACAAATTGTAATGAAGATATGTAGTAGGTATTCATTAGTAAATTAGAGTTAAATAATAATTGGGTCAGTTTAATCGGTTTAATTGTAGGTCAGTGGTGTTCATGAATATAACTAAGGTGCAAATAAATAGCTTTTCACATTGTTAGATAAAACAGCTCTTCTCACGCCCACCACTCTTCTGGTTACCCTACTGCATTAATCGCAGTCGTAAAGCAATAAGTTATAAAACGAATATAAATAAATCGGTTTATGGCTGTTTTACTGCTTTTCGCGAATGTGTTATTGCTAGGAACGGACGCAATGCGATCGTAATAATATACGTGTATATCTATCGGCGACATAGATTAATGTTGTTGGAACGGTGACGTCTGATGCTGCTCTGGGCCGCTGGCATCCGACATCATAAACTGACAGACGCACAACACCTGCCATCAACATTTTACAATGCACCATTTTATTCGACACTCAACTTTATTCTCGCTAAAGACACCGTAAAACAAACTGCGTTTATTTTCTATCGTCTCACCGATCATAAGTACAAACTTTAATCGTATCTGAGATTCCTCAATTTATCGCGCCCTATACCTATATGTATATAATTTTTTAATTTTCTAAGAGTACTAAGTACATGTTACCCTGTACTCTATCTCAATCTATGAACTCTACACGCGCCTAAAGAAAAATGTGTATTGTCCTAAATCAAGTTAAACCCGATAAGTTAAGTTCCCCTCCGTGAAACATTTTTGTCAGCTTGTATTTAGCTTCCGAAAGCAGTTAACATGTGTGTAACAAGAAAGATACAGTCGGCTAGGCGACGTTGGGCGGGCGGGCGGTCTCGTGAGCGGGCGGCGGCGGCGCGTGCGCGGCGCGCGGGGCGCGGGCCGGTGCCGACGACCGCGCCACTCTCGCCCCGGCAGCTGGGCGGATCGCGCGCCGCGTATCCACGCAACTTCTTTGTCTCGCGATCTCGATCCGCGCGCTACACGTCTTTATTTTCGCTTTGTGACGGACCAATTAAACGAACGCCCATCGGATGCCGCTACACTTGGATTACAGTGCACAAGGATTGCAGTGATTTACTCAATGGGATTTAACTGTTTGGTGTTACTTTGAAAACTCTCGTCACGATTTACAGTGCGCTTGACTTCGGTAAAAAAAGTGCTAGTGTCATTTTAACAGAATATTAGTGGCTTGAAGTGTGTTTACCATGACTTGGTGTTTGTTTAGCTAGTCGATGTAATTTAGATAGGCACAAGATTTCAATAAAGAGTCACCGACCGTTACCATAGTGCGTATCAAAGATAACCCCAAAAGCAATGCCGAAGGCGGTGTTAAAAAAGAAAGCAAGAGAAAAACAAACAAACAAAAGACCGTGGCTAACGATACGGTGACCGGCAACAAGAACGAGAAGACAGCTGTGAACCTCGTCAAGGAAAAGGGGGCTAGGAAAAAAACGCCGCCCAAAGATGTACAAGGGAAACAGGTAAATCAACTCTCCGTCACAATGCCGCAAGTCTGTCGCTTCGTGAAAAGGAACTATCCACTATTCGCTTCTACAGAACCAGATAACTGTACAAAAGTAGGAAAACTATTTCCAAGATAAAGTTCTCCTTGGAATAACACCTCGAGTTACCGGTCAGCGTTACGTGACCGGAGTGTTTATCGTTGCATTTGTTAGATTAGCCCGCACAATGAAACGACACGTTGTTATAGAATAAGCATTGTAATTTACACTTATTTGCTATTAAAAATTAATAGCTGCCTTATTGCTGTTAGTCACGAATGCGACTGAAACGCAAACATGAGTCGCTCGAACTACTATCGTGCTACTTGTAACAATTTAAGGCCCCAGCAGATCGCTTAAAGCCTCCGCTCGAGTAAAGGTGTAATTACCGACTATTACCACTATTACAAACAACCACTGTGTTGGTTTTGTGTTTTTATTACACGCTGTTTGAATGTAGGTTAATAAGCACCTTCGATGTGTACCTACAATTTATAATAGCATTGTTTCGCTTGTCTTGTCTACAATATTAAATAACGCTTCCGTTTCAACATTTTATTGCTGTTATTGATGATTTTCGTTTACTGTTCCTCTATAAAGTTTTTATTGTTTAGCCTTGGAGGTTACGTTTTATGTTGAGAGTCTGTTTTCTATTGTTTGTATTTTTTTTGTAAAGGTTTTGAAGAGCTTTCATTGTTAACTTCTATACTAAACAACTTCTACCAATTCGGAAATTATGTATCGGAATTTAACACTTTAAACACACTTTATTTTGTACAAAAACAGATTACATTTATGGATTTATACAATGGCCCCACACTAGGCTCTGGGCTCGTGTCGTGGGTACCTTTATCAGACATTTCAGAGCCCGAGTAACATTGGGGTAATCTATACAAAACAAATAGACAAAAACTAATAAATACTATAATTTGGTTTGCAATGTATCGGGATAAAAATAAGGATATTGTTACATTTTAAAAAATGAATGTGAGGTGATTTAAATTGTAATTTAATGTAATATTTATTACTAAAAACAAGGAATTCTCAAAAAGACAGCTCATTTAGGCGGGACTTTCTACATCTACAAGTTTTTAGCTTAAGCCTCGAACACCTACCCAAAATTTTCCCCAGCTCTCGGAATATATGTTATTATTATTATTTCATCGTGCTTTTCTTAAATATATTTATGTTATTTCTGTTTTTTTTTTTATATGTTGGTATAATAAAAAAACTATGATATACATATATAATATTTACAAACCAGTTCCCACCAATAATTACTAAATCAATTTTGTAATGTTGCCTATTTATTTGTCAGTGCAACTTCCTCTGTTTTTTTTTAACAAAAGGGAGACGCCGTAATTTTTTTTTCCATCGGACGCTTATCCTGTTGAATTGATCAGGTGTGGCAAAAAAAAAGAAAACCTCGCCCAGTTGCACAAGTAAAATTAAACTTTTAGCACCGATCGAGTACTTCATTTACTAAATTACAGACCAATTTACTACGTAGTTAAAAACAACGGCGAACACAGTGAACGGTAAATTAAAGATAATTGCCTGTTATTATTATGTCAATAATTTGCATTCATATAAAGGCTATTACAATTATTCTTGTGAGGAAAAATATAAAGTTTTAATTAAATGCAAAAGGCATAAAATTAATTTATTCAATTGCGAAAGATCTAGTAGGTAAGTATCGTTCGGATAAAGTGTTATAAATACAATTTGCTTTATAAAGTTGTCACAATCTCAGCAGCATTTTATATTTATGGCTTGCTAGATTATTGGTTTGGAAACCGGCCGCTCATTACCGTTACTGCTCAACACTCAAATGTCCTACGTACATTATGGACAATTGTAAACTATTATGATTTATTTACTGTGCCAACAGGTGGTTAGTTATAAAACATTTTATTAGCCACTTATACGTTATTAGCACAAGACGAATACAAAGCGTTACTTATATTATAGTAGTACTTTAAATTTCGTTCTTAAGCTTGTTCAAAGGCTTAAAATAATAAAAAAAGACTGTACATAAATATTCAATGTCGTACTTTTTTTTTTCTAAACAACGTGAACAGGTTTCTATAAATAAGTACTTACAGCACACTGTAAGTGTCGTAAAAAATGCGTGAATAATGTTTGAATTTGCATAACTTAGCAAGCATGATCCTTCCCCCTCTGTATCGAAAGTAATGAGTTGTATTGTAGCCATTATAATGCTCATGCAGATCGAACAGAGAATTAGCGGCAAGGGCCTCGCTACCCACTTATACCGGGGTTTGTAATCTCGACGCATCCTCAATACATGTCGCGTACTGTTTATCATGCATCGACCATTTCTGCGCACTAATTTCGTATGCAGTATTAAATTCAGGTCATGAACAAACAACTTTTAAACTAAATATTCACATCGAGTGTCTTATGTGCCTTTCGCATTAAGAGATAAACGAGAGGCTTACTTTTGTGTACCCCGAGAGTTAACATGACAAAGATATCTCTTTTGTATGTCGTTAAATAGTCGTCATTCGATAAAATGTGATGCAAATATTTTTTAAATAAAATGTTGTTGAGACATAACTACATAATGGCTTGTCATTTCGAAAGGGCAACTTGCCAAATCGACCGCTGACTACGATGCTAATTGTAAATTCTATATTAAATTACAGACGTCGATTATAATAGCTATGAATTATTCATACAAATAAAATCTACACACTAGACAGACTGCTGATGTAAAGTATTTATTACAGGAGATTTTTGTAAAATACTAGACGAGCCTGGTACCAAAAGCATTTAAAGACACATGATGGTGTTGAAGCACGACAGCCGTCGGTCAGTACTTCGACAAACACTATGGATAGAGTTGACCCTCATATATCCCAAGGTGAACCATCGAGTGAAAACTACCAGGAGTCCATTGTCATCAGGACACGTCTTGGCATTCCCAGTTTAAAAAACTCTACCTGGAAAGTTCATGACGAAAACTTGGCGATCTTATTAGAACATCCTGGGCCAAAACAAGACCTAAACAGCCAAGTAGAAACTTTCCAGGACACCATATATACATACTTCTCGGAACATTACCCACCATCAACTTGTTATGCTCAAAATAGCAAGGAAAATATGTTCAAAATGAAATTGCGGAGGAAGAAAAGAGAGTTAATAAAACGTCTTCGTGTAGCTAAAACCATGGGCGATAACCATCTAAGTCACCAACTGTCCAGGGCTCTAAGATCAATCCTTAAATTAATACAAGGAATATCGCTTCAAATTAGTAAAAATCGTGATAATTTTAACAGAGCTAAACACGAAGTAGACTTTGATAAAAACCCTTTCAATACTCCAAAAATATTTTCAGGGAGCAAAATGGAAAGCTTATCTTGACTAACGCGCAAATTTACGATCACTTTAAAAGCACATACGAAGTGCCTAAACGCGGGAGCTCGTACGTAGAACCAAACATCCAAAGACCTAATGATCCTCTGACAGGCTTTCAAGGCACCCCACCTAGTGAAGAGGAAGTAAACTATCAAATTAAAAGAAAACTACTAAATCAGCTCCTGGCCCAGATGGCATTCCTTACATAGTGTATAAAAAGTGTCCATCAGTTCGTAAACATATCTTGAATATATTCATTAAGATCTGGTCAAGAAAGCAAGTCCCAGTAGCATTTGGAAGAGCAATTTTGTCCTCATCCCTAAAAAGCAGGAAGTAACTCATCCCAAAGACACCAGACCGATAGCCCTAACCAATACAATTTCTAAAATCTTTTCAGTATTTTGCAAACAAAATGACCACATTTATGACTAGCAATAGGTATTTCAGGCCCAATCACCAGAAAGGGTTCTTGCCTGGTATTTCTGGATGCCTGGAACACAATACATTACTAGCAGAAAGTTTGAAAGATGCCAGAACACATGAGAGGCAAATTACAGTCTGCTGGATAGACCTAGAGAACGCGTTTGGTTCTGTCCAGCATGAACTTATGATATTTGCCCTAAAATGGTATAACTTTCCTGCTGAAATTATTGACATAATTAATTCTTATTATTGCCACTTAAAATTCGTCATAGCAGTAAACAAGGAATACACAAAACCACTTGAATACAATGTAGGACTATTCCAAGGGTGCTGCTTATCACCAATAGCATTTAATAATATAGTTAAAAATATTTTAGTAGACAAATTAATATCCCGTGAAAAGAAATGGGGCTACCGGTTTAAAATCAACAATAAGTACACTGAGTCAATCTTGGCCTTTGCGGACGACCTTGCAATACTTACACGTAATCCCAAACAGTGTCAAGAATTGTTGAACGAAGTCGATGAGTTCTGTACATGGACGGAGGAATGAGAACAAAACCATCTAAATGTCATTGTCTTTGTCTGGGTAGAAGAAATACCAAATATACGTCTTACGATCCGGGACTCTCCATAAGTGGCCAAGGAGTTGCCACAATTGCAGAGGCAGTGCCTTTCAAATTTCTTGGTAGAAAGATAGATCACAAAGGACGTACACCATCATTAGAGGTGGTTGTTGAAAATTTCATGAACAACCTCAATAAGGTAGACCAGCAGCCTATCAGCAATATCAAAAAGCATGGATATATGACAACTACCTCACATCACGTCTCACTTGGCCTTTCCTAGTATATGACATCGGTAAAACTCTCCTGGCAAAGCTAGATGCCAATGTCATAAAGATATTGAAGTCATGGTTCGGATTGGCACATCCGGCTGATCCTCTACTCTTTTAGGGATCACAATAGTTTTGGGCTGAAACTAAAGAAACCGTCTGAACTTTACAAACACCTAAGAGTTACAAAACGCATGTTTTGGGAAAGTCGCAAGACGAATTAATTACATCTCTCCCAAAAGACAAAACTGCTTCAGACCTGGAATCTAGACTTCAATTCCATAAACAATTTATGGCAGGTGCACAAGTAAATACTGCTGGGTTGGGTGCGAGAAAAAAAGGAAGACCGAGACATGGTAAAAACCTTTCTACAACAAGACGAAAATGACAGTTACAAAGTGCACGCTATGAATTTAGAAATGCAAAGTGAGTGGTTAACCATAGGTGAGTTCTGTATCCCATTAGCTCTAAAATGGCGCACCTTGATCTATGACTGGTCCCCTGCCTTATTAAAATTTTATCTAAATGCATTCCAAATGACCCTCCTGACCAGAGTAACTTGGTAAGGTGGGAAAAGCCTCTGAAAAATGTTGCTATACTTGTGGAGAGGCGATATGTACAGCAAGGCACATATTGGTGGGATGCAAGGTGCTCCTTAATGGGGTCATTACTCACGGCGTCATGACAGAGTACTTGAAATCATACGTGAAGCCATGAGCCTTTCGGTAGCTAGAGCCCAAAAGGATTGACGACAAACAACAGACAAATTAACTTTGTAAAGAAGGCTCAACTTCAAACTCCAGGAACAAGCCTTACTCAATCCTGGGTACAGCACCTGATTGGACTATTTTAATGGACACGTATGAAAAGCACTACAAAATCCCAGAGGATGTGGGTGTTTCGTCATCCAGACCGGACATTTTCCTTTTTCTAGAGCTACGAAACGCATAGTCCTTGTAGAACTTACCGTACCGTGGGAAACTAATATACCTAAAGACCACGCGATGAAACAAAATAAGTATTACGACCTCCTAAACGAATTAACAAAAAACGGCTATGTAGTTAGTTTATACGCTGTAGAAGTGGGAGCGAGAGGTATACCAGCAAAATCTCTCTATAACCTACTGAAAGACCTTGGCTTATCCAGAAGTGCTGTAAGTTCTATACTAGAACGTGTATCTAAAGCTGCACTAGTAGGCTCATATCAGATTTGGCTGGGCAGGGAGAGAAAAACGAGTGGTGAAGGTGAGTGTTGATGTATGTCAGAAAGGGCCCCTTAAACCTACGCCTTGAGTCACAAGTCTCGGGAACTACTCGAGTTTTTCTCTCTCTGCCACACGATGGACCCGGCACCCGCACGGTGAATCCATGGAATGCTAAGAAGATCGTCTCTGGAAGAGCTGTAGTTATACTTTAATTATAAATGTTTTCTGAGTTTTATAGAGGTGTTTACAAAGATATAGCACGTATTAATTAACGTTTTCTGTAGTGTACAATATCCTGTCAACTTTAACTTTGGCTTAGATCATGGACTTTTTGTATAAACTTTACAAAGATGATTTTCTCCCTGAATTTTCAAGACCCATCCTATTAAAAGTTTGCAAAAGTATTAGAATTTCGAATGAGGGGTGAAAAGCTATCACGCCATTTTTTTCGTTCCCCCCGTTTCGCCGGCGAGTAGAGAAGAAGCGGGAAATCGACCTCGGCTAGAGTTCCCGATTGAGATTCTGTCGAGAGACACAAAATGTCTGAGGAGACATTTTCCATTCGGAATAATTTAATGAATCTATTCATTTTAAATATCGATGCTATCGCGAAGTGATTTAAAAACTAATAAACATTGTAAACCACTCTATTACATAAATTATTTTTTATTTTTTGTCGAATGTCAAGATGAATCACAACACCAATTCTAAAACTAGCAAAAAAACGAATGTTGAAGAACAAATTACGAGACATAAGACAGAGCCCCACAAAAGAATACCTTCGAAATGTAGACCGTGTAAATATTTTTAGTTTATTTTGACATGGTTGACTAATGCTCTCGTTTATTTTTATAGCTGGTTTATTTGAGAGTCGCGTGTGTTACTGCTCGGAGGTGGGCTCAAGCGGCTATTATTACTTGCCGACACGACATCACTCATCGCGCTAATACCTCGCTGAATTATTATCTATTTCATGTAACACACTCTTGACGGCCGGCCAACTTTCATTCACGTTGACAGACAACCCCTAAATACTAGCGCGGATAATTATTGACAGGCCAAGAATGCACGCCTGCACTCATAATTAACGCTGACGGAGACTTGGCGCAATATCCTGTCGCATTCGCCTTAAATCAACTAGTAATATTGATTATATCCGCGAGCAATGCGACGCGAGCGTATCGTCTCGGTAACATCCTGGAAACCTTTGTAAATTTCATTTGGAGCACGTACCATGAATAATTTAACAGTAAACGATCAACATACGTGGTCGTCCCCTCTGGCATGGCAAGTGGGCTTAATTAAAATTAGCAACCGGTCAGCAACGAGTTATTGTGTCTGAGCGCGCGCCTGCTCTGAGCGAGAAATGTGACGGAAACAAAAAGGGGATGCATGTTAGGCGCGGCACCTTTGAATATCCTTAGTTTTGTGAGACGCGTCCGCCGACAGCCTACCGGCCGGCACGCGCGGCCCATACTTGATTTATCACTCCATTGTTGCGGAGCGACGACCCACCCCCGCCGGATAAGTCTAAACATTCAATTGCCGGAACGCTCCTGAAACGATTTGTTCTCTCCCCCTTCACTCAATACGATCGATTGACTATTTTCTTCCGGCCCTCTCCGACATTTAACTGTAAATCTGCTATGAGCATGTTAAAGCTTTGATCTTGGCTAAATATGAGCGTGTTTCATCTTCAGTACATTGTTGTGCTTGGACATGAATTTGTTATTACAATGTTTTCTTAAAGTTAATTCATGTGTTGACTTACATATCACAGTAACATTGTAAAATTTGCCATATTAAAGAAATGAGCAGAACGCATGTTCATTGTCTAACAAAAACCTCCACCCAATATAACATAGAATGAGAAAGGCATTGAAACCAGCTTGTCGTCAATGAGGCGTGTTCAGAATGACAGAGATGAGTATCAGACGTAAGTAAGAATATTTCGAATTATTAACATTGATGTGTGCATCAAATTTTTAGAACATAATTAAATATGAACCGAACATGCCATTAAGCGCTATTTTAATGGGTTTTTACATTCATTTAACATTATGAAACGCCTTGTATTAAAATATACAATTATGTGGGTAACTGGAAATCCAAATCAAGTCAGATTTGTAAAGTAGGCACACGACAGCTACTTCCAACAGGTCTTTCGATTTTTTTAACTATTTACAAGTTTACATTTACCGCCAGCTCGCTTCATGTTAAGCGATGAAGCGTGCTTACTAGAAGATACCGATTCAGTCTCGACTTGAAAGTGTAAACATCCGTACTATCGGATTAACGTAAAGGAAAATTAAGTAAATAATACTGTTTTTTTTGGCAGTAAGCTTCAACTAACCTCTCCTTAGGATTAGCTCATAACGCGCCGGGCCCGTACCTACTGGGTTAGAACCTTAGAACGGTCATAGCACGACTATAACTCTTGTCGTGTTTTAGTTTGCTTTTTTACAAACGAACAAATGAAAGAGAGTTAAAAGAAACAAGCTAGCTTACATGACTTAGGTCATTAAATCAATGTATTCCACGTCCCACCATTCACTTCAACATAAAAGGCTATTAAACGTAGCGATAAAATAATTCCACTTTCTTAAAAGCAATCAATTGATGCAAAACTATCCCTATCTGCAGATTGTACAACTAATAAAGGAGAGGTTTAAGAGACAATGGTAGTTAAAGTGCGGGCGTCGTAAACGGCGCGGTCGGCCAACTAGTTTTATTGAGTCGTTCGCGCGCCCGCTCGTAAATATCCCCGTTCCCCGCGTAATTACTCCCATTCCCTTTAAACTCCGGCACCGTGCGCCGATAAAATATCTCGAAATATTCTCCAGCCAAGATGCGGATTCACTAACGTTTTACTGTAAATCTTCGACATAATCCAGTCTAGAATTTTTATTGATGATAGAGATTACTTTACTCGTAGGTGCCTAGAGCTCTAGAGTTATTCAAAAGTATCGTAGACTATCTCACGATGCTGGCTTGAGGTTACGTAGTTTAGATATCACATTCGATTTTAGTACTATTCGAGGGTATACGAAATAATTCCTGGAATTGAACAATAAATCTTTGGCAACACCTAAAATTGCTCTTTTCTTTCGAACTGTTCGAAGCTCGAAAAACGCATCATTTCATAGTAGACGTTTCAATGACTCGAAGTAAGAGGTTTGTTTGTTTGTTTTGTACGAGACACTTTCGCAGTAAGAACATCTAAACTGTGGAATAAGTTAAGGTAAACTATCCGTCTATTGAAAGTCGTAATGGCCTTGTGGCAAAAACATCCGACTCCACAAGTGATCGTTAATTCGAATCCCACCTGTACCTCTGAATATTTTACCAAGTGCATACGTACAAGTTGCGTTCGGCGCTAGCTTTAACAGTAAAGGAAAGAAAGGATCGTGAGGACCGCCTGCAAGAAAAACATCTTTACGTGTCATCTGCCGACCAACTTTGTGAATTATGTGGCCTTGGCTCTTTCAAAAAAGGCCCTGAATTCCAGCAGTGGAAACATAAATAAAAGTGGTCAAATGCGAGTCGGACTCGCCGTCTGAAGGATTCCGTGGCAGCAAGTAACATAATATAAAAGTTCTTGTAGTTTGTTGTAACTTTAGTCAGTGTTTTAACAATAGTGAAATTATGACATATAATAAAACTACTAACTAGATCTCATTCAAACCAATTTTCGTCGAAAGTACATCATAATTTTTTTTTAGTTTTGTCATTCTCAAAAAAAAAATGTTAGAAACCTCAATATCATAATTTAAGACCTATCCATAGATAACCCACGCGTATGGTTTTGATGGGTTTTTTTTTTTGAGTTTCAGTTCTAAGTATGGGACACCCCTAAAATTTATTGTTTTTTTTTTCAATTTTTCAAAAAAATCTTAATGCGGTTCACAGAATACATCTACTCACCAAGTTTCAATAGTATAGTTTCGGAGAAAAGCGGCTGTGACATACGGACGGACAGACAGACAGACATGACGAATCTATAAGGGTCCCGTATTTTGCTATTTGGCTACTTATGAACTATGAGTTTTTTGGCCTTTTCAATTCATTTGAAAAGGCCCGGGAACTATTTTAAATACAAGCAAATATAATCATAATAGTAATTTGGACAAGGGTCTCCACCATGATATGTCACTCATGCCCATCATCATCGTATTTACGCTTGCCATGTTGGAAGTACCTATCTTATAATTAATCCGTAATATTTCATACTACTGTCTGAGGTATAATCTTAGGTACTCCTCTAAATTCCACCACCGTGCAGCGATAAAATCTAATGGCACTTTTATTTAATGAAAATGTAAATTCACTAACGTTTAACAATAATTCATCAACACTATGATCTAGCATTTTTATAGATATGATGGACGCTCGATTTACTATTTACTCTGTAATCGTTTTAAAGGTCGAACTACTCATTCTTTTCATACTCATGCACCTGGCAGCTTTACCAAGATTCTAAATGGCTAATAGTTTCGGTTTATGTATCAATATTAACGATATCGATAACAATAAATGAAGGAGAAGTCCATATTCCAATAAGTGATCACAAATAAGATTGAATCTACCAATACATACCGCCGCGAATCTATTGTTAGATGACAGTTACTATTTCTTACGATAACCGCAGGGTCTTGTCGCTATTACAAAGACTCAAACGAGTGAGAATCGGTTAAAGCACATATTTATATTCTATTAGACCTCACAAATCAAAGCAAACAATTAGTAGTCAAGGGACTGCCGATACTGGAAACTCACAATTTAGAATTAAACAATATCAACTTTGTTATTTTGTAATACGTTATCGATACATAATACAGGCGGTAACACAGCCGATACGTAATTATTTTTTTTATTTTTTTTGACTTTTCACACACCATCTGACCCCAAACTGAGCAAAGCTTATACTATGGAAGCCAGATAGCCGATAGAATACTTATTTATATAATTTGAAATACATACTTAGAATACATAGAAAATACCCAGGCACTTTAATATTAATAAATTAGATATTGATTAAGTCCTACGTTATCTTTAAAATGAATCTCATGTCTTAAAAAACATATATTAGTTTCACTTCATCGTCGTAATATCATTCATATCTCTCAACTTTTCCATAAGAACAGCCACGCGTCACCTGCCGCGTATTTACCACAGATATAACAAAAGAGAAAGTCAAGTGTTTATTTCTCAATCACGTTGTAGTCATGATGTTAAGATACTCGTGATACTAATACTAAGTTTGTCCTAATTTGAGGTCCATTAAAAGACTTCCAAACGTTAACGTAAACAAATTAGCTTCCTATTATATTCGACGCAATATAACAAATTATATTTTTATCACTTTGGTTATATTTCGAAGAATGAAGATATTAAAAATTAATTTAGAGAATTAATTTAATATGACTTTAATTATGAGCTATTAAAATATAATGAAATAGCAATTTAAATCTTAAATCCCCATTAATCATACATTCATACGTAGATTGGTCGTATTAAATTCTCTGCTGCACGAATTATAAATTCAGATTAGTGTAGAATTAACGTTCAGCTAGATTTCTAGCAGGGTAACAAGTTCTCACGGATGTCTACATCTATCATTATGCAATGCTCATAGCAGTAAATTGTTTTTTTAACGTCGTCGCTTTTGGTTATATTTCTCATTAACATGTCTTTATGTGTCAGACGTGAATTCATCTTCATCTGATGAATACAAAAAGCTTGCGGGCGGGTATTGTGTTAGGTTTGAACAATAGTCGTATGTAGTTAGAATATTAATGGCACATAATACGTACCGACTGTACATGTCGTCATCACCTCATGTGTTTTCGTGTCTACTTACGCACTACCACTTCCATTTGAATACCGCAAAAACTATTAAATGAACAAAAACTTAAACATATGCAGGAACCATTGCGGCTGCGATAATTTTAAACTTTGACGTGATTTTCCTTACGATTGTTGATGTTGTTTTCAACTGGTATTTTTGTTGTTTCAGGCGAGTCCCGAAAATAGCAGAAATGCGTCGCCAAGATATCACGATGCATCAATGGATGATGTAAGTATAATTTTGTTTCAAAATTAAATATTTCGTACCATATTTCAAAATAGATATCGTTTGCTGTAGTGTGATTGTTACTCAAGGTATTCAGATATTTTACAATATTAACATGTATAAAACAACTTAAAATTATAAAAACTTTATTCGAGTCGTGGCATTTCGCTATAAGGCCTTTCGATGACACAACTATCGGGACTATGATCGTGGAATCAACATCCCCACATGGCAGTAACCTCATGCGCCAAGTCAAGAAGATACTTGCTGACCTTATTTTTCTCGGATTTCACGAGGTTCTCATCATGTAGTATAGTATAGATATATCGACGACCAGCACGATGTCAGGCTTATTGGCGACAATAGTCCTGTCCGTGGTGATAGATCGGTCCCAGTAGAGCAACGCACGACCATGTTCTAGAACTGGCAAAGGTGCATAACTTAGGGTATGCTCTCAACCTCATCTTGGATAATTGTATTTAAATGTTACTAGCGGACCCAGTGAACTTCGTACCACAATACTTTTTTTTCGTCAACATCTTCTAAATATTTTATTCTAAATGGAAAATAAACAGCATTACACAATCATAAAATTTAGATGAGTAGAAACACTGAAGCCAAACACAGTTTTCACTGATAAAACAAACAGAGAGAAAAATAGTTCATACAGATAGAACAAAAGTAGCAACAAGTAGATACCACATACGGGGAGCGAACAAACACAAATATTCTGCTATACAAACCTTGTCCTGACAATAAGAAATGCATATAACAAAGAAACATTCAATTTTTTCAAAAGCACCCTTTTTTTCGTCAACATCTTCTAAATTGTCTGATATACAAACCTTGTCCCGACAATAGCGAATACATAAAAAAAAACAAAGAATCATTCAATTTTCTGCAGTACATACATTGCGAAGATCCATTTTTAAATACCTAAAGGTATTTTAAGAAGATTATGTATATGTTTATTGATGATTATGTATATTGTTTGGCAGGCGTCGGACGCAGGCTCTCTGTTCCGTATGACGAGCACGGCGGGCGGCGGCGGCGGCGGGGGTGGCGCGGGCGGCGGAGGAACGAAGAACGAGCTGGTAGCGCGGGGCGGCAGCGGCGGCGCGCTGGCTCTGTCGCGCGCGCCCGTCGGCGGCAGCGCGAGCCCCGCGCCCGCGCCGCTGCCGCAGCCGGCGCCGTCGCCCGCGCCCGCCGCGCTGCCGCCGCCCGCGCTCCCGCCGCCGCCCTTCCGTGCCGACACGCCGCACCGGCCCAACGGCGCGCACATCCCCGCCATGGAGGCGCACGCCGCCACGCAGATCCCCGCGCGGCCCGTGGGCGCTGCCGGGCCCGACACGCCCGAGCGGCCCGCCGCGCACACCAACAAGCTGCAGCCGGGCGCGCGCGCGCCGCCGCCGACAGCCCCACGCCGGCGCCGCCCGCGCCGCTCTTCCCCACGCACACCGCCTACCAGTCGCAGTCCCAGTCGCACGCGGCCGCCGCGCTGCCCGACTACCGCCACACCAACCACGAGACGCGGACAGAACCGCCGCCCGAGCCGGCGCCGGCGCCGCCCGCGCCGCTCGACCTGCACTCGCACCACGCGCCGCGGCCGCCGGGCCCGCGCGCGCCGCCCGCGCCCGCGCGTCCGGCTGCCCCGGCCCCCGCCGCCGCCGCGCCGCACTCCACGCCCTCCACGGTCCCGACCTGTCTTCCGAGCCAGCCGCTCGCCGCCGGCCGCCCGCCCTCGCCGGCGGCGGCCGCGCCCGTGTCCCGCCCCTCCTACCTTCCCCCCGCATTCGGGTCTAGTCACGCGAACTCGACCATGAGTTCCGGTATTCACGGTCACACGATACCCTATCAGAGTCAGGCGAGTCTACAGAAACATTCCGTTCAACCGGTGTACGCGAGCAGACCGCCGCACCTCGCGCCCTTCAGCGTGGCGAGCCACCTGGCGCCGAGCGTCGCGCCGACGACGACCGCGAGCCAGCCGGTCGCCGTGCACGCGCCCTACCCCCTCTCGAGCCATTCCATCGGCGGGCACGCGCCGGCCGCGCCGCCCGCCGCGCCCGGCCACCTGGCGCTGCCGCCGGCCGGCACCACCGCGCCCTGCACGCTACCGACCTACACGCCGAGCTTGAAACACCCCGGGCTTAGCTCGCTGCCGCCGCCGGTGGGCGCGATGCTGCCGCCGCACGCGGAGTCGTCGAGCGCGCCGACGCCGGTGTCGGGCGCGGCCGCTGTGGTGACGTCGGCGGCGTCGGGCGCGGCGCACCCCGTGCTGCCGGCGCCGGCGCCGGCCGAGCCGCCGGCACGGTCGGAAGGCGCGGCCGTCGTATCCTCGGGGCTCGCCTCCAACGGGTTTCCTCCGCCGGCCGTATACTCAGCGGCCGCCTACCCGCCGCTGTACGCGCCCTACGCCAACACGCTGCAGCACAGCCCCTACCTCCCTCCCGCCGCGGCCTCACCCCGGAATATCACAGACACGGTAAGTCTATCCTCATCATCTGCTAACTAAACAAAAATATTAGATAAACACGATGAGAATTACACTTAAACCCAACGATATTTAAACAAGAGGGATTTTGGGTCAGCGTGCAAAGTGGGCACCACTCAACCGCCAAAACGCCACACGCCAGCCACTTTTACGTCAGTCGTTGTATGACTGCACCCTACCGGCCGCATTGCGTACTCTCCTATGATTGGTGTCTTGTATCGTAATATCGTGCAAAAACATACAACAAAAAAGTGAAAAAGAGAGATGGTATATCATATTTTCAGTAAGTACATCATTATTCTGTCAATTAAGAGGCGTTAATACTCGAAAAAGCAATTTATAAACAATTATTTATTATCCTTAAATTCCAAGTGCCTACGTAACGTGTCAAATAGGGATTGCCATCCGGCAAAACGAGTCAGATATTCCGGTGGATCCGGCATAAGGAGTTTATGTTTGAAGTGAACATTTCTTTGGGCGCACTACGCAAAGATTTTTCGTGGGCTGTGAAGCGTCGTCACGCCCGTTAATGAAAGAAATATTCTGGTAATGCAGAGCGAGCGAGAAAGAAACAATCAGCTGCTGCTACTGCTGTCTAGCTCTTATCACCGTCTTTTTGAAGTGAAAATTTCTTTTGGCGCGGCACAGACAGATTTTTCTTGGGCTGTGAATTGAATTCTAGCGTCACGCTCGGGCATGATAAGAAATCTTCGGGTAACTCGAGACCATGGCCATTGGCTATCTAGAAATGCGTCAGCATTGCCGTCTAGATATGATGACGCATTTCTAGATGGCCATGCACATGCACTTTTATCGGCAGTTCCTATGACTCTACTATCTATGACTGTATTTTTTTTTTAATTTATTAATTTAAATTTAAAAGCAATAAATATTAATTATACGATCAAAATCAAAATTGATATCGTCGTGATTTTTCATCTTTATAACCCACCTTTATTATGACCTTATATGCTTACACTTGGCTAATTTACTAACAGTTAATTTTGAACCGAAAAACGAAAATTATCGCTATTTGATAAACCAGCTGTTAACTGATCGACGGCAATTCAGTCGGATCCGGCCGGACTGAAAATTACGCCGGATTGCAATCACTAGTGCGATATTAGGTCAGATGGTGTTGTGTGTGAATTGTCCACCAATATTTATTTATTTATTTATTACGAGTCAGTTGTCAAAGTCAAATAAATGACTTTGACAAGTTGAACTAGCGCTAGTTGTATTGTAATGTTTCGTTTGAGACCAGCTGTCCTTTATTTCCTTGTCAAAGCTCAAATCTAAACATGACCTGGATACCATTTTTCAAATCTGCTTGCAATTTGATGACTACAATTTGATATGTCAGAGTCTATCCCACCAAAGCTCACTCTCTCATTCCAGCGAACGAGTCTATCCGCTTCACCTCTGGTAGCGCCGAAGACCCCGAAGGGCGTCCGGCCGCACACGCCGGGCTCGACGGGCGCCGCCGGCGCCGCGCTCACCTCCTACTCGCCGCGCGGGCCCAGCCCCACTAGGGAGAGGGAAAGCTTCAGGTAACTATTATAACATAATATCATGAAATTTCAATTTAAAGTGACCTTTATGTAGGTCCAAATAATCAGACGTATTCTGTATCAGTGGTTGTTAAATCCAGAAATCCATCTATAGTCTTTGGATGTTTATGTAAAGAGATATTGACGACGATATCAACGAAACGCATGCTTTCCTGCGTTCTCTTTCTTGATTTGGTTAGAAATATTAGTAGTAATTATGTCTTTTGACAGTGAGGTGTTTGTCCACAGCAGCATCAGCAGTTTATCCCGGGGCACGGCGCCGCCGCCGGTATCTAGCGCGCCGCTCGCGCCGCCGCTGGTCGCTCCGCTCGCCGCCCCGCTCGCCGCTCCGCTCGCCGCTCCGCTCGCCGCTCCTCTCGCCGCTCCCATAACGGTATGATATCTCAAAATATACTACACTCGTACGTACAAGTTAATCTCACACAGTTCCTGTGTTAGTGAGCGACTAAGACGAAGTCAAACGTAAACTCGTTCATATAAAAAGGACTATAATTTCTGCACACTACATGGTTATTAAGCTAAGCTAAAGGGAAAGCTTAGTTTGGAGCGGACTAGTAAATCTTCATTCAATATACGTTTCAGGAAATATCAATATATAACTGTTGTTTATTATCCACTGTACGGTTGGCGTCATAAGTCCCTGTTGTCCCGCGCACCATCACTGACAAAGTCGTTACACGTGGCTTGATACTCGTAAGTGCATTGATATGCGTTTATTATAAACGCTTCGCCGTTCTGACCGTGGCCAGGCACTGACGAAGACTGATTGTGATTGCAGGGCAGCCTGTCGGGCGCGCTCGGCGTGTCGCTGGGCGGCGCGCCGCTGGCGCCGACGGCCACGCCGGCCGCGGGGCTGGCGCCGCACCTGGCGCACTCGCTGGCGCCCGTGCCCACCGTGCCCAGCATCAGCTCGAGCGCCAAGCCGCCCGCGCACTGGGGGGTAACGTGAGTACCGCGCTTACACATTCCACTTCTACTCATCGTTTATAGCTTTTGTTTTGGCCTCACTGATGGCTAAGAAAAACTAATTTGCACGCGCCCGCAATACCCAAATATTTTATTTTTCATTAGCTTTTATTGTTGTTTAGACTCCCATAGGCGTGATGGCTAAAAAAACGAATTTGCCCGCCCCTGCTTTACTCAAATATGTACTTTTTCATTGTTACTTTGCGCACGTGCGTTTTCTGGGACAAAAACAACAATACAGTTATCCTGCCTGTTTAAATAGGCAGGATGACTGAGTTACGGCTGGTCTAGTCGGAGAATGGGGACTGCCGATCCGGAGACCCCGGATATTTAGCGCACCACTATCTATTCGTAGTCTCGTGCGCAATGCCGCTAACTTAAAACGGTGAAGGAAAACATCGTGAGGGGGGTGCCTGCGTGTACCTAGAATATTTCGAGGTCATGTGTCATCCACCAACCCACACTGGGCCAGCGTGGCGGATTATAGGCTTGCCTCTGTCCTTGCGAGAGAAGGCCCCGAGCCCTATTGGTGGTGGGAACATTTAGTGGGTTGTTTATGTAATAACCCTTTTAGTTTATAATGTTTATGATGACTGAGAAAAAGTAATTAGTTCATCAGTTAGATTGCAAAAAATATAGTATATTTTATTTTCTTTGTTAAAAAAAGATAGAATGACTACGATACAGTAGGTACTTAGAAGTTTATGGTGACGTCACTTCTATATACGATTTGAACGAAGACGTGATGTCACAAGCAACACTATTGGCATAACAACACAGGGCCCAAATCATTACCTAACACTGGATTACTCTCGTCAACCCGACGTAATATTATAACGTGATTTATCTCATACCTTGTAATTTGTCTGGAAACATTACCCTTCAATCCAGAACACAGTGATGTTTGCACTTACTGCTTGGTAACAAAATAACTAGCAAAGGTGTGATACTTCCTCAGGGGGACTCGAAGATCTCTAGCGTTCCAGTTGTATAGACGAGTAATATTCTGTAGTTGTAAATTTAATTTCAACATTGTGGCCTTATGGTAATGTATGAACTTAAATAAACTAATATGACAATATGAAGCCCTAGCTCCCATGGTAGGGCTCCTTATTTGTGGGAGTTAACTATCACTACATGTAGTGAGTGGCAGGACTTTTCGCCCGCCTATTAAAGTACCACGCCTTCAAGAAAATAAAAATGACAGTTGTAGTATAGATAGGCGTATACACTCCGCGAGGTATAAGCTGAGCTTTGCATTAGTGTGAGTGATCACCAATCAGGCAGGAGCTTGAAATTTTGTCCGCGAGGTATAGGCTGAGCTTTGCATTAGTGTGAGTGATCACCAATCAGGCAGGAGCGCGGCAAGACAGAATGGCGCCGCGCCTAAGGCCGGTTGTCACACCTACACTAGCCATGTACACTCACACAAATGCAAAGCTCAGCTTATGCCTCGCGGAGTGTAAGACTCCGTGCTGTGAATGGTAGTATATCGTGATCGCGCGTGTTTCCAGCAGGCCCAGCCCGGCGGAGCGCGCGCCCGGGTTCGCACCGGCGCCGCCCATGTTCGGCCCGCTGCCGCCGCCCAACCCCAACCCCTTCTCGGCGGAGTCGCTCTTCCAAACCAGTACGTATTTATATATTATTTTATTATTTAACAAGCAATTCGCCATTTTTAAACTTTAAATTAAAAGAGTAAGCAAGCTGAAGTGGCAATGCGCAGGTCACATCGCTCGCAGAACTGACAACCTATGGGGAAGAAAGGTTCTTGAGTGGCGAACCGGAAGACCCAGTGTTGGGCGGCCTCCCACTAGAACTAGATGGACAGAGTTTTTAATATATCATTACCCGAGCGAAGCCGGAACGAGCCGCTAGTAAAATAATGAGAACAAGAACAAAATTAAAAATTTTGATTAACCCCCGACTACCTCAGATTTGTTATCTGTACGACATTCTACTAGTCAGGCCCTTTCATTTGATACCCATATTAAGGGAGTTGTGAAAAAAGAAATGAATTTCGCCATTTTGTAGAAGCGGCCATCTTGGATTGGAAATTTGTCATAGTGCAATATTATCTACTAGTCAAGCCCTTTCGTTTGATACCCATATTGAAGTAGTAGTGAAAAAAATAATATAATTCGTCATTTTGTGGTGGCGGCCATCTTGGATTTGATTTTTTTTATAGTGTACAGTATTTTACTAGTTAAGCCCTTTCATTTGATACCCATATTGTGGTAGGTTGTGAAGAAATATTTTGTCCGCCATTTTGTGGCGGCGGCCATCTTGAATCAATATTAACCAAACATAGCTAAGAACATCCGCACGGATATTAACTTTCAAATAAAAAAAACTGCATCGAAATCGGTCCATCCGTTTGAGCTCTACGGTGCCACAGACAGACACACACACAGACAGACAGACAGATAGACATCGACGTCAAACTTATAACACCCCTTTTTCTGGTCGGGGGTTAAAAAGGTAGAAGAGATCGCTATTGGCAACGACATCTCATTTTTTAGTTTAATAATTATTTGTTGTTAATATGTGTGGAGTAATAAAGTATTTGTTTTAACTACTATAAGCTTACACTTGACCGCCATCTCGCCTGATGTTAAACGACGTTGCGGTCTATGAAGCGCACTTACGTAGAAGAAACCGATTTACTCTCAATTTAAAGATCTATAAAAATAGTTGATAGATAGATGAATAGCCAGGTACCAGCATAACTAAAGTGAATATTATATTATGAAAAGATGTGCCAAAAGTTTTATTCTTACTTAAAATCATGACTGATAAATATATACTCTGCTCGTAGGTCGATAAATCGACATTGTTTCATGGTAGACGTTCCAAAGACTCGAACAAAGAGATTTGACTCTATGTTTATGATAAGAACGTCTAGGCTGTGGAATGCGTTGCCTGAGTTGTAAGTACAATCTTTGTGTCTTCAAATCGAGAGTGAATCGGTTTTTATTCGAGGTAAGCACGCTCCATCGTAGACTGCTTCGTATCTTAATATCAGGAGATATTATGGCCGTCAAATTTACCCCCTATAATAGTAATAAAACCGGCCAAGTGCGCGTGGGACTCGGGCACGGAGGGTTTCGTAACATTAGCAAATTAACGGCGAAAACCTCTTATTGTATGGAAGCCCTTTTTGGTCAACTTTTGGACACTTTTTAATTTACGCAGATTACACTTCTTACCTCAACTCTCCATAAATGTGACTTTTTCATTGTTATTACTCACAACTCACAAGCGTATTACGGTATTATAGAGTATTTATTTTATTTTAATGGTTGAGTTGCTTTGTTCTTAAAAAAATCGACACAGAAAGGTGTTGAAAAGATTTTTTTTATTATTATGATGCACGTGTGTACTGATTACCGTCCCCGGCTCTCTTAAGACCCTCACCGAACGGCTCGGGTCTCGATCAATCGCCTACATTACAGACTTGTAGTATAGGCGTGACGACAGGTCCTGCAATAATTTAAAGTATTTGATATAATGACAGTATTTAAATATAATAAAATATGTACCAATTTTAATTTTGATATTTTTTAGTTTAACCACACCCCCGGACACTCCACTAAAACTCCATACAAGCGGCGCTGCCAAATTACCTACTCTTCACACAACTACGCAGATGTCGTTCGTACACACGCGTGAATGTGTGCGTTAGAGCTAGGGCTACTGAATTGTTTTATTGAGTAGTTGTGCCCTTTGAGTTCACCTGATGATGTAAAATAGTTTAAAGTAATGTTGACTGACATAAATAGAATGGATCCAAATTATACTATTCAAATTAAAAGGGCGTAAGTATGTATAGCCGCGTAAAATGAAACGATGATAGATATAGGTACTAGATATCTATTTCTGTTAGTACACATTCGCATATTATTTTACACTTACCCAAGTATTAAACTTTATTGTGACAATAATCATTGCAAACTTTTAGTTAAAAATTACTACGTTATTATAAAGCAACGTTATTTAAAAGTTGCTAATCTTACGTTATTTTATCCTTAGGAAATTAAATAAAGCTTTTAATCTTGTCCCGTTTAGTTGACGGACAGCCGTAAGCAGCACAACAATCCGCCATGATGATATTTAGTTAGGAATTAGATGTTCGGCCTGAGAGGTGAGGTAGCTTGAAATTGGCGGGCGGGTGGGGAGTGCCCGTTCTATCTATATTATATATTCTATGGTTTAACTTTACTTTATCATCATTAAAAGCTGGATGGGCAAGTCCGTGTTAAAAGTACGAAATTATTAGAAAATGTATTTACCATTGGATAACCCATTCAATTTCAAGTTACTTTTGTTATGAAGCCAGTTTCCTAAACGCAATATTTAACATAGCTACCATACAAATTTTACGCGCGACGCATAGAAAATACGACAGTGTGACGTCACGCTTCTGTAGTGATTTAAATAAATAAATATTGGTGGACACCTCACACACAACACCATCTGACCCCAAATTAAGCAAGGCTTGTAAGATGGCAGCCAGATAGCTGATATAATACTTATATAGTTCTAAATACATACTTATTATACATAGAAACACACTTAACAGACACAGTACAAATATTTGAATTTATCACACAAACATTTGCACTGGGTGGGAATCGAACCCACGACCCTCGGTTTCGCAGACAGAGTTACTACCCACTAAGCCACGAGGCCAGTCTTTGTATTTGTATGAAGCCTGTTTGGGAGAGTTCAAAATTGTGATTTTAAAATCGTTTTTAAGATAACAAAGTAGTTATTTCACCTATGTTTCAATTAATTAGTAGTTTTTTAATGGCACCTTAAATCAAAAATGAGTCGTCATGCCTATTGTAGTGGCATGGTGTAGTATATCGGATAGTGTAGGTGTGCGTGTCGTGTTTCAGGCCCGGGCGCGGACCTGCTGCGGCGCGAGCTGGACAGCCGGTTCCTGGCGGCGGCGGGCGCGGCGGGCGCGGGCGGCGCGGGCGGCGCGGCGGCGGTGCGCGAGATGCACCACCACCAGCACCAGCACACGCACGTGCACCAGCACCCGCCGCCGCCCGCGCCGCACCCGCACCACCCGCACCACCCGCACCATCCGCACCATCCGCTGCTCGTGCCGCACCATCCGCCACTCGTACGTATTCAATCAAACTAACTAATAATGCCCGATTTACACTTCAATTAGTACAGTAGCAGGCGCGGTCCCAGCCTCCAATTTTGGAAGGGGTCACCAGTACCGCAGCCTCAGATTTTGGGGAGTCTTAAAAATACTCTACTAGTAGCGCCCCACGATTTTACCTACGTGATTCCTGTTACAGTTGTTTTCCCGCGTTAAAAAATACTCTATGTACGATTAGATATTTTTATTTTTTTAAGATTTTTAGCTACGGACCGCGCACGAGTAGCGATATAAGGACTCGAACAGTTAGGTAATAATTAGTAAGTTGTAAGTAGCGTCCAAACTAGTAGTAGTAGTTATAAGTTGCGTTTCGCATTGTTTTAATCCAGAAAATGGATAGTGGCCTGTACTGTACTAAATTCGCCCGTCAACATTACATACATACAACGGTTAAGTTAAGTTCCAGTTAAGTTTAGTGGCCAGTTAAGTTCGGGAGACGCGAGAGAGGGCGCTACTTCGCACTATCGCGATCTGCTCCATTCAACTTAATCAACAACAACTCGCTTTTGCCGTTCAAATAACATTAACAACTTAACTCGCCAATGACGCAAGTTATCTCGCTACTGTACGTATTGAAGTGTAAATCGGGCTTAAATGACGACAAAGCAGTGACGCGTGCAGGGCGCCCACCCTGCACGCAAATTACTCGATGGTTACATCTAGGTGTCTTCAAAGCGATAGTAAATCGATTTCTTTTAATTAAGCATGCTCTATCGTAGACCGCATCGTCGTCACACGATAATAATGGTCCTTCGCCTAAGAAAATTGGAGCTACGCAGACGTGGAACCTCCAAGAAACGTGGTATTTCCAACGTAGCTAGTATTCATCTCAACACCAAAATATATATCAGTTTGATATTGAATACCAATTATGAATTTCATTGTGTATATAATAAAGAGTTTCTAAATACCTATAAAGACATAATAATAAACTTAAACACTAGTATTGTCTCCCGGTGCCCTTATTGTTAAAACCAAAATCTTCAAGCGTCTTTATAACATTGGAGTTGTATTCTATTTCAGTTCAAAGATATGAGCAAAATGTCAACCCTGTACCGGTCTGGGATCGGACTCGGCTACCCCTACTCATCGAGTTTACTCCACTCCACCAACCCTTATGTGCCACCTCCGCCGCTCTCGTACGCACCCACTAAGGTAATTTAACTTATTCTGTCACAACTGTTTACAATCTGTTTATTTAAAACATGGCATACAAGATGAACAATAATGGCTAGCTATCAATTGGCCCCAATGGCATTCTATTCGGAAATCAAGAGGGTCACAAAAGAGAGTTTTCAGTGATCATCTATAAATCTAACATCGCTTTAAGCTATCATGGTTCTTCACTAAACTATAATACATTATTAAAACGGAATCTTCACCATTGTCGTATGAAATAACCACAGTAAAAAAAACCGTAATAAATAAATAATACATTTATTAAAATTAATAAATGTATTATCAAAATTACGTTTTTAATTTAAACACGTTATTCAGGATGCAATCGTGATGTAAAGTTTTAGGCTTATCGTGACCACGGCCGTTATAAAGAAACTGCAACATCAAGTGATAATTAAAAATATTTATATCCTGATCATTTTCTTTATAAGGATATCAATATGAAAACTAACCACGAGAGCTTAAATGTTTTGTGTCTATTAATAATGAGCAAAAAAGTTCTTGGAATGGACCAACTGTATTGATTTATGTAAACAGAATGCAATTGTCCAAATGGAGAACATGCCTTTTCACAGTTGCGGCTCCGTACAAGTAATATATAAATATGTATTACTTCTAGATGTTCCACCTAAAACAGCCTTTATATGTGTAATCAAATCAAATCAAATTATTTATTTGTCAGAACATGGTTGTGTAATCACATACATTAACAGCAGTGTACAGATGTCATTCAAATATAGTGCCTCATGTTCTTGCCTGTTTCGGCGTACAAATTTTATTACAGGAACTAATAATACTTAATCATGCTTATAAATAAAAAAATAAAAGTAACAATGATCATTTAAAATCTACTCCTAACAAATTACACTTTTATGTCATATTATGTCACCATTGTGATAACACATAATTTAAATTAAATAATGGATAGCAACAATGTCAAATTATAATATAGAATGTCAATAGGAATGAACAAATCTTAGTAATTATATATTGTTAAATGTCATGAATTATACAAGGTCAATATTGTAACTACATAATCATTAATGTGCTTTTGTTTAATCATTGTGAGCTATAAGTTGAATTTGTAATATTATGGATTTTATCGCTAAGAAAATCAGTTATCTCATAATAACATCTTTTCTTTAACATTTTATTGTAGTAAAGATTGATGAATACAACAACAAACAAACAAACAAAAAACAAACAATTTTGTATTGTAGTAAAGATTGATGAATACAACAACAAATACAATTTATGAAGTGAATATAATGATAGACATCAGTAACTCGCAATGCATTCAGATGGAATGAATTATTTCATGAAAATTTAACATGTCTTTCAGTATTATTTTAATTCAATCGAGCAGCTATTATCGTGGTTCCATTTAAATTCAAACACAATATTAGAAACAAAGCATCCCCTAGGCTTAGTGCTGTCTGGGTTGTCTACATTACTGCATATATTCTTACTTTTCAAGGACACAATCAAAATTAATTAGTTTGTTGAGTGATGCCATCTTTGCTTATGTTTGATGAACAGACTGTAAAAAATTTAAAGTACGTATTTTAATATCATAGCTAAATATCAATTTAGTTAAATTTAACATTAGATTGTTTCTATCTTCTATCCTTGATTCATTTACTCTTTTCTATCTACCTAGACTTTTGTAAATATTTTCTCTTTTCATTAATATTTTCAAAAACTACCAAAGCTGTACATATTAAGCTTTCATAGTGCTTTTATTATACAACAATGTGCATAAAATAAGAATACAACATACAGTGGCAACTTATGTCAAACAATTAAATCTCCCAAATACTGAGTTTCTTTGTCATAATCATATCTGTTGCGTTTTTTGTTTATAAGAGCAAAACTGTACTTACAGTGTAATTATTTGAAGTTGAAAAAGCTAGATGTAGAAAATACTCAGAATAAAACCAACTTAATGTTACATAATTTTATAAAAGTCTTGCTTTTAGTTTTAAAAGCACTTGAGTTATTTTCTATTTCTAACATTTTTTCCTAATATCAAATGTTCATACTGTATATATACGAGATAAATTTATATCTTGTTTTTGGTGTTGTCATGTAAATAAATACCAAACACCACAGATAAGTTTCCATACAGAGATGTCATTATGTTAGAAAAAGGGTTTTGTCTTATTTTATCGCGTTGTACAGTTTGGCCGTTTTTGGATGATAAACCTTCCAAATTTGTTTGTACGGCACTGCTTGTGTCGTTGCTTTACTACAAAATCATCGATTGCGACTGGAACAGCAGGCGAAATCCGAGTAATGTTGTCTGCTTTTAGAGCGTTGTCAACATTAACAAATGTACGCGTTACCGTGAAGTTGTCAATATCGTTAGTCCATAATCTAATGTAGTTATATAATCTCGTTCTTTTAATTGTAAACTAACCAACCATGGACGTATAAAAAAGTCGGACGTAGTCTCGCTAAAACAAAAACTGTGTCACTAGAGTCGGCCACATTTGCACGTGTGCGTTGTCAGGTTGTCACTGATAGGCTGACACGCACACATATGCACAAGTAGCGCGTGTAATGACCCACTGATGTGTGCGTGTCAGCCTGTATGTGACAGCGCACACGTGCATATTATGTGGCCGTCTCGTTGGACACCGTTTTTGTTTTAGCGAGACTTCATCCGACTTTTTTATACGTCCATGTAACGATCGTGACAATTTTACAGTGACATAGATAAGAAAAACCCGTTTTCCAAACAAATTCTAGAAAAATAAATGTAAGTAATTCAATTCCCCAAAGTATGAGAAAGTTGCTCCTTAAACGGCCTTACTGTATGTACTTGTTGTTAAGTTGCTGTGTAAATTAACCCCGCTTCGCCTCATGTTAACAGCCCGTAGTGTCGGCCGCGAGCGAGTCCGCCCCTAGACCTCCGGCACGCCCCGCCGTCGCGGTAGGTCACCTTTCATCTCTTCATTACGTCACGCATGCTCTCTACTTGTTCACTGACACTATCCTATAATAAGCTAGAATTTACTTATTCATAGTAGTAGCACAGTATAAAGTAATACTATACCGCCTATGATCTTGAGAGAATCCGATAATAGATAGAAGCCGATAATGTCTAGAAACGGGTAAGATTGTCGCAAACAAAAATGCTTATTACCAAATTTAAAATCATACGGAAGACGCCAGGCCTGAGCCGCGCTCCTGCAATACTAACATTGTAATGTAGGCAATGCAGGAGCGCGCTTCCCGCGTCTCACCCCGCACGCCCCGCACGATTGCCCCTTCTGGACGACTTCGTCGAACGACTGTATGATTTAATAGACTGTGGTAGTAGGTAGTTGACTGTCTACGGTCGAGTTATTACACATTAACCCTTTGAAATCGTTAATCGGAAAATTGCGAAAATTCGCGATGACGCGCGAATCGGCGATAGTAAGCGCGAGCGCACGGCCTTCGCTCCTTGCGGATTATTTTATATCTTGTGATAGATTAGTTATATTTAGGCTGGTTTGAGTTACTTTATCTTAAAGCTATTGAAGTAAGCTATAAGACGATGTAAACTTGTTTTGTATTGTATTTTTATTTCAATTTACACGGACCTTTCGTTGTACCCAAAGTTGAAAAATAGTTATAATTTTGAAAAAGTGAGTATTTGTATTGAAAATGAATTGTTTTATGTATTCGTTTTTATGTTTTTATACAAAGCTTTATATGTTTCTTATAAAATAAATCTAAAATGTATATGCTTTCATACAAATATTTTGATATTTTGTACTCTGAATCATACTCCAGAAATTGGCGATGAACAGAAATTGCATGCGTTAGGGCCGTTCTTTCAAAACTCTTGTGTGGTAAGATTTTAGTATGTAGGCTTTATATTTATATACTGGTCGATAGAAAATATATTCAGGAATTTTATAAAAATAATATTAGAACCGATAATTAAAAAAATCTATACCCAATGAGGCAAAATGTCAGGAATCACAGAATTTTCGTGATAAAATCCGACGATTTTGATTCTACAATTATTGACATGATAAACAATGTTTTCTGGCATAAAAATATATCTTTCAAAATGACAAAACAATATGCTTTTCGGTAATCTAAAAAACGTGGATACCATAAAACAAAAAACTCGGAAAATACTCTGACAAAAATACCTAAAAAATACCTAAAAAAACACTTCGCGGCGATAAAATTCCGTGACGTCATAGAATGTTTACATAGCCGTATGCAGCTTGTAGTTGGCTAGATACCTAGACACGCACACATTCGAGCGCTCCCGGCGTGTCTGTGTGTGTGAGTTCAGGACGGTCCCGTACTTTTCATGAATTTTAGACAAAAATAAGGAATATCGGGCCAAGGTAACGAATAAAATGGATTTTACGATATTTTTTACAACTAAAACACAGATATTCTAAGACGTCCCAAACAAAATAAACAGTAAAAACGATAAGCAAAACCAAACGATCGGTCAATTTGCCCGCGAACCAGAAAGTACCAGATATTTTTACTCGATGTTGTATCAAAATATATAACACATTATACGATTGTGATTATGAAAAAAGGTTGGAAAAATACTTCTAAAGCGTATAATAAATAGCCACTTACCACTTATATATTTGAAATCACTTAAATTCACAAAACAAATACACCCTCACTCGCGAGAACCGGGACGCGCACTGACGGCGCGAAATGGCGGGAAACTAACCGACTTCTTCGATCTGTACCGAAAAATTTCGTTCCGACTGATACTACGCTATTGGTCTGATTATGAAGCGGCATTCAATAGGTCTTATATCCATTAAAAAGTTATGGGAATATCCACCTTCGCTTATACAATATTAGGTTTAAAAGCGGCTGGGACCGCAACTGACATCGGACGGTGACGATTGTCACTAGCCGATGCCAACGGTACTTTCGCCTTCAGTGACGATTGTCACTAGCCGATGCCAACGGGTTAAGAGGGTTTTTTTTTTTCAATAAAATGGTTTATAAGGAGTTTTTGATCTAATAATGGAATAAGAGTTGTGTATCCAAGTTCTATTGAAACTCACAGCCCAGGATCCCTGATCCATTTTTGCACTTGATTACTATCAAGCAAATTTTTCCTGTTTTTTTTTTGTATCTTAAAAATTCTTTAAATTTTATGTATCTTCTGGAGCCCATATCTCAAAATTGGCCATCTAAGCAAGTTAGCGGGTAAGCATGTGTTCTTAGAATGTACTAAATCTACTCAATCGTCCACATTTCGTTCACCAGAAAATATGTGACGTCTGGCAGCTCTGGGATCTTGGACTATCTCTTTTAGCTACCACAATCGAGTTTCATACGGGAAATTGTTGAGCGTCTCATCAAAATGAAGCTATTCACGCAAAATTAGCTTGATAGTTAATCAATTGCAAAAGTTGTACCATTCTGGATCCTAGACTTACTCGAGATAGCTCGTTGAAGTTAGTCCTCACAATTGGCAGGTATAAATATGTACTCTACTTTGTTACTAAAATTATCCATTGCACAGCGCCAGTGCCCTGCGCACTATATGGAGAGGTTTTTTATAAATGGTCGACTTATTGGTTTAATTAAATGGTGGTTATAAACAATCCGTTTTCTAGTAAAGAAAATTATCATAATAAAATAAAAGTACATATGGTTATTAGAGTATGGGCATTGTTTTTGAACACTTGTTAGAGAGTGAATGCTCTGTTTTGTTGTAGCATATTGGTATCATCACATCAAGCGCACCGAGAAATCAAACGTGCGAATAATGCTATTACTCATAATATTGCTATTGCCAATTGCCATCCATTGTCCTTATAAACAGAAGTTTATAAGGTTTTAAATGTACTATTCAATTTTGTCGAAATTAACAGAAGAACTGTCGTTTTCACAGAAATCTGGCAAGTGGAACGCCATGCACGTGCGGATCGCGTGGGAGATATACAACCACCAGCAGAAGGAGAAGACCGGCGTAGCGAGCGCGGGCGCGGGCGCGGCCCCGGCGGCGGCTGCGGCGGCGGCGGCCGCGGCGGCCAGCGAGAAGGACAAGCTGCGCGTGTTCCCGGCCGGCGCGCCGCCGCCCGCCGCCTACCGCTCGCCGTACGAGCTGCCGGGCGCGTACCTGCACCACCCGCACCTAGGTACCGGCCCCGCGCCGCCCGCGCGCTACGAGGAGCGCGCCGCGTACGCCGCCGCCGCCGCCGCCGCCTCGCACGCGCACCACACTGACCGCGGTTTGCGCGTTGCAGGGGTGTCGCCGTTCGCGCGGTACGGCCCCGGCGCGTACGGCGCCGCGCCCGGCGGCTTCCCGCTGGGCGCGTACGGCCGCGAACTGGCGCTCTCGTCGTCGCTGCACGGCGTGCACCACGCGCCGCTGCCGCTGCACGACCCGTGGCGCGCGCCGCCCGCGCCGCGGCCCCTGCCGCCGCCCGGCCCGCTGGCTGCGGACGCCGCGCGCCGCGACCACGAGGAGCGCGCGCGCCGCGACCGCGAGCGCGACGAACGCGAGCGCCGCGACCGCGACGAGCGCGAGCGTCGCAAGCAGCGCGAGCAGCGCGACCGCGAGCTGGAGCGAGCGCGCGTGCGCTCGCCGCTGCGGAACGGCGCGCTCGAGCCTAAGGAGGAGCGCAAGGAACCGCCGCGGCCGCTGTACGCGCCGCCGCCGCCCTGGGACCCCTACCGCTTCGACCCGCTGCAGCACATGCGGTTCGCGCCGCTCGTCGAGGCCGCCATCCGCGCCGAGGAGGACCGCGCCAAGATGTTCTCGGCGTACGCGCACCACCAGCAGCTGAAGGCGGGCCCGCTGGCACGCGCGCTGCCGCCGCTGGGTGCGCACGCGCTGCCGCCGCTCGCGCCGCCGCTGGCGCCCCTCGCGCCGCTCGACCTGCTCAAGAAGGAGGAGCCGCGATGATAGCGCGTCGCCGCGCGCCCTGTACATAGCGTAGACTGAGTGACGTCGCGACTGACCCGCGACGCGACATTTCATGTATATCGTTTCCGATTATCGGTTAGAGAATTATTTATTGTATCGTCGCTTGGAGGGACCGGGAGGGATCCACTTGTGCAATACGGACGGGACATCGGCGCCGCCGACGCTGCTTGTTTATTTACATGAGAATATCTATCGACTTGTTATCGTGACCATTATTAGTTAATTATACATCAGAACGCCGATTACTCGAAGGATAGGACATCGGAATCGCTATCTATATAGTTATACATATTTATATATACTTATAAATAAAATGTAAATATTAGATTGTAAATTAGTGTTAAAGTATAGAATTGGTTTATTTAATGTCATACAAAGGAAAAAAAATCCCATAAATTATTATTGTACCGGGAGTTTATTTTACACTTCCGTTAAAAAAATCTCAATGGTTTTTCTATTGTACCAGTGGAGTTTTATTTATTTATTTGTGCTCCTCTAGTGATCGACAAATCTAGTACCCGACTTCAGTTCGTAGCAGTTGATGTTTATTTTTTATTGCATTTAAAAGTATGTGATATTATTGTATTGTGAAATACTACATTTTGTCTGACTTCAAAGTAGTGTCTATCCTCAGATATTTAGATCTATGTATTGCAGTAATGTTCAAACTATTTTCATTCATCATGTCATATTTGAAATCAAACTGTATTGTTTTAATAATTTTAATGTGTTGACAATGTATCATACAAATCTACATTTTGTGCCATTGAATCAGAAACGAAGGACATTGAGTCAGACAAAATTGGATTTAGAATCTGTCTTGGTGAGGCACATCTGATGGTTTGTGTTTATCTCATAGAAGTGCGATTCAAAGTGTAATATAGTTTATACAAGATCATTCTGTATACTAAAAAGTAAATGAAAAAGCTTGGTGCGATTCAGAAAATACCATTAAAACTTTTGATTTTTATACCAATAAGATTTTTTATATCCTATCCCCTCGACCTTCCTATCTTTTCAGTTGGAACCTTTGTCTTCTCTTTTTATTGAGTTACAAATAGTGTCCCTCTGTTTCTCCTTTGTGCCACTTTACCCCTAATGTTTCAAAGAAGTAGTTGGTCAATTCAATGTGTAATTATAATTAACCTACGAAAGTTTTATATGAATGCAGGCATGGTAACTAAAAAAAATTGGTAGCCATAGGAACTGCCGACAGAAATGAAAACTTATAACACAGAATTTGATAGCTTACTTTGGAAACCATGGGTCAATGGGAAATTCTGACGCATAATATGGATAGCCAATGGCCATGGTCCCGAGTTTACCCGAATATTTCTTATCATTCCCGAGCGTGACACTAGAAATCAATTCCGCAGCCCACGAAAAATCTGTATGTAGCGCGTCAAAAGAAGTTTTCACACAATTAGTCCGTCAGATTACAAAAAAAATATTTTTATTTTCACAAACAAGAAATGTTGAAGGAAGTACAGCTTACAAGTTTCGAGTGAAGTCACGTCTAAATACGATGTAGACGACGTCAGCCCAAACTGGAAGTTTGATGAGATATAGCTTTGTCGATCTTTTAATTACATAATTGTAGTGGTAGGACTCTTGGCAGAGTCCGTCTGGGGAAGTACCACACCTTTGCCAGTTACTCTACCGCCAAGCAGTAATGTGCAAACATTACTGTGTTCCGGTTTGAAGGGCAATGTTTCCAGAGAAATTACAGGGTTTAGAGATATAAGATCATAGATCTCTGGGTGACGAGCGCAGTGCAGTGCTAGGTAATGATTTGGACTATTCATGTTCCAATAGCTGCGTGTCACTGCTGTTATGTGTCAGGCATGTTGCTTACCATCAGGCACATGTCCTGATCGTCTCGTCACTCTTTATTTAAAAAAAATACGTTTCCTACATTTTAGAATGGTATATTTTTGACCCAGTCATCATCCCAGTTCTTCAAGAGAGACTTATGCTTGAATTTATTCTGACCACGTGGAATCGATAGGTATCTAGACGTATGTAGCCGAAACTTATCATAACGTAATACTTACAGATGTTTGTATTGAACGTAGGTCCTTTTGTGTGTCACATCGCGCTATTCTGATATCCTATGCTATTACGATAATCACATGATTATTATAACACTCTTACTACTACATAGATTAGTAGTTTGTTAACATCAACAACCGCTAGTACCTACTGCTGCAATATAGATAAAATTAACCTAGCCGTTTTTCTGTTTGCGAGTTTTATTTGCGGCTGGTTTAATCGGTAGTCGGGAGAACTGCAACAGCCGCACCGGATCCCCTGGTTCGAATTTCACACGCCACTATCATGTTTCATACAGCACGTGCGTAATCCCGCTAACTTGAAAACGGTAAAGGAAAACATCCTGAGGAAACTAGAATATTTCTAGGTCATGCGCCATCCACCCGCACCCGCACTAGACCTGTGTGAACCTTAGGAATAATTCGTCTGAGGTTTGATAATTCTAATCGAATCTACTGCTGCTTGGTTAACTGGCAGGTTTTAGGTGAAGTTACGAGTAGGTACATTGGTAGTAAACCGGTTCATCCAAGTGATTTTTACGCGACTGCGTGCGCCATTGAGTATCTATAGGTACCCACCCACCCTATGGCGTGCGCACAGTGAACTTGCGCGTTTTTTGGTCTAAGGCTAAGAAGTCATGGAGCGGTTTCCAACCGCGCGAGGGCGCGAACCGCGATGGTTTTATTTCAAAACTCACGAGACCGCTGATTTTCGCGGTTTTGCAGCCGCCGCGGATGAGAATTTTCGCTCGCGAACGTGGCTGATGACGGGCGGGGGGGGCGACCGCGCGGGAGCCGCGTGGCAGCCGCGCGAGCCGCGGGCGTAAACCGCCTCGTGAGTTTTAATTTCAATTTTTACATATAAATCTGCATTCTACAGAGATGCTACGGGCCCGAGACCGCGCGCGGGCGCGGTTGGAAACCGCTCCATGAATTCTTAGCATAAGGCAGTCGGCCTGTAGGTACCTACTGCTACCGCCTAGCCAACTTTTGTCTACCACAGAGGGAGCGCTAGTTGCGCATACACACACTTTTATTTTGTGGTGGGTGGAACCTTCCTAAAGAGTCTTCTTCTGTCGAAGTCTAATAATTAGGTACTTACGTCGTATTTGGTATTGAGTCACAGAGATACAAAAGCTGTCGAAGCATGAACAGTAAGTACCTACCGCAAATTCAGCGAGGTCCTATAGGTCAAGTGTCAAGTAAGTACAAATAGTACAGTTCTTACCTACCGTCCACCTGCTATACTTATTGAGAATCTGATATTATGCGAATGAGCCCTATTTGGGTGGTTCTCCACAGTCCACCTCCTGAGACCACCTGGATGAACCGTGGAAAGTTTTTTTCTAACGGCTCACCTCTTAGATAGAGCTTGAAAGCCTCTAACATGACATAGGTGACGGTGCACCTAATAAAATTAAGTATGTACCGGTCCGATTAGTCCTCTCTCCGTCTGGGTCCTAACCGGTCCGTTTTGGTTATTTAACAGTGTGGACGGTGGAAACTAAATATTTCCCACGGTTTACCCAGGTGGTCTCAGGAGGTGGACTGTGGAGAACCAGCCAAATAGGGCTCATTCGCATAATATCAGATTCTCAATAAGTATAGCAGAAGTACAATGAAGAAAAAAACTAAGTAGTACCTACTGACACATTTTAATATCACGTAGACGCCAACAAATGTATGGAAAATTATACGAGGGTCAAACTGAAAGTTCTTAGAACTGGCCACTTATAAACAATATAATAAAAAAATAATTCTTTAATTTGAAAATAGAACTCTTTGCCAATATTACTGAGTATATACTTCATTTATTCGTCATTTGTTTTACGATTTGGCGGCAAATTGAAAATTGTCTGTGTCACGTCAACATGAATTTTACACGAGAAAATTTTCGTGCAATGATTTTTTATGACTTTCGATGTCATTTAAGTCAACAAGAAAGTTATGATAGACTACGATTGGCCTTTCACGATGAAACCCCATCTCGTGCGACTGTTTACAACTGGTTTAATGAGTTTAAACGTGGTCGCACTAATCTCACTGATGATTTACGTGAGGGACGGCCTTCTACGGCGACGACTGAAGATAACATCTGTGTTGTGCGGCGTATGATAGAGTGACCTATGCGTATGATAGAGTGACTGACAAATGAGTGACCTATCAGCAGATTCGGACAAGCTTAGGCATCGGTATGAGTCAAGTGCACAAAATCCTACACGAACATTTAGCGGTCACGAAGCTTTGCGCCCGGTGGATACCTCATAATTTGACTGAAGCTCAAAAACTCCATCGTGTGGATTGGTGCCGTAAAATGATTGAAAGATTTAACGGAGGTGACTCAAATGCTGTGTTCGACATACTAACAGGTGACGAAAGCTGGATTTACTGTTATGATCCTGAAACCAAAAGACAATCTGCTCAGTGGGTGTTTCCTTTCGAGGAGTTGCCAACTGAAGTGAAGAGAGATCGAAGTGCGGGGAAAAAAATGGTGGCCTCGTTCTTTGGAAGGATAGGTCATTTCGCAACAATTGTGTTAGAGGATCAAAAAACAGTTTCTGCGGAATGGTACACTACCAATTGTTTGCCACTTGTCTTGGAAAAAGTTCGAGAGAAACGACCTCGCAGTAGGATCCTCCTTCACCACGACAACGCCTCATCGCACACCGCCAAGCGAACGATCGACTATTTGGCGACATCAAACGTTGAATTACTGGGTCACCCGCCGTATAGCCCCGACCCGCGAGGTCGGGGCTATACGGCGGGTGATTTTTATTTATTTTCAAAAATTAAAGAAAAACATACCTAAAGGAAAGCGGTTTATGAATGCTGAAGAAGCGGTGGCTGCGTATCGCGATGCCATTGAAGAGACCCCTAAGGACGAGTGGGCAAAGTGCGTTTCCCAGTGGTTCCATCGCATGCAGCGGTGTATTGACGTGAATGGACAATATTTTGAAAAGATATAATAAAACTAATAACTGGCTAATGTAATCAGTTTTTGATTTTCTAAGAACTTTCAGTTTGACCCTCGTAATAGAGCGTGTTGACGTTTTTTTTCATTTTTTTTTAACTTTTATAGTTTTACACTTGACCGCCATCTCGCCTGATGTTAAGCGACGATGCGGTCTACGATGGAGCGTGTTTACCTAGAAGAAACCGATTCACTCTCGATTTGAAGACACCAAGATTATATCTATCGGGGAAACCCACTCAAGCAACTCATTCCATAGCCTAGATGTCCTTATCACAAACGTAGAGTCAAACTTCGTCCGTGTCTTTGGAATATCCACTATGAAACAGTGCCGCTTCTTTGAGTTACGAGAAGTACGATAGAAAAAGGGCAAGGAGGTATTAGATCATGCAGATCAGTTGCACACTCTCCGAAGTGTATCCTATAAAAAACCTATAAGCTAGCAATCTTGCGGCGGTGTTCAAGACTGAAGTCTTTTCCGCGCTAGAATGTCTTTGCCTATGAGCCTTTTGGCACGCCTCTCAATCGATTCCAGAGCCTCAAGCTGATACTTAGCCGATCCATCCCAAAGGTGCGAACAGTACTCCATACAAGAGCGAATCTGTGCTTTGTATAACAAAAGTAATTGTTCAGATTTGAAGTACTTTCGCACCTTTGAGAGGACACCTAGTTTTATGGCAGCTAATTAAAGCCTTGGACGCTCAACTTTGGCTCGTATATCGAATACGAGCCAAAGTTGAGCGTAGAAGTCAAGGTAACGCCCAAAAGCTCAAGATGATCAGTAACCGGCACGGATACACCTCGAAAAGTAGGAGTCAGTTGAAATTGACTCCTTTTTTGCGGAGAACAGACACGCCTGCGTCTTTCCCTCGTTAAACTTGGCCAGATTGGTTTCGCCCCATTCAGAGACTTCCTCAAGGGCCATGTTCAAACGATCGTTCATACTCTCTCTCAGTACCTTAGTATGCTGTCCACTGGCTCTCGCGCTAGATATGTAACTCTCTACATCGGTGCTATCATCTGCGTACCCAGAGATACCGGGCATCAACAGATCGTTGATATGTAGCAGAAAAAGCATCGCAGAGAGTACCGACCCTTGAGGGACTCCGGCATTGATAGCCATTCGATCCGATGAGCAGCCATCAATGACAACTCGTATGGATCGATCCCTCAAGAAGTCCGATATCCACGCAATAAACCCTGAAGACAAACCATAACTGGACAGCTTGCTAATAAGGCCATCATGCCAAACCCTGTCAAAAGCCTTCGAGATATCCAGGGAGACTGCAAGTGCTTCCCCGTGTTTCTCGATAGCTTCACTCCAGATGTGGGTGACATACGCTAGAATATCCCCAGTGGACCGGTTTCGGCGAAACCCGTATTGCCGGTCACAGAGTACCTATTCATACGTACACTTGGCGCGATATTAACGTAGATAGTATTTGTACTAGGTACGCTTACAGGAATAGAAAGCAGTCATTTCGAAATGACTCGTCTCCATAGAGAAAATAACCCTTTGTCTCAGACAAAAGGTTACGTCGTAGGTACCTATATAGGGCGCGCAAAACTTTGAACCCTCGAAAGATTGGCAAAAAGTGCAAAACGTCTGAAATTCTTATATACTAAAGGCCCGTGAACAAAATGGGTGATATGATGCACCAAGAGACCGATATAGGATGATAGAAGGGTATAAAATAATAAAATTCAGCACTATTTTGCATTTGTAAGCTGTCCAACGGAGTGCAAGCTGAATAGGGGGGGTTGAAACCCACGATAATTTCTCCTTGTCGCATGATTTTTTTACGGCGTTGCGTAATAATGGCTTACAAGAGGTATTGAAACTATAAAAAAATGTAAATTTTTTTTTTTTACCATCTTTGTCTGAAAAACTCATGATTTTCCGACGATTTTCAGGGTAAATTTCGTCATTTGATTATGTGCGGCATTGGTTCCATACAGTTTCAATACCTCTTCTAACCCATTATTTGCGAAATAATGGGTTATTGGACAGCTTACAAATGTAGGCTTAGTGCTGAATCTTATTATTTTATACGCTTCTATCATCCTACATAGGTCTCTTGGTGTATCATAAATTTGACCCATTAATTTTGTTCACGGGCCTGTATTACACTTGTTTGTATGTTTGTACGAACTCTAGTTATTACCTGTTCTATGGTACTGCCTAAAGACCAGCTGCTGTGTTGTAGTTACGCAGGTAATTTGCCATCCTCGGTATTACTTCTTCACTTCTGTTACTTTTCAATACCTTTACAATGAATCATGACAACACAGTCAACACAGCGTTACTAACACTGGCGCTAAATAAAAGAGCTATTCAGAAACGTGATGAAACGTCTGTAGCCCGCGTGAGGGTAAAAAATATGAAATATTACTATAGCGCCCTCTATTAAACAAAAAAAAACACTTTCATCAGCTGATCGCTCATTCATTGTCATGTTGGAAGAAAACTTACCATGTAGTTGACGACGAGGGATATAGGTAGAGCTACGGATTCCATAAATCATCGAATTTGCATTACATTTGAAAATACATCTTGTATGCGATTTCTTACGACAAATACAGACAGCTCTTCTTACGTGGAGTTAAGTTAAAACGGTCGTCGTCATAACACGGGCGTAGGCGTTGATAGGAACTGCCGCTGCTGGCGTCCCCCCCCCTAACATCACGCTGCGCCCGTGTGCAACGCGCACTCTGCACGGGTAGATGCAATGACGCTAGATAGATTAGTGCATCTATATCTCTAGGAATATCTACTCATGAGCATATTTATGCATAATACGTAAGGTGTTAAGATAATCAATTTAATCCATATTATTTACAGGGTGTGTATACTACAGAGACTAATTACTTGAAAAAATATTTTAGGTTGAAATAGTCTAATAAAACCACAATTACTATAACATTAAGTATAAATAAAAACTTAAAATGATGTTCTACACTGTATTTTATACAGACATAATCGGAGGTTAGCGAGCTATTTTCTAAAATATTTATCTCCTGTACCAAATCTGAACAGTTTTCATTCTCTTGACTTTCTTCTGCAACTGAAGAACACCATAGAGTAAAGCTTCTGCTGTGGGTGGACATCCAGGTACATAGATATCTACTGGAACTATGCGGTCACAGCCCCTGTAACAAATTCAATTAAGTTTTATTTAAAAAAAAAAACAAAAAAAAAAAGGTATAAATAGTAACTATTTTAGCAATATGTTGACATTAAATAATTAAAAAAAAGTGTTTCCAAGGTGCAAATACACCTTTTGCAGATAGTTTTCAATTTTGCTATATGTAGCACCAATGTTTCAGATTGTTCAAATATTTTTACAAATTTGAAACACTGTCAATCCAATTGGTGATATTGAGAACTATCTGTGACCGATTTATTTGCATCCTGAAAACACTCCTAAAACTATATGGCACGAAAAATCTGAGATGGTACAGAAGAGTAAATAAGTAATTTTGTAGGAATGAGATATATTTAAAGGGCACAATGGCTAAATAAAATTAATTAGATGATTAGACTGCCGTCAGCAGTTAGATTATTAAAATAACTTGTACACATATTTTTTTTATTTTACCAACAAAAAATGAGGAAGATACAGTGCTTAGAAGTTTTACGTGATGTGAGTTCATTGTATGAATTTTGAGAAATGATGATGTCACAAGTTACAACCCCCCATTCCTGAGTTTCATGATCTATTTCTTTGTAAATATTTAATGATTTGATAAAACAAAACGTAAGTGTCCAATATTTTCCATAATCTACCTGATAAGACTAATTAGAATGCATATTCATTTATGACCCACTCATCATCTCAATTTGCAGTAGAAGTCAGACTTACCTTACAACTGAGTAAGAATAGTGATAATAACCACCACCATTTGCGCAGCTGCCCATAGAAATTACCCAACGTGGATCAGGCATTTGATCATATACTTTTCTCAGGGCCGGTGCCATTTTATTGGTCAGTGTTCCAGCCACTATCATCACATCCGACTGACGTGGAGAGGCACGGAACACCACACCATATCTGAAATAAAGAGTAGAGCATTTTCAAAAAAATTATTCCCCTCTTGGTACTTGTCACTTTCCTGAATATTTCATTTTGTGACCAGTTTAATAGCAAATTAGTTTTACAGTAGTAAAATTTGTTTCTAACTAATATGTCTTGTTCTGTCTGTCTTTATGTTTGTTTTGAAACAAATGTTACTATACCATAAAATAAATTTGGTACAGATCCAGTTCCAAAATGGAATTTTCTGGGAAAAACAAGTGTCAAGAGGGGTATGCATACATTTTTGTGAAAATATTTCGTTCGTACATAATTTCGTTCGTACATAAGTATATATAAACTTAGTTAGACGAACTTGGCACCCAAACTAGGATTATCCTGTGCGATGGGATACCAAGGCCTTCCTCCGACTATATAAACTTAGACAACCACATTTTAAATTTTATTGAATTAGAAAAATAAATAGAATTTTGTAAATTAACAATATAATGATTATTATCAATGTTGACATGCAAGTCAAATTCGAAATAGCAAAAGTTTTAATATTTACAATACCACTATAATACTATGTAAACTGTAGAGTTGTAACTAAACGCTCGGAATAATGGAATACTTATAAAAAAATAAAAAAAAAAAAAAAAAAATCGTGTACATGCAAATAGTGCCAGAATAATTCATTGTATGTATGCCGTTTTAATTACCCTTATCTATATATTATACCTATTATAATATTATGGATAGAGGTGGTTGGGAAGAGGTTTTAAAGAGAGGTTAGGAACAGTGGGATGAGGAGAGGAGAGGAATGAAGATGCGATTAATATTTCAACTTAGCCCAAGAGTTTACTAAATCGTAAATTATTCTTTTAGTAAGATACTTTAATGACAGATTCAGTTTCTTCATAAGTTTGGGAGAGCAGCCATTTAATTATTGTTTGCTTGCATAAATGCCTATTCATGGAGTGTATGTTTAAAATAGTATTAATTCTATTATAGAGATATGCTCTTAGAAAGTACGATTGTTTTCCCGCTAGTGATGTGTAGATTCTAGGTGATTCACATATTTTAGCTTTACACGGTCTAAACCTTGGAAGTTCAGGGTTAAATTTCATTATTTTATGTTGTGCAAGTAGAGCATGCGTTATAAAGAGTTGACGGACGGTCAATACCTGTGCATCCCGATACAGATACTCAGTAGAGTAGCGAAACGGTTTCCGCATCATAACCTAAAGGTTATGATCCTAAGGTTATGGTCCTAAAGGACCGAACGTTGTGCTCTCTCAAGTTTGATTAAATGGGTTTTTAGAAGCGCTACCCCATACTGACACACAATAGCCAAGTACTGATTGGCAAATAGCTAGGTAAACGGTTTTTAGCAGTTTAAATGGGGCAGCATCTCTAAGGGATTTAAAAACCCAAATGAGTTTTCTTACTCGAGAGGCCATGGACGCAATATGGGGTACCCAAGAGAGTCCATCGTCAATAATGACACCCAGATATTTGATATTGGATACTTGTTCCAGGTAAGTGCAGTCGCAGGTACCCTTTAGGGTCATATTACACGTATGTGCCTGTATTCCAGTACAATTTTCTCGATTAGATGTTCTTTTTCCAGCCCTGAATAAAATGAACTTACTTTTTGTCACATTGAGAGATAGTAGATTAAGCTGCAGCCATGAAATTACTCTTTGTAGTCCTAGTTCTGCGTGACTATGCAATTGTTCCCAAGTAGAACCCTCAAAATTAAAGCCGTATCGTCGGCAAAGGCAAAAATTCTTCCATTCTTAGGATTCAGCTCACAAAGGTCGTTGATGAAGATGAGAAGAGAGTAGGACCTAAAATAGATCCTTGAGGAATTCCGTACGTTATAGGCTCATCTTCACTATAGATATCATCTATTTTACTCTCTGAGTCCTATTTGTTAGGTAAGATCGAAACAATTTCAGTGGAACCCCTCTTATTCCCATTATCTCTAGTTTTTCCAGCAAGAGTGAGGTAGAGACGCTATCAAAAGCCTTAGCCATATCAAGAAAGATACCTAAACATCGTTTCCTTGTGTCGAGATTACCAACTATGTAGTCTGTCATACCAGAGACTGCCTGTTCAGTAGATTTACTTGCGCGGAAACCGAATTGTGCATTTGATAGCAGTTTTTCTTGCTCTAGATACAGGACCAATCGTTTGTTTAAGATTTTTTCTATAACCTTTGATAAAGCTGGGAGTATAGAAATAGGTCTATAGTTATTGATCACTTCTCGAGGCCCGTTTTTATGAATTGGCAGTATAATTGCCTTCTTAAATGGTTCTGGGAAAACACCTGAATCTAAACACAAGTTAATGACGTGAGTTAGAGCTGGTACTACTTTGTCTTTGGCTAGTATGAGGAACCTAGAAGTTATGTTATCCCATCCCGGTGCTGAGTCGGCTTTTAGGCTGAGGATGGTTCTTTCAACTTCTTCTTTATCTGTATTCAGCAGAACAAAAGATTTGCAGCGGGTTTTAGATGAAACAGTAACACCGGGAGGTATAGTAGTTCTAATGATAGTTTCAGCCATATTTTTGCCAACATTTGCAAAGAACCGATTTACTCCGTTCACAGATTTTTTAGGATCGGACTCCGTCCTTAAGAGCTCCAAAGGGGATGGTTTGTTTTGGGTCAGGTTAGAAATTTTTTTAATAACTTTCCAGCTTTCTTTGGTATTTTTACCAGCTTTCTCAATTTCAGATCGCTCGTAATTATTTTTAAGTTTCTTTAGAAGAGAGTTACAAAAGTTTCGATAACGACGGTAACTTTGGTGTAGGATTAGATTGCTAGGTTCTTTTTTCAGTTTAAGGTGCATACTATCTCTATTTCGGATCCATTTGAGTAAACCTGGAGTTATCCAGGGTTTATGAATTTGTTTCGTACGTGATATAGTTTTTATTGTTGTAGAGTTTTGTATGGTATCTCCGAGAACCTTGACTAAAGCATCGGTGGCCTCCCTGGCGTCAGTCAAAGTTAAAATTGAGGACATGTCATATTCACTTAATGATAGAGCAGCTCTATTGTAATCGGTTTTTTGTATCTTGCGGTTTTTGATCTTAGGGAGAGATGCATTAGTTTTAGAAAGATACAGTAAGATAGGATAATGGTCTGTTAAAACAGTTTGAACGACAATGGATACAGCTTTTGACTTGGTTTTGACTAGTAAATGATCCAAACATGCTTCATTTCTTGTTGGAAATGTGTGAGAAGGTAATAGGCCGAACTCAGCTGTTAAGTTAAGGTAATGGGCAGTCACCTGATCCGATGACGTATTTTGCGCTATATTAATATCTCCGGTAAGTATTATATTTTTAAAATTTTTAATCGATTCTAATAAATTTTCTAAAGATTCTAAAAAAGTCCTGGTTCTACGAAAACATGGCGGACGGTATATGCCTACAATTGCCGTATGCCCTTCAATTTTGACTACCAAGCAGTTTGCTTCAGGAAAGTGTGGTTCTTCAATAACGCATGAAATGTTATTTTTATAGTAAATTACAAGTCCATCATTCTGGTTATACGATGTTGTAGTACAAAAAACGTTATAATTTATTAATTTCGGAAGAGGTTTTTTATTATTCAGCCAACATTCTGATAAAATCAAGAAATCGCAATAATCAAATTTTGGTGTAGAAAGCATAACTTGCAATTTATCAAAGTTAGCATGGATACTTCTTATGTTTTGAGCTAGAATTTTGATATATTTATCAGGATGCGAAATAATCCCTGCACATTGGTCTATTTTACAGTAGTAAGATTTTGCTATATTTACCTCGTCGAGCTCTCGAAAGATTGCGTTAGGGTCACTATCCATAAAGGTCAAACGAAAAGGTAACACTGTCTTTGTTTCGCGTCATTAAAGTAATGATTTGTAGCTCAGTAATACACACAAAACTCTTATGATTCAACACTTTTTTTGTGCTAAGTAGATAGTGTAGGGTATGAAAATGGTGGTTAGGTTGGAGCGTATCTAAAAGGGAAAGGGAAAGAAGGACCATGTTAGGCAGACAACAAGTGTTTAACTCTGACATTGATGTACATCGAGATAATACAACACAATAAAAATAATGCATAATACAGTACATCAATAGTCACATAGCCAAAGATTTAAGGTTAGATATCTGTTCTTCATCTTTAATCAAAATTATTGGTGTGCCGTCGTCCTTCCTTAAGAATATCTTTCCGTTGAAATGCCCAGTGGGTAAATTAAAATAGGTAAGAAATACTGCAGCATACAATCAATGTTTGTGATTTTGAAATTCCCCAGTGACTAAAATTAAACAACATACGAAACAATAAATTTTATAGTAAGAGAAAAGAGATTTTACAAAGTTTGGTGTTGGATTGAACTTTATTTGAGAACATGAGGGAGTTAAAGTTTTAGATTATGATTCAATAATAATTGACTAAAGCTGTTAATAAAAAACACTGTGAAATAATTAAGCAAAGATAGAAGTAAATCTCCATTTTAAGAGAGCAGAGTTTTGTAGTAATTTGAATTCTCTGATTTCACAATTTGAATTTTAGATCAGACATTGTTTACCATCAAACTTGATTATCTATTTACCTATATTGATTCATGAAAAATATATGTATAGATAGAAAATCTTTATTGTGGCACAACCAATTAGAAATACTACAGTAAAATACTAATGACCTACCACCACAAGTGGTGTCTTTATTGCTGAGAGAAATCTCTTCTAGGTAACCAGTGAGCAATATCTTCCTGATAACCAATTTTTTGGTATTTTTGGCACAAATAGGAAAATGTTATTCAATTTTGAACAATCAAGTTTCTTGTTGACATGTTGATCACATTTTCAGCACCTACTACATTTACTTTACTAGTGGATGAAATTATGGCTTGCGACCAGAATAGCTAATTTAGTAAGTAAACCCTGGTTTATTAATAATCTTCACCTGTCCATGTCATATCGAGGAGCAGCGATGTGCATCATCTCTACAGCACAGCAAGCCAAGCCAAACGTCATCGGCCACATTGAGTTCTTTCTTCCCCAGTTTAACAAATCGTCAAGGCGAGCCACTGCCATTTCTGCCATGTTGGTGGCATCTTGGAAGGGAGAGTAAGGGCGCTTTTCAGTAGGGCTTGGTGCAGGTAGATGCGTTTGACGTATTTGTTCTAAAGCTGGCGCAAACGCACCCTTCTTTATTGCCGAAAGTATGGAGTTGGGAGCAGCGGCCCCTAGCGCCTTGATAGCTTGCATATTACCTGAAAAGTAAAATTGCTCAGCAATCACAATATTGATCCCTGAAGGCACTAGTGCGAGGTTACTTCTAAAACTCAAACATAAAACCAGGTTATACGTACAGATTTAACGCATACAACTATTAAATCGCGATTACACTTGTAATCACGTAAAATTCACTTAAAAACTAGAAGAAAAATAGATACAAATGTTTACGTAATGTATGAGAGCGTTTACGAAGACTTAGGTTTTTCTTTGATGTCAGATGTCATTGTTACTGTCAATGTCACTGTCATTAATAAAGGCCTATTTACATTCCCCCTACGACCGGCGAAGAGCTAGAACCAAAACCAAATCACTTTTATTATTTCACTACACAGGGCACTTGAATATATCGGCTGGCATGCCCGAAATTTTCATTGTATGCGATTTGTTAACTACTAAACCCACGGGCACGGCAGCGAATGTGCTAAAAATAAAAATAATTTTGGACAAAAATTGGCAGTCATAGGAACTGCCGATAGAAGTTAAAACTTATAACTCAGAATATAATAGCTCACTTTGAAAACTACACGGGTGAAACTGTGTTAATAACCTATTACATAGCAACCAATTTGGATTCACAAAGGGACGTTCCACTATTGATGCAGGCGTTGAACTGAATAATTATATATTAAGTGCCTGAGAAGACCATCACGATGTTCTGGGTGTGTTTTGTGACTTGTCTAAAGCTTTCGACTGCGTTCATCATGATACTCTTTTAAAGAAACTACAGTTCTATGGGCTATCGAAGCCAGCTCTAAATTTTATTTCTTGTTATCTTAAAGATCGTGTGCAGATAGTTGAAATTGACGGTGTGCAATCAAATGAGTCCTCTTTAAAAATGGGTGTACCTCAAGGGTCCATCCTTGGACCCTTACTGTTTCTTATATACGTTAATGATCTACCTTTTATGATAAAAACCCATAAGAACGTTGAAATATTTATGTTCGCTGATGATACGTCACTTCTTTTTAAGGTTAAAAGAGGAATAAATGATTTCACAGAAATAAACGCAATTTTAGACACATCACATTCAAATGGTTTGTTGCAAATAATCTAGTTCTAAATCCAAATAAAACTAAATGTATAAAGTTTACGCTATGCAATGTACTGGGCTGTAAATTTGATATTAGACTGAAAGATAAAGTGATCGAACCCGTACAATCTACTCTTATTCTGGGCATTTCAGTGGATTCGAAGCTACAGTGGGGTCCTCACATAGAAAGACTAGCTGAGAGACTTAGTTCAGCTGCCCATGCAGTTCGTCAAATTAAGAAAATATCTGACGTGGAAACAGCTAGACTTGTTTATTTTGGATATTTTCATATTATTATGTCCTACGGGATTTTATACGGGATTTTAGACGGGATCGGCTGCGGATAGAAATTCTGATTATTTTTTATTTGACATTATTCTTTAGTATTATTTTATTATGTACACAGATTATTTATGTACTATATAATTTTATTGTAAGTGACGTTACCAAGTGTTCTTTTGAAATAATGGTTCGAATAAATAAATTAAATTGAATCGAATTGAATAATAGTCCCGAGCGTGATGCTTTAGGCTTGAGGTAAATTCACAGCCCACGAAAGATCTGTGATCCTCAAAAAGAAGTTTTCACTTAAAAACAAAATATTGGCAGTCATAGGAACTGCCGTTAGAAGTGAAAACTTATAACTTAGAATAATTTGATAGCTCACTTTGGAAACTACGCGGGTGATACCGGAGGGAGTGGCCATGCCCACGGCCATCTAGAAGTCCCGAGTTTATCCGAAGACTTCTGATTCTATCATTGAAGCTAGAATTCAATTCACGAAAAATCGGTCTGTGGCGCGCCATACATTGAACTCTTAAATTAAAACTCTCCTTTCCTTATTTAAATCAATGGCACCAAAACAAGTTTTCACTTCCAAAAATCAAAATGATAATAACAACCTGTATACAGGGTGATTGGTACAGGACCCGCCATAGCAAAATCACGTATGGAGGAGGTCATATGCTGCCTAATGAAAGTTACTTTCTCAAACCAAAGTTTTATAGTTTAGGAGATAGGTTAATTTTTAAACTTGTTAAAGATTTTCCCGAAATTTGACCTTAAAGCTGCTATAACTTTCATATTTATTTAAAGTTTTACTGATTTTTTATTTTTTGTCAGCACAAATAAATGTTTAATCAAACTACGACCCAACTCCGCTCACAGAAGGACTAAAAAAAAGATATTACGCTTAAAAAAGGAAAAATAAAAACTTTAAGATCATTTTTTTTTTAATAATTATAAATCCACTAAGTTTTAATAATTAATTGAGCTCTAAATAACTTCTCTAGTTCATCGCCTATCCAACGGTACTAAGTTTTACAAAAAAATATATTTAGCTAGTAATTGATAGGATTTTCAGATTCTAAAGCTAATTTTATCAATAATATAGTAAACAAGTACTGACGAACAAAATTTTATGAGTGTTGGTATTAGTAATTAAATTAAACAACTGCTTAATTGTACATTATTTATTGCAGGTTATCTTTTACAAATGTACAGAAAATTTGTGATTAGGAAAATATATCGGACATTGAAAGGACATCGTTATTTTAGATTCTGCTCGAATTGCTGTCCGCGATTTCTAACACATGCCGGACATCTCTTCCTAATTTCTGTCGTAGTTACATCTTATACCTTTAAACGACCAATTCTTGTAGGTATATGAATCTGAATCTCAGAAACGGCTAGAACGATTTTCATGAAATTATGCAAACCTCCGTGTGTGCTCCGTGTGCTCGACACGTTTGTACCGCACGTTAGAGGTTTACAGTCGCCTGTCCCCCGTACCTCTGTCGGCCTGGGTCGAGTCCTCCCCCGTGGGAGTTGACTCCCCGCCACAGAGCGCGCGCGCCACAGCCAACGATTACCTGCGCATCGACCGTACCGGGAGCTCCGCCGCGCGCGTAGTAGCTTGCCCGGACGGCCGCACACGCATCATGCACCCGCACATCCTGCGTCTCCGCTCTGCTGAACCCGATTCGTGCAGAATCGGCACCAGCGAGCGGCCCGCAAGAAGCACCCCACCACCCCTCGTGTAGTTTAGTACGTGATTTAGTCAAGTCAATCCATTTTGTTCTATTTTCAACGGGCGAGTAGCACTCCTCACCACGCGTTCGTTGCGAGCGGTGCGCTCATTGGCTCGCCGACTAAACAGGTTCGAACTTGTCGAATTAGTCTGGAGAGAAAAATAACTTCAAACAATTTTCCAAATACGAAATTGTCTGTGGAATAACTTATTTTATTGATCAAACAAATTTCCTCATTCACCTCTTATAAAATAGCCATTACGATTAGCTTATTCATTCATTTATTTTATTGCGTTGTAGGCTCTTGTTGTTGTTGCGAAACGGGGAAACGCTACTCACTTGTGAACTGCAGGTCTACTACGAAGTCCGATACACGATATATCGGCCGAAGTTATAGACGTTTTATACCACGAAACACAATCGGTCGGTTGATGACACAAAAACTGTCAAATCAGCGTTGTTCGGTATGAACGAACGCCCGATCAGATCAACCGACCGATTGTGTTTCGTGGTATGAAACGTCCACAACTTCGGCCGATATATCGTGTATCGGACTTCGTAGTAGACCTACTTAGTCTGTGTAGTAGACCTGCTGTACTAAAGCACGGTGCGAACGATTTTTGAATGAGCCGTTTTTCCGACGAGACAAAAATAGTTCTAATGTACGCACTAGATGGCGATAGTGTGGATTCAAAAAGATTTGTCTCTACCATAGACTCGCAAAAGTGTAATTACTATGAAGCCCCAATGTTCAGGGAAAAAGTGTAAATCTAAATTATTTGCGATAACTAAAAATTTTGGAGGTTTCCCAAGCACATCACTTCATCATCAACAGCCCACTAAATGTTCCCACTGCTGGGACTCGGGTTTTCTCTCGCAAGGAGAGAGTTAAGGCCATAATCCACCACGCTGGCCCAGTGCGGGTTGGTGGATGACACATGACTTTGAAAGATTCTAGGTACATGTCGGTTTCCTAACGATGTTTTCCTTCGCCGTTTTAAGTCAGCGGCTTTACGCAAGACTTCAAAAGACAGTGGTGCGTGTGGGGTTTGAACCCGAGGACTCCGGATCGGCACGCGCCACTCCCCGACTAAACCAGCCGTAACTTATTATATATTGCCGTAACACATCACTTATTTTAGATATATGGATTATAATTTGCTTCTCAGCTCAGCTGATGTCTTTGGTTTGTTTACCTTCTACAAACTCCAAGTACTCGAAGAAAAAATTTCATACCATAACAATTTTTCTTTCTTTTTTAGTGTTAAAATATTGGGAATAAAAATAGTCAATTAAGTTGATAATGCAAAAAAAAATCGTTACTGATCGCATTCGATTTTCAATAAAAATCTTTAAAACTCTTGATGCAGAGACTCAGAGACACAACACAACAACGAAGCACAAGTAAAAGGAAGATTCAAACATTTAAATGGCAGCACTGATACGAAAATATTTATCTGCGGCTGAAGGACTAGTATCCATGGCTAAGAATAAATAAAAAAATAATAGTGTTGGGACATTAGGTACCAAAAAACGAGTATAAAGAACCGCTCCCTAAGTTTTAGTGAACTATGCGCATTAGCTCAACGATTATCTTGTTCCGTGGCCGTTATTTTTCGAGGATCCACTATTGTTCAGTAATGCCACAAGGTCAACTGACTGATTTAGTTCGCTTATACCCGAATTTTATGTTACGTATAAGTACAACGATTTTAACATACTTCGTATTTTTGTAGTTTACATTTCTTTAGCATCGTTGTGATTTGATGAAACGAAAAAGCGACATTAAAAAGAAAGTTGAGTTTTTCTAAAGTATCAGTTCTACCACGTATTTTTTTTAGATACAGATTTGTTAGACATTTTGAAGAGATGAAAACAAAGAAATGATAGATGGCGCTTATGTTACGTCTAACATTACGGAACATTTCTGTCCAAATCTAAGGTTTTGACAATATCCGTATATTGAGATAGGTGAAATTTTGAAATCAGACCATTTATAGTTCTCGGGAATTTAATGCATGTACACAAAGCGTTTCCGATTTTGTAGATGTTCATAAGCAATAGCAACTAACAACACAACAACAATAACAAATAACAACAATCGTAGATATCTAAAATCAGGTAGCAAAAGCATAAGCAGCCCACTAATTGTTCCCACTGTTGGGACTCATGGCCTTCTTTTGCAAAGAGAGAGTCAAGACCATAATCCACCTCGCTGGCGCAGTGTGGATTGGTGGATGACGAAGTCATGACCTCAAAAAATCCTAGGTACATGTCGGTTTCCTCACGAAGTTTTCCTTAACCGTTTTAAGTTAGCGGCATTACGCACATATCTTCGAAACGATAGGATCCCAATCGGCAGTTGCCATTCTCCCGACGAGACCAGCCGGAACTTTTCTTAATTCACGTGAAATTTTTGTATTTTACATAACATGAAATAGATAAATTTTGGAGCGCAGTGCGAATTAAAAAATTGCAATATTGTCTTCTAAAATATTTGAAAAAGACCGAACGAACGAAAGATAGGAGCGAACTAGTTCGGCACAGGTAAGCTAAGTTCAGCATTCGCAGTGGTCCTCACTCTGTGGCTCAGAGGCTTCTGACATTGACATCGCAATCTAAAACCTACAAGAGCCTTCTATCGTCGTTTTTTCGAACCACTTTTTTTGTCTCGTCGGAAAATGCCTCATAGTAGCGAGTATTTTAGCTACTAAATTACTCTTTACTAGACTAATTTACTAGCTTAATGCGAACAAGCCTTTATAAGGTCATTACCGACGTATCAGTTTTTGTAAAGGTGGAGTTTCGAAAAAGACTTACTAAAGTCTTTGACGAAGAAATAAAAGGCCATCAGACATCAGCCCTTCTACCGCATAACTAAAACAGCTTTCGTTTTGCCGATCTTCTTTCTTCTTCTTGCCGGTCTCTATCATTTGTATGAGGTGTGAAATCCAAAATTTTGCTACGTTATTGCCAAAATACGAGATTTGTAGCACGTAAATTCTTCTACAGTTGGCAACCCTGATATCAGCTGTTCCTAGGGATGATCAATATTAGAAAAACATCGATGATAACATCGAGAATAAAACATCGATGTTATCGATACCAAAAAAATTCACATATATGTTTCGGAATAATGTTTTGACGTGACAACGTCTTATAAATTGGTTTGCCGGGTGACACTTCAAGAAACTGCGTTACGCTCCGCTCACGTTATGCGCTCACAACGAGAGCGAGTGAGAGGCACGCGTCCCTTCCACTCGGGCATGGTTAGCCCGCCTAAGAGCGAGAGAGACAGACATAAAAAGTGAAAGGCACGCGTCTCTTCCGTAAAATTATTTTACCACTCAAAGTCGATGTCACGTAAAACTTTCGCCCGTATACCGACTTTACAGGCAACCAATTTTTTTTAACTCAGCTAGGGGGTTTGTTTAGTAAAATTGTAATTCAGTTGACGAAACAAATTGAAAACGAGTTTTTAAATATTTTCAAGGAATAAGTTATTCAAATACAAAGAAATATCTTTTTGAACGCCTTCGTCCGGTTTTATTGATATCAGTGTCATCTAGTGAGAAAAATAATTGAACTTAATAAATATATTTTGACGTACTATGCTTATACTGACAGTTGAATCTAGTACATTTAATGCACACTAGATGGTGCTCTGATGGATAATTGACGTTTCGGTGTTCTTATTCCTTAGGTGGCCCATGGATGATCAATCAATTTGCGCAATTTTGCGAATTGTACAATATTATTGACCGTTTAGGGTTAATATTGAAGATTGCACAATTAATGAATGAAAGTTTGAAAGTTCGAATTTAATTTTTATTGCTTCATATTATTTCATTGTGTCGTGTAGGGTCAGTATTGGACAATATTTATCAGTCTGTTGCTCGTTTTTCTACTTCAATGTGGATATTAAATGAAAGGGCTTGACTAGTAGAATATTAGGTATACACTTTTACAAATTTGAAATTCAAGATGGCCGCCACTACAAAATGGCGAATTACATTATGTTTTCACTACTACCTCAATATGGGTATCAAATGATAGGGCTTGACTCGTAGAATACTACATATGACACATTGCAAAACCAAGATAGCCGCCACCACATAATGGCGAAATACATTTCTTTTTTCGCTACTCCCTCGATATGGGTATCAAATGAAAGGACTTGACTAGTAGTATGTTGTACAGATTACAAATCCAAGGCAATAAATCATTTTTTAAAATTTTGTTCTTGTATTGATATCAGTGTCATTTAGTGAAAAATAATTAAACTTAATAGACTTTGCTTATACATACTTACAGTTGAACCTAGTACATTTAATGCACACTAGATAGCGCTCTGATTGATAATAGGGAATATGCATGTATTTTAAATTGGCTTGATTTTTTTTTCGTAGAATCCTTAATGTCCCGCCATTATGCCAAAACAATTATTTCATTATTTAGTTAGTTATTAATTATAAAAAATATTATTTATAAAGTGCAAAATAGGCGCGGGAAATTCAAGTTTGCGAAACGCATCATTATCTGTGGAAACCAAATGTGACGTCACATGGCATGTTTTCTGCTTTAACGGTGTCGATATTCATACTGAGCTAGTAGTGTTAGAGAGAGAAGTCGTGTTCTCCATCGTTTGATTAGCTAGCACAACTCAAAAATCGGTACAAAGTAACTGCAATACTTGTAGTAAACAAACACAGGTCGTGGCCTGTGACGTCATGCAGGCGCGGGAAAGATGGCGGCGTTTAAACTGGACAAATTATATCGATATTTTAAATATAATTTTAAAAATCAATTTGTACATTTACAAGAGTTTTTATATGTTTTATTGTGTTATAATAATGTAAAAAGTGAATAAAAAAAATGCATACATATTCCCTATTGACGTACTGATGATGTTTTATTCCTAAGCATCGATGTTGCTTCAACATCGATGAATATCGATCATCCCTAAATCAGGACTGGTAACTGGTAAACGGTAAATCGTTTAAAAAAATAATCTATGAACTATGAATGTATCTGTTTACTGTTTAGGTAAACATCGTATTTAGGTCGTAGTATCTTACATTCTCTTTCTCTTTGTAAGTAAACAGAATAACAGAAACCCTGTGCTAAGAAAACAATAGGACTCTGTATTGTGATTTATTGTACCTTAAAAAACTTCTCATGTCAAGCGTCAGAAAGGTAATAAATTTCCAAACTTTCTTTGGACTTTCAGCCAAATTATTCTTCCCAAGTTTAGTGGTAGGACTCTTAGCATAGTAGCAGTTATTCTAGCGCCAAGGAGTAAAGTGCAAGCATTACAGTGTTTGGGTTTGAAGGGCAATGTTTCCAGAGAAATTACAGGACTTAGAGATATATCTTAGGTCTCTGCGTGACGAGCGCAGTGCAGTGTTAGGTAATTATTTGGACTCTCATCATGGTCCAAAAGCTGCGTGTTACTTACTTACTGTGCTATTACTTATGTGTTATGTGGCAGGCATGTTGCTTACCATGAGGAACATGTCCTGTCGTCTCGTCAGTCTATAATACTATATAAAAAAAAATACTTTGGTGTTTTGAGCAAAAACTTATTTATACATTACGTATTTAAAAAACGGCTATTTTTTTCATTTTTAGGTAAAGAAATGGTTCAATCCTATGGTAGAACTAGAAGACGTCGAACCTCCAAATAAGAATAAAAAGAATAATGCACAAACTACTGCACAATCTGGAATACAAAAAGTGGTACGTGCGTATTTTAATTTCATCATCACTGTCATCCACAGCTTTCTCTATAACACTGCTGGGTGTAGGTCACTCTCTTACTGAGCTATCTGCCTAGGTCTTGTGGTGTTCAAGTTCAACTCGATCTAGTTACAATATTGTCATATAATCATGAGCTGTATGTGTATAGTAGGGGCTAACATATCGGGAAGAAAACACTCCCCATGATGCACTAGGCAGTATCATATCATGCCTAAATTCTCTGTTATGAACTTGTCAATAGAACCTCAGCCTTTATTCCTCAGCGGCCCCACTAGTCTGGATTCTGGCAGAGGTCCAGATAATGGCAAGGCATAGTATTATCCAAGTATACTCTCTAACATCATCACAAGCTAAAAGAAATGTTGAAAAGTAGATGAAGATTACAATGATATAGAAAAAGACCTTGACCACCATTATTGGCAATTTTGACACAAAAATTATCCCACTACTATCTTTTATATAATCTTATTTGTTTCCAATGTAGGTACACAGCTCAAACCATAACAACAATATTCACAAACTACCAAATGTGGGAACCAAAAATTGGATGAAGAATTTTGATCCTACTTGTGTAGAGGACTTAGCTGTGCATGCAAAGAAAATTCAAGATGTTGAGGAGTGGCTCAATCTTGTTAAGAACACCAACTGTAGTGATATTCTCCTGTTGACGGGACCAGTAGGTTGTGGGAAAACTGCAGCAGTACAGACTCTGGCAAGGAAACATGGGATCAAAGTTACTGAATGGATCACTCCAATTGACATTGATATGCCTACTGAGTATGGTAAATTATAAAGATATTAGTGTTAATACCTAGCAATAAATACATTTGAGGTAACCTTTCAATATTAAAACCTGTAATACCTACTTGAAAAAAATAAGAAAGTAATTTGAGTAAAGTACATAGATACAAAGGACACAAAAAAATATATTTAGAAGCAGATGATGAATAAATTATTGTACCTAACTCTTATTTCAAAGATAAGCAACTGAAAAATTAAAATGCTTATGGTGAGCAAGGACCATACATCTTGTTTTCAATGGGACTAATCTCAATTTGTAACTGTAGCATCCTTTGTCTGTCCCAAAGATGTGTCTGAATTTGCACATAACCCATAACCAAAACTTGTGTTTGTTGGTATATTTTGACCCCAAAACTCCCTGTGAAGTTATTAGTTGTACTGATTTCTCAGTTATTTATTCATTATTCTTAATTTCTAAGTTTTTTACAATAAGTATAAAAATATAAACATTATAAAAAACTTAAAAACTAGGGTGCCGCCAGCAGCGGGGCAGGACCCAAGCTACCGGTGGTTAGGGCTGCAGAGAGAGGAACCTCCTGACGATGCGTGCTGTGTCAAGGATGACTGCCTTCTGGATCTGGCCCTTAACCCAACCGTCTAGCGAAAGTCTCTTGAGATGTTGGTCGAGACTTTTCGCTATAAGGCCGTTTGCCGACACGACTATTGGGACTATGATCGTCGAATCAACTTCCCACATGGCGGTAACCTCATGAGCTAAGTCAAGGTACTTGCTAAGCTTGTCCTTCTCGGCTTTCACGAGGTTCTCGTCATGTGGTACGGTGATATCGACGATCACAGCCCGGCGCTCGGACCGGTCTACCATCACGATATCAGGCTTATTGGCGACAATAGTCCTGTCCGTGATGATAGAGCGGTCCCAGTAGAGCAACGCACGACCATTCTCGAGAACTGGCAGAGGTGCGTACTTATAGTACGGCACCTCGGACTCGACAAGGCCGTGTCGAAGAGCAAGTTGCTGGTGGATGATCCTGGCTACTAGGTTATGTCTGTGCAAGTACTCGCCGTTAGCAAGATGCGAACAACCGGAAATAACATGACGAAGAGATTCGCCTGGACGGCGGCATGCCCGACAAATGTCGACCGTTGTACTGATTGTTATTATAGTAAATAAATATTTTGAATATTTCACTTTACAAAAACTAACAGGATTAAGACTAGGACAAAGTCGTAACCAGTAAAACCCATTTCAGCTCACTAACTTGTGTAATGCTTGTTATTTTCTTTACAGGAGAATTTGAATTTAAAGTAAAACAGTCCAAGACATTCTTGGAATTCATTCTTAATGCCGCAAATTTCACATCCCTATTAGATAACAATTGTAAAAAGCTGGTGTTAGTTGAAGACTTTCCAAATACTTTTATAAAAACTCCGTCAGAATTTACTGATGTCTTGCAGTAAGTATTGATTTTTGATACCTATTTATTGTATGTTGTTTGTTTAGATAGCTTAGTATGTTAGACTTATCATGGAATGCAGAAGTGTGGCAAATCAACGGGCAGAATTCCTCCAATCCCCGTCGTCTGTTCCGGATGCCTGTCGCAACCTTAATCGGATGCTTGCTTTCTGGGACTGCCTAGGCTGGTTGGAGTAGGAAAGGGAAGTATGAGTCACGCACAATGGCCCAACTAAAGAGGCTAGGTGCGGAAAAGGCCCCGCCAAACTAACTAACTAACTAACTATGTTAGACTTGAGAGAGAGAGAATAATTTATTATGTATTTGTTATATTCTAGGCAATATAAAAACAGAGCAAAATCACCTATAGTTTTCGTATGTTCGGAGTCTCATACTGATAGCAAGAATACTGCAGCAAATCTCTTCACACCAGGGTTAAAAGAACAACTTGGAATACATCATATTTCGTAAGTACTATTTTACATAATAGTACTGGTATTCTAGAATTTTCTGTAGCATTTTCATGGAGCATACCAATAAATAAATCATGAAATTGGTAGGTATACTTAGGGTTAAAAATATATTTTTATGGAGCATACCAATAAACATACTTATCATCAAATTGGTAAAAATATTAAGATGCCAAAAAACTAATTCCAGTAATGATACAATTAAGAAATTTCTATTAACAGAAATTTACCATAACCATACCAGTAAGTCTGTAAGAATGGAATCAATATGGGCAAACAAACAGGATGATTATGTTGTAAAAATATGATGAATGTGTACAAATTAGTACATAACTAAAGTCTGTTAAACTGTTTCTTGACTGGACAATTTCTTGTTTTGCATCTCTGTACTCAATCTTTCAGATTCAACAGTATTTCATCAACAGGATTAAAGGCAGCTCTAAGAAGGGTATCTGAAATAATAAGTAAAAATCACATGGCTGTATACAATATTCCAACAATGGATATGATTGAATGTGTTGTAAATTCATCTTCTGGTGATGTTAGATCTGCAGTATTAAATCTACATTTTGCTTGTTTAAAAGGTAAATGAGCTTGAATTCAATTTAATCATACTGTGCCAAATAATCATTGTTAAAAAGTTCAAAGCCAGAATTAAGTATTAAAATTAACGTGGTTATTACACATATTTAATTGGATAAAGGGACACTCACGTATATATGGTCGGTCAATACGACTTCAGTTTCGGCCGCGTCCGGTGGCCTATTTCAAGGAGAGTGCACGCGCGCGATGCCTGTCCGTTTGGCACAATGTCCCACTCTCCTTGAAAAAGACCGCCGGACGCGGCCGAAACTCGTCACAAATAATCGATAGGTGGGCGTGGACAATGTCAGAGCCTTTTCAGCTCGAGTGTGGTGTAAGGCAAGGTGGATTAACTTCCCCGACTTTATTTAACCTGTACCTGAATGGCTTTATTGTGGCGCTCAGTGGTCACCATGTCGGCTGTCACATTGATGGAGTTTGTGTCAACCATCTAAGTTATGCTGACGACATGGTTCTTTTGAGTGCGTCGGTATGCGGTTTGCGCAGGTTGATCCAGGTTTGCGAGGAATATGCCTGTGCTCACGGTTTACGATATAATGCAAAAAAGAGCCAGTGGGTGGTATTTGAGGTAGGTGGAAGGTGTACAGAGCATACTCTCCCTGTTTTATTGAACAGTGTTCCCTTAGAGCGAGTTGAGAAATTTACGTATTTGGGGCATGTACTCACCGCCGACCTCAGGGACAACGAGGACATTGAGAGGGAGTGGAGGTCTCTCTCAATCAGAGCAAACATGATCGCCCGCAGGTTTGCACGTTGTTCAGCTGAGGTCAAAGTTACGCTCTTCAGAGCGTATTGTACGTCGCTGTACACGTGTAGCTTGTGGGCCGACTACACCAAGAGGAGATACAGTGACCTCCGTGTCCTGTACAACAACGCCTTCAGGATGTTGTTGGGGCTGCCCCGGTTCTGCAGCGCTTCAGGTATGTTCGCGGACGCGCGCGTGGCCTGTTTTCACACGACCATGCGGTTGCGAGCTGCATCGTTGGTGCGCAGAGTGCGGGGCAGCTCCAACACCGTCTTAAAAATGGTAGCGGCTCGATTGGACTGTGCTTTCCTCGGACATTGCCGTAACAGGCATGTGTCTGTGCCGATGCCCGATCGGAGGTACTGACCAATATATCTAGGACTTGATAATTTTATTTGACATTTATTATTATTTTTAACCCCCGACCAAAAAAAGGGGTGTTATAAGTTTGACGTCGATGTCTGTCTGTCTGTGTGTCTGTCTGTGGCACCGTAGAGCTCAAACGGATGGGCCGATTTCGATGCGGTTTTTTTTATTTGAAAGTTAATTACCGTGCGGGTGTTCTTAGCTATGTTTGGTTAATATCGATTCAAAATGGCCGCCTCCACAAAATGGCGGATAAAATATTTCTTCACAACCTACCTCAATATGGGTATCAAATAAAAGGGCTTAACTAGTAGAGTACTATACGCTATAAAAAAATCAAATCCAAGATGGCCGCCACCACAAAATGGCGAATTATATTATTTTTTCACTACTACCTCAATATGGGTATCAAACGAAAGGGCTTGATTAGTAGAATACTTTACACTATGACAAATGTCAAATCCAAGATGGCCGATACCACAAAATGGCGAATTACATTTCTTTTTTTCACAACTCCCTTAATATGGGTATCAAATGAAAGGGCTTGACTAGTAGAATGTTGTACAGATAACAAATCTGAGGTAGTCGGGGGTTAGTCAACATTTTTAATTTTGTTCTTGTTTATTTTGTAATTTACGAGTAGTTGTTCGTTTTTTTTTTGACATTTTAAATTGTAATGTTTGATATATTTTGTTTCCCTGACTACTGATTTATGACTGAAATTATTATTACTGATTATATATACTGATTATTGTTATTATTGTGTGCTATTTAATGTATATGGGTTAACTTACCTGAAATAAATTAATTTTGATTTTTTTTTATAATGTTTTACACCAAGCTGTTCAATAAAGCTCAGATGTTATCACTGGTTGTGAACTCTAGATCTAGAGTTTGGAAGAGAGAGGCAATGGTAGAACCACCATTTTTAAATCATTTTTGAAGATTATGTAATTGATGTTTTTTTTCTTTATGATTTACAGGATCGACCCAATGCTTGGAGACCAGTATAGTAGATAAAGAAACCAAAACAAAAACAACAAAGAAAAAGAAGCAAAGTTCAAGTAAATTTATGTCATTAGGAAAAGATCAAACTGTCAGCATTTTACATGGGGTTGGAAGGGTTTTGAACCCAAAATGTAAGTACATGCTGTACAGGTTTACACAAAACACTTTTACTAAACTGAGGGGCAACCTTGAGTTGGGAAACAATGCAACAATTGATTTTTTCCACAGTTTTGTTGTTTTCTTTTTATCTTGTATAGGTCCTCACTTGACCACCAACGCTCCTGAAGGTAAGCTAAGGCATAGAATAGATAATATAGATAGAATGGACACTCCCCACCCCCCGCCAATTTCAAGCTTCCTCACCCCCAGGCCGTTTCGAGTATGTTAGGAGGACTCAACGAAGGGCTGGTATCGAACGATATGGATTGATTCCTAACGAAATATCAACATGGTGGGTTGTTGTGCTGTTTACGGCTTCCGTTCAACTAAGCGGGACAAGATTAAAAGCTTTATTTAATTTCCTAAGGAAAAAATAACGTAAGATTAGAAACTTTTAAATAACGTTGCTTTATAATAATGTAGTAATTTTTAACTCAAAGTTCGTAACTTACACAGTCAGTTTTGGGCATGGGTTGATAATGCCTCGAGGCATAATTATAGTGACAGAATAAAGTTTCCTTCATGGGTAACTAAGTGTAAAATAATATGCGAATGTGTACCTACTAACAGAAATAGATATCTAGGTACGTATCTCTCATCGGTTTCGTTTGATTTTACGCGGCAATACATACACCCTTTTAATTAGAATAGTATGATTTGGCTCCATTCTATTTATGTAACTCAACATTATAGGAAGTTTATAGACTACTTTACGTCACCAGTTGAACCCAAGGGGCACAACTATTCAATAAAACAATTCAGCAACCCTAGATCAAACGTACACATTCACGCGTGTGTGCGAACGACATCTTCGTAGTTGTGTGAAGAGTAGGTAACTCCACAGCGGCGTTTGTATGGAGTTTTAGTGGAGTGTCCGGGGTGTGGCTGATGTGTGGTCGAAGAAAATGCATGTTGACCTAGAAAGTTATTCAACCTGATCTTGAAAAGTTCTAGATTGTATCTCTCAGGGAACAAGGAGGCCGGCAACTTATTCCACTCCAAAGTTGAATGCAAAATGTTTGTATAGGATAGCTTTTTATATTGATATGGATAGGTTTTTTGATTTCCTGATTGCGTTGGTTGAATTCTAAGTTATTAAATGAGTATAAGGACATCCCTTACTGATTAGTAGTTTAAAGGTAAAGAAAGGTATGTTATCCAAATATTGCCATGAAACAGAAAATTCATATTTTATGTATTGCTAGTGGTTTTTTTAAATAAAGACTTACGAGATGAGCAGGACATGTGCCTGATGGTAAGCAACATGCCTGCCACATAACAGCACAGTGACACACAGCTATTGGGACATGGAGAGTCCAAATCATTACCTAGCACTGCATTGCGCTCGTCACCCAGAGATCTAAGATATATGAGACGATCTTCTTAGCCTTCTATGGATTCACCGTGCGGGTGCCGGGTCCATCGTGTGGCAGAGAGAGAAAACTCGAGTAGATCCCGAGACTTGTGACTCGGGCCTAGGTTTAAGGGGCCCCTTTCTGCCGTACATCAACACTCACCTTCACTACTCGTTTTTCTCTCCCTGCCCAGCCAAATCTGATATGAGCCTACTAGTGCAGCTTTAGATACTCGTTCTAGTATAGAACTTACTGCACTCCTGGATAAGCCAAGGTCTTTCAGCAGGTTATAGAGAGATTTTGCTGGTATACCTCTCGCTCCCACTTCTACAGCGTATAAACTAACTACATAGCCGTTTTTTGTTAATTCGTTTAGGAGGTCGTAATACTTATTTTGTTTCATCGCGTGGTCTTTAGGTATATTAGTTTCCCACGGTACGGTAAGTTCTACAAGGACTATGCGTTTCGTAGCTCTAGAAAAAAGGAAAATGTCCGGTCTGGATGACGAAACACTCACATCCTCTGGGATTTTGTAGTGCTTTTCATACGTGCCCATTAAAATAGTCCAATCAGGTGCTGTACCCAGGATTGAGTAAGGCTTGTTCCTGGAGTTTGAAGTTGAGCCTTCTTTTACAAAGTTAATTTGTCTTTTGTTTGTCGTCAATCCCTTTTGGGCTCTAGCTACTGAAAGGCTTCACGTATGATTTCAAGTACTCTGTCATGGCGCCGTGAGTGATGACCCCCATTAAGGAGCACCTTGCATCCCACCAATATGCGCCTTGCTGTACATATCGCCTCTCCACAAGTATAGCAACATTTTTCAGAGGCTTTTCCCCACCTTACCAAGTTACGTACTCTGATCAGGGAGGGTGATTTGGAATGCATTTAGATAAAATTTTATTAAAGCAGAAGACCAGTCATAGGATCAACTTTTAGAGCTAATGGGATACAGAACTCACCTATGGTTAACCACTCACTTTGAATTTCTAAATTCATAGTGTGCACTTTGTAACCGTTATTTTCGTCTTGTTGTAGAAAGATTTTTACCATGTCTCGGTCTTCCCTTTTCTTTCTCGCACCCAACCCAGCAGTATTTACTTGTGCACCTGCCATAAATTGTTTATGGAATTGAAGTCTAGATTCCAGGTCGGAAGCAGTTTTGTCTTTTGGGAGAGATGTAATTAATTCGTCTTGTGACTTTCCCAAAACATGCGTTTTGTAACTCTTAGGTGTTTGTAAAGTTCAGACGGTTTCTTTAGTTTCAGCCCAAAACTATTGTGATTCCTAAAAAGAGTAGAGGGATCAGCCGGGTGTGCCAATCCGAACCATGACTTCAATATCTTTAGGACATTGGCATTTAGCTTTGCCAGGAGAGTTTTACCGATGTCATATACTAGGAAAGGCCAAGTGAGACGTGATGTGAGGTAGTTGTCATATATCCATGCTTTTTTGATATTGCTGATAGGCTGCTGGTCTACCTTATTGAGGTTGTTCATGAAATTTTCAACAACCACCTCTAGTGATGGTGTACGTCTTTTGTTATCTATCTTTCTACCAAGAAATTTGAAAGGCACTGCCTCTGCAATTGTAGCAACTCCTTGGCCACATATGGAGAGTCCCGGATCGTAAGAAGTATATTTGGTATTTCGTCTACCCAGACAAAGACACTTCGTTCAACAATTCCTGACACTGTTTGGGATTGCGTGTAAGTATTGCAAGGTCGTCCGCAAAGGCCAAGATTGACTCAGTGTACTTATTGTTGATTTTAAACCGGTAGCCCCATTTCTTTTCACGGGATATTAATTTGTCTACTAAAATATTAAATGCTATTGGTGATAAGCAGCACCCTTGGAATAGTCCTACATTGTATTCAAGTGGTTTTGTGTATTCCTTGTTTACTGCTATGACGAATTTTAAGTGACAATAATAAGAATTAATTATGTCAATAATTTTAGCAGGAAAGTTATACCATTTTAGGGCAAATATCATAAGTTCATGCTGGACAGAACCAAACGCGTAAAACGTGCGTTCTCTGGAAACATTGCCCTTCAAACCGGAACACAGAAATGTTTTCAGGTTTGCACATTACTGCTTAGCGGTAGATTAATTAGCAAAGGTGTGGTACTTCCCCAGGCGGACTCTGCCAGGAGTCGTACCACTACTAAACATATTATGTTTGTTAACTTGAATATCAAATTTAACCATTTATTTTATATTCACGGCGAATTCATTAGGTTGTTACCCGCGCAACTCGCGAGCCAGGCTTCTCGTGCTTTGTTAAAAATGAAAGCAAAATAGCAAACAAAAAACTCCTCCAAACAGCAATGTTGATATGAACCTGGATTTATTATTAGCTTTGCAATTTCAGTTGTATCGAACGACAAGGGTCAGAATAAATTGTCACACTCACCAGAAGATGTTATTGAACAATTCATCACTCAGCCAATGTCGTTTGTGAATTTCTTACAAGAGAACTATCTACCCCATTTCTCAATAATAGATCATGCAGAAAAGGCAGCATCTGCTTTGAGCGACGCTGACTTTATGCTTGCAGAGTGGAGAGTAAGTTACGCCTACTTTATCACACATAGATTTGTGCATTATTTCATGAATAATGTTTGCTGAAATCAATAAATTAACTAGTGTAGTACTTTTTTCAGAACCTTCTAGTCACCATTCTAGTCTTTTGTATTAGTGCCTACCTAGGCACTAATGTTAAACTTTTGGGTGGCAGTTTTAAATTTGTATGTGAAAAAAATTTTGTTCATTGTATGTACTGCAGACTATTCTTTTATTGTGATAAGAAAATAAACAGCCTCAACTTCGCTATTCTTTTTTCGTTTTGCAGGAAAAGATGGTCCAGGAGTATGGTCTCTATACTGCAGTAGCCGGTCTGATGCTCTCGAATAAGGCACCTGTTTCTGCATGGAACCCAGTCAGAGGTCCTAAAAATATGAGAATTCAATACCCGTAAGTCACCTATCCTATAGTGATTAACAAACATTAGGTGTCTATCTTATAAAGAATTGCATGTTGCCTAACAATTTCTGTGTTGTCGATGTTTAGTTTTAATTATTTTTTATATTATTCTCTAAAGCTCTTATATTATGTATATAAAAATCAGCCCTTAGGCTTCATTAAAGTACGTAAGTTTTTAAGAATGTACTACTAATACTAGTAATTTAGGCTTATTCTTAAGCAGTATTTTATCCCACATTTTATTTGGGCAAAAATAAGAAATGGTAGTTGGCTTGTGGTGCTAGTGGGGGTTTCTTATAAGACTTTTAAGACTTATTTTTTTTTAATTGTATTAATTTAATTTATAATTGTTTCAGGTCTTCAAAGGAAATACCACTGCTAGATCCAGACTACTTGTACAAAGGCAAAATCTTAGTAACCGATTACCAAACATATTGCCAAATAATACACAATAAAAGTTAGTTATGTATCAATTTGGCTAGTATGAATATTTATGTATGGAATTTGTTATACCTTTCCAAAACATTTTTTATTTTTTAAATGTAATTCACACAAATTTTCATACCATGCCTGCTGAAATGTGATATCTACTAGTAATTAAACATACCCATTTTATAAGTATTCTTTATTATAGTAACTAACAGTGGAAGTCTTAACAGTATTCTTTACTTACTAATTGTATTTGGAACAGGATCTTTGGATCTGGGGATTAAAATAAAAAGATTAATTCAAATCAGTACAATTTATTATTACCAAAGTCAGTTTATGATTACAAAGTCATTTACAGTTTATACCATATGACTTGGTATGCTATTAATTTACACTTCACTAATAGTTTGTTACTATCAGTTCCGCACTTCACTCTCACAGTTCAGTTTCCATTTTGCAAGCTTTTGATAGGAAAATTCTTATTAGAATATCATATCAGATTTTATAAACTGTAGGTTATAATCTACAGACAACAAGTAATACTTACCTGGACTATATTTCTACTCTACATAAATATGTAAAGTCTCAAACTCAGATTTATACTTACCTCGGGAATGGCTTCGTCAATGTTGAAAGAATCATGCGGAATAGTGTTTCGTGTAATGTGAGAGGTTCAACTAGGTGCAAAACACTAGACAAATATTTTTTTAAGATAATTCAAAAAATATTTATGAGACATTAAAGTTATATACATAAATATGTATAAGCCTTTTTTTTACATCAAGGCTTTCTGTATGCTTTTGCTAACTTGTAACATTTTGTCTATGAGTTTATCCCCAGTAGGAGTAATTTGGTTGAAAACTTTCTCAATTATTATGTAGTTCTTTATTATACATTGAAATCTAACCCACAAGCATTTCTAAGAAATCAAAATTTGTAGTTATTCTTGTTAAATGTTAATTCAGGTTGTAAGTTTAATAAAGTTATTCCGATATGCTTAAGAAATAAGGTTGTAAGATTTTGACCAGGGATACCAGAATTTTTTAGATCTGTTATGATAGTCTTCGCTGCAAGCTGCAAACAAGTTGGGATAGTTTTGCGATTTTTAGCATAGAAGCTTGAGCACATTACTGTCCAAAGAGAACTTAGATCTACTGCATTATTTCATTGATAAGCTTCAAAAAGTCTTTGTATGACTGAAATCAAAACCAGATAGTTCAACACAGAACTAAAAGATTTGTACATTTATAATATCTTACTCACTTCACGAGCGCGTGTAATGCGAAAGCGCGAGTTTTAGTGACTGGATGCACCAGGATCTTAATCGCAGAGAAGCTGTGGGCAATATTTCGGAATGTACAAGAAAGTGAGTATAATAATTGAGAGATGTCGTGTGGGTGGTGTGGTGCAGTGTGGTGTGTGGTGGTTATCGGGAGGAAGAGGAGGAGGACCTGGAGCGGCGGCGGCGCGGCGCGGCGCGCGGGGAGCGCGAGCGCGAGCGCCGGCGCCGCGGGGGCGAGCGCCGCCGCGCCGGCGGGCTGCGGCGCCGGTACCGCCCGCCCAGGCCGCCACTGCACACAACCTTATATTAATAACATTCTAACACTTTGCTAACTAAATGTTGATGGACATTTCTCAGATATCACCATCTGGACCCAAACTAAGCCAAAATTATCTAATAAATCATAGTCGTTCAACAAGCAGCCTGATAAAAAAAAAACTATGTGTTATTAGAGACTATTAAACTGCGCTCCAAATTTCAACCTAATCCGTTCAGACGTTACGACGTGATTGAGCAATAAACATCCCTATTTGGAATATTAGTAGGGTTATATCACATACCTGGCTACAATAATAACAAGCTTTGCTTAGTTAGTGTTGAGTAGTAGTATTGTGTAAACATCATTGTTTTGGTTTGAAGGACAATGTTTCCAGAGAAATTAAGATCTCTGGGTGAGCATAGTGCAGTGCTAGGTAATTATTTGGACTCTTCATGCTCCAATAGCTACGTGTCACTGTGCTGGTTATGTGGCTGGCATGTTGCTTACCATCAAGAACATGAACAAGAACATGTCCTGCTCGTTTCGCCACTATTCTATATTTTATAAATAAAGTTTGGAAATAATGTTGTGAGGAATGCCCAACATATTTATAATGCTAGTGTAGATGAAGAGTGTTACCTCGGCGGCGAGTGTCGCCTCGGCGGCACGTGGCGCGGCGGCGCGCGCGGCGACGGCCGGCGCGGCCGCGACGGGACCAGCACCGGCGCCGCCGTGATCTCCTGCCCGTCGATCTGACCTGCAACAACCACACCACATTCATTATCATTAATGAATAAATATTGGTGGTCATTTCACACACAAAACTATCTAGCCCCAAACTAAGCAAAGCTACTAAAGATAGTTGATGTATTCCTTATATATTTTTCAATACATACTTATTATACATAGAAAACACCCAGGCACGCTACAAATATTTGTATTCATCATACAAACATTTGCACTGGGTGAGGTGCATCAAACCCACAACCCACGGCTTCACAGGCAGATTTACTACCAACTAGGCCAACCACCATTACACCAGCCGCACACTATAGTCAGTCCCTCATGGACTGGAAAATCTGCTTCCGCCGGTCTCAGTCCAGCGCATCTCTCATGACCACACAATCGTTTACCTTTGGTGTTGCACACATCTCATCCTTATTGTACATAGGGGCAATGTTTGTGTATAATTAATCTGCACACTCATGTTATTTTACGTCTCAGTGTAACACCAGCAAAACATTGCCTGTCCAAACTTCTACTGCTTAGCAACATTGCTTAAGGTGTTGGATAAGACACAGTAGACATCCCTATCTTTTCTGAGCATGTAGGCAAAGCAGTGCTCAGGAGATCTGGTGGTATGGTTCATATGACAATAATTAATACTTGGAGTGGGCCTGGAAATTGGTGCTTGTTGATAGTTTCTAAGGTAAACAATAAAGAAGATAGGGAGATATGCTTGATTGGGCCCTAATTGTGCTGCACAATTTAAAATAGATGTGGTATTGTTCTGTGGTGGCCTTATCAATAAGAGACTTAATAGTAATGTTTTTGGTTAAGGAAAATTGGTCCATACAATTTTTATTTTAAATCATTTTGATTATATCTCCAAAATATTGCAAAATCCAATGTATACAATGGTGTCAAACAACAACAAAGGGTTGGAAGGGAAGGGAAGGGGTTGAATGCTTATTTTAATAGCTTTAAGATAACAATCAATCTGATGGCAGCCATATCTGCCTAGCGTGACAACTAACCAAAACAATATTGAGAATAAGATTAGAATTCCATAGGTGTGCGTGCAAGGGTCTACATAAATATAAATTGTCTAAGATTTAATAAGTTTGTTTCAAGATGAACAAAACACATTCTTTAGCAAAAATCTAAATTTATATAAATGTGAATGTTTGTCTGTAGGTCCTCAATAGAATTGTAAACTACGAATTTGATCATGTTATGGATGATCTTTAGCAAAGTTGTTGTGCACGAGCCAAACAAATAAGGTTTCAGAGTTGGCAAAACCAATTTTTGACACACAGGGTACTACAGGTAGTATGTAAATAACTTGCAATGACAAAAACATACCTCCATCCATATGCTTCATAGCATTTTCCGCTTCATCTGCATTACTGAACTCTACATAAGCATAACCCCGGCCATTGTGGGGGTGCAGCCTGTCCATTGGGAACTCAACATTTTTGACCACGCCGTACGTGGCGAATATCTCTTGAACGTGATCCTTGCTGACATTTAGTGTTAACCGCCCAATGTGGATACGTGTCGGCCGTGGCGGAGGAGATCGCTCACGCTTCTTACGACCTGGTGACCTGGAAAAAAATAAGCAATTTTTGCAAACTAACTTTCACTAACAAATTTATGATCATCAATTAAAGAAGCAAGAAACCTAAAATAAGCATTATTGATAAAATGTTTTGTTTGTAACAATTTGAACTGAACTTTAAATTGTGTATGCTTGAAGTTTAATTATGGATATTTGTACTTCAAAGCATACTATATTTGTATGTATTTCAAAATGTTGAATTGTTTCAATTTCATGGCTTGATTAGGTATGTTGTGAAAATTTGTGGATGCATATTATAAATCTTTAAAAAGCAAAACAGAATATCATGTTTTCTTTTTCTTACCTATCATGTTTTTCCTTGCTCTTGAGTCGGTCACCTGAAGGTGCAGTTTTCTTTTTATCTCCAAGAGGAGACCTATCTCGTCCTTTTTCTCTGTCTGGTTCACGTCTGTCTTTATTAGGACTTTTGGTTGGTGATGTCCTACACAAAATGAAGACCATATTTTACTAATAATTATTCTGAGTGAAAGATTGAATAGGAACTAATACCAAATGTGAAATTAGCAGTCTGCGTCTTCCAGTTGATTTATATATATAAATTTATATGAAGCAACCCAAAGTCAAAACAAATACTGGGCATGGAGCATAACAAATAAATAGATTATCATGGAATGACTGCCCCTTCAATGCATTTTTGTATTTTGTAAACTCAATTTAATCATTTCAGTGTCCTATAATGAGATGTCACAGGTAGGCTTGATAACTTACTTCTTTTTCGGTCTGGAACGGTCATGGTTGCTGCTGCTGCTAGAAGACGAGCTAGAACTAGATGACGATCGGGATGAACTGCCTGAACTACTTGATGAGGATCGTGATGACGATCGAGAAGAACTACTATCTGATGAACTGAAATCATAATTACACTGGTTACTTAATTTAAAATTCACTATTGTCATATCATTATTGACATAATTATATAGGTTATAAGACATATGGTTACATTACACAAGAAAAGGATGCTGCTAAAGTATTTGTCCTCAGTATTACTTCTAGACAAAAAAAACGCTATACGTTTTTAATAAATTTTGTATAGAAATAAAATAAAGATGTTATGTATATTATAATGTCATCTAATCAAGAACATTTTGCGGTAGCAATAATATTCGTTGGGGGGGGAGGGGGGGTTTATGAGTTAGGTAGGTAAGTAAACATTTAAGATATAGATAACTGTAGACCTTGAAGTTATTCAACAAACAATATAATTATGCCTACAGGTATTTTCACAAAAATGTAAAATATTTTATATCAACAAACATACAGACAGATAGAGAGACAACTTAGGTAGGTCACAAAATGGAATGTTCCGGAAAGTGTCAAGTGCCAAAGGGGGTATGCATTTTTGTGAAAAAAACAATAAAGTAAATAACTGAAATGCAATGACACCCTGTGGCACTTTGGCGGCTTGTTAATTATAACCTCACTTTGTTTTGGTTCTGAATATTTCTATAATAGGGTCATTTAAGATGTGCCAACCTTCCACTACTATCGCTGCTGCTGGAACCAGATTCTCCTTTTTTCTTTTTGCTTTCTTTAGGCTTTTTTTTCTCCTTTTCGGCAACAACTGTTGGTGATTTATTCCGCGCCCTAAAACATCAACAGCGACAGATAAAAATTACTTCTAAAGATATCTTAATTGCTAATGTACAATTTAGAATACACATGTTACGTACATAATCACAATGTTTCGTTTTGTGAAAAACTTTATTATTAGATCACAAGAGTTCCAACGTCGGCGTCAATTCAATTATTAATTTCCACCACCGCCATTTTTTTGAACCACAGACCAGAACCACAGACAAGACACACTGACACAGACGGAATTTTTTTTATATTTATTTTGGGCATGGACTGGATACATAGTCCTTTAGTCGAACCATAGATTAGGCCATAGATAAGGTCCAGCAGGGCTGCCAATCGAAGAGAAAAAAATCCCTCGGATAGAGGCATTGATTACACACCTCTATAGAACCTATAGAGGTCAAACAATCTTTGTATGATGTTGTACATTTCTTATTTGTTAGTCCAGTCATTTTAGGCCAAATTAGGAGAATATCTTGGAAAATCCAGTATATTACCACGTAAAAACTTGTATTTTGGGATTCTAAAACAATTCTCAAAATTGACATAGTCAATCGTCAAAGGTCACAAAAATCGATTTTTGAAGTGAAAACTTATTTTGGCGCACGATTGACAGGTTTTCGTGGGTTATGAATTGAATTCGAGCGTTACGTTTGGGAATGATAAGCAGTTTTCGGGTGAACTCGGGACCATGGCCATTGGCATAGAATAGATAATATAGATAGAACGGACACTCCCCACCCCCCGCCAATATCAAGCTTCCTCACCCCTCAGGCCGTTTCGGATACGCTAGGAGCACTCAACGAAGGGCTAGTATCGAATATCTAATTCCTAACGAAATATCATCATGGTGGGTTGAATGAATGAATGAATGAAAATTCTTTATTTTTCACACCATAAAAGATACATAAAATTTAGGAAAACAGTAAAAACTAGTGAGACAACTGGCGGCCTTATCGCTAAAAGCGATTTCTTCCAGGCAACCTTGGGATGGACAGAAATATTTTAAACATAAAGCGTGGTGCGCAACAATTACTCTTTAGGTATATAATAAGACTATGAGATAGACGTAAATTCTAATAGTGTTACATACAAATACATAAAACTACAAAAAAAAGGTTGTTGTGCTGTTTACGACTGTCCGTAAACGGGACAAGATTAAAAGCTTTATTTAATTTCCTAATGATAAAATAACGTAAGATTAGAAACTTTTCAATAACGTTTCTTTATAATATTACAAGCTTTGCTTAGTTTGGGGTCAGATGGTGTTGTGTGTGAATTGTCTACCAATATTTATTTATTTATAATAACGAAGTCATTTTTAACTCAAAGTTCGTAACTTACACAGCCAGTAACTTATGTGCCCAAGCACGGATTGATAATGCCTGGAGGAATAATTATAGCGACAGAATAAAGTTGCCTTCATGGGTAAGTGTAAAATAAAATGCGAATGTGTACCTACTAACAGAAATAGATATCTAGGTACCTGATCTAATCTATCATCGGTTTCGTTTCATTTTTACGCGGCAATACAAACACCCACAGATTTCTGAAACTATTAAGAAATCTGTGCACCTGTACCCTTTTTAATTAGAATAGTATAATTTGGCTCCATTCTATTTATGTAACTCAACATTATAGCAAGTTTATAGACTACTTTACGTCACCAGTTGAACTCAAGGGGCACAACTATTCAATAAAACAATTCAGTAGCCCTAGCTCTAACGCACACATTCACGCGTGTGTACGAACGACATTTGCGTAGTTGTGTGAAGAGTAGGCAACTCCACAGCGATGCTTGTATGGAATTTTAGTGGAGTGTCCGTGGTGTGCCATTGGTTTAAGTATAACACTACGAGTACCTACTATGGTGTTGGTTTAGTCAAGAGAAATTACATTTGTTCCAGTGAGGCACACATCCGATCATGCGATCAACCGGCTGCTTAGTGCTTACTCGACACGACTACGACCACTACGACTACGACCACCGTAACGCTTATGTAATATCGTGGTGGCACTGCACAACACACCAAAATATGATGTAACTATTCCGATCATCTATTATTCACTCATAAATTATAAACAACATACAAACATTATAAGAACCTAAACCTAGTTTGCCGCCAGCAGCGGGGCACGGCCCAAGCTACCGGTGGATAGGGCTGCAGAGTGAGGAGCAGAGCAGAGTGCTCCTTACGATGCGTGCTGTGTCGAGGATGAACGCCTTCTGCATCTGATCCAACCGTCTAGCGAAAGTCTCTTGAGGTGTTGGTCGAGACTTTTCGCTATAAGGCTGTTTGCCGACACGACTATTTTTTCTTTTTTTTAACTTTTATAGGTTTACACTTGACCGCCATCTCGCCTCATGTTAAGCGACGATGCGGTCTACGATGGAGCGTGTTTACCTAGAAGAAACCGATTCACTCTCGATTTGAAGACACAAAGATTGTAACCATCGGGGAAAACCTACTCAGGCAACGTATTCCACAGCCTAGACGTTCTTATCACAAAAGTAGAGTCAAATCTCTTCGTTCGTGTCTTTGGAACATCAACCATGAAACGATGTCGCTTTTTCGAGCTACGAGCATTCCGATAGAAAAAAGGGCAAGGTGGTATCAGATCATGCAAATCAGTCGCACACTCTCCAAAGTGTATCCGATAAAAAACCGATAGGCTGGCAATTTTTCGGCGATGATTAAGACTTTGTAGTCTTTTTCGCAGAAGAGAGTCATTGCCTATGAGCCTTTTGGCACGTCTCTCGATCGATTCCAGGGCCTCCAGCTGATACTTAGCCGATCCATCCCAAAGGTGCGAACAGTACTATGCACACTCTCCAAAGTGTATCCGATAAAAAACCGATAGGCTGGCAATTTTTCGGCGATGATCAAGACTTTGTAGTCTTTTTCGCAGAAGAGAGTCATTGCCTATGAGCCTTTTGGCACGTCTCTCGATCGATTCCAGGGCCTCCAGCTGATACTTAGCCGATCCATCCCAAAGGTGCGAACAGAACTCCATACAAGAGCGAATCTGTGCTTGATACAATGTGAGCAACTGTTCAGAGTTGAAGTACCTTCGCACCTTTGAGAGGACACCTAGTTTTTTGGCAGCTAATTTAGCCTTGGACTCGATATACGAGCCAAAGTTGAGCGTGGATGTCAAAGTAACGCCCAAAAGCTCAAGACGGTCAGAAACTGGCACGAATACACCACGAAAAGTAGGAGTCAGTTGGAATGGACTCCTTTTTGCGGAGAACAGACACGCCTGCGTCTTACTCTCGTTGAACTTGACCAGATTGGCATCACCCCACTCAGACACCGCCTCAAGGGTCAAGCTCAAACGTTCAATCAAACTCTCTCTCAGTACCTGGGTTTGCTGCCCACTGGCTCTCGCGCTAGATATGTAGCTCTCTACAACGGTGCTATCATCTGCGTACCCAAAGATACCGGGCTTCAACAGATCATTAATATGTAGCAGGAAAAGTGTCGCAGAGAGTACCGACCCTTGAGGGACTCCAGCATTGATAGCCATTTGATCCGACGAGCAGCCATCAATGACGACTCGTATGGATCGATCCCTCAAGAAGTCCGATATCCACGCAATAAACCCAGGAGACAAACCATAACTGGACAGCTTGCTAATAAGGCCATCATGCCAAACCCTGTCGAAAGCCTTCGAGATATCCAGGGAGACTGCAAGTGCTTCCCCGTGTTTCTCAATAGCTTCACTCCAGATGTGAGTGACGTACGCTAGAATATCCCCGGTGGACCGGTTTCGGCGAAATCCGTATTGCCGGTCACTGAGGAGGTCGTTTGATTCTAGGTACGTCAGGAGCCTGTGGTTTAAGACACGTTCCATAGTCTTGTAGAGTATGGACGTGACCGAGATTGGCCTGTAGTTGGCAGGGTCAGCACGACTACCCTTTTTGGGCACTGGTTGCACATTGGCAAGCTTCCAAGACTTCGGTACCAGCCCCGTTTGGAGAGAAAGTCTGAATAGGCGCGTCAGTATCGGGGACAACTCAGGCGCACAAGCCTTCAACACTAGGGCAGGAATACCATCTGGGCCACTGGCTTTATTCACGTCTAGATTGCGTAGAGTCTTGCGAACCTCCATTTGGCGAATGTGTATCTCTGACATAAAAGTCGGACAGCCGGATGGAGTAGGAGGTGTCGCGCTACCAGCATCAAGACGCGAAGATTCCGCAAACTGAGATGCAAACATGTTTGCCTTCTCCATTGCAGTGTGAGCCAGTGTCCCATCAGGTTTCAGCATTGAAGGGAGTGAGGGGCGGCAGAAGTTCGATTCGACCGATTTAGCTAGGGTCCAAAACGCTTTGCTGCCCGCAGGGTACGAAGCAAGTTTGTTCCCTATTCGACTAATGTGGTCAAAACGAGCCCTCTGAAGAACCTTTTTGCATGCCTTAGCAGCCTTTTTGAACGCTTTCTTCTTCTGGTGTACATCCCTTGCCTTACGCTGTCGAGCATCAACCCAGGCTAGGTAGGTCTCATGTTTAAGTGCTTCAGCACCTTTACATTGAGAACCAAACCAAGGGTGAGCTTTGCTGGATAATGGGACGTCGGAGTACGGAATGAAATATTCCATAGCCGTCCGTATTACATTAGTCACAGCATCCGCGCAGACTGAGGGATCACCAGAAGTGAAGCACAATGACTGCCATGGGTAAGATGCAAAAAAAGAGCGCATCTCATCCCAATCTGCTGACTTGTATCGCCACAACCGCCGGTTGCCTCTAGGGCTGGGATCAGGCGGATGGTAGACGGATACAGATTTCACCAGACAGTGGTCGGAGCTGCCTAATGGCGAAGATACCACCACGGAATAACGGTCTGGATCTGTTGTCAGCAGAAGACTATGACTTGCAGATGACTATGCAGATTGGGACTATGATCGTCGAATCAACATTCCACATAGCCAAGTAATCTCATGAGCCAAGTCAAGGTACTTGCTAAGCTTGTCCTTCTCTGGTTTCTGAGGTTCTCGTCATGTGGTTTGGTGATACCGACGATCACAGCCCGGCGCTGAGACCGGTCTACCAGCACGATGTCAGGCTTATTGGCGACAATAGTCGTGTTCGTGATGATAGAGCGGTCCCAGTAGAGCAACGTACGACCATTCTTGAGAACTGGCAGAGGTGTGTACTTATAGTACGGCACCTCGGATTCGACAAGGCCGTATCGAAGAGCAAGTTGTTGGTGGATGATCCTGGCTACTAGATTATGTCTGTCCAAATACTCGCCGTTAGTAAGATGCGAACAACAGGAAATAACATGACGAAGAGATTCGGCTGAACGGCGGCATGCCCGACAAATGTTGACCGTACGGACGGTACGGACATTATGTTTGTATTTCCGGTAATTGTTCGTCTTAATAACTTCGTCATTAATTGCACAGGCAAAATCCTCGGTTTCTCCGATGAGGTCCCCGAAGAGCAGCCAGTTCATCGACGCGAGCAGATACAGTCCAGTCAGGGCCCGATAGAATCGCCCGTGTACCTCCTTGTTCTTCCATACTTCCTTGCGATCATCAGTGCTAAGCACCGATGGTTTGCGTCAGTACTCGTTTGCCTATGAAAGAGGCGTGAAGCTCCTGTCAACTGCCACAACATCGCGATGCATCCCAGACTCGCTGTTGCGGCAATAGTCCCTGAGACAACATACCTCGTGGTTGTGAAGATTCTTGGCATTAAGCCTCGACCGACAACCTCGACGACATTTCCGCGGGATATACGGTCTCATAAAAGACGAGCGCGGGTGTAGCATGCGGTGTGTTGTGAGCAGTTGACGGACCTTTCTGTCCAGGGCGTCGAGCTCAGTCTGAGTCCATCTAAGTATGCCAAATGAGTATATCAACAGAGGCATTACCCAACCGTTGAAGGCTCACGCCTTGTTACCGCATGGCAGAACACTTTTAATTACTTTTGTCAACCGGCAAATGAAGCGCTCCTTTACCGATTTCTTAATGTCGTCTACTGATATACCCAATGACTGTGACATACCGAGATATTTGTAGGTCTCGTCTTCGGAGAGGGATCTGACAGTTATGGTCAATTTTCTGAATTTACAACTTTCCCTCGCTGTACATGCATGACCGTACACTTATCGACACCGAATCTATCTTAATGGCGATACTAAAAACCCCCGTGGTTTTAATAGATCCAATTTTTTTGTTTTTTTTTTTCTACAAAGTGCTGATATGATTCAGACAGTGTATCTCTCTACTTAGTTTGTGATTCAGACATCTCTCTACTTAGTCTGTGAGAAGCACCACCACAATGCAATCAGACTGTCACCCTGAAAAATGCCTGTTTCAATCTTTATCAACTCCTCCAAATCAAATGAGCTATCTACGCTACCTGGTTGCCGAAGGACTGTGCCCCACTGACCCATGCATTTGGTTAGAAAAGATTTTAGAGTTGGAGTTGGCAAACTCTAAAGCCCTTTCCAGTCAAGAATGGGGCACCGCATCAAAGGCCTTCTTATAGCCAATCCAAGCAGCGGAAAGAGCTTCTTTGTTTCGTTTGACTTATTGACAAATGGTCGCGTCAATGAGGAGCAGCTTCTTAGTACGGGACCCAATCTTACGTCCATTTTCAGGCCAGGCTGCATGAACCGTGATAGTTGTTAGACAGTTGAAATTTTCATAGATGATGCCGCTATAACAACATATGCTAAAAACAGAATAAGTAAGTACTAAGAACATAATATTTTAAGTTGCTCCCATACAACGAACGTAATTTTTTTACTCGTTTTCGCTCGATATTGATAGCGGCAACAGATTGACGCTAGAAACACCCGTAGAATAAGTATTTAATACATATTCGTTTTAAAAATAAATAATTAAATTAAATGAAATAATTTAAGCGGGGATCGCATGCAACAAACGGGATTTTTTTGCCGAACGCGAGTTCAACTCGCACTTGCCCAGCTTTTATTGTTTTTGGGGTTCGTTGCTTGAATCTCATTTGATGTAGCTAGGGCATACGCACATAGATTAACAAATTTAAGAGGGTGTTGATTGCACCTTTTCTTTGTATACATTTTATTACGTCTTAACACTGCATACAGCATATGCCATGGCCGTATTACAATAAAATATCATAGTACAGACCTAAATAGAAAGCAATAAATACAAGCAACATTCTATGCAATACTCTCGATACAACGGCCGTTAAGTGGCCGAAATGATCCGCCATAGACCCCATAGCGCGCCGACACGGCGGTCACTTAGCGCGATGGGACGCCGTGTTGCACTCTCGATGGCCCATAACTCGCAATATCAGGCATGAACACTGATTCATAACATTGATTATGCAGCAGTCGACAGTATTTACATTTTTAGAATTAAGCTGCGTGTTGCTTTAGCTGGTGTTGGTGATGGACTTTTCTCTGTCTTTCGGCGTGGAGGCTCGAGTTCCAGATGTGTAAACCTATTGTTTAATGATTTCGACTATAATGGGCGATGTATTCAGCATCTTTGTCAACGGCGTTTAACACTTTCAGATTTTCACTAGGTAGTAAATGTGTGCACTAGGTTCCGGGCTCTAATTTTATTACTCGGGCTCCGCTGCGATACGCACACATTTTACCGCTTTGGAAGATTATCTCGAGTAACTATTAAGTTTAGAAAAAAAAATAATGTTAAAAATCTCAATATCATTTTTGAAGACCTATCCATACATAACCCACACGTATGCTTTTGATGGAAAAAAAATTTTTGAGTTTCACTTCTAAGTATGGGACACCCCTAAAATTTATTGTATTTTTCTATTTTTTTTGGATGAAAATCTTCAAGCGGTTCACTGAATACATCTACTTACCAAGTTTCAATAGTATAAGTTCTTATATATTATCAATAAAATATTCTGATTCTGATAGTTTCGGAGAAAATTGGCTGTGACATACGGACGGGCAGACAGACAGACAGACATGACGAATCTATAAGGGTCCCGTATTTTTCCATTTGGCTACGGAAACTCAAACGGGAAAAATATTCCTTTTTGACCTAAAAACGGGGAAAAATATTCCTTTTTGAGAGTTTTCGTCCCGTTCTTTGACTGTAAACTGTTGAATTGAATTGAATGTAAACCTTTTCTAATCAAATTTGTTTCTAAATCTGAGTTGGTACGACCAATTTCCGACAGGTGGCGTAGCAGGTAGCTGAAGAGGTTTTTCGTTTGAAAGCGATATTCTCAGGAATGACTGAACCAGCGAGCAACACGGAAGGGAGTAGGCAATGTAGGCATACACAGCGTTTCCCCTCTGTCAAAGTACAAGTCCGCGTGGACCATGGAGTTTGATATTATACTCAGGCGCGGATCCAGGGGGGTCATGGGGTTCATGACCCTCCCCTCCTGGGCTAGGTCCAGTACCTACTTATCGTGTACCAACACTATTATACGTAGACCGGCAGCGATCACCGTATGGCAAGAGGCACGCTGAATCTTGAAAGGTCATGTCTAATGAGGTCCACTTTCTGACCATATTATGCTCAAATCTAAAAGCTCGATAACTTTCACCTCGAGCTTCAAAATCGCATCAAATCCCTAGATAAGTGAGTAACAGCGAACGAAATAAACGACAGTCTAGTGGAAACGTCTAGTCTAGACAGTCTAGTGGAAAAGTGGAAATGACAAATGAATGAAGTATATACTCAGTAATATTGGCAAAGAGTTCTATTTTTAAATTATAGAATTTTTTTTATTATATTGTTTATAAGTGGCCAGTTCTAAGAACTTTCAGTTTGACCCTCGTATAGCGTATGTAGACTATGAGAAAGCCTTCGATTCCATCAAGACCTGGGTAATGCTTTGGTCTTTCCAGTGATGCCGCATCGACTATCACTATATCGAAGTAATGAAGTGTATTTACAGCAAATCCACAATATCTGTCCGATTACATGACCGGTACACAAAACATATCCGGCCATATGGGTAGAATCCAAACAAATATTCAACAAGATTTGACAAAGAGGTCCAGCGAAGGACCCAATTCGAATGGGCAGCGTTCGGGAAACTTCGGCACATCTTTGAGTCCAAAATACCCCAAGGCTTAAAGAACAAATTCTTTAATCACTGCATGCTACCAGTGATGGCTTATGGAACTGAGACATGGTCCTTAACTGTGGGCCTCATTATAAAGCTCAAAGTCGCACAGCGAGCTATGGAGAGAGATATGCTCGGAGTCTCTTTTCGCGACAGAATCCGTAATGAGGATATTCGCAGAAGAACGAAAGTAGCCAACGTAGCTCAAAGAGTAAGCAAGCTAAAGTGGCAATGGGCAGGCCACATCGCTTGCAGAACTGACAACTGATGGGGAAGTAAGGCTCTCGAGTTGCTAGCACGAACCAGAAGACGCCGTGTTAGACGGCCTCCCACTGCTGGACAGATGACCTAACAAAGGTTGCTGGAAACTGGAAACCGCGTCGTAGAAATCTACGGCCTATGTTCAGCAGTGGACGTCTTGCGGCTGATCATGATGATGATACCCTACATATCGCACAGTTTATGACTTGACTACGGTGTTACTCCCGCCCCCCTCCCTCTCTGGAGGCATGTGACATGTGACCCCCCTGAAGCCAAAGCTGGATCCGCTCTTGAATATACTGTGGCTGAGGGCGGGGCTAGATTTGTAAATGGTGCTTTATTTTTTATGTGTTAGTAATTTGGCTGTGTGAGTATGATCGGCAATGGATCGGTACAGGTATGTTTTGTATGTAATAGTGCGGATTTGCGCTAGTGCGCAACTTTCCTCTCCCGCAAGAAATGACAGAAAGATTGAACAATATTTTTTAACTAAGGCTACTCCCTTCCGTGCTTGCGCGGAAGATAGAGTTGCTCGATGGACTGAACCGATTTCAGTCATTCTTTCACCGTTGGATATGTACGGGATCCTGATGACTGCTATATACTATATATTATGTACCACGGACGAAGCCGGGGCGGACATCTAGTGAACAATAAAATTAAGCAATACATTTTTTGGAAATTGTGTTGCGTCTATATTATCCGAAGGAACTTCGTTCTTACCTAGTGTCCCATGAAACCATATCACAGATCATGATCTATTTTTTCTTGAGAAAACAAAACGAAACAACCGACTTCCAGTTAGAAATTAAAGTCACATAATTCACCAATTTTAACAGAAAACACTAATATTTATTTTTATACATCGTTACATGATTTTTTTTACTGATATTACAAGAAACCTGATTTAATTATTTATTTGCTTCGAAAAAACAAAACTTAACAGACTTTAATTTACAATGAAATCATCAGATCAATCAGACACTCCACCAAATTTCATAAGAAACGATCACTACGTCGTCGTCCAGATAAATGAGGGCAAATTTAAATTTTTTGTTCATATCTCAAAAACCGCTTTCGATTTCGAAAACTATATATTAAATACATTTATAAAAAGGATTATCTAAATCACACAATTGGCGGAACTATCGCGTAATGTACAATCCATACAAAAAAAAACACAATCGAATTGAGGACCTCCTCCTTTTTTGAAGTCAGTGAACAACCAAATAAAATACCCACACAGAGTTAATAGCTGGATAAGTTAACACTGATCAGCTCACAGCAAAATTTATAGCAGAATAATATTTCTCTGGAGCAGATTATGCAGATTTATGAATCGTGAGGTGTTTGGATATTTGCCTACGTATTTAAAACACCTACGTTGTCTTATGAAAGTTGAATGCCTCGCTTCTCGTTATTTTGAAATACGATTAAATTACCTCGGATGGGGTAGGTACTAGTAGTTTGCTAGTAATTCAACCGCCATGCAGTATTAATGTTCTGACTTCTAACATCACTTTCAAGGGCAATCTCTCCAGAAAAATGACATATCATAGATATAAATCATATTTTCAACACACTTGCTCATAAAGTGACGCTAATTTCACTGCAATCAGGCATATAATGACACCTATAATCAAACTGGACACAGGACACAGGACATGGACACAGGGGTAGGTAAAAATGTTGTAGGGTAATCTTTTGTGTTTACTTTGACATACTTACCTAATAGTGTTTACTTATGTCTTTATTGTCTTATTTTCACTGTTAACTTATAAATATAAGTAAACGGTATTTTGTGTTTTATATTTATATCCAACTAAATTCGTACAACAATAGATTGAGATCTAGTCGATTACACCAAGAGACGCCACTCTTCTCCCTATTCAGGCGTTTCCTGAATAGAGTCTTTCTATTGCAATCTGAAACTATGCTAGGCCAAAAAACAAGACCCAGTGACTCAGTTCTGTTATAGACTAACTGAGACTAACGAGACGAGCAGGACATGTGTCTGATGGTAATCAACACTTTAGTTAGTATAGTGTTGATTACCATCAGGTAGATGTCCTGCTCGTCTCGTTAGTCATGACTATAAAAAACTATCAAAATCAAATTGAAAATAGTTAGTTTATGGTACGGCTTTTGGTCTGGGATGCAACCTGCGTCGATACTTTGGCGTCGTCTCATCAGTTAGAGTTGGCGCGGCAGCCGAACAAGCTGAAGACCTTAAAAGGCGCAAATATAGCTGTATTGACAGCGGTTACATGTTTGAGCCTTTTGGCACAGTAAAACATTATTATGTATTTACTGTGCTTTTGGGGTCAAAACTTAGGGACCGTGGGGACTGAGTGCCAAAAGTATTGACAAAGAGTTATCCAAACATCTTTGTGATGCAACTCGTGACCAAAATGCAGGCTTTTTTTGCTCAGCGAATAAGTATCGCCATTCAACGTGGCAATGGGGCCTAGCGTTTTGGACACGATTCCCGCTGGCACTGGTCTTCCAGAATAAATTCACATACATTTTGTAAATAAATATATGTAAGTTATTTTATAATTTAAATATATTTTTTACATTTGTATATCATACCTACATTTGTAGTTATTCAATTGTGGCTGTGAGCTTACTAAAGGGCGGTACGGTAATGATTGCATTCTGGCGATATGTGGCCCATCTACATACCTATTTTAGTTGTATGAGCGTTGGAAGTTTTTTTCCATTCCAATAATCAAGGTACTTAGTAACTATAATCTCAATTTGATTGTCAACGTGTATTTTCTCACAGTTTATTACGCGGAAAGCTATCAGCGCCGATAGCGGCTTTTATGTTTTTATTGTCCACTTATATCAACCATTTTACTGCAACTGTTGTATTACTATGGTTGCTGGGAACTACCAGTGACGTAAATACAATAGTTATTTGGAAAATCAAAGGGTTCATACTTACTCTGCAGACGATTATGATTTGACACCACTTCTGTCATGATTTTCATTTCTTTTTTATCTACTTTTTATGGGTACCTATTAGGTATTGATCCGATGCCCTTCAAGTATCATCGCGGCCCTTATTCTTTCACTGAGTACACTGCGACAAGCCTCACCTGGAACACTTAAAAATTTACTTGGCCGATAACAGTATCAGCTTTCCAAGTTTTCCAGTCACTTTTCCCGAACTTCTAGACGCGCTGCGCTGCTCAAAGATCAATGAGCACGAGTAAAAGTTTCCTCCAAGGCCGGGATTAGCCATTACACAACAAGATGCCACCGAAACTGTTGTGTTATGCCTAGGATGCACCACGTGGAGATTCCCGAGCCTCACACCCTGCCATAATTTAGCCAAAGTACAATCCTCTAAATATTGCCATATTTCTCATTTTACCTTATACCCTTTTTATGAGGAAGAAATGCATTTACGTATGTCCTTCCGCCTGGAGGAGTCGGTTGGGTTATCTCGAACTCGATGGCAGACTCGTCGGGACACCCTTGGTCCCTCGCGACGGGTAGGCATAGTCTGTGGTCCCGCCGCCTACTACATTTATTTTCACCTGCAGCTGACAGATTTGACCTGCGGATTTAATGTATTTCTCGTACCTATTATGCATACTTAAAAAAAAAATGCATTCTGCACTCCTACTCTCTAAATAAACTATAACTGTGTGAAATTTCATACTCTGTCCGCGCAATTTGAGTAATAAGGGATAGCTATAAAATTATAGCTTCACGTATTACGAGTAATGTACATATTTATCTACCTTTAGATATTATTTTGGTTGCAATAGTACTACTACAGCCTACTGTAACTTGAAATGAAATTTTTGCGTCTACGTGTGGCCAATAACACGGAGGACTGTAATCCCCGTATTTGATACGAGACCTATTTACGTCCGAATATCGTTTTTGAAGTACTAGCAGGTAGATACAAGAGTGTTTGATAGAGTCTGTTTATCCACTGTTTGTCGGTGTTTTGAAGTTAGTTTCAGAGCTATAATAACACGAGATTATTATTTTTAGAGTTCTGTGTTTCTATGAAAAGTTTCGAATCCGTTGTTATTAATGGATGAAATGAAATAGTTCTTAGTAGATTATCTTCTTTTTTTTTTACTTTTATAGGTTTACACTTGACCGCCATCTCGCCTGATGTTAAACGATGATGCGGTCTACGATGAAGCGTGTTTACCTAGAAGAAACCGATTTACTCTCGATTTGAAGACACAAAGATTGTAACTATCGGGAAAACTCCTCTCAGGCAACGTATTCCACAGCCTAGACGTTCTTATCACAAAAGTAGAGTCAAATCTCTTCGTTCGTGTCTTTGGAACATCAACCATGAAACGATGTCGCTTTTTCGAGCTACGAGCATTCCGATAGAATTCTTTGCTGTTCTATTCGTTTTAGTATCTCTGTACTAAATAATTGAGGCAAATTTATTTTTAAAAAAATCAGAACGTGTCTCCCATTTGTACAAATTTCCAACTAGGTATTTATTGTAATTGTAACAGTAATGTGAAAACATTACTGTGTTCCGGTTTGAAGGGCAATGTTTCCAGAGAAATTACAGGGCTTAGAGATATAACATCTTAGATCTCTGGGTGATGAGCGCAGTGCAGTGCTAGGTAATGATTTGGACTCTTCATGTTCCAATAACTGCGTGTCACCGTGCTGTTATGTGGCAGGCATGTTGCTTACCATCAGGCACATGTCCTGCTCGTTTCGTAACTTCTAATTTAAAAAAAAAAACACAAAATAATGCCATAATTTAACACAACTTAATAAGTAAGTACATTTACTTAAATGCGATTTTGTTGACATACAATTTAGAAAAGGGCCATGCGCGAAGGAATTTTCGGCATAAAAAGTATGCTAAAGGTAGCGGTTCGCCCGGAGACCGCGACACGAGACCGCGACGTGAGACCGCGACACATGTCTCGCGACACGTGTCTCGGTCTCCTGTCGCGGTCTCGGCGCGAACTGGTGCCCATACAATTCTATAGAGTCAAGTGTCTGTCGCGGTCTACGGTCTCGGTCTCCTGTCGCGGTCTCGCGTCACGGTCTCAGCGCGAACTTGTACCTTAAGTGTTATCCAGGCTATAATATATCTGTGTTACGAATTTCAGCATCATCTGCTAAGTACTAGTCGTAGACGGAGTCATACACATCCAAACATGAACATTGCAAACTGCATATATCAATAATAATTTTAGTAATATACCATTGGATTAAAAAAAAAAATTAGAACTGATGTTAACAAATTGAAATTCTTTGCCTTACCTACATACTTTTAAACTTTAGGTGTTTTTGTAACAAAAACGCCAAGGTCTAAGTGAATCAGGGGCAAAACTCAGTCCGCCCAGGAACTGTTTTTTTGAGTAATGCGTGCTGCACGATCGGTGAATGGTCTGCGTTTGCAGGTGAGATTGGTTTAGATAAACGCTTAGTGCACCAGCAATTCGTTAATCAATCGCATGCTTTCACGAACGTATGAGTATATAAATGTATCCCTGTTACTTACGATAGTAATATATATTATAGGATAGTAATAGGAATTCAGATTCCATTGATATTTTTGATCGCAAACCATCTAAATTGAAGGTAGATATCAGAAAAATTGTATTCACATCTCAAACCACCTATAAAGTGTAAACGAAAATCTCTTTGGCTATAACTTATTATTATTCTTATAATTTCCTTGTTTCTAATTATCTATCTCTTCCTTTTAATCAACCCTTTTTTATTGTTAAACTCGTAACAAATACTAGTATCTACATGTAATCATGCTGTATACGTATCCATTAGGAATATTGTCTAGGTCTACTTAAGTTCTAATCTAACTATACACTGTATCGGCTGTATTACGTTGTACATATTAAATAAATTAAAAAGAAAGATACAATCTTAAATTTTTGAAAAAATGGCGACTTTATCGCTACGAGCGATCTCTTCCAGGCTACCACAGAATGGAGAAAAAAAATTAAATAAAAAGAGACGAGTACAATGTGCCATAAAGTAAATACTTATTCAATTTACCATCTTATTTTTATGATCGTCACGCGTGATGAAAAACCATTGAAAATGTTATGTGGGTGATACAATACATTTATTGAGAAGATTGATGTGCTTATAATCACATCCCGAATTCCAACTCTGTGGGAGCTATTTTATTACGTTTTTATTACATGCATTTGAAATCGGGTATTTTGTGAATACAAGTTATGCCACTCGGTTTCTATCGTCAGCGTCGTTTAATTCGTCTTATATATTTACATTTATTGAGACATTTTGCGCTCGATTTCTTTAGCGCTGAACACTATGATGATATTCAAAATTCAAAAAGTGCACGGCAAAGATAATTGCAGCGCACTTATAAAGAGTATTAAAAACTCATTACTACGCACTTTGCGTTCGATTTCTTTGGCGCTGAACACTAAGAGATGTTTCAAATTCAAAAATGTGCGCAGCAAAGATAATTGCATCAGACTTTTAAATAGGATTAAAAAACTCATTACTGGTCGCTAAAAGTTGCTTATAAAAACACTACCTTTGCCAAACAAGTCCTTTTAGAATATAAAGGATGGAAAAATATTATTTTGTATTGTATCTTTCATACAAAAACGGACCACACTTTAAGTAAACTTCCCCGATTGTAAAATCGGGGAAGTTTAGTTAGTTAGAAGTTAGTCTTGGTTCCAGTTTCCGTTATCGGCCCGCTATAAAACGAGGCCAACATTTTATTCCAGACTAAAATTGGTTTACATTCCAAATTTCATCTTGACCCATCCAAAACTTTTTCATAAAATAGTAACTGACAAACATCCATAAATAAACATATACATGTTACATGTATACGTACAGCTTTTGCAAAAAATAATGTTATTTTGGTGATTTTGCAATGTTATTTTGGTGAGTTTTTGTTGTCTTTCGTATGAATTACGCTCTCAGATGGAAAAATACATGGTTACGTAGAACATCGGTACTCAGCTGAAAAGGGTTGACAAAGCAACTAAATATGCGCTTTTGTGGAACAACATAATTATCTTAAAATTACTATCACTCAAATTTTATAGGTGATATGAAAATAATTGGGTAATTTATCCTAAGTAATTTTTGTTAAAATACAAAAGTCTGTTACAAACTCCTTAACATCGAGCTTTTGGACGAGATACAACAAAAAACACTATTACTACAAGGTTACAGTAACAAAGTAACTATTTTCAAAAATCACTTTACCTCAAAGATTTCTCTTATGGTGGTAGGATCAAGGGATCTCGTCAGTCATGTGTGACGTGAATAAGTTATAAATCGATGATTAAAGCGATCCTTCCGTAGGTGTAGTCGTAGCACGTCTATGCTCGTAGCAATCAGCTACAAAGGAAAGTTTCATCGTAGCTACCGTCAAAGATAAATTGAAAAGTGTATGCAATTTAAGATCAGTCAAAGATCCTTAAAAAAATTGATTAGTGATACGCACCTCAGTGTATAGTGAAATATTAACTAAATAAATAATATTGATAGAATGGCAATTATAGCCACTTGCTCTGTATTTTTCAACACTGATTTTTACATCAAGTAAATATTTTTTTGAAAACTAATTAGAAAAAATATACCGCACGTACTCGTGCTTCTGAAAGCACGAGCTTTTGAGTGTTTTGTAAGTTCTTTCTGTATGTTTTGATTAACTTATCATTCATGTGGATCAATCTAAAAAATAACGTTAGATATTAAATTATTAAAAAAATGCTTATTTAGTATCCCAATCATATTTTTTGGTTGTATGATCTTTATAAACCGAATTAAATCATTATTTATCTACAAGAAGTACAACTAAAAATGTTTTCCATACAAAACCATTATTGACAAAGAAAAAACACTAAAAAAATATTTTAATCTCTGTGATCAAAATAAAATAATACAAAGAGAGAAAAAAGGATACTACGATAGAAAAAATAATCTAGCAATAATTTGAAAGCTTGCATTTTTATATTTGTTGCTCATTCAAGTCGGAAGAACTGAATGGATCAGGCTGAAATTCGGAGATATATTATAGTATGGAATAGTCGAAATTAATGATTGGATAAATAAATCCTGAGATTGGATTTTATATCCCTTAATATTGGACTGTATGTATATTGAAATGAGTTGAGTGTGTGTTTTATTTTTAAATCGAAGTCAGTTGCTTGAATTAAAAAAAATTGTGCTCAATGTGGTATGCTAAATAAAAAATGCACTGAACCGCAATTTATATCCATGTTCCACAATAATTTACGACAGTTCAGCTTATGTGATGGTTTATCAGTTTCATTAAGCTTAAACGTACCATTCATTCAATATTTACTATATGGTGTATTATTGTTTTACAAAAACAAACACCGCCGTGAGGGTATTAAGGCGGGCATATAAAGGCTTGAACGCTGCCCTGCAAGTTATTTAAGTTACCGAGCTTACCACGGCTGCCCGCTCGGACCGCTCTATCTATCCGGTTCTATAACGTTAGCGTTAACGGTGATAACAGTTTTAACGTAACGATTTGCGAAGCGATTTCAGGCAACAGGTTTCGTTCGCGGTTCATTTTCAAAAGTGTTGCGGATAAACTGTTCATACTTTTGTGAGTACTATTTATTATTGTGAGTTATCTTTCTTACCAATTCATTTAATTTATATTATATCTTTAAACAGGTAGTCTTTATTCAATAACCTAAATTACAATGAGAACTAAGGTATACGAATACCTAACTACTTACACAAAATAATTACCTCGATTTAGTTGTAGATGCAAAACATATAGGTTTAAATGACTCAATATAATAAATTCCATAATAATAATAAAAATTCAACTGAATTACAATTTAATAAACATGGACAAGTTAAATCACATTTTAAAGAAGTAATAAGTACTTTTTTAAATAAATTTGATTAATTGATTACTTTCATAATGCAATTGTCAGTAATTAATTTATTTCCAATAGCTTTTGTAGAATATATGCCAAAACATTCGACTTCATGAAGATTTTCAAACCATAATATAAACTCTCCTTTTTCGATTAATTTATCTTTCTATTTTTACACTCAAATGTGCTTAATAATTCCAAACACAACGTAAATTTGGGTTAACAAAAGGACCTCGAAACTACTCAAGAAAACTACTTTACTTAAACTTATCAAAATAAGATTTTATTACTTTTTTTTCTGTTCCTTACCACATGACTACTTAATACTATATTTGATATGTGGCTTAATATCCTAGATCCTACTTACACATACCGTTTTAAATCTCTAGTAATATCTTAACCATGCCAATAAAAAGAACATATTTAGTGATGGATAGAGTAAAATCTTGTCTCAAGGTCCAATGCACTATAACATTATTTGTGTTCAGTCTAAAATAATTCAATTGACGTTGGGCCCGTGGGGTTTGGGAGCTAATCTCATCTTCAAAAACCTTTCCGAGCGCTTGATCGACGCGACGCGAGAACAAAATGCTGGTGTTTATTTGGCTGAAAGATTATGCATTGCCAGTCAGCGTGATAATGCCATCAACATGCTGGGGACGATACCAACTGGTAGTGGGCTAAATCATCTTGATTACCATTAGACCTTCATCGGTCTATGGATAATACAGATGTGCTTAGTGTAAGCTGTGTAAGTAGTTAGTTAGGAATTAAGTGTGGTTTAGTATTTAGTGCACATTATTATTATTATTTTTTAAATAAAATATAACACAACAAAAAAATAACAACTTAATGAGATTGGTTCTTGTGTTGTCAGTGGACCAACATTTTTTTTCCAGATAATTTATTGAGTCAGGACAGAAAATTGCGTCTCTGTTGAAGGCACATGAACGCTAGAAAATGTATGATAGATTAGAACATTGTATGTACGTATGATTAAGTGCTATAATGTATGAATAATAGGTAAGTATAGCGGAATAAAATTAAATGTACGTATTTCACTAGGAAGCCACTGCAACGAAGATGTATTCATCTAAAGACAATATCATCGATGTGAATATTAAATACCTACGCCGCTAACTAAAAATGGTGAAGGAAAACATCGTGAGGAAACCGATTTGTCCCTAGAATCTTTCGAAGCCAACCGTCATCTGATGGATGACGCTTGGCTTCGAAAGATTTACCCGCACAAATTAAAATAATTACTATAAGCGTTACTCACTCATCTATTTGAAGTTGGTGCCAGTCAGGTCAAAAAGTTAGTAGATTGACTGTAGGCACGTGGTAAGTAGGCACAGGGCACAGGTAAGTATTATCTCTCCACTACTTGTTAGACTTGGCTGGCATCGACTTCAAATAGATGAGTGAGTAGCGCTTATTATAATGATTTTAATTTATTTTTCGCTTTTGAGTGCTTATTTGTGGTTTTGAATTCGGTTTAATTTTTTGTACGAATATAGTTTATTTTACCCTTTTTAGTTTTCAGTGCAAAACAAGTTTTTGTTAATGCATTTACACAATTTCGTATCGACAAGATCGAGTTTCATAACTTTTGTGAAATCTACAACTACGTCATCCAGAAAATTGTACGCAAATTTTAGTTTATGGTTCATATTTCAAAAACCACCTGACCGATTTCGATAAGATTTTTATGGGACCATTCGGGAAGCATACCCATCCGAACACAAAATCAAATTTAAAAATCCGTGCTGGGGTTGTCGAGAAATCAGGTAACATACATAAAAAAAAACATTGTGGTCGAATTGATAACCTCCTCCGTTTTGGAAGTCGGTTAAAAATAGCAGATGATCCATTTTTTTCTATCCTGTTCCAAGGTTAACTTCAAAGTGGCTAGCCTAGTAGCTTAGTTGGCGATAATTTACCTGCGAAACTGAAAATCATGGGTTCGACTACCATCCTTTCCAAAAATTTTTGTGATGAATATAAATATTTGTTGTGTTTTCTGGGGTTAAGTACCTATGTATTATCAACTAAATTTGTATTAAATCAGCTATCTGTCGTCCATAGTATAAGCTTTGCTTAGTTTGGGGCTGATGGTGTTATATGAGTACCAATATTTATCTATATTTACTTCCTAGCCGTGCCTCGCGGTTTTCCCGTTCACGTCATTTTGCCGCGTTGAAAAAGCAGCCTATGGCTTATTCCAGACTGTACTGTATCTGTGTTCCAAATTTAAATCAGACTTTGCGACGTGAATGCGCAACAAACATCCAAAGTTTCGCATTTATAATATTAGTAGTATTACAAGATATGGCTAAGAATAAGACGGCTTCTGGTAATACGCCAGTTCTGTACAATCCTGTATAAGTACATACATCATATGATATTTCTAGTTCACTCGAAGCTGTATACTGTATATTTATTACTAACCCAATAAACCAATTGTTATAAAGCCTCTGGTGACATTTCATTCTCCAACTATGTTATGAGAACGAAAATAAAGAACACCCAATACCGGATCAAGATGGGATCATCTCTTCAAAAGTATTGAGCGCCCTGTCATGTCGTGTCGCGAAGCAAGCGCTCAAACCCATAGGCTTACATAGTCTGGTATACAAGCCGCGTCGTAATATGCATTGAAGAGAAGTTCCTCCGTATATAAGTCAACTGTCCTTCGAAAATTTTGGTGATTCCGCCTCGAGGAGTTTTTATTTGATTATTACTCAATTCGAATTCTTATATTATTATGGCCTACTAGCTGCGCCTCACGTGTTTACCCATGTAGTCCCCACTTTTATTGTTTCCGTGATAAAAGTAGCCTATATGCTAAAGTCAAAGTACTTTATTCATAAATGTACAATTTACACGTCAATGAATAAAAAATAAAAACAAAAGAGAGAGCATACAAATTGTATACATTTTCAAAGTTGAAGAAGAAATGACTACTTTACTGTATTACAATAATTATTGTACAGAAAACTGCCAAGCATAATACAAGTATAATGTCTTTATTACAATATACAATTCAATTTACAATTACAGACTATAATTTTAATTCGAATTGTTCGGGTGTTCCTTCGTTATTGGTTTAAAACATTGGAGGGGAAATATTGGATGTTTGATACTCAATCACGTCGATTCAGTTCTTACGTTGCTGACGCTGTTACTATGGAGCCAACACCAACGCCAACGAATGTCGAGATACTCAAACTTTTAAGGTCTTAACATTAGTAGGATTATATTATATGTATCTACTCGAACTACACTGTCTTCGAGTAAATAAATAAATAAATTTGGGTCGACATTTCACACACAACACCACCTGACCCAAACTAAGCAAAGCTTGGACTATGGAAGCCAGATAGCTGATATAATACTTATATATATTTAAAAACATACTTATTATACATAGAAAATACCCAGCCACAGTACAAATACTTGAATTCATCACACAAACATTTGCACTGGGTGGGGATCGAACCCACGACCCACGGCTTTATTATATTATTGTTATATTATCTATACCATTACACTTGATAAAAATAAGACAAGCCACATAGAAACAATGATTTCGTATGTTTGCTTAGTGTGTTGAGGAATACGTCACAATAAAGGCCATAACTTAATTAATTACTATCTGGCAGTGGCATTGGCACCAAGGACTACACGCAGTTCTACTTAAGTATACATGTATATCTTCTCGGGCGCATAGCTTTATTTAAATGAAATACATTAGTGAGTGCAATCCAACTTAATGATTCAGGTTCATTTCATTGTAGTGCGTTTTAAATTCTCTTATTAATTGGAATGGTCTCCATATTTCTACAATATTTTTTTAACCCTTGAAGCAAAAACGACGGGTTTATAAGTTAACCTAGTTAGATCTGTGTAGCCCCCAAAACCCGCTGCAAACTAAATTTCCTAAAAAGCGTAGCGGAGCTGTTTCCGTGATTCAGATACTAGGTATACATACTCTTACAAGAATTGCTCGTTTTAAAGGTTACAACTGTAACTCGAGTAAATATTTACTTTAAAAAATCATCTTCCGTTGAAGTTTTCTAGATCAATAGCGCTACGACAATTCTGTTTGAGTTTTTTGTAATAGTGTTGATTTGTTGAAAATACGTTTGATAATGTATTTAAGTAACTGGTTCTCCCAGTGATGTCATCTCAGGGGCTAGTTTCATCGGGCAGTTGACCCCTCGAGTACAATACATGATTGATTAAAGTGATTAAACCATCACTACTAAACCCCTAAGGAATGTGTTTTAATGTTGAGGTCCTCAGGAAATGGATTAAATAATAATAAAAAATTGAACATTTCGCACACAACACCATCTAGCGACAAAAAAGACACGGTTTGTATTATGGCAACCAAATAATAAATAATAATATACTAAATAATATATTCATTAAAAATAAACAGATAAATATTATAAATAAAAGTTAATAGCTGATATAATAATTACATAGCTGGTTGTAAATACACATTTATTGACATACTACTTTATAATATATGTACATAAAAACACCCAGACACAGTACAAATAATCACATATATCACACGTTAAAATTTTATTTTTTAAATTATTTTTTTCACCAAAATATAAGATGCTGCTCTTATTAAAGAGGCGAATGATTTTTCGAAACTTAAAAATTCTAATGCTTATTAATCCGATGCGATCGAGCTGTTTCAGAATTGAAAATACATATAAATTTACTTTCGATTTCATTGTCGCCAGCTGTTCAACGTGTAATGGTCACCCCAAGATGATGAGCTCCATGCCGCTACTAGTTCTGGCGTTGACCTCCGCCTTCGCCGCGCCTGCTGCCATCTATGATGACGTGGTGAGTAAACAAACGCATTCGGAGAACTTTACAACTAACCTCGATAACTACAGAGGGGGTTTATGTGGGTAATCGCTTCGAATTGTTCAATACTCGCACATAATAAATCTAATATGATACTGAATCTACGGCATACTATAAATATTCTTGTTCCTTACAATTAGGTCATACTCGTAATATAGGAGAAAGATGTGGTGACCTGTAGATTCGAGAACATTCGATTTTATAATCCTGAGCTCTAAGGTTGGAATCCTATCTGCATCTCTAAGTATTTCACCAAGTTCGATGTACGACTGTGTTATCACCACAGTGAAAGAAAATATCGCAGGGAAACAGACGTGTACCGAGAAAGCTTTTGAGACGAAAAATGTGTCATCCCCCAATCCGTATATAGCCCTGGCTTCCTCTTTGGGTGGGAAAGTCCCCAATCATAGCAGTAGACACATAAGATGGGCTGCTTATATGAGTACCTCGCCCGAACTTCGCCCAGGTTGACAGTTATAAGCATGGTTAAGCAGAACGTCTGTATTAAATGTGTCCAAAACTGTTTCTATCCTGTTTCACGAATTGAAATGAGACATAAATAATTAAAGGCGTACTAAATAACTTCAACTTAGCGAGTGTTTATAATGATCAAATTGTAACCAATACCTATCGACCACCACTTTCGTATATGAAAGTGGTGGTCGATAGTCTCGATGTCTGTCAATATCTAAAAAAAAAGATGAAAAGAGAAATGGGAATCGCTGCGAAAGTTCATCTGAAGTATTTCTTCATTACTTTCTGTTTACTTCTTAACCACCCACCGCCACCATTTTCCATTTACAATTTTAAGTTCAAAAATATCTCAATGAGAATAAATGTTTTTCATTCGTCACGTACGATTTCTAGTGCTTGTACAAGCTCTTAAAATAAGCCTACTACTTATCGATAAATTCTCGTAGTATCGTTGAAATGTAGGTTAATAGAAAAACATTGAAATATTTATTTGCATCAAAGGGAGATTCAGGTTACAAAGTTTACCCAAGTATATTTAGGGGATACTTTGAACGATCCCTATTTGATCCTTTCGGTGTTTGTGGCAATAAAGGCTGCTTTATTATTGCTACGTAAATATCAGGTGTAAACGGTTTTATTGTGAGAAAGTAATAAGAAAGTTTTAAATGAGATTTACTTTTATGTTTTTATGAGGAAGTAGGGGTTTGTAGGAGTTCAGAGAGATCAAACTTATCAAAACATCGCAGTGAGGACGTAAATAATTTCTGGTCAGAGCGCTGAAGAAGATTAATGTTTTTAAATTTGTTTTTATAGAAAAGAGTGACAGGATAGCAGGACATGTGCCTGATGGTATCCAACACGCCTGTCCATAACAGCATAGTGTCGCGTAGCTATTGGAACATGAAGAGTTTAAATCATTACCTACCTAGCACTGCACTCATCACTCATATTTATATTTTTTAATCGACTGCGCGACGCAAAGGAGGGGTAATGTGTTTATCAGTCTATATAATTTTGTATGTATGATTCTTTGAAGCATTACACAGACCAAACGCCTGGGCCGATTTTTATGATTCACACGTCAATCGATTCCTCGTAGTCTCGCGAGTGACACTAAAGACATGATATTAGTGTGAATTCAATATGGCTACCAGACGCCATATTGTCCAAATTAAAAAAAAAATAAAGTCAACAAACTATGTCAAGTGTTTAAAAGTATTTAAAAATAAATTTTAGGTTTGTTTCAACGTTTTTTGATTTGGCTCACCGTTTAGGATGTGTACTGATCTAAAGTTGCGTAATAACCATTCTTACATTTATAGGTATATAGGTAGCAGAAAACTTCGTATAATTATAGTGGTAGGACTCTTGGCAGAGTTCGCCTGGGGTAGTACCACACCTTTGCCAACATTACTGTGTTCCGGTTTGAAGGGCAATGTTTCTAGATAACTTACAGGGCTTAGAGGTATAACATCTTAGATCTCTGGGTGACGAGCGCAGTGCACTGTTAGGTAATGATTTGGACTCTTCATGTTCCAATAGCTGCGTGTCACCGTGGTATTATGTGGCAGGCATGCTTACCATCAGGCACGTGTCCAGCTTGTATCGTCACTCTTTATTTTAAAAAACTAGCTGTACGTGTGAATGTGGATGGGACATTCAATTCAATCAATCTTTATTCAATAAACATATTACATGTACTTTGAATCGTCAATAAGTTAGGTACAAATTCATTTAGATAGGGCTTATTTTATATAGCTAATTCAATACTCATTTAATTAACGAAAACATGTAAGACATTTTTAACGTTATTAATAAATAAGATTACTTAAATTTCTAGCACCATAATAAAAACATTTAATAAAAAAAAACTGCAATAGCATCGTCAAAATAAAATGACATATAAGTATAGATATTGATTGTTATAGAAATGTGGATATGTTCTCTTACGCTATTTTTATATCCATAGAGATTTTCAAAACAGTTTGGCATGTCAATATACATTTAGTTACATTTACCTACAAACATTACAAAGTAAGAAAACATTAAAACAATAATTACAATTAGCTGTAAAGCGGCTTTGTACATGAAAAAAAAAAAGTATTAAAACCATTAGCAGAAATAAACAAATTTCAGCTATAGAGGGTCCAGTCCTAGCACGAGTAAGGTTCACATCAAACTATTATTCAGGTAGTGGTCACCCAGCGTATATGAGGCAACAGCTAAACGCATATAATGAAACAGAATGTGCAGTGTCAGTCCGCCCAAGCATTACGATCGGTCAAATAATCCGAATGCCTGTAATATGCATTTTGAGTTAGTCTTTTCTTAATAAAATTTTTGAATTGATTTTCGTTTAAGTCCAGCACTTTCTTTGGAATTAAATTATAAAATCTTACACTGTTCCCAGGAATCGAATTGTTACTTTTTTGTAATCTATAGCATGGTACTACCAATTTGTCCTTATTACGGGTATTATATGAATGAACATCACTCACTTTATTAAAGTTGCCAATGTTTTTTCTTGTATTCATAATTACCTCGTAAACATATAAAGATGGCACAGTTATTATATTTATTTCTTTAAATAAGTGCCTCAGTGAGTCTCTGGGCTTTAGATTATAAATAATACGGATTGCCCTTTTTTTGTAAAATAAATACCTTATCTATATCAGCCGCTGCACCCCAAAGTAGGAGGCTATAGCTCATAATGCTGTGAAATATGCTTAATACACAAGCTTGGCCGTAGCAACATCAGATACTTTTCTAACTTCTCTTATGGCATACACTGCAGAACTTAATCTATTACATAATGATTTTATGTGGGGTCCCCAATGTAGTTTAGAGTCTATTGTGATACCCAAGAAAATAGTAGTATTAATTAAATCCAATTTTTGACCCCTGATATGCAATTTTTGTTCTATATTGTTAAAAATATTGAAAAATAAATACATTTAGTTTTTGCAGCATTAAGTATTAAATTATTTGCAGAAAACCATTCATAGACTATGCTTAAGATTTTATTGATACATTGAATGACAGGTTTTCTACGTTTGATTTTAAACAAAAGGGAAGTATCATCTGCATAGAGAACTATATCGTTTCCCGTCTGTTTTTGAACTGTTAAAGGTAAATCGTTGATATACACCAGAAATAAAAATGGTCCTAAAATAGATCCTTGGGGTACCCCCATTTTGTATACACGAACCTCGAGAGAGTTTTCCATTTACTTTCACTTTTTGCTCTCTGTTGGATAAGTATGAATTGACGAGTTCGATTGCTTTATCACTGATTCCGTAATGTTTTAGTTTGTTAATCAAAGTCTGATGATTAACGCAATCAAAGGCCTTTGAAAGGTCACAAAATATCCCAATCACATTGCAAGATTTATCCCAGGCATCTAGAATGTATGAAGTTAATTTGACACCAGCGTCTATTGTTGACTTCCCTTTAGTGAGCCCATATTGGCTATCATGGAGTAAGTTTTTTAGATTCAAATACCCTAACATTTGATTGAGTATAATTTTCTCAAATATCTTGCTCATTTAGGGTAGTACAGAAACCGGTCTGTAATTAGATGGGTCAGTTTTACATCCAGATTTGTATAAAGGAACAACCTTACTAAATTTCATTAGATCTGGAAATATTGCCTTGTCAACACAACTGTTAAATAAAGTTGCTAAACATGGAGCTATTATGGGTATCACACTGTCAAGTACTTTTATGGATAAGCCCCACACGTCCTCAGTTTATTTTATTTTCAGTGTCTTAAATGTTTTAATAATTATGTTAGGTGTGACATGGTGAAAGGTGAAGCCTGGGGAAAGTGATTCTATGCTATTTGATAAATAAGATTCTGCCGATTTTGATGATGATTTAAGAGACTTAGTAATTTCAAAAGGAATTTTACTAAAAAAATCGTTAAAAGTATTAGCAATATCCAAATTGTCTGTAATGATTTTGTCATTCATTTTGAGGGTAACAGGCTTATCAATCATTTTTATCTTTACGGTTTCTTTCTTCACATACTAAAGTATCTAGTAGGTATTTTGGAGTACCTGTTTTCGTACGTGGAAGAAATGCATTTACGCATACCCTACCGCCCGGGGGAACGGCCAGGTTCCGTTGCACTCTATACCATGTATGGATATGGTGCCTCTATCTACTAAAACCTCCATGGGGTTTCAACAGTGCCGCTGATGGTGGGAATACGGAATCTCTCTCGAATTACCCCATCTCCGACTTCAAACGATTTTGTACTCAACTTCGGTCGAAAATCTATGATTATTTAGGTACTTACACAAAACTATAAAAATTACATGCAGTAGAAAACCCTACATATCATATTATCAGTAGAAACGAAGACATTTGGTCAAAAACCAAAAGATGCATATTTTGTTGATTATAGTAACAGTCATAACATTGTTCATAACTAAAAAGTATAAAATAAAATAAATATAATATAAAAACTCAAAAAACCCGACTGCATAAAAAGTGAACCAAACTACATCCTATAAAACTGAAAAGAATAAAACAAGCACTTAGATTTCTGGTGGTCTAGAATTCTATAATATGTTATTGAATTAATACTATTGCAGAAAATAAAATATACTCTAGTAAAGGAACATAACAACTGAACAGTCGGGATCCATTATTATTCTACAGCCCATCTAGCTGTTCAATGGATATTTATGCAGTCGGGTTTTTTGAGTGTTTAAATTATATTTCTTTTATTTACTAAAGATATTTTTACTATAAGAAACTAGCAGAACTCGCAATTTTACCTAAAAGTAACCTGGATGTGAATTTAACAACGACTAAAATAGTAGTATGAACTATATACTACAACTTTGTAACTTGATTTTTTGACTATAATGGTATCGTTTAAGTTTTTTTTAACATTTACGATAGCAACGAAAAATAAAATAAGTAGATAGTTTATTTTTATTCCAGGGGTAAAAATCTGCGGTAAAAATAATCAGCTTTAAATAAGAAAACGTCAAGATCTACAGCGGGCCGTATAGTTTTTTTTAACTAATTACCTATAGGTTTACACTTGGCTACTATCACACCTGATGTTAAGCGATGATGCGGTCTATGATGAAGCTTGCTACCTTGTAGATATTGATTTACATTCGGCTTGAAGACACCAAAATGTAACCAATGGAAGTGTAGGAGCACGTGTAACCCACTCAGGCAACACGTTCAACAGACGTTCTATCACAAAATTGGAATCAAACCTCCACTTTTGTTCGAGTCTTTGGGACATCAATCACGAAACGGTGTCACTTATTCGAGTTGTCCGATAGAAAAATGGGTAAACTCAATGTTCGTGTATTACAACAGCCAAACTAATTTTCTTATGTTCTCGAGAGAAAAACCAAAATGATGCGGAATATACTGTACGGACTTCCAATTATCAAGGGTGTTACTCACGAGACATTTACGGTGTCTTGGTATTTCACTCACGCCGTCCAAATTGAATGAGGTTTTTGTACCCTTAAACTGGCGTAGGTTTATCATAAATTATACTTAAATGCAAGAATAAATTACTTTTATTGAACAGTAAACTTTTCACTTTAACATTTTTAACATTTTTTCTTCTTGAAATATAATATCACCGCAGATACACTAAAATCTAAACTCAATACATACTCTCCACAAATATATAAAATTGAAGTGTCTGTTTGTAATATTAAAAGGCTGCTAATTAAACAAGCTTCTTTTTAATCGCATTATTCGCTTAAGAAATTAATAAAATAATAAGTTTCTATCCATCACTAAGCCGGGCACAACAATATATCTGAATAATAGTATTGCAGCCACGAGTTTTCTTCTATGTAATGTATGTGTTGTGTATTGTGTCTATGTTCGGTGAAAATATAACTCATCATGGTGGTTATTTTTTTGGAATCTTAATATGTGGCATTGAAATAAAAAAAACCTAACCTAACTTCCGTGGCCGGGTAGTAAATTAGTTGGCAATATACAATAAATCAGAAGGACAAGTAAAAATAATTGTTGATCTTGACTTGACGCTTTCTACTAGTTGGCATTGTAAAGAAGATGAATTAGTTTATTAGAGGCTATCTCATTTTCCCGATGTTTAGTTATTTAATGAGAAGTTTGACTACGTGGCCACGAAAAATTCTGTGGCCGGATTTATTATTTCTCGTATTAAAATATCTAACCGTTTTTAGGGTTCCGTAGCAAAATACGGGACCCTTATAGATTCGTCATGTCTGTCTATCTGTCCGTCCGTATGTGACAGCCACTTTTCTCCGAAACTATAAAAGCTATACTATTGAAACTCGGTAAGTAGATGTACCTAATCTGTGAACCGCATTAAGATTTTGATACAAAACTAGAGAAAAAAGTTTTTGGGGTGTACCATACATAGAACTGAAACTCAAAAAGTTTTGTTTGATCAAAACCATACATACGTGTGGGTATCTATGGATAGGTCATCAAAAATGATATTAAATAATATATATTTTTTCCAAACTGAATAGTTTGCGCGAGCAACTCTTCCAAAGTGGTAAAAAGTGTAACTTCTAAAATAAGAGAATGACAAAAATAAAAAATAAAATATGATGTACGTTACCATGTAAACTATCAACGAAAATTGGTTTGAATGAGATGTTATAAGCAGTTTTTAACCCCCGACCAAAAAAAGGGGTGTTATAAGTTTGACGTCGATGTCTGTCTGTCTGTCTGTCTGTCTGTCTGTCTGTGTGTGTGTCTGTCTGTGGCACCGTAGAGCTCAAACGGATGGGCCGATTTCGATGTGATTTTTTTTATTTGAAAGTTAATATCTGTGCGGGTGTTCTTAGCTATATTTGGTTAATATCGATTCAAAATGGCCGCCTCCACGAAATGGCAGACAAAATATTTCTTCACAACTTACCTCAATATGGGTATCAAATGAAAGGGCTTGACTAGTAGAATACTATAACACTTTAAAAAAATCAAATCCAAGATGGCCGCCACCACAAAATGGCGAATTATATTATTTTTTTCACTACTTCCTCGATATGGGTATCAAACGAAAGGGCTTGACGAGTAGAATAAATTGCACTATGACAAATTTCAAATCCAAGATGGCCGCTACCAAAACATGGTGAAATACATTTCTTTTTTCACAACTCCCTTAATATGGGCATCAAATGAAAGGGCTTGACTAGTAAAATGTTGTACAGATTACAAATCCGAGGTAGTCGGGGGGTTAGTCAAAATTTTTAATTTTGTTCTTGTACCTATTTTAATACGTCATAAATTGACTATTGTTAAAACACTGATTAAAGTAACAAGGGACTATAAGTACTTTTGTATTATGTTACTTACTGCTACGGAAACCTTCATGGGCGAGCCCGACTCGCACTTGACCACTTTTATTTACTACAAAAATATGAACATGAGTAAAGACGGTACATATGTGTTCCAGCTAATCACCAAAACGGCTGGATCGATTACAACAAGACTTTCACCACCAGATTGCTGATGTTCTAAGGCATAGCATAGGCTACTCTTACTTGTCAAAAAATTTAGGGTATCGTGAAATAACGCTTTTTTTTTTATTTTAAAAAGCGGAAGAATCTGCGGTCACAGTTAGTACACAATACATTTACGGCATTGGTAGTGGGCTTGAACATCCTGATTATCTGTAGACCTACAGTGGTCTATGGATAATTCAGGTGTGCTTAGTGTAAGAAGTTAGTTAGGGAGGTTTGTAGTGTAGTGTAGTTCTCATTGTATTTTAGTTTTATTAATAAGGCCCACTTTTACGGCATAGTCAGTATTGGTAACAAATATGTATTTTATTATTTTGTCGCATATATAAAAGTAATGATCGCAAAATTTACTACAACTAAGAATTTCAATAACGTATCTTCTTCATCTCAATCTAACTATATTGCAAAATAGAAATATTTTATTTACTATTCACCTAAAAAGTAAATAAAATATTTCACTTGCTTTTTTCTCAAGCATGCCTATTTTGATATAAAAACAGTATACAAACCGGCAATACACTTTTGTTGAAATAATTTTATTCAACATTTTAGCCATAATTTTACAGTATTAGATTAAGAATGATTTTATTTCTAAACCGCAATGTACACTTGCAACTTATTTGTACCTGTAACTTAATTGAGTGATTTGTTTCCCAGGAACATGTGCCCCAGAAGCGAGCAGCTTTAGTCCTTGATCGGTTGCTAATCGCCTTGCAGAACGCATTACAGAAAGAAGCAAACGGGGATTCTTTCGATGCGTATTTAGACGGACCCCGGACCGCTCCGCTCCGGATCGCTGCCGACGATATCCCAGACATGGTAAGAGAACGACACAAGAGGCCCGCCCTGGTGATAGACCAGCTATTGATGGCCATTCAAAAAGCCCTAAGAGAGCGCAATGACCCTGTGGAGGTCCTAGAAGTAGAGGAGCCTCGCGCAATTCCTGTAGTGGCGGATCCGGAGTTTGATATGGTAAGATTTACCTATCAAGTAACTTGTAATCAAACTATTTTAAAAACTAAATATTTCCAATTCCAATCCAATTCACACATTTAAACTTGTGTGAATTTGTCAAATTAATTTAACAATTCGCAGATTCTGAGTGGCATCTTAACCCTAATTTTTACTTTGAATTCAGGATTAAGTACAGCCGTGAACACATTTTCTTTGTTTCTCCACAGAGTTCGCTGGAACGTCGCGGTGAGTCCAAGTCCTCCGGTCAAGGCCGCGTAATTCGCTGTTATTTCAACGCAGTTACATGCTTCTAATAAATAAATGTATCAATGTAACACCAAATGCAAAACAACAGTAATTACGAATGATTAATAATAAGGCTAGCTATAAATGTTGTCTATTGATGTAAACTCTTACTCCGTATGTGTACTCGGATGTGTACCCAGCCCTACTATCAGAGTACATATATGCATACAAAATTTATTTTAAAATATCATCCAATAACTACTACGATTCATCACAGAACAGTCACGGTAGCTTGCTAGACTTTCATAGTTTTTTTTTTCCAAAAATACATCGTTTCGAGACACCAATGCATTATTTGACTAATGATAATACATTATTATTCTAGCTTAAGTCTCACTGATGTATCAGCAAACAGCAGTAACTCAGTTAGTCCTTGAAATATCTAATAGGGAAGGTCTGTGAAGTATTCATTCAGCTGATATTTCACGTAGCAGCGAGTAAATACACACCATATTTATTTCTATTTAATATACTCTTTTGATAATCCTACTGGCAATTGGTAGTTTTAAATGTGAAATTCTAGATGTTTGTTGCTCAGTGACATCGGAACGGCTGAACGGATCGGGTTGATCGGGAACACAGGCAGATTAAAGTCTAGAATAGCAACAGGCAGCTTTTTAGCGTGGAAAAGCAACCAGAACTGGAACTAAGCGGACAAAACCGAGGGCACAACTAGTTCTCTAATAATTACAACGCTTTTATTGTAGATATGTATGTTATCCTCCACTTTCTACTAATTGAAAAAATTTGTTCATCAGCTAGAATATGAAACCTTAAGACATCCCATGTTTTATCAGTAACAAGCTTTTGCCCGCGACTTTATCCACGTAGAATATAGAAAAAGACTATTCCCTAAGCTACTTCACTTTTTCAGATAAAAAGTACCTATAAATGTACCTATATACCTATAACCTATTCCAGGTCACAACTTATTTAATTTTAAAATTTCAAACAGATGTGTTCATTTCTAACGTGATTAACAAACACTAAAACTTTCACATTTTTAACATTATGTTTTATGCTAATGACTATTCTTGTTATCTTATAATGCAGGATCATGATTGATAATCACATAATAAACTAATTAATAAAATAAGTAGCAATAAGTAGCGGTTAAATTATAATAATGACATTGTAATAACGATATCGTAATGTTCTAACGGCAGCTATAAAAGCTTTTAACGCGTTATTTGCGCTCGATTTATGAAAGTACCTCGTATATTGAATTGTACAGTTAAGAAGAAAGTAGGTATCGGCTCTCTGGTATATGTATTAAGATAGTAAGCTATTAGTAACACTATAAAATATCTAAAAGTAAAAATAAAGAATTGGGACATTTAAAAATAATTTAATCGTTATTATTAATAATTAACGATTAATAACTGTTTAATTTAAGAGTTATTAATCGTTTAAATAAATGCAAAATATATATGAATGCAAAAAGGTTAATTTTCAAGTAGGATTATTATGTTCGGCAAAAAGTTAACGGATACTATTTTTTTATTTACAAAAGATTTAGAAAAAGAAGAGAGTAATCTGGACATCAATCTGGTGAAATCAATTTAAAATTGTATTATTGCTGGCTTGATGTTCACAATTTAAAAACGGTATACAGCAAATTAGCTAAACTTTGCTTATATTTTCTGAGCGGTAATAGTGTGTTTTAAATTTAAATACAATTATTTTTAGTAGCATTTTTAAAACACACTAGAAACTGTCTACTTTTCGTCTTATGTACCTTTTAAGATTTTTTTTTTAGTATAATTAACACTACTACATGAATTAAAATGAAAAAACTGATGATCATTTCAACAAATCCTCAATTTGATAGCGCTAAAATATGACGCCATGTTTTCTTCTCTGTTGTATTGTTTCACTGCCTCGACTTGACGCTAATAAGCATATCTATGAATTAAATTACTGTAAATATAAATCTTATCGCAAAATTATGTCGTACCTTTATTTAACCTGTAGTTAGAATTTTCGTATTAATTTACTTAAGTATCTATTCAACTACGACAAGCCAGTAACAGTATTCCAAGTAGTCCAATCTTCGTACCTTTGTGCTCAAAAAATTTGACAGGTCTTTGAAAATTCAAAGACCTGTCAAATTTTTGAGCACAATGAAATCGGTACTAAATATTTTCGTCAAATGAACTCGAAGATATCTCTTTGAGTGGATTGAGCTAATCTCAAGTTTTGGGAGCTGAAAAATATGAGGACAATAGCATGTTCCAAGAAAATACATCTTTTATTGAATCGTTTCTTGCGAGAGAAATAACCACTGTATTTTGTATATTATATAGAGACAAATAAAGAAAAATAATTAAAAAACAGCAAAGCCTGATAAAATTTTGATGTTTTCATATTTTGCGTTTTTATAATATAGAGTGACGAGACGAGCAAGACATCTACCTGATGGTAAGCAACATGTCTGCCACATAACAGCACAGTGATATGAAGCTATTGGAAGATGAAGAGTCCCAATAATTACCTAGTACTGCACTGCGCTCATCACCCAGAGGTCTAAGATATTATAACTCTAAGGCATGTAATTTCTCTGGAAACATTGACCTTCAAACCGGAACACAGTAATGTTCGCACATTACTGCTTGGCGGTAGAATAACTGGCAAAAGTGTGGTACTTCCCCGGGCGGACTCTGCTAAGAGTCCTACTACTACTGCTCATTTGTATTTCAAGTGTTAAGATCAATCGGATCAATGAGATAATATTCAAACATTTTGGTAGTTCCCGACACAAAGTCTAGATGAAACATGACAGCAGTGTTCACACTGCTCTAATGTTTTGCTCCATTAGAAGCTGCGATGCTACATAGATAGACATACACACAATACAGGGTCCGTAGAACTAACCAGCTTTTAAGTAAGTTAAGACTTGAAAATACTACGGTTATGCAATAAACGATGATGATGATGATGACGTGTAGAAAATTTTGTGTATGGTGGGTAAAATTCTAACAAGCACACGCCGCCATACCATACATATAAATGTCTACATTAAGCCAGTGCCGAGGTGAGGATGAGGTGGAAGACAGTATAAGAGAGGTCTATACCCACAATTAGGATAAATAAGTCAGATGATAAAGAAACCGAAGTGGTCGAGTCCTTTTCATCATTGACCAACATTTCATACAACCACCATATATCCGCAAACTATATGTATCAGATATCGGGTGACACCTGAAATAATACATTCCAAATTTTACATACCTCTACATATACGTCTACGTACATCGAACATACATAACAAATATCACACAAATGTTTGTCCTGGGTGGGAATTGAACCGCTAACCGCGCAGCCAGTCGTTTTTCAAATTTAATATGCAACCGTTGGTGATTGTACGCACTTACCGCTACAAAGTTTCTACCGCGGCAGTTGAATGGAGAGCTGAACCCTGCACGCTTCGCAGCTGGCATCCTGTACTGGCAATTCAGTTTGCGGCTTTACGTTTGAGTTGCGCTGCCATGAACTTCAAGAAAACAGCAAAAATCAGAAGTCATTTGGTTTTTTTGGTTGAAGGAACAGTATATAAGATTAGAATGGGAAGAATTTGTAAACATTCGTCTTCGAGCGGCCCACACCGCCGTTGCCGCCGCTGGCTGGATAACGCGTTTACCAACCGCGTTATCCGGCTGGCCGCTCAAACGAACCACCTAGGCGGCCCACCACTAGTGCATAATGGGCCTAATAGCAACTCTCCACACTCTCTCCGCTCCTGAAAGTGTAAAATATAATTTCTTTCAGTTTTACAAACCATTGAAAAATACTCTTTCGTCTGGTATGTAATGTATGGATAATCTGATATTTTTCGTGGTTTCCATGATTGTAAAAGTCCGGAAAATTTATTGAGGTTTAAGAATATTTATTAATCTCAATTGAATTACTTACAATAAATTATCTTACTGAGATTACAAGCTTAACATATAACATGCATAATATAGAATTCTGCTGCAGTAGCGCACAGCAAACAGCGAGTTCCATTCCAGTACAAAACATCTGTCGTTGTATCGCATTTTAAGTTTTTTTTTTTTTGACTACTACTATAACTCTTTTTCTGCAATCCCTCATGAAGGCCACATAGCATAGATATGTATTTATAACTGTATTTAATTGACTTTTCAAATTTTTATTATTTATGGCTTGACTTTAAAATAGATATTTAATTGCCTACAAAAGTATTTTCTAAACATATTGTTTATTTTATAACTGATCACGTAGATAGTTTATATTATTCTAGTTTCATATACTATTATTTTTTTTAATCTTTAACATTTGAAATATGTACCTACGTAACATAAGTTGAACCGTCCCGGTCCATAAGTTCGTTACCAGTGCTAACGTATTGTGCAGTAAACAATAGGCTGGAATAAAGTTGGAGGCACACTGGTAGCTCGTAGGTGTTTATTTGAGTTCCGCAGCCAAATGGTAAAATACGAGATCCTTATGGATTCGTCATGTCTGTCATTCCTATGTCATAGCCACTTTTCTCCAAAACTATAAGAGCTATACTATTGAAACTAGGTAAGTAGATGTATTCTGTGAACCGCAATTAAGATTTTCATACAAAAAAATAGAAATAAAAAAACACATAAATTTTAAATATTGGGTGTGTCCCATACTTAGATCTGAAAGACAATTTTTTTTTCATCTAAACCATACATGATATTGAGGTTTCTAATATATATACATACATATACACATACATATATATAATATATATATACATATCAAACATAAAAAAGGGTAAAATGTACTTTACCATGTAAACCATCAATGAAAATTGGTTTGAATGAGATCTTGTATGTGCCTGGTTTTATTTTAATACGTCATAAATTCACTATTGTTAAAACACTGATTAAAGTAACAACAAACTAAAAGAACTTTTATATTATGTTACTTGCTGTAACGGAAGCCTTCATGGGCGAGTTCGACTCGCACTTGACCACTCTTATTACGTACATATGTCATGCAAACCGATTTTTAAAAATATGTAATTTGAGCAATTTTTTTTAATGTAAACAATGACTTCGCCTCTTTTATTTCCTTAGGTAACTTGTTGTATAAGTAGGCACCTTCAAACATAATATTTTGAGTTCCGTAATTAGTTCTAGGTTTATTTACTAAGATTATACTGTTTGCTTGCCGAGTAATAATTCTTTGTACGCTAATTCTTTTTGAAAATGATATTTGTGTATATACATCTTTTGTTAGAATTTTTCGTATTAGGATACACGTGTTATATCTGTACATCTCAGGAATATTCATTAATTTAGTGTCTTTATATATCTTGGTGGTAGGCGTTAGATAGTCATATCCAAAGAGAGCTTTTATAGCTCTATTTTGGCAAATTTGTAAAGTTTTAAGATTTGATTTGAAAGCCGTTCCCCATATTTCAACTAAATAGTCTAAATGGGGCTTAATCATGGAATTATAGATAGTGTAACGCACTTTTTTAGTTATTATTTATTATATATATATATTAATTTCAGTAAAGGAGTAAAGGCATTGTTTATTGTTTTCGTATGGTAAATGTCCGCTCATACCCGCTGAGAAAACGGCGGGGTATTTTGTGCTCGACGCCGCGCCGCTTTGAGTTTGCGGTGACATTGGGTCAGAGTTATGGGACCGTTCTCACTTACACCGTAAAGACACTCTGCATAACCTTGAATAATGTGGCGCTAAGTTCTTACATCATTCATTACTACAACAAACATTATTGTGAAACTGTTAGGTACGTATTTATTACAATTACTTTTAATTCCATTTTATCAAATATTTTTTTTATAATTGAAGTGGTCTAAATTAGTCTGTAACAAGGATTACTTATAATGAATACATCAACATTAAATCAACGTTCGTTTATAACCCTTTTGTGCTTAAACTCAATGAAAACAAATAAAGTTTGGTACATAAATAATTAATTTTCGAGTTATCTATTTTCATGGTTCCTAATTCTTTCCACGAGTAAGAATACAAATATAATTATGTAGAACTGTACCACAGATAACAAAACAGGGGTTCGTGCGACACATTAAAATAAACAGATTCAACTACATTTTTTCATTGCGAAAAAATACGGGAGTGGGAAAAACGCAGATGAAACCGCAAGGCGATTCTAGTATATCATAAATATGATCCAACCGAATATTTTAATTTAAATAAAGAGTGACGAGACGAGCAGGACATGTGCCTGATGATTCCTGCCACATAACATCACAGTGACACGCAGCTATTGGAACATGAAGAGTCCAAATCATTACCTAGCACTGCACTGCGCTCGTCACCCAGAGATCCAAGATGTTATATCTCTAAGCCGTGTAATTTCTCTGCATACATTGCCCTTCAAGCCGGAACACAGTAATATTACTGCTTGGCGGTAGAATAACTGGCAAAGATGTGGTACTTCCCCAGGCGAACTTTGTCAAGAGTCCTACCACTACAAAATTTCTGGCAAAGTACCCACAATACTAGCTTAGAATAACAAAGATGCTAGTCTTAATATATGTAATGCAGTTTACACCTCATCTCACAGTAAGTGGGTGGGAGCGAGTAGTTTGATCTTGTTACATTGCAGGTTCTGTATCATAATGAGACCGTTAATGTCACACATAATTTACAAGGGAACTGTAACTTTAGTCTTACGAGCTCATAAGTAAATGTCTAGAATATGAAGTGAAACTATAGTTAGATCATGTAAAAGAACTAGCAGGGCCGTGCGGTTTCACTTGCATAGTTCCTGATCCTGTTTTTTTTTCGGGATAAAATAATATGTAATAAATATATAATTCTACACGATTATCTATCTATGTAAGTATCGAATTTCATCCAGGTCACTTCAGTAGTTTTCACATGAGAGAGTAACAAACATCAATCCCACCTCATTAACTTTCACAATAGGCATGACGACAGGTCCTGCAATTATATTAAATTATTTGCTATATTGGTAGTATTTAGATAGTTACCTACAATAAAATATGTACCAGTTTTAATTTTGATGTTTTTTATTTTAACTTACTTTATGCTCATTCAAAGCTGAATGGGCAAGTCCATTTTAAAAGTACAAAATTATTAGAAAATGTATTTACCATTGGATAACACATTCAATTTCAAGTAACTTTTAGAGGGACATAGGTTTCTTCCTCCGCACCAGCTGAAGTCCCGCGGTGGGCCGAAATCGGCCTGTTACGCAGTGAACGTGATAACTAGAAACTATCAGTGACAGTTGCTAGTCAAAATGGCTATTTCTAAATGGTAGGGTTCTAAGGAATAACCTTAATATTTTTGGATGAAATAAAGCCTAAGTATTTATTATTCCAGATCATAATCTATTTGAATTTCACATGTAAGCTTGATCCCTTTAGATCTTACGACGCGATTCAGTTCAAACAGCCAAACATCTCAGCATCAAAGCTTTCTTATTTATAATACTAGAGTAAAATTACTGTGATTACGATAGTTTACACAATTAAAAAAACTTTAAAGCTTAAAGCAATAATGGTAAGTAAAGCGCCACCTAGTCATACTGTCATGAACAAAGTTCAACGTAGTTTTCAGAGATACAAAAACAACGTTGAAAAGCGGTGGTAGGTGAAACTGAGGTAGAACCCTTACCTGTATACCTTCTGTACATTTAACTGAAGCTTGCTGTAGTTGAGAAATTTCGTTAGATAGCGCTACTAGTCAAGATTCAATGTGTTTTTGACTAAGTAAATTGAAAATGCGTTTCAAGTATGAGTCCGAGACTGGCTGCAGACGTGCTGGTTGCAAACACAGGCGGTATTGCGGCTTTTTTAAAGCTTTTAACACATCTTTAACGCTTCTAACGCTTGTTTTAAATGCGAGATGGTAATTTTCCTGGAAACATTGCAACATGAACACGGCAACGCTTGTACATTACTGCTTGGCGATAGTATAACTGGAAAATGTTCTTTCTCAGGCGGGCTCAGAAAAGGGCCCTACCACTACCAACTAGCGGCATGTATCGACCGTTGTATGTCGTAGCTCCAGAAAGCGATTTCACATTCTGGAGTTACGTTTCATAGTTCATTTCATAGTTGATGTTCCAAACACTTAAACGCAAAAGGTTTAACTCCACTCTTGTAATAAAATCTAAACTTTGGAACTGCTTCCCCGTGTTTCTCGATAGCTTCACTCCTCATGCAGATCAGGCGCATACTCTCCAAAATGCATCCGATAAAAAACCGACAAGCTAACAGTTTTTCGGTAATGTCAAAGACTTTGAAGTCTTTTCCGCACAAGGGTGTCCTTGCCTATGATGATTGAAATCTCCAGCTGATACTTAGCCGATCCATCGCAAAGGTGAGAACAGTAGGTACTCCATACAAGGGTGAATCTGTGCTTGGCGTAATGTGAGCAACTAACTGTTCAGGCTTGAAGTACATTTGAGAGGACACCTAGCTCCTTGGGCTACCAAGGAATCTGTCATCGAATCTAAGGTCAAATTATAGCTACTTATAGCTAATTTGACCTTAGATTCGACGACAGAGGCAAAGTTTTTTTGAGCGCTAATTAAAAAGCATGCATGTACTTATCGCACAGTGTTGTGTCTTGACCACGACTACATATATGACCCTCCTGGAGCCAAAGCTGGATCCGCCGTTGAGTGTAGGCAACAAACTGAGAACAGGGTATACTAAGGAACGATTCTCACTACTTAGAATATTTTTACAATGGGTCCCAAGCTTATAATCAACGGGACACGACGCCTCTAGATAGGAATCTACAGAAAAATAAATCTGTGATATATGAGAAAATGTATGTGGAATTCACTTTGAAGTCTTTATTATTAAGTTGCGAAATACCAGACCTACCTAATCCGTACAAGTTCTTAGTAGCAGTAAGTGAGATTTATTTATCAAAACCTTTCAATGAGTTACTACGGAACTATTTTATCTTATTGATAACACCTCAATGAGTTCATCATGTAATTTCCACTACTTCATCAAGATATCGCGATTATTACTAACCAGACCAACAGATAGTGTCTATCGTATTGCTAACCCATGTTATCTGTATCTAGCTTAGATACATGAAAATAATAAGCCACACTAACATAGTAGCTTTGCACACCATTCATAAAACCAGTATCTATAAATCGGGTAAGCGATTAAATAATATACCTCCATATTAGATACGTAAGCTCAGAATCGAATAAACTGGAGAATTTTATTTTTTGATCGACATTTTTCACTCGTACTTTGGGATGATGCCCCAAACTAAGCAACGTACAAAAGTGGAGTCAAACCTCGGGTTTGAATCTTTGGAACAATAATCATGAATCGATGTTACTATTTCAGGCTACGAACAGGTAGAAAAAAGGGCATAGTGATTTTAGATCTTTCAGATTAGTTGCACACTCTGCGAAATAAATCGTCAAAATCGATTATAAACGACCATTCATAAACCGATAAGCAAGTAATTTTACGGCAATTTTCAAGACGAGTCAAAAGGCTCGTTTTTCGATCGATTCCAGCGCCTCCAGCTGCTGTTTAGCTGACCCATTTCAAAAATGGGAACAGCACTTCATACAGGAGCGAATCTGGGATTTAAGAAGCAAATGTTTAAACCTTTCCACCTTTGAGTCCCCTCAAAGGTGGAAAAAGAAAAAGGGGCATCTATGATTGGCATCGATGAACAAGATGAAAAAGCTAACGTTGGACGCTGAGTAGTAGGCCACTTGGACTTCCATATTCTAACCTAATTCTAACAGTATTAAATGAGAAATATGACAAACGATGTTAATATGTACAAAAACCTAAAGGCTTTTAAACTTTCAGTTTTTTTCTACTGTTTGTAGCCTAACCATTTCCTATCTCCACATAGGAGGAAAATAAGCCAAATAAAACGTAGTTTTTAATGTTTAATATTCAAATACAATGTGCACATACATACATATGTTATTACTCGTACATTTGTAGTGAGCGTAATGCTTTACCACCGGGTGCCAAACAGACAAGTCTGCAAATCTATTTCGTAGAAACAAAAAGATATTCACCATCGGAATTTCATGAGTTACAAATTAGGCTTTTCTGTGCGAATTGAGGTTCCAATTTAAACCGACGACACTATTTGCTCGAAACGATACAAATACATTGAAACTTAAATAAACATACTCGTACTATCAAACATCAAACACGCTTGACTGTCGTAGCCGTATTTATATCACTTAGACGTTTATGTTTTAATACATGTAAAATTATAAACATGTCACTTTAAGAACCTCCAGAAAACCTTGATTTCAAATTTTTATTCAACGTCAAAATGTATAAAACGAGGCGCAAAATTATAATAATAATGCTTTGTTTTGTGGTTACGCCGCGCCGTAGCATTTCTAACTTACAAAGTTTCGTAGCATTCGACATCAGCTACGTTGTAGCAAACCGACTTAGGGAAATATTTAACTATATTTACGGTTTGGTTTATCAGAAGACATTGTAACTTCTTTAGCTTATCTTAATTTTAGTCTACAAGTTGAACTGCTCTCGTAGATAAATTAATTCATTGGCTCTGGTTACTCATAGTAATATTATCCTTATTATTAATTATACTTATATTGTACTCATAGTAGTGTTTATGTTATAGACACATTTGACTTCATTGTAATTTGACAATGGGCAATACAGAAAAAAATATCTTATAAATAAAAAATATATATTTATAAATATTACTAAGTATTGTTGTTAGCGCGTAATTGTTTGGTTAATGTATATTATAATAGAACAATTTTTTAATAACTTTTCAAAGTTGGATAATTTATAAGAGTTCCACAACCAAAGGGAAAATTTTGTCTTGGTACGAGTAGATAAGTCCATTTTCATTAACGAAGCGCACATCGAAACGTCGGATGCTGTCTCGTTCGTCCATTCTTGTCATACTTTTGTTTGTGCATAAAGAAACGAGAGCCGTGCAGGCATCTATTGTGATGACGTCGCATTAAAGACTTTTACGTTATAATGGTTTGTGTAATGTCCTCAAAATAGTACCTACTCCAAAATTAAAAATGTAGAAATGAAAGTACTAAATCAATAGGTAACTTAGGCTTGTTACCCTTGGCTAAATTTAGTAGAATAAATTTATTCGCTACCGAATTCAGTGCTAATAGCATTCAGTAAGATACTCGTAGCATACTAAATTCAGAAGCAAGGGTAAGAAAAGAAAGATATGATAAGAAAAATCTTTATTAAAAGCTAATGGAGAACGTGTTTTTTTTAATTAAAAGTGACGAGCAGGACATATGCCTGATGGTAAGCAACATGCCTGCCACATAACAGCACAGTGACACGCAGCTATTGGAACATGAAGAGTCCAAATCATTACCTAGCACTGCACTGCGCTCGTCACCCAGAGATCTAAGATGTTATCTCTAAGCCCTGTAATTTATCTGGAAACATTGCCCTTCAAACCGGAACACAGTAATGTTTGCACATTACTGCTTGGCGGTAGAATAACTGGCAAAGATGTGGTACTTCCCCAGGCGGAATCTGCCAAGAATCCTACCCACGGATATATCCGTGGTCCTACCACTATTAAATATGTATGACATGTGTATGTCATTCAATTTTTTTTTACATATTGGTTACGCTACGCTGCCTTCGGCGTCGCCCGCCTTAAGGATGTCGGTGGTCATCTACCAAATAATTATCGACGTGGCTTAGGAAGTTTTCACTTCAACAATGATTGTTATCGTTATTTCTCTTTGTCACTCCTATCCTATCCAATTAACTCCTCACTCCTATGCGTGATAACCCTTTAATGTGTAAAAACCAACGATCTCAATCCAAAGATGTGCCCTCCCAAACTTCAGGGCGCACGGAATCTTGTTATCGTTGCGAAGAATGAGCTCACTCTTTCCGTTCTAGTCGGCTGTAGGAAACGGTGAACGCCGGACGTTTTTACCTATCACTGTTTGTTGTCATCATCCAAAATAAGAAGATCATACATACCTCGCCGCTAGCGATTCTAAGGGTCAAATAGATAGGTGGTGTGTAAAGCTATACCTACACTACCCACATAGACGCAGCTTATGTTGCGACAGCTGTGCTATTTTGCGACTTATCGAAGGCTTTTGACGTGGCGGATCACGAAACCCTTGCTTTGAAGCTTAGACACTACGGCATAGTCGGTAAACCATATGCAGTTTTGGTAAATATGATGCAGGGCCGCTCTCAGATGGTAGATGCTTGGGATGGTCGCGACAGATCAGACTCACTATCAGCTACAATGGGTGTGGCACAAGGATCAGCGATCTCAAACATAATGTTCTCCCTCCTGCTGACCGATCTGCCTGATGCTATGGGTGGTGTCGAAATCTTTATGTACGCTGATGATGTGGCAGCTATCGTAACAGCACCTGACATGGACAGATTAGACGAAAAGTTGAATCAAATCCTGGCTCGCCTTAATGCCTGGTTTGGAGACAATGGTCTGGCTCTAAGCTTTAAAAAAGACATAGTTCTTACACTTTTGTTTATCGGGACATGCCACAAGACCCTTAAATATTGTATTTAATGGAATCAGTATTGACCAGATGGAGAGCACTACCTTCCTGGGGTTCGAGATCGACCAGAGTATGACGTGGGAGCGCCACATTGGCAATCTCTGCGGCAAAATGAGCAGTGAGTTTTTTCACGCTTAGGCGGGTATCCCGAGTGGTGTCCTCAGAAGTGTCTCGCTCCTGCTATTTCGCCACAGTGCACTCCAGGCTGCAGTACGGTGCCGAGCTGTACGCACGCGCAGCCGACTGGAAGCGTGCGTTCCGAGCGCAAAAACGGGCAGTACGTGCAATTGTGGGCGTGCACTTCCGTTAAGCCATATTTTAAAGATCTCAGAATTCTAACACTACCTAGCATACTAATATTTGAAGTCGCAGTATATGTGAGGGAAAACCCTGACCTGTACAGCAAACGTGGGGAAAGGTATTCCTATAACATACGTAATGCTGACAAATTGGTTAGTGTCTCCCACTCCCTGTCCAAAACCAGTAAACTGACTTACGTGATGGGACCGGAAGTATATAACAGGCTACCGGATGCAGTGATAACAGCACCGAGCTTGAACAACTTCAAGGGTAAGCTCAAGCACTGGCTTATCGAGCAAACGTTTTATAGTTGTGAAGAGTTTTTAAGGACAGACAGTAAAATAAAGGTTTAATTGTTGTAATTCAATTAATTAGTATGAATTATAATATTATTTAAAAAATAATACGTTATTCATTTTGATTTGACATTGTTTTTTATTGTAATTATTATTTATTGATTGTTCTCAATTTATTTATAAGTTGGAAAATTTAATTACTATAATGGAATTAATTAGTAGTATGAATTTTTATTCTGATTTGACATTATTTTTATTGTAATGTTTATGATCATGACATTGTTGATAAATTATATACTTCCAATGTTTAGTTATAATAGGGATAATTGTTATTATTATACAATTTCTAGTTATTTTTTATGGCTGACCTGTAAATGTTACATTTACCAATAAATAACTTTGACTTTAACTTTTATAACCAATTTCAAGGTGCTCAGGGCACATCTAGTGGCTTATATCGATGGTAAAAACAAATATATCTGGCCCATGACCGCACAGAGAATATTTCAAAACCACTGCTGTAGAAGAATTTTGACCACCACTGGTGATCAGTTTCTACACAATAAACCAGTACCTTGGGGCTGGACTGACCTAACCTAACCTAACCCAACCTAGCCCTCAGCTTTAATTTTCATGGCGCTTAATGAAAAAGAGCAATAGCAAGGACGTAACCAGTTTGTTTAGGCGGTAGACCCTAAGTTTGGTTTTGTGTATGGGCACCGCTGGCGCGCCCTGTTTAGGGCACTTGTTGTTTGCGTCATGCCACCACCCCACCCTTCTGCTAAGAAAAGGTTTTTAAAAGGTTGTGTTTTCTACTTCTCATTATTTCACGTCAACGTTCAGTTTACACGTGCGAATATATTTTGTGTGGGTTTAGCCGTGGGTAGTAGCAAAACATTTCCGGGTACAAATCAATTACATAAGGATTTAGTTGACTTTGAAAGTTTTTTTTTTTTTAAACTAATACTCCATACCTAAATCATAACATTTTCACATTTCACATTCAAGTACAATTATTTCATTTCTTATACAGTAAAAAAAAACAATCTCTGAGTTCTTATGACGTCTCAAACGTAAGAAATGTTTTAAGCCTTGGCTAAATTTAGAAGACAGAATTTTGTCCCAACTGAATTCAGTGGAGTTTAATAGCATTCCGTAAAGTAGCATACTAAGAAACAAGTGATCCGTTAGCAAGCAGCAGCGAGAATTGCTTGCTTCTATCTTGCTTGGAAACTTACTCCTGAATTCAGTCGACTAACCTTGCTTCTGAATTTGGACACTAAATTTAGCCAAGTATAATAAGCCTTTTACACTGAATTAGTCACTTTCAGAATACGGCGGCAAAAGTCTCACTTAAAAAACAAATCATCAGTTATGTATTCGCTTCCTCATCCTGATACCTCGAAAAAGTAAGCTATAAGTGAAATCTTCCCTGCACGTTTATTTCTATGTTCGTATTCGTTTGGGAAATGTTTTCGAGGTTCCCGGGGGAAACTAGAGTACCGATGGCGCTTATGTATATTCTACAAAGACTATCCTATTTATCTGAACAAGACACGTAAATCTGTTTATTGAAGTACTCACAATGAAATACTATTAGGTATGAGAGCCACGTGTAAAAGAAAAGATTTTGTAGAGTACTGAAAAAATCCGACTGTTTTGTAGTTCGATGGGCAAACTACCAGTGGTAATTGTAGTGGTAGGACTCTTTGCAGAATCCGCTTGGGAAAGTACCACATCTTTTCCAGTAATTTTACCGTCAAACAGTAATGGAGAAATATCTTTGTGTGCTGATTTGAAGGGCAATGTTGCCAGTGAAATTACAAGACAATAGAGATAACTAATCTTATATCTCTGAGTGACAAGCACAGTACAGTGATAAGTTATGGTTTGAAATCATCATGTTCCAATAGCTGCGTGACACTGCTGTTAACTGACAGGCATGTTGCTTACCATCAGGCACAGGTCCTGCACGTCACCGTCATTATAAAATAAATTGGAAAGGTGGAAGTATCAATAGCCAATCAAATCAACGTGGAAAATTGGAACGTAATTGAAGATCAGGAAATGGGTCAATTTAACTTGTAAGATTCGATTACACGCCCACAGACACTGGGATAGGTGAAACTAAATAGGCATGTGTAGAGAATAATTGTTTATTTTTCTGATAATGCAAGTAAACAAAAAGTTAATGTAAAGTGTAAGTTTCTACTTATACTTTATAGGTAATAGGAAAAAAACTGAACAGTAATTTCGTTCACCTACATAACATGTCAAATTGACTGGAAAGAATATCTTTTTTAAACAAGAGATTCCTTAAGTTAAACATTTAAAAACCGCAAAACAAATGTTTTTTTATTGACGAACGAAATTTCAAGTCACACGTATGCAAGAAACCTAAATACGTCATGCGTCCAAGATTTCTACGGCACCTAACCAAGAAAGCTGATAACTTTGAAATGTTTGAACCGACTTTGATTAAATCTAGATAAGATCACTCGAAAACGTTCTTAGCTTCTATTTGATACAAATTACTTACAAAAAATGTCGAATTCGGTTCATCCGTTCGGGAGATAACATAATACCATAGGCAAACAAATACACACACTCAAACTCATACGTGAAATGTATAACTTATATAATACGTTGACTTTTTTGCGTCAGGGGCTAAGAAAGTAATAACTTTCCCAAATAAATCCAGCGGTATAAAAATAACGATTTTATACCCAGTTAAATAGAAGACAGAAAAATCGTGGTGGCTCAGAGGTGAGAACGTCCGGCTTCACCGTTGTGAAGTAGTGACCTCGAATACCGAAATTGAATTTAACGGTGAGTGTAAACATCGCGAGGAAAACGGCAAGAAAGGATTTGTGTCGTTCGCTAGCCTTCACTTAGGCAGCGTGGTGGGTTATGTGTGGCTTTGACTCCCTCCTTATGAGAGAAGGTCTCAAGTCCCAGTAGTGGGAATGATAAGAGGTTTGCTTATGCTTTAAAATAAAGAACTGCTAGTTAACGAGAAGACCGAGAGAATAGTGAACGTAGTTTTCTGTGTTGCTAGCAAAGGCATTTAATTATAGAGCCTCGCTCAAATTGCAATTAGTTTCCGTTTACAGTAAATTGAACGTGTGAAAATTACAGAATACGTGTTGAGGTGAACGTCACGTTTCTCAAAGCAATGTTATACACAGGCTCTAGCTTCAGAATATACTTGAATTTAGAGAAACTCAACTCTAAACATGACCTTTATTATACTTTAAAGACGCAGTTCCTAGCAATCTATTTAGTTCATCAGACCATAATAATAGTCAGTCACTATTCTGTCGATACATAAATATGAAAGTTTGTATGCTTGTTGCTCAGTTAGGTAAAACTGAAAAAGTCAGGCTGAAAGTTAAAAAAAAATAAAGTATCGCACATAGATCACCGAGTTTTTTAGATATCTTCAAAATTAAGTCATTGTAGGTAATTGACTAGTTATTCCATAAAGCAAAACGTTAATCTCAATAAAATATATAAACTAAAGCAAAAAAACAATATTTTGCGTCGCCGTAGCATTGCAATGCGCACCGTGAATGTAAAGTCTGTAAAAATTTATCTCTTAAAAGTTAGATATGCCTAAAATGCAAACTGTTTTCTAGAGGGGCTTAACACATTAAACGAAGCGGTAGTACAGAGACTTGTTGCCCTCATAAATTAAAGTCCAGCCAACTGCCAAACAAAATACTGGTTGTATTTCAAATAAGGTAGTTCCGAGATCTTTCCAAAAGTAGTGCACAGTTCTTTACTACAATATTGTAATTAACTAGAGACCCGCCCTGTTTTCGTTCGATTGAACGATTATACCATAATATGTTTTGAAATGATTACTAATAAATACCAAATTTAATCAGTACAATGTAACTCTGAAGTAATAACGTAGCACTATAATGGTGAAATATTTTTTTAAATAGTAATTTTTTTAAGCAGTAATTGTTTTAAAATATTTGTTCCAAATTACATGAAAATATATTTTGTTCACCTTTATAATATAAGGTCGCTCGCACTTGAAGATCGCTACAATTCTTTATTAATTTAATTATTATTATTTAAATATATAAACGCGATAGTAGTATATAGTGATAAATATATACAGCACATAGTAAACAATAATACAAACCCAACACCGTCAGGTCTCGTTAGAAGCCATTCTCCAATAATCCAGGTGACGAGGTGAGCCGACGATACTTGATAGCATCACTGATTAAGTACCGATACCTCGTGCTGCAATCTTGAGACTCTATTGAAACACATGCCTTGAAATCTTATACGAAATATTCACTATAGTAATGAGATTTTCCAGCGGCTACTGAAGCCTAAATTATAGCCTGATATTCTTCTGACAAGTAAAACTGGGAAAAAAGTTGCTGTTTTTTGATTTTGGCTGCAATACTTCCTTCCTGCGAATTTACTGCAAAACCAAGGTCAAGGTTCTCTATTGTATAAAATAAGCATAATCAATCCACTTCTTTGTTCCTACCGCTAGAAATTTCGTTAAAGGGTTTTCGTTTTTTTAATTATTATTATCTCTGTGTGTAAGTATATTACGAGTATTATAAAAAGTCCAAGAAAAAAAATTCTCAAATTAGCCACAGTAACTTTTATTGGATCTAAATTCATTATCGTGCGTTACATTATGCTCTGTGCGGCTAGACTAAAAAAGTGCGGTAATGCTATTTTCCGACACTTCTTGTTAAGATTATAGCCGAGTTTAACCGAAGCAAACCGAATTACAGATTAATGTAGTTCTTAATTTATTTGTCGCTAACATTTTTTTTATTATTATCCCAGGTCTCTCAGCGTTAATATCCCATACTATTCGACGTTTAATTTATCATTGTTTCTATTATAAATAGTACAAGAATATTGTGTTGGAAATATTTGAATGTACTTGATATTATATAATATACATTATAACGACTGGGTAGTAAACGTCTACCAAAGAGCGAAAGGAACATCTCTCCGACTCGACAGGTTCGTACACCCTCACGCCTTTTTTGACTCTAAATGGGATTATCTTACCGAATAACGCAGAGTCCCTACAGATAAAGTCTAAGGTGCAACATGCCTGTACTTAAGGTCACTTAACTGCAATTCACTTGTCGTTTTAATTTGAATCTTGTTTGGCATGAGCTTGTGTTACACGTATTACTGGCCGTCAGACGCATAATTTGTTCAATTCATTGTTCACTTTGTGAAACAGTTTTAAATCTGTATTCTACCTTAATGACATAGTTTAAATTTAATTTGAAAGATATAAAGATGGTAGTCTGACATTTCTCCAGGTTTAATTAAATAAATGTAAGTGCCTAGTTGTCTGACAGTTTGTATAGCCTCGCCCTGAATCATAGACCTCGCTATTAAGTAATTAGAATTAAAGTAATTATCAGTTCGTAAGTCGGTCCGTAATTTCAGAGACCTTAGGGGACCTCAACTTATATTGCTTGGCGAATTTAAATTAGGTTGGTGTGACCTTTCCTTTCTTGATTACTACTGTCGAATCAAATTCCCATACGCTAGGGTGTTTCTTGGTCTACTGCGCAGCGGACGACTTAATATTGTTTGAATGTAATTAAAAGTATACAGGGTAACGCAGTACGCGTAAGGATTTGCGATTTTTTTTTTGGACAAAAATAACCGATACTTAATGGATGGTCTACAATATCTCTCTAAAATATATGTCTAACAAATAAATATCTACTGACACTTCTCTGATGCCATATAGGAATATATTATGTGGTATGGTATATATTTGGTATATGTGGTCTGATAGGAATAGGTTGTGTTTTGATCCTCCTGTATATATAGTTACACATGCATATGTAGTTATAATATATAGACATTTTTTACTAATGTGACATTATCACTGAATAATATACTTAGGTGATTTTTAAATGTTTTATGGTTAGGTAATTGTTCCGAAGCCTGAGCGGACTGTTAGTAGTAACCTACAATAATCAAAATATTGTACATAACAAATTACTGTACTCATATACAACATACAAAAACCGTGGCTGTTTTTAACATCAGTAAAGAAGTAGGAGGATAGAAAGACGCATATTCTTTGTACAAAAAATATATAAAAAGAAACTGATGAACATCAGTTTCTTTTTATATATTTTTTTCTTATTTTACGGTCAATCAGGTTTGGTAAAACTTACTCATAATTATGTTTATGTCTACCGATTCAGTATATTACCCTTAACCTGCGTAAACCTGTAGATATGTGTTCATGAGATTATGGGAGCGTATGAGAATAATTGGCCGAAGATTTCTCTAAGATAGATAGATAGATATATAGATTAACTATTTATTGCACTTAATTTAAAACAAAAATCATAAAGACTTAAAGACTAAAATTAAAGTAGCAATGGGCGACCTTATCGCTTAAAGCGATCTCTTCCAGGCAACCGTAGGATCATATTATTAGAAAGCAATCATATATTAGGTACGTCCGACCAAAAAAAAAAAAATGTGGTATTGTGGAATGAAGGAGATATTTAAATTAACTCACATATAGCGAATTAGTGTAGAAGTTAATTAAGACGTTAGTTTTGAATGGTTAAATAAAATAACGATAGATAAAGCATAATGATAAGATTATTGGTCTTCTAGAACGCTCAAATAAAGTTTTGCTGTTATGTGTAGGCGTGATGTTTGACAAAAGGCATCTGAAGTATTCGACTTTTCCTTAAATGAAATTTAGGTAGATACTCTTTATTGACTCACCAAAAAAAGAGATACACAAAGAGAAAATTCGATTTATATAAGTAAATTAAGTAACTTAACGAGTAACGCCGCCATATTGGCCTCGGCTGCTCTGTCGAGTGCCTTTCGCTTTACACCTACTCCGCGGCCGACCGTCGCGCGAAATGCAATAGATGGACGAAAAAGTTTGAGGTGATGATATACAAGTTTCACTTTAAAAAAAAACAATAAACTGTATTGAAATGCGACAGCTGACGGTATTATTGCTGAAATCGGTCTCTTCCAGGTAAGTTGTGCTAAATGAGCTCACGTACACATGTAGTTCTCATTGTGATTTAGTCTTGTTAATAAAGTAAAGGAATACGGACAGAACTAAAATGGAAAGAAAAATATTTATAATTAAAATGGATTAAAATAAAATACTGTTATTGATTGTGCTAGCTACTTATGTAGCTAGTCATACACTTGAAGCGCACTTACGTTTACGGTAAGAGCGGTTTCAGACTAGCATTTTATACGCGCTTATAAGCTCGGTTTTTGAAGTATATGTAGTTGTAGGCGCGTTTTGTCACACGCGGAACTCGTACTAGCGTTGACTAAGAGTTCTAAGCTCGAATAAGCGGATAAGAAGCCGCAATAGCAATGTTTATTCATCAGAATACTTGTTGATACTGACACGACAATACTACCAGTTTGAGTGAACACGCCATATTTACGCGCGTAATGTAGCGCGCGTGTGAGTGAGCGCGAATGCCGAAACAATCGTATTCGCGTAAAAAAGTACTCTAATCTGAAACTGCTCTAACGCTGACGTCTGTTCTAAATGTCTGTTAAAAATCCTCCCTTTCTCACGGAGAATCTCTACAAAGTTGAAATTTTGAGGAACCTATTCATGAATGCTTTAAAAAGGCTCTTTGTTTTCTGAAACACGTTTTTAAATTTACAGGAAAATGCTTGAATGTACACGTGCGGCGATGAGTTTTCTCTCACTAGGAAGTAACAGAGATTCTATCATGTTGTTTTGATCATGATTTTATCAGGTACTCTCCTTGCGGTTCAATCAAAGGCATTTCAAATGAACCTTTCTGTGTCTGCAGAGTGTATAGCATGAAAGGACTTTCAGCGATACAATGATCAATCGTCAAAAGATCCGTAAGTACGTGACTCGATTCTTAACCACATCTCTATGTCCTTGTACCTACACCTACATACCATAATTGAATGCTTGCTGCAGAGAAAATTTCGGAGAATCATAAAGAAGAAGAAATAAAGCAACTTCTTTACTACCTACGTCAAAGTTCTGAATGCCAAAATAATTTCGTTTGGCTTATGATTGTCTTTGATTTGATCTTACACAAATATAATATTTTTCCGAACGTGATCACCCGCGGTAAAGTAAAGGAATAACCAGGAAATCGTTTCTAAAGGTCGTTAATGGTACGTATATAGTAATGAACGCTATTGTATACACGTTAATTATGATAATGGACGACAAAAGCTTCTTACTGATTTACTGTATTGGTTTTAACGTTTTGGTATAACTGAAAGGAAAAAACCGTTAAAGCCTTCTTTTATCCACACTGGGCTGAGGTTTTTGCGATAAGATTGCACAATTGTTAATAAATGCTTAACATGATAAGGGATACGCACTTAAAAAACACACACTGTCACACACACACACGCTCTCACACACAATGTTACACGGATTGCTAAATCCACGCAGTGCTCGTATTTTTGCTGTTTCCGAATATCCGTGGCTGTTTCCATGTGGTTTGTTGTTTTTATTATTATCGTTAAAATCTATTTTTTGAAAACTACACAGTAATCTTGGATCAGTATGTTCGCATAATGTAAACCCGTTATTGGGCGTAAGATAGTTTGTAAGTTAATGAAAATCTGTTTTTTGAGGGCTGTGGATTTTGTATAAATAAATAAATAAAAGTATCCACATAAATGTATATTTTATTGTTTTCTTTTACCTTCAATGTTTTTGTTTTATTTAAGTGGTAAGAATTTACCTATCTGGGTGCAAGTATCTTACTTAAGAGTAAGATCCCAGGGCCACCAGTCGCCACGTATTTTCTGATGAATGAAATGTGAGTAGAGTAGGATTGAGTAGATGCTCGTGCATTGACATTTGTCGGTTCTACATATTTATCACAGATTTCTAAAACAAAAGGCAGATGGAACGTGCAGAACACAGATCCTTAGGTCCAGAAAGCAAATATCAAACGCCAAAGCAAATACAAACTCCAGTCAGTACGAAACGGACTTCCGTCTCGTACGGGAGTCCCGTGTGATTTTAAGCCTTGTACAAGATTATGCCGTCTTGTGTCTTCAAACATTGCAAACATTGTTCCCAAAAATAAGAAAAGGAAAGAGGAATATCATTTCATAGGAAAGTTTGAATATTTTTACTGCTTTTTATATAATTTAGGCGATTTAATTTCGATTGATGAATAGTAACACAACACCTCAACGAAAATTGGTTAGTGTTCCTGAACTAAATTGAAATTATTTTCCCTAAAGTTAAGGTAAAATATAGATTATGATTCTTTTTAAGATACTCGTAGACCAAATTATTTATGTAGATTGTATTATTCTATTTTAAACCCTATTTTTATAATCGTAATTTTTTAATTTAATGTGAATGCCTATCACAAATCCACGTCATTACTAGTGTTTATAAAAATACTAATAGTGTTGATGAAAACTATAGTTATGAAGCAAGTTTTTAATACTTGTAAGTAGGTATAGCGGAGCTTAAAAAAGTAGGCGAGTTCTTTTGAGAGATCTAATCGTTTTAATCAACCTCATGTTATCTGGTCGAGTCAGTAGTGACTTTGTCGAAGTTTTATACGGTGCTAATTTGTGCGTACATACTTACCCAAAAAAGATGTTGAGATCAGGATAATCGCTGTTGGCACCACATATACTGGCCTTGCTGCCAAGGTGGGTTGTAGGTATAAAACGTTGCACTTTCGAGCTATCCCAATAAACTTGACTTTGGTTCTCTGGATGGACGTGAGGCTGCTGTTTATTCTGTCCTGACTTTTTTTGTCCAAAATTGGAGAGAGGGCTGTTAAACGTGTACGTCAAAAATGCCTTTAATTTGGTTGATCGTGGAGCCCCATTATCCGAAGTGAATAATAAGATTCTTGACTTCCACAATTTTCTTTGGCAATGTTATGGCGGCCCACAAAATTATCAAAACCAATCCTATGCTATCTTCCGTAGGCTTTCAACTTGGTGAATCTTCGGCCATGCGACCTTTGCCCTGGCTATTCGCTCTATCATTTAACGTTTCTAGTCCAATTTAAACGTTAGGTGTTTGGACGACGGAACTTTGGGTGGCGATATGAATAATGTTCAACTGATTTACAAAAACTCTTAGACGGTTTTCGTTGGTTTGTATCAATATTTTTGAAAAGGTGAACTTTTCGTTTGCGACACGCGTCCAGATAAAGATTGGATAATAAACAAATTGAATAATCTAATAATCCCCCAACATCAAATCAGTTAACAAAAATTCTCTGCACCTCCTGTGTTCACCGATATTAAATGAGTAGGTAGTTGCCACCTTTTGTCAAGCATAATATTCAAAATTTCACAAGAAGTTCCGATAGAATACTCAAAATAAACGCACACATGACTTTTACTATTATTCAGCGTTGTCTTTTTATTCCGAATTTTCTGTACGAATATTCGAATTTTTAGTTTCATGCAAAATCAAAATTCTTAACTTCATAGGATGGAAATAGTAATAACAAGAAATCCTTGCATAATATATAATCGTTAATATGTGTTTATTATACGCGAAGATTTCCGAAGCTAAGGCAACAATAGTGGGATTTTTTTCTTAAGACTGGGAACATTACACGCACACCAACGTGAGTAATTTGACAACGTCGGTGAGAGCTGTCACGCATACATAACTAATTACTGGCCTCACAGTGTCGTTCACGAAGGTTTCATCTGTTTAGAAATCTGTGATATTTATGTACTCGTATTAACCGAGTCAAACTGTCTATAGATTATAATTATATCCATTTTGTCCGTGATGACCAACGCATCATTAATTTAATGTTATCTTAAGTACCCACGTATAATCTTAGTTCATATTAAAAAAGTGGTCCAAGCTAGTTAACAAAACCAGCGATTTCAATAAAAAAAAAATTAAACTATTTTCATGCTAGTTGTGAAATTAGAAACCCCTACACGTGTCACGTTGATTTACGTGAATATTTTGTAAACTTTGCCATCTCTTTTTTTGGGATGGCTTAGCTGCCTTTGATCGAGTATGTACACTTGAGTAAAGCGAGGCAGTTAAGCGTTGCATGCAAAGAATACCTTATCTTAGAGTGACCATCAAAAGTGAGAAGGGGATATAAACTTAAAGTTACACATTAAAGTTAAAACATAAAGTTATATGAATGGTGTATAATGTACATATAAATTTCTCATGCACTATTTTTCTACCTGACAAAGTTAGACTCGTGCACTCTAACTTTGTGAGGCAGATAAATACCACCTTTATCACCTTTAATCGAAAAAGGTTTAAGGGGAAACTCCTTACTTTTGACCACTTACTCACTTCTGTAGCAATTTTATGCTAATTACCTGTCAAATTTAGAAACACTGAGGTTTTGTCACAAAGTGAATTAACGAATGACTTAAGCAAAATGCAAGTAAGTAGTACAAAACTTTTATGAAGTAGTTCGTAGGTACCACCCATCGTTCAGCCTTTGAAAGCACTCAAGATCCATTATAAATTATGACCACGGTTCAACAGTTAACGATAGGTTTTATTACAGCCATGGGCTGCGTTGCAGTTTCCACGCTGGGACTGTTTTGTAGAAGTTTTTAAACATATCACTTGGCATCCTGCTGTGCGGCTAAAAGCCATGAATAAGAATTATAAAATGTCCCTTTTATGCAGGAATTTACAGCGTTATATATATTTATTTGATATATATATTTATGTATTCGTCGACCAAACGTTCGGGAAAGGTTTAGCAAATGAGATCTCGGCCCTCACAGGCCTAATGCCTAAATGGTTCAAATATACGCTTCTGAAGTTTGCGGATTTTTGCTGTTTTAAACGCTCAACAGAACTATTAGCTTCCGCGCCAGGCCTTCTGTTTGGTAGCGCCTCTTGAAGATTTGATAGCGCCAAAGTATCAACACACGATGCGTTCCATACTTAAGAGCTGATCCAACTTCCATGGCATAAGTCAATTTGCCGTCAATTCGTTGAGATCATTTACCTATCTGGGTGCAAGTATCTTACTTAAGAGTAAGATCCCAGGGCTACCAGTCGCCACGTATTTTCTGATGAATGAAATGTGAGTAGAGTAGGATTGAGTAGATGCTCGTGCATTGACATAAGTCAATTTGCCGTCAATTCGTTGAGATCATTTACCTATCTGGGTGCAAGTATCTTACTTAAGAGTAAGATCCCAGGGCCACCAGTCGCCACGTATTTTCTGATGAATGAAATGTGAGTAGAGTAGGATTGAGTAGATGCTCGTGCATTGACATAAGTCAATTTGCCGTCAATTCGTTGAGATCATCACGTATAAGTCCAATTAAGAATTTGTTATGATTAACCTGTGCAATGAGAGATACAATAACAGAGATCATTTAAGTTTTTGTTATAATAAATGTGATAAAATAATATCACATAATCTTAAATAATGAAATGGGCATTGTTAACCTTATCGCTTAAGACAATTTCTTCTAAGTAACTTAGAGGCAACCGTAAAATGGAGAAAAAGAAATGAAAATAAAAAGGAAGACGGGAAGTTCAAATAAGCGGAACGAGTTCATATATATGATTTTTCATAATTTTGATGGGATAGCTTATTAGATCCATCCCGAATGGTATTCATTTGGTTAATACCTCGATTTTGTTTTCGTTTAATCAGTTGTTCTATGTATAAAACTAATCATTAAACATAATTTGTCATCAAAGTCCAAGTAGAAATAACATAATGCATACGAAATTGACCATGTCATAAACCTATTGATCTTCGCCGATCTGAGACACATAAAGCGTAAATATTTATGTGATTTGGAGATACCTGACCCTTACGTAGTAAAGGTATAACTAAAATACTCCAAAGAGGGAATTGTATTAATAGTTTATACGTTATGCCTTTTTGACGGCATTGCATAAATAATATTCCAAGTTCATACGGGCTATGGTATTTTTTTTGCTTGAAAATCATTTTTCTGTTTGATTTTTTAAACATGCTTATGTTGGTAATGTTTCTAACAAGACAAACGAACTGTAATAACATTGTTATAGTTGTACAACTAATTAAAATAGTATTTTACTGTCTTTGCTCATTTACGATCTTGGTACTAGCTCCACAATATGTACCTTATGAATTTTGAAGCGAGTGTTTTGGTCCTTCTTAGCTTATGTTTAACTAATTGGTTGTTGTAGGGTTATGCGAGGTACGAACGAGGATTTAAAAATGAATGATGTTCCTAAATTAAAATGTTACGATTTATTCATTCTATCCCTCCGTGTTTATTTTTTTAAGTAAAGTTTTAGCGTTGACGCTTTTTGCGGCAACCAATAGGGAATATGCATGTAGTTTAAATAGGCTTGATTTTTTTTCGTAGAATCCTTAATATCCCGCCATTATGCCAAAACAATTATTTTATTATTTAGTTAGTTATTAATTATAAAAAATATTATTTAAAAAGTGCAAAGTAGGCGCGGGAAATTCAAGTTTGCGAAACGCATCATTATCTGTGGAAACCAAATGTGACGTCACATGGCATGTTTTCTGCTTTAACGGTGTCGATATTCGTACTGAGCTAGTAGTGTTAGAGAGAAAAGTCGTGTTCTCCATCGTTTGATTAGCTAGTACACTCTGCGAGGTATAAGCTGAGCTTTGCATTAGTGTGAGTGATCACCAATCAGGCAGGAGCTTGAAATTTTGTCCGCGAGGTATAGGCTGAGCTTTGCATTAGTGTGAGTGATCACCAATCAGGCAGGAGCGCGGCGAGACAGAATGGCGCCGCGCCTAAGGCCGGTTGTCACACCTACACTATCCATGTACACTCACACAAATGCAAAGCTCAGCTTATGCCTCGCGGAGTGTACAACTCAAAAATCGGTACAAATAACTGCAACTCTTGTAGTAAACAAACACAGGTCGTAGCCTGTGACGTCATGCAGGCGCGGGAAAGATGGCGGCGTTTAAACTGGACAAATTATATCGATATTTTAAATATTATTTTAAAAATCAATTTGTACATTTACAAGAGTATTTATATTTTTTAGTGTGTATTAATAATGTAAAAAATGAATTAAAAATATTAAACAAATGCATGCATATTCCCTATTCAGGAGATGTGTCTACTGTTAAAAGCGTACGACTGAAAGTTTCAAAAATAAAAATATGTTTGTGTGACGAGAGTATCATTGTGTCGAGTAAGGTATTATAGAAGTGATCGCATATTGGGCGCTTTTTTTCTAGAAGAGAATTACGCTAATCCACCAGATTGGGAGTGCTGGTAAAGGAATATATATATAATAAACATTCAAGAGACGTTTTTTTGGGTAATGTTATTTATTTCACAATGTTTAGGTACCTTCAACGTAATAATGCAAATAATGATCAGGGTACATTTGTACTTCTGCTCATTGAAAAATACTCGGAGATGCAAGAGAGATAATATACGTACCCATGTTTGGAACCCTTTCAGCCTTACGAAGCATTGCTTTTATTAAACAACGCAGATGGGAAATTTAATTGTCAACTATCAAGTGTCAGATTTGTTTGTTTCAACACAAAGTTTTATTTTTAAAAAGCAGCTTCTGAAATATCATTAATATAATTTAGTAAGCACATGTTCCATTTTCTACAGTTGAGAATATGGAAACATTTCCCTTCGAATCGAAAACATAGGGAAAGGTTGTTATACTATTATACTATAGGTGTTACTTTTCTGTACGTATTCAATACTAGCTGCGCTCTGCAATACGACTGGATGCGACTGGTTGTTTAGCCGTGGGTTAGCCACGGCTAAACAACCAGTAACTTTGACGGGATAAAAAGTACCATATGTATTAATACAGGTAATGTACTACTTCGTATATAATATCATTAAAATGCATCCAGTAGTTACAAAGATATATGGGAACAACCATACACCCTTGCACGTATGCTCCTTTTTATAACATTAGTATGATAAGAGTGTAACCACTATAATATATTGTAGTTTTGTAGAGGTATATTTAGAAAATATTGAATGTTGTGTTGGGTAAAGCCCTACGCGATTTCAATGGACCGACGGAAGTAAAACTATTTGTACAAATTAAACATTCCTGCGACCCACAAAATGTCCTTAAAGGGCAGTTAATAAAGCGAAAACTTCCACAAAATACAGCAAACTACAGCTAAGCTCAACAAATACAAATCATACTACAGATCTTTGAAGCTATTTTAATTATGGAGTTGACATATTTTCTATTTTGTATATACATATAACAAAAAGTCTGTGAAATGGAAATTACAAAAAATACCAAACAGACTTGGTTAAAACTTTACAATAATAGAGATTGAACATACATTAGAACAGATCAGATTTACAGATAAGGAAGTTATTTGAAACTAAAATCCTAAATGCTGTAATTAAGTAGGTAAAGCCAGCGAACGAAACGCATTAACAACGCATAAATAATTGGACGTCCAGTTATTAGTTTGCCAAAATAATGGGTTTATTATCAAATATTTTAAAAATAAATATGTGAATTGAGTCATAACTTTTTTTTATAATTTCGCTTCCTGCATGTTCGTCATTATCTACTTCATCAGCCTGTTCTAGTCAACTGCTGGCTCATCTCACTGATTCCACCCAAGGTTCACCAATCAGCCCGACCCTCAGCTTTACGGTTTCATCCTACACATTAATATCTAAATCTAGAATGTCGGAACTTGCGAGAGATGGAGCCGTATACTTTAATATGCCCACTAAATTAACGTTTAAAAACTCCACCCCGCTTCAACCGCCTTTCTTTTTAAGTTCAGGACGAAATAAAAGAAAGCAATAACAATGAAACAAGCAATAGAATTAGGTGGCAGATATCCTGGACAGAAGTTAGAGCCACACATGCAAACGTTTTCACAGTAACCAACGAATAAACAAACATAAAGTCAAATTAAATTGATGTAACATTGCTCAGAATTGTAGGGAGTTTTATTTGCACATTCAAAAACAAGACTAAAGCATATTTTTTACCCACAGGCTTGTGACGTCACAATTATAAAAAATAGTGATATGACTTTTCTCAGAAATGTTAAGAATTTTTTCGCGTGAAAGTCTGTACTCAAGGCATCACATGTGTCAAAAACTCGTCTTCTCTTCTTCACGTCATCGTTGACCATCTTGGGAATTCTGCTGTTGGGTGAATTGTGAAGTTATATCGATAAACATATTTAGCTTATTTATTGGTCACGACGAGTCCGGCTGCCGTTATCCCCTGAAGCCTGCATCAACGTGATTCCGTAGGAGAGATTAAACGTAATCCTTTGCAATAATATCAGAGAATATTTGTCATTTTTATCGTCTGTTTGTTCAAGCATAATCGGTGCCAGTCATTCAAGAGATTGTTAATAACCACTATCTTGTCAATGGGAAGATAATTTGGACACGAATTGTGATGGATGTTAGACAAGCTTTTACAGGAAAGGGTGGTAATCAATTTGTAATGGAGGCAGTGCGCTTGCTCGCTGATGTTTCTATGTAATTTTTAGAATTTTATAGGAGGTACATTACATATAACAGTGATAAGGTAATGCATTTACTTTAAGCTTGATGATGGAATATCATGTTAAGCTGTTGTTTTATATTCTTGGAAAATTAAAGGCCATGGATATTTTATTCTATAAGACTTGTACAAAAATGCATCAGTTATACAACAAAAAAATTACCACATATTATATGATGAGCTTTTGAAATTATAAGATTATATATTAATAATATATATAGTCTTATAATTTCACTTATTATATTATACATAAAATAGATAACGAATTTTATAAAAAAATGTATACAAACTGTATTAATTACTCAAATAAATTATTTATTTCAAAAGCTCATCAATATACATACAAATATACTCTTAATTTTTTGTGACATAATGATAGCAATGTAACAAAGTTTTCATTGAATTAGAAAATACACGTTCATCCAAATCACAAAAAAAAACATCACTATTTATTACTTCAGTCGGTTTGTAATTTCTACGTTTTTAACTTTTCCCGTCATACGTAATCGAAAACATTCTTCACAATGGACGCGGCTGAAAAAACAAAGTGTTGGAAATGAGATATTTAAATTTATGAAGTTAGCTTATAAACTATGAATTCAGTTTGGTTAACTATATCCCAGTATTAACAGATTTTTTTCTTGAGTATTTAACAGAAAAATAATGATTAAAATCTTTGGAAATCGGTGAATAGAAAACGATTTTTATAGAAAAGATGACGAGACGAGTAGGATATGTGACTGATGGTAAGCATCACGCATGCCCATAATATTACAGAGTCACGCAGCTATTGTAGCATGAAGAGTCCAAATCATGCTAATGATTACATTACACACAGCAGCAGTACATGCAAAAAAACCAAAACATCAATATTTCAGAAGTTTAATCATGTATAGCATAGTAGTTTCCATTTTATGAGTTTATCAATCCTGGAATACTGAAGTACCAACAAATTTAATTTACTGTACATTGATAGTAAACGTACTGATGTCATATTCAATAACTATAGAAACATTTAATAATTGCGGTAGAGTGACGTAAATGATATCAGTTACAATATAATCAGATAAATTCTAACTCATAGGGTATCATGTTTAATATTGGTAAAGACAGATGTTTGCAAAAATAGTAGGCATATTATTACAGTGTAGAGAAATACCAGGTAATTTGTGGTAACATGATGGCGTAGTACTAAAACACGCCACACACGAGCCCTGAAATCATAAAACTTAAAATATCAAGGTTTGGGAATGGATAAATGTTTGTTATTCTTTCAAGGCGAGCTTAACGGGTTTGAGATAAAACATAACAGCACTATAGCATTCACATTAAAAAAGTAACTAAGTTTTTTTTGTATCGTAATTTAAGGAGCCTATGCGGTTCAAGTAGAATTCGGTTACAATGTAATGTGGAAACCCGAAAAGCAGTTTCAGAAATTATTCCATTAAAACGAAAAAAATCTTCTCAATTGTATAGGAAATATTTTTTCTGAGAATACATACAATACATAACTGCTACATGTAGCACCTACACCGTAGTGTAGCAGCAGCACATAGCCGTAGCTGCGTAGCAGCCCTACGCGCTACGCCCCCGAGGACAACAGAAGGACCGCATCCGTATATAAGCGCCGCTCCACACCTCTCGAAGCTCATTTGCTTGGCGCCATTCGACGTGTCACAAGAAAAAGAATCTTTTCCGTCAACCGAAAAGTGCCCGCGACTTTGGCAGTTCCTGATCAACTTTGGAAAGAAGTAAAATAACGTAAGTATTGCTAATTGATTTTTTTATTTATTTAAAAAAATATAGTAATTCCTTCGCTCTTAATCTGTACCTACTCATCATTTTAAATCTATAAATTTTATACGTAAAACAACTTTACAGTGCTTTCATCAAGCCACTACGTGCAATACAATTTTACTTTCTTTTTCTTTTATGATCCTGCGGTTGTCCTGGTTCAAAATTTAATTTCTAACTTTGTAACACATTTCATCCAAGCTTTAAGCTTACTAAATAAAATTAACATGAAGTCATTGTTTTATAAAATCTAATAAAAAACAAAGTACTTTATCATAGAACTGACTATAATATAGTTTTGAAAATGCTTAGAACATTTTATGGATGAAGTTACTGGCAGCCCGTTCCGGCTTCACTCGGGTCATATAATATAATAAACTAATAATTTGCAATAAAAAACAAGATCTCGAACATAAATATTAACTCTCATATCTCTCAAGTTGGATCAAATTTTCACACAAATGTAAACTTTCGTGAATATCGGTTGTCTTGGTGAAAAGTTCAATGGAACAAACATCATGACACTGGATTTTAATCGACTTCAAAACGAGAAGGTGGTGGAAGAGTATCTCAATTGAGTTGACGTTTTTTTTATACAATAGCACTGTCAATCGCAAGTTAATTTTGATGTTTTGTTTTGTTTCTTAGTAGATCATAGTTCAGAGGTACCTATAAATTTTTTATCGAAATCGGTGTAGCTGTTTGGAAATATGAACAAAAAATCTAAAATTTTCTTTCATTTATCTACATCTAGACAAAGTAGTGATAGCTTCTTATTAATGTTTTTGGGTTTTCGAAGAAAAGTAGTATTAGGATATCCATCTAATCAAATAAGTTAGGCACGGGGCCAATTGCCGGTGTGGTATTCGGTTGGACCTGAATATAGTCCTTTGGTCTGTGGATAATTTGGACCAGCTTTGTGTACGTGTTTAGTTAGGTACATGTGTATGAGGATGTAGATTTATTTAAAAAAACAGATAAGTATCAACTTTTAATGCTTATACTTATGCTCGTAGTGCCCCGCGGTATCAACTGCATAGTTTCAATTTTTTTTAAGTCGATGGACATTTCACATACAATAATCCTGCGTTATAAAATATCACATTAGTGGGATGGGATGAGATGCACCACAAGTCAAGGATAATTTGTAAAATAATCCATTAATAACTGTATTCGTTTTCTTTTGTAGTATAGAGTAACGGGACGAGCAGGTTATGTGCCTGATGTTAAGCCACACGCCTGCCTATAACGGCACAATGTCACGCAACCATTATTATATTGTTATCCATAATCTTGTGAGAAAATCAGGAAATTATTTCTTATTTCGATCGAGCGATGTCCTAGTAATTTGATTTAGTGCCGTGGGATTGTTCAGTAATTGAATCATGGTTCCACATGAAAAATATTTTTGTGTTGGTTTCAGAGAACTAAACTTTGTATGATTTTATTCTTCTATTGTGGGGTTATATAAATGGATGATATAAATATATCGTTTGGAAAAAGAACCAAATAGGTATAAGTTAAAAGAAAGTTTTTAGAAAGTAAATGACGTTTTTTTACTTCCATTTGCAATTAAATGGTTAAATCTTTAATAGATGTGATTTATTCACTATTTCTATTTATTAAAAACTAGCAGCGCCCGCGGTTTTACCCGTGTTAGCTCCACTTACCGTTATTTTCTCGCAATGAAACGAAACCTACCTATATGTATGCTAGTCTAGACTATAATCTGTGTATTAAATATCAACCCAATCGATTCAGTCGTTTCGACGTGATTGTGTAATAAACATCCAAATTTTGAAATTTACGTTTTTAGTAGGAAATAGGATTTACTCTAAAAGTAGCCTGTTATGTACTAAATGAAAAAGGAATTTAAAATAAAAATTTGGCAGTCATAGAACTGCCGATAGCAATGAAAACTTATAACTCAGAATTTGATAGCTTACTTTGGAAACTACGAGGTTGAAACCGGAGAGCGTGGCCATGCTCATGACCACCTAGAAATGCGTCAGCCAATTAGAAATGTTGACGCATTTCTAGATGACCAATAACGATGGTCCCGAGTTTACCCGAAGAATTCTTATTATTCCTGAACGTGACACTAGAATTCTATTCACAGCCAACGACAAATCTGTAGTCTGAGCCGCGCCAAAAGAAGTTTTCACTTCAAAAATATAGCAATACAACCCACGGTATTTAATGTAATGTACCTGGGTGAACGAGTTTTGGGTCACCCAGGTACTTACCGACCTGGGTCCCACTCGACTTGCTCGGTTTAAACACTGAGTATGAGTTTATACTCAGTTTTTACTTATGTATGTATCTAAGTAAATACAGAAAAGGGGCCCCCAGTAATAGATTTTCTCAAAAAAAAAAAAGGAACTTGAAAATAAGGGTAGCCGTCTGGATTCGAACCCGGATCTTTTTTTCCGTGACCGCCCAACTTCCCACCTAAGCTACGAGTATAATACCGACGCGCAACGCGGCGAAATTTACCTTCGCATTCTAATGTTAATGTAACAGTTTTTCATGGTCTAAAAACGCGCTTAAAACGATATTTTAAAGAAATTGAATCTAGCTAGATCGATTTTTCGCCTCCGAAACCGCCCGCCCGCATAATGTAAAGTGCCTGTCGCAGTCTCCGATTGCGGTCTCAGCGCGGACCTGCACCTTAAATGTATTATATTCCGAGACGCCTCTTCTGCACCCCCGTGTTGTAGAGCTATGTGATAAGTTTTCAGTTCACCTCAAAAACCTACCCAAAATTTGTAGCTCTCAAAATATCAGTGAACAAACCCGATAACTTAAACGTTGTTAAAAATATGTATCATTTTCAAACTAGAGAAGTCGATTTAATACCCATAAAACAAACAAGATAGTTAAACAACACATCTGACTCCAACAGTGTTCTGTAGTTATTTCATCATCATCATCAGCCGCAAGACGTTCACTGTAGCTATTTAAACATGAAGAATTAGTATTACACAAAAGTTTTTGAGTAAAGTCAAAATCAGCGCGGGGCCTGTAGCAATTTCTGTCAAGGGGCCCTTGGTTTGCTTAGGTTTAGGAAGAGTAGGGTAAAAAAAATCAAAAAACATTGTTTTTTCTAAGCTAACTTCATCGTAGACCGCATTGTCGCTTACCATCATTCAGGCAAGATGGCGGTCACGCGTAAAATAATAACAAAACGCTTGCCGAAATATCTCAGTACAGTCGGTATTTTTCAGAGTCGGTCAGATATTTGGCTCTTGCCTCTTGAGTTTTAGACTTTTAGGTCGGAGTGAAGCATAGACTAAGTGCTTCGTGGTTAAGGCTTGCAAAACATTTTCGCTCCTATTATATTTACAGTCAGGCAGGCGTCGAAGCGCGGGGCCCCCCAATTCGTGCGGTGCCCATAGCATTTGCTACTCCTGCTATATGGCTAATCCGGCACTGCATAGAGCCAACGAGATTGAATCAATGTTTAATTATTTCTCACCACGATACTCGTGCAATAAATATCATTCATTTTTAGTTGAATTACGCATGTTTTTATTTATTGCTCAGTGTAGAGAATATACACTAGGATAATGTTACATTTTGTTACCATATACAATGCCGTTAGGGCGTTGCAATTACAACGAAAACACAGTTTCGTCCCAAGTTTTATAAACCCACTATTAAAGCATTTATGTATGATACAATACAACATTTCTTTATATTACAAAATTTATTTATTTTTGTACCAAAACTTTTTTTTACAAAATATTTACATAGCTTTATACCAGTGCAGCATTTCTCTTATTTTACTTTCATACCTTTTTCACCGTCACCGTCGTCATTCTATTGTTGCCCTGCCGTTAATATTACACATTCTACCGTTGATATTAATACATTGCCTACACAAATATTAACCTACCGGATCTGAAATGTGTAGCATAAAAATACTCTTTTGATTTTATACTGGTTATAAACGTTAAAAGCTAAAGTGCGAATATGAGTATATCCCTCCAAAATTAATAATCTTCAGGAAAGTAAACGTACGCCCTTTATTTTTCAACGAAAAATATTTTTTTATGAAACGGAAATTGTTGTACTAAACAGCATTTGAGCAAACAATTTAAGGTGAGATAAAAATAAAATGAATTTTGTGTACAACAAAATGTTATGGCATAAAACTAAAACAAAGTATAATAATGTCGCGGTGTTACATGTCTAGTTTGCGTACAGAGATATACAATTAATAAGCAATTTGGCATAGGTATAGAACAAATCATCGGTATTAATCACAAGTCCACTGATTTTCATATTCTACGCTTTTATGATTGTTTCCCCTTGCATCTACCACGGTCCAGCATCAAACTAGTCCAGCGATTATAACTTAGACTCATCTTACCGGTGGACAAGTATATCATTTACAGGCGTATTAAATTAAAAATTCCTTCCAACCCTTTCCTAACCGCTTGTAAACAATTCTTGCAGGATGCTGTTAATACTTAATTTGTTTAAGGCATTCTCTGGCTGTTTACACATCCTGTAAACTGATAGTTACGATAATGGCCACACTACTACGTTTGAGGGCAAAGCTTTTACGAAATTAAGAAAATGTATCAAGTTTTAAATGTATATATGAAGTAAACATTGTTAGAACTATTTTCACCTGACGTTACAAACTTATAAAAACTTTGCTAATATCAACGTAGCGGCACTAGCACGAATGCGTAACTTTATACGTTGATCAGTTACTTACGAATCTACTACATGTAGGTAGAGAGCTGAAGTGGTTAACCTAAGACACGACGACAGTAAATTTTGATGAATTAACCAGATTTGTTATCGTTTAATGAGCCCTTAAAATATAAAGGAGTGTTTCACAAAAGGAAAATAGTTGTTTGTTGTACAAGAGTGCAAAGTTGCTTTTTAACCGTGTGCTTAATTTTGATGACCCAGCAGGCGAAGGATTCTAATTTTTTTTCCAAAATTAAAATCCTGAGCATAGCATGGGAATCAAAAGAGCACAAGGTGAAAATTCTTTGCACTCGAGTACAACACGTTATTTTTCATCCCACCTTAGCGTTGAAATGACTAAATGCTTTGCGCATTATCCATTCTGTTGGTCAAATAAACTTCTTTGTCGCTAGAATCACTTATTTTGGGTTTTAACTGGTATTCAATTTTCCTGTTTTTAACCTAAGGTTTTAACTTTGATATTATTTAGCCATGGTTTTAACAATAACAATAAGACGTGAAAATATGGAGAGTTGATCGGTTGACGTAAGGAGTGTCATCTGTGCTGTGTACCTACTTGAAAAAAGTGTTCGCCCAAATGTAAAATAGTCATTTGTATCAAATTCCCAACAATGCACAAAAATAAAATATTGAATGCGAAACGTTAGTTGGCAAGTAGTGATAATCGGGCAAACAATTTTTGGCGAAAAGGCATAGAACCAAAAAGTACACCAAGGAGTTTCCGAGTCCGAGTTTTTAGCTAATTAAAAAATATTGGTTGCCTGTAAAGTCGGTATACGGGCGAAAGTTTTACGTGACAACGACTTTGAGTGGTAAAATAATTTTACGGAAGGGACGCGTGCCTTTCACTTTTTATGTCTGTCTCTCTCGCTCTTAGGCGGGCTAACCATGCCCGAGTGGAAGGGACGCGTGCCTCTCACTCGCTCTCGTTGTGAGCGCATAACGTGAGCGGAGCGTAACGCAGTTTCTTGAAGTGTCACCCGGCAAACCAATTTATAAAACATTGTCACGTCAAAAAATGTATAATGAATACGGCTCCAAATAAGTAGAAATAAATAAATAGGTTTAATTAGTTTTTGAATTCAAAAAACTTAGTGCACACGATGTTCTAAATTCAAATATACTTTTCTCTCTACAGGGTAAAAAACTACTTTTGCGCCGTGAGACCTAGGAGCGAAAGTCTCTTTCTATATCTATTTATTCAAAGATGGTTGCACTCAAGATTAGCACTGAGCATCTTGACATTGATAATAAATTGCGTCTGTGACATCTGTCTCTATCTAAGACATCTGTCTTTGTCTAAGACATCTATCTCGCTTGCGCTAGTTATAATTGGTATTATTATCTTTCTGTCACACGGTGATGTGACATGACATTCTTTTATATTTATGTTCAAAATGACCAAAATCGGTGATAGGTAAAAACGACCGGCGTCCCCTGCTTCCTACAACCGACTAGAACGGAAAGAGTGAGCTCACTCTTCCCAATGTTAACATGATTCCGTGCGCCCTGAAGTTCTGGAGGGCTAATCTCTAATCTTGAGTTGTACGATCTATGTATATACGTGAGTGTCCCGTTATCCAATTAAATATGTGTAACAACCACGTTAATTTTAATACTAAAGTAATATCTACATATGTATTTATGAGTACAATTGTACAACTACTTTAAAATAGGAAAGGCAGTAAAAGAAAAGTAAATGCTCGTCAATAAATAACTGGCTCAATGACATAAAATTGGTTGCGATGCAAATAAATTGCTGTTTTACTCTTAAAATATTTAATTTATTAGTATTTTTTCAGGCATTTTTTTCCAAATAACGTAAAATTGTAGTGATATCATACTTGAAAAACACTTTCGTTATTTCAGAATACCTGTTAATTGGAAACAATATTAATGTTCTAAATTCTAAATGTATTTATGTAGTAATGTTCTTTTTTTTAAGATTATACATTTTAGGCTTTAAGTATTTAGCCATAATTTGTCTGTAATTTTAGGTGAATATCTCAGTTGAATTTTTACTCTTACGTATACAGGCCAAAACGAGAGAGTTAATTAGTTGAACTTTCCATACATGTATGTTTTTGGAAAGTTTCTAGGGGTGTGTGAATAATTACTACGAAAAAGTTTGACATCAAAAAGGATTTATGAGCATTTGTTAAAAAAGTTAGATATCGGAAGTCTCGTGTGCTAAATCCAACACAAAATATAATTATAATAATATACCTACTAATTCAAAATTACAAAAAATTGTTCGACATACTCAGTCCAAAAACTATACTAAGTTAACTTATTCTATGAGTAATCTAAACTAAAATCCGCTTCCAATTCGCTAAAGAGATAGTGTGTATGAGTAATCACACTACTCTTGAGTAATTCTTTTCTAATTAAAATATTATATTCTGAGTGCTGGTAGCAAATATTGGGTAGGTATTTGAGACAAGCTGAAAGCTTGCCACATACTTCTCCTATCATACCCCAACACGAAGGTGCAGACCTTGATGGTTAGGATTTCTGTTTATCTATATATATAAAAGAAAGTCGTGTTTGTTACAACACTTATAACTCGAGAACGGCTGGACCGATTGCCATGGTTTTAGATTTGTTGGATTTGTTTCCGTCCCGAATAACAGAATACATCTTAAAAACAATGAAAACTCGATATGTGTAATGAATACTTAATCATTTCAATAGATGCTGATTTATTTATTACATGTCAAACATTTGTTCAAAGAGAATGTAAATACTACGTACTACGCATTTGTTGTCCAATCCTGTCAAATAGTGTAACAACTTTTTTTTTTGAGCTTATGGCCTGGTTGCTGAGACCTTTAAGCCACAACTTTTTTTTTTTTTTCTGAAGACATCATGTGTGCGTTCAGAAATTTATTTTTGTAAAAGGTCTACAAAGTTCAGGTACTGTTATTTTTGTTTGTTTTAGACATTAATTTTCGAAAATTATGTATTAATTATTTCATTTTAATTCCGAAAATAATACCTAAGATTTATTCTACAGTAAAAACATAAAATCATCGGAAAGGAACGGAATTTAGGGAATAAAAATCAGTAGGTAAAGGTTGTAAGATTAAGGGAAAAAATCAAATGTCTTTTTAAAGGTTGTCTATGATTTTTATTAATAAACTATTCATACGTAGTGGTTATATACTCTTTGAGCTATTGTCTATGTCTCGAAAGTTCAGGCACTATTATTATATTTGGTGGTTTTATGCGAGTGCACATTTTAATAACAATGCCGCGTCCTAGAAGATCTAATCTTTCCCAGCGAAGCCGTAATGCAATTAGGCAACGGAATATCGCGAGTCAATTATCTGATGGAGAACGAGAAATTGCACGAGAACAGCGCCGCGTTAGTATGGAGCAAAGAAGGGCCTTAATTCGTGCTTCTCAAACACAAGAGCAAAGAGAAGCAGCCCGAGAAACGGCTAGGTTAGAAACGAGAAATCCTCGAGCTTATCGTACAGATGAACAGAGGAATAATCTTCGAAGTGCAAAAAGAAATGGTTCAAGTATTGATTTGAATCGAGCAGCGTTTCTGTATGATTGCACCATCGACTACAGCTTGCATCGTTTAGTTTGCATTGGTCCAATGGACGTTGTTTGCCAGCATTGTAGAGCATTGAAGTTTGCTGGTGAAACGCCTGGTTTGTGCTGCCTTAGTGGCAAACCATTCGCTTTATTTGTTCTTGCGCCTGACCAAAAAACAAAGAATGTCGTTTACCACAAAGTGCTTGAATGAAAATCCTATTAATGAATTAATCCGAGTTTTTTTATTCCCAATCTGCACAACATAGTTTTCAATCATTTTTTTCTGACATGAGTTTGAAGTACTTAATTTTGTAATTTTTTTTTTTATTCTCATTCTGTATTTATGTTTTCATCATCATTCATTTTAATAAAATACTTTTTTGTTTCTATCTATATAAATAAACTCTATATAACGACACTGAAGGGACTGTCCATTTTATGGCGTTATAGAGAACTGTCGTTAAATGGAGTAAGAAAAATCAGAATTAGGAAAAGAAAAGTTTATTGGAAAATTGTGTTAAAAATAGGTAGTTACGTATATAAAAAATAATCTTATTTGAACGCTATTGCGTATAGTCTGTTGTTTTTATCGGACGTCTTTTGCTGTACCATTAGTTATTTTGTACTTTTTTACTTATTTTATTAATATCTTGCAATATTGAGCCATCTTGGCGATAAAGGAAATAATTTTCCAATAATTTAGCTGCTTTAATTTATCTTCTCTCCCGTCTCTATTGCGCGTATCAGTAAAACTTTTTCGTTAATACTCAGTGATATTCCTTTAGTAGCCATGTTTGCAGTTTAAAAGTTTGTAAGCTACTAAGAATATGATAACGTAAAGATAACTCCTACTTATTAGTCATGGTCAATAACAATCTACACGTGCAAGCAATCCCAATTTGTAAACAAAAGAACGAATTTCTTAGAAAGTTGTTACATGATGCCGATAGTCGAATTTATAGCAGGCTAGGATAATAAAGCGACAAAAGCACGTACACAGATGCGCAGTTTTTACTAATTTTAGCAACTTAAAAGGTACTTTTTATTACTCAGTTGTGGTCGTTATGACGAGTGGATGTAATGCTATGTAGAGTGTATTATTGTATGGAAGACAAGCTAAACCAACCAAAGCCAATTGATTTCGACGCTTTAGGGAATTTGTCGTTAAATAGATGGACGTTACGTGGAGTTTATACTGTATGTTATTTTGTATCATTGTTTTACGTTCATCAAAGCCTAAATTAGTTCAGCTAAAAAGTAACACGACATTCATTGACTGTTAGGCGGTACGAAGTTCGCCGGGTCAGCTAGTTATTTATATAGAATCTCGAAAAAAATGTCTTACTACATTATTTTCTACTTTCTTGCTTGAAACTCAAATATTATTATAGTTATTAAGACATACAAGAATGTTTTTTTGCTGCTGCCAAGAACGTAATTTCAGTTCCCGCCCTGCTTGCAACGCAAGAAACTTAACTAAACCCAATCAACATGTTAAAGCTAAAACAGTCTACGCAATTATTAAATACTCAATAGAATTAAAATAATTCCAATCGAAGATATACTGAGTAGATGGTTAGTAGAGAAGTTCCGTTTGCAGAAATAGCTGCTCGTTAAAGAAATCGAAGTGAAAATGCAGGGAAGCGATAATGGTTATGTGTGCCGGAGTGCCTGACTCCTACGCGTCCGAGGTTTGACACGAAGACTACACTAGACGACATCCAAGGTTTATTTTGGAGTTTTAAAACTTGTTGGAGTTTCATCATGTTTGTTACTAGTATGTTAAACAGTTTTGATGAGAATAATAATTCTGATGCCTGACATTCAGTGAGCACACCTAAGCAAACCAACAGCTACTCTGTATTCTGGATAAGACAAATTTAAAGCATAGCCCTAATACTGAATGATGTAGTAATACAGATTATTGATGTTTTACCTCTTTGACAAGTTGGGCAATGCTTTTGCTCGGGTCCAATGCAATTGCTCATCACTTGCATTGGACCCGAGTAGAGAAGAAATAAGAAACTTGTCTGACTGGATGTTTTATTCCTGGTAAAAAATCGTATCTATCAACTACTACTTAATACTCTTGACTTGCGGACTCCCGCATGTGACTCCAATGAGAAACGCACCGCTGGTTACCGGCGCGTCATCTCCTCGGGAGGGTTTATTTCTAAACGGAATACTGGACGTTCCTAAACGTTCGACGACCAGTGGAGATGGGATGCGAGCCCAAGTGGTCCGCCCCCGTGTCTACTTCCTAATCGGATGACTCAGAGGCTCCCCGCTTCATCCGAACTCTCACTATTGGCTATTGGGCCTCTTGGCAAAGATAGTCGGCAGCAAAAAGTCTGCCCTCACGACAGCGGGTAAGCCGCGGTTCCACCACCGTAGCTACGATGGCTGTCTATTAACATCGCGACCCAGTATGATAGTATAATATACTCGGGTAGGGTTAAATACTTACAAAAAAAACCTTTCGAATTAGTATTATTTTAGTTTTATTCCTGCTCAGAAGTACAAAAAAAACGTGGAATCTGATTTAATTTGTTTGTATTGTTGAATAAAATTACATTCATACGTTTTCACATCTCATTGATATGGGCAAATATTAATGTTATTGAAAAAGAAGTCCCCGGAAAGATAAAATGAGACCATCCCATTAAAAGTAAGTAAAGGTAATTTCCTCGTGATAGTAATTTCTATTTAATTGTATGCAAGGGGGCGACGTTCATTTTATGCATCGTATTTCGTTCGCCTTGATCGCTTCTGCATATTAATATGTCGCAGGCTTCAAACTCTCGTCTGTTGCCATGGTTAGTCACGGAAACGCTTTATGGAAAATGAGAGGAGATTGCTTTTGGTATCTACATATGTTATTTTTATAAATACCTTATTATCTATTTTATCTTACTTTAAATAAGCAATTTCCATAAATAAACATATTTTATGCATCTCAGAAATAGATTTAAAATCTCGACGTTGTATTATGATTTCATTTTGATCCAATTGCATACATTTATGCTGGTAGCCTTCATTTCCTCACTTTAATTAGGTATACCTATAATCTTAACGTCACAATTATTGTTACTACAATAGATACATAGGACGCACTCGTTAATTTATTTGTCCAGATATATATCAAAACTTGAACAAATTGATCAAAGTTCTTGGATTAATAAGGTTCTTAGATACCTGCTCATTTTATTATGGGATACTTTAATATTCATGAATTGATTGACTCCGTAAATTTAATTGAAATTTCGCCCGATCTTTATTCTTAAATGGGTATTCGTGTATTCTAAATTAACATGTACTTAATTTCGTGTCCTAAATAAACTTGAAGAAGTGCCTAATCTTGTAAAAATTGTACCCACAATGCTAATGTTGCAAATTCTTAACTAATCATGCTGTTAAAAGCTTTTCGGGATTTCTGCTCTAACTTTCCGATTTAATTTGCTGAATCAAAATAAAACGTTTAGAGCACGAGAAGACCTTCATTTTGTATTCCTTCACGGCTGAGATTTGACCGCAAACGAAACAAACTTTTAATTTTTACAACACTCCCTGAAACTGTCCAGTGGAAGAAAATTACGTAATTCCGTTTGCCAAACTTATTTAGGATTCGTCAAAGAGATTGTCTGTTTCTTTTGCTCGTCCATCATTCTTATTTAAATTTTTGGGTCATTTAAGCGGTCAAATGTCAAGGATAATGCTTGGATGGCGAATGCTTTGAAAAAAAAACACGAATTAGATTTTACGCATACCCTTGATATTAATTCTGCATAATACTTCCTGCATAATTCTTATTTCTTATTATGCTTATTATTCTTCTTTCTTATTATTCTAACTTATTTTGCTAAATAAGTTCTTATATTCTTAAATAAGTTCTTATATAGTTTTCTCGTAAGTTTCTTGTAAAACATAGACTTCGTTTTCAATTTCCTTTAAAATGCATTCACGTGAACAACAAACGAGTCTTTGTGCATCATTTAAAACGTCTGTTTTAGAAGAGACATGATATTTTACTTTTAAACGTTGACTATTTTAATAGATCGGCAAATAAAAAACATTTTATAGCATTTTATTAAGCTTTATCTCTGGTCGCATCTATTATTTTCCGCAAAGTGCTTTCAAAAAGGTAAGTTTTATTTTTGCCAAAAAGCTACAAATACAATTCGTTTTTTTTTGTAAACGATCAATATATTTACTACTTAATTGAAAACCTCTACAATTGTGGATGTAAAGCACAGTGAAAACGGGCACCGCAAATCACATTGCGACCTATCCATATATGAAGCCGACACATTCAATTTATTGTCTCATTATTGTCTTGTTGCTGGATCCCGTGGTTACTTTTTCGTTAAAGTAGGTACATAAAATATTACTTAACACGAATACTATATACCTATGCAAACATAAGCGTTATCTATATAATAATATGTGAAGCAAAAACTTTGTACTTCTCTTTACGAAAATTATGCGGGCTGAAATCTCGCACACTTATAGTTCTGTTTATAGTTATACAGAGAATGAGTGTAGAATGCTAAAATTTTTGTAAATTATAAATAAAAGTACATTAACTCAAAAAAACAATATTACACACACTACCATGTATTTGAGACACACGCTTGAAAACTGTAATGTTTATTGTCTGTGGCCAAATTATGAATAGATTAATTCTGCTTTATGGTCGGTTTCGACCAATCAGTGACCACTAGTATACTTTCGTGGTTAATGTTCCAAAGACACGAAGGAAGAGATTCGACTCTACTTTTGTGATAAGAACGTCTAGGCTGAGAAATACGTTGCCTGAGTGGGTTTTCCCCGATGGTTACAATCTTTGTGTCTTCAAATCGAAAGTGAATCGGTTTCTTCTAAGTAAACACGCTCCATCGTGGACCGCATCGTCGCTTAACATCAGGCCAGATGGCGGTCAAGTGTGAGAAAAAAAAACTTAAACGGAACAAACTCGCCATACATATGGAATTCCGTCGCTTACGGAACTTTAGAAGACAATTAATAACGCTCCACTTTTTATACAATGCAGAGGATACGTGTTCTGTAATTGACATATTGACACCGGCGAAGGTGCCTGTCGATGAAATAAAAAATGTATGGTGGGAGACTGTCTGCACCAGTCAACCTTACCACCGCTCCGCTGCAAACCTTTGAATTATGTGTAGGCAGCTTGTAGATACGAGTACTTCTAGCAAGAATCGCTGTGTACATAATTCAAAAATAGTGACTCTTATAAATACAATCATAGGCGCTTTTTGTCCAATTTGTCATCCTGCGGTTCTATAATATTGTGAAAGCGTATTTTCCAATATTTCATTATTTTTGTTAATGTACATTACATACATTATCTAGAAATATTCAATACGGGTATATTTCTAGATAATGAATTAAGTTAACATGGATTATTAGGAACCTATTTTTGTAATAAATGTGAATATTATTTAATTTTAATCAATTTTAAAATTAAATAATTTTCACATTAGCCCTATTTCTGATAACTCTACTAAAATCATAATACAGTGAACCACTTTAGCTTCATACCTTTTCAATGATCACGCATATTAAATTTCGTTACGGGTCCCTGGGCTCCTTAGTGAAACAGTTGAATGCGTTTTCCTAATAATACCTTTGAAATAAATTTTCGCTTGACCAACCCATTCCATTTCATTTATGTTTTAATCGTAACTTAGTTACCTAATAATGTTTGGCGCAAAAGGTGTGGACCTAAAAGTCGTGAAAGGTCACAAGTTAAAGGATTTATCTCAAATTGAATCCAATTCCCAAGTTTACGTTTTTCTTTCAGTCGTTTCGACTACGTAGAGTTAACAGGCACGTTTCTGGTAATTCTTTTGACACTCATCCGATTTTACCCTAAAGATAGCTTATTTTACAATATGGGCCTTTTGAGTAATCATATTATGACAAAAGACATGGACCTTGTAGCTTTTTTTTACTTGAAAGCATGACTTATTTTATTTCTTAAATTTTAACGTCAAAATTATACTTTATTTTTGTCATAACTCGTTTTACATTAATTTTATTATTACTCGCTGGTAGTCTAATCTCATAGATCATTATTTAATTATCTAGGTTGCTTTTACCACATTGTAGTGAGGTGATATTACTCATATCCCCCATATCCCCACTTACATTCTTTTGCAAAGTTTGTTTAATATTTATATGAATTCTATGACTTTAATGAACACTTGTGTTCTTTTAAGATACGTACGTATAAGTAAGTATATATTACAGATAATATTTGTTTCCAGTTAAAAGCACCACAATGAAGGCATCTGCAAGCAATGCGGGCATCGCTGCGCTGGTCTGCACATTCGCTTTGCTGCTCATGACAGCACAAGCCGGTCCTTTGGTAAGATTATTATTAGTATCTCAAGCTATTTGTTGATAATAATGTCTACACGTAGAGTTTTTTTAACACTTTTCGTAAATTGTAATATGTAAATGATTTGAGTTTTTGTATGTCAACTTTTAGTCTAAGCGCAAAGTAACAAAGCTGACCTTTTTTTACTTAATCTTCATCACCAAGGGATTTACAGCAGGAAGAGAGAAAGTCAGTTTCAATTCAGGTATTTAATAAATTTTCAACAACCCTGTCAAGTTATAGCCATCTGCTATAACTTGATGCAATGTTAGACAAACTTTAAATTTATTTCCACTGAGTAAAACGAATAGTGCTAACAGCAGAACTAACCAAGTTCACAATTGACGTAAATGGCAAAGAGGATATAAAATATGTATAGAGACATTATTTATACACATATCCTTCTGTCCTATAACCAATTATATTACTATTGTGGTGAATTTCTATAAGTAAATACAGTTGTATGGACATGTTCATACCAAATTTCATTAAATCACTTCAGCTGTAACGGTTATGTTCGGAAACACACATACAACTTTACCATTAATTTTATTAGTATGATTTACAAAGTTGGTTGGGTAAATTGACGCTAACAGCTGGGTCTGTCCCTTATTATCGAGTAACGTTGGCCTTGTTTGAAAGTGGAAAAGTCTAATCAAAACGGATATTACTCCTGGGATAAGCAAACAATAATCCAAAGTTTTCACTCCGTGTAAGTTACGCACAATTGTTTATTCATGAGATTATCTCCTCCTAACAGAGAGGAGACTTCCTTAATGAGTTTAATATTGCCTCGAAGACTGTCTTTATTAAGACAAGTTGGTAAACGTTGCTATTAAATGCGACTTTCCATTGTGAAAATATTATTCTTTTAATGTTTTCTTTCTTAATTGAAATTTACTTAAGCACTTGAGAGAAATGACTGGAGGTCTACAGTAAAAGATGCTATCTTGATAATGGTACCTAATGATATTTAATTCTTGTGTCTGTTCCGAAAACAGAGGGCTGATCATCTTAATTACGCTATACTAACTTTTTAAGACGCTGTAATATTTTACAGCGCGTTCAGAGTTGTAACGGTCCAATATAATTTTACCGTTTTATTTTATCACTGTTACCATCGGAAGTAAGTTGTAAATCATCTTCAATCGAGATTTCAGGCTAGTGTTCAGCATTTTTAAATTGAATGCTAGTATCTAAAACGTTATAAATATAACAATCAAAGAATTTTGATATCAATCAAAAAATTTCGAACTCTTGGTCGATCTTAGCTCAATGTAAATACCATTACAATTTGTATAGCAGTGGTACCAGTTTGATAGGAACGCTTTGGACTAGTTGTGGGCTTGTTCATCTCAATCATTTCAGTCTGTGGATGATTCAGGTGTGCTCAGTGGAAGTAGTTAGTTGGGTATATAGTGCAGTGTATTTTGCGTTGTAATTTATATAGATATCAAACGTTCTACAAAAAAAAATCCCTGATGTTAAGTAATGATGCGGTCCACTATGGAGTGCGCAAGCAGACGAATCGGATTACTCTAGACTTGACGTGACCCAGGTGATATCCATTTAGGCACTCCCACTCAGGCAAAGTATTCCAAAGTTTAGACGTTTTTATAACAAAAGTGGAGTCAAACCTCATCATTCGAGTCTTTGGGGCACCAACTGTGAAACGGTGTCAGTTTTTGGAGCTGGGCTCAATCCGAAAACATAGATAGATAAAAAGGGGCAAAGGTGGTTGTGCAGATATGGTGTAGGTACACTCTCCGAAATGCATCCGATCGATGTTGAAGAAATACACCTAATAACAGTATTTACAATTTGGTGCTTTTTGCTAGTTTCAATCTTTGGATGTTATCATATAATTTAGCTTTAAACACAAAGGGCGCAGAAACTCGGGCTGACCGCTGTTTTTGTTGCGGAAGTTTATCTAATACATGTTGCTGAAGGCCATAATTTGAAGGATCTTATTTATCATAGCCTTCAAATTTGAAATTAAGGTTATCATACTTACCCTATTAATAGATGAGTACTTTTCTTTATTGGAAAAAGTTACGGTAAAACTTTATTTACACTTATAATGAAGGGCACGACAAAAGGCTGCAACTTTTGGCGCTGGTTTATAAGTGTTTTATCCAATATAGTTTTAAAGTTATGTAGTTATTGAGTCTTCTCGTGACCACGGCGCTTGTAACTCAAATATTATTTGTATTTCGATTTGAAAGGATTTTTTTTCAGAAATTACTGGTAGATAAATGATATCACTGGGTGACAACCGCAGTCCAGTGCTAGGCAGTGTTTTAAACTTTTTTTTAATAAGATGTGGCGAGACTAGCAGGACATGTGCCTGATAGTAAGCAACATGCCTGCCACATAACAGCACAGTGACACGCAGCTATTGGAACATGAAGAGTCCAAATCATTACCTAGCACTGCACTGCGCTCATCACCCAGAGATCTAAGATGTTATATCTCTAAGCCCTGTAATTTCTCTGGAAACATTGCCCTTCAAACCGGAACACAGTAATGTTTTCACATTACTGTTAGGCGGTAGAATAACTGGCAAAGGTGTGGTACTTCCCCAGGCGGACTCTGCTAGGGAGTCCTACCACTACAAAACTCTTCACGTTGACATAGCTGTGTGGATTTGTGCTGTTATGAGGCGTGTTACTTACTATCTAGTGCACGTTTTGCCACTTGCACGCAAAGTTCGGTCGGTTCGGTTCGCACGTTCGGTCACTAATTCATATGAAAATGAATCTCATAAATAATGAATAATAATGAATTTTCTTCTGACGACGTCAAGAAGAGCATTCTTTCTATCTCTTCTAATGCGGTAGGTAGCGATGGCATTAGCCGCAACATGCTGGTCCCTGTCCTTGAATTTTTCCTCCCTGTACTTTGTGTCATCTTCAATACTTCGATTTCTTCCGGTGTTTTCCCTTCAGCATGGAAAGATGCACAAATTATTCCTTTGCCTAAAAAACCTAATCCCAAATCTTTCTCGGAATACCGACCCATCTCGATACTTCCTTTCTTGTCTAAAGTTCTTGAACGTCTTGTCCATAATCAGTTTAGTAGATACCTTTCCCGTCATAATTTAATAAATTCGTTACAATCAGGGTTTCGTTCGGGACATAGTACCGTCAGTGCACTGGTAAAGATTACCGATGATATCCGTCTTTCGATGGAAAATTGTAATCTTACCGTGTTGGTACTTCTTGATCAACGGTATTGAAAGCATTACTAAAAAGTAATGCTTTCAATACCGTTGATCAAGATGTTCTCTTGGCCTTGTTACGCTCGTCTAATTTTTCTCCATCCGCTATCAACTGGTTTTATAGCTATCTCTGTGGTCGTAGGCAGCGAGTTCGCCTTGAGGATGATGTATCTCTTGGTGTTCGACTTCTGCCGGAGTCCCTCAGGGTGGCGTCCTATCCCCTCCCATTTTCTCTTTTTTCATCAATTCCATCACTTTCAACCTTTCCTCTTCCTACCACCTTTACACTTTCAGATCTATTCTCATGCACCTCTATCAAAAATTTCAGACGCGATTAACGCTATGAATGTAGATTTAGCTAGTGTCTGTCAGTGGGAAAATGCTTTGGGCTAAATGTTAATCCCAGCAAGTCACAGGCCATAATCATTGGTAGTTCTAGGCAGCTTTCCAATATCGATTGGCAATCGCTCCCTAACACTGAGTTTGATGGTATCGTTATACCTTACAGCAGCTGTCAGGAACCTGGTCATTATTATGGATCGCTGTATGAGTTTGAGTATGTCCGCAACTTCAAGAAACTAGCAGGAAGCTTAACGCAGCGGCTGGAGCTTTGATGAAATTGCGCAACTTTCTTCCTACTTCAACAAAAATTTCGCTTGTCCAGTCACTACTGCTTCCCATCCTTGATTATGCCGACGTTTGTTACCTAGATCTCACTGAGGAACAACTTAACAAGCTTGAGCGTCTTCAAAATTTCTGCATAAGGTTCATATTTGGCTTGCGCAAATATGACCACATATCTGAATTTCGCGCAAAGCTCAAGTGGCTCCCAATTCGTCTCCGCAGAAATGCACACATCCTATCACTTCTTTATAACGTATTGTACAATCCAACCTTCCCGTCTTATCTTAAGGAACGTTTCAACTTCTGTCATGAAACTTCACGTCCACGCTCTTTGAGAGCGGCTGTAGCACTCAACCTCACTGCACCATCACACAAGGCATCTTTCTATGGAAACTATTTTACCGTCATGGCAGTCCGTTTGTGAAATGTTTTGCCGGCCTCTTTAAGACAATCGCAGTCCATGAGGCATGGCATAGAAGCGTGGTGATCCTGTTCTTCAAAAAAGGGGAGAAAACTTTTTTGAAGAACTATCGGCCGATATCTTTACTAAGCCATGTCTATAAGCTGTTCTCAAGGGTTATCACAAATCGTCTGGTGCGAAGACTCGACGAGTTCCAATCCCCCGAACAGGCTGGGTTTCGAAGCGAGTACAGTACCGTAGATCACATCCACACAGTGAGGCAGATTATACAGAAGACCAAAGAGTATAATCGGCCTCTATGCTTAGCGTTTGTGGACTACGAGAAAGCATTCGACTCGATCGAAACCTGGGCTGTTCTGGAGTCCTTGCAACGGTGTCAAGTCGACTGGCGATACATCGAGGTGCAGAGATGTCTGTATAACGCCGCAACGATGACAGTCCAGGTCCAAAACCAGCAGACGAAACATATCCATCTTCGTCGAGGAGTGAGACAAGGGGACGTGATTTCCCCCAAATTGTTCTCAAACGCTCTCGAAGATATGTTTAAGACGCTGGATTGGGCTGGACGTGGCATAAATATAAATGGCGAGTACATCTCGCACCTTAGATTTGCTGATGACATCGTCATAATGGCTGAATCGTTGGAGGACTTACAGTCGATGCTGAATGGCCTAGTTGATGCTTCTCAACGCATAGGTCTCCGGATGAACGTAGATAAAACCAAGATCATGGTTAACGAACGTGTAACTCCGGGACCGGTTGCTATAAATGGCGTCCCTCTAGAAATTGTTCAGAAATATGTGTACCTAGGGCAGACGCTCGAACTAGGGAAGCACAATTTCGAAAGTGAGGCCATGAGAAGGAAGACAAACTACGTCGTGTCTTCTCGTCGTCTATTCCACAATGTCTAAAGACAAAGTCTTTAATCAGTGTGTCCTACCTGTCATGACCTACGGTGCCGAATCTTGGACACTGACAGTCAAAGCGGTCCACAAATTTAAAGTCGCGCAGCGAGCTATGGAGAGAGCTATGCTTGGAATTTCTCTGAGGGATCGTATTCGGAACGAAGTGATCCGTCAGAGAACCAAGGTAACCGACATAGCTCAACGCATTAGCAAACTGAAGTGGCAATGGGCCGGTCATATCTGTCGCAGAACCGATAACCGTTGGAGTAGACGTGTTCTTGAGTGGAGACCACGAATCGGCAAACGTAGTGTAGGACACCCTGAGACTAGATGGAGTGACGATATACGGAAGACAGCAGGCAGTGGATGGAGACGTATAGCTGAGGATAGGGCTGAGTGGCGAGCCATGGGAGAGGCCTATGTCCAGCAGTGGACTAAGATAGGCTGATGATGATGAGCATTTTTTAAAGGAAGATTAAAAGATTTTTATTTATCGCAGTGCAAAACTGTTGACACCAGCAAATTGTAGATGGTAGCACTGTTCGTATCCGATCTGCTGATTGAAGCTGTAATCCGCTGATTAAATTATTGATTTATTGTTCATCTTGTCCGCACTTTTGTTTGTAAGTGTTTATTATGTTTAGTATTTATCAGTTAAATTTTTAGTCTCATGTTTATAGGTTAATATTTATTATTTTATATAGTTATAGTTATAAATATGTAGTAGTATTATTAAATTGATGTCGCTTCCCCCGCCTACGAGTATATGTGGGCTATTTTCCTTTTTGCTGGTTGCCTGGAAGAGATTGCTCTTCGCAGTAAAGCCGCCACTTGTGGCACTAGTTCATAAGTGTTTATTTGTAATATTTTAAATTGTTTGTGTTGCAATAAAGAGTTTCAATCTATCTATCTATAAATACAACGTAGAGTATAATCTATTTCAGCCTCATTCGTATACTTCAACAATCGAGCAACAATCATCCAAACTTATCTATACTTCATTAGAGGTAGAGCTTCCATTAACACAACTAACTTTCAATAGGAACTACACTAAACTACTTACTACATACCTAACTACGCACACAAGGCACATCTGAATTATCCATAAACGAATGAATGTCTAAAAATAATCAAGATGATCAAGCTATCTACAGCGCCTAGCATGCTGGCGGGATTACCACGCTAAATGGCAATGTTTATATTATACGTTGGGTCAAACAAACGAGCCAAACAAACGAAACATGCGTCCAAACATTTTGGACACGCATCACATCGACCAAGTGCTCTAGTATAAAAAAATTCCGTTTATTGATACAAATGAAATAACTCTACATTGAAAACTGAATCAACTAGGGTCTAATAAATTGGCATTTATGAAGGGTCAAGAAGATGAAGAAGTCGAGAACGGGCTGGTGGCTCACCCAGACAGCGTGGGCGACATGTCGGGCCCGTGGGACGCTGTCACCGCCGAGGGACTTCGCAAGCTGCTCATGCAACTCGACGAGGAGAGGTGAGTTCTGATTCCACAGCCATTTTCAGCCACACACAAACATTTGGTCTCATGGCCAAAAATCGAACTAGCAAATATTAAATGAAATATCATGCCCTAATGTGAGTAACGACATCTTTTAGCAGCCTGCGTAAGTTTTTTAGATGCAAACATTTTACAATAATTTTTTTTTGTGAATTTTAAGATCCCTAATAGGAGTCAGGCTTTTGAATACAGGTTAACAATGGTAATAACGTCAGTGTCAACGTTCAGGGGACGGCAGGATTGCATCTATTTCATGGACACTGACTATTTAATTTATGTTAAAGTTACGGCTGGTGTAGTTGGGATAACGGCGAGTGCCGATCCGGAGACCCCCGGTTCAAAATCACGGGCACCCACAGTCTTTTCGAAGTCATGTGCAAAATTCCGCTAACATAAAACGGAGAAGGAAAACATCGTGAGGAAACCGACATGTACCTAAAATCTTTCGAAGACATGTGTCATCCACCAACCCGTACTGGGCCAGCGTGGTGGATTATCGCCTTACGAGAAAAGGCCCGAGTCCCAGTATTGGAACATTTATTGGGTTGTTTATGAAGTATTTAATTTACGTGGTTTATTAGAATATGGAGAATAAAATTGTTTCGAAATATCGTGGATAAGACATTGAACTAACCAGCAAAATCTATTTTGTAGTAACCACGCGTCATAGTTTACAACAGTGATCTGTAGTCAAATTACGAATACGTAATGTCTGCGTTATAGTCACGCTATTAGAATATGTAGGATCCCTTGTAGAAGTTAAAGCAAACGCATTTTTCATATCTTTCCTAGCTTTACGCAACCTGAACTTAGAAAGACATAAATACCACAGTATGTACTTTTGCCTCTTTTATTCAAAGCACCTGGGTGACACCGAGTTTTGCTCGGTTTAAACACCAATAAAGGGCTACCAGTAAATAGATTTACCAACTAAAAACTAAAAAAAAGAGAAGGAACTTGAAAAAAAGAGAAGCCGTCTGGATTTGAAGCCGGATCTACTACTTCGTGACTGCCCAATGAGCCTGAGCTATATGAACGACGAACGATATATGAACTGTCGCGCAACGTTGCGAAATTTACCGTCGCATTCTAATGTTAATGTAACAGCTTTTCATTATCTAGAACGCGCATAAAATTACGTTTAAAAAAATAAAACCCAGCTAGATCGATCGAGAAACCCCCTGCATACATAATTTCATAAAAATCGTTTGAGCCGTTTCCGAGATTCAGATTTTAAATATACGTATATAGGTAGGTACAATAATTGCTCGTTTAAAGATATAAGATTATAATAACCTCGCGAATCTATTTCGTTGGTTTTTTGAGCTTCATTCATTTGGTCTAAGGTACCCACCTTAGACCAAATTAATATTAAATTATCTTAAGCGTACATACAAGACACATATATTGTTTTGCATAGATAAAAAAATTGGTCGAAAAAACCTTTTTGTCGGAGTAAGTTAAACCCTGTTTGTACGATTTATGTAAGTGGCAAATTATCGCGTGTTTTCGGTGGGATGATTCCGGATCATTCAATAAAAAATGAATTATAGTTAAAGCTTCATTCAAAGCTTTCACGTTATCCAACACAACGACAGGAATATCACATTATAACTATCTAAAAAAATAGACTACGAAATTATAAAAATAAGTCAAGGTATCGGAAACACACGAGAAAATAACAGCAATAACAACAGAAAAAGTTGCGTAGCCTGTCAAAAACATGCACTCATTTGATATACAACCTGTGATGCGTACCTACAGGGAAAACAAAATATAAAAATGTAAAAAGCGAGAGAAATTAATTTTCGCTTTTTCTCTCGCCCTCACTTATACCGACGGATTCCACGATCCAGTCGAAAATAGCCGGTATAAAGAAAAAATTACATCCTGCTAATCCTAAATGAATTGAATCCTGCCTTGCTAAGAGCCTGTAGGTGTTACTTTTTGTGGAAAGAAATGAAACCAGGTCACTATTTAAATTGCCGATTAAATAGTTCTTGAACTGTACGCGGGGCTAGAGACTGGTCGCTCTCCGCTATTACCCGCTTGTATACTATATTATTACGTCATATACCTACATCATCCAACAAACCTATACGGTAAAAAAAATGATTTTAAGCCCGTTCCTACCGATTTTTAACCGATTTCAGTGGGACGAGGTAGTCAATTCGGGTAGTATTTTTTTATATTAGATCTATATAAAAACCGATTTCTCCGAGAATAATGAGCCGATTAACGTGATTATCTTAGTGTTTTGGTCCATTTGGTCCCACGAAAAAATTGTACAGTTTGACTGAGTAATTTTCATTATGCTCCGACTTCAAATAGATGAGCCGGTAGCGCTTTAATTTATTTTTCGATTTTAAGTTAACACAGATAGGCTTCAGTAGTTTTGAAGTCGGTTTTTGTAAATGTTGGAGGGGCGTGTAAATTGCCCCTCTGACGGTGAGATTCTTCACTATTTCTAAAACTAAAAGTTGCGAAGGAAAAAAATGTATGGCAAGATATCTGAAAAAAAAACTCCGATAAAAACGAATCTGCACTGACCTTATGACAACCGCTTCTGTTCCGTTCCGCTCCAGCCAAAGAGGAATCCAAAGGGGCGCAGGTTCCATAGTTGTCCAAGCTTGGTCAATCCAGTCCACGAGCGGGGTGAAAATCCTTATTACGTTGTATAAGTAGGTATATTTCAGACAATCTTGTCTCCACAAAAGTTATATGATCGAACACACAATAGGCACACACTTCCACAGAATGTCAATGGGCTCACACAGATGTCGTTACCAGAGAATTTTCAGACATTGCGAAAATAAATAAATTTACTAAATTTAATAAATGGTGCTCAACCAAATGTGGTGTGTTTATATCCTACTAGATGTCCGCCCCGGCTTCGCCCGTGGTTATATTATATAGCACTCATCGGGATCCCGTACATATCCAACGGTGAAAGAATGACTGAAATCGGTTCAGTCAAAGTTCGGTCAAAGTCAAAGTCAAAGTTCGGTTCAGTTCGCTTTCAAACAAAAAACCTCTTCAGCTACCCGCTACCCCACCTGTCGGAAATTGGTCGTATCAACTCAGATTTAGAAACAAATTGGATTAGCAAAGGTTTATATTCAACTAGCTTTTACCCGCGACTTCGTCCGCGCCACATATTTATTAAAGTAATTGAGGCAGTACCTACTCGTATGTCTACTACCATACAAATTCACGTTTCCTAATCAAAATCGGTCTAAGTCAAAGTTTTATATTTATTATTAAATGTACAATTTACACGACAAATTACAAAAAAAACTATGTTCTCAAAAAATTAATCAAAAACAGACTTTAATTTAAATTCATATTGGGACGGTCCACCAAATTTTGGATGGATTAATAAAACATAAATTATCCGCCATTTTGTAGCGGCGGCCATCTTGAATTTATTTAAGTACATTAATTATAAATAAATGATACCGCTAGAAGCGTCTTGAAACGCTCTTGAGAGTAAATGGCTCAAACGGGTAAAAGTAAGGTGGCACTTCATATGCCGAAACATAAACACCGCACTTATGTAACCTGACACCCGTTTTCCCGCCAAATTTGTAAAACGTGAAAAGCGGCCAGTGTATCAAGCGGTTATATAAGTATCCCCGTATAGTTAGAAATTATAAAATTGCTGGAACAAACGTTTATCGACTCCATTTCAAGTGTCTAGATACAAAGTTTCATGGTTTTATCTTCAATAATATTGAACTTCCAGACTTTCACCCCCAATTCCACCCCCGTAGGTACAGTTCGAAACTACAAAACTGCTAAAACATACATTTTATGGTTTCGTGTTAAATATCTAGACGTAAAGTTTAATAGTTCTTCAACAATGACGAAGTTTTCCATATAAACGTTCATCCCTTATTTTAACCCTTTCAACCCTTTTTTCGGAACAAAAAGTAGCCTATGTCCTTTCTCGGGATCTATTCTATCTATGTATCAAATTTCATCAAAATCTGTTGGTTGGTTTAGGCGGTAAAGACGGACAGACAGACAGACAGACAGACAGAGTTACTTTCGCATTTATAATATAAGTATGGAAGTATGGATTACGCAATCTTGGACATTAGCGAAATTACGGTGACATTACCGAAAGGAAGCCAAAATAAAAATTTGAGGTTGAAGTTGACGTAATCGCTGTCATGCTGTCATGTCAAGTGTATCTCTCTACCTAGTCTGTGGTCATGCTCCGCTTCTATTGATGTTGTTTCTATTGATTGTTGTTATGTTATAGTGTTATGTTCTATAACCTATAGCCATCCTCGATAAATGAACTATCTAATAGAAAAAGAATCTTTCAATTCGGACCAGTACTTCCCGAGATCCTAGCGTTCAAACAAACAAACAAACTCTTCAGCTTTATAATATTAGTATAGATGTGATCATTCAGTAGCATTCACGACTTTTCACTTGACTTTAACAAAATCCCAATAAATTTGAATACAAAAAACAAACACTGTTACATTAACTGTGTTCTGTGAAATGTTTCCATAGAAATTGCACAGTATAGAGACAAGTATCAAGTTAAGTCATCTTAAGTCTCCAGATGAAAAGTGTCGAAAGGTAGGTACAGTCCGCGAGGTATAAGCTGAGCTTTGCATTAGTGTGAGTGATCACCAAAAGTACAGTCAGACAACAAACTCTTAAAAATTAATATCATTATATTTTAGGTAGGTACTTAAGGCATAACATAAGTCGGAGAAGTATTCTAGTATTAAAATAAAATGAAACTAAATTGATAAAATAAAGTCCAGCTGTGTATTTGACTGATGAGTACATATTATTGTGTGATTATTACTAAAAATTCAATTTGAAAGACAAAATAACTACACATCTTCTACACCAGACATTGCACGATAGTCACTTTCTTTATCACTCTCGTTATCATTTTCACTCTCGTCTGATGTGTCGTTTGTTTTAATAATGAATCTTTCCGTTATATTGTCAATAACGGCGTCGTATCCATGAAACTTTTTTTCTTCTTTTATTGCATGGTCACAAACATTTTTCCATTCCTGTACAGTGATACTTTCAATTTTTCATTTGCTAACCTCATTATTGTATCCATATTCATTGACACGTTTTTTTCGCGACGTATCCTTTTATCATTGCCCATATATTTTCAATCGGATTGAAATCTGGGTGATAGGGTGGTAGACGAAGGACGCTGTGACCATGTTCTCTTAATAAGGTGTCAATTTTATATTCAATAAACCGTTGTTTATTATGCAGTATCAATTGGTAAAGTTGTGGTTTAAGCATGGATATTGAGTGATCGATATTGCGTAACTTGAGCCAGTCATTCATATCTTGTTTGCGACTATTTGAGTTGGGAGCGGGATTTTTTAACGAATTGTGGTAAGATGCGTTGTCAACTACAATAACGCTATTGGGCTTCAAATTGGGAATTTTTTGCTTTTGTAACCATTTTGTATAGTTTTCTGTATTCATATTGTTATGATAATCACCAGTTTTTTGATTAGCTTTAAACATCAGCAGCGCATTTGGTATGAAACCGTCCTCGCCACCGGCATGAACGATTATCAATCGATTTCCTTTAGAAATAGGTTTCTTCAAACCAGAAGTGCTGCCATCTGAATATGATTTTGATGAAGTGTGAGTGGTGTCAATATATGTTTCATCGGTATAAACGATAGGCCTGCCCTGAATACGGTATTCGGAAATTTTAAGTAAATAAGTTATACGTAGGTGACGGATCTCATGCTTTTCCATTAAAAATTTTCTGTTATTCTCTGTCCTTGACCATTTGAATCCTAAAAGAGATACTTCTTTTCGCAATGACCATATTGATCCTGGATAGTTAATGTCAGCCTTTAATTTTTCATGAATTCTTTTCATTGTTGGCACCTCTTTGTCAGTAATGTGAAAATTATGAATTGTTCTACGGATTACTGCTTTATCAAAATCATCAATGATTATTATATTTTTCCTGCATCTGGTCTTTTTCGGAGATTTGAATTTGGTTCCATCTTTCAAAACACGTTTACCTTCCAATAAGACTCTTTTAACAGTTGACAGTGGAATTCCTGTCGATGTCGATACCAATTGGGCTGATGTAGTCACACTTGACATGTCTTTATCGTTCATGTCTTTAAAATAGCTATTTAAATTACACAAAATTTCTTTTACTTGGCTATTTAATGGTTTCCGTATTTTGCGCTTATTTGTGTTTGCATCCATTTTACTAACACTTATATCAAACAAAAACAAAATAATATTAAACACGTCACGCTGCAGTCTGTACAAGAGGTGAAGTGCGGCAGGAGCGCGGCGAGACAGAATGGCGCCGCGCCTCAGGCCGGTTACCCAAAATCAGTGTAAACCGGTTTTTACCGGGCGAAAATGGCGCCGCGCCTATGGCCGGTTGTCACACCTACACTATCCATGTACACTCACACAAATACAAAGCTCAGCTTATACCTCGCGGACTGTAAGTACTTTTTTTAACGTCAGTTATTTAATATTTTTTTATTAAAACGTAGACGTATTTTGTTTATATAATAGGTATCACGTTGCAGACTTAAATCACTGCTCCAATGAGACGTGGTTTCGTAGTATTTGAAAAATTATCAAAGTATACAATTTTTATGTTCATTATTTTTCAAAAACTGCTCCATCGATTTCGATTTAATTCAAATTCAACTTCCTTTATTGTTTAATTAATTATGTTTCTATTTCATAATGTGGATCCACCGTCTCCGAACTACTTAAAAACTGTATTTCGGAGTCCGGTGGCCTCCTCCTAGGGTACATGAAATTTTTAATATATTGAGCAGTAAATTAATTCAATAAAAATTTACAAAATCAATCAAATTGAAACAAATTAAATTACAATATAATTTAAATTGGACTACCTGGGAAGTTGCGTGACAATGACCATGCACACACTTGCGTGCATACACTTATGAATGTAAGTGTGTTCATGCACGCACACAGTTTTTCCATGCACACACTTGCGTGCATACAGTTATGAATGCAAGTGTGTTCATGCACGCACACAGTTTTTCCATGCACACACTTGCGTGCATACAATTATGAATGCAAGTGTGTTCATGCACGCACACAGTTTTTCCATGCACACACTTGCGTGCATACAGTTATGAATGCAAGTGTGTTCATGCACGCACACAGTATTTCCATGCACACACTTGCGTGCATACAGTTATAAATGCAAGAGTGTGCAATGTGCATAGGTACACAAACACACTTTTTTGTGTCAGGGGCCTAACTTCCCTGGTATTCAAATTTAGATTTTATCGAAATCGGTAGAGCAGTTTCCAAAAGAAGTACATTAACTTCACACATCTTCGTACTTCGGTTCAGAAATCTTCGAATTACTGGTGTACATACATAAAAAAAGATTCCAACGAATTCAAAACCACGTCTTTTATCGGTGAAAAATCCGTTCCGAAAAACTAATAAACTATGTTGTATAAACTACGTTCAGCATAGACACGACAAACACGTATTTGCAAATCTCCTGACACATATGTTCGTTCAGGTATGCAGTTGGGCATAGTTTGTTAGTTCGCCTGCGGATGGTTTAATCACAGAGCCGGCGGGCTTAAATCACTTTGTGATTAGCCCAGCCACCTGTTTGAAGCGGCGCCACGTCACAGCTAACGAGGTGGGAGGACGAAGCTTCACAAATTAAATGTTCCTACTGAGGTTGTCATCCAAATACTTTGTTTTTGAGAATTGGATTGCTTTCGTCTTCTATTATAAGCTTCATGTTATTAGACGTGACTTGATTAATACTATGGTCAATAGTAATTTACAATATTATTTAGTTATTGCACTAAATAATATTGTAAATTACAATTACAATTAAGGTACAAGATCAGCAGTTCAATTATGTTCCTACTGAGACACGGGCCTCCTCTCACAAGGAGATAGTCAACGCCATAATCCACCATGCTGCGGTGGCAAGATCGGGCTAGTGGATGACGCATGTCTTCGAAGAATTACTCTGTTGACTTTACTGTAAGCGCATGCGAGCTATTGAAATAGAAAAACTATTTCACAATTATGAAATCACAGTTCTAATTTGCGTACCTATAACAAATGTATGATTACATTTATGTCTTACTGCTTTAAAGAAAACCCATGAAAGTGTTTACAATTTTTAGACACCACTCTTGTGGTGTTTTAAGCACCACAACTTGAGCTTTTTCAGTAAAAGTAAAATAAATCCTGAGCCTGGAACTTTTATTTTAAAGCCTATGTCAACATGTGAAGTTTACACGTAAGCATCTAACTCTGGAGTGGATTTATCCACTATGTAAAACTCCTAAAAAGGTATTACAAGCCTTCGAACTGTGTTAAGAAACTTTTATGTATATAATGGAACCGAGCCATATTTGAATCTTTTACAGGGGCCGAAATTTTAAGTAGGTACCTAGTGAAACAGAAGACGAAAGTTTTCTTAGTAAAACTAATTTTCACATGTTCTGGGTTTTTGTTTTGCATACGAAAATGGGTACGAAATATATTCCTTTTATATCTTTGACATCGTTACAGTTTTTACTAATTAATTCATCGTAACAGTTTTGATTCATTCTTTAAATAAAAATAAATAATAATTCCAAGCATCAGCATAAAGACATTCATTAAAGCTCACCATCTGGTCCCAAATTAAGGAAAGCGTGTATTACATATGTTACGGCTGGTCTAGTCGGGAGAACGGCGACTGCCGATCCGGAGACCCCAGGTTCGAAACCACGCACACCACTGCCTTTTTGCCACGGCAAAAGAAAACATTGTGAGGAAACCGATATGTCGAAGTAATGTGTCAGCCACCAACCCGTACTGGGCCAGCGTGGTGGATTATGGCCTTGACTGTCTCCTTGCGAGAGAATGACCAACAGTGGGAACATTTAGTGGGCTGTTTATGTATGTGTTACTATGGGAATCAGATATCTGAAATAATCCTACTTCCTACTAATATTATAAATGCGAATGTTTGGCATTTTGTTGCTCAGTCACGACGGCACCGCACCGGTACGTTTGAACGGATCGTGTTTCAACTCAGTTAGATTATAGTCTGGGATAACACCAAAGGTAAAGATTTAATGCAGAAAAATAATGGCAAAGGTCAATGGCGAGGTTAAAACCGCGGGATGCTGCTAGTACTTCTGTAATTATAAATAGATACAAACTCGTACTTATCTCACCCAGACAGAACAAATAGTCATCACATATATTTGTCCTAGGTGGGAATCGAACCCACAATCTCTGCTCCACGACCTGCGTGCCCACGACCACATGTTCAGTGGGTAGATTCATCACCAACTAAGCTCCGAGATCAGTCAAAGTTTCTTTATATACCTCTACACACAGATTAGGAAACAATTCTGAAATCTGTGCCTCTACATTTTATACCTTCACACATACTCGTATTTTACTATTTTTCAAAGAAGGTTTTGTACATCTTTACACTTAACAAAACCTTCACGTGCTACAACACATTTCTCGAACAATCATGTTCGGTAATTAAGAGAAAATATAAGGCCAGCTTTTCAAATTCATAGGAATACTCGTACCTACATTTTAATTTCGCCTACATTGAGTGATCAAAACTGCACCTCACTCTAGATTGGTTGGCGGCGGAAATACGGCTTCGAGCACTTAATTATTATTTGTGCAAATTACGTTTTGAAATTGCTTTTAAGTATTTCATATTGAAAGAATTGAACAGGACTTGAGAAACGGAACGAGAAAAGTTCTAGCGACCATCGAGATTCTCGTCATTTTAACCAACGCGTAGGTGTGTCAGTATAAGTAATCACACTAACCGTGACAGGAATTAACAAAATAGAAATTTAAAGCGCATTGTCATGTTTAATAAGTGTAACTGGTGTGGTGGAGTTAATTTGTAGATACAAATATACTTTCTCATATTATATAAACAGAAGTACTTTGTCTGTCCTAATTTTTATTCAGTAAACAATGTACGCACTCACTACGAATTAGAATGGAATGGATAGTTTTCTCGAGTTTTTTTTAAATTTGTGCTACGTAACTTAGCTACCAACTACTATACAGGGTCACTGGCAATAAGCTTGCTTGTCGTACTTAATGTACTTAACATCCCCTTAAAAGGATGCAGGCTGATTATTTTTTAGCCTGTATATTCACAAAATGAAAAGATTCGTTTAATTAATTGCATAATCAGCTTACTTTTATGCCAGCCTAGTCAGGGCCTTATTTTACAAGAATAGAGTCTAGGCCATAATTCACCACGCTAGCTAAGTACAGATTGGTGGATGACACATTTCCTTGAAAGTTGTCTTACTAAGAACAGGCTAGTTTTCCCACGATGTTTTCCTTTACTGTTAATGTCAGAGGTGATGAGGTGATGAACATCTCGTGGTGATGACATGTTTGTCATCACCACGAGATGTTCTTGAAAATATAGATGTGTGTAAATTAATTGCAGTTTTAGGGAGTTCCTTGTAGCACGTTAATACATGCCCTGAACGAATGTGAGCTAGACCGAAAAGAGTATATTAAGATTTTTTCCGACTCTTCTTGGCTTTATAGTATAGAGTGACGAGACGAGCAGGACATGTGCCTGGTGGTAAGCAACAGGGCTGCCTATGACATATAGTGACACGCAGCTATTGAAACATGAAGAGTCCAAAATGTTACCTAGCACTGCGCTGCGTTCGTCACCCAGAGATATAAGACGTTTTGTCTCTATGCCTATGGATTTGTACAGTTCTTAATTATTTGTCAATTGGTTATTTTTATTTTATTATCCCAGGTCATGTTTCGTATTTTTTTCAATTTAGCTCTTGCAACTGTTATTTAAATTTAAAACAAACATAAACAAAACATAAATAAGTAAATAAATTTTTATTTTGTAAATTGAAATGGTCGTATTCCAAACGTTAACCAAAAAACAAAAGGAACTTTGTTACGAGCAAGGGTCCATAGACTCCTCTACGTTTTTTTGTACCTATAGGTTAGGTAGTCGTATTATCTACATTTATCAAAACTGCAGCTCGATGAATGAAACTTAGGTTTTGTGAACGTGAAGAAAAAATCAAATGCTATCATCTCTCTACTTAGTCTGTGAATGCTATGAAAAGCAAATGGTGACGCAATTTATGGTTAATGGTGTGAAAAATGAAAATTGCAAATTACCTATCAATTTCGTTTCGATAAAAACGATTTCGTAAATCATATTGCATAAACGATATACATATAACAGGGAAACAGTATTGAGCCTTCCTGAAAATAGATACCGAAGGGTCCAATCATTGGTGTCCGTCTGATGTCGCCATCGGAATGAAACTGGCGATTTATATCACCCCATTTATCTGAATTTGATATTGCTGTTTGTAACAGGAATATTGACCAGTCTGACTTACAAATAAGCATGAATATTTGTACATTGTGTGTGGGCTACATGTTTCTATGTACAATTTTGAATACACTTTACAAGTTTATACACTTATCTATTTATCTATCTAAAAATGTATTTTCAATGTATAAGCATATACTAATGTTATAAAGCTGAAGAGTTTGTTTGTTGTTTGTTTGATCGAATACAAAGGTTCTATTTTGTTGCGTTGTCCATTTATCGAGGAAGGCTATATGTTAGGTTATAGGTAAAATAATATTACAGTGACATCAATAAGAGCAGAGTATAAATGAAGAATATAACAAAAACGAAAAATTTTTTTCCTTTTTGATAGCTTTCGTGTGTGCTTTTTCCTTTTTGACGTGAGCTTAAAATAATGCGCGTTATAGGTAACCTTTATAACCTTTCATGTTATTCAAATCGCGGATAAACAACGTGTCGTGTAATTTATATAAGTATATCCGAGGGAAGCCGGAACGGGCCGCCAGTATATTTATTAGTACCTGGTTGACCGAGGTTTGCTCGGTTTTTTTAAATGATATTTAGGCAGGTACGAATTAATACGTACGAATTAAATGCGTTTATAAAAGGCTCTAAGTATAAGATTTTCTCAGAAAAAAAAGAACAAAAAGAAAAGTTCCGAGGGTAAACATCAGGATTCGAACCGTGGCCTGTTGACTCCGAGGGCGAGCATATTCCGTCTGAGCCATTTAGACCTAAACAACAGAAGCGAAATAAGTTATCGTATTCTAATGACATTGTAGGAGTTTTTCATTGTCTAAAAACGCGCTTAAAATGATGTTTTAAAAAAATAAAACTTAGCTAGATCGATTTATCGTCCCCGAAACCCCCTGTATACATAATTTCATGAAAATCGTTCGACCCGTTTCCGAGATCCAGATTCTATTTATTAATTATTAATTTATAATTTATTTATTAAATTATATATACCTACAAGAATTGGTCGTTTAAAGGTATAAGATAAGATAAGATAATAGGCAAAGGTGATTGACTGATAGTAGTTCAACGCACAGCCTAAACCGTAAAATTTCGCACACACATTCTTCTTATAACGTAGGCACCCTCTTGAATTCCACAGACATCCTTCATGGAGTTGAAAGTTGTATATCTATGTTTATGTTTCTTCTACCTTTTAGATATAAAGGTAGAAGAAACTATCGAAGTACCTCTATACACACCCACAGCTCAAACTGTTAATGCTAAAGATAGCTGTAAAGAAACTTAAATCTTCGCTAACAGATTTTTTATATGACTTAGGCATCCACTCAGAAATATTTTTCCGAAATTCTACACCCAAGGGGGTGAAATAAGGGATAAAGTATTCCTTTAGACTTTTATCCCTTGGACATATTTGCGTGAAATATCGTATGAATTGAGTACCGCAAAAACAATCAGTAAGTATATTATTTTAGCATTTTCTATAATTCAACCCCTAAAGGAGTAAAAAGGGGATGAAAGTTTAATGTAAACGCATAGGCCAAATCCTTTGGGCTATTTAGGATGATAGTAAAGTTATTTAAGTTATAATTTGGCCGTCGCTTAGGTAGCCTACTTACTAAAGTAGGAACTCACTATGAAAAACTTACAGAACGCGTGCCAAGCCGCGGGCTACTAGTCTACTTATAAGGTAAACAACCAAACATACTAACCCTACATTTTCCGTCGTCTATTGATAATTCTGATGAGCGCAGTGTAAGTTATTTAGATATGTAGTATAATTCTCTCTGTAAATTAGTTTGTTAGATGCTCTGTTCGTATTGAAAAAACCTGAACGTAATTTTTGTAGTTAATTTTATGCTTTTGTATAAGATTAACGGCTTCTCCTCATCCAGATTAACCAATGAATATAGCATAACCTATAACAATATTGGACGTAGATAACATCAAACAATATTATTTAACTTGTATTATCAGTGTCTACGCATACCTAAATGTTGTAAGAACCTACTCTCAGAAGTTATGTTTGTTCAAGTACCTACGTCTAATGTTTTTATAGATACTACAAACATGTAATGAAGCATACAAAACTGACAGTGGTATCTTTGTAGTAAATTAGTAATAGTATTATTAATTTTCTAAAAATAATATAATTAATTGCCTTCTTAAGGCCAGGTAGTTCTGTCAAATTAGGCATTTAACGCTGTCTTGTTCTCGCGACCGTCACCGACCGCGGAATCGGTGCCACAGTGCAGAAATAACATTAAAATATTGGACTATGTAATTTAAACTCATTTTTTTGTTCAAGATTTGTTTATACTAGTTATTGATAACAATTTTGTGAATTGTGAAGTGATAAGAGTTTTTTTGATATATAAACGAAGAAATATTAAATTTATCTATACTCGTAGATATACAAAACTCAACCTTTTCTTTTTGGTCACACTATAAGTTGAGAACGGCTTTTCCAGTTTCAAGCATCTTTTTAAAATGTTTCTTTATAATTCATAACATCGTCAAAAATTAAAAAAAATGTGCTGAAACGTAATGAAAGGCCAGTAAAAATAGAAGGTTTTTGGTCAACTTTGCACTAAATTTCTAAACCAATTTTTTCCCATGAGGTAAAGATCACTTACTGAGCTTAAAATTACAAAATGCTCACAGATCCAGGTAGAGCTTCAAACGCCAATTGAAAAAAACTGTTTTAGCCGATATGTTGGAAACTATATATTTTGACAATACTTGTAGAAAATAAAATGTTGCATGTTTTGTTGCTAGTAAACTTTTTTTGTAAAACTTACCGTTTACGATTTATAACCCATTTAATGATACGTTTGCTATAGTGGATGAAAATGATGTGGTCTACGATGGAACTTGTTTCTCAATAGAAACAAGCACAGTGTACCTCGTAACCCCAAGGTTCGAACCTTCGACAAAAACCCACTCTGGCAATGCGTTTCACAGCTTAGTTGTTCTTTTTACAAAAGTGGAGACTAAACTCTTCGTTCAACTCTTCAATCATGATGATGAACGGTGCTGTTTATTCGAGCAACGAGCAATATGATAGAATAACTTTAATTTAAAAACCCCGACTACAAAAAAATCTACACGTAAAAAAATATTACTTACTATCGAAGCACACTTTGGCGAGTCAGACTAGTCTTAGAATATCTTAGTTACCAAAATCCATCCAGCCGTTTGGAAGATATGTGGAAATAAAAGATTTACAAACATAAAAGATACGCGCGTAAAACATAACCCTTCTTCCATTCCGGTAACAAGATCAAAATTAAAAAATTTTGATTAACCCCCGACTACCTCGGATTTGTTATCTGTACAACATTCTACTAGTCAAGCCCTTTCATTTGATACCCATATTATGGGAGTTGTGAAAAAAGAAATGTATTTCGCCATTTTGTGGAAGCGGCCATCTTGGATTTGAAATGTGTCGTAGTGTAATGTATTCTACTAGTCAAGCCCTTTCGTTTGATACCCATATTGAGGTAGTAGTGAAAAAAATTATATAATTCGCCATTTCGTGGTGGCGGCCATCTTGGATTTCACTTTTTTTATAATGTATAGTATTTTACTAGTCAAGCCCTTTCATTTGATACCCATATTGAGGTAGGTTGTGAAGAAATATTTTGTCCGCCATTTTGTGGCGGCGGCCATCTTGAATCGATATTAACCAAATATAGCTAAGAACATCCGCACGGATATTAACCTTCAAATAAAAAAACCGCATCGAAATCGGCTTATCCGTTTGAGCTCTACGGTGCCACAGACAGACACACACACAGACAGACAGACAGACAGATAGACAGACAGATAGACAGACAGACAGACATCGACGTCAAACTTATAACACCCCTTTTTTTGGTCGGGGGTTAAAAAGGGACATGTTTATGCTACTGGGAACAGAATTCACATCTTATTATTTTTACATTGTTATCATCAAATTTGACATAATAAATCGTAATCGGTAAGTTCTAAAAAAAAAGTTTACTGGCAACAAAAGATGGGAAATTTTATTTTCTACAATAATAATAGGCTTTATAACTTTTTCAGAATATCGGCCAAAAACGTTTTTTCGAGCTGGCGCTTGAAGCTCCACCTGGATTTGTTATTATTTTGTGATTTTATGCTCAGGAAATGATTCTAAACCTTATATAAAAAATACGAATCGGAAATTTAGTGCAGAGATAAATTCTACGAGTAATTTTACTGCCTAAAAGGCTTCTTATCAAATTTGGTCGAGTGTCTAAATTTCTATGAACAATATTAACATTTTCATAAAAAAAAAAGGAAAAACCATAAATTTTGGTGGTGTCACAAACTTGGAAAAGAAATAAAAAATTAAAAATTCTAACAAATACGTGTATCTATGGATCGGTGTTCAAAATTGTATTGAAGTTCCTAACATTTTTTTTCTAAACTGAATAGTTTGCGCGAAAGTCTCTTCCAAAGTAGTAAAATCTGTATGTGAGGACTTTTCTTCCAAGTAATAAGTACCTTTCTACCAAAGAATTTACCTAAATGGCATATAAATGCAAGTTAGGTAAACTAGTTAGGTTTCTTCCAGGTAAACACGCTCCATCGTAGACCGCATCGTCGCTTAACATCAGGCGAGATGGCGGTCAAGTGTGAGCCTATAAAAGGTAAAAAAAAGGTATCATTATGATACCTAACTTGCATTTATATTAGGGGATTTACGCAGGGGATTTCTCTCCACTCATTATTTCCTTATCCCGATCGCTGATTTAACGAACGAATATTTTACCGATACTTATCTATTTTCCATTGCATCCGCATTGAATTTTTTACTGATGTGGTATCGACGTCAGTTTTTTGAGACTCCCCTTTTAGTCTACAACATAAAGTAAACGCATACTAATTAGTATCAGCGTCTATTTGCAATTCCAATGAAATCGGTATCAAAAATCAAGATCATAGCGTGCTTCACTAGTAATACCTACTGATATTGTTATACTGTGGCACTATGATCGTAATATTTAAAATTTATCGGTTGTCAAAATTGCAAAATCAAGCACAGGCCCGTCGTCCGTGAGCGCCGAAACGCGACTGATCAGGCCTGCCGAACGGCGCGCTATATATATGGTAGATATTAAAACATAGTGAATAACTGATACTTTTTATCAAGTCAAACTCTGCGAATGCATCTATAACTTTTTAGTGGCTTTCGTTGAGTACAAAAATTTAGCAAAAAAAGTCATTAGTTTAGTCATAAACTTGAAAAAACTTTTTGAAAAGGGGTAACTTTGGGATTTTTTTCTATCAAGTAAAATTCATTAAATCGTGTTACTGACTGCGAATTGCACTAGATAAGATCCTTAACTATTACATATATTTTTTTCAGAGTTTAATACTCTATTTTAAAGGTCTTAAAGTTGTTTTAAAAATTCAAAATTACGGCCCACACGCCCTTAAGATATTGCAATACTTTTTACCCATGTTTTAATGTTTAGTAGAGTTCGTTAACTTATCGTCACTCAAACGCTAACTCAGAACTACGCTAGGTATATATTGTCTATATAACAAGGTGGAAAACTTCCTAATTCGCAGGAGTCTTTCGTACCCGGGCCCCTTTATTGTGTTACTCTGTTCCCTGGTCGAGGTCACGTCATTGATTTGTGGGCTACATTTATTTTATTACATTTCGTGGTGAGAAGCTACTTTGGGTCACACCTGCAGGAGGTGTGCTAAATGTCCGAGCAAAGTTTAGTGTTATTGGGTCATCGAAACCCTTCTTTACGTTTCCCTAACGGATATTCTATGTTCTTTGTTTAATTTAATTTAATTATTATCAATTTTTATGCACACAGAGGTCAAAATGTTTTTAATCCCAGGTATAAAATTCTCGCTAACGATTTTTTGTTCATACTCTTCTGAAACGGCCTATTTTATGTTTTTTTTTTTTTAGTATTTGCCAGATGATATGAGAAAAGGTCGTACTTTAATTTAACGCTCTTCTTACCTTTGTGTCTTAATTTTGTGATCGCGATTTCATCGTTTTTGTATGAACAATATCTAAATTACTGAACTATTAAATTACAACAAGTCATTTCACTTGACATTTCATTGGATTAGTAAGTTATTAACACACATTTAAAACATACGGTTAAATCTCATAATGGCAACCTACTCGCTAAAGGACTACTTCGCATAACCTCCTCTTTTTTTCTTTTTCGAAGTTGGCTAAACAAGCAATAAAACGATGAATAATACTAAAAACCTAAACGCCTACACTAGAAGCAACCGCGTTACATACAGACAGACCAATCAAGCCAATCAAGGTGTAAAGATATTTAACGTACTAAAAACAGTAAGATTTTTCAGCATGATTGCCTTAATTAAAACCATTACATAAAGACAACCAGTTAAATGACATAAAAAACATGCTCTAAAAAAATCTAGTTCCCATACATAATCAAGTTCCCATAGCACTATCTTGTTTGTAATATAAATTGGAAATTACGTTCCACTTATAGGCGCTTCAAATTTCATTATATCATTACCCTATTATCAGTTTCTCTTAGAACTACTTTAATAATATAAGTTGCCATCATCTATGTCACGATAACGACATTTCGATCACAAGTTGGAAATCGCTTGAACAATATCTACATAAATATAATACCTACCTAAACGCTAACGTCCTTTAGTGAAGGACGTTAGCGTTTAGGTAACATTTAACCATTATCAAAGCAAACAACGGTAAAATAACAATAACTGAATTTCATTTACTCATTAAGTAAATTAACGAAACATACCTACCTAAAATAAAACTCAAACAAGAATCATATTAAATACAAAGTTTTAACAAAATATTTTGCTAGGTAACATTTTGTAATACATTTTATCTTCTTAAGCAAAATAAGAACATATTTGTACAAAGGCTAGCGCTTGAACATTTTTTAGACTACAGGCCCACGAACAAAATTCATATCCTGGTGGTTCCTATGACCGATAAATTTTGTTCACGGGCCTATAGCATCCTATAGTCTAATTGTTAGCATTTTAAGAGATACTATTTTTTATAAAAAATCGTACTGCCCCACAATGAGGCGATTTCTAGATGCAAATTAACTTGTCAAAGATTGTTAGTTATACATTTTGCCAAGTGTGGCACCACTGTGGTTTTTTGTGATATTTCTCTAACAAAATAACGCATTGGCGCCACCTATGGTGAAATTGGGATCTGTCTTTGACAGGTCTTTTTCATTCTTGAAAACGCCGCATTGTGCAAAGTTAATTTTATTGTAGACCCTAGTCTGTGTATGTAGGTAGATACCTACTACTAATCTTGTAGTCATGAAATAATCAATAATTCTCTTACATAATGGTAAATGTTTATATGGAACAGCGATTTTTAATTATGTAAAAGCAAGGCCGTTTCGTAATCTTTTTCAAACTGTGATTAACGTATTTTCGATTATTACAAAATGACTGAGTCGCTTTGTTACATCCAATTTCTATCTTTTAGCTTAGCTTCACCGTTGGCGTTGTACACGTTATTGGATTTATTCACGCACGAGAGATTATAATATTGTAAGGAGATTATGTAAACAAATCTATCCACTTATTAATATTCTGGGGAGAGGCAATAAACAACCTCAGTAAAATATCAGCCTAGAGGCATTTAGTTTCCAAGACCCGAGAAATATAACTACGCCAGAGTACGCCCGCGGCTTTGCCCGCATCAAACCCAATTTAGCATTCGACGCCACCTACGGAAATCTTCGATGGTTGTCAATTCATACACTAATACGTAGTTGCTATGGACTCTAATAATGCACTGTTGCTATGGACAGTATTATTCCAGCAATATAATATACTAAGTATGAGTCATTTCGGTAATAAAATTATTTATTTTCTCCGAAAAAACAAAAACCGACTTCAATTTAAAATTAAATTCAAGCACTCGACCAAATTTCATAATAATCTATCACTGCGTCGGCGTCGACTAAATATTTTTTTTGTTGTTTGATAATTTTAGTTAAATCCGAAATAAAACCTGTATAATCTGCCCGATCCATCTATTTGTCAAACAAAACTTTTTTATAAGATATAAGTAGGTACCTACTGTGCCTAAACCGAAAAACTGTTATCGAAGCCTATCGAAGCTAATGGTGTTTCGAAATGGGGTTTTGTTCGGTATTACTTGCTTAAAAATATCTAATGTTCCCAACTATAATAAAATCGGTGACTTGTTGGGATAAACGTAATATGTTTGGAGCTGCCACAAAATATCGAATATCTATGAAACCGCAAGTTACTGTATTATCACGCCATAATATGGTAATTTTGGTACCTACTTACTAATAATTTGATTCTTCATGTAACAGATAACGATACTACTCACTAATAAAAAATCTTGAAAACTAGACAATTCACAAAATCCTAAAGGTTCCTAAAAGTATTCTCCTTGAATAGGTAGGTATAGGTAATTATAAGCGCGGTCAACAGGGCTCTCGTTATAGACATTATATATAGACCATTGCTTGTGTATTTTACAGTTATCTGTAAGTACTCGTAGATATTATTATTAAACGGTTTCTATAAAGTATAAAGATGCCGAATATCATCAACAATGACAAAACAATATAAATACTACAAAATCAAAAATTATTTATAAAACATACAATGCAATTATGGGACCCTACACAAATTCAAATGTCCAAACTGTCAACTCTATGACATTTATTTACCATTAGGTACATACTAGCAGTGCCTCGAGGCTTACTCTCGTCCCGAGCAGTTCTCGTTATCGTTATTTTCCTGAAATAAAGTAGCGTTGGTGCTAATCCAGACTATTTTCTAACTGTGTTCCAAATAGCAATCCTATCCTTTCAGCCGTTTCATCGTAATTGAGCAACAAACATCGAAACTATCGCATTTATATACAATATTAGCAGGATTATTAGGAAGTGGAAGTGGAAACGTAAAAAGTGACTTTCATAGGTAATATCGACCTTAAACGTCGATATCTCGAAAGTCACTTTTTGTGGGTTGGATCCTTTCTACGTATCCACGTTCTTAGTTACTTGATTTACATATCTTGTCACCCTACTTGCCTAATAATCTTTAAATGAGTGATCTTGTGTGTTGCAGGCTGAACCGTGCGACGCGCTCGTGGCCCGCAGGGGAGCCCCGCGGCTGGGGGCTCCGTACCGTAGACGGCCGCATCGCCCGCCAGTGGCGCGCAGACAAGCGCCAGGTCCGCTTCCGACAATGCTACTTCAACCCCATCTCCTGCTTCCGGAAGTAAACGACCTGCACCGCGTAGCTCTAACCTACCTATAAACAATGATTTTACGAGCTCAGTATTATAGCAGACTCTTTTAATAACTTTCTAGGAAGATAGGCCATGCCGTGAGCTTTTATTACGAGACGACTCACAATTAGTTATGTACTGTGACTTTGAAGCGTATCACGCGACGATGTATGGGTATATTGATCGTGAACTTCGTTGCAAAGTGATCGGAATAAGAGCTCAGGGTACAGATTTGGGTTCCGTGCTGTGATTCCCTTATAGCGTGATTTTTTATTCTAGTCCTGCTACCCTTTCCACTGCGAATGTTTGTGTTAATGTGGTACGGTACAACTGACCCGCAAAATCATCGCTGTAAAAGCTCATGCTACAGGGTGAGATAACAACACTGTTAAACGTTTTTGAAACTTAGGTTTTTGATTTAACAAATTACCACTGAGAAATTTGCCTAGTAAATCAGTCGCGGTTAGTGTTGCAAGGTAGAGAAATACGTACTCTATGTACCAATTTACCTACCTTTGCAACTTTATGAAACAACACACGACGAAAATTTGGTTCCTCAATTTTTTATAGTGATCACAATAGACATGATTATCTGTTGAGTTCTTTAAAATCTCCATAAAACCAGTATGTAACCTCGTTTCTAAGAGATTATTTCACTTGATTGTTATAACACGTAAGCACAATTAATCGATTATAATATTCTTACTATTGATAAATGTATGTAAATAAATTACAAATCGGAATTACCATTTAAAACTTTCTTGATGTTTGAAATGATCTGTTTATTCACTAATTGAAATCTTATGCACCATTCTGTAAACTTTTATGAGTCGATTAGCTATAATCTTATTATAAAATATGCCATCTTGTTCATGATAATACATACAAGCCATGCATTTAAACGGGGTGGCATGATTATAATACCTACGTATAAAATAATCCTTATTACAAATACATATATCTTTTATTCTGGCACCAGCCTCAGTTTTAGATTAAGACTGTGTCGAAATGCATCAAGATGTGAAACAAAAGAGGATTGAATAGGCACCATAAGGTATATAAACAGGCCGAGTTCTTAAGGGTTGTTTGTTACTCCATTTCCTTGCCTGTCCATGTCATGTCCTTGCCTAAATAGGACGCAGCTGTCTCTACATTTTATATCATGGGTGTCTTTTGTGTTTTCCTAAACTTGTTTACTTACACTTTTATAAAGACGAAGGAAATTAGGTAATTTTTTTAAACAGTAAAAATGGCACTCAAATTGCCATTTTTACTGTTAAAATTGTTGCGGTTACAGTAATTACGCATTTTTATTTTTCTAGTTTTAAACAATAAGACAGCAAAAGCTTGATTCAAAATAACGTAAAAATATGTAACTTATAATTATACAGTATGTCATTAACTTAGATGTAGATAATGTTTAATGCAGTTAAGACTAAAACTAGTCAATGAAATAATAAAATTAATGTTTGTCTAATAGTTGGTATTTTATTGATCCCCTTTATTTTTAGAGAATGTACATTGTATAGTGTAGATAAGTGATTCTCTAGGTGTGTTCCGCGGAACCCAAGGGTTCCGTGATACCTAGATAAGGGTTCCGCAAGAATTAAGGAAAAAATTCAAAGCATCTCTCTCTTCTATAATTATACGAGTAGGTACTTATTATGTAACTAACGTATAAATAACCTAATTTATATGATGGTTAAGCATTAATAAAGAGTGCATTTATAATTTTTTTTGTAGGATTCTATCAAGTATATCGATCGCTCTCCAAAAGGGTTCCTTCACCAAAAAAAGATTGAGAAATGCAGGTGTAGATACACTAAAACAAACGGTTAATAACGTAAAGTTACTTGCACATATTTGCACTATACTTAAATCATCTAAAACATCAATTTTATTTTGGATAAAGGTTAAAAACTCGTTAATTATAATCACTCGTGGTTCCGTCATTATCGCATTTTTGTTTACATTAACTTAAAGAACAATGGCAGACTTTCATACTTTAAAATAGTTGAGACGAAATGATAGCGTCTATACATCAAAAATATCTTAAAATGTTGAGCGTCAGCCCCTGAGTAATATATGGAAAGATTTTTGTCTTGAGAAGGCCGTGAAAAAAAGATATTTAGGTTTAAACTTTTTTTTTAGGTTATGTAGGTTTGACATTGGTTTGACATTGTATGTCGAGACGTCATGTTCTCACAACAAGAAAACTACTTTTTCTGAGGTCTTGTTTTGTTACATAACTAATATAACTAATCTAACAGCAAATAAGATTGCCAGATTAATATGTAGGTGCCTTTAGGCCCGCACAAGTCACATAAAACGATGGGAATATCAGTCAGGTAAACAATCCAAGTCCAATAATTATAATGAGATATTCAAATACGAAATCTACCGACACGAAAATCGCAGGAGCAACGAACTTGACACTTGACAGCGACAAAGGTATTTCCGATGTTACCATAACATAAAATAAAATTAATACCAAGGGTTATTAGGGTAGGCATTAATATTGTAATCGTAATACAGCGGGAAGAAGTTTAAGTGAACCTTATTTCCATTAGCTATCGTTTGTTTTTTATAAATACTGATATTTTATCTACTAATAGTAACCAACTCTAAATAAAAATGTTTTGGCGTCATTATTGTTTTAAAATTACTTCCAAAATAGTATGATTATAGTTAGTGGTCTCACTTGAACTGAGTAGGAAGTTATTTTAATCATTTAAAACCCAATAAATTGTAATATTTTTTGTGGCTTCTATTACCATTTATATTTATGTGAAAAATCTCAGCAAAAACAACAAATTACTTTTGTATAGATGGTATTTCTAGACGCTATCAACGATGTCAACTATTATTTTGCCATTGTTCTTTGCAACGGGTAGTCAGGAGACGATCAACACGCAGCCAAATGCAGCGAGCGTACTATCGAGACTCAGTCTTGACTATTGTATATTCAATGACAGGTCTTGACTGTCTTCTCAATATGTTCTACGATAGAGTGCGCTTACCTAGAAGAAATCGATTCACTTTCAACTTGAAGGCACCCAGATGATATCCATCAGGGCACTCACTCACTTAGTTTCGCAACGCATTCCACAGTTTAGATGGCTTTTTGACGAAAGCAGAGTTAAGCTATGCCTCTTCGTTCTAGTCTTTTAAACGTCAATAATGATTGAAATGATGTCGGTTTTTGGAGATTCTAGCTTCTAGCTTTTGGCATAAAAAATGTCAAGGTAGCAAGTCGGTATTAGATACCTAATATTATAAGGTAAGTAGGTAGTAGTTTTATCTGATTATATTGGCAGAGTTAAAAATGAATAAACATGTATTAATATAATAATATTACAGTGGTACCCAGTGATTTTTTAATGTGAATTAACAAAAAACTTAAATATTTAGTTTGTATAGAATAGAGTTATAAAGCTACGGAGCCATACATACTCGTACCTACATAATGTAAAGTCTACCTCATTACTTATAACAAACACATTAAGCTCTACAAAAAGTACAGAAAGGATAATAACAATTTATAGCAAACTGCTCATTAAATGAAAATAAGGCATCTTTACGTAAATTATTTTTCCATTATCATTTAACGGTCAGAGGTTGCCTTCACTTCAAAATTAGGCCTCGTCTGGTTACTTTACAAATTAAAATAAATTTCAGTTGAAAAGTAAAATGTTTGTTCTTTTTTTTCGTTGTACACTGAGCCACTAAATTATGAAGTCACTGGCTTTTGGTCTTAACTGATGTGTTAATAATGTTGCCTATTCCAAACCTTTTCTTATATTTAAAAGGAGTAGGCCAAAAACAGCCTCATTCGTCCGTCGTATATCGTTACATTTTTTGGAAAATACATATTTATAAGAATGTTTTTTAGAAGCGGGTCCATTACCGTGGAACCCAAATAATAATGTGGATGAGATATTGCGGCATATTGTACAGTGTACAGAAATCTAAAATATATGCATATGTACTAGGTACATAGCGACGGTGACGTAATTCCTAACAATGAACGACTGGCCAGGTAACCAGTGTACATCCGAGTAAGTTTTTTTGTAGCGTTTTTTTTTGTCTTGGCAGAGTCCGCCTGTGGAAGTACCACACCTTTGCTAGTTATTCTACAACCAGGCAGTAATGTCCAAACATTACTGTGTTCTGGTTTTAAGGGCAAGGTTTCCAGATAAAAGTTATTACAGGGCTTAAAATATAACATCTTAGATCTCTGGGTGACGAGCGCAGTGCAGTGCTAGATAATCATTTGGACTCTTCATGTTGCTGTTATGTGGCATAAATGGTGCTTACCATCAGGCACATGTCACGCTCGTCTCGTCACACATTATTAAAAAAAAGTTACAAATCTGCACCAGATCACAACAACACAGTGTCGACGAAATTTTTATAATCAGTAATTTACCATAAAAATCGTGGCTCGATTCATTGTTAGTCTGCCTACAGAGCCGTAGGTTGCGGGTTCGATTCCATTTAGGAAAAATATTTGTGAAAAATACATACACGAATATTTGTTTTATATTTGGGTGGTTCTATGTTTCATAAGTATGTATTTACTATTTTATAACCGTTTTTGTCAGCTGCAAGGGCGGATCCAGCTTTGGCTCCAGGGGGGGGGGGGGGGTCACATGCTCTACCAGAGGGAGGAGGGGTTCTTTTGTAGTGGTAGGACTCCTAGCAGAGTCCGCCTGGTGAAGTACCACAACACCTTTACCAGTTATTCTACCGCCAAACAGTAATGTGAAAACATTACTGTGTTCCGGTTTGAAGGGCAATGTTTCCAGAGAAATTACAGTGCAGTGTTAGGTAACGATTTGGACTCTTCATGTTCCAATAGTTGCGTGTCACTGTGCTGTTATGTGGCAAGCATGTTGCTTACCATCAGGCACATGTCCTGCTCGTCTCGTCACTTCTTAATTAAAAAAAAACATAGTCGTAGGCAAATCATAAAACTGTGCAATGAGTATCATCAGTATCATCAGTATCATCATCAGCCGCAAGTCGTCCACTGCTGAATACAGGCCTCCGCCCTAGATTTCCACAACGAATGATCTCGTGCAACCTGCAACCAGCGGTTTCCAGCGACCGTTGTGAGGTCATTTATTTATTTAGTTATCATCAATTTCCTGTCGCACTTGCAGACACGCCAACACGAGCGACAGTCATAATTACATTACACGTATTCAATTAATTCCTATCTAAATAATAACAACCATACACTATAAATGTTACATTAATTATCCATAAAAAAAAAAAAAAAAAAACAGTAATATGTCCAAAACATCGAGCAACTCTATCTTCCGCGCAAGCTCGCTGGTCCAAAACGATCAACAACTAATTATACAATAATAACCATCAACCATCATCATCATCTGTCCATCTCTTGGGAGGCTGTCCAACACCGCGTCTTCCGGTTCGTGGTCGCTACTCGAGAACCTTTCTTCCCCATCGGTTGACAGTTCTGCGAGTGATGTGGCCTGCCCATTTCCACTTCAGCTTGCTTACTCTTTAAGCTATGTCGGCTACTTTTGTTCTTTTGCAAATTTCCCCATATGGATTCTGTCGCGCAAAGAGACTCCGAGCATATCTCTCCATTGCTCGCTGTGCAATTTTAAGCTTTATTATGAGGCCCACAGTTAAGGACCACGTCTCAGTTTCATAAGCCATCACTGGTAGCAAGCTCTGATTAAAGACTTTGGTCTATGAGCATGAGCAGGTATTTTGGACTCAAAGATGTGTCGAAGTTTCCCGAACGCTGCCTATCCGAATTGGATTCTTCGCTGAACCTCTTTGTTAAATCTTTGTTTGGATCTACCTAATTGGATCTTTTGACCCAGGTAGACATATTCGTCAATAACATCGAGTGCGCTATTCCCAACAATAACCGGCGCAGGTGATACATGATCTCTGTCTTGTCTATATTCATCCTCAGACCTACCTCTTGGGATACTCCTTGAAAATAGCACCAAGGTCCACCAGCGACTCCGCCGCAATGACTGTCGTCGGCAAACCGAAGGTGAGTGATGCATTCGCCGTCGATATTGATCGCAGTGCAGTAGCTTGAAAACATATAACATCTCCCTGTCTCACGCCTTTCTGTAGCCAGATATGCTTTGTACGCTGGTCATATAATCGGACAGACATTGTGGCTTTGCTGTAAATACACTTCAATACTTCGATATAGCGATAATTGATGCGGCATCGCTGGAGAGTTTGAAGCACTGCCCAGGTCTCGATGGAATCGAAGGCTTTCTCATAGTCCACACACGCTATACATAGTGGCCGATTATACTCCTCGGTTTTCTGTATAATCTACTGAAGCGTATGGATGTGGTATATGGTGCTGTCACATTTTTTGGAAACCAGCTTGTTCGGGTGGCTGGGGAGTCGTCAACCCCGCGTGTGAGACGATTTTTGATTATCTTAGAAAACAACTGTAAACGTGTCTGAGAGGTGAAATTGGTATGTAAGTCATCAACAAGGTGATGTCACCTTTTCTGAAGCAGAACACTACCACTATTCTACTCCACGCTACTGGCGTATTACTGGCGCCAGGTGCCTTGTTGTTTTTAAGTTCTTTGAGGGCTAGCCTAGTCTCGTACAGGCTGACTTCCGGGATATCTACGGTAAACTATCGGGTCAGGTCAGGACAGGTTGTCCTTGCTTAGAACAAACAAACAAGCAAAACCTTATTTATCAAAAATACGCGTGAGTAGAAAAGATTGCCGATGAGTCCCAAAGTAAGCCTAAGCTTGTGTCTTGGAATTGGAACTTTCGAGATAGAGGTGTATAACTATTCATAGAACTTCTCAAGCTCTTCCAAAATCTCGGGCTTCGACGGAACTACGTTACCACTATTAGCCTTCAGTTTGGTCAGTTGACTTTGCCCAAGAGGCAGATTGTTTGCGATCATTTTCGAGCCTTGTTCCGCTTGATCGCTTCGTCAATACTTGTAGTACCTATGTAGAAGCAGCGTATGTCGCGTCGCACACAAGTCTCTCTATTGTGACTGGTGTGCGACGCGACATACATGTGTGATATGGTCATGTCGACTGAAGACTCCAACCGCATATTTACCTCGCCTAACCGTCATGAGATTTAGAGTATGATCGGAGAGGTTTTGGGTTCCATTGTGGCGTCGGCTCTTATAGAATTTTCTTCCAATTGCATGAACAGTTTCCACTAGCCTGTCCATTCGGAGTGATTTTAAGTTCGAGTATAAAAGTATCGAGATTTCACATTTGAGCATAATTTGGTCAGAGCGTGGACTTCATTAGACGTGATCTTTCAAACTTAGTCTTTAGATACAGCGTGCCTCTTACCATACCTACGGTGATCGCTGCCGGTCTACTATAAGTACATATCGATAAGTACGATAATATCGGTACACGATAAGTAGGTACACCTAGGTACCTACTGGACCCGGCCCAGGGGGGGGTCATGACCCCCATGACCCCCCCCCCTGGATCCGCGCCTGGTCAGCTGATTCCTATGTCTTTTTAGCTTGGGTTTGGTCAGTTTGGCACCAGGTTCTAGTTGGATCGGGATTCACTTTTCGCTCAATCAATAGGTGACACATGAGATCATGAATTCAAAATCATTACACTCCTTTTTTGGACAGTGTACCTTCTAATAATACAATATATCCGACAATATCCGTCCATATATATATTTAAACAAATAAACGCGCATATTCCTTAAATAAATAATGTTTTCCGAAACTGCTTGGCAACAGGTTCAGCTATGAAATTGGTGAACCACACAGACTCTCGACGAAACGAACGTAAATGAAAATCAATAATAACGAATAGGCAATTTGTAATGATAATTCCGGAACCTTATCCCAAAGTCATACATAACAAATCGTTTTGAATGTGATCGTTAGAATTTCTCGGTTTGTAAGCGACCTCAGAGGCATTTGTTTTGCTAATGCTATTCCCAGTAGGCCTCGATTAGACGATTCTCTTTCAGAATGAAGACCGAAAGATTTACATAAATTTGTAATGAGAAAATTACCTCAATCCACCGAACCAATGATTATTCTATCTATTCTAGAATAACTTTTTAGTATTAATTCTACATTCAATGTGCCGTTGATAGAATAGTTAGTTACTGGGTTACTGCGTCGAGTTTTAGAGTATGTGGGGATTGTGGTTTTTGAGATGTTACCAAAGGGACTTACTTCTAACAAACAGCTGTTATATTTTCGTATGTTAGGTATTTCAGTATATACCGTCTAAATTCCTACAAAAAAAAATTTAACGTGACAACGTCATAACAAAACATTGATAGATGCGGCGAAAGCGTACAATGAGCGTAACGTGACATAACGGGACACTTTCCTGCATGCAGCTGGCGTTCATCGATTTATTAGACGTTGTCACGTCAAAACGTCAATAAAATGAACAATAACATATATATACACTCTGAGAACAGACTCATTTAACTTTATGCGACATTACTTTTTACGTAAAAACGTAATGTTAATAAAATATTTGGTGATCTTAGTGCTGTTATTTTGTAGTTTTCTTTTCAAATTTAGAACCAAAACAAGTAGGTATGACGTTTTACCATAAGTTGTATTATTTACGTGTTGGTTTACTTTTGTTTCATATATATTCTAGAGATTTACTACGATAACATGGCCCGCCCCTCCAATTACTGTTTTAATGTGTGTAGTCACATCCTTATGAAAGAGTTTGTATGTAGTTGTAATTATTCGTCTGCAGTAGCAGTACTCACACATGCGTAGTGGTGCGTTGTATATCCTTTCACAAATACTTTCAAACGTTTTGAAATCTGGAGGGGCGGGTCATGTTATCGTAGTAAATCTATACAAACAACTATGTTTCTACTTTCATCTGACGGCGTAAATAAAATTATTATTATTATAAATGTAAAAGTTTGGATGTTTTTGGCGCAATCACGCCGGGATGGCTGAATTATTTGCCAGGTATTCTACCGTCAAGCAGCAATGTGAAAACAACAGTGTTCCGCATATTTAATTGGATAACGGGACACTCACGTATATACTATCGGTCAATCCGACTCGAGTTTCGGCCGCGTCCGGCGGCCTTTTTCAAGACGAGTGCACACGCGCGGTGGCTGTCCGTTTGGCACTGACGTACGTGAGTGTCCCGTTATCTAATTAAATATGTGTAACAACCACGTTAATTTTAATACTAAGAACAGTGTTCCGGTTTGAAGGGCAATGTTTCCAGAATTTCCAAATAAATTTATATCTCTGGGTGATCAGCGCAGTGCACTACTATGTAGTTAGTTTAGCGGGGCCTTTTCCGCACCTAGCCTCTTTATTGGGCCGTTGTGCGCACTACTAGGTAATGATTTGGACTCTTTATCTTCCAATAGCTGCGTGCCACTGTACTGTTATGGACAGTCATGTTGCTTACCATCAGGCACATGTCTTGCTCGTTTTAAGTAAAGAGAGAGGGGTGGGGTTACAAATGAATTACAAAGCTTAAGAAGTGCGGCCCCTTTTATCTACTTTTTTCGCTATATGGCCACTAACTCCCTAAAGGTTGCCGACCGCTGTTCTATATAATACTATAAAAAATACATAGTCTGGAATAACACATAGGCTACATATCATCACGGGAAAATAATAAGAACGAGAACTAAGCGGGTAAAACCGCGGGGTGCTGCTTATGACTTTTACTGCTCCAAGTAATTTTTAGTGTTTCTTTAATCCTGTATGTATCCAACAACTTTTTTAGACTTAGAATTTTGGTTATGTCTTTTTATTGTACCTAATTGACACTATTTGGTTTACTATCCTAAAAAAAAATACTATTTCTGTAGAGCTGAGCATACAATTTAGGTGTGTGGAAAATATTAAATCTCAGGAATGGGAATTTCTAATTTCAATATTAGTGCAGCTTTAGATAATTAATTTTCGTATCTTGGATAAAAGATTTATGGAAAAAAATTCAAATGATATTTTTCTCCCCAAAAAACAAAAACCGACTTCAATTAAAATTTAAAATTTAATTCAGACACTCGATCAAATTTTATATGAAGCCACCGAGGTAAACGAGACGAATTTAGTTTTTTTTTTCACCAATAACCACTTCACCGATTTCAATTAAATTTATAAGTAGTTATTTTTGAACTATGATCTACCAAAAAAACAGAATTATCAAAATTAATTCCTAATTAGCGGAGCTATCGCGTAGCATAAGTATATCAAAAAAAACATACAACCAAATTGGGAACTTCCTCCTGTTTTGAAGTCGGTTATAAACCCGCAAGTAAGTAGTAACACTGGCAATAAGTTTTTTTTTCAAATTCAGGGTTAGGTAGTTTCTTATCAAAATAGTTCAATATGATGAGCAGAACGCGAACCTTTCAAGTCAGTACAGACGTTTTGCATAATCCTTCTAATATCATAGAAAGTTAGAATGTTTGGAGCTCAATCACGTCGGAAGAACTGAATGGATCTGACGGATATTTGGATTTTAGTCAGGAATAACCATTGTGTTCTTCAAAACTCTTTCTCATATACATTATCCTAAACACTAAACTCTTTCTAAACTCCTCTCGTAGATATTTTTTATCCTAAAAAAATATACCTAAATAAAAATCTAAGGGTTCTTATCTAAATAAATATGATGCGAACGAAATCGCGGGCAGATACTAGTTTTGTTTATGTCTAAAAGTATCTATTTAATTTTATGATGGTAGTATTGACAATGTAATTTTCCACTGATTATCTCCACGGGGGTTACCTACGCAGCCACCTAACGAAGTTATTGAGTTTCGAATACAAACGAAAATCAAATGAATCTAGAAATAATTATGTGGGTGTATTGAAACGGATCTACTTTTGTATCAATTCAAAGCGATAAAATGAAAAATGAGTAAACAAGTAAATAAAATAATTATGTAGGAACTTACTCTGATTAATGTTGCCTTTTTTTGACGAACTTCAAAATAGGTAGGTTTATAAGACCTCTCCTATGTAGGTGAAGCAGATTTTTTCCGCTATTCTGATAAAATCTTGGTGTCTTCAAGACGATAGCTAATTGGCTAGTTGGAGATGGCGCTCAAACATATTTTAGTTAAAAAAAGGTTTAAGGAATAAAAGTAATACTTAAGTGTTTTTTTAGTAAGGGACCTTTGGCAGCTGCCTCCAGGTGACCACTACTTGCTGCCAAATTTTACGCTTATGCAGAAGACCGACCTAATTTAGTAATAAACTTTAAATTAGTTACTCATCGCAACAACTCGAAGTATACCTTAAAAATAAATAATTTATCACACATAAGACAACACCTATTTCCTATTTTCCTCAGAATTTGTCTGAGAATGAAGTCTTAAGACTTAAGTCTAACTTAAGAGAGAGTCTAGAACTTGAGTGTAGTACTTAGGTGTTTCAGTTAGTAGGTAATGCATAGAAAATTATCAGTTCGATGATGATGGCTTATATTTACGTAATAGTCACATTGTCAGTCTATTTTTGTATAGTCGCTTTTACATAACAGACTTTTAGGACATGTAGCTGATGTATACTATATTTTGCTTTTTCTCCCTGTCCAGAATGAAAATTCACTACTTTTACGAAACAAAACATCAAGATTTTATCGTAAGTTTTCCCACGTACAATATCAGCAAAGGGAAATTACTTTGCAAGTCGCTAATCTTAAATTCATTACCCACAATGACATGCCGGTTTTCAAGAATTTAAGACGAAATTAATAACGACTTTCCTTGGTAGGTACTCCCCCGTATCTTTAGTTTATTATTTATACTCGTACTTTGGTGATTAAGGTTTTCAGTTTTGGGTTTATTTCTTAACTATTTTGCGTATTCCGATATTTTAATATAATGGTAAATAGAGCTGTATGACTTTTTCTTGAATTAATTTTTTTACTTGCACACTTTCTTCGGTGACAGCCGTCGTAGGACGACCACTCCTTTGTTCAGTCTATAAACACTCAGTACCTACTCATTATCTAGTAGAAAAAAATCTCGCACCCTCATTAGGCCATTCGGATGTGCGAGGTTCTAATTTGTACGATGCTAAGATTGCTTGGAAGCTGGCTTGTCCAAAAATCGATTTTCCCAGATGTCTGTCATCTCAGAGACAGTGAGATCGACCGATCTGCGATCTAGCACGGAATTCTCTTCTAGATACGTGTCCTAGTATCGCGGATCGTGCTCGCTTCTTTGCTGTATCTGTATGTAATCGGGCCTTTGGTTAATACAAGGTTTGTCATGTTTCAATACCGGTAGCTTATTACATCCAACTGCATTTCGTCTGCAAGGTGCTATGAAATCCATCGTTGCCATTGTGGTTGTGTTGCTGTCGACCAACTCGGTCACCACGGTCTCTCTTGCTCGAAAAGCGCGGACCGTTTTGGCCGCCACGCCAGCCTGAACGACCTCATACCCTGGGCTTTTTCCACCGCCAATGTTCCAGCTATACTCGAACCGAGTGTCTTGGGTGTGATGATGGCAAAAGATCTAACGGCATGACTATGGTGCCTTGGAAGTTTGGTCGGCCCCTAGTGTGGGACGCAATACTCCTAGTATTTCATAACAAATTATAATTCTACTAGAAAAGTAGCTTCAATCCGATTTTCAGCTGCATACGGCTGAAACTTAATTGTGACTGACTGACTATTAAAAAAAATTGCACCCGTGAGTGACATGTATTATGTGTATGTTAGGTGGGAATTTAAAACAAAAAAAACTGAGGGTAGTGCAAGAGATGGACCTGAACTGGCTTTTAATAGAAGTACAATTACTAACGTCTACGTCTGTGATAAGATCGTCTAGGTTGTGAAATACGTTGCCTGAGCGGGATTGTCCCCGATGGTTACAATCTTAGTATCTTCAAATCGAGAGTGAATCGGTTTCTTCTAGGTAAGCATGATCCATTGTAGACATCACTTAACATCGGCCGAGATGGCTATCAAGTGCGAAACAAGAATGATTTTTTTTGTGTCATGGATATCATTTGATGGCAGTGGACAATCTGTTGCAGTAGGACACAAAATCATTACACTATGTCGGTGGAGCGGTCGGTCGAGTGTTACATAGGTGTTATATTTTTGTACCTACCCATGTAGCCTACTACCTCCCGGAGCAACTCTGTTACTGCCGTTTAAAATCACTTTCCGCATTCCCCGCTGCCTACTAAGCCAGACGAGTTTCAAAAATCGCACAGTTGAGACATATTTAATGTTTTACCAATCTAAGGGTACGACATACCCGACCTCACTCACGCCGGGTGAATGCCAACTGCGTAGGTCCGTTCAAAAAAAGTTCGATTTTGTAACCTGTCTTTCTGATATATTTCAGTACTTACCTAATGACAAGTAAAACTTTATACTTTATCTAAGTAAAAACTAGATAGGTAGGTAATACGATATAGTCAAAGTACTTTATTCATAAATTTACAATTTACACGTCCATTAACAAAAAACAAAAACAAAAGAAAGAGCCTACAAATTGTATACATTTTCAAAGATTGAAACGCATTTTTTTAGATTTTATACGTTTTGCCTTACCTACATTTATATTTTTGATCTCCCCTTGCTTTGGTTTACTAATGTTTCTCTGAATCCATTGTAGTATAACCAATGGCTTTGTTTGTGAAAAAGGCTTGTTATTGTCATTACAAGGGATCTAACATGAACTTTTTATACTCATTTCAAACTTTTAATGAACTGGTTTCAGGGAAATGTCACGTGTTCTCAAACGTGAAGTCACGAGGCCAGCGAAGGGTTTATTAAATTTTACACTAGCTCTCATAGATGGTTTTCGTCTCATTGGTTTGGAACAAAATTTTTCAAAATGTGAAGTTTTCGTTGGCGACACATTATCCTGATAAAGATTCAATAAAAAAAATGTAATGATCTGGTCCCAAAGACATTATACCCATTTGATTGATAGTACGACTGCCCTCCTCAGTGTTTTATTACTCGTAGGATAATTGCACTGTACCTACCTGTTGCGAGTTCGGTCAGTCAGGCTTTTAATTTCGACAGAAAGAGTGCTGGCAAAAAAACCGTAAAAAATATAAAATATAGATCAGTGAAATGGTGCTGAAAGAATAGCAGGACATTTCAGCTTTACAAAGGACGGAATATCATTTCACAAGCTAGTAATCATCATCATCATCAGCCGCAAGACGTCCACTGCTGAACATAGGCCTCCCCCCTAGATTTCCACAACGATCGGTCCTGCGCAACCTGCAACCAGCGGTTTCCAGCGACCTTTGTGAGGTCATCTGTCCATCTAGTGGGAGGGCGTCAAACACGGTTCGTGGTCGCCACTCGAGAACCTTTCTTCTCCATCGGTTGTCAGTTCTGCGAGCGATGTGGCCTGCCCATTGCCACTTCAGCTTGCTTACTCTTTGAGCTATGTCGGCCACTTTCGTTCTTTTGCTAATATCCTCATTACGGATTCTGTCGCGCAAAGAGACTCCGAGCATAGCTCTCTCCATAGCTCGCTGTGTGACTTTGAGCTTCGTTATGAGGCCCACAGTTAAGGGCCCTCAGTTCCATAAGCCATCACTGTCAAAACGCACTGGTTAAAGACTTTCGTCTTTAGACATTGGGGTATTCTGGACTCAAAGATGTGCCGAAGTTTCCCGAACGCTGCCCATCCGAGTTGGATCCTTCGCTGGACCTCTTTGTCGAAGTTGGAACTACCTAATTGGATCTTTTGACCCAGGTAGACGTGTTCGTCAACAACTTCGAGTGTGGTATTCCCAACAATAACCGGTACAGGTGAGACATGAACATTTGACATGACTTTCGTCTTGTCCATATTCATCCTCAAACCTACCTGTTGGGATATTCTACTGAGGTCCTTGAGCATAGCACCGAGGTCCTCCAGCGACTCCGCCACAATGACTATGTCGTTGGCAAACCGAAGGTGAGTGATGTATTCGCCGTTGATATTGATGCCATATCCGTTCCAGTCCAGTAGCTTAAAAACTTCTTCCAGCGCGGCAGTGAACAGTTTCGGAGATATAACATCTCCCTGTCTCACGCCTTTCTGTAGCTGGATATGTTTTGTACACTGATCCTGTAATCGGACAGACATTGTGGCTTTACTGTAGATACACTTCAACACTTCGATATAGCGATAGTCAATGCGGCATCGCTGGAGAGACTGAAGCACTGCCCAGGTCTCGATGGAATCGAAGGCTTTCTCATAGTCCACATACGCTATACATAGTGGCCGATTATACTCCTCGGGTTTCTGTATAATCTGCCGAAGCGTATGGATGTGGTCTATGGTACTATAGCCTTTTCGGAAACCGGCTTGTTCGGGTGGCTGGAAGTCGTCAAACCTGCGTGCGAGACGATTCGTGATGACCCTCGAAAACAAGAGGAGCGTGGACTTCATTAGACATGATCTTTCGAACTTAATGTTTAGATTCAGCGTACCTCTTACAATACGGTGATCGCTGCCGGTCTTAACCTTGCTGATCACAGAGACATCACTGAATATTTGCCGTTTAGTCATCATAATGAAGTCGATCTCATTTTTTGTGGAACTATCTGGGCTAATCCAGGTCCACTTTCTTTGTGGTTGTTTCTTGAGTTCATCATAAAGGCTCTCCCTTTCCAAGAAATCCGCTAGACGTTGCCCTCTTAGGTTCCGCTGCCCATATCCGACATTCCCCACTCTCAACTCATCACCGCTACGTTTGCCCAGTTTCGCGTTGAAGTCTCCCATCACAACTGTGAAATATGTTGGCGAGACATGTATGGCTTTGGAGATGTCCTCATACATGCTCTCAACCTCTTCTTCGGGATGTGTCGAGGTCGGTGCGTATACTTGTATGACCTTTAATGAATACCGGTCGCTAATTTTAAGTACAAGGTATACAACATACAACCCTATTCGACACACTCTCGATCATTATCACGTTGTTGACGAAAGACTTGCGGACGATAAACCCAACACCCCCCTGGGATTGTTGATCTCCCTCCCGGTAGTAGAACAAGTTGCCGGATTCAAGGATTATCCTGTTCTCGCCCTGTCTACGGACTTCTGATAACCCTATGATATCCCAGCGCAACTTGTCCACTTCTTCTTCCAGCTCCACAATCTTTTCGTCAGCCCTCAGAGTCCGTGCGTTAAATGTTGCCAGGTCGAGTCGTTGGGTTTGGTGGCGGGGCGTCTGCCGGGGATTCTTAGCACCCCATGCTCCGCCGGAACCAAGGCTGCCACCAGCGCCTGGAATAGCGGAGCCGCCGGGGACTAGGGGCCGTTTCTTTTTTGTGCCTATCATATGGGGGGGTATTTGCCATAGTCACCACGCTTGGCAGGCGGGTTGGTGACCGCAGAACCAGCCCTTCGCATCGATGACGATGATTCGCATCGTCATCGGCCTGGTTAATTTAGAACTGGTTTTTAATGGATATACCGCCATTGGTTCGGTCGTCAGAGCCTCGTTAGTTGGCAGCAGGGTGTACCACGCGCAGGAGAGGTTGACATTTGGGGAAGCTAGATGTTAAGCGCTTCCCCCTAAAGCTAGTAATATACTGCAATAATTATAATAACATCAAGAAACATTAAAAATTAAAAAAAACATTAAAAAAATAGGAACCCGTTGATGTCTTTCTTTGCATCCTGCTCTGTCCTTAGAAGATTGCATGATTCTATCTCATTTTGTCCGACTATCGTATCCGTGCAAAGTTCGTTTTAAGGTTTTAACAAACTTTGAACTGTTGGACGAACAAATATTTCGTGGCACCACGGTGGCGCCAAACGCCAGTGATTTTGGTGGCACCACGGAGGCGCCTTCAGCCATGTATTGTAACTCATAGCTTCTGTTACCATTTGCTATGGATTTAGTCGCCACCCAAAATCGCGGTTTACCTGTTTATTTTGTACATATAGAAGTTACTGTCTACATGTGGTAACAGATATTGAAGGTAAGTGACGTATTTCGATCAGGGGCTATAAACCTTTTATAGTTTTTAACTCTTACGTATCAGAAGGACCTAAAAGCAAAATGTCGTACATATTAGAACGACTCAAAATCTAAATGACCTAATAGCAAAACGTCCTATTATCGAAATGACACGAGATCAAAACGGCATAGTAGCAAAACGACCTATGATAGAAATGTCCTCTGGAAACAGTAAGGAAAAAAATGTTTTTGCTGTAAAAGAATTAAGATATCAAAAATTCGGAAAGCGGAGGAACAAATATTTAACAGCAAACAATTAATAATTCAAAAAAATTAACAAACCCCAGAGAAATTTTAATTCGTTTCGTTTTGATTCGGTTCACTGCAGTTCGAAACGAAAATAATAATATTTGAAAAGTATCAATAAGTTAAGGCTGGTCTAGTCGGGATAACGGCGACTGCTGATCCGAAGGGCCTGCGTTCAAATCCCGCGCGTACTACAGTTTTTTCGAAACCATGCGCGTAATGACAGTTATTTAAAACGGTGAAGTAAGAGAGAATACTGACACGTAGAACTTTTCGATGTAATTAACGAGGTAAAATTCCAACCCGAACTGGGCCAGTATGGTGGATTAAGACCTTGACGCTCTCCTAGTGAGAGAAGGCCCCGAGTCCCAACAGTGAGAGCATTTAGTCCGCTGTTTATCTTCATGCAGTTTGGTTCCGTTCAGTAAAGTTCGAAATGAAGACAATAATATTTGGCGACTATAACGATTTTTGTGTAAAGATTTTGGGCTATAAATTGTTTGCTGTTAATTTATTTTTTCCTGCGGTTTCCACATTTTGTTATCATATTGTTTGTACAGCAACATTCCATTTTTTTCTCACTGTACACAGAGGATATTTCGTTAATGGGCCGTTTTGCTACTAGTAAAGCCATTTTGATCTTGTGTCATTCCGATTTCCGATAATAGGATTAGGACGTTTTGCTGCTAGGTCATTTAGATTTTGTGTCGTTATAAAATGTAGGGCTCAGAGGAAGTAATCACTACGTTATATGTAGGGCATTTTGATTTTAGATCCTTCTGATGCTTTTTAACAGAACAATGGATTTAATATTTGATTTTGACGTGACAACGTCTTATAAATTGGTTTGCCGGGTGACACTTCAAGAAACTGCGTTACGCTCCGCTCACGTTATGCGCTCACAACGAGAGCGAGTGAGAGGCACGCGTCCCTTCCACTCGGGCATGGTTAGCCCGCCTAAGAGCGAGAGAGACAGACATAAAAAGTGAAAGGCACGCGTCCCTTCCGTAAAATTATTTTACCACTCAGAGTCGTTGTCACGTAAAACTTTCGCCCGTAAACAGACTTTACAGGCAACCAATTTTTTATTATGATTTGTTTGGAAACGCAATTTACTTATTAATAGTGCCATTGTGGAAGATTTTTGAAATGTATTTTATAATACAACTAAATTATTGAATTTTTCTACCTTGAAATGATACTCCCAACTCTACCCTCCATCTATTGATGATATAGATAATAGACAATAAAAAAAATTAAAAGGTCATTTTAGTTTATGACCCTGTATGTGTCGTGTATTATTTAAAGATTTACCTAATTTAATTTTCTAAGGAACACTATAATTATCTACACGCACAGACTAAGTAGTTCTACACGTGATAAAAAAATAAAATTGTCAATTGATAGTTCATAGCATAGATAATTATAGATTTAAGAACTTATTTTAAGTTATACAGTTGTTTATGTATATCTAATATTTCTATTTTACGTTCTCTTTTCCTTGGTTGTTTATGACTACTAATTGGTAACTACTAACTGTTAAAATCGAGATATCTCGAGACATTCTCATAATCGAATGATTTCATTAGTATATCTCATAACTCATAATCGCCCACCGCTATGAGCCGTTTTCCGACGAGATAAAAATAGTTCCAAAGTACGGACTAGATGGCGGTAGTGGAATTTCAAAAAGATTTGTCTGTACCATAGACTAGAAAGTGTAATTACTATGAAGCCCCCAATGTCCCAATGTTCAGGGAACAAGAGTAAATCTAAACTATTTACGATAACTAAAAATGTTGGAGGTTTCCCAAACACATCACTTATTTTAGATAAATTATAATTTTCTTCTCAGCTCAGCTGATGTGTTTGGTGTGTTTACCTAAACTAACCTAACTTCTATAAACCCTAAATAGTCGAAGAAAAAAATCCATTCTAAAACAATTTTTCCTTTTTTTAATGTTAAAATATTGGGAATAAAAATAGTCAATTAAATTGATAATGGAATAAAAAGTCGTTTCAGCGTAGCGATTCACAATCCATTCGGTTTGGGCTGAGCCACGGAAACGGGCCGCTACCGACTGGTTTGGGCAATTTGCGATTCACAACGGAGATTCCGATTACTTTTGACGTTTGCAACCGACTACCAGCTGTTTCTATTCGGTTGAGATTCGGACAGCTTTTTTATCGTGGATAGCTAAATCCGATTTTCAGATTATTGTATTTACTGAATTTTTCTCTGTTTTTCTCAATATGTTTGTAAGATTATGGACACTAAACGAGTTTTTGTTTAATTTAGTGTATAATATGTGTATAGTTTTTGAAATTTTGGGTTTTGAAGTTAAGCTTGTGCTCTAAAAAATTGCTAGAAATGGATTATTGTCATACTTGATTTGTTATTGTTTATTTTTTGAGATGAAATGATGAAACATGTGATAATTGAGTAAAAAGGCAAGAAACTTTGGAGATACGAGACATCACGTCATACACGATATAACAGCAAGAGCGGATCCAGCATTGGCCCCAGGTGGTGGTCACATACTCACATAGTCGGCGCTAAGTAAGAAGTGTGAACGTGTGATAAGTGCGTGCGTTTTACTTCTGGAACCAGCCCAAGAGGGGTCATGACCCACGACCCGACACGAGAGGGAGGTCCCTCTGGTCCTTGTATAACAGACAGTATTTTTGTATCTGTTCGACTTTAGCTCTATCTATAGATGAAGCAAAGGTTACTTAAAGATACTTCTGCCAGAAGTTATAGGTCCTTATAATGACAATACAGTGTACGTGTATTTAAACGTAGAATCTTGCCGCTGTAAGGCATATGTGATTCAACGTGGAAGATATGGATCATTGCCATACTCAGTTTTTTGAGATGAAAGGATGAAACATGTCATGATTGAGCAAAAAGGCTAGAATTCACCAAGAAACTTTGGAGATACGAGAAATGACGTCATATACGATATACCCAACAGCAAGAACTCAGGTGGTGGTCATATAGTCGGGTCAAGTAAGAAGACCGTACGATAAGTGTTTTAATTAATGGTCTACCTAGGTTCTGGAACCAGCCTAAGAGTGGTCATGACCCCTTGACCCTCTCTGGATCAGTCCTTGTATAACAGACTTGATGAAGCCAAGGATTTCTACCAGAAGGTAATGCAGTACTAAATATAAGTAGAATCTTGCCGTTGTACCACATGTTCGATTCAACAAACATTTACTTACCTATGTCCACCATTACCATTATAGACTTAGATAGAGATAGATGTTTTGTAAATAAAAGTAACATGTATCACAAACTATGTATATTATTTAATCCTACTGAATATGTGACATTCCTGTTTGCTGATAGTGTTATACCTACCTCTTACCTTATCTCTACATTCATGAAGCTGTCACTTAGATAAAGTATAAGTAACCTCTTTGGGCCGTGGCCTCATTAAAGTTTCCTAGTATAATAAATGGGGTATCTAATTTATTCGGTTGTAATGCACAAGGTGATTATTATAACTAGAAGATCAAATTAAACATCATTTATTATAGTAAATATTTTAATAATTAATCTGAAGAATTTTTTGATGCTTTATATTCAACATATTTAGCAATAAAGTTTAAAAACAGAGATGGTGTATTAGCCTTGCTATTTTATCATTGAGAACAACTATTAATAAAAGACTAAACAGAAAATTATAAAAATGAATTGTCATAAAATGCTCTCCATACAAAAGTATAAACCGGAGTCAATAAAACCTTTAGATTTTTTGTACATACTACATGTTTTATTTTCCTAATTGTAGACATAATACAACCCTAGTTAATTCAGTTAACTTTTCAATACTGAACTGCATAATACCTAACTGGGACAATGTAATTTCTAAACCTATTAAAATTATAATGATCCCATCTCTTTAGTAAGTACAATACAAGCATTTTTAATTACAAAGAGATGTTATGATTCAAGATGAATTAATCATTTATGTAATACGCATTACAATTGATATTCCAAATGACCCTCCCTGACCAGAGTAACTTGGTAAGGTGGGAAAAGCCTCTGAAAAATGTTGCTATACTTGTGGAGAGGCGATATGTACAGCAAGGCACATATTGGTGGGATGCAAGGTGCTCCTTAATGGGGGTCATTACTTGCGGCGCCATGACAGAGTACCTGAAAACATATGTGAAGCCATGAGCCTTTCAGTAGCTAGAGCCCAAAAGGGATTGACGACAAACAAAATAAGTATTACAACCTCCTAAACGAATTAACAAAAAAACGGCTATGTAGTTAGTTTATACGCTGTAGAAGTGGGAACGAGAGGTATACCAGCAAAATCTCTCTATAACCTGCTGAAAGACCTTGGCTTATCCAGAAGTGCAGTAAGTTCTATACTAGAACAAGTATCTAAAGCTGCACTAGTAGGCTCATATCAGATTTGGCTGGGCAGGGAGAGAAAAACGAGTAGTGAAGGTGAGTGTTGATGTACGTCAGAAACCTACGCCCGAGTCACAAGTCTCGGGGTCTACTCGGGTTTTCTCTCTCTGCCACACGATGGACCCGGCACCCGCACAGTGAATCCATGGAATGCTAAGAAAATCGTCTCTGTATCTATTACATAATATCATATTCTTTCGAAATGAAATTGGATAGGTAATAGGTTTGAAATCAGTAAGTGAATATTTTCACTGAAAATTTGCCTTCATCTTCAATGTGAGTTCAATGACAAAACGAAAACTCTCTGGCTTCTTGTATGGAGTAATTATATTATTATAACTTCTCTTCTAGCAAATTTTATGAGTTTTCCCATAAGCTTTGCATCAAATTTGCTTGAAAATGCGAGTTGAGGTTAGCGCGACATCACCAAGTCGTTTTATACATATGTATAATCACATTTGCTGGCTTCTTATATGGAGTATTATATTATAAGTTCTCTTCTTCTTCTCTTGACAATTTTATGAGTCTTCCATATGATTTTCATCCAAGTTGCATGAAATTCGCATTTCAAGCAACATCACGGAGGTTAGCGCTACACACGGTCGTTTCGGACATCACAGTCGTTTTACACTTGTAGAAACAGTAATATTGATCTGCCTGATATGGTTTATAAGTTTTTGATCAGTGGAATCTATGAAACTAATACGTTTGTTGTAAAAGATTTATGATTTCAAAACAAAACAAAGAATGGTAATGGTTCCGTTGACTTTGACAACATCAACAGATTGACAAGTAAAATGTGTTTACGAAAAACGTAACGTAAAAATGTTAATGTAATTGTGTTTCAGATGCAAATTTCTAGAAGTTATTGTTTGATTTCTTCGTTTATTATGTAATTTCTAAATACAAGGTAGCCATTCAGCACAATAGAACAAACAAAAAATACAGATAATTGACGATTTTATTTTTCTACCATGAGTTAATTTTTCTACCAATTCGAATATGTATTCGAAAACTAGATGAAGCAGTTTGTATTTTACCTTTTCTTTGGGTTTGGCCAAAAAGACATTCCTACGCCAACCCGATTGGCGTCGAGAATCGCAAATTCCGATCCATTCGGGTGCGGGAACGCTACCGACTGAGTCCATTCGGGCGCAACCGAATGGATTGTGAATCGCTACCCTGATCACATTCGATTTTCAATAAAAATCTTTAAAACTCTCGATGCAGAGACATAAACTAAGCACAATTAAAATGAAGATTCAAAAATATAAATGGCAACACTGATACGAAAATATTTATCTGCGGCTGAAGGAATAGTATCTATTCTCTCTACTTAGTCTGTGGTATTTATCTAGTGATTTGTGGTATCTATGGCCAAGAATAAATAAAAAATTAATAGTGTTGGGACATTAGTTACCAAACGACGAGTATTCAGAACAGCTCCTTAAGTTTTAGTGAACTATGCGAATTAGCTCATCGATTATCTTGTTCCGTGACCGTTATTTTTCAGCTATCCACTATTGTTCAGTAATGCCGCATGGTCAACTGACTGATTGCTCTTACCCGAATTATATGTTACGTATTCAACGATTTTAATATACTTCGAATTTTTGTAGTGAACATTTCTTCAGCATCGTTGTGATTTGAAAATCAATGACACGAAAAAGCGACAGTAAATAGAAAGTTAAGCATTTCTAAAGTATTACTTCTACCACGTATTTTTTTCTAGATACAGATTTTCTAGACATTTTCAAGAGATTAAAACAAAGAAATGATAAATGGCGCTTATGTTACGTCTAACATTACTTAACATTTCTGTCCAAATCTAAGGTTTTGACAATATCCGTAAATTGAGATAGGTGAAATTTTTAAATCAGACAATTTATAGTTCTCTTGAATTTAATGCATGTACACAAAGCGTTTCCGATTTTGCAGATGTTCATGAGCAATAGCAACCAACAAAACAACAATAGCAAATAACAACAATCGTAGACATCTACGGTCAGGTAGCAAAAGCATAAGCAGCCCACTAATTGACCTCGAAGAATTCTAGGTGGTTTCCTCACGAAGTTTTCCTTAACCGTTTTAAGTTACTGGCATTACGCGCATATTATTATCTTCGAAACGATAGGATACCAATCGGCAGTTACCATTCTCCCGACGAGACCAGCCGGAATTTTTCACGTGAAATATTTGTATTTTACATTATATGAAACAGTTAAATATTGGAGCACAGTATTAATTAAAAAATTGCAATATTGTCTTCTAAAATATTTGAAAAATACCGAACGAACTAAAGATAGGAGCGAACTAGTTCGACACAGGTATGCTAGCTAAGTTCAGCGTTCAGCGTTTCCCAGTGGTCCTCACTATGTGGCTCAGTGGCTTTTGACATTGACATCGCAATTTAAAACCTACAAGCGCCCCCTATCGTAGTTTTTTCGAACTATTTTTTTTATCTCGTCGGAAAACGTCTCTTTGTTTACATGTTTACTCTACTTAGTCTGTGATTTTGTTTGCCGGTTGCCGGTGGCAGTTTGCAACATAAATATTATTTGCGAAAATTTTATTGTTTTATATCAAAAGTTTGTTGACAAGTCAAGTGGCATTCATGTCAAGTGATAAATAAATAATAACAGAATGGGGGATACACAAAATACCCAGACGCAAACACAAACGTCTCAAGTTGAATGGAGTCAAACCAACGTTCCGTCCAGCATCCCTAATATTTGGGGAAGGTTATATATGATAATCAAAGATTCATCACTCTCCCATTCACATTGCTGGAAAAATGGAAATAAAAATCCTGAGTACTTTGGTTTGTGTCAGCACTGTAATGCAAATTATTATATAGTATTGCTTTTTCGTACTACCTTCACAATCTCATCTCATCATTGTAGCTTGAAAGAGTAAAATAATACCACAGTTTTTGATACCTACATAAACAACCCACTAAATGTTTTCACTGCTGGGGCTCGGGTTCTTCTCTTGCAAGGAGGGAAGTCAAGACCTTAATTCACCTCGCAGCGCGTTTTGGTGGATGACACATGATTTCGAAAGATTCCAAGTACATGTCGGTTTCCTGGCGATGTTTTCCTTCACCGTTTTAAGTTAGCGGCATTACGCACGTGATTTCGAAAAGACAGTGGTGCGCGCTTGGTTTAGAACCCGGGCATAAATCCGGATCGGCAGTTGCCTTTCTCCCGACTAGACCAGCCTAATATCAATTGTTGCAATTGCTTATAACCTACGATTATATAACCTTATTTATATTGAGTACAGCTGGTAGTAGCTACTATATAAGTGTGCTCACAGTTGCATTAGGTAATCAATGTTAAATTCTAATTGAATTACTGAGGTCTATGTGTTCAAACAAAAAACCTTAGTCTTCAGGACATAGTGACATTAGTCAAGATATAACCATAATTTTAAATTGTACAATATTAGAAAAATATGTATAGCCATATACTGATACAATATTTTTAAAACCTGGCTTACTACAGCTTATTTATACAACATTTTCTCTTTTAGACCTGATTCAGCCAGAATTTACTCTGGGTCGAGCATTACACTGCACATATCCAATGAAAAAAGAAATGATTAAGGACAACATCATCAAGAATGTTAGCAAACTACATTTCACAATAAAACGAGACATGAAGTAAGTAATATTTAAAAATTATCCTCTGTGTAAATAATCTTTTTAATTTATTATTTTACTAATTCCATACTTCTTAATTTACTTCATTTATTGGTTCGCTTTTACTGTCTCATCCATATATATTATTAGTATTGTATATCTATATGGAACAGAAAGTAATATTTGAGAATTATTCTCTGTGCATAATTTAATTTCATCAAATTAAACTTTATACAATGATTTTGTGTGTATATTTGGCCAAGTTTTAGCTTTAAGTAGTGTAGCATACATAGATATTTTAATCCTCTATGTATGTGCAGAAGTTAATAAGTAAGTTTAGTTAGGGTATTACACCTTCTATGCCAGCCTCAAAGTCCAATGGACATACAAAACTGCCATTAACTGCCAACAAAAAAAATATTATTTTTAATGTATCCAATCAAGAAATTAAACATGACCATATCTCCTAATTTTAAAATTTTCAGAGAACCTCTCAGCCCAGCAATTATAACGGATACTTCATACAATGGAACATTTGTAAATGGACAGAAAATAGGAAAAAACCACAGCCGTGTGTTAGATGATAATGATGAGATATCAGTAACACATCCTATTGTTAAAAGTGAGTAAAGGGTACATTTGTCAAATGAAATCAAATAAATTTATTTATTAATGGTACTTCAATGATTGATAAATTAGTGGTGGCCCTCACATTGGGTGAAATAATGCCAATGCTTGGAACAGTATTATGATAAAAAGCATTGACCTTCATTTCTGAACTTTAAAATTGTTACTACATACTGCTATAATAAATTGTTACGTGATATAATCACCTAGCATCTGCACATGGCTTTTTCCACATAGAAATTGACTATTACCGTATTACCTAAGGAATACCTCATTTTTTAAGGAGGAAAAACCTGATGATGGGAAGTGTTTTTCCAGATTATGATCTATATTATTTCAGTTACCAATTTCTGCTTGATCCCTTCAGTTCTTACAACATGATTCCAAAGGTTCATATTTACTATATCAGTAGGATTGTTTACATATTCATGACTGTTCTATCGCTGGGCAAATTTTTATTTTTGGTTTTTCTGCCATGTGATTTTCTATTTTTATTTTGCAGTTTTTGTTTTCAAAGATTTGTTGAAAAATGAGCAAGATCAAGTACCTAAAGAAGTATCCCAAAAGTATTACATTTCCAGGGTACTGGGACAAGGTGCCTGTGGGGTTGTTAAATTAGTTTATCACAAAGTATGTATTTTTAAGTTTTTTGTTTATTTCTCCGCTTGTTATTTTATCCCTGTAAAGGTAGGATTGTATTCTTTGAAGTAAAAAAACTTCTAAAGAAATCTAGATAATTATTAATTTAAAAGGTCATCCTAACAATGACAGTTCGCTGAAGTCAAAAGACTTTAAAATTTGAACCAGAGATACTATAATAATAAAGTTTATGATGATTCAACAATAATTCCCGTAATTGTGTCTTGAAAGTCAGAAAGTCTTGTTTGAAAAGCCTTGACCAACATCTGAAAAACTTTCATTAGATTGTTGGTCCTAGGGTCAGATGCAGAAGGCAGTTGTCCTTGACACATTGTGCATCATCAGGAGGAGTTCCTTACTCTGCACTCTGCAGGCCTAACCACTTGTAGCTTGGGCTCTGCCTCATTTAAACTTTTTATAAAATTCATATTTATATACATACAGTCAAAATCTGTTATAACGACATCGAAGGGACTACTCATATTTAGTCGTAAAAACCGATAGTTGTAACAACCGGTGACAGGTCTTAATAGGATAAATAATACATATGTATATTCATGTAGGAAATTAATCCACATTTTGTTTACTTCAATACAATCGTATAATATAAAATAACAATATTATCATATTTCCATGATTTTTGTATGCATAAAATCTGTAACTTTAGTTTGTTTGGAACACTTCCGTCGTGCTTACACATTTTGTGATTCGTAATACACTAACAACAATTCTCTCCTTTGAATTTTAAAGTCCTGTCTGGTGTCATATTATGAAAAAGTCCGGTTTCGTCTGCATTATAAATGTCTTCTGGACTGTAGCCTTCGTATAATTTAGGCCACTTTTGCTGGCAGCTTCACCACTCATTTTCCCGCCGACAATGCCATGTCAAGCTCGAAAACGTTGAATCCAACTAGACGAGCAAACAAAATCTTCACCAAAACGTTGAGCAAAATCGTTTGCTTTTTGTTGAAGAATTCGTCCATTTATTGGCACATTATCTGTCCTTTGATATTTAAACCACTTTAACAAAGCTTCCTCAATCTGCGTATGCCGAGTTGTTCTGGCTCGTTTCATTTTCAAAGAATTCTTGTTATAAAGGATTTCAATTTTAATACGCGATTTTTCTTCGATATTGAGTTTTTCTCTCTCTGCCACACGATGGACCCGGCACCCGCACGGTGAATCCATGGAATGCTAAGAAAATCGTCTCATACAAAAATGACAGCCCGGAGAGACGGGATGACGCTGGAAAGACAGATGGCTGGTGGAAAAGACACCTGACGGATGGAAAGACATCTGACTGTTGGAAAGACAGCCGAGGGTGAAGGCCTAGCAAGCCAAGCCCGGGAATTAAATCGCTAAAAGTCCGAATAAGAATAATACCCCTGGGACAGTCCGAGAGGCGGGGCGGAAGATCTGTCCACCGTGTGAGAGTAATGACGACCCTGGCGCGAATACGGATTTGAGATGCCCTGTGTGCGGGAAAATTTACAAGAGACGAGCCTGGTACCAAAAGCATTTAAAGACACATGATGGTGTTGAAGCACGACAGCCGTCGGTCAGTACTTCGACAAACACTATGGATAGAGTTGACCCTCATATATCCCAAGGTGAACCATCGAGTGAAAACTACCAGGAGTCCATTGTCATCAGGACACGTCTTGTCATTCCCAGTCTAAAAAAACTCTACCTGGAATGTTCATGACGAAAACTTGGCGATCTTGTTAGAACATCCTGGGCCAAAACAAGACCTAAACAGCCAAGTAGAAACTTTCCAGAACACCATATATACATACTTCTCGGAACATTACCCACCATCAACTTGTTATGCTCAAAATAGCAAGGAAAATATGTTCAAAATGAAATTGCGGAGGAAGAAAAGAGAGTTAATAAAACGTCTTCGTGTAGCTAAAACCATGGGCGACAACCATCTAAGTCACCAACTGTCCAGAGCTCTAAGATCAATCCTTAAATTAGTACAAGGAATATCGCTTCAAATTAGTAAAAATCGTGATAATTTTAACAGAGCTAAACACGAAGTAGACTTTGATAAAAACCTTTTCAATACTCCAAAAATATTTTCAGGGAGCAAAATGGAAAGCTTATCTTGACTAACGCGCAAATTTACTATCACTTTAAAAGCACATACGAAGTGCCTAAACGGGAGCTCGTACGTAGAACCAAACATCCAAAGACCTAATGATCCTCTGACAGGCTTTCAAGGCACCCCACCTAGTGAAGAGGAAGTAAACTATCAAATTAAAAATAGAACTACTAAATCAGCTCCTGGCCCAGATGGCATTCCTTACATAGTGTATAAAAAGTGTCCATCAGTTCGTAAACATATCTTGAATATATTCATTAAGATCTGGTCAAGAAAGCAAGTCCCAGTAGCATTTGGAAGAGCAATTTTGTCCTCATCCCTAAAAAGCAGGAAGTAACTCATCCCAAAGACACCAGACCGATAGCCCTAACCAATACAATTTCTAAAATCTTTTCAGTATTTTGCAAACAAAATGACCACATTTATGACTAGCAATAGGTATTTCAGGCCCAATCACCAGAAAGGGTTCTTGCCTGGTATTTCTGGATGCCTGGAACACAATACATTACTAGCAGAAAGTTTGAAAGATGCCAGAACACATGAGAGGCAAATTACAGTCTGCTGGATAGACCTAGAGAACGCGTTTGGTTCTGTCCAGCATGAACTTATGATATTTGCCCTAAAATGGTATAACTTTCCTGCTGAAATTATTGACATAATTAAGTCTTATTATTGCCACTTAAAATTCGTCATAGCAGTAAACAAGGAATACACAAAACCACTTGAATACAATGTAGGACTATTCCAAGGGTGCTGCTTATCATCAATAGCATTTAATATAGTTATAAATATTTTAGTAGACAAATTAATATCCCGTGAAAAGAAATGGGGCTACCGGTTTAAAATCAACAATAAGTACACTGAGTCAATCTTGGCCTTTGCGGACGACCTTGCAATACTTACACGTAATCCCAAACAGTGTCAAGAATTGTTGAACGAAGTCGATGAGTTCTGTACATGGACGGAGGAATGAGGACAAAACCATCTAAATGTCATTGTCTTTGTCTGGGTAGAAGAAATACCAAATATACGTCTTACGATCCGGGACTCTCCATAAGTGGCCAAGGAGTTGCCACAATTGCAGAGGCAGTGCCTTTCAAATTTCTTGGTAGAAAGATAGATCACAAAGGACGTACACCATCATTAGAGGTGGTTGTTGAAAATTTCATGAACAACCTCAATAAGGTAGACCAGCAGCCTATCAGCAATATCAAAAAAGCATGGATATACGAGGGGTGATCCAAAAGTAATGATAATCAATAATAAACACAATGAATAAAATCAAAAACTAAATTTATTTCTCAACATAGTCTCCTAGCAAGTCTATACATTTAGTCCATCTCTTTTCTAAGCCTAAAATTCCCTTAGAAAAAAAATCTTTATCTTGACTCTCAAAAAGTCCTCAACCGCGGCCATCACGTCGCTATCATCGTCAAATTTCTTGCCCCGGAGGTGTTCCTTGAGTCGTGGAAAGAGATAGAAGTCACTGGGGCTAGATCTGGTGAATAGGGGGTGTTCCACCAGCTCAAAGCCCGCTTCCTGAATGGCAGCCATGGCAATTGCAGCTTTGTGAACCGGTGCGTTGTCTTGATGGAACAGCACTCCAGCCCGCAGTTTGCCTCGCCTTTTCTCCTTAATAGCCTCCCGCAATCTTCTTATTTGTTCTGCATAGTAGGAGCCTGTAATAGTGGCCCCCTTTTCCAAGTAGTCCATGATTATTCCTTCAGCGTCCCAAAAAACAGACGCCATAACCTTCCCTGCTGAGCTTGACACTTTGAATTTCTTCGGCGTCGGTTCATCGGATCGTTTCCATGTCATCGATTGTTGTTTTGTTTCAGGATCAAAATGGTGGATCCAGGTTTCGTCCATGGTCACAAAACGTGACAAAAATTATCCTTGTCTGCCTGGAACTTTTCGAGATTTGCTCTTGACATGTCGACTCGTTTCTTCTTTTTGCTCGTCGTTTAACATTTTCGGTACCCAACGCGCGGAGACCTTTCTCATATGCAATTTGTTCACAAGGATTCTTTGAATGCTGCCATATGAGATCCCTGTGACCTCAGCTACATGCCTGATAGTCACTCTTCGATCTTCCAATACAACTTCTTCAACTTTTTCACATTTTCTCCAGTGAGGGACGTCGATGGGCGCCCTTCGCGGTGTTCGTCTTCCGTCGATGTTCTTCCCAGCTTAAACTCCTTAGCCCAGCGTGCAACTGTGGAATATGGAGGAGAACAGTCCCCTAATGTTTCCACCAAGTCGCTGTGTATGTCTTTGGTAGACATTTTTTTCAAGCAGAGGTATTTAATGACAGCTCTGATTTCGTGTTTTCCATTTTGATGTTCACTCCTTGACAGTCCGTATTCAAATGAATGTAGCTCCCGGGAATCGTGGCCTATTTATATGATTTTTTTCCTGAACTAGTGGGTAATTGAGCAAGTGACTGTAATTTTTTTGTATTTTTGTGAGCACTAGAAATAACTGATTATCATTACTTTTGGATCACCCCTCGTATGACAACTACCTCACATCACGTCTCACTTGGCCTTTCCTAGTATATGACATCGGTAAAATTCTCCTGGCAAAGCTAGATGCCAATGTCATAAAGATATTGAAGTCATGGTTCGGATTGGCACATCCGGCTGATCCTCTACTCTTTTAGGGATCACAATAGTTTTGGGCTGAAACTAAAGAAACCGTCTGAACTTTACAAACACCTAAGAGTTACAAAACGCATGTTTTGGGAAAGTCGCAAGACGAATTAATTACATCTCTCCCAAAAGACAAAACTGCTTCAGACCTGGAATCTAGACTTCAAATTCCATAAACAATTTATGGCAGGTGCACAAGTAAATACTGCTGGGTTGGGTGCGAGAAAAAAAGGAAGACCGAGACATGGTAAAAACCTTTCTACAACAAGACGAAAATGACGGTTACAAAGTGCATGCTATGAATTTAGAAATGCAAAGTGAGTGGTTAACCATAGGTGAGTTCTGTATCCCATTAGCTCTAAAATGGCGCACCTTGATCTATGACTGGTCCCCTGCCTTATTAAAATTTTATCTAAATGCATTCCAAATGACCCTCCTGACCAGAGTAACTTGGTAAGGTGGGGAAAAGCCTCTGAAAAATGTTGCTATACTTGTGGAGAGGCGATATGTACAGCAAGGCACATATTGGTGGGATGCAGGGTGCTCCTTAATGGGGTCATTACTCACGGCGTCATGACAGAGTACTTGAAATCATACGTGAAGCCATGAGCCTTTCAGTAGCTAGAGCCCAAAAGGGATTGACGACAAACAACAGACAAATTAACTTTGTAAAAGAAGGCTCAACTTCAAACTCCAGGAACAAGCCTTACTCAATCCTGGGTACAGCACCTGATTGGACTATTTTAATGGACACGTATGAAAAGCACTACAAAATCCCAGAGGATGTGGGTGTTTCGTCATCCAGACCGGACATTTTCCTTTTTCTAGAGCTACGAAACGCATAGTCCTTGTAGAACTTACCGTACCGTGGGAAACTAATATACCTAAAGACCACGCGATGAAACAAAATAAGTATTACGACCTCCTAAACGAATTAACAAAAAACGGCTATGTAGTTAGTTTATACGCTGTACAAGTGGGAGCGAGAGGTATACCAGCAAAATCTCTCTATAACCTACTGAAAGACCTTGGCTTATCCAGAAGTGCAGTAAGTTCTATACTAGAACGTGTATCTAAAGCTGCACTAGTAGACTCATATCAGATTTGGCTGGGCAGGGGAGAGAAAAACGAGTGGTGAAGGTGAGTGTTGATGTACGTCAGAAAAGGGCCCCTTAAACCTACGCCCGAGTCACAAGTCTCGGGAACTACTCGAGTTTTTTCTCTCTCTGCCACACGATGGACCCGGCACCCGCACGGTGAATCCATGGAATGCTAAGAAAATCGTCTCTGTTTTCTTTTTGTTTGCGACATATTAGAATTTTCACAGTTAACTCAACAATATGTTTTGATGCGCCTTGTGTAAAGATAAGTAACAAACTGACTGAAGAGATATGACGAAGAGGCTACGGCATGCATTTGCTTTGTTTCCAAGAATTACAAAAGACCCTAATCTTTGTTTATTTTTACGATAATAGCCATTGACCATTATACTGCGCCAGATGTGGATACTATTATCCGTTGATTACAATACACCTGAGCCGGTCGTTCTACAGATATAATTCTCCGAAAATATTAACCAAATGTGGTCGCTTAATGCGGTATGTCGTAGTAAACAATGTCGTAAATACCAATCTTTTTAATAAGGCGGTCATATAGCATTCAGCCAGGACCTTTGATTTTGGTCGATATAACCGGTATGTTGTTCTAACGATGTCGCCATAAACGGTTTTGACTGTATTTTTATAACTATTATAAAAAATAAGTTAATTATCATGATAACTAAAACATAACTATTTATTTGTTAAGTTACATAAAAGACACATGAATGGCATGTTGAATAAAATAAAAATATTTTTATTTTTCAGACAAACTGTACTAAACATGCAATGAAAATGATCAAGAAGAGTAGGCTAACAAATGGCCAAGTTAATAATTTAACTGATCCTGAGAAAATCATGAATGAAATCAACATTATGCTGGCTCTCAAGCATGTAAGTGTTATTATTTACTTCAACTTCTATATTTATCTAACAAAATATTATGAAGCAAAAACAAAACAAAAAAGCATAGATAGCCTAAAAACAATACAGGACCCATAGAATGAGTTGTGGAGCTGATTAAAATTAAAAAAAATTGCAGTCATAGAGACTGCCACTAGAAGTGAAAACTTGTGACTTAACTTAGTACTATAAATATTATACCCATGTATGAGTATAATACAGAACTTAGTATTATGTAGCACTAACATTGCACAACATAATACTGAAATTATCTGCATTGTGTGTGAATTTATGAATAGCTACAGATATACGCGTATCGATAAAGCGAACTCTCAAGAATTTCACCCATTCAAAAATCCTCTAACGTGCGCGTCTTGCTCCGACGCTACTCTGCTACATTAGCATGTCGGTGACGCGACCCATAAGATTTTCCCCTTACCAAATAATGCTAAACGCGGCTAATACCTATAGCTCCTTATAAACGGTTTCCCGTTACGTTACAGCAGCCGAATGCCGCTTAATCGTCGAGAGAAAAATACAAACAAAAACAAACTACAAAAAAAATATTTGATTACCAATTATTCAAAATGCTACAACTATTTTGTAAACTAATTACCTTGCCTTCCAGCCGTGTATAATCTCGACAGAAGAAGTATTTGACTCACACAATGCAGTGTACATAATATTGGAACTGATGCAAGGTGGCGAGTTGTTCGACCGCATCACAAAGAATGGAAACCTCACCGAGTCTCTTACAAGGTTCCTCTTCAGACAGATGGTACTGGCCGTCAAGTATCTGCACTCTCAGGGCATCACTCATAGAGACCTGAAGGTTAATACTGTTGTATATATATAGTGCAATAATTTTATTTAATTTCAATATAACACTAAATATTCCCATTGCTGGGACTTGGGGCTTCCTCTCACAAGGAGAAAGAAAGTCAGGCCATAATTCACCACGCTGACTAAGTACGGGTTAGCCAGCGTGATGTTTTCCTTAATCGTTTTTAAGTTAGCGACATTATGTACATGCCTTCGAAAAGTCAGTGGTGCGCGTGGGATGTAACTCCCGAGTCTCCCAATCGGCAGTCGCCGTTCTTCCGACAAAAACTTTTTTTTTCATACTTTTCTCAATATGGGTATCAAATGAAAGGCTGTATTTCAAATCACTACTAGAATACAATGCAATATTTCAAATCCAAAATGGTCAGGGGTAACTCAACGTCTTCAATTTTGTTCTTGTTATTTGATTGAAAAGCAAGATTTGATGTTTAAAAACAACTTTACCTGCACATTTCAGCCTGAGAATGTTCTACTAGAGAGTAATGATGAAGACACACTAGTCAAGATAACAGACTTTGGTTTGAGCAAGTTTGTAGGTGAGGACAGCTTTATGAAGACAGTGTGCGGGACACCTCTGTATCTGGCTCCAGAGGTCATACAATCTAATGGAGTAAAGTGCTACGGACCTGAAGTTGATGTCTGGAGCTTGGGAGTCATATTCTTCGTATGGTAAGTTTATTACCTTCATATTATTTACCTCAAATAAAGTTAAACTAATGTGAATATCATATGCCTACTATGACGATACGTAATTTTGACGACGTTTTTACCAACTGGTCTTGTTGAGCCTGGATAATCATAACCTGTCTCCAGGCTGATCAGAGTGATTCTGTGATCGAAAAAAAATTGTCCCTTGAGTGGGAACTTCCGGAGTGGGAGGTCACGTCTACGTAATAATCTTATCTTATATAGACGTGACGTCACTCTGAAGTTCTAATCACTATATCATTGTCATTTTATGTTTGTGAACCAAAGAAAAAATAGGTGTTCAATATTTTTTTAATAATCTAACTAATAATTGTTTTTAGTCATCATGCCTATATTATTGACATGCCCACATAGTTTGGAATACAGTTTTGTACACTATACTCTAATATTTATTAAATTCTGTTTTGTGTGCTCATTGAACAAATAAATAAAATACATGGAGAAGATTATAATTTTCGTAATTAACTGAGTAATCGACGGTTCCAGCCTCGTGGGCTACCTGCCGTTCTCGTCGGACTACAAGGACATGTCGCTGACCGAGCAGATCCTGCAGGGCCGGTACAAGTTCTCCCGCGAGCACTGGCAGGGCGTCAGCTCGCCCGCCAAGCACCTCATGATGCGGATGCTCACCGTGCCCGTGCACAAGAGGATCACGCTGCACCAGATACTCAACCATCCGTGGATGCAGGTACCACAGCTATACTATACCTATAAACTCTGGAATCGATTGAGAGACGTGCCAAAAGGCTCATAGGCAATGACACTCTTTAAGTTTTGAACATCGGCGCAAATTGGCTATCTTATCGTTTTTTTATTGGATACATTTCAGAGTGTGCAACTGATCGGCATGATATAATACCACCTTGCCCTTTCTTCTATCGGACTTCTCGTATCTCGAAAAAGCGACATCGTTTCTTGGTTGACGTTCTAAAAACACGAACGACAATATTATTTGACTCTTGACTTAGGTCAGTGCATCCTCACTCGCTCAAGGTCGCGCGGTTTTAGCCTACAGCTGACCGTTCCTCGCACGGAACAAGTGCCAGGCGGTTGTCGAACGCACGGCCGCTGAGAGCTCGCGCAACACGTTTCCCGCTCCAAATGACGTCGCGTGCATATTGTGCTGTATATGGATGCACGAGTAAAAAAACAAACAAAGAATTATTATTTTTTGGATTGCCTAAGTACGAAGAAAGGTAAGTTATTTGATTGATGTACATCAGTTATTTTCTGTAGGTACATATTGAAGTTATGCCTTTTATAGGTGTTTTTTACTTTTTACAGATTTTGATTGTGTATTTAAATAATTTGGTTGATGTTAAGGTAATGTGAACATAATCTGATGTGTGTTAAGTTATTTCATACCGTATACTTACATTGAAATAATTCCTATAACTTATGTTTATACGCTGTAGAAGTGGGAGCGAGAGGTATACCAGCAAAATCTCTCTATAACCTACTGAAAGACCTTGGCTTATCCAGAAGTGCAGTAAGTTCTATACTAGAACGTGTATCTAAAGCTGCACTAGTAGGCTCATATCAGATTTGGCTGGGCAGGAGAGAAAACGAGTGGTGAAGGTGAGTGTTGATGTACGTCAGAAAGGGGCCCCTTAAACCTACGCCCGAGTCACAAGTCTCGGGAACTACTCGAGTTTTTCTCTCTCTGCCACACGATGGACCCGGCACCCGCACGGTGAATCCATGGAATGCTAAGAAAATCGTCTCATATGTAGTCCGATTCGGAAGTCAATATTTCCTATTTTCTACTTGTACAAAAAATACCATTATTTTTAATATTTTTCTGCTAACCGTACAAAAAGTACGGGACATTATAAAATAGCTTGTAATCGAAGCTGGTGGTATGTATTAGTGTAGGTACATTAAAATATGTAACATATTTATCAAACAACATTTTGACGATCAAGTAGAATAAAAACAGTCAAAGTATACTTTTATTGTTTTAATTTCAATGTGTCCGACCCTATGTTACGGCCTCTTCTAGCTGTCTTGCGCGTTACGAAGTAGGTAATTAAAATATATAATCTGAGCTACAATGCTGACTACCTACATAACGAAAGGTTAATTTAATTTTTTATTAGATAATATGTCGACAACCCTTTCGATGCGCATCATTCCGCGCCAGACAGCGACAGAGTTACGCGTTGGCTCACCCCGGACACTCCACTAAAACTCCATACAAGCTCCGCTGTGGAGCTACCTACTCTTCACACAACTACGCAGATGTTGTTCGTACACACGCGTGAATGTGTGCGTTAGCGCTAGGGCTACTGAATTATTTTATTGAATAGTTGTGCCCCTTGAGTTCACCTGGGGACGTAAAGTAGTTTATAAACTTGCTGTAATGTTGAGTTACATAAATAGAATGGTGCCAAATTATACTATTCTAATTAAAAGTGTGTATGTATTGCCGCGTAAAATCAAACGAAACCGATGATCCATAGGTACCTAGATATCTATTTTTGTACACATTCGCATATTATTTTACACTTACCCAAGAAGAAAACTTTATTCTGACGCTATAATTATTCCTCCAGGCGTTATCAATCTGTGCCCAAAACTGGTTGTGTAAGCTTTGAGAAATTAATACTACGTAAATAATATTATCTCAATGTGTGTAAGTTACGAACTTTGAGTTAAAAATTACTACGTTATTATAAAGCAACGTTATTTAAAAGTGTCTAATCTTACGTTATTTTATCCTTAGGAAATTAAATAAAGCTTTTATTCTTATCTCGTTTATTTGACGGACAGCCGTAAACAGTACAGCAACCCACCATGATGATATTTCGTTAAGAATTAGATGTTCGATACCAGCCCTTCGATGAGTGCTCCTAACGTATCCGAAACGGCCTGAGGGGTGAGGAAGCTTGAAATTGGCGGGGGGTTGGGAGTGTCCGTTCTATCTATATTATCTATTCTATGGCGTTAGAAGAGAGCGCAAATGTTTAGGTTAAAAATTGCGATAGGCATTGAGCGCTAATGCGAGCTGAATTGCACTTTGTTGCGTCCCAGCAAGAGTCGCTATTTATATAAAAAAATTCGCTAAGTGAGGGTTCTGTACTAATATTTATTCTGTGCTTAGGTTGTGGAATGCGTTGCCTGAGTGGCGTTTCCCCGATAGATACAATCTTGGTGTCTTCAAAACGAGAGTGAATCTGTCTATTCTAGATAAGCATTCTCCATCATAGACCGCATCATCGCTTAACGTAAAGCGAGATGGCGGGCCAGTGTAAACCTATAATAGCTAAAAAAATATTGAAACTGGCTAAAGCAAGTTTTGATGTGTACCATGTTTCACCACGGTCGCTGGATGTTTTTATAGAAGTGATTACATGAAGAGGTTACTGGTAAACATAACCTATGTGCTGTTCCGGACTAAAATCTGTCATTCCACATATAATAATACTAGCAGCGCCCCGTTTATCCGTTCATTTGTTTAGGAGGTCGTAATACTTATTAATTATTTTGTTTCATCGTGGTATTTAGGTATATTAGTTTCCCACGGTCTAATCTAACCTACCATAGAAACGTAGAATGATTATAATCTCAAGCGATAGATTGTAATCGGATGGTGATTATAAAGTAAGGGTGATATAATATATATTTATATTACAGCACACAGACACCATCATCAAAGTCCAGAAACTGCTCTCGAACAAGACCCAGATGATCGGTACGCAACAGACTCTGTCCCTGACATGCACAGAGGACGACGACAAGAGCTCCAGTTCAGACAGTGTGACGGTGATCCGGCTCGTGGCGACCGGGAAACGGGCCCTCAGCGACTCCAGCTTCAACTCGTCCTGCGAACCTCACTCCAAGAAACTGAGGCTTGGCCTGTGCGACAAGGATGATACCAGCTCGACGAATAGCTACTGCTCGGATCACTGAGGTACAAATACTGTGGATTATGTTATTCTACAGGGTTTAATTAAACACCTGTAATAAACTAAAAATGAACATCTTTAGAACGTATAAGCGTGAATTAGTGAAATAAATCAGATCTTCCATTTATCATCAAAGCGGTAGTGTCATTATAATAGGTAGATTACGCCCCTTGAGGCTTATTGCAGGTTTCCTACGTTCGTACGTTGCCTGTGTATCGTAACTCATTAAACCTATTTGACAGGACTAAGCCTTACTTTCGTTCCGATTTTTGAAAATGATACACAGTCGTATGGACTGTTTTTCCGATACCAATAGCTGTATCGTCATCGGTTAACGTACCGTAACTTACCTGACTCCCTGCAATTTAGCACTATCGTAGGTGAAGTCACAACTGCGAGTTCTTTGGTTCCGTTTTGATATGGTTATTGGTTGTTGACAATCAGAGCCTTGTCAGACTTAAGTTTAGTTTTAGTCACACCTACACCTATTTAGACCACCGAATACAGCACCAAATTTTTTGCTGACTACCTCAAAAAGCATTAATTTTGTTTTGAAATACCTCAATAGGCATTAATTTTGTTTAGTTTTGATTTTCCACTGGGTTGGATTACTAACACTTTGCCAATCCAAAATAAAAACTATGATGTACAAAGTGAAAAAAGTTAATGCTTTCTTAGTTCCTCATACAAGTGTAAAGTTAAGATTTTGAAAATTTTTAATTATTTTTGTAATTTGTAAGATACAAACGCAATTGTATCTTGACTATGAGTTCAGGCAACTCAGTTATAGTAAATCAAACCGGACTGATTATCTTAGTTTTTTGATAATGCATACAATTCTATTGACTTTAGATAGTAAGAGAACTTGAGTAGTTTGTGCAAGAGAGACCAAGACTATAATTGGCTGACCATGTTACTCAGTTGGTAATGAAACCACCGAGCCATAGCTTCATTCCTATTCAAGATAAACATTTCGCAACTTTAAAACTGAAGTGGCTTAATCAAAAGTTCTTATTTATTTTTTTATTGCAAAAAAAAGATACAAAAAGTGCCCAACACTTTTTTGTTTTTCGTTAGGTTCACTTTACATTACAATCTTTGTTATTTTTGTATTATTTTCGTTTACTGAAAAAGTCCAGTCTTTAGAAATGTTTTAGGCCATTTGTTGTGCAAAATTTAGTTTTGATCAACAACAAAAATTGAATCAGCTTTCTGGCTCCCAATATATAAGCTAAGCTTAGTTAAGTTAGTGTTTTGTGAAAAATTACCACCAATAAATGTTGCTAGTATTAGTTATTTTGGAAGTTTACCTTTGACAGCTTTATTAACTATATTTTAGTACAGTTGTACGAACCCCAGGAGAGTATAAAAATACCCCCATAAATAAATAAAATATGAGTGCAGGCAGCTGTCACCCAAATCACTATAAGCTATCCGCCTTATCTTTAATTCATAACTCTTTTTTATGATTGAATTAGTGTTAGGTTGTCATTCACACCACAATATCTCAACATTTTGTGCTATACATATACATATGGTACTTCAATATTAAATAGGCTTGGATTGGGAAATTGTGGTAGAGACGTGACAGAAATGTTAGTTTTAAGGATTTATAAGCAACAGAGCTGTTTGAATCTATTTGGAGAGTTTTTAACCTTACGAAAAAGTGTAGTGGAAATGCGACATTTTATTTTGATTGTGTAACCCAGAGATATATTGAGAGGTCAGTAATTTGACCATGTATCATTCAGAACGAACCACTGGTAGTTGTAAAGAAAGTACTAGTTTTGTAGTTACCATGGTACTTTAAGTGTGGGATACTTTGTTAAATTGCGATCGTATCAGTTTTATACAATACCATCATCAGTCCGTTATCGTTCACTGCTGGATATAGGACCCAGTCTACGCCACTGAGCCCGCCACTTTACGCACGTCATCGCTCTCACTAGGTGCGGGGTGTTCTACACTGCGCTTCCCTAGGCGCGATATCCACTCAAAAATCTCTCTACCCCAACGGATATTGGTTGGGGTTTCTTTGGGCAGTATGGCCGGCGCTTTGCCACTTCAGCTTACTAATTCTCAAGGCTATGTCTATATACCTCTAATATATTGTTTGCAGAAGACACTATGTCGAGTTTTCTACTAAATTTGATTGATTCAGAAATATGGTAATAGTAGATCTCTTTACAAACATTACAGTGTTCCTGTTTAAAATATAGGACAAAAAGATATAAATTACCTTGAATCTCTGGATGATGACTGCAATGGTATACTAGGCTATTCACCGTGTTAGGTGATAGGCGTGTTGTTTACTATCACGCGCATCTTTTGTTTGTCCCCTCAGTATATCATTATATTTTTGCTTAGTCTTGCCCGTTTCTGCATAACACTTCTCGAATATACATTAATGACTGTGGTTTTATGTTTAAGATTATGATTGTGTTCATAAACGACTGCTTTAGCGCTTAGTGATAATGATAAATGGGTACTAGTTAACTGTACAAATTTTAACTCAGTATGTTAATTTTGAAATAATGAGAATTGTCAATTTTAATTAAATGTTATTGTTTAAGTTGTTAGTATCGCTAGATGTGATGTGAGGTTTGTCTTTTAGAATTTTAAAATACAGTTTTGGGATGAACTTTCCGAGGTTAGTTCTCGTAATTGCTTCGGTACTTTGGTCCTAAAATCGTCTACCACGCAAGCCCTAGCGCTTACCTCGGTAAGTTTATCTGAAAACGGCCGTACTTGTTAAGTGTTGGAAAATGAAAATGTGCCATTGCTTTCTACTTCGTTATGTACCTATGACTACGTTTTGTTCCTAAGCTAACTTTAGCGTTTAAGATTGAAGAAAAATTAAGGGACCAACTTATTGTCGCCTGTGATTTAAATGATTACCTCATAGATAGGGGTGTTATATTGTTGATTTTAATTGTTTCATTCATATAATACTACATTGCTGATATTGAATATTAGCAATGTCATATCACAACCTTAGCCAATATCAAAATTAGTTAAAGTATATGTTTACTTGATAGAGTTTAATTTTATTCCACCGTTAGGTTCCACAAGACATTGGCTAAGGTTGGAATCTTATAATTTTTAATAAATGATTAATGTGATTACAAGTTTTAGATTTGATAAAACTGCTGTTTTCAAAAATAAGTTATATTTTATTTCAATTCCATGTTCTGTACACGATATTATGTACAAAACAAATAATTAGAAATTAATTTAGGCAATCATTAAATTAATTCAGTCTTGTTGTTTATTCTGTACAGTTTAACTTGATTCTATTACGCGTATTTAACAATAGTATATTACGACGTAGATAGGAACTCGAAAACCACTTATTGTGGGGTGTTACAATATTATGTTAAGCTTGTGCCACACTAGTGGAACAGCTACATTCAAATTGGTTTTGATGGCATCATTGACATCATTACAATATGACATGACAGTAGACACATTACATTTGTGAAGAATTCTCCTTACTAGTATAGCAATATTAATAAACAATCATTATCTACTGTGAAAGTTAAACTGTACAAATATTGATAAACATAAATATATCAAATTAAGTAGATTTTGACAATTACAATACGATTGCAAACTCAAATATTCTCAAACAATAAATTAAATTACAAACTGAATATAAAACATTTTGATAACAAAATATACATCGGGTACCAGCAGGCTTAATTAACTTCTTTAAATGCTATGTACTTAGAATAAATACTTTTATATCAGATGTACTATTTAACAGGACTGACGATATCTCTATAGGCACGATTCCTTAACATTTTATTAACATTCTCCTCTGCCTTATCAATTATGTACTTACATAAAATTTTCACACAATTTAACTACACACTTCAACACACTGCACTAGTCAGTCTTCTACGATAGGACTATGTGCCGACCACGGCGTAGTACCTATCCTCCATAGCATTTCAGTACAAGAAGTTAAGTATACGATGCGTCAGTCTGGAGACGACGTCCTCAAATCTTAATTGATTAAAAATATAACAGTCCTTGTACTAATATTGCATGTGATAGTACACTCACAGCGCCAGATCTCTCCGACTGAGGTAATTCCAGTATTATAACTTCCTTGTTCTATTCGCCACTCGCGATATCTTGGGCAGAACTGTGCGAAGGCTCGGCGCTTTGTGCTTCGGCTTCTGAAGAAGAAAGAGTAAATAAAACAACTAGTATTATAATGGATCCAAATATCTCCCAAGAAATGACAAGGTACCAATTACAACTGAGCAAAGGTAACTATTCGAGCAAGATAAGGTCAGCTTCACATTTTCACATTTCAATCCATTGATAGATAAGACCTGAATTTAGCAGTGTGATTCCTTCATTAACACTTAAGACCGCAATCAGCAGTCGAGAATGTTTATGTTACCTCATATATATGGTTCTCTCTATACAGACACCTAGTGAAAAAATCAATTAAAAAAAGTTGGAACTTTTCAAGACAAATAATCATTTAAAAAAATCAGGATATTATTCTATTTTCTTGTGTTCTGTCTGATTGTTTAAATATTATTTTTTCAATAAGTGGTAATGTTTCTTACCAAGTCAATCTGATCACATCCATAAGTGTAATTTAATCGTAAGAGTGACAGATCTTTACACAAACCTTGCTTTTAAAATTAAACAAGTATCTGGCAGAGTTTGGTGACAACAAAGCATTCCAGTATTCAGTAGTGATTAGGATTTGCATGAAAATCAATAGATGAGTCCCCAAGCCATAGTGTATGCGACAGCTAAACACCCGTGCACAGTAAGCTAATGAAGAACTCACCCCACTAACTAGCAGACTAAATAACTTTTGAAGTAACTGAAACAATGTGAAGTTTCGGAAATAGAATCGTGTAAAGAAGGTTTACTATATAACAAGTCCATGCATGTAAAAAATAAGTTTAAATCAAGAAAAAAAAATAGGAAGTAAAATGTTGCTTGCTTGAGTGATGTACTGATGGATGATTCACGTAAAGACAGGATAAAATCCTAAAGTAGCTGACGCGAAGAGACCCAAGTTTGCTTGGTATTTATTCTTTACTAACTATACAATACAATTTCAGCATAAAACTGGCAGGAAATATCAAAACATCGCACTGATACAACACTGCGATTAATTGTCAATGCAAATGTTAAAATATAAAAGTATCCAAGAGTTAAAAAGAATAAAATTCTTACCAGCAATAGCTCTGTCAACTTTAAGCTTATCCCGGATAATATACATTGCTGTGAGTAGGAAGAACACTCCTCCGATGACTTCAACAAAACACGTGACGAACAGTGCAAACTGAAGAGACCTGAACTTCACCAGATCACTGGGGCTGTCTAGTGGGGACATGCTTCTTTTCAAGCTTTCAGATATCTGCAAGTAAAAATTAAATTCAATTATTGTCTGTTAACTATTTCAAAGAACAATGGCAAAATAATTAATAGTTGACTTCGTTGATAGCGTCTAGAAATAACATCATCATCATGATGAAATAACATTTGTACAAAATTAATTTGTTGTTTATCTAAGATTTTTCACATAAATATAAATCGTAATAGAAGCCACGAAAAATATTACAATTTATTGGGTTTTTCAATAATAATTAAACTCAACTTAAAATAACTTTTTACTCAGTTCAAGTGTGACCACTTACTAATCATATTATTTTGGAAGTAATTTTAAAACAATAAAAACGGGAAAACATTTTTTATTTGTAGCTGGGTTACTTATAACTACTGATATTATATTAGTAAATATAATATCAGTAGTTATAAAAAATAAAAGATAGATAATGGATATAAGTTTCATTATAACACCTTCCCGCAATATTAATAATATCGATGTTAAAACTATTAGCATTAATTCTATTTTAAGGTTATGGCAACATCGGAAATTCTCCTATATTATTGCGGCTGAAGGCCTAGTATCCATGACCAAGATTAAATAACAAAATAAAAAAATCTTGTGTCACTGTCAAGCCATACTGCCCTGCCCTGCGCATTTCGTGTCGGTTGTGTTCGAATTTAAAGAAATGCCAACTTTAAATAACTTTTTTTCGAGGCCCTCTCAAGACAAAAATCTTCATATTACTCAAGGGCTGTCGTTCAACATTTTAAGATATTTCTTATGTATAGACGATGTGACTATGATTTCGTCTCAACTATTTTATAGTAGGTATGAAAGTCTGCCATTTTTCTTTAAATAAACAAAAAAAGATGTGGTGTCATTTGGACACAAGGTAGGAACGAAGTTACTAAATAAGACTAATTTAAATTAGTTTAATTACTAAATAAAGTAATTAAGAGTTTTGCGATAGGATATTAAAAACACAACGCTTCCCTCAAACGCTTCGTGCTTAGTTCACCGTTGAAGAACACGTCAAAAAGGGCTATAATATGTATAATTAGCTATTAATAGTTTGAACTTATACATACCACTCCAACTAAGTAGGGACTGCCAGCGTCTCCGAACATGTGTGATATTAATATTTGGAAAGCTTCCGCTGTCGATCGGCGCGGCGGCACCACAACATACTGAAAAATAATGGCATTTATAAATTAATTACATCAGCTTCTCATAATATCAACACTACGAGAACCAACAGTTCGTTCAAACATACATACAACATTATAATAAATCTCCATAGGCACTACTAGGGTTGCAGTAGTTAATTACTAGTACTAAATTAGCCTTGTTCTTCTTTTATACATGGAGAAAAAGGCTATTTTAGTACTCATTTGAACAAACCATCGGTTTATCTATTTATTTACCATACAGTAACAAGCAGCAAAAAACTTAAAGATGCACTAAGAGAACAGATCATGCTGTTGAGAGTAGTTTGTAGCGTTTATGTCGATATCATGTATTATATTTCGACAGTGGAATTATTATCATCAATTACCTACACTAATTTCTATGCAAATTATAACACTACAATGACAGAATAGATAATAATACAAATTTTACGTAGCGCCATCTATCCATTAACTCGTGTACTAAGACATTGTAAGTAGCTAAAAATAGCAAAGACGCATCGTGATATCAGCACGTTCCAACAGATGGCGCTATTCGCAACAAAATTGAAATCAGCCCACTCAACCTGAACGTTAATATCTTAATCCAAATGAGACAACTCCCGCGTTAATATATATCACAACCAGGCAATAGTGGCCCATATGCACTAATGAGTGACTGATATCAATATGCAAGCAACCATACAAAGCGAAATAAACGCAACTACATGAAAATCATGCCAATACCACATGCACTTAGACTACGCAACAAAACAATAAAACGCTCCGTATGATCGCCCTACGACGCCGCTACTAAGAGTGGTATCATTGGAGGCTACCGCCTAACTTAAATGGTTATGACCTTGCCAATGTTCTCTCTTTATTTTCCCCGGAAATTAATGCGAGAGGATTAGCAAACCCAGGCACATTTTCGTCAGGGGTCATGCATAAAATACGTCAACAAGCGATAAGGGGGAAGGGTCGAAGTGTGACAGTGAAGTGTAGGAGGGGTCCTAATTATCGTGAAGAGGTCCTTTGTTGTGAAATAATTTAAATGTCAATACAAATAATTTGGGAACTGTTGTTTTAATTTACTAATTTTAAGGTATTATACAATAGGCGTGACAACATGTCCTGCTATTATATTAAGTTATTTGATATAATGATAGTATAATAGAATAAAATATGTACCAATTCTAATTTTGATATTTTTTAGTTTAACTTACTTTATGATCATTCAAAGATGGATGGGCAAGTCCATTTTAAAAGTACAAAATTATTAGAAAATGTATTTACCATTGGATAACCCATTTAATTTCAAGTTACTTTTGTTATGAAACCAGTTTCCTAAACGCAATATTTAATATAGCTACCATACAAACTTTAGACACGACGCGACGCATAGAAAATTCGACAGTGTGACGTCACGTTTCTGTAGTGATTTGTATTCTGAAGCGTTTTGGGGAGAATCCAATATTGTGATTTTAAACTCGTGATATCACGAGAAGTTTTTAAGATAACAAAGTAATTATTTCACCTATGTTTCAGTTATAGAGTAACCTTTTGATGGGACATTCAATTAAAAATGAGTCGACATGCCTATAGATTGCAAAATATGTGACGTCACACTAGGGAGGGGCAAACTTGACCAACTATGACTAGGATGGGGGAGGGGTTAAAAAATCACGAAATTAGTGACGTACTTTATATACGACCTATTAGGCGGCAGCGGCGCGGGTAGCGATCGTGAAGGCAGTCCTTACCAGCGACATATCGGCCACTATTGCCCAGTTGAGATTCAAAGCAAGTTCGCCTATGAACATGAGGGCGAAGGGCGCGTAGTAGTATCTCTCGGCGAGGAGCATGCCGGCTGCCATGGCGGGCGCGGACAGCAGCAGGCCGGCGCCGCAGATGACGGGGTGCGCGCGCGGGTAGCGCTTCACGAAGGCCGCGCCGAGCCACGCGCCCGCCGGCACGCCCACCAGCCCAGACAACATCGTGATCGCGCCGAATATTAGCGACACCCTTCGTGCAATACATACATAGCCGTCAATACATGCGGATAATGCCAATCTTATACATACGGGGGCGAGCGAGCCACGACATTCGTTTTAACTAAAATTCTGATTCTGTTGTTTAGCTATTGTTTTCTGTTTAATGTGTAGACTTTTTATACTGTAAAATAAAACGCGCAACTAACTTCAGTGTGTCAAATTCACGTGTCGTTGTGCGAGCGCATCGTAAAAATTCACTCTGAAGAGACAGGTGTCAGCCAACTTCATCATGGCGTCTTTTGGCTGTCATGTGCCCACGCGCGCATCTTTATAATTTCATTCTTATAACTTTTTTCAAGCGCACAAAAAACTATACCTTCAAAAATCAAAATTTCTCTGTAATTGTAATTTGTATTTAATTTTAAATGTAATTGTAATGTAATTCCTCTACTTTCCCAAATGCAGGTGTACTAACACTTGACACAGTGCCTTAACTTGATCTAAATCCCTTTTAAAGAAAACCCGAGCCCAATAAGTAATTATTATAAGGCGTTAAGCGATGCCGAAATGGCTTTGATTTAGTATATTATTAATAGAGCAAAAAAAACATCAGTGTACGAATAAGTACTGTACAGAATCAATTAAAAATGAATTATTAAATACGTTGTAAATTTAAAATAATGTCGTGGCTTTTAATAGGTACAATTTTAGGGAATAAATTTTGTTTAGAACGATATCGATTCCGTTGCTTAATGTAGATAGATCTATTATAAATATAATAGCGGCGATAGTTCTACTAATACCACGAAAACAAGTGTGTACTTGACTGGTGATAGTTAATTTCATACAATGTTATGATATTTTAATGTGGTAACAGTTTTATTCCCGCCACCGCCACTATTGTATTTTAATTTATAACCCATAAACATGGATATTATTGTCATGCTTAATTTATGCTGGAATAAATATTGATGACAGTATAAATATTTCTAAGCCTTTATTTTAAAAGCATCATTCATTTATAGCATGATGGATGATAGTTAAGCACATTATGCACAGGGGAGTTGTCTCAATGGAGTACATTTGTTAAATAACGTTCGGATTGGTGGACGATTTCTGCTTTAAAGCTTGCGCAAACGCAAGCAAGGGCTTTGGTAAATATCCGTCACTTTCTATCAAGTTTAGCATATTGAGAACATTTGCATTTTATGATGAGAAATTGAATAGAAAGTGACGAATGTTTACAGTGGCTAATGTATGCAGTACCATAAAATAACATAGAACGACTCAATTTTTCATCTTTTCGATGACTTTAGGATGATTTTCACTAGCAATTAGAGCTGCGCGTAAGAAAGAGAGCACTGTATTTTCAAAGATTTTAAACAATATTTCCCGTCCAATAAAGCATTTACAGTAACTGCATAGCGAGTCGAGCCCGTAAAGTCAGAAAACGCTCACCAGGATGATATCCGCGACGATCGACCAGGTCAGATTGAGGGTGACCATGCCGAGGAAGATGAGCAGGTAGGAGAGGCCGACGAAGGACTCCACCGCCACTAGCGCGAAGTAGATGAGGGGCGCGGAGGTGAGGAGCGCGAACCCGCAGATGAGCGGGTCGCAGTCGGCCACGCGCGGCCGCAGCCGCGTGGCGGCCAGCGAGCCCAGCGGCACGCCCACGGCGCCCGCGAACATCCCCACCAGCCCAAACTTGTACGATACGCTGTTATATGGTGCATTTTAAGTTCGGTGCACAAAAAGTTACGGCTGGTTTAGTCGAGAGAACGGTAATCGGGATGCCTTGCTTCGAATACCACTGTCTTTTCGAAGTCATGTGCGTACCTAATGCTGCTAACTCAAAAAACCGGTGAAGGAAAACATCGTGAGAAAATCGATATATTCGTAGAATCTTTCGAAGTTATGCATCATCCGCCAACCGGCACTTGACCAGCGTAGTCGATAATAATTGTCTCTCTAACTAACTCTACTTGTGAGAGAAGTTCCCGAGTCCCAGCAGTGGGAACGTTTAGTATAATTGCTATGCACAAAATAAAACTACCACGTCTCTCACCTCTCTCAAGTCTCTCAAAGAGAGTCGACTAACGAATCCAGTAGCAGGCGGATGGCATGTGGCAAAATTCCCATCAACTCGAAGTTAATACGCTGTATTGTTTCATTTAGGACCGATTAATGAAATTATAACATTTACCTAAGTTGAATAAATTACCTAAATTGAAGGGTAGATTTGTTTTTCTAAAGATACAGATAGAGTAAGTCAAAGACAACAATCAGAGGCCGAATCTCGTCGAGACAGTCCAATTTCCAATTGCACATGCAATGGATGGATGTCCGCGAACATCTTAAAAGCCCGAACTAGATTAATGTATGTACCTACTTTTATAGTTTATTATTATTATATATATATATATGTTTCGATTGAAGTATATTTTTAAGATTATAATTATTTCTTTCAATTAATTTTTTCAATCGAACATAACGATATTACGTCAATTGGTAAAGATGATTAATTAATTGCTACAAGTGGTTAAGTAGCTAGATTTACTAAGACCTCCTGAAACACGTTTTTTAATGAAAGGCTAAATTATTAGCGTATCGCGCCTAATTATGAACACTGCAACAGCCGAAAGTATCGAGAAACCGGTTGACCGTGATGCGGCGCTGCCAGTTCTAAAATCAATACAGATTTTAAAAACAAGTTTTAGAACAACTAGCGCTTGGGCTAGGTAGGTTAGGTAGGTTACTATATCTATAGTTGTAGAATAGTTATGTAATAAAATATTTACATAATTAATGCTGATTATAGTTCATATTGCTTTTTAAACCAGTTCAAATAACTTTTTGGTCAACTGTATTTATTAATCATCTGTAACTATGCGATTTTTCAATATTCTTTTAAAGATGTGAAATGAAAATTAGTTATATAATATAACCATACTTCATGCCTACTGTAGTTAATAGCCCAGTATAATTATATTTTTTATTTATAATAGTATTGTTCTCTAGCATGGGAGTCTATTAAAAAGGTGAGTTAGTTGAGTTTTCATTATTTTAATTTACCATGAACTAAATTGAAGCTACTTACGTTTTATAATTATCATCATCATCATTAGCCCGTGTTCGTCCACTGCTGGACATAGGCCTTTCCTATAATACGCCACTCACTCACGTGAGTAATGTTTATTATTATCTAAGACGTTGTAAATATAATAAATACTATAATTCTTTATGAGTACTTGTTTACCGAGAAGGTAAATAAAGGGCCTACGGAATGCGCAGGTAAATATTTTCTATCCCACAACAAAATGGATTGTCACTAAAATATCTCTCCACCTCTTTATCCTTATTTAACATTCCTGTTGCGGAATGGTAGCGAGAACAATTTTGTGTTATTCATTAATATCTCTTACTGTATTACACTCTCTTGACGGCTTTCGTAAAGTTTCGTTAGGTAATGACTATGTCCAAACTAAAGACCGATAATATTATTATCGATTTAAAATCATTGTAAAATATTTTTTTTCTCTGAATAAACAAAAAAACGTCTAAATACATAAAAGCACACGTTAGTTCATTGTTCATATCTATAAAACCGCTACAGCGGTTTAAGTTGCGTTTCACATATCCTACATGATCTTAAGCAATAACGCGCCCTAGAATAAATTACGCTTCCCTAGAAGGATCTTGTTTACCTACTCAAGAATGGGAAAACATCCGCGTTTGTACCTATCGGGATACACAGTCTTGGACAAAGTATTCTATAATATCGCAGTGCGAATAATAGACGTAGAGTCGAAACGCATAGTACAAATCTTGGGCCGTATAAGTACACGTTGTGTCTATGACTTACTCTTACCTTCTCTGTATCTTTTACAGCTATCGATGGACGAATGAAAATCTCTCTACGTGATATGGAATTTATCAATTGAAATAAATGTATTGCAATTCTCACCTCTCTTGGGTAGTATCGACTCCGGGCTGCATTTTGAGTCCTTGGTAGATGAATAGCGGTCCCCACCACGCGAGTGCGCCAGTTACGAATGCCACGCAAGTGAACGCCAGGGTTGACAGCATAAATGATGGACTGAAATATAGATAATATTATATTTGAAACTAATCTACACAAATAAAAATGTATCGCATGTCTGATTACACTCCAAGCCCAACAGATCTCTCCCAACACGCCAGTCTGGCCAATTATTAGCGTTAGTTGCCGTTCCGTTTCTGACCACTGCCAATTAGTATCATTTCAGTTTCAGGATGTCCGAAACTTCATATATCCGTTCACGGACTCCACTCCATCAGTTGGTTAGTGGTTACGCAACGGCTATTGGTTCTTCGGCAGATAAAGCCGCCCCATAGCCACTTTAATTTGCTCACTAGAATTAGATTGGACTAGAATAGAACCCACGAAGTGTCATTGCGGTGGGGATGTATGACGTTATTCATACAGATCATGGCTAGTGAATATTGAAGAGATATCTCATAATTTTACGAATTATCTAATTAGTATCTAATCTGAGGAGTAGTTGGTAAGTAGGGCCCTGCGCCTTCTCCGCTAATCTAAAGTTCGGTAGGCAGTACCTACAGGACATCTGAGGCCAACTTACAGATCCCTGTAATAATAAAAATAAGGTGTAGGTTTCTAGGTAATTTCCAATAAAACAAATTTAACAATTCCTTTTACAGGACTAAAATTTAACTATTTCATCAGAGGTCAATAAATATTGAAATTCGTATATGGCATAAGTTTAGTAACAGTAAAGGTTAACGTTTTAAAAATTCCTATTACGGCAATGAAGTATATTAACATTAGTTAATTTACACTATGATCGTCGAATAACACCACGGCACCATAATCATGTCGTGTAAATAGTTTCAGTAAACACGAACTGTTTGCATACTGTACTTGATATTTAGTTTAAGGCCAAATATGTGAGAAACGGTAAAATATTCCATGATAAAAAAATACGGTACATGTTCAAAGGAGCATAGAATGATGTGATTTTTCATAACATTATTTTGCCCGACTCTAAAAAACTTATTTACTTATTCCTATTTTCCTTAGGAAATCTGAAAAAGCAATGGTTAAATAAAAAGTTAAGATTTATCTTATTGACTGAGGTATTTGTACCTACAGTATAAAATTTTAAACACCAGTATTGAGAACTTGACAAACATAACTACTTAATGTTTAACGAAGAAACATTTTTCTTTGGAGCCAAATTACTCGTATCATACAAATTAAGATGCAGGCACCTTCATTAGCAACAATTTAACACACGGCAATTTGAACTCAAGAGTACACAGTTTTTCCACAAGTTTAGCGAAACAATACAAGACGATGTTTAACTAGGTACCTATTTATGTAACTTGAAAAGTATATGTAGTAAATGTAGTTAGGTTTGTTTGTGGAAGACATCGCACTCACCTCTATTTGACATGACTTTGAGGCATAATCAATGTACAGTGCAAAAAACCTATCTCCCATTCTGATGATTAATAAAAATATAGACGGTGGACGTAACTATACATTTGCATCAATGAAACTGTTATATTTTATTGATACGACATAATTATTACGACGACTGATTTATGGTTATTGAAATGTGTCGGCGGCGGTATTATTTCAAAACGGCAGGATACATTTCTATTGCATTCAGTTTAACATATATATAAATTGGTTTATTGATCTTGCTTCATCACCTAAGTCAGGATTCAGTAATCTGTGACCTTCGCACCTTTCTCGGCAACTTAATAAAAAAAAGTTGTTAGAGATACTATTACACATAGTTTTTTTACGAGTTACCAAATAACCAAAGAAGTTTTAAAGTAGATGTAGATGGATGCTATGGTAGATGGCGACCAAAACAGCGTGGATGGATTACGTGAAAGAGGACATGAATAGGAAAGGAGAGCTTAGATTTGACGAATGATAGAGAAGAATGGTGGAAACGTACATACTCGTTGCACCGACCCCACATACAGTAAGATAAAGGTAGACGAATGATGATCCAGTTTCTATTCTCCAGTTACTATAGACTGACCTCGTGACCTTAGTGGGCAGTAACTCTACCTGCGAAACTGAGGGTTGTGGGTTCGATTCCCAACCAGTGCAAATATTTGTGTGATGGATTCAAATATTTGCATTGTGTCTGGGTGTTTCTATGTATAATAAGTATGTATTTACAACTATATAAGAATTATATCAGCTATCTGGCCGCCATATTACAAGCTTTGCTTAGTTTGGGGTCAGATGGTGTAGTGTGTGAATTGTCCACCAATTGAATAATTCAGTTACAAGATATACGAGTTGGGGTCGACTTTAACCTGCCCTGTTGTATGGGCGATATCCCATGATTGACCGCATCTGTCTATAACTTCCCGATTCAATAACGAATATTTATAAAAAGTGAATGAATAATAAAACCGTAGTGGCCTAGTGGAGAGAAAGCCCGATTTCAAAATCATGAAGTCGTGAGTTCGAATCCCGCCTGCATCTCGTGAGTATATTTCTACGTGCAGATCATTGGTGTGTCATCAGTGAAGATGTAAAAGCTTGACATCAACATTGGGTTTAACGTAAAACATCGTGAAGAAACCGGCATATTTCAAGAAATAATATTGTGAGGACATGCCCTCAAAATATTATTTCTTGAGAAGTGGTTTGGCGGATGACACATGTGTCATCCCATCCGCCCACCCACTTTTGGCCAGCGTAGTGGATCATGGCCTTGACTACCTCTTTATGAGAGAAGGCTTCGAGGCCGAGTCGAGAAATGATCACTGATCAGCTTATGCTTTATGTAGTTTTAACCTCGGTCTCTTTCATAGAAGTATGCTATTTAGCCTCATTATAATTTCTATGGTTTTCTATGGAGAATCGATAACTTTCCGTATCGCAGTTTCCTTTTATGGCTATATTAGATTAGATAGATAATAAAATATAGTATATGTGTTGCTGTCTACCTGTACAATTATCGTCCATTTAGCATACACTACTAAAATAATCACATTGTTGCTATCTTATCCGATTCATTTGTTTTAAATATGACGCGTTTACGCACTGTTTTTATTTCAGATTGCGTCACGCTATATCACGCGACTTTTCATAACGCAACAGTTGTGCCATTGAAGTTTCAACTAGTTTAATTTGACAATTAACACACAATACCTACCTACCTATTCCGTAATCAACTACAATGAATGTTCGTAATTACGGATTCAATAATCGTAAGTAATATATGTTACCAGCCTGGTTTCGGTGCTCTAGGTATAATTGATTCGAATTATGTACATGTTGCCTGCATCGACATCAATTTGACTCAGTGATCGCATGTTGATTGCACTCGGTAACATGAAAATCAAAGGAATATAATTTGAGTAAAATGGCCTTGAATTTTAATGTCGTTTAGGTTAGTGTAGGCAATTATGGTTCCAAGAAAATACCTAGTAAAGCTAACTGGACAAGGTTAATATTTTACATGATTAATTAAATACTCAAGGGTGGTTGCGAAATAATTATTCCAGTTAGGTTTTCGAAAATTATTACCAACCATCTTTGAACTAGGCATGATGAGACTGCCTGTAATGATACATATGTTATATCATACTTTAAAGTACACTCGTACTCGTAATAAACTTTATAATTTTGGCATTCCACCGCCACAAAATTTTGCATAAGCTGTCCAATTTAAAACTCATTTATAAAGCTTTTTTTTTCAATTATTTTCAACTAGCGACCTTCCCCGGCTTCGCACGAGTGCAATGTTGATACTAAATATATGTGATAAATATATTTAGATAAAAATATATATATGTGATAAAAATGGTTATTGTGGGTTATTCCTAAGAGTACTATTGCAAACTTTTTTTGTATACCTTTTGAAGGTGTACAATATTGCTGCACATTATTTTAATAGCTCATAGGGTTAAACCAGCGTTTGGAGAGTATGTACAGAAATGTGTTGGGTATTTTCGAGTATTAATTGGACGAAAATGGAGCCTTTAATAAAAAGTGGACAACAAATGAATCACAAGGTTTTGCATGTACTCGTAATTGGGATTAACCTCTTCATAACTGTGCTCCAAAAAGTGTGTCTGTGTGTGTACAGAAATAAATGAATTGAAGTTACAATACTCACTTCCTAACCAAGGAGCGTATATCATCCGTGTACGAAGTGGGTTTCATCTGGCTATCCTCTGCGTGTCCTCGCTCGGGGTCCTCCATGACCCAAAGGATGAGGCACACGGCCATGCAGCCGAGGAAGGGAGTCACTCGAAGCCCCCAACGCCAGTCGCCCGCGGCGGCGCCCGTTACAGAGCCTACTATGTAACCGAGACCGCTGGAATAGAAAACAAATCCACACCTGAAGGATTTTAAGGAGCAAAATCGAAAAAACACCATTATCCTAAACAATTGTATTTAAGGCCTGATAAATTTTCGGAGTTTTTTTTAACTCTGACAGGTGACTGCCATCTCGCCTGATGTTAGGCGACGTTGCGATCTACGATGAAGCTGATTACCTAGAAGAAACAGATTCACTCTCGTCTTGAAGACATCAATGTTGTTAACCAAATTGTAAGTCTCAATGCAACATGGAGCAATGGATCAAGGCGTAGTTTTATTTCTTAGATATACGTATGTCAATGAAAACTTGTAAATACCGTCATGATTATAATCTAACGACGTCAGATTATAAACTAACCTACCTTAACACGTCAGATTATAATCTGACGATATTTATAATTTTAAGATGGCATCTTAATTGATGGCACCTTAGTTCAAGAGCCGAAGTGAAATGATATAAGTATATTTTTGTTTACCTTCCCACAGGGATGGCGAAGTAGAAGAAGGCCAACATCTTCGAGCGCACGTTTCCGACGAATAGGTCGCTGATGATGGTCGGCGCGATGGTGGAGTACGACGCCTCGCCCACACCCACCAGGCCGCGGAAGAACGTGAACCACCAGAAGTTCTAAAAAAAAACAAAAAAACTCACTGACGTGTACAACACGATGAGATGCTGAATGTGGACGAAGATTTATGTCAATTTTTGCATTTCTCTGCCGGGATTGCTCCTTGAATCTTCTTCAAAGGGGGTACGAGAGCAATTATTTATTATTGTTTCTACGATGATCGTGGTGGACTATAAACTCTTACTAAGATGGCCAGCGAAATGACGGTTTATAATAAATCTCGGTCCAGTGTTGCATAGCTTTCAAGAATTCTTAAGTTTTTAAAGACTAACATTATGAGCACGAGTTACGCGACCTGAAACAATGAGACGTTACCCAGAAGGAAATTGTTTGCGCGAGGTTTAAAGGCGACTCTAATATCATTCCGAGAACAGTGTCCAAGAATTACAAAAAAAAAACAGTTTAAAATCAAGTAAAAACAGCTTAACTACACTAATATTTCCTGTTATCACAACGGCTCAAAGAAACAATGAAATAACTAGGATTACGTACAATAAAAAAGTAGCTAGCTACAATATAAACCTATCTACTCAGAAAAAATTGCGTGCAATAGCGTGCCTCATACCAGAATACGTAATTGAATTTAAAAAAATTAAGTTTAAATTGTGCGAGCCTGAACTTTACCAGACGAGTTCAACTCTTTTTCGTAACCTTTCGACGTAAACAGGCCAATTATGTTCACGAATTATTAATTACTGCCGTGATAAAATGTGGTAATACCACTCAAAAGCAATCTCCATCGCACCAATCATTTCCAAGAGGCTTGGAATTTTAGTTGAAAAAATAAGTTTGACTAGTTCTTTAGTTTATAATGGAGGCCTAAGAAAACGTGATATTTACGTTTAATAAGAAAACCAGCATTCCTGCAGTCATCGATAGCGCTCTGCAGCGAAATGATTGGATCGTAAGCACGAGTGATCTTTAGAATGGTCAATAGAGAACATTTATTTATTGTCAAACTGTATTTACCGGTTGGCATCTAAAAACTTAATTACAATCACCAATATTATTAACTTCTAAAGGGTACAACTTGTACCCTTCATACGTTAATAATGATGTACCGTACAAGACAAGAGAAAAAATAAATAAGCTGGTGAACACTGAATCCCACACTAGGGTGACCTGTGACGTAATATCCAAGCTTCTACTTTTGCTTTGGGTATTTATCAAAGAAAATGTTGAATAACAACGAGAAAAGAACAATGCAGATCATCTAAAGTTTAAGAGAAGAGAGCGTTAGACGTAGGGAGGAGCAACTCATGCTCAATAACGCCATCCATATGGTACGGCGACGGCGCCAGCGTCATTGATGAGCACTAAGAATACTAAAAATTTTGAGTACAGCACTTACGGGTAAAAACGATCCGACGAAGGTGGTGAGACACCAAAGCGCTACACCGGCCGCCATGATGTACCGCCTTGAGTAGCGGTCGCCGAGGTATCCGAACATCGGCGCGAACACCATGTACGCCACCACGAACACAGTCTGCAGCAGCCCCGCTTTGTCATCGCCGATACCGAACGTAGTCTTCACATCAGGGAGGACACCTAGAACAAAGAACGCGAGTTATTAATTATTTGTGACGTGTAAATTGGCTTTACCAAATAAATTAATATAAATAGATAAACTCTTTATTGCACTTCACAAGTAAACAAAGTTACAAAAATATACAAAAACTAAAAAAAAAAAAAGTAACATATAACACCTTATCACAACTCGCGACTTAATATGGTCACAAGAAGATATGAAACAGACCGACATAGTAAAACTTCCGGGTATCTTTAACTTTATAGTTAAACTAACTTTATAGTGGCTTAGTTGGTGGCAACTCCGCTTGCGGGGCTGTGAGTCGTGAGTTTGATTACCGCCCATAGTAAATATTTGTGTGGTGAATACAAAATAAATATTGTTTGTTGTTTTGTGCCTGGGTATTTATTTGTATAATGCTAAGTAGTAGTAGTAGTCGCATTGTAGAAATGTTGCTTAATGTGGAGCAGGTGGGGCTAGATGGAGTTGTGTGAGAAATGTCCACCAACATTATTATTGTATTTGTAGTAAACGAGTTTTTTTGGGTAAACGTGCTTTAACCTCACCTTTCGATTAAAGTAACTAAAATTCTATAAATTACAATGAATATATATTTCGGACCGGTGTTCTATCCGTGGACGGTTGCATGGATGAGATCGCCAAATCGAAGGCCGCCAATTGTAATATCTAACCTTGAATAGTTACGAAATTTCTTTTGTACACTTTCTCCTCTAAAAACTCTTTATTAAAAGGATACATAACCTATCTTAGAAGTTATAATAGAAGAGTCCCATTGACTGCACGTAATCAGATCATAAAGAGATTGTTTTAAAAAGGTGATGGATAATTTAACAAAAGATACTTGAGAAGTGATATAGATAGTTTCCTGGAGAGTAAGGAAATAGGGACATATAATATGTATCTATATAAGGACGTCACAGATATATCATAGGCAAACATCGTACAATATTGTGGATTCCCAGTTACAGAAACAACATCATCTAAGACTAGACTCCATACGGAAATAAACATACCTATTCATTATAACTTATAGATTTTCTAAAGATTTTCCTTGACTAATTGTTTACCTACTCGAGGTCGGAGGTTTTACTCATTAACAATAAGTAAATATTGTCATATTGTATTGTGTAAGATACTAAAGTTACGAGTATGTACACTTACGGTGACGTAACTAATCATAGTAATAAGGCCATAATTCATAAGCAGGTAATTATTTTGTCACGATCATATCGAAATCTTTATACTATGTGAGGTGAAATCGCACGCGAAGAGATCGCTAAATCGACGTACCACGAGAGTTGGTTTTATTGCCAAACTTTTTAGCACATAAAAAGTATGACGCGCTTGGCGTAATGTATGCCGCCCATCAAATATTAATTTGTGGGGTGATGTACAAATTCATATTGGCGTTTCTCTAGCTGAGTAAACTCTGGTGTTGAATCATTGAGGTAGTCGAGTCGTGTGATGAGTTGACAAACAAAAAACATTGAAATGTCCTTGGAAAACAAAATCCTGCTTGGATTATGGAACCCAGAAAGTCGAAAAACTACTAGTGATAACAAGACAGTACGATGCTTGTCTAGTTCTATAGTTCTGCTAAGTCTATTTTAAACTTTCAAGAATTCTATTTATATCGGCCAAAAAAATAAAATTATTCTATCCATTTACTTTTTTTTCTCTCATAAAGAAAGATGCAAATAAGGGTTGATAGATAACACAAACATGTCGTCGAAATATGGCTTTCTTCGTACACGACGTTTACTTGCAATGTTTTTCTTCACCGTTAAAACCAGGTGAGTTGACACACTCGTCCTTCTGCACTTGGAAAATTACTGAGAGGCGACGGGATCTAAGACTCCACCCACCATTGCGAATCTGACGTTCTAGCCAATAGGCTACAACGGTGCTTCATTATTATTTTATGCCAAGCCATCACCCCAATCAAGTATATGTAGTAGTTGTATTAAGACAATGACGATGACGATAATATATGTATGTAATTAACTTTGTTAAGTCATTCATAGTCTCAGCCATTCTGCTGCGGTAGCAATTAAATAACTTACATGACTGATAAATCAACAAATTTATGAACGAACTATATTATGACAAATCAATTCTTAAACATTGTATGTATTGTGTATTATGTTGTTTAATTCTAGACATTTAATATCAGTCGCGGTAACGTTACGAGTTAGGTAAAGGAAAACTATGCTTTAGTTTGTAAATATGTACTTATACTTTATATTATATAATTTCCTCGTGCCTATTAATTTATTTTGAATATGTGAATAAAAAAGTATTTACTCAAATATTCGCAGATCCAGACCAGCAATTGCATTTTAGTTAGTTATCAATCGATTGATCTTTAGTAGACGCGTACTTAACTCATTTTAAGTTTTTGTACGTCTAATTTTCTAAGAAAACGGATGTTAATGAACATTTCAGCGGCAAATGTAAAGTCGTGACAGCTCAAATATAAATTGGCCTTGTGAAGGTGAGTGGCCCCACATTTTAGCCGCGCCACGAAGTGTAACCGGTACCGGGCCCACACATCATTTTTATTTGCATCACCGAAACTTTCTTGCTTGCATTGCAAATACGAAATAGTTTTGCAGACTTGGCGTTTGGCAAACATTACTCACTATTTTTAACCCCCGACCAAAAAAAGGGGTGTTATAAGTTTGACGTCCATGTCTGTCTGTCTGTCTGTCTGTCTGTCTGTCTGTGTGTGTGTCTGTCTGTGGCACCGTAGAGCTCAAACGGATGGGCCGATTTAGATGCGGTTTTTTTTTATTTGAAAGTTAATATCCGTGCGGGTGTTCTTAGCTATGTTTGGTTAATATCGATTCAAAATGGCCGCCTCCACAAAATGGCGGACAAAATATTTCTTCACAACCTACCTCAATATGGGTATCAAATGAAAGGGCTTCACTAGTAGAATGTTGTACACATAACAAATCTAAGGTAGTCGGGGGTTAATCAAAATTTTTAATTTTGTTCTTGTTATGTCTATCATAGCTAGGCATTTCACAGATTTCTTACTCTTATTAGTGTCTCATAAATTTTCATCGCATATCACTAACCGAATATTAAGTCCAGTGGGATATAAATTCGAGAGGAACTACTACTACTATTAAGGATTCTGTGATGTCATTCAATTCAATTCATGTCCGCTCGCTGTACATTGCTAACATGTATGGATATCTGATAAGATACATCCATATTTTACAGCCTTTTTAACCCCCGACCAAAAAAAAGGGTGTTATAAGTTTGAAGTCGATGTCTGTCTGTCTGTCTGTGTGTGCGTCTGTCTGTGGCACCGTAGAGCTCAAACGGAGGGGCCGATTTCGATGCGTTTTTTTTATTTGATAATATCCGTGCGGATGTTCTTAGCTATGTTTGGTTAATATAGATTCAAGATGGCCGCCGCCACAAAATGGCGGACAAAATATTTCTTCACAACCTACCTCAATATGGGTATCAAATGAAAGGGATTGACTAGTAGAATACTATACATTATAATACATTTCAAATCCAAGATGGCCGCCACCACATCGGATCGGGCTGAGTGGCGTATTATTGGAGAGGCCTATGTCCAGCAGTGGACGAACGTGGGCTGATTATAATGATGATGATCATTACTATGGCGGAAACCCAACAGTTTATTTAACAGAGAGCATATTTTTTCTGTTCCATCCAGCGGTTGCCTGGAAGAGATCGCTTTTAGGCTCGATCGATAAGGATCGATAAGGCCCCCAATTGTTACTTTATTTTTTAAGTTTTTGTATATTTTTGTAACTTTGTTTACTTGTTAAGTGCAATAAAGAGTTAATCTATGTATCTACTTTGATTCTACAGTTTTTTTTCGTAAAGACTATAGGACAAAGAGTGGGAGAGATAAGCATCTGAATCAGATCGAGCTAAATCACAGGCATTCGTCACAAACAAGCGACTGCTGATTCTAACAATGGGAAGGCTTAAACATTAAATAATCTCATTGGTAGCTAGTTTACCAGTTACGGTACATTTCAGCCGCAACAATATTTAAATTCAGCTGCCTGTGCATCAGAAGACATTTCAAAAGTCGGAGAAGATATACGATATGACGTGGCTTAGTCGAACATATACCTTACATTAGTTAAAGTTTTGATAAATTAAGTTCGTTTACTCTCAATATTTACTCAAATGTCAAAGAAGATAATATATACCTACGATATGATGTGGCTGAGCCAAAAATACCTTACATAAACCAAAGTCTGAATAAATTCAGTTCGTTTACTCCCAGTATATACGCAAATATCGCGTGATATTGCCAAGCGTTGATACTGGGATCGGCAGAGGAAGGGTGCGGTTCGCGAGCATCACGCCACTTGGCACACTCAGATAAAGTAAAGCAAACATCCTCATGGCGGCGGAACAACTATCCATCCACGCTATTTTTAGATACCATAATTTTCCCATAAAAAATTGTTGATCGATATGTCAATCGATAAATTCGTACCTGCGAAGCATCGCTGTCATACTCTATAATATGGATATAGGTAATAAGCCAAAATATACATTTCATATGCAACGGCTTTGACCAACGATGAAATATAAACTTTACTGATATTTATGTTGAGGGATGTATGACAAACAATTGAGTGGCTTCGTGGCTAATTCGGTAGTAAGCCTGAGAGTTGTAGGTTGTGGAATCGGTTCCCTTCCAGGACAAATATTTGTGATATGTATACAAATGTTTGTTCTATGTGTTTATATGTTAAGTGTAAATTTACGATTATAAAATATAAGTGTTATGTCACCTATCTGGTTCCAATAATACAGGCATTGGCCCGCGAGAAACTTATCATCTTGAAATAGGTTGATGATAAATTTGGCGTCGCATGTGTGTGTCGATTATCCACTATCATATTTAAAAAAAATACAATCTCAAGAAAAAGATTAACATTAACATTACATAGAGAAAATATTTCTCTATGAGATTATTAATGAATTAGTCCATTTCAAAAATCATGGTAAATTGAATTTGATATTAACATAATTTATAAATAATTCATAAAATCACGCTTACATATTTAGCTGTAGTTACCGCTTACACTGCTTGCTGTTTAGCGGTAGCTACTGACAAAGATTAGATTAATAACTTTCTATTTTAACGCCTACTTGTGAAAATTGCCTTAGTGTCCGGAAATTATTGAGCAAAACGAGTACTTATTGTTTTTTTTATTTTACAGGCCACTACAAACCCATAAAGAAATCGCCAATGATGATGACCTAAAAATGTATTGATCGTGCCGTGCCATGCTTTCACGATTCAAGTTCTATCAACCCTACAAAACCAAATTTTTTCAATCTAAAACATATTCCCTGTGTAAAGCACAGTCGTATCACTTTGACACCACAATAAATCATTTCTTTTATTGCTGGCACCCTATTGTTTGCGTCAATTTATTTGGTGTCCCTTCTTTTATTCCGTTCTAAGTGTTTTTTTTTCACGTCTGGCGTTTTTAAAAACATTTGTGTTTATACAGGCTGTCCATAGATTTTCAGATCCCCACCATCATGTTAAAGCATTATTCTCTAATAAAAATTAAAAAAGTTAACTTATATAAACATCATTACGCACATACATAATCACATGGGGTATAAGGAAGCGTTTACCACTATCGAAATGCAAGCGATGTACCTAGTCAATTCTTGTACTAGCAAAAACTGGTAATTATGACCATTTTTTTGTAATTAACAGGCGAGACTAATCTCAAAAATACTTGTCCTAATACATTTTGTCGAATGCATCATCATTCTTAAATGAATTACAGGTTTGCTAAAAAACTTGCTAACTATACAATACCTACCACCATAGTCACTTTTACAACCAGCGTACTTGCTTCAAAGACAGGATTGAATAGAAAGATCGTAATAATGAGTGCTCGAAATTAGCCAGTATAACAAAATTGATTGCGGAAGTTGTCGAGTCATTTGTTTATTATAGTAGTAGTTGTAGTAGTTTTAGTATTAATACTCGCAATTATAAAATACAATTATCATTCACAAAGTTTTTAAAAGGTGCAACAATTACTAGTTTTGGCGCACGTGTTCTCTGAACCTTGCAATTTTGCAATCATTATGTATTTCATACTAGCTCAGATATCAATTGGCAACCAGGTGTTGCAATAAACCGTGACCGGATATGTTTCTATTAGTATATTTGTATATACGTTTATGTGATTTATTAGCTTACTATTATCAATATGTATAATGAAGGAGCCACAAACAGTCGCAGAACATATTCTTTTTTTAATACAGACTACAGATACAGACTGACAAGACATGCGGCTGAGGTTAAAAAAAGGTTTTCGTGCAAGTCTATGGAACGTCAGTCATGAAACCATGTCGCTTATTCGAGCTACAAGCAAACCGATAGAACAAAAGGATATTTATACAATAGACAATCTTGACGATGATGAGCCCACGAACCGAAAGCTTGTATCTTGAGACTCATGAGGTTATGAGTTTGGTATATACTAGGCAATAACTATTATATTTTAAGAACACGTTTAAAATATTAAGTAACAAATTAAGTGGAAAGTCTATCAGTTCCCTATTTAGTTAATGATGGTTGACAAACAGGTCGGTCGACTGATAGTAAATGTCACGATCGCCAAGGCAATATAATTATCTTGAATGAATGCTACAATCAATTTGGCAATGCCCTTTAATCCATATTTATAACTGTTGAGTTGGTAAACAAGTCAGCTGAGCCAGAAGCTAAAAATAAATCTGATCAACCGTATCAACCATAGGGTATAAATATCATCGCTATAGCTGTTCCTAGATACAGTACAAGTTATAAGTAGACCAAAATTTATGTGACTTGTTTTGAAAAACCTTGATGATAAACATTTAAAGTTCATTGACTGGTCTGATCTGCATGTAAATTATTTAAATTTAACACTGTATACCTAATATTAAAAGGAAATACATGAAAATCCAGTGTTCTGTTACAAGGTATTCCGTATCATTTTGCTATTATAACATGAAACATTACATTTTGCACCTATTGATCTGACCAGACATCAGGCCAGTGGCGTGATGTGAGGTCATCATGACGCAAACAATTCTTCACGGTCAGTTCACGGTCGGCTAATCGGAATGATAATTTTCAAACCTATGCAAAATTTTGCATCGTGTAGAATTCCAATAAATTATTTTTCGTAACTTTATTAACTTATATATGTATTAACAATTAACTTGCTTCAGCTTATATTCGAGATTCGAGGAGTCTCTGTCTGGATTGAATGAGTGGTTTGACGCTATCTTCATCTAAATTGATACTTTTTAACAGTGAAGTGAAAGTTACAATAGCTAGAGAGAACATGGTATTATCAGCCTTCACATCTTACTGTTTATGAAGTGCCATCTCTCCTTAATGACTATCATCTATGCTAACATACATCTCCAATGTAGCTATTACGCTAAGTTGAAACGCATGATTGCCTCTGGTCATGGTCGCGTAGTTTACTTATCTCTAGCACATAATGCATTTTATACTCTTTCCTGAGTGCATTGACTTTTACAATAAGTAATTAAGCATTCGTTTCCTTCCACATTACCTCTCTCTCTTAAGTGATGACTGCCGGTTGACTGGTAGATTAATTTATTCGTAAAATTTATCAGTCTAGGTAGATAGACGCCCATATATTAATGAGTCATGTCATTAATGAGCCTAATGTGATGTTATGTATTAAGCGTTAATTACAATTCCAAAATAGTTTATATGTCTAGAATAAACGGAGGTATGGGTTCAATTCCATGTTGAAACATCGATCTGTAAATCTCATTGTTGACGGTTATGATAGAGTTTGAGTCCATTATCAAGATTAGTGTGGGTGACCTTCAGGGTGGGCGTTTGTCAGCGCGTGGCGTAAAGTGGTATGACCGAAAAGAACCGTACGATCGACGTCATCAGACGGCGGGCAGGTGGCAGCACCGTCGCTGCCACACCACGCGCACGCGCCTCCGTATCGTAACATCACGCCACGTTCGTAGACCAATCGGCGGCGCGGACTCGTGGCCCGAAACGTTGGCTCGTGACGAGGTCTGGTGCCGCTCACCAGCCAGTCCCCTTGCGTCTGTTTTTCTCGGTCATGCTATGACATCGATTGATGACGAAACTATGCTGTTTGTAGGCGCAAGAATAATAAACGAAAATTTCGACTTACGAAAACTTGTAACACTATTATTATACGAGTATGTAGAGTGTCAGCAAGAGGTGTCTGCAGAAATTTCTAAAAACTTTAAAATATTTGAATGTGGTATGACGTTATGTAGGCGTTTAGCCTAAATACAAAAAGGCGACCACCGGTGAAATGGAAATAACATTCATTCTACGCGGGTGGTTAACGAGTTTTCCTGTTCAATATCGTATGAGCTGTATGTAAGTCTGCTTCGATGGAAAAGCAGACGTACACATCCTCTTTAATTTCCGGGAGCAACAGGGGTCTGTCTCTGTGAATGACGTTGGAAAATCGATAAGTGAGATCCCAATCGCAATGACCTGATACGTACCAGAACTACTTGTTCTTGACTACTACAACAGATCTTACTTACTTGATACAGAAACCCAATGTCTCAAGTAACACAATACATACAAAAAATATGATTGTTGCAATTATACAAGGTTCAATGATGATCGTAGCCTTGGACTTGCTGAACTAAGTCATGTAGCAAGATGAAGTAATAGAGGACAATACAATAGAAATAGGATGTCAATGTACTTACAAAATAGTATACAATAGAATATATATCTTTTAATACACAATGTATGAATGAAAGTACAATAAAATAGGGGTATTTAAATATGTTCATATATTACTTGTGACTACTTATATTTATGTTGATCTAATCTCAGTTAAACCCAGGTTCAGAGATGTATATAAGAATAGAAAACAATTTTAAGTACCTACCTATCTGATTACGAATAATAACTATTTTATGTGTAACTTTGAAGTAACTTTAGACACAAAACATATAAAGTACCTACTAGATATACCTATCACTAATTTAATAAACTGAATAAGAGAGAAAATAAGGGAAAATATTTTGTTTAAACTATTTCGTATTTAAATCTTGTCAAAACTGAAACTTTTCACATTGAAAGGGATCTAATGGCAGTCGGCCATACACAATACACAATACAATACACAATGTATGAATGAAAGTACAATAAAATAGGGGTATTTAAATATGTTCATATATTACTTGTGACTACTTATATTTATGTTGATCTAATCTCAGTTAAACCCAGGTTCAGAGATGTGTATGAGAATAGAAAACAATTTTAAGTAGGTACCTACCTATCTGATTACGAATAATAACTATTTTATGTGTAAGTTTGAAGTAACTTTAGACACAAAACATATAAAGTACCTACTAGATATACCTATCACTAATTTAATAAACTGAATAAGAGAGAAAATAAGGGAAAATATTTTGTTTAAACTATTTCGTATTTAAATCTTGTCAAAACTGAAACTTTTCACATTGAAAGGGATCTAATGGCAGTCGGCCTGTACTGACTACCAAACCTGTACTCCATCCAGAATTAATCCATATCTTTTACCTATATATATATACCTACGGGAAAAAGAAGGTGATTTAATTTTAATGTTAATTAACATTAAAAGCTGTTAACAAGCGATATCGTATTTTTTCTTATACCTAAACAAAATGTTTTGCAGTATTATAACAGTCAATAATTAAATAGAATGTGATTGTGAAATCAACGTTTATTTTTTAATTACGTAAATAAGATTTGTGAATTAAGACGACCTAGGTTTTAACTTTAATCAAATTGATACTAGGGTAGTCGAAATCATGAAGAATGGGTCATGAGAGTACATCGGCATAATTCCCACTGACAGCTATCTATAACACCGAATCGATGGCCAGGATCAAAGAGTAAGTCATAGCTGTGAAAGTAATGTACGAGTCAGAGCAATTCTACATGGGATGCGGACGTTTTATCGTATTATGGGCCGATAATAATTAGAGAATTCTGAATGTCTTTCTCATGTTCTTCAGTAGTGGAAACACGTTCTTTCCTGATCTGGTATACTTCCCAGACAGTGATAGATCCCCACGGAATTAAAACTATAAACTATAAAAATATCTATAACGAAACTCATCTGACTTAATCTGCAAAATCATCACAGTAACGACTCTGATGATTTTGCAGATAAATTTGAGGCAAAGATAGTCCGGTAAAGAATGCAACAATTGAAAGAAAAAACCAAATCAAGTGAAATTCAAAATTAGCAAAGGATGTGGTAGTCATTTGTGGATATGTTAAATGTAATGTAACGCAAAGAGGCCGAGAGAGGTTCGGGCGCAATTCAGAGAATAGTAACATTTCTTGCAGTCTAGACACCGACAAATGACATGAGTATGTGATAAAAATGGTCGGTAAGACGACAATGTATTTATAGTTCGTTGATGTTTTCAGTGCCAGCTCGTTTGCCAGCGAAACGGTGTAAATAGAGTACCTTCAGCATGCCTAACGACAAGTGTGTCAATACTCCATTACGTAAACCGTGAAATACAGCTGATAAACTAGGCTCCAACTTATGATACGATAATGCGTCCAGTTTTTTTTCATTGGAATTAAGGTCACTGTTAATCTTGTAGAGATAAACATTAAATATAACAATGAAAATCATAAATTATCTATTACCAATATTTAATGCATTCGAAATTAATTCAAATTTATCATTAACGTGATATCAATGTAAGTGCTAAATAGGAAAAAGACTTTTTGTTAATGAACAGGACACACCATATAAACAAACATTTGTCCAGCAAACATACAGAAGAACTCGGAGAAATAAAAATTGTTTAAGAATATTAAGCATACATTACGCAGGTCTGTGTCAATGACAGTTTTAAATTATATTTTTTTGTTAAATGTGACAAAGTATTTGTTTTACTAAATGAAATGGATGTCAACACTATTCTATTGTTTGTAAGCAAGGAACCACAAGATGTTCAATTAAGATAATTATCCACCTGAGGGTTAGTTAGCGTAACTTACAGTACAAATGACGTGTATATTGTGCAATGTGCATGTGCAACACGATTCATCGAATAGGTAAACTTCCTATACCTGGAACGAAGTGTAAGTTGATCTAGCCTCACAGATCCACTTTCACGGAACTTCGTTAGTTACATTGGACCTTTATTACTGGAAATTCGTCTACGACTACTAAATACACTGGTGAAGCACATTAGAAATGCAAAGTATGGAATTGTTAAAGAATGCAATAAAATTCGAGGAAGTCACGGAGTTCAAGAAACCGGGACCGGCTTACGTTGCACGAAAAACTGTTTCTAAACATCGTTTTTAGTTAGGGGTCCACAATTTTACTAATGCTCATTTAATAAAAGTAGAAAGAGTAATTGCTTTACTGTAACTCGACGGTAATTATACTTTTAAAAGAATAGGCCGGCAGCTGAAGCTTGTTCAAATAAAGGGTGTTGGACAAAAGATAGGGGACTATTGTTCCACTTTAATTCTACCTAATGATTAGAATGATGTAACAATTTAAATTATTTGGTCACTTGGAAGAATGACTTACAAAATTTGATACCAAAAAAGTGATACAAACAGGAAATCAAATTGAAAATCACTATACAAATATGTACTCGTAGTTGCCATGAGATATATCTCTCGAATTGATAAAATGACGATTATTTTAAGAGAGACTGAATGATAGACTTTTACGGTCCTCTCAACAAAGTGCTTCCGGAGGCTAAATATTCAAGACGTTATAAAAAGTAGCTCGCAATAAAAACTTCAGATGAATTTACAAAGAGACACGTTGATTCTATTTCGGTAGATCCGGTGCATGTGCTAACAGTTTTAGAGATATGAACTAAAATGCATGGCGTCGTCTAGGCCGCGTTGTTATCGAAACTGTCGTCAGTTTGCGCAAAAAATGCTCAAAGCGATGGGATGGGGCCTATTCAAAAGGGCAATCGAGGCTGTGTCAACTCAAGTTCCCACATTCCTAACACCGTTATAGCTTTCACTGTTATTCAATGGTCGAATGATAGTGGCCCAATGATACTGTTCTACAATAACTCGGGTGTAGATACAATCAACGCTGCATTCGCATTTGAAGTTATGCACCATTTCATTCAATTGGGAATCAGATAATACGCGAAACACATATGCGTTTCCTCTTTAAATCAAGTTTGTTCACTGGGGAATGTGAAGAATAAACTTCGCTTCAGCTTTCTGGAGCTTACTACTTCATTTTATGGTTAGCAATGTATGTGAGATAAATCTTTGTTTTATCGTCGTTATAAGGAGAAAATAAACACACTGCCGGCGCTGCTGTCGTATTTATTATTTACCTAGGCTCTACGCAAATAGGGATAGTCGTTATTAACGAAACAAGGGCTTGTTTATCCACGGCGCGCATCATTTCTTGAAGCGGCTTGCAACCCACAGGATAAACAAGGAATTTTATTTCTAAAAGTTATGTAGGTCTTATTAAGAAAAGGCTTACTAGAAAATTTAAGAAGCTTTACCTAAATTATTACTTATCCCTTTTATTTTTAATTATTTTAACTAATAAATCAATATCAGCGATGTTTATTTTATCTTTATATTTTGTTGATTGCTTTTCAAAAATAGGTCAACCGAATGCGATAAAATTCAAATGGAAAGTGAAAAAAGAAAATACTGAAATAAATAAAAGTGGTCAAGTGCGAGTCGGACTCGCCCATGAAGGTTTCCGTAGTTCTTGTAGTTCGTTGTTACTTTAATCAGTGTTTTAACAATAGTGAATTTATGACGTATTAAAATAAAACTACTTACTAGATCTCATTCAAACCAATTTTCGTTGAAAGTTTACATGGTAATGTACATCATAATTTTTTTTAGTTTTGTCCTTTGTCCTTCAATTTAGAAAAAAAATCTGTTAGAAACAGCAATATCATTTTTGAAGACCTATCCATAGATAAACCCACACGTATGGTTTTGATGGAAAAAATCTTGAGGTTCAAATCAAAGTATGGGACACCCCCAAACTTTATTGTTTTTTCTATTTTTTGTATGAAAATCTTTATGCGGTTCACAGAATACATCTACTTACCAAGTTTCAATAGTATAATTCTTAGTTTCGGTTATTTTTTTTAGTTCAAATATGAACCTAGCGATTATAACGAATTTAGAATCAGTTTCTTTTCTGATGCCGGTGAAACAGTGGCAGCATTGAAGTCACGCTACTTGATTTGTTTTTTAAATTTAAATAAATTAACTCGAAACTAAGTAAATTTATTTCGCACGCACGATCCAATGTAAACTATTATTATAAATGAAGAGATGAATTAAATTACATACTAATCTTAATAATGTATCTTAAATTCAAAGTTATCTTATTCTGCCCTTGAATATAATGCGACCATGACGTCATACAGCTTTGTACTTTCATCTCAAAGTGAAGTAACTACAGCTTGGGAGCAGAGTTGTGCCAACGCAGCCATTTACTTTGATGGTCATCGTAAATATGACGTCACATTCTGCAGGCAAAGACATTGTTAAGCGGCAATAACATGAATTGGAGCGGAATGAAAAGGAAACTGAATAAGCGCATATGTCGAGTTGCATTGCGGAGTGCGGACACTTTCTCCGCGCTTTTCCTCTACCTGGAAATAGTTATAATATTATATTTTTCAAGCTATATACTCGTATTCATTTCTTTTGGCGCGTCAGGGAAAAATGATGAAAGTAAATTATACCTACCTTCTCGTATTTACGAAGCGCGCGTACACCGTTGCGAAAAACCGACGCCCTGAGTTTAGCCAGTTTTCAACATTTCAGTTAACATTGTAGCTAACTTCAGGTTAATACTTCTTGCGTTGAAGACATTACCTATCTATTAGATGGTTGAAGTTAATATGTTTCCAGAGAAATCACAGGACAAAGAGATAAATGAAGGCTGACGAGCAAAATGTAGAGCTGCTAGGAATTTGAACTGTTCATGTTCAACTAGCCACACGGGTGTGGGCACAGTTCTGTAATGCTTACCAATTTCTTGTCTCGTCACTCTACATATATTTTTTTAATTTAATCTACTGTAAAGCCACATTTATTGTATGGTCATAAAGCAAAAACATACTTAAATGATGGAACACCAATTGGATTTTCCATCTGTTTGGATATCGTGACGCCACTTGAGAAATGTATTTGGAATGTGAATCATCCGTTTAGAGCCTTAAAAGTGTCATAAAACAAAGTGTTAACATGGCTATTAGTCAGCATTAGAGACCAGTAGAGTCACATGTTATTGTCAGATTTTTTACGACCGTTCTACCTTCGCTTTTGAAGCTGTTCATGGAGAAAATAGAGATTGCGTAATTGGGTTAACACCTGTATTTAATTACTTTGAAACACAATAGACACTATTTTGATGTCATGCGTTTCCAGGAAACGTAAGTTCTATCTTTGACCATTTTCATTATGATATTACTTTACTCAGTAGTATCATAATATAAATCAAACATCTTTTGATTTTCATGTTTTGAAAAATCTTTTGATTTTCATGATCTTTTATGGAAGCTGTATTTGACAAAATCAAATACAGCTTCCATAATGGTATAAAATGTACAATGAAATAAGGCTAGGCTATGGAATACATTACCTGAGTGGGTTTTCCCGATGGTTACAATATTGATATCTTCAAATACTTAATATTTCAATTTAATATATTTTAGATTTAAATCGAGAGTGGATCGGTTTTTTCTAGGTAAGCGCGCTCCATCGTAGGCCGCATCGTCGCTTAACATGAGGCGAGATGGTGATCAAGTGTAAACCTTTATAGGTTAAAAATAACTCAATACTCGAATCTGACAGACTACTATAAATCCGTACTTAGCTTTAAAACGCTCCACACGCGAGTCCTAAAATCAGAGAAAATGACGTAAAAGTAATGAGGAGGAGCCTACATCGCACCATATGATTGGTGATTTATGGTGCGATGTAGGGTCCTCCCCACTAGTTTTACGTAATTTCCTCTGATTATAGGGCTCGAGTGTAGAGGGTTTGAGCTACAAATAAGTGGCACTCAAGAATCCCGAAGAAAAAATTGCGAGTCATTGAACTTGATGTAGGGGAAAACAGACAAACAAACCACGTATCACCGCAGTTTGTTCTACAAACAAATCGATATAATATTTATTCGGATCACCTTTAACGCTTTCATATCACTTCATACACTTGACAACGCGATAGTCGGTAAGTGCATTTATTTTGCAACAATCCGTTATGCTTATCAGGACTGATTTGCGAACCTTCGTACATGAAGTGTACGGTAAAGTTTACTGATAGCGCTGATAAGTAAATGTCAGTAGGATGTAGTGTAGGAGAATGATGTAAGCTTGTAAGCCATGTTATGGGTTTATCGTCATCTATGCTTACTCTATTCGTGGCAAACTTATAAAGCCTACAAAAGCACACAAAAGTGTTGGATGTCAAAGGAATCCAGAAAAATTCAGTACAATGTTAACACTAAAAGTAAATTGATACAACGGTGATAAATAAATATCCATATCCATACACCAAAAATAAATATCACGTGTATCATACAATGGTGTGGGTTCTATACTAATAATCTGCTTATGGAACCAAGAACTGAAACAACGTAAACTTTTAATAATAATACTTAACAAGATAGTTCCAGACTACAAAACGAAACTTAATTAGTACACCTACACATAGTTACACAGAAACGCTATGTAGACGCGGGCAAAGTTCGCGACGATGATTTCACTTAAAGGAATTTAAGTACTCGTAACTTGTATCGTTTTTCAAATTCAAAATACAATTAAACCAGCTTTATAACTTTAATATCATACAAAGCTGCGTTGCTCACGTAGGAAATCCCGAGAGCAGCACTAATTGGATGCAAGTGCAGTCTCGATGGGCACTCGAACGCACCAGTGCGGCATCATCATTCGTAATGGCTCTCAGATACTGCGATTACCGATGCAGCTGTATCATATCAACGCACAAGCGTCACTGTCTATAGTTACAATGAATTATGTAGATGGTTCGCCAGGAGTATATATAGTTGAGTTTCTATTTACCTTTTCAGGAACAGTAAAAGAGAGTAAAATCAAATCAACGAAAATAAAATCCAAATAATAGAGAGTAGAACCAAATAAAAGAGAAAAAAACAGTTAAAAGAAAATAAACCAAACAAAAGAGAGGCCAGAAAAAAAAAAGATGAAGCCAAAAAAAATAAAATAAGCCAGGTGGTAATGCTTAATACGACTTTGTTTAACGTAAACTAAGCATGTACTACTTAGTAACTTGAGAACATAATGTAAACAGTACACAATGCAAATACCGTTGGTCTTCTGACCTCTGTAGATCAATAATCCTTTAAAAAAATATGATTCCAGCCATCTCCGCCATTTGTTGGCGAGACTATATAGTTTTCCATTGATCTGCCAGAACAGAACACAATGTCAAGGTCTGACGCACTGCAGATAGACTGAGCAAAATCTGCCAAGATGTCCCAGAAAGGCAAAAGTTCAGTTAAAACTTACTCGTAGGTACTCATCAGTTTCATCTCAAAATCTTCTCAAACCAAAACTAAAGTTACCGCAAAGTGTACTTTAAAAGAATTTCTTATCTAACTGGAAAATGTTCGATATGTTATCCATAGACCACCCGCATGAAAAACGGATTATTTATCTCAAAAGTTACATCATTAAAGTTGAGGGGCAGCGTAAACAGAGTCGAGCCAGCCGCCACTCGTGGTGGAATTATCCGAAAAGATAACGTCTTCAAGTGCTCTGAGAAATCAATGCTGGAATATTTAAGTACCATGAGGTACGGTCAACACGAACAATGGATAATAATAGGATTACAATATGTTGTTGGTAAACAGTACATAGGAGGCTCGAAAAATAATACCCTAAGTTTACGGACATTTTTAAACCCCACCAAAATATAATTAGAATTGACAAGACGGTATTTTACAAGCCGAGTAAATTGTACCCGTCACTTAAGTACACCTGATGTAGGACTGATGAGCTTAATAAAAAATCCTCACTCTAAATATTTTATTTTTATTTTCCGTCCAAAATGCACGCTTCTTTAATCCCATCGATTAATGTGACAAATTGAAAGACCGTACTATAGGGGATCATGAGCTTAACTTGTCAAAGGGGTGTGTCATGATTCATGCACATGTTATTATTATTTATGAATTTGCCTTGAAACGTTAACATTAACTTTTTTCAAGCAATGGTCCTAAAATACATTGATTGTGATAGCCTTTAGTTCTGTGACTTTGCGAGAAACGCGGGAAATAGGTCCTCACGTCGGCCGTAGCTTTTACGGTTTCAAGTAAATGGGCATTTAGCTAAAGCTATAAAATTGATCGTATAGCACGCGTCCAGAGATCTCCGTTTTTAGTATTTTACACGCGTGGTTTAGTCCTAAATGGAAACGATTCCTAGCAAGACCACTTGGAGAAATAAATACCCTACAATAAAATAAATTCCTTGTAAGGTGAAAGAATGCCCATAAAATTGTAGAAAACCATAAAAACTTGGTTCGATAGTCATAACCACAGGCACCCTCGGTTGAGCCGCATTTTTAACCCCTCACTGCGCTAAGTTAATGTCACACATGACATTTCCCATATTTTATTCATTACAGTGAGCGAGCATTGGTTTGGATAACTTCACAAATGGGCAGATACACATGGCAACCCTTTTAATGATCGTATGTATTTAAAAAGGGTTTCAGTGTTACACTTAAGTTAGTTGTATTTTTTTGACATTTTAAAATTTCATGAATACAAATTTATAATGGACTAGCTGTACCCTTCCACGCTTTGCTGTGGCACATTGTGATGCAAAAATTAGATAAAAACAATCCTTGATGCGGATTATATATCTTACTAAAATTTCAGCTCGATCGGTGCAGAAGTTTTTGAGTTTTTGAAGCGTACACAAACCAACATAACATTCTTATATATAGAGATTTATTAAAATATTACGCTAGCTCTTTATGAAGCTTTTTTTTTTTATTATTATAATTCAACATTACTTCAATTCAACCATTGTTTATGGACTGTAGCGTTAGGTATACTGGTATACATAATAGTTTAGGTATACCTAACGCTACATGCAGTCCATAACACACAAATGTTACTAGCTTTTTTACTACTTACTTAATATTATATTACTAAGCACTAACTAATAGATATATAGGTATGTATATTGTACCAAACATGATCTTTGCCAATTCAGAATACTCCAAATCGATTGTCACTGGCTTTTAACGTTTAAATATTGTGTTTAAATGTCGGTCTGACGCCAAGACTAGGCATAGTTAATATAAATGTCAATTTAACAACTCCGGGTTTTCAGGGTCAGAAAGATACAAAACGCAGCAAAAATAAAAAAGTTGTCAGAGTGCCACTCATATTTATGTATTTAGTAGGGATCGATTACGTAGCACTATTATCTATTCTATGGTATAATAGTGAATGCACTAAGCATAATGCTGACCAAACATTTAAATACGATTAGTGCGTGTTGGAATGAGATGCTAACGACAACATAATCATACGTCATGACCTATGACAAACAATAACGACTACGCAAAAAACATAATTTATACTACATAGTAAAACCGGAGACGAAACGGTGACATAATACGATAAGAGCACGCACAGACGCATACTACACAAGAACGAGATAATAAATGGTAATTAGCGGACAATAAGCAGATAAGTGATCATTATCTTAACTACCATATTAGTCAACTACACCTGTCATTGAATGAGTAATATTAAGCAAGTAGCAAATGGTTTTTTATCGTAGTTAAAGATGAAAGAAATAGTTTAAAATTATGTTTGTCTGAAGATCATGTTTCAAGGACAGCGAGACGTCGTCATCGTCGGTCGTCGTGACGACGCGAGACGCGACGTACTCGTAGAGAGGGAATGGGGCCTGATTACGTAAATTCAAAAAGGAGGAGATTCTAAATTCGACTTTATTTTTTTACTGGTTTGGAAGAGTGGCCTTTCCATATGGTATCATATCCATTTTATCGAAATCAGTGAACCGGTTTTTCTAAGATGTATCAACAAAATAAAAAATATATACTTACCTAAGTACATATTTTAATTTTATTGAAATCGGTTGTTTCGTTTTTTTTTTCAGAGAAAACTAATAATTACTTATAACGTGGTATAACGTTCACATTTTTTCAACGAATGGGAATATAACATGATGACTATGGTAGGCGAAAACTAACCTGTGCCTGGGTTAAATTCAACTTTATAAATGAGTTTCAGAGATATATATTTGGAGAAAATCTTTTCAAGACCAAAATTACGTCTGTGAATATAATTATTTTATGTTATAATGAATACACCTACACAAAATATCGTGCTTTATAACTATCAACTAGGTACATGAACATGATGTGATTTTTAAAGAGACCATTTTTTTAGCATAATAGAATAAGAATGAAGTAATGTAAATATTATTTTAATTACTTAACAACATAAATAATTTTAAACAATGACAATAGCTAATCACGTAGTTTTTAAAACGTATGTCCATATTGAGATTCAAAAGGTTTTACATCATTACGAGAACGACTTTTAAAGCTGCAACCAAGGTTAGCTGTCACTCAAAATCTACCTTTTTCGCAGGTAAATATAATTTTCTTATCAGATCGTACATTTTAAAGTCGCTAACCAAATAAATTGATTATCTAATTTTGTAAAATTTTAAATTGACACTTTTGAGTCACTAGCAGCACTCCGCAGTTTTCCCTGCATAATTACTGTTCTCTTAGTTATCCTTTGATAAAAAATAGTATATATGTGTTATTTCAGACTATAATCTATCTATGTTCAAAACTTCATACCGATCTATTCAGCCGTTCCGACGTTATTGCGCAATAAACATCAAAACTTTGACATTTTAATGGTAAGTAGAATGTTATTCCAAAAAATGATTTCAGACAAAAATGTTTTTGGCTTTGCTATCGTTAAAACCACCTGCATCCGCATTTCAAAATTTAATTACACCACAGCTGCTTATTACAGCAAATTGTGTATCTGATTGCTTTCAGATTTTAATCAAGATAAGGGCAATCGAGGGTTTCACCGCAGCCGACGTGACGATCGCACCCTCGGGAAATCAACCCCGCTCTCGACGGAAACTCATCATGTTCACAATAAACTTTCATCAGTAAATATATTGCATCTTTTGTGTACTTTTCTCAAGCGCGTTGAAATATAACAAGTATGCTTTATTGTACTTTCTCTTACTCTCACGAACGTGTCAAGTCCAATAACGTACTATCGTCGAGTCGGAGCGTATTGAACTTATTAGACACATTCCACACCTTTTAACTATCTGGGTTCTGAGATACCTACATTAAAATACAACAATTTTATTCTGCTGCTGCTCTCTGCTTTACGTGGGGGTGGGATGTTTCATTAATTTAAGTTTCGTGGTGGATGCGACATGCACTCTAACTCAGAACCTTAAATTCTGGTGCGTGAACAATTTAAATGTATTCTTATTCTTAACGACGTGTTCTAATAATAGGCGCCGAAACACAATCGCTCCTGCACCTCTTACATATTAAAGGGTGGCGATAGCGGTGATTGTGTTCAGTGAACGTAAACTGAACGTGGGCAGACACTGGAGATTATTTCTCAGATTACGTGACGCGCTCTCGCCCTGGGAGTTCAACATTCATTAACATAAATTTATTGACGTCAATACAAGTTATTATCACATACCAAGCTCGAACGCACAAGGGTAATAATAGTGGGTACTACAAAAGTACTTATAGATACTGCATCTTTTTTCTCCTAAGCTGCTTTAAATTTTGTATTAGTGTATTACCTATGTACGTTTGTTATTCTATTGTATTCGTAATTTGAGTTCAGTTGTCGATAAATAAATTAAGTAAAGTTTATTATTTTGAAATATTGGTTTTATGCATTCTACATGCAATGTTTTTATTATTTAAATTAGTACTTATTATTTATCTCATTATCCTTTTAATGATTCTGAACGACTCCCGAACGTGACCAATTCGAATGTGTCGAGAGTCGGTTCGGAATGTTAACTCTCATTTTGTTACACACCGTCACGTAATAGTGGTTGAAAGGTGGACTGACCATTGAAATACCTTTCTTTATTTACATTTAGAGGTCCTACGTACAAAGTCAACGACACGGTCCAAGGCTTAACTTGAACAGTAAACATGCCGTGTGAGGCTTTGACTCATTTCTGAAGTTTCGTAACAGGCCCCCCTTCAAAGGCTAAGCTAGCGCAAGATAAAAGATTACAGTTTTACAGGCATATCCAAGGTAATCTGAGTTAAGCTTGGTAAATTAATGGGATGATGTGCACTGCAATACTCCGTTGCGTCATCAAAATATTTACGGTCTAAAATCCAGGGTGAGTAATAGATCCGGCGGAAGACACCTATAGAGATAAAATTGTAGAGCTTTTAAAGTTTCTATAGTTTGAAAATGGTTTCGGTAAGATTAGATTATTTCTCGACGACATTTTTGTTTACCGATACGTGAAATATTTGCGAGTTCGTAATGTTTGTAGCTATTAAGTACGAGAATTCGGAAACTTATGGGCTGATTACAAAACTACATTACAGGAACTGGACTGGCAGTTTGGCTGCCCAATAGTGCCCACTTCACATATTATCTTATATTATATGACGGCCTAAAATAATTTAAACATACTTACTTGTACTTAGATAAATGCCCAAATCAGTTAGAGAGAGAAATTTCTACACAGGAAAACTGATTTTAAAAATATTCTATGTATTACTTATTTTTATCACCACTTCCTGGTTAAGTAGTGGGTACATCTACCATTACTACTGAATAAAATTAGCAAAAAAAAAACAAAAGGGAGACTAAGTGTTATCAAAATGTTTAATATTATTGCTAATTACATACAGTCAGTTGTATGGCTTGTTTACATATTTGTAAACATGGAAGGAAATATGCCTTTGTCTATAAAATTATATCAGTGTCTGACCCCAAAGACTAAGTAATATATACAAAAATAAGTAATAAAAATACATATAAACACAGTGTGATATGGAAATAATCAGTGGAATCACCTCTCTGGGATCATTGCTCACATTTAATATTGTATTACTTGTATCAAGCTAATTTAAACAATAAACATTACAGTAGGCACTATAAAAGATAAACTGAAGGCTAAAACTATCAATGACTGGGCCACAAAGTCATCTCTAGCTCTACGTTTAAAAAGGTCTAGTATAGTTAATGACTACAGAGGCATGTACTTGTCCTAAATAAAGAAAAATGGAAAGAAGAGATACCTTTGCCTGAAATTAGGACAATATTATAGGCTAAAATAAGAATAATATTCACTTTATGTTTATGGGGTAAACGGATAACTCATGTGTAATATGGTCGGTCAGTCCGAATCGCGCGCGTGCACTCTCCTTGAAAAAGGCCGCCGGACGCGTTCGAAACCAGAGTCGGATTGACTGACCATATTACAAGTGAGTTATCCATTTACCCAAGAAATATGTGTAACAACCACTTTAACTTTAATACTAAAATATTTACTTTATATTTTGGTGATAGTAAGAAAAGACACTTGATGATATCTTGCTGACAGTAACTTTGTGTAAATAGGATTTTTTAAGCCACTCTATTGAAAATTGAGATCAAAATATGAGCCACAAACATTAACAATTATTTTTTTAAATAAAGAGTGATGAGACGAGCCGGGCATGTGCCTGATGGTAAGCAACATACCTGCCACATAACAGCACAATGGCACGCAACTATTGGCACGAACATTGGCACGAATATTCTCTGGAAACATTGCCCTTCAAACCGGAACACAATAATGTTTGCACATTACTGCTTGATGGTAGAATAACTGGCACAGGTGTGGTACTTCTCCAGGCGGACCCTGCTAGGAGTCCTACCACTACAGAATATATTTTACAATACAGTGTGGCGCTTTGGTGCCGACATTAAATGAACACACGCAGGTAGGGTTACTGACCAGTACACTTCAACAGCAAATTTGGACTAGGTATGCTGTCACCGACAAAGTCTAAGTTTCAGTTCACATCTAAATATTATTTTCTGTTATGCAGTGTAAACAATAAGCTATAACTGTTATAGCTTATTGTTACAGGAGAGATTATCACAAGAGTTCACAAGCATAAAATCTTCATAAATTTCATTCATAGTTTAGCTGTGAAAGTTTCACAGAAAGACAAAGTTTTATTCACATTTCTTTGTTGACGTTCTAACACCACGTAAGTCACTTTTTGGCTATTTTGACTTTTTGATGCCATTCGCTAGAGAATCGGAAGACGCATCGTTTAAGCCAATCATGAACACGTAACGACCAAAAAAACTCGTGAAATTAAGAAAAAATGCAACTACACGGGATCCACCAAATCGGCGCTATATTTGGAAACAGCACGTAAATCATTTAATTCTATACTGAGAAACGGACTACCCGGTTGCTCCTAACAATTTATAGAAAAAAAGGTAAGAAAATATCATTACATTATTAAAATGTTGTATTTTTCGATTTTTTAGATATTCCTATTTTTTTTATCTCCTGAAAAGTTGCTATTTTTGACATATGTGGTGTTAGAACTTCAACGACGATTTGTAACATTGATACTCAAGGATTTTTTAAAGCAAAATAGTTATGATATCCATTAAAAAATATTGGTGGACAATGATGTGACTAATCTAGAAAAATAATTATATATTGGTGGACAATTCACAAACAATACCATCTGACCCCAAACTAAGCAAAGTTTGTACTGTGACGACCAGATACTTCCATAGTTATAAGTTGTAAATAGCTATTGGCTAATACTTTCGTTCTATCCTAGGCTACTGGATGTGTGTTAAATCTACTTTGATTGGGCTTGTGGATCAGTTGGTAGTGTCTGTTCGCAAAGATGTTGGTTGTGGGTTCAACTACCACCTAGATTCCCACATAGACTACCTACAACCACTCCCACAGATATTTGTGATTAATTCAGATATTTTTTGTTCTATATATGGGTGTTTATATGTATCACTAATAGCACCCCGCGTTTTTACCCGCGTAGTTCTTGATCCCGTTATTTTCACGGGATAAAAAAAACCTATGTGTTATTCCAGACCATTATCTATCTATGTATCAAATTTCATCTAAATCCCCTTCAAGCTTCGCTTTATTTGGTTCTAGTTAATGTTTTGTGATGTTAATATTTATATGGTCAACATCACAAAAATTATAATTACTTATACCTAGACAGATTGGAAGATAATGCAGTTTACATGACCTTCTGTATGGAAAGTTTTATAGTATCATTATTTAACATTCAATGCACTTACCCGCTAGGGTGAATCTGTCCATATAGTTGATAAGGTTGACGAAACACAGTATTCCCACAGTCATGAATTCTTGTAGTGTAACATCTCTCAAAGTATCCCCTTCTTCTTGCCTGCTTCTCTTGCAGTAACGCCGTTGCCGCATCATTATCACTGTTTACCACTAACTGCTGATTTGAAGTGTTCGGAGTTATACCACTCTTGTCCATCGTGATAACACACAACCACCTCTTTCGCTATACAACCGGCCACTTTCAAACTTCAGAAGCCGATTTGAAGAAATCTTATTAGAGGTTATTCAACAAAGATTTGTATTTTGGTTTTGATATAGTCAAACTCAGTAAAAATAGATAAAATAATAAAAATAACTTAACATATAAGTACGTTTTTTTAATAATAATATTACTGATTTTTCATTATTTAATCCGACAAATACCCGTGACGGGACGTCGAACGTTTCGAAGTTTATGACGTAAATGAAATGAATGAAAGTAGCTAAATAACTTTTTGGCAGGCGGCAAGCACCACGGCACCAGCTCAGCTAGCAGCAGGGCTGCCATTAAAATAATAATTACTGCCGTGTTTTGGAAATCAAATTGCCGTGTTTTGTGGCAAAATTTAAGAAATTGCCGTGTCTCAAATATATATTTCTTTTATCGCGTATAGGTCCGCGTTTGGCCACCAACTCGCCTGATGGTAAGCGACGGTGTGGTCGAAGATGACGCCCGTTGACCTAAAAAGTACCTATTCACTCTGACCTTGAAAAGTCCTAGATTATATCTCTCGGATAACAAGGAGGCCGGCAACTTATTCAAACCGTTTAGTACGGATTTTGGGAATATCCACAGTGTATGTGTGGTAGTGAGCCAACTTACGACTTGTCCTGTAGTGGAAAGGGGAAGGCAATATTAGGATGTGTAACTCCGATGCACACTCTCCAAAATGTATATTGTAAAACACTGTCAAACTAGCCACTTTTCGCCGATGTTCTGGGCTTAGCAGTTTTTTTAGCTACTAAGTCTCTATCACCGATTAGCCGAACAGCGCGCCGTTTAACCGAGGAGTCAAGAGCTGGTACTATGCCGATCCATCCCATAAGTAGCACCAGTTTTCATAAACTATGTATTTTGTAGCTCTACTGTCCCTAATGAAAGGTTAAAGAAACAAAAATAAATACAAATTGCTGTTTATTCATTAGAACCATCATAATATAAATATCTTATGTCACTTAAATTTATTTCTTCTTCTTCCTCTTGCTTTAGTTTGTATTTTGAACTGTCTTTCATGTATTTTAGCATTTCTTTAGTTGGCTTAAAATTTGTACAATTTCCTTTAGACTTAATGTATTGTTTGGCGAGCAATGAATTGTTTATAGTGGATGTGATCATTTTGTTACGAGATTTCGTTTTTTAAAGTATGTTGCTCTGATTGCCGTGTTTTATGATACGGCAATGAAAGTTCTGCCGTGTACCGTGTTTTTTTACCAAGCAGCCCCAATTGCCGTATAACACGGCAATTGCCGTAGCAATGGCATCGCTGGCTAGCAGTCATTCCATTAATTGCCAGTATACGTTATTACAATTACCCGAATGTAACACATAACATAATCACAAACTTTTGTCTATGCTTTTTTTGAAATGAAAACTTCTTTTCTCGTTATTTACCTAAGCATGGAGAAAGTCGTTGTGTCCCAAATTAACCCAAACATTTCTTGCATTTTTGAACATGACGATAAGCTTCATTCACAGCCCATGAAAAATCTAAACGATTGTGTCCATTCAAAAAGACTTGCAGCCTCGTATGATTTCAATGCTTTTTTAAGTGAAAACTTCTTTTGGCGCGGCATAGACAGATTTTTCGAGGGCTGTGAATTGAATTCTAGCGTCACTCTCAGGAATGATAAGACATCTACGGGTAAACTCGAGATCATGGCCATCAGCCATCTAGGAATGTGTCAGCATTTCTTATTGGCATGCTCATGATCAGGTCCTTCGGTTTCACGTTCCGGTTTCCGTAGTTTCCAAAGTAAGATATGAAATTCTAAGTTTACTTACTACTTTTTTACTTCAATCTGCAGATCCTATGACTGCAAACTTTTGTACATCGCTTTATTTTATAGATCTATATTCTTTCTCGTTTTCGTTCACTAGTCACGCGTTATTTTTTTTAAGACGAACTATGCTCAACTGTATATAGCCTACGGGTTTCATAACATAAACAGTTTCCAATCTCATCATCATCATCAGCTTCAAGTCGTCCACCGCTGAACATAGGCCCTTCCCCTAGATTTCCACAACGTACGGTCATGTGCAACCTGCAACCAGCGATTTCCAGAGACTTTTGTGAGATCATCTGTCCATCTAGTGAGAGGCCATCGAACACTGCGTCTTCCGGTTCGTGGTCACCACTCGAGAACCTTTCTCCCCATCGGTTGTCAATTCTGCGAGCGATGTGGCCTGCCCATTGCTACTTCAGCTTACTTACTGTCTGAGCGATGCCTCCCATCTATTTAATTTTATAGCTTAGAATTTGATAGCTTACTAGCTTACTTTGGACTTACTACGCGGGTGAAACCGGAGGGCATAGCCATGAGCATTGAGCATGGCCATCTAGAAATGCGTCAGTCTAATAGTAAATGCTGACGCATTGGTCCCGTGGTCCCGAATTTACCTAAAGATTTCTTATCATTCCCGAACGTGACGCTAGAATTCCATTCTGTCTGTCTGTTCTGTCATTCAAAAATCTGTCTGTGCCGCGCCAAAAAAGTTTTCACTTGCATTTGTACCTAGGACTGCATAAGATTGGTTGTATTAAATGTGTCATGCATACTTACATCAGCATACATTCCCTTTTTATCCTGTGCACGTTATTAATATTAATTAATTGATGTTATAATTATTTTTCTGTTAGTGTTTTTGTAATATTTTAGTCCTGCGTGCTCTTCTAATTGAAATGTAAGCGATGGCGCTCTTGGGCTAGTAATGGAAACTATGATCGTTGTCGTTTGTTCGACTTTAAGATTGAAAACTGTTTCAATCTCAAAGTCGAACTCTTTACTCTGTTACTGAGATTAAATCGTAAGTTAACAGAAATGTCAATAAGCATTAATAATACAGTTGAAACTTCACTGCTTTGCACATTAAAGATAAACTTTGATGAATTTGTTGAATAGACAATTTGTTGACTTAACGCTCAGCTCAAGTAGTGTGAAACAAAAAAAAATGTTACCTACAAAACAGTATTTACTGTTGTCTTGGCAGCACTGAATCAGATGATCATGCAATTGACATTTGGCGTTTTTGACGTTGATTGTGAACACAATTCAATTTTTTTTTCTTTTTGGTATGTAGATTATACATGTTGAGCCATGAGTACCTATATCTTTTTTTACTATCATCAATATAGAATACTACACATATGTAATGCTACCCGCAACTTCGACCGCGCGAAATAAATTTAATTCTAAGATAACTCAGGCAGTACATTTAAACTAATTTTGCAAAAAAATACCCGTACATATTCATGTTTACCACAAACTGCTGATATTAAAAACAATTTTATACAATTTCATCACTACTGCTTCAATAGGCATGTCGACTCATTTTTGATTTAATGTGCCATCAAAAGGCTACCCAATAACTAAAACATAGGTGAAAGAATTACTTTGTTCTCTTAAAAACTTCCCGTGATATCACGATTTTAAAATCACAATCTTGGAGTCTCCCAAAAACGCTTCATACAAATCACTACAGAAACGTGACGTCACATTGCCGTAGTTTCTATGCGTCGCGCGTAAAGTTTGTATGGTAGCTATATTAAATATTGCGTTTAGGAAACTGGTTTCATAACAAAAGTAACTTGAAATTGAATGGGTTATCCAATGGTAAATACATTTTCTAGTAATTTTGTACTTTTAAAATGGACTTACCCATCCATCTTTGAATGATCATAAAGTAAGTTATACTAAAAAATATCAAAATTAAAATTGGTACACATTTTATTCTATTTAAATACTGTCATTATATCAAATAATTTAATATAATTGCAGGACCTGTCGACACGCCTATTGTTTAAATGTGAAAGCATCAGACAGACAGCCAGAGGTACTTTCATATTTGTAGGGATTTCATGCTTTTATCCGCAACAATAACGATTTTCGAAAAATTATACTTTCAACTCCCAATTTAACTCCATTCAATATTTTTGAAGTGAAAACATCCTTTAGCGCCACAGACAGCTTTTTCGTGGCTGTGAATTGAATTCTAGTGCCGCGCTCGGGAATGATAAGAAATATTCGGATAAACTCGGGTCCATGGCCATTGTTCATCTAGAAATGCGTCAGCATTTCAGCGTTTATAGATGGGCATGCTCATGGCCTTCCGATTTCACCTGTATATGTCCCTAACCAACATCTACTACATTTTTCGAGGTATATTGAGATTATGAAAAGTGAAAACCAGCATCGGGTTTAGACATACAATCCTGACTGTATGTGGGACTCAATACGAATTTCGTCCCCTATATATTGTCCCCATAGAGTTAAAATTTTAAAAATCACCGGAACAAATATTTATTTCCTTTATATCGAGTTTCTTGATACAAAATTTCATAGTTTTATCTTCAAAAATGACGGACACCCATTAAATTGCCTTTATTTTTACCCTTTCAACCCATTTTCTGTTATAAAAAGTAACTTATGGGTTCTTGGGTTAGAGTTTTTGAGATCTAAATGGTTCCAGTGGCTCGGCCTTTTGAAGCGTAACTTTTTAACTTTTAAAGCGTAATTTAGTATGGATATCAAGTGTCTAGTTGCAAAATTTCATGGTTCATCATTGTTTGAAGATATAACAATGACCACGTCTGTACGTGGTCATTGTTAAATCTTCAAATCGAAATTACAAAATGGCTAAAACAAACATTTATTGACTTCGTATCAAGTGTCTGTACAATTTGATACGATGGCATTTTAACTCCTATTACTATTACATCCTCGTATAGTTCAAAATAACAAAATTGCCTTTTTAAAAACATTTAATGACGAATTTCCATATTAAGCGATAAAAAATCTGATTTCTGCCTTGCTTTATCACGTAGGTAAACCAATGAATTCATTTTTATGAAATTTAGCACGGTACAGCGAGACAGACAGAGTTACTTTCGCATTTTTAGTAGGTATTAGTATGGATTATAGGTACGTATCATGAAACACAGACTATGTAGAGTGAACTGAAACTAAACAAACACAAACGTTGAAATCTGTGGTTAGAGAACATAGTAAAATTACTCTTTCTATGATAGATATGACCTACAAACAAATAAAGCAAAAATCAAACGAATCAAACGTAAAAATCACAGACTAAGTAGAGAGATAGTATAAATAAAGTATTTTATTGATCTATGATCCCACCACCGGATACTTAGTCTGTGCACCGGATTTTATGAAGTGTTTAACCACAGACTAAGTAGAGAGATACGCTTGTTTAACTTTTCTGTACCTTTCGGATAGTTTGTGTCACAGACTAAGTAGAGAGATAGTTTGTGTTAAATCAGTTAGGTACTCTTTAGAGTATAAGTGTTCTGTGGTTAGGTAATCACAGACTAAGTAGAGACACTGTGTTAATTATTACAGTGTATCTCTCTACTTAGTCTGTGTCGGGGTGGTCGACTCTTTTAGGGCCAGGTGGGATAAAAGTACATACACGTGGGGGTCCCAAACGAAGAGTGGCAACATATATTTGCGTCTCTTTCTAACGTTCCATTTTAGAGATAAGTAACCTGTGAAAAATAAAGATTTTATTTATTACGATAAACGATTTTTGTAACTTATAGTATCGATTTTGAGTCAATGATTCATTTTCATCTTAGTACCATGTTACATTTACAAACCAAAACTAATTTAATACAAATTAAACTAGACATTGAATCCATTAAAACGATATGATACGAAAAATCGAGTAAGTAGGCAACATCTTCACTACATTTGTGCAGAACATCGGCTTATAAGTATTCCTTTCACATAATACCTACGGATTTTCTAATCACATGTTTTTACAAACATGTCTGCTAACATAAGAACATAACCGCACCAAAACATGTAAATGATGTCTAAGTCTCTTACTAAACTTGTAATAGTCCACATAAATAATGTATTGCTACGCCCTAACAGGGCCATATGCTACGCAGATTGAAGTTAAAATCAACTATGTACATTCTAATCGGAACATATGTACATGTTCCGATTTAATAAATTAAAATATGAATATCTAAAACATATCAGTTTATTTGTCATATAGATTTTCGTAATGGGTCCAAATCTCCCAATAGGATGTGAACTACGATGATGTTGAGTAAAAGATTTTATTAATTTAGTTTCTGTCTTTTTATGCCCTAGGTGGTGTATTCGCAACGCAACCCGAACGATTCGGGCACGGGATGACAATCCTTGTCTATGTGATTCCAAACGGATAAGCCAAAGACAGAGAGGTTTGATTCCGTGTCGAGATCAATCAGATTGCGTTGTGAATCTTGGTCCTGAATTTAAATTAAACTTGTAAATCAGATTCGGTAAAGTAGCAACCTGTATCCTGTTTGAACACGTAGGTGTATTTTTAATAACAGTTTGCTACACAGTTAATTTCTGGCTGATCTACAACTTATTACTTTATCCGTTCCTAATTATTAGATCATTTGGATCCACCTGAAAAAATATGTAATAACAATTACATTATTAATTATTATCACGTGTATAAATCTCAAGATAAATCTATTAGTAGAATAACAATCAACAGAACTATCGATTATTTTATCATTACTTAAATACTTATCTCTAAAATCGTCACAAAAAAACCAAAAATGGCTTCTTGGTTTTGTGTTGTAAAAAGTTTATATCTTTCTTTGTTTTTGTTCTAAACGAAGTATTTATTCCTGATGTTTTTCATTATGAAAGAGAAAAGAAAATGTGGCAGATCGCTTCCTAGACTTGGAAATAGGAATTCTCTGCGGTAAGCATGTGGTACCTAAGTGCCTAGTAAATAAAAGTTCTATGTAGTGCCAAATTGCGATTTTTTCATAATCACATAGTAAGAGCGCCTGGTGTAAACTAAAACATATGGGTTCATTTTTAATTATGTTTTCAGTTGCGAGTTGAGGGGCGATGTATTGCTATCTTAAGAAGAAAGGGTTTCAAACCCATTTCAAGAACAGCTGTACAAAAAGCATCTTGATGTTGTTTATGATAGAAAACAACTCATAAGATATGCTAGACCATATGAAAACTGTGATAAGGTAAATATGTGAATCATAAGATAACATAAATATATTAATCATATTCAAAGTATATATATATATAGTCCTTATTATGCTTGGTAAAATAGTTTATAATCTGTTTCATTTTAGCTGCGAAACAGCACTGAACCTGAATCAAGGCCATCTACAAAGCAGACAGCCACTGCTAGTAGAAAACGCATCATTTTGAATACTGGCAGTGGTGACTACAACTGAAAATGATGCAGGTCCATCCGCAAAGCAAATGACAATGCGACCGCTGCGAAAAAAATATGAGGTTGGTATACTGAAGCAATTTAAAAATAAAACACTAATCAGGAAAAACAAGTTTCATTATCTCAACATTTAACTATTGTGCTTATTCAATAACACTATAAATATCACATTACATGCTATCCATGGATTTTTATTTATAATAGTTTAGAGTGGTGGGATGAGCGGGGCTTGTGCCTGATGGTATATCACCATATATACCATCAGGCACAAGCCGCAATATGCTTGTCCATAACAGGAGCGATACATATCTCTGCCATGTAATATTTATCTGGATACATTGACCCTTAAACCCTTGCATTGCAATAACAACAATTAAATGTATTACTTTCAACTAAGTGATGATGAAATCTATAATGCTGATGTTAATTAACTTTCAGATGTTGAGCCTTTTCAAACAAGAAAGAGGACCATCGAAGAATGCAGAATTTTAAAGAAATTGTATAAAAGCGACTGCGACTCAAGCTGATAAGTCTCATTAAGGTGTAAACATCACATTTTAATGTCAGAATTCAATTTTTTTGCTCTTTTTTGCCCAGTAAGATGTGCAATTATTTTATGGGCTCATGGAACATTTTTGATTGTTCTTTACATTATCATATATTTTTTTTTGTTTATGAATGTGATACAAAAGATTTTTGTTTTATATAAGAAAGTCATGCCGTTTACATACTTAAAAATAAGAGATTCTATGGGGGAACTTTTTAAAATTATTTATATTTTGCTAATGGCCATATTGTCCAAATACCTTTATAAATTGTAAAAATAAATGAATTGAAATAAATTTACTAAAACTTAACACATGTTTTTGTTCAGATCCACATGGAGCTCCATGGGCCATAAATATAAACAAGACAAGTTTCGTTTATATTTGGACTGTAGTTCCTGGTGGTACGTAAACTACCTATTATATGAAATTTGAAATTTTTCCGCCTACGCAAATTTTTGATTTTAAAATTTTAAGGGGGCAACCTATAGATGGCGCTAGTTTTTCATGAAGTATGGAGTTGGCATTCTTCTCCGTGAGTAAAATGTTCTGTGGTCTGTGTTACTGTCGATACTTATTGGATCCCGACACAGATTTCTAAAACAAAAGGCAGATGGAACGTGCGGAACACAGATCCAGAAAGCAAATATCAAACGCCAAAGCAAATACAAACTCCAGTCAGTACGAAACGGACTTCCGTCTCGTACGGGAGTCCCGTGTAATTTTAAGTTTTGTTTATGATTATGCCGTCTTCTGACTTCAAACATTTCAAACATTGTTCCCAAAAACTAAGAAAAGGAAAGAGGAATATCATTTCATAGGAAAGTTTGATTATTTTTACTGATATTTATATAATTTTTTTTCGATTTCATTTCGATTGATGATTAGAAACACAACACCTCAACGAAAATTGGTTGGTGTTGCTATACTAAATTGAAATTATTTTCCCTAAAGTTAAGGTAAAATATAGATCATGATTTTTTTTGAAGATACTCGTAGACCAAAATATGACTGTATGCAGATTGTATTATTCTATTTTAAACCCTATTTTTATAATCGTAGTTTTTTAATTTAATGTGAATCGATGCCTAGCACAAATCCACGTCATTACAAGTGTTTATAAAAAAACTAATAGTGTTGATGAAAACTATAGTTATGAAGGAAGTTTTTAATACTAGTAAGTAGGTATAGTCGAGCTTAAAAAAGTAGGCGGGTTCTTTTCAGAGATCTAGTCGTTTTAATTAACCTCATGTTATCTGGTCGAGTCAGTAGTGACATTGTCGAAGTTTTATACGGTGCTAATTTGTGCGTACATATACTTATCCAAAAAAGATGTTGGGATCAGGCCAATCGCTATTGTCACCACACTGGCCTTGCTGTCAAGGTGGATTGTAGGTATACAACGTTGCTTTTTCGAGCTCCTTGTCCCAACAAACTTGATTTTGGTTCTCTGGGTGGACGTGAGGCTGCTATTAATTCTGTCCTGGCTTTCTTTGTCCAAAATGGGGGAGAGGGGTGTTAAAGGTGGACGTCAAAAACGCCTTTAATTTATTTTGATCGTGGAGACCCGTTGTCCGAAGTGAAGAATAAAATTCTTGTCCTCTACAATTTTATTTGGCAAAGTTATGGCGGACCCACAAAATTATCAAAACAATCCTATGCTATCTTCCGTTGGCTATGAACTTGGTGAACCTTCGGCCATGCGACCTTCGCCCTGGCCATTCGCTCTATCATTTAACGTCTCCGGTCCAATTTAAACGTTTGGTACTTGGACGACGGAACTTTGGGTGACAATGTGAATAATGTTCAACTGATTTACAAAAACTCTTAGACGGTTTTCGTTGATTTGTATCAACATTTTTGAAAAGGTGAACTTTTCGTATGCGACACGCGTCCAGACAAAGATTGGATAGTAAACAAATTGAATGATTTGGCCCCCCAACATCAAATCAGTTGACAAAAGTTCTCTGCACCTCCTGTGTTCACCGATATTAAATGAGTAGTTGCCACCTTTTGACAAGCAAGTGTTTAAGTAGTGGTAGGACTCTTGGCAGAGTCCGCCTGGGGAAGTACCACACCTTTGCCAGTTATTCTACCGCCAAGCAGTAATGTGCAAACATTACTGTGTTCCGGTTTGAAGGGCAATGTTTCCAGAGAAATTACAGGGCTTAGAGATATAAGATCTTAGATCTCTGGGTGACGAGCGCAGTGCAGTGCTAGGTAATGATTTGGACTCTTCATGTTCCAATAGCTGTGTGTCACTGTGCTGTTATGTGTCAGGCATGTTGCTTACCATCAGGCACATGACCTGATCGTCTCGTCACTCTATATTTAAAAAAAAAAAAAAAAAAAAAGCATAATATTCAAAATTTCACAAGAAGCTCCGATAGAATACTCAAAATAAACATACGCATGACTTTTACTATTATTCGGCGTTGTCTTTTTATTCCGAATTTTCTGTATGAAAATTCGAATTTTTTGTTGCATGCAAAATAAAAATTCTTAACTTCATAGGATGGAAATAGTAATAGCAAGAAATCCTTGCAAAATATATAATCGGTGTAATAATACATTATTTTAACATTATAATACATGTGTTTATTTATACGCGATGATTTCCGAAGCTAAGACAACAATAGTGGGATTTTTTTCTTAAGACTGGGAACATTACACGCACACCAACGTGAGTAATCTGACAACGCCGGTGAGAGCTGTCACGCAACATAACTAATTATTGGCCTCTAAAGATGGGTTAATACCGATCTTCATCAATATTACCTAATCTAATTATATATATATTAGTCTCACAATATCATAATATTTATACTAATATATTAGATTAGTAATATTTTTCGACGGCCGATGCACTAATACCATAGTGAGCAATATCTATCGTAGATTATGTCTTTATTTATTACTTGCTAAGCTAATATTGCTAGCGATGACAATGAATTCATCATTTTTGTCTACTTATGTAATTTTTTTGCATATTATGATTATCAATCCGTAGCAGTTTCCGTGCCTATCATAATAATATATTGTTGTGTTAGAAAATGACAAGATCAGATAGAAACCAATTACTTTTTAAAAATGTTCAAAAAATAATAATTACGTCAGTTCAATTTACAAATATCACCTGTTGAATATCGGGCAATGAGCAGCTAAGTAATCCCAAACATGTGAAATGTGAATCCATACCACAGATTAAGTATTAATATGGTACCTAATGTTTGGCCCACATTGTGGAATGAATCCAAACGAATGAGTGATATTATACAACCAGTTGTGAATAGTCATACCTGAGATTATTTGAATATGAAATATTAGCATATCAGAATATATCGGATTACTAATACATTCATTCGGTGGATATTACCAATCTCTTAACTAATATCAATATATTCGTTCTAGGAATGGGCAAATAAACAAAATATATCGATATAAATCGTATCGATACTTTCCAAATGTATCGATATATATTTTCAAAAAATATCGATATCGAAGCACTTATTCATTAGATAATTAAAAATGAAAATACAAAATATCTGGCATAATATTGACGTGACAAAGTCTAATAAATCGATGAACAGAAAAAGTGTCCCGTTACGCTCATTGTACGCTTGCGCCGCATATATCAGTGTTTTGTAATGACGTTGTCACGTTAAATTATCGTTTGTAAACCAACCGACTTTACAGACAACCAATTTTATTATTTATTCATTATTCGTGCATATTTTACTATTCAAAATTAACCATCACTGAAACCAGTATTCGTCTGCGTTATGTAGGTGTATTACTGCGCATTTAACCACCGTGTTGTCACTAGCTCCGCTCCGACCTACATATACAATAGTCTGCTAAAGACATCAGCAGCACTCTTTCTTTAATGTGCTTACCTGTCAATCTGCTCCTATTATCTGGCGCTGTTAAATTAACGACTGAAGCTAACCTTTCGGATGATACCGATAAAGCTTGACATAATATTAGATAGAGCGATTTCCGAAAGAACCAGCGTAAAAATTTGAAAATTCATGCAAAAATATATTGGATCTGAATTCCTCTAAAAAAGTGGTTGGTCCAGTTTTTTTTTAGTAAGAGTAATTTATTTTCCAAAAATTAGATTACAAGACAATATAATATGACGGTAATTTAGCAAGAAGTAAACATATACAAAAATAGGTATTTCCGTGGGCTTCAAACTAGGCTAAGCCTGTGACTTGGACGCCCCTCCAGGTTTACAAAACATTTCCAGTTTTAGAAAGTGCTGACGACTAGGTGCCACAATTTGCGAAGGTAATTTAATGACAAAGATAAATTTCATGCAAATAATAATTAGGCAATAAAATACTATTGTTTAAGATAAGATTGTTAAAAATTATAATCTGTCGTTGTTAGCAATTTGAGATTTAAAACATTTCCTACAAAACAATTTTGGAATGTTAAATTGATTACAAACAGAATATGAATTAATGAAATATGTTAATCAAATCAAATTAAGCTTATTGGTTAAGCTTATTGGGGACAAATCCAGAGCTCAGAATCTCTGGCGTAGCTGTTTTCAGATTTAAAAGCTGCTCACGTCTGCACCAGATAGATATTTCATTTATTTTGCTTTTGCTGATGTTGCTCGGTCAGGCCTTACATCTGGAGAACGTTGTTCTGAATAAATTTGACACTGAAGAATATTTTGAGCGAATATAGTTGCTTGTGTTTCATATAGCATTTGATACTGCAAGTGGAGAATTAAAGTGGATATATGCTTGAAAATTCGAGGCAAAATATATCGTTTTCGGTATCCGAAAATTAATATCGAAAATCGATATATCGAAAAAAAAAATCGTCGATAGATATCGATTATTTTCGAAAATAAAATCGATATTTTGATATATCGATATTTTTTGCCCAAGCCTAATTCGTTTCATCTGTTTAGAAATCAAAGAGAATGTAAATACTACGTACTACGTAATGTAAGTACTACGTGTTAGAAATCTGTGGTTCTGTGGATCCCGAACATTGTTTTGTGATCAAGCTAATATATATGAACTGAAATTACGACAGCAATTTTATACGTTATGGAGTAAGTATATAGTAAGACTGGAAATATTATGTTTAATTCTGCTGTATATTTTTTACTGTGTATATTTTTTGAGGCCACGAACTTGATAATTATATACTGCCGTTAAAAGACACATGACTCTACACAGTTATTTGTGAATGGCAAAGAAGTCTTAGTTCTCTAGCATCATGCCTCTAACTTTAAATAGAACTCTATCTATTTTCTAAGGATTTCCTATTTGCGTCATAAGTTTGCTGTATAGCTTACAAAAATCGTGTTAATGAGTTGTATGGGTTGCTAATTACTTATTTACATTAATTTTGACATGAAACTTATGTATTATATTACGTTCTAACTACTCTGTTATTAATTTTCTTAATATAATAAATAGGTAGACAATGTAGACATGGTCTACTCAAATTATTAAAACCATGGGAATGGAATTATATTTCTTTTACCTATAGTTTAAATGTCCACTATTGTTAGTAATATCATAATTAAGTTTCAGCCCTGTCCCTGAACATGCCGTCTATCCAACCACAGCACAACTCAAGATGCTTCTTGATAAATTGGAAAAAAATCCTGAAATAGCAAAAGGATACATGAGACATAGGAGTGCGAGGCTGCGAGCTCGGCAGTTTTGGCAGCAAATGCAACTGCATTTAAACAGAATCAAAGGTGGGGCAGTAAAGACTTGGAAACAGTGGATGAAGGTAGAGTTATTCATGATAAAGTTACAAAATTAAATATTATTTAGCTTCAAACTAAGCTATGTCATAGATTAGATAGCTATACTAAATTATGAGATTAATAACCAGCTAACATGATCCCTAAAATTGCTGCCAGGCCCGTGTTAAAGAGTAGTTAACAGAGACGATCTTCTTAGCATTCCGCTTTTAGCGATAAGGTCGCCAATTGTTACTTTATTTATTTCTTAGTTTTTTGTATATTTTTGTAACTTTGTTTACTTGTGAAGTGCAATAAAGAGTTAATCTATCTATCATTCCATGGATTCACCGTGCGGGTGCCGGGTCCATCGTGTGGCAGAGAGAGAAAAACTCGAGTAGTTCCCGAGACTTGTGACTCGGGCGTAGGTTTAAGGGGCCCCTTTCTGACGTACATCAACACTCACCTTCACTACTCTTTTTTCTCTCCCTGCCCAGCCAAATCTGATATGAGCCTACTAGTGCAACTTTAGATACTCGTTCCAGTATAGAACTTACTGCACTTCTGGATAAGCCAAGGTCTTTCAGTAGGTTATAGAGAGATTTTGCTGGTATACCTCTCTCTCCCACTTCTACAGCGTATAAACTAACTACATAGCCGTTTTTTGTTAATTCGTTTAGGAGGTCGTAATACTTATTTTGTTTCATCGCATGGTCTTTAGGTATATTAGTTTCCCACGGTATGGTAAGTTCTACAAGGACTATGCGTTTCGTAGCTCTAGAAAAAAGGAAAATGTCCGGTCTGGATGACGAAACACCCACATCCTCTGGGATTTTGTAGTGCTTTTCATACATGTCCATTAAAATAGTCCAATCAGGTGCTGTACCCAGGATTGAGTAAGGCTTGTTCCTGGAGTTTGAAGTTGAGCCTTCTTTTACAAAGTTAATTTGTCTTTTGTTTGTCGTCAATCCCTTTTGGGCTCTAGCTACTGAAAGGCTCATGGCTTCACGTATGATTTCAAGTACTCTGTCATGACGCCGTGAGTAATGACCCCCCATTAAGGAGCACCTTGCATCCCACTAATATGCATAACAGCATAACAGCAGATAACCCGTAACTTAGGTCATTTGAAGGTCTGAGGGTGAAGATGCCTTCTAAGGTAGTTACTTTATCTTAGATCCCATTCTTGTTTGGTGCTCGCATTTTAGTGACCATACGATGCCTTATTAGTCTAAGTTCCCGCTATACAACGACCTTCACCGAGCTGTTTATTGGATGAAAAGTGTTTTACATGTAATTTAATATGTCAACAAATATATTGCAAATAGGTTGCCTAAAAAATTTCAGTCCAGAATATGATTAATTAACAATTAAAAATTTTTTTTTTTAAATTTCACTTAAATTGATTGAATTTTAGACAAGAACAAAATTAAAAATTTCGATTAACCCCCGACTACCTTGGATTTATTATCTGTACAACATTATACTAGTCAAGCCCTTTCGTTTGATACCCATATTGAGGTAGTAGTGAAAAAAATTATATAATTCGCCATTTTGTGGTGGCGGCCATCTTGGATTTGAATTTTTTTATAGTGTATAGTATTCTACTAGCCAAGCCCTTTCATATGATACCCATATTGAGGTAGGTTGTGAAGAAATATTATGTTCGCCATTTTGTGGAGGCGGCCATCTTGAATCGATATTAACCAAACATAGCTAAGAACATCCGCACGGATATTAACTTTGAAATAAAAAAAACCGCATCGGAATCGGCTTATCCGTTTGAGCTCTACGGTGCCACAGACAGACACACACACAGACAGACATCGACGTCAAACTTATAACACCCCTTTTTTTGGTCGGGGGTTAAAAAAACTATATAACATAACTTATTATTTTGGCTTTACTCAGTGCTTACGAAATCTCATGCAAATATTTTCAAACAATAAAAAGTTTCAAACAAACTTTCATCCCTTATTTCAACCCTTTGGAGGTTAAGTTTTGAAAAATACTGTAATAAGTACATAATTCATTATTTTGATCATGCTCAATTCGTGCAAAATTGTATGCGAATATGTTTAAGGAATAAAATGTTTCATACAAACTTCCATACCGTTTTTTACACCCTTAGGGGTTGAATTTCGTAATGATATTTCGTAAGCACTGAGTAAAGCCAAAACAATAAGTTATGTTACATAGTTTTTTTCTAAAATTCAATCAATTTAAGTGAAATATTTAAAAAAAAAAATTTTAATTGTTAATTAATCATATTCTGGACTGAAAATTTTTAGGCAACCCTTTTGCAATATATACTTGTTGACATATTAAATTACATATAAAACACTTGTCATCCAATAATCAGCTCGGGGAAGGTCGTTGTACAGCGGGATCTCCTACTATATCCATTTTCAAAAATACTGTTGCTTGAAATTATTCATATCTAGCTAACTATCAATTTGATATTGTTAAAAATTTTAATAATACATTAGTTTATGCAAGTATTAATCAGACTTACTGTATTGTGTTACCTACATTTCACAGTATTGGACTGACAAAAAATGTGCTACAAAGAAAAAAGCTATAACACAGGCTGCCAATCGGCTTAAAAATGGTGGGAAAGCTGATGCAGATCTAGATCTAACTGACTTAGAAGAAAGAATAGTAACTATATTAGGGGAAGAAGCCTTCTCAATGATAGAACCTCGCATAAAGATCCCAGCGCTTCAAGTAAGTCATATTTTAGTTGATTTTAGATTTGATATGTTATAAGTTGTTATTTTTTAATAAATTTTAATTTATTTAGATTGCTGAGAAACTAAGAAGAAAAGCCCTTTGTTGTTTGGCAACCGTATCACCCTATATATAAGTTGTTATGTAATGGGATATTAATTTCATAGTGAATGAGAGTGACCCCAATTTGGCTAACATGGCTCACTCTGGTATATTCACTCATTGCTGAAAGCTGTAAAGTTACTTTTATATGTAACTAGCGTTCCATACTGGCGTCACCAGTGGTACATAATATAAAATATATCGCCTTATTGCACTTACATATCCAAAACTGAAATAATTTTTGAAATGTGTCCAGTAGTTCTTGAGATTAGCGCGTTTAAACAAAAAAACCTCTTCAGCGTTATAATGATAAAATAGATAAATAAATTTATCCTATGTAAATGTTAGGAATATAGTGTTTATTTTATTATAATCTCAAGGCATAGTAATATGTAAGTACTTATGTATTTTGTTTTTTATTAATGTACACTTATTTTGTTTTAGGGGTTAACCGATGGGCTTTCGAATGGGAGCTTAGAACACAAATTAGAGTCACTGGAAGCTGTATTTGTAGATGAAAATACAAATGTGAGTTATCTTCTAGTTTCAGTAATGCTATAATTCGTTATTTAAGCCAAACAACAACATAATTTATGTTGCCTGGAAGAGATTGCTCTTAGCGATAAGGTCTCTATAAATTTCAATAGCTTTTTTTTGTATGGACAACAAAGAGTTTCCGTCTGTCTATACGGTAAAAAATTATATGTATTATAATTATGAAAAGAATGATTTTTTAACCCCCGACAAAAAAAAGGGGTGTTATAAGTTTGACGTCGATGTCTGTCTGTCTGTCTGTCTGTCGGTCTGTCTGTCTGTCTGTCTGTCTGTCTGTCTGTGTGTGTGTCTGTCTGTGGCACCGTAGAGCTCAAACGGATGGGCCGATTTCGATGCGGTTTTTTTTATTTGAAAGTTAATATCCGTGCGGGTGTTCTTAGCTATGTTTGGTTAATATCGATTCAAAATGGCCGCCTCCACAAAATGGCGGACAAAATATTTCTTCACAACCTACCTCAATATGGGTATCAAATGAAAGGGCTTGACTAGTAGAGTACTAAACGCTATAACAAATTTCAAATTCAAGATGGCCGCCACCACAAAATGGCGAATTATATAATATTTTTCACTACTACCTCAATATGGGTATCAAATGAAAGGGCTTGATTAGTAGAATACTTTGCACTATGACAAATTTCAAATCCAAGATGGCCGCTACCACAAAATGGCGAATTACATTTCCTTTTTCACAATTCCCTTAATATGGGTATCAAATGAAAGGGCTTGACTAGTAGAATGTTGTACAGATAACAAATCTAAGGTAGTCGGGGGTTAATCAAAATTTTAATTTTGTTCTTGTTCACAATGTAAATAACAGGTAAGAAAATGGTCAAGTGTAAGTCTATAAATCAATTGAAAACATGAAAACATCACCATTGATGGATTGGTTATGTAAAATAAGAAATAAGACTCCATTTTTGTGTTGTGTTGTGTGTGATTTGTCCACCAATATTTATCTATTTATTTTAATGGTACTTATTTTATTACAGGATTCAATTCAATCAGCAGAACGTGTAGGGAGTAGATCACCTTCATTATCAGATGTACGTATCTGTCCAGACAGCCCCTAATAACGAAATTAAATGAAAAATGTTTATAGTGCCCATAGAAGTGAAAACTTATAACTCAGAATTTGATAGTTCACTTTGGAAACTAGGCGGGTGAAATCGGAGGGCGGAATGATGATTGTTCCCAGTTAACTCTATACTAAATCAACCAAAATTCTTGAAAATTGGCATTTATGTGTAATTTGGTCCTAAATCTTAAGACATTTTATTATTATTAATGGTTCTACTATGACAATATCTTAGCAAAGCCAGAACAGACATTTAGTATGTATAATATGCATATTTCCTTTAATTTTCCCAACTGAACTGAATTTGATTTTGTAGTTACAATGTCGGAGCCATTGTAAGGCTTAGTAGAGGTGTTCTGAGTGACATTGAACTTTTTTTTTTTAATTTTCACAATTGACCGCCATCTTACCTGGTGTGAAGCGACGAAGCGGTCTACAATGGGGCGGAGAAGAAACCGATTCACTCTCGATTTGAAACCACCAAGATTATAACTGTCGGGAAAACCCCACTTAGGCAACTCATTCCACAGCCTAAGACGTTCTTATCTCAAAAGTAGAGTCACCTCTTCGTGAACTTCTTTGGAACAACAACCATGAAACAATGAATAATTATAAATTGTTTTTTTGCAGATAATATCAGAACACAAACCTATAATAGACCGAAATTTTAATTCGTTGCGGTCACCAGGACAGTCTCCTCGACGCGAAAGAAGTCCTGGTGGTATGTAAATATGTAATTACATCATACATTAGAAATATCCTATTACTGATAATAATAATATTATAAATGACAATGTTTAGATGTTTGTTGCTCATTCATGTCGTAACGTGTGAACGTATCGCGCAATTTGAAACACAGATTATAGTCTTAACGAACACATAGGCTCTTTTTTATCGCGGGAACAGCAACGACACCGGTAAAACCGCGGGGAACTACTCGTTTATACATACACTAGCATCCTGGCCGTGCTGGTCCGGTGGCCTTGCACCTTCTAGCAAAAGTGGCTATCTTTTTTCATGAAGACTATGTTCATGACGCCATGTGTCGAGAAGCTTAAAAATCTAAATCTAATCTTTTGCCAAGGTTGTGCCGTCTGAGGTGCCCTTGCGTTAATCATCGTGAGTACGAGATGCAGTACTCATTTAGTATAATAAGAAGTACCTGGTTGACCGAGCTTTGCTCGGTTTTTTTAATGATATTTAGGCAGGTACGAATTACGTAGGGATGACTTACTTAGACCTACTTAGATACGAATTAAATGCGTTTATAATAGCATCTAAGTACTTATAAGATTTTCTCAGAAAAAAAAAAATAAAAAAAAGAAAATTCCCGAGTGAAACCATCAGGATTCGAACTGAGGCCTGTTGACTCCGAGGGCGAGCATATTCCGTCTGAGCCATTTAGACTTAAAGAAAAGTGGCGAAGTAAGTTATCGTATTCTAATGACATTGTAGGAGTTTTTTACTGTCTAAAAACGCGCATAAAATGATGTTTAAAAAAAATAAAACCTAGCTAGATCGATTTATCGTCCCCGAAACCCCCTGTATACATAATTTCATGAAAATCGTTCGAGCCGTATATATATATACCTACAAGAATTGGTCGTTTAAAGGTATAAGATAGTAGCCCTGCGCTTTCTACGGTAGCCCAAAGTTCGGTATGCAGTAGAGGCTACTTGAGGCCAACTACCATACGCCACTTTATAAAAAAATTCAACTTGTTCACTATACTCGGTATGTATGTATGAGTTGGCTCTCTCCTAGTTAGTTCGATTTCTTTTACAGGTCAGATTCGTAAGTATGTTAGGAATGTCAGGTTAGGTTATTTTGAGTCCTGCATCTCCGGCTCTAACTCAATAGTCAGATAGGTAGTAGGGGCTAACCCAAGCCAGCTACCATTAGTCAGGTTAAAAAAAAAATGTTCACAATAATTATTTTTAATTACCTACCCACTATCCACGTGGACCGTGGTCAAGAGAAGACACATTAAAAAATATTTACACCCATTTAAAGTTTTCAATGTCGTATAGATATAGCTTACCATGCTAATTAACTAAAAAAATTTGACGGAATAACGTGTTATTAAATCGATGACCGCCGGCCGCACACTCAAAAAAAGTGTCACCTTCCGCCTGAGCTGAGCGTGCAAACGAGAGCGCGGAACGAGCGATAGAAATGCACTATAACCCTAAGCGTTTTGTGACGCATCTGTATACTAATGTAATGTTATCACGTAAAATGATCGCCAATAAACTGAATTTACTAACAACCATTGTTTCAGGTTCAAAACGGCCCAGAATGTCGTTTCCTTCTGAGAGACAGAGCGTTTTCAGTCAGATCACAGAACGTCTCATGAGACTAGAAGAACGACGAATGGATATAGAAGAAAATAACGCATCTCTTCTGAGAGCTGTCTTAGAACGCACAGCGCAAAGGGAACATACATTGTTAGAAGCTTTCACGAGTCTGGGCACTAGAATGATGGAGCAGAATTCACAACAGAATATCATGATAGCTGAAGCTTTAAAAGCCTTAGGCGAAGGCCTGAAAGTGTTAAAAGACAACCGTGAGACAAACCCTAAAACGTGAAACGTTTTAATGTTATCATTTTAATGTTTTTGTCGAAATGGCTGATAGCTTTTTTAATTGTTATAGGACCACTAGTTACCACCTGTCCATCATCTCGCCTAATGTTAAGCGATGATGTGGTCTGTTCTTGAGGTTCTAAATGACCTTCTAAACTCGCGCGCAAGACTACGACGTGACCCTCTTTGTTCCCCAAACAATAAGTCGTTTTCAGATTGAAACACATGAGTGATAGATGGGTAAAAGAATTGGCAGTCATAGGGACTGCCGCAAGGGCGGATCCAGTTTTAGCCTCCAGAGGGAGGTCACATAGTCGTGATCAAGCCACAAAACCGTGCGATAAGTACATGCATGCTTTTTTATAAGTGGTCCACCTGGGTACTGGACCCAGCCCAGGGAGCAAACACGAAGCGCAGTAGAAGTGAAAACTTATAACTTAAAATTATACCTTGACTTACGTCGGTGACAAAAAGGACTAACATAATTGCACTTTTGCAAAAAGCATCTAACGCGCACTTCCCGATCTGCTGAGCTATTATTTTTTTCTTTTTTTTTTGAAAAAAGAGTGACGAGACGAGCTGGACATGTTCCTGGTGGTAAGCAACATGCCTGCCACATAAAAGCACAGTGACACCCAGCTATTGGAACATGAGGAGTCTAAATCATTACCTAGCACTGCACTGCACTGGTCACCTAGAGATCTAAGATATTACATATATCTCTAAGCCCTGTAATTTCTCTGGAAATATTGCCCTACAAACCGGAACACAGTAATGTCCCCACATTACTGCTTGGCGGTAGAATAATCGATATAATAAGCCAAAGGTGTTTCACCAGGCGCAGTCCCAGCCTCGAATTTTGGAGGGGGTCACCTGTAACCAGCCTCAGATTTTGGGGGGTCACCAGTAGAAATACAATAAATCGAGTAAAAAAACTGCCAGTAGCGCCTCACGATTTTACCCGCGTAGTTGCCGTAGGTACATATTGTTTTCCCGCGTTAAAAATAGTCTGTGGACTGTTAGATAGGTATTTAAGATTTTTAATTTTATACGATTTTTTGGGGGTCATGTCCCATGTGACCAAGTGTGTGAGGACATTTTTAAATATTATGCTGTCTTAGTATAAAATAAAATATAATAATAATAAAGTACTCATGTTTACGCTAAATGTAGAGTAATAAAACTTTTTATCGTTAAATTGCATTTATGTATGTTATAATATATTAAATATATACCTATATATTATTATGTTAAATAAAAGCCTTTGTAGAGTGCGTTTGCCGCGAGGCGGAATCAGAAGAAGATTGCAAAACATGTATAAACAGTTATAATATGTCTTATCAGTTAGCTATTGTAGGTTTGCCTCTACTTTTGTGATATGAACGTCTAGGCTGTGGAATGCGTTACCTGAGTGGGTTTTCCCGATGGTAACAATCTTGGTGTCTTCAAATCGAGAGTGAATCGGTTTCTTCTGGGTAAGCACACTCCATCATAGACCGCATCGTCGCTTAACATCATACGAGTTGGGGGTCAAGTGAAAACCTACAATAGATTAAAAAAAACGTAATAAGCGGCTTAACCCGCGTCTCTGGAAAGGCTGCGAAGTGTTACTGGGTGTAGTTTCAGTGTTGCCAGACAAGTCTTGTCAGAAATAAACTGAAATATAAAAAATGTAACCTTTTTATGTAAAAACTCACCTTTCATTATTTTTTACTGGAAAGTAACTAAAAGTTGCTTGAATAGAATATTAGTTGTATTGACTTATAGAACCATCGATGAGTATGTGAGCATTTTGTGATTTATTTATATTGATCCTATCTAAATTGATGCATTAAGAATTGATATGCAATTGTTGTACACCTGTCGCAGTGTTGGACGGCCTCTCACTAGATGGACAGATGACCTCACAAAGGTCGCTGGAAACCGCTGTTTGCAGGTTGCGCAGGACCGTTCGTTGTGGGAATCTAGGGGGGAGGCCTATGTTCAGCAGTGGACGTATTGCGGCTGATGATGATGATGATGTCGTACAACTAACAGTAACCTTTTCATTCATTATAGTAGCCAAAGAAGTTCCAAAATCACCTAAAAGGTTACAAAAGTAACCTTCTGGCAAGACTGCGTAGCTTAGAATATAACTTCTGTATTTCTTGTATAAAGAGATAAGTGTTATACGTACTAAAATTTAAAAAAAAACATACTATCTAGGTACCTAATTTTATTGTATTGTTACTTTTGGATAAAAATACATGTATAAAAACGAATATTTTGTTTTTAATCAAAATTATTACAAGAGTTGTGAATGTTTGATAGATCGATAGCGTTTTCAGCTCAGCTCCCTATCACATTATTGCTTTTTCGTAGAGAACGATCGGCGACACAGTAAAACCGGTGGACCTACTCGCCTGTAGCCGTAAAGTTCATAAATTCTAGATATCTACCAATAAGTTTTAGGATATGCCAATGAACAAGAACAAAATTAAAAATTTTGACTAACCCCCGACTACCTCGGATTTGTTATCTGTATAACATTCTACTAGTAAATCCCTTTCATTTGATACCCATATTAAGTAAGTTGGGGAAAAAAATGTATTTCGCCATTTTGTGGAAGCCATCTTGGATTTGGAATTTTTCATAGTGCAATGTATTCTACTAGTCAAGCCCTTTCGTTTAATACCCATATTGAGGTAATAGTGAAAAAAATAATATAATTCGTCATTTTGTGGTAGCGGCCATCTTGGTTTTAATTTTTTTATAATGTATAGTATTCTACTAACCAAGCCCTTTCATTTGATACCCATATTGAGGTAGGTTGTGAAGAAATATTTTGTCCGCCATTTTGTGGAGGCGGCCATCTTGAATTGATATTAACCAAACATAGCTAAAAACATCCGCACGGATATTAACCTTCAAATAAAAAAACCGCATCGAAATCGGCCCATCCGTTTGAGCTCTACGGTGCCACAGACAGACAAAGGGGTGTTATAAGTTTGACGTCGATGTCTGTCTGTCTGTCTGTCTGTGTGTGTGTCTGTCTGTGTTAATATCCGTGCGGATGTTCTTAGCTATGTTTGGTTAATGTAAATTCAAGATGGCCGCCGCCACAAAATGGTGGACAAAATATTTCTTCACGACCTACCTCAATATGGGTATCAAATGAAAGGTCTTGACTAGTAGAATACTATACACTATAAAAAAATCAAATTCAAGATGGCCGCCGCCACAAAATGGTGGACAAAATATTTCTTCACGACCTATCTCAATATGGGTATCAAATGAAAGGGCTTGACTAGTAGAATACTATACACTATAAAAAAATCAAATTCAAGATGGCCGCCACCACAAAATGGCGAATTATATTCTTTTTTTCACTACTACCTCAATATGGGTATCAAACGAAAGGGCTTGACTAGTAGAATACATTGCGCTATGACGAATTTCAAATCCAAGATGGCCGCTTCCACAAAGTGGCGAACATTGCTTTTTTCACAACTCCCTTAATATGGGTATCAAATGAAAGGGCTTGACTAGTAGAATGTTGTACGGATAACAAATCTGAGGTAGTCGGGGGTTAGTCAAAATTTTTAATTTTGTTCTTGTTGGTCGGGGGTTAAAAAAATAAAATGGTGGCGCTAATGATTCATTTTGCTAAATTCTCTTCCTTATTATTTGGATCCGGAAAAAGTCCTATAATTTTTTCTTCGAAACATCTACTTTGATTATTGTATGGGATACCACATTTTTTCAACCTTTGAACAAAGTCTAAACAAGAACAAAATTAAAAAATTTGATTAACCCCCGACTACCTCAGATTTGTTATCTGTACAACATTCTACTAGTCAAAATATACCATTATTTTTTATATTTTTCTGCTAACCGTACAAAAAGTACGGGACATAAAATAGCTTGTAATCGAAGCTGGTTGTATGTATTAGTGTGGGTAAGTACATTAAAATATGTTACATATTTATCAAACAACATTTAGACGATCAAGTAGAATAAAAACAGTCAAAGTATACTTTTATTGTTTTAATTTCAATGTGTCCGACCCTATGTTACGGCCTCTTCTAGCTGTCTTGCGGGTTACGAAGTAAATAACTAAAATATATAATCTGAGCTACAATGCTGACTATCTACATAACGAAAGGTTAATTTAATTTTTTATTAGATAAAATGTCGACAACCCTTTCGATGCGCATCATTCCGCGCCAGACAGCGACAGAGTTACGCGTTAGAAGAGAGCGCAAATGTTTAGGTTAAAAATTGCGATAGGCATTGAGTGCTAATGTGAGCTGAATTGCACTTTGTTGCGTCCCAGCAAGAGTCGCTATTTATATAACAATTTTCGCTAAGTGAGGGTTCAACTTCAACTTTTATCTTTGGCTTCTGTATGCGGCGTGACCGCAACTTCGCCAGTGTCTTGTAGGTGGTTGCTGATTCAATATTTTCCAGTTTGATCGGTGAAGGCGCAGCGTTACGTTGGCATGGGCTGTTGGTCGGTTGGCTTCTTGTAGTTTTACTGGTTGTTAGTCTATAACTACTGACAAACACAAACATGATGTCACAATACAGATATACATGAAGATAAATATTAATAAGTAAAGTAATCAATAATATATGTATTTACAAATGTAGAATATAATAAAATACAATATAATTATAACTTAATGTTATTGATGTTCATAAATTTATTAAGTACATAAATAAAGGGGGAATTTACTAGTGGGAGTAGGTTGGAAAAGGAAGCAGGACGGGGAAGGTCATCTGGGATCAAGTCATATAGAGAACCACGATTTTTGGTGCACTCGAAAAAGATGTGATCGGTTGTGCCCTCAGCCAATCCGCACTCGCAAAGGGAATGGTCGCGTACTCTTATTTTGGCGAGGAACACTGGAGTACAAACAAAACCCAACCTTAGGCGACAAATGGTAGACGTAGTTTGCTTATTGATTTTTTGGAATTTGAAGAACCAGGGTTTTGGGGGGATTGTGGGTTGAATTTGGCCATAGAATTTCCTTTGATAATTTTCGATTTCTGCCACTCAATATTCCAGGCGTCAAGAAGCTGAGGTTGACAAGTAGAGGAAAGATCATGGGAGTATACATAGTAATGATCTTCGTTAGAGTAGTGGCTTGCTTGGCGTAGAAATCGGCGTTTTCATTTCCAGGTATACCCGCATGCCCGGGTATCCAAGCCAGAACTATATGTAAGCCTAAGTTATGAGCCTTAAGAAGCTCTTCCTTGATTTTGAGTATTATGGGAATTTAGTTCTAGCCTTGAATTGGTTGGCCAAGATAGTTTGCAAACAGCTTTTGAGTCCGAAAGGATAATGGTTTTGGGAATGGAGTGGGATGTAACATATTGTATTGCCTCAAGTATAGCTATTGCTTCACCGGTGAAAACAGATGCAGATGGGGGACATTTATACCTTAATGCAATGCTATATCCTGGGATCCAGACGGCTGCGCCCACATTGCCATCTGCACACAACTTAGATGCATCAGTAAAGACAGGGAGCCAGTCATTCCAGTTGCTGCCAATTATTTCAGAAAATGTCTTGCTGGGATCAATTGTGTCCTTACTAATGTCCAAATCTAGTATAACAGATGGCTGATATGTTATGGCATGGTATGAGGTTGTGAATAGGGGATTAACAGGAAGCTTGCGGTAGGGAAGGGAGGAGTGAGAGTTTAACGAAGCTGCGAAGAATACATGGCAAATTGGTTTGTGTTCTTATCTCCTGTAGGGAAGTCAGACTGTGTAGTTCTGTTAGTTTCGACAAAAGAGGGTGATCTGCATTCTGGACTAGTTTGTAGTAGAATCGGTCGGCTAAAAATTGTCTTCGCAGGTGACTGCCTGCTTCAATTTGGACGGCATTGGTAGGTGAAGTTTTCATAACCCCTAAAACAATGCGAAGACATTTACCTTGGATTGATGTCAGTTTACTCAGAGCAGATTTACTACCAGGCTCCAGCAGGAATGCTCCGTAGTCGAAGTGACTGCGAATAATGGTGTTGTACAGAAGTTTCTGAGAAAATGGATGGGAGCCCCACCACACGCCAGAAAGTGAACGAAGAATATTGATGTTTTTTTCACATTTAGCGGCAACATGGTCTGAATGGCGGACACCTGTTAATTTGGTGTCAAGCCATAAGCCTAAAAATTTAACACAAGTTTTTTGTGGGATAATTTCGTTGTTACATTTTAAATTTAAATTAGGAATAGTTCTTTTATTAGTAAAAACAATAGCATTACTTTTGGTAGGAGAAATAGATAATCCAATTTCATTTAAGTGGTCTTCGAGGTACAATAAGGCAAGGTTTAGGGAATTTTCGGCTTCCTCGATAGATTCGCCAGAGTAGTAGAGTGCAATATCGTCAGCATATTGTAAGATGTTACAGAAAGGATTGACAGTTTGGTCTAGGTCAGCAGTGTATAGGCCATACAGCGGGGACTTAGTACTGAGCCTTGTGGGAGCCCCTTCCAGACCTTTCTAGACATTGGCATAGAACCATGGTTCTTAATGAGGATGGTCCTTTCCATCAGGAAGCAGCTAATGAACTGTACCATCTTCTCTGATATACTCAGCTGCAACAACTTGTCTCTGAGTATTGGAAGCTGGACGTTGTCATAGGCCGATGCAATATCTAGGAAAACTGCTACAACATACTGTTTTTTTTTTTTAATTGCAATGCGAATATCTGTAGTTAGTATGCTGAGACTATCCAAGGTGCTCATTCCCTTCCTAAAACCAAATTGGGATACCGGAAGTAATCTATTGGTTTCTATGTGCCATTCCAGTCTATTTTTAATAAGAACTTCTGTAATCTTAGCAGCTACGCAGGAAAGGGCGATAGGGCGTCGAGAGTTGGGATCTGAAGGAAGTTTACCAGGTTTAGGGATGGGAATTACTATTTGGGTTTTCCATGAATCTGGGATATAGCCCTGGTCAAAAAAAAAAAAAAATGTTTACCAGCTTCAGGAAGTAAAGTTTTGTTACATCATTAGCTCTAGTGATAAAAGAGTAAGGAATGCCATCTACACCAGGAGCAGAATCGGTCAGTCCATCTAGAGCCAATCGCAGTTCTTCAAACGAGAAGGGACATCAAAGTGAGTAGATGTATGGGAATGTGATGGGCTGGGAAGATGTGGATTCTGATGTACAAAAGGAGGAGCCAACTGGTCTGCAAATGGTTCCAACCAGGAAACAGGATCATTGCTAGTCGGGTTATTATCTCTGTAGGAGCCTCTGAATCTTCGGATTTGTTTCCACACAATGGTAGATGGGGTGGATGGAGATAGGCTTTCACAGAAGCTTAACCAACCCTGTTTCTTTTAGACGCAAGTATCTTCCTGCATTTCGCAGCTGTCTTCTTATAAATGACGAAATTATTTGTAGTCATTTGTCTGTTGTAGTTGGTTTCCGAACATTTTCGATCATAAACTGCTTTTGTACACTCAGAATCCCACCAGGGAGGGGAAAGGAGATTGTTTCTGGGCTTTTTTAGAGGGATAGACTCATCTGCAGAAGATATAATAATGTCTACAAGTTTTTGGTAGCAGACCAGGGGATTTTCTTCCATTGGATTAGGGAGAGATGTAGTTTTTTCATCCAGTTGTGAAGAGTATGAGTCCCATTTGGCTCCAGTTAACCTATATTTTAAGAGAGGGGTGGGAGGAGGGAGATGGGATACCCTGAGACCTAAGCTGATTAAGATGGGGAAATGATCGCTACCATTGGTGAGAGGGAGTACCTGCCAAGATAGGGAAGGAAGCAGACCAGGAGAACAGAGAGTTAGATCCACTGCTGATTTTGGATTTTGAGTAGGTGAAACTCGTCGAGTAGGAGTGCCGTCATTCCCTATGCACAAATTAACTTCATCCAGAGCCTCAAACAGTAATCGACCAAAACAGTCACTGTGATAGGAACCCCAGGAGGTGTGGTGGGCATTGAAGTCTCCCATAACTACAACTGGGGAGGGGGCAGAGGATATGATCAGAAGGATATCGGCTATGAGATGTGGGGAAGGATGAGGGATGTATAAGGAAATGAAGGAAGTATTAAACGCACGTACAGCGACAGCGTTTATTTCAGGACTGTGTGGGGAGGGGATTTGGGAGAATGTTAGAGACAGTTTCACGAATAAAGCACAGCCAGCTGTTCCATCCTGGCGGTCATCCCGAAGACATGAGAATCCTGGGACTCGATATCGAGTTCCAGGAACAAACCAGGTCTCCGAGACGGCCACCATGATAGGGCTGTATTTGTTGATGAGGTGGAGGAGTTCAGGAAGCTTCCGACGGAGGCTCCTGCTGTTCCATTGGATTATTGGGCATAGATCCATGGTGGTTTATTAAGGATGGGAGTTGGAAGATCATGTGGGCTACGTTGGACGGTAAGGAATTGGGGTCATGTGTTATCATATTTATGATAATTGTGAGGAGTTGGGTAAGGAGTTGATGAGAATCTGGTGTTGGGTGAGGGGACTGGGATTGCGCTCGTTCTAAGGGGTATCCATTAGGGATTGTGGAAGGACCCTGGGCAATAATGTTCTGGTGGGCAATGCGGTCGTAGGATTTTCCAAGAAGAGCTTTTGGACGAGGGCTGTGGGAAACAGTCTTCCTGTAGGATTGGAAGGGTTGTGATGAAGAGGATGGAGGAGGTTGAGTGGCATTGGAGGGTGGGAGTAGTGAGGCTTGTGTTTGTGTAACAGGAACGCTTCCAGCAACTTGGTTAAACCTTCTATTTACTTTAGCGGTTTGACTGCAAGCCTCTTGGTATGAAATCCCATCTCTTGACATTTTCATTTTTATAGCTCGCTGTCTTTCTTGCTCTGGGCAGGATCTACTTGTGGAGAAGTGATGCTCAGAGCAGTATAGGCATGAAGCCTCTGACTCTTGCACCACGCAATTGTCTCCACTGTGAGGTTGTGTACAACGAAAGCATCGAGGTTGAGAGCGGCACTGATTTTAATGTGTCCAAATCTAAGGCAGTTGTTGCATTGGATGGTGGGGTACTGGTATGCCTCTACGGTCAAGGATGAGTAGAACGAGAATATCCTACTTGGCAGTTGTTGAGTTCTAAATGTGAGAACCACCGTTTGAGTAGGAACCCAATTTACGGTATTCTCGACTCTGTTTTTTCGGTTTAGCCTCCTTGCTTTGAGAACGTAACTGTTACCAGGAATGTGAATTGAGTTTGCAAAATCCTCCATGGACCATTCTACAGGGACACCCCTCACTAAGCCCATTCGTGTGACATTATAAGTTGGGATATTCGCCTCGTATTTACCGATTTTTAGGATAGGGTTGATCAAGAATTTATTGGCGGCTGCAGCATTCAGAAATTCGATAGATATTTTGTTCCTACCTACTTTCTTAACCCCATCTTGGCAGACACTATCAATTTTGTTTGTGTGCAAGAATTTTCCAAACTTCATCGGTCTAATCACCGTGCCCAAGGTTGGGTCGGGTTCCGTTCTAGAGACATGTACAATATACGGTCCAGCGTCCATGTTTTCGTATTGTTGTATACCTAGAATCGACATTGCAGGATGGACATATATTTGCTGTATGGACGCGGATGTTGTTTCTGGGTTCGAAACAGACTTCTTTACGGATGCGGATCGGTCTGGCTGAGGAGTTAAATGCCTCTTCAAGAGGTTTGGAGTCAAAGTAGTTTCTGTTTCCATTGTATTAGGAGGATCGGGCGGATCGGGGGGTTTTGGCGACGGAGAAACATTCTCCATTGTCTCTGCCGTCTATTTGCAAGTAAAATATATAAAACTCACCAATAAAATTCCAATAAATAGTACACAAATACAAAAAAGAAACAAACACGTGTAGAGATTAAAACCACCACCGAGTTAGTCTCTAAGTGAGGGTTCTGAAGTAATATCTATTCTGTGTCACTGTCGTGTACCTAGAACCAACGCCAACGGTTGGTTCTCTTTGGTAGGTTGGTAGAAAAGAGAATGTAAATTACTACGTACAACCTACTAGTCATCTGTGTTATTGAAGTCCAGTGCTTCACAATAAGGGGAAATTCCCCTTTTGAGGGGAAATTAAGGTCCAGAGGGGAATAAATAGGGGAAAGCGATGTATAGGGGAAATCATGGGTAAAATCTAATCAAACAAATACAAAAACTTCGTCATATTGAGGAATATTTTCCTATAATTTGACCATACAGATATCAGTTCCAAATATTTTTTCAATATGGTGATGTTTCTTATTCTTAAAGACAGAGATGATCTTCTTAGCATTCCATGGATTCACCGTGCGGGTGCCGGGTCCATCGTGTGGCAGAGAGAGAAAACTCGAGTAGATCCCGAGACTTGTGACTCGGGCGTAGGCTTAAGGGGCCCCTTTCTGACGTACATCAACACTCACCTTCACTACTCTTTTTTTCCTCCCTGCCCAGCCAAATCTGATATGAGCCTACTAGTGCAGCTTTAGATACTCGTTCTAGTATAGAACTTACGGTACTTCGGGATAAACCAAGGTCTTTCAGCAGGTTATAGAGAGATTTTGCTGGTATACCTCTCGCTCCCACTTCTACAGAGTTTAACTAACTATATAGCCGTTTTTTGTTAATTCGTTTAGGAGGTCGTAATACTTATTTTGTTTCATCGCGTGGCCTTTAGGTATATTTCTTCCACAGTACGGTAAGTTCTACAAGGACTATGCGTTTCGTAGCTCTAGAAAAAAGGAAAATGTCCGGCCTGGATGAAAAAACACCCACATCCTCTGGGATTTTGTAGTGCTTTTCATACGTGTCCATTAAAATAGTCCAATTAGGTGCTGTACCCAGGATTGAGTAAGGCTTGTTCCTGGAGTTTGAAGTTGAGCCTTGTTTTACAAAGTTAATTTGTCTTTTGTTTGTCGTCGATCCCTTTTGGGCTCTAGCTACTGAAAGGCTCATGGCTTTACGTATGATAATATAATAAGTAGATAATACACAGAAATTACCATATAAAAGATACAATGGTGCACCATTGCATGTTGAACAGAGAACCCGTTCTTTTTAAGCGCGATTTTAAGCACAGGATTGATCCCACTGTTTCCTTTTTTGAGCCTGTTGCATTTAAAGGAAATTGACAACAAATACAAACCGTTTCTAAATCTGTTTGATTGATGCAATTTAAAATAAAATAATTCTGCCGACCAAAATTTTTTCTGAACGTCACAGTTTTCTTTATATTCCTACTCTTTTTGGGGTGTTACGTACGAGGTACGAGGAAGGTATGAAACTCGTACACTAAGTACACTTAAGATTTTTATGATATTTAAGGGTTTCGATGCATGAGCCATGAAAGCCTAAATATTGAGATGGGTTGTAATTTTAAAATTTGATTCTCTCAATCTTCATCCTGAGGGGGGAAGGGGGGGGGGGTGCCAAAACTATAGTAGAATAATTTTTGAGGGGAAATCTTTATGGGGCGTTTTCAAGATGTAAAAAGACCTGTCAAATACAGTTCCCAATTTCACCGTAGGTGGCGCCACTGTTTTATTTTGTTAAAGAAATTTCACAAAAACCAACAGTGGTGCCACACTTGACAATATTTAGAACTATCTATGACAAGTCTTTTTGGCTCTGGAAAACGCCTCATTGAGGCTTGGGGAAAGAAAATTAGTAAAGTGGAAACACTGTTGAAGTCACTTATCAGTCGGTACACAGGTACACGGTACACGGTCACAGTCAGTATTACGTAGATACGTAGCACAGACTAAGTAGACTATACGTAGTATATTACATAAAGCGCCCTGTAAACGATCAAATTTGTTTGTCAAATTTTACGTTTTCATCAAACATCAACGCAAACGGTCAAACAACACTTCAAACAAATTTGTCAAACTAACTTGCAGATTCAGTTTTCACCTTGTCGTGACGTGACGTGCTGAGCGCTTAAATATGTAATACAGATAAAAAATAGAAGTAATACAGATGACGCATTTTTGGCATTGACTCTAGCTTTGTGTATGAAAAGAAAAAAAGGAGGCGATGGAGTAGAGAATGGTTGAAATTAAGAGAAAAATTTACTCACGAAAATTTGCTACGCGAAAGATTACGCACAGAACCAGAAGACTACGCAAACTTCCTGCGCATGGATCATAAAACTTTTGAAGAATTACTAATATTACTTCGTTCTCGCATTGAAAAGATGGACACCGTTATGCGCAAATCTATACCAGCTTCTCAAAGATTATCAATTACTTTGTGGTACCTAGTCAGTGGCGCTGATTTCGAAGATTTAAAATTTACAGGCTGCATTGCACCTCGTACATTAAGCGACATTATCATTGAAACGTGTGAAGCAATAAATGAAAAACTAAGAAACAATATTCAGGTAAGGTTTTAATTTGACGAAAAAGACATTAATATTAATTAAAATGAATAAAAACTTTCTAAGTATTTTGCTGCTGTATCAACTTCAGTATTTTCGTTTGTTTGCGTATTTGGAAAATGAATCATCACTGGCTGCACCGTATCCGACAAATATGTTTGTTCTATTGGAATTAATTGTGATGCTTGGGGAACAGGAGCCTGAGTGTAAGGGATAGGAGATTGAATGTGCAGAATGGAAGACGGAGTTTGTGGAACAGGAGACTGAGTGTGAGAAATAAGAGATTGAATGTATGGAACGGGAGATTGACTGCTCGGATTAATTATAACTGAATGTCTGCGAAGATTTCTTTCTTCCCTTTCAACGAGTATTTCGTTAATGAACTTTTCTGCCAGTCGTCTTTGTTCAGCAGACATCCGTTCTAATTTAAAGGCCCAGTTTCTTGCCATTGCTTGATATTCATTTTCAGGTCTTTTGAAATGATCCCTGGCTAATGTCATTAAGTCATGTTGCAAGTCCTCCTTTTTCTTCTTCTTTGGTTGCACTGGATTCGTAGATGCCGACGAAGGTGTTGCAATTGATGGTTGTGATGAAGAAAATGATTGCTAGAAATTAAAATAAAAGTGTGATAAATATTTTCTGTTTTAGGTACCCAGAACACAGGAAAATTGGAAGATGTTGGCACGACAATTTGAAAATAGATGGAACTTTGATCATTACATTGGAGCTGTAGATGGGAAGCATGTCAGTTTAGAAAAACCTGAGCATTCCGGTTCCTACTATTATAACTACAAAGGAACATACAGCATAGTACTTATGGGTATAGCAAATTATGAACTCATCATGGTTGATGTCGGTACAAATGGCAGAGTAAAAATACAAAATTTTGGCAATACTTTGAGAATAATCAGTTGCAAATCCAGAGCCAGTTGAATTGCCGAATACTAAGAAAATAATGCCCTATGTATTTGTGGGCGATGAACTTTTCCAATTACTTCAAAATTTCATGAAACCTTACAACAAACAAGTGTTAAATGGTAACAGAAGGATATTCAACTATCGATTATCTCGTGCTCGACGAATTATTGAAAATGTATTTGGCATTCTCACGACTCGTTTTAAGATTTTCCAAAAGTCTATTAAATTATCTCCTACAAAAGCAAAAATTGTAGTAATGGCGTGTTGTCATCTACATAATTTACTTATGAAACAAAAGAATTACATTCGCCATGGAGAAGTAGACATAGAAGACTGTGTTACGGGGACTGTCATGCATGGTACTTGGAGAAATGAGCCAATGTTGTTAAGCATTGAGCGTACTCGAGCTGGAAATAGCGCTGCACTAGCAAAACAAGTAAGAGATGATTTTTGTGAATATTTTAACACAACGGGTGCTGTTCCATGGCAAAACAAATGTTTAGAGTAATTTTATAAGTTGAACGTGTAAAAAATATCTCACAATAAACTGTATTACTAGTTTACCTGTGTTTCTGTTACTGTGCTAATTCCTGATTCTTCCTCCATTTGATCTTGCAGAAATTCTAATTCTTTGTAATACCATAATGTCGGTACAATTGTACATACAGATCATCGGTACCAGAACCAGAAAGCATAGACTTTTTCACTTTGTTGTTTTCGCGCTTGAAACTTGTACGTAGTATATAATTTTGTTTTCACTTCCTCCGTAATGTTCCGGCGACAGATCTTCAGTAAATTTGTCATTTTTTTTACTGCTGCGCTTCTCTTGTTTTTGTCCATATAATCTTTCGATTTTATTTTCCATAACATCGGCATGTCACGATAAATAGATATGAAATGCAACGTAAATTCTTTGTCCGAAAGATACTCCACGCTGTTGTCGTCACTGGACGTAGCGTCCTCCATGATGCCAACCAACCAACGAGCCAACGACTGAGATCTGAGATCAGTGTTGTCAGAAGCCCATCTCAATTTTCCCCCAAAATGTTCTCGAAATCCCCCCAAAAAGCGGATTTCCTGGAAAAAAGCCCCCAAAGTAAATTATACATTCGTTTACCCCTAAAACATAATTTTACGCTGACGGCCACCTCAATTTCTCTCCGAAATGTTCTCAAAATCCCCCCAAAAACCGGGGTTCAAGAAAAGAAACCCCCAAAATTATTAAACATTTCCTAACTCTTAAAACACAATATAAAGCTTTTTCAGAAATAGCTGCTATTACTCCATAAAGTGTTTCGACAAGTTCCCATAAGAAAAGGCGGTTAAATTTTTGTACTAAGTTCAATTGGATAAGTGCCATATTCGCTAAAAAACTGCAAAACTCGGCAACGAAAAATCCCCAATTTCCCCCCCCCCACAAGCAATTTTTTCCCCGTAAATCCTCCCAAACATTGTGTCCCCCCAAATTTCCCTCCATGGCTATTAAACCCCCCCCCCCAATTTGGGGGGAATCCCCCCAATCTGGCAACAGTGTCTGAGATCATGTTTGACAAACACCGCCGTTCACGTTCAAACTTGTTTGTCAAACACGACATCAATCCAGATTTTCTGCAAACGCGACAAACACGTAGATTGTTTGACAAACGCTTCAAACATAGCTGCAAACGTGCAAACGATCAAATAATTTGACAAACACGTATATTTGTCAAACAAATTTGATCGTTTACAGGGCGCTTAAGTAGATTATACGCTGAAGTCTGAAATACTGATCTTATAGTTTACGGACTCTAAAATCAAAATACAAGATTTAAAATTTCTGAAATTTGAATTCATTTAATACTATTGTGTGTTAGTATTTTGTGTTACTTTAACCTTTAGAATCAATATCGTTACTATGACTAGATTATGGTGGTTTATTATTCTTTTGGGTTGCTCCATTACGCTTGCAAAGAAACCAAAAGATGAAGAGAAGCCGGCTTGGGCGAATAAAGATATTCGGGATTTCACCGATGCTGATATGGAAAGGTTCGAAAAACATAATACCTAGGTACTAATAAAAATAAAAGTATTGTTGAATGCCAAGCCCGAAGACGCTAGAATTAAGGGGTACCTACCGTTACAGAATCGGCATGTGTCAACAAACTTCTAATAAGATTCCTTTTGCTTCCTCGTATAATAACATAATATACGTATAATAATAACGTATAAGGTCACTTTATGTTCATTGCTGGTACTTGAGGCCCTCTCTCACAAGGAGAGAGTCAAGGTTAAGTAATCTGCCACTGTGGCCCAGTGCAGGTTGGCAGATGATTTGTGTCTACCATTTTAGTATGTTAAAGCCAGTGAAAACTTGTATTGCTTTTGTTACTGGAGTGGTGATGATAAATATGTTCATCTGCGTTTGAAAAAATACTCTAAAGGTGCATAGGATTCCAATTTATGACCCAACATTTTTGAAATCTCACATAATGCCTAAAAGTCAAAAGATGTGTGTATATTATATAACTTGCATAATTTATATGTAAACACATATTTTGGATTGATAATAGATCCAACAGGGTTGATAACAATATTAATGTTTGATATTTTCAAGATTTTTTCCTTTTACACACATTCTTGTCAATTTTTCTGTAAAATGTTGTGGGGAAACTAATTCTAATAGATATAAATTACACATCACGTTGGACTCCTATTAACCAATTTTAATCAAATTTGAAGATTGTATACTCTTTCCAATTTGAAAGACAGGATAGTTTTTATTTCAATTAATATATCACAATATCTGAGCAACGCCAAGACTAGCTAGGTACTATCTTCTAAATATAATTGAAGAATGCAAAATAATAATTTTATTATTTACTTTAGGTTATTTGACCAATGGGAAGAAGATGAAGATCCACTTCCTGAAGATGAATTACCAGAACATTTACGTAAGCCTCCTCCGGTAGACATGTCCAAATTAGACATGTCTAATCCAGAGTCAGTGCTACAAGCCACAAAGAAAGGGCAAACCTTGATGATGTTTGTGTCTGTGGCAAACAAACCAAGTAGAGCTCGGACAGAAGAGCTCACAAAAATCTGGCAGACAAGTCTTTGGAGTAACCATATACAAGCTGAGAGGTACTGAATTATAATTATCTAGTTTTACTTTAGCATGGTCCTGCCTCTTCCAATTATAGTACATATTAGAGTGGCGAGACAAGCAGGACATGTGCCTGATGGTAAGCAACATGCCTGCCACAACACACTGACACGAAGAGTCCAAATCATTACCTAAGTTGTAAGTAAGAGTTGATTTTAAACTGAAACTACTAAATTGTTTTATGAATTTTAATTATTTTAAGTAAATTAACAAGTTTAGATTAAATGAGACAATGAGTGTTAACAAAAAACCAGAAATCCGGTAAATTTATGTAGTTTTGTTTGTACAAAATGTATAGTACCCCACACAATAATAAAATATCAAAAATTTTGGTGTTAACCTGTTGACTTCAAACTAGTCATAACTGTAGTTCGGACCTGTACTTTGCATGATAAAATTCTAAGTATGTAATATCTTTAGTTTGCATGTTTATGTATGTGTCGCAGGCGGATCGTATAATCCGCCGTATTACATAGCGTTTTGAAAATCGGCCGTTTTGTAATGCGGCGGTTCAACGATTAGCCGGATCGTCATTACGATACGTTCTTCAATACGGCGGCCCACGTTTAGCCGCATTGTACTACTGCTTAAATTGTAGGGTGACCATACTTACAAAATAAACAATGCTTAAAATTAAAATTAATTGTATTAATCAGAAAAGGCTGACAGATTATCTCTTGCCACATTCCTTACTTTTTTTTGTAAACATTTTACCTTTCAGATAAAACTTGAAAGACCCTAACTTGATATTGGTGATGGTACACCTAAGAAATTTGGTGCACTTAGACAAGGGTCTATCATTGAGATTTGACTCCGGGTGGGCTCCCGCCAGAAGCTCTGCGGTCAGCCCTGAGTGAGGACCTCCCTTGAGCTTCTGGCTCCCGCATATTTTATATTCACTCTAGGGGTAGTAGCGACAAGACTAGGTGGAGTTGGGGTGCTCTGAGTCGGATCTGGGTCCTATATAACCTACCCGGTCCGATTTAGTCTTAACAAGGTGGACGTTGGTAAACCAACCCAATAATGTTTTGTAGGATTCCGCCGAACACCAAAATCCACAGTCACCTTAGCAATTTAGCAAAACACGTACTGTTTTCAACGCCATAGTTGTTGTTTTATCAGGCAGCGAAGGAAAGCAGTCAAAGAGGCGGCAAATCTGTCGCTTTATTGCATTACGGCTAGCCGTTTTGAATGACGTATGGCGTCGAACACTTTCCGGCTGTTTTTTAATCAGCCGCATTAAATCTGGCTAATCGTTAAACCGCCGCTTTACAAAACGGACCTGTTTTCAAAACGGCTAGCCGTAATGTAATACGGCGAATTATACGATCCGGCTGCGACATATGCACACAACAGACATGTATTTCCATTAATTTATTGTACAATGTATTTCCATTAGTTTATTGTAAAATGTATTTCCATTTTTTTTTTAACAGGTACCTCATTGATGATGACCGAGCTATATTCATGTTCAAAGATGGATCACAAGCTTGGACAGCTAAGGAATACCTCCTGGAACAGGATGAGTTGAAGGAGGTTCAATTAGAAAGTCAAACATACCCAGGAAAGAATCCTGATGTGAGGAATAAAGCTATCAGAGATGAATTATAAAAGAACTGAAACATTCCATTAGACTAAGCTGCCTGTAAGGATTGAATACTTATTTTGATGGTATGTTCAAAATGATGTAGTGATCTTTCTCACTCCCTGTGTCTGGAGTAGGCCTCAAGGCACACCTTTTTCTTAAAAAAGGTTCATATCAATCACTATGCTCTACTCTACTGTATGGAACAAATGTCAACCAACCACAGGAATTCAAATACTAAATTAGTTTCCATTTCATTGACAAAATAAGGACTGATTGATCCTAACCCTGTCAACAAAATAACTGAAAACTATATTGGTGTTCAGTTAACATTCAAACTTTATGATTGTAAGAGTTGAAATAAAATAAATTATTTTTTGTAATCATGTTATTTTTTATTTATGAAAAATAAGTATGTTTGTGGTGAGTACCAGCCTGCTGATATAACTTAGACAGACAACTTTAGGAAGATTCAAATAGTTTTTAACAGTAAATAGAGGTGGGAGCTTGATTTATACTACCTGGTCACATTAAATCAGCGGTTATCCATGCCATGTTTATTATAACTGAAAACAATTTAGAAACAACACAAACCAGTAAAAGTTGAATTAATGAGACCACATAGTAAATTTAAAAAGCATCAGTTGCTCTGAAATGTTCTTCGTCAATGGTGGAATAGATGTGCCCTTCTCCACACATCCATTCTAGGATATTCCTATAAAGAAAAACACCAAGATTAGTTATGGAAAAAATAATGATAGAAAACTGTTTGGCATAATGCCGCATAATAAAATATAGTAGCTAAAAAAACTACAGTAAAAAAAAAAAGATAATTTACTAGTTCAGAAAATTCAATTTAACAACCTTCCAAGTGTGCTCATCCATACAACCATAAAGTAGTCAATTTCATTATCCAAGTTCTCAATAAAAGATAGAATTCCTAGCCAACTTTGGCTCCAGTGGCTATTTGCTTGCCTTTTTTTTAACAACCATTTAATTGCATTAACTTTTTTAATGCAATTATGATGTCTGTCCTTGCATGTGACTGATCTCATAAGTATTCTCTTAACACAGTCGTGCACACTACTTTAATGAGAAGCAAAATTGAAGAGTTGTTTAAAATGATTTACATCACTCAGCCTGTATGGCTAACTGCTCAGCATAGGCCTTTCTTGATGTCTTCTTCCAGATCCTTCACTGATCTCACCAAAATGTGACCAAAGACCTGAACATCCTTGACTCATCTTGCTGCCAGACATTCAACAACACTACCCTGTTATTGGTCAACAATCAGTGAAAAAGTTGATTCATCTGCCGTTACTCTGTCTAGCAACATGTCAGTCCAAATTCCATTTGAGGGAACTAATTGTTCTCATAATGTTCCACACTTACGTGATACATCGGATTTAAATGTTTCACATGCAATCCATTTCTTTCAAAACCAACCAACCAATAAATCTTAACAATTATAAAATAAGATTAGACTACTAACTCAAACTCGACTTGTGACATTTTATCCTTTAGTGTCGCATACATGTCTTGTTTACTGATGCCTTGTTCCAATGTAGATGCCCTGATGAGATTGAAGACCAACATTTGCCGAGGGTTCAACCCATTCACGGAGCCTGTGTCATTCATGCCTACCATGGAATTGGCAGGCATCGAACTGTTGTTGAATGTAGAATTATTCACTACTTTTTCCTGAAATTGTTTATAATTTATTTTTAGACATGGATACACAACACAATTAATAGTACAAGAAAAATAAGATTTAAATCAATAAATGCTTTACTAATATGTAATAGGGTTGAAGTAGCCTGAATAAATATTTGGACACAATCAATTGCCTTTTTTTCGGTCATAATAAACCATATCTAATGTGAGTTAACTGTTTTTCCAAATACTTTGTTCCCCCCTACTGGGAGTTGCAACCCTCAATCACAAGGAGAGTGACAAGGCTACCACTACTCTGGCCAAGTTCAGGTTGGCTGATGACACATGTTCCCAAAAGATACTTTTAAGCAATTTCAATAAAAAGAGGAGGTATAAAATTCAAATATGTTCCATTTTCCTTGCAACATGCCAGTTCCCTTAGGTATATAGTTTTCCTTTACTGTTAATCCAGTGGCGGTTACAAACTTTTACAACCTACGGAAAAATAGAGTAGGTAGATTCCAATCTACTTCCTCACATTTATGATATTAGACATTCTCGTTTCTGAACTACCATGGCTTACTTCTAATCCAACAGCATACCTTCTTAGACTCAGCTTCCATTTTCACTTTATTGTTAATACACTGTAGGTAATGGAATGTGATAGCATTGGCATCTGTAACTGGCATTATTTTGAATGCCATAAGGACTTTCTTTCCTTTGTTTGTTTTTATATTGCCATAAATTTGAATGTAATCATTCACTTGGACTTTTGGTGATGATTTATCCTGTAATCCAATACAACATGATCATACTAAAACAAGTTCATTATCAAAATATTAAATTGTTGAAATTAACAAAAGTTTCATATGGTTATGAAAGTATTCATTGGTTAATGATATTTAAGAAAAATCCAACCAATTTTATTTCATACACCTGATGCTTGCAAATTTTTGTATTGTACAAATATTGTAGTTTATATACAGGTACACATACATCTTCATCCATCGCTTCTTGGTCTAACCATAGCACAGCTCGCATTCTCCCAGTGATGTCTTGTATTGTGTATGTGATTTTAGTGCTTTGCATTCTGATGTTCCGTACTCGCGCTACAATGCTAACAATTTGTATTTCAGTGCCCCATATTTTTACGCCTTCATCACCACAATGTAACGCTTGTTTGATCACTATGGGTGCTGTTCTTGAAGCTCTCCTTCCCTGCAATTTTAAGGATATTTATGAAATGTACATGACCGAAACTATATGACTGAAGTATTTACTGTGCATATAAAAGACGGTACTTACGGTTTTCTGTGGCTGATTCGGTGTATTTACATTGCCAAACTGATTACCCGAATTGAGGAATCCTCCCCCAACCGTCGACTGATCTGAAAGTAGAAATTTGTGATAACTTCGCTACTAATTACTTAACGTAGTCTATCATATGTTAATGGCACAAAAATCCACCATACCATTCCACATTTTAAAGAGTAATTAAATTAACCAAATACAAAGCGCGATAACATTAAATTTTCAAAATTTTAGTTGCACAAGTTTCAACAAGTTTATTTTGACACTATACCGCAAACGCGGGAATTTTGACATATGACATATCGTTGACTATGAAACATGTTCGTCTATGGTTTTGGCTTAAGGTTTGATAGACAAAACGAGTGCAATGATAGTAACTGTCTTAATATCCAAAACCCGCAATGTACATTGATGAATAGACAAAGGAAAGGATAAAAAACATCGAAACTTGTCTATGTCATTTGTTTTGATATGAAATGAAGACATGAAGCTTGAAGACGAGTATTTTGAAATTACGGTGGCAAATTTTACCTTTTAAAAGTTACGATAAAATTAGTATTATGGCGTGTAAAACGTTTCACAAAGGAAAGTATTATGTGACCTTCAAACGCGGCTTTGAAGACTCTAAAAAGGATATCACTGTAACAGTGGATAAAGTTTTTGAAAGTGATAGCCTAGTGAGTAATGCAATTCAAATGTATTTTCCAGTTGCAAAATAAAATTGGTCAGTTTATATCAACAGTAAGATTAACTCATGTATATCGGGTCTAGTATTTCTCACACAAGGTATCAACTAATCGCGCGAGACACCAAAGACTGACTTTACCATCCTCAAAGTAACCGCAACTGTGGTTCCGTGTGTGTCATCGCACTACTAGAACAACGCAATATAACAAACGGGACGCTACGTAACTTCATAATCATAGTCCGGAAATCCTATATGTACTCACTATAAAGTTACATAAAATATTCTCAATTCTAATTATATAGAATCGGTAGAGTAAGAGAGTGGACTATAATCAGCACTTGCTGCCGAGCACTGCACTGCGCTGTCCTCACCCCAAAAATTTAATCATGGATCTCTTCGCCTTTTCTCTAGAAATATTGTCCTTTAGACTTGACCACAGTAAATTTTGCACATTCCTGCTTAGTGGCAGAATAGTTGGGACAGATGTGTTACTTCTTTCACCTAGTCACCTAGTAGACTATGGACAAAGTTCTGCCAAACACATGAAATGGGCAGGCTGTGTATTATGTTATGCTAAAGTCTACAATGATTGACTGCATGGATTCTCTTCTCTTTTTCAGAAAATATCTTTATCAGATGAAGACAACCCACAGTTTTTGTGTGTACTGGTAATAACCAGACTAGATTATGAAGACCTGAAGAAACAACAAGGATTGTTAGTAGATTTTGACAACTTCCCTTCACAACTTGTGAGGCTTTTGCAACAATGTGCTTCAAACAACATGTAAGAACATAGTTCGGTATCTTAAAAATATGTTAATACGGTATTTGACAATGTTGAAAATATAGCATAAATTATGATAATCTTATTAGATAACACATTAAATAAACATATTTCACTCTATTTTCGGAGATATAGTGTGTAATTTTTGTGAAATATGCCAATGAAAATTGAAAAAATACAGATTTTTTTTCTTCGACGTAAACGCACTGTTAAGGATGGCAACGCTGTTGACATCACACACCAGTAAATATGTCATCTATGGCAAACGGTTTCTTTGAGAACAGTGATTTATTTACTGGCATGTGACGTCTCGCGCGTCACATGACCAGACACAGCGTTTTTACCGGGCTTTTCGAACTCTATACTTTAAACATTTATTTTTAAAGTAAAAACAGTGGCTCTTGTGGAAATATTCATGTGGTATGTATATTATGTAATCATAAATCATTTAAACGGTTTTAAAAATTTAGTCAAATACCGTATTTAATTATTTATTTTTTTAAGTTATGGGTACCTGCAGTCACTACAACAACAATAAATAATAAATAAATAAAACAAATAAACAATTTACACCGAAATCATGGGTCTGATTGCTCTTGTGGAAGTGTCATACTTTTGTTGCAGGACATCACTCTGTTGCCATAGTTAGTATGAAGATCATCTGCTTACGAAAGGAACTGTGCGGAAAAACCTAATCTATTTACTTATTCTCTAAGTCATAGACAAACAGAATCATACAACATAAGACCTATTAAATAAAATAATTGTGGCGCTAGGGTACTTTTAAATATTTTTGTATTGCTTAAATTATGTGCATTCTGTGCAGTGATGAGTTTTTCTGTCTATATAAAAAAGTAATACTTACTAATATTTTTACTATGACAGTGTAAATTAATTAATGTTTGTTAGTATTTCATCCAAGATCAATTCAATGAGTCTGGCTAAAATATAGTACAGACTAGAGACTAACAAGACATTATCCTGATCTTATCACTTTACCCTGTACTGGAAACATTGCCTTTCACACTGGAATTCATTGCTTATATTAGATTACTGCTTGGCATTACAATAACTGGCAAAGATATGGTACTTCCTCAGGTGAACTCTGCAAAGAGTCTTACCACTACAGAGAAAATTGCAGCAAGAAAAAGGTGCCTATATCGCAGACATTTGTCATAATTCAATCAATTTGGTAATTCCAGGTTCCTTATAATGCAGCAAACAAATCCAACGCAGTATTTCTTTGAAGTGGTGGAGCACAATGAATTCAGGCGTCTAGTGCACCTGTCTCTGCGGACAGGGCCTGCCACGGATGCTGACATCAAACAGCACATGGCTGATACCATAAATTATTTAAAAGTAAGTTTTGTCAGTTAAAAAATAAGCCAAATTTATGTTCCCACTGATGAAGCTGACTTGATGGGTTAATTACTGACATAAAATTTGTAGCTTACTCGAAAAATTATCCTACAATAGGTTCATTGTAGGATAATTTTTCTTTCTTTTTATTTTATGAAAATTTGTATTACCACATATACCACATACACAGGTCCAACCAGACATTTTAATAATATGTGAGTCAGTTCCCAGTAGCTCACTACTTACATGAATGAAAAAAATATATGATGAAGATAATGAAAAAAGGGGGCTATTATGGTCTTCAAATAATTCAATTTTCTCTGAAAATACAAATACCAATTTTAATTTAAAATTAAATTCAGAGACTCAACTAAATTTCATTAAAAGCTTTGACTGTGTTGTCCAGATAATTGAAAGCAAATCTTAGTTTATGTTGAAATTTCAAAAATCCCCACACCGATTACCATAAAACTTACAGATGGGACCACTTCTCTGAAGTATTTTCTACCAAACAAAAAAAGAATCATCAAAATCGATTCACAATTGGCGGTGTTACCGCATTACAAACACATGAGTTAAAATAAATGGTTTATTTTTGTTCTAGAAATCATTATCATCACTGAAAAGCTCTTCATCAAGCACGGAAGCCAACCTAAATGACAAATGCATCAATTTGGAGAGGAAAGTTCATGACTTGTCACATGTGATCACCAAAATGGAGGATGACAAAATGAGACGAGAGATGGAATTCCAAGAATCACTCAAACAAGAGAAGGATAGGTTAGACTTGGTAAGATAGTCTCAAAATCAACATCCAACTGATTTTAATTCTCAAACATATAAATATTGGCTATAGAACTTATTATTTAATATTGTGGTTGTTGCAAAAACAATTTATTCCTTTACTGTTGAAGTCAATGGTGAGTGTTGACAAACTTTTAGATCTAAACTTGGAAAGATGTTCAGAGGTGCAAGTAAAATTCGAATATACAACCGCATGATTGTAAAATTGGAGGCCACTAGGCCACCATGGGTTAAAAATTAATATTGTCAATGTTTGGATGTTTGTTGCTCAATCACGCCATAATGTCTGGATTGGGATGAAATTTCGAACACAGATTATAATAGTCTGGAAGAATGCATGGGCTATGGGAAAATAACGGGAACGGGTACTACGCAGGCGAAAACTCGGGGGCGCTGCTAGAGTTACCATAAAATAAAACAGGGTCTTTTCTAGTACAAAGGATGGATATCACCATTCAGCGTGGCAATGCCGTCCTTTTGGGTGTCTTTATCGCCGGGGATAGGTCGGGGCGGGTTCTTCGAAATTTCACTGATGTAATGATGTATTTTTGTTGTGGCTAGTAAATTTAGTAATAAATGTTATACATCTATTTCTAAATTGAATTAAAAAATATTCGTTGGTCGGTTCAAATATCGGTTTCCAAAAATGTGTTTGACTAAAGGAAAGACACCAATGGAAAAAGAATGCCGATATGAACACAAAGGCTCAAACGGGAGAGTTCCAGGAGAATCTCAACAAAAAAGAACGACAGATTGATGAAGTGAATGCAACCTGTAAAGCATTGAAAGAACATATTGTACAACTTGAAAATCAAATAAGGTAGGTAATAAATTTATTATCCTAGTAATATTGTCTAGTCTATTCTCAAACACGTCATAACGGCTACGCGGCAGAACGAATCGAGTTGATATTTGGAACACAGTAAAATTATAATCTGGAATAACACAACTAGACTTCTTTTTATCATAAAAAAAAAAACGGAACCGGGAAACGCGCGCGTGAAACCGTGAAGAGCTTTTAGTAAATATAATATGTATTTTTTTAAATAAAGTTTTACGAGACTAACAGGACATGTGCCTGCTGCCTGATGCTAAGCAACATGCCTGCCAGATAACAGCACAGTGACACGCAGCTATTGGAACATCAAGAGTCCAAATTATTACCTAGCACTGCACTGCGCTCGTCATCCAGAGATCTAAGATGTTATATCTGTAATTTCTCTGGCAACATTGCCCTTCAAACCAGAACACAGTCATGTTTGCACATTACATATAGTAGAATAATTAGCAAAGGTGTGGTACTTCCCCCAGGCGGACTCTGCCAAGAGTCCTACCACCACACCTCTGTCTTTTTCATGTATATCTAAACATTGCAGTACCATATGCAGTAAAGTACTATACTGTGATTTGAACTCATAAATTTCAAAATACTGCTTTGTGTTATGCTTATGCTATTATTAAGTTACCACTGGTCTAGTAAGTGACGGCTGGTCTAGTTGGAAGAACGGGGCCTGCCGATCCGGAAGCCTCAGGTTCAAATCTCACGCACACCATTGTCTTTTCCAAGTCATGTGCTTAATGCCGCTAACTTAAAAACGGTAAAGGTAAACATCGTGAGGAAACCGACATATACGTAGCATCTTTCGGGGTCATGTGTGATCCACCAACCAACGCTGGGCCAGCATGGTGGATTATGGCCTTATATCCGTTGACGAATACGTCAAGGAGGACTATAATAATATAATAATTATGGCCTTGAATTTCTCCTTGCAAGAGAAGGCCCTGAGTCCCAGCAGTGGGAACATTTAGTGGACTGTTAATGCATGCTATTAGGTGCAGCCATGTTGGTTGCCTTTAAATGCTTGTATAGCTGTGTCATCACTGTGTCTAACAATAACTCCTTCGGACCTCAAGACCTTCTCTCACAATAACAGAATCAAGGTCATAATCCACCACAATGGCCATGTGCAGAGTTGGGTATGATGTCACAAGATATCTTTATTGGAACATACTGGTTTCGTTATGTTTTCTATTATCATTAAACCCAGTGGTAATGAAAAACTTATACATAATACGAGTATCATGCATTATTATTCTATTCTATTAAAATAGCAGAGTACGACTCAATACTCGCCAAATACTTATTTAAGTTTCCAAATACTAGTTCCAATTTAATTTTAGTGAAAAATCTCAACGCCTAAACTGCTTAGAGACAGAAGTTCAGAAGACGCATATAGAAGTGGCAACATTGAAGGCCAAGAACGCTACATTAGAGAGAGATATTGCGGAGAAAGACAAGCAGTACACTTTACAGATATCCCGAACCACTTATTTGGAAAAGGTAATTGAAACTTTTGAATTATAGTAAATATTTATAGCAAGGATTGGATTATAAGATAAAAAATACCTGGATTACCACATAAGCTACTTAGTGTTAAAGATAGTAGTTGTGTGTGGTGTAAGCTATTTGTACAGTTTCTTTGTGTATGCGTATAAAATTATTTCCTACAGTGATTTGTATTTTCTGTTGCAGGTTATAAAGGATAATACTGACACAATAAAAGAATTAAATAGCAATTTATCAGTGCTACGAAAAGAAAAAGTGAGTTTTGCTTGAATCGTAATAAGTAGCATTTTGTTAATAAAATTAAATAAGCGAAAATTTGTCGCGATCTAATACTAAATAAGTCATGTAGTACGTAATTTGGAACTATTTTAACGTTGAAAAAGAAATCAGTTCTATAAATGTTGTACAATCCAAAGTGTATCCATTGACTTTGACTTGCCACTTCATACTTGAGACATTTGATTTAGTACAAACGTCCTACGTAACTCTTTCGAACAACTTAACTTACATATCAACCAAATCCTGGATTTTATTTAATTAAAAACACAAAATCAACTCTCTATTAATTATTCACATATTAATTTATTTTCTTATTTTTTAAGTTTTTTTACAATAGATATTATAAATAAACAAAGATCATAAAAAACTTAAACACTAGAATGCCGACTGCAGCGGGGCAGAGCCCAAGCTACCGGTGGTTAAGGCTGCAGAGACAGAAACCTCCTGACTATGCGTGCCGTGTCCAAAACGACTGCCTTTTCTATCTGGGCCTTGACCCAATCGTCTAACGAAAGCCTTTTAAGATGTTGGTCGAGGCTTTTCGCTATCAGACCGTTTACTGACACGACTATCGGGACTATGCTCGTCGAATCAACATTCCACATGGCAGTAACCTCTAGCTCAGGGGTCGGCAAGTAGTTTTAGGCGGGGTCCGGATGAAGTGCACAAATTTTAACGAGGTCCAGAAAAAAAGTAGTGGTAATAATTGCTTATACAGCCCACTAAATGTTCCTACTGCTAAACCTCGGGGTCGGGGCCTTCCCTCCCAAGGAGAGAGTCAAGACCATAATCCACCACGCTGGCCTAGTGCGGATTGGTGGATGACTTCGAAAGATTCTAGGTACATGTCGTTTTCCTCACGATGTTTTCCTTCACCGTTCTAAGTTAGCGGCATTATGAACATGACTTCGAAAAGACAGTGGTGCGCGTGGTTTTGAACCCAGGGTCTCCGGATCGGCAGTCGCCGTTCTCCCGATTAGACCAGCCGTAACTTGGTAATAATTAAGTGGTACTTATTTATTGTACGGAATCAAACTCAATTTGTAATTATTAAAACACAAGACTTAAAATCAATGCGACAAATTACACCGATCCTCTTGAGCCAGCTCTTTATAGTTTGGTCCTCGAGAAGAATATCAAATTCGACGTGTGTCTTCTACGAGTAATTGGGAGTCGATTAATTTCAAAATTATTTGTTTAAAAAAATTGAGAAAGATGATGATGATTCGACTTACATACGTAAGTCGACTTACATACGTAAGTCGAATCAAACATAGTAGCCAAATTGATAGCTAGTTTTTTGCAATTTCCATATTTTTCTGAGATGTGTTTGACCCAAAATTCTTCAGTGGATACAGTTTTATACATTTGCAAAGAGTCTTCTTGAATATCAAATATTTCCATTTGAAGTGATGCCTTTGACAAATTAAACAATTTGGCAGTCTGTCATCTACAATGGCTCCAAAATGGTTCATGAGAGCTTCGTCCACCATAAAGCAACTAAAACTGAAAGCGTTCCGAAGCCATTTACCAGAGCAGAAGCCATGGTTCGCACTCTGGTTTTGATCAGGTTTCCGATACGGTGCGAAAGCTTTTCTTTTAGATCTTTGCTGCCTCAATTGTTGTGGTGATGCTGGATGATGGTGTCCTTATCCACGTCGAAGTTTATAATCACCCATGTCGTCTTTCCACATCCTGGAACTCCGTTGACCGACTGTACTCTCGGTATCTCCCAGTTTTCCTAATCAGATTTGACGTTTGAGTTCTCTTCGATGGTCTTGGCCATCTCTAGGATTTTATCGTCCAGCATAATCTTGGTGCATCGGGCAGTAACTACGATTGAGTCGTTTCGAGGTGTCGCATAAACAGGTCTTGCCATGCGCTCCATCTCTTTTTGCTCAGTGTCACAAAGCCATTTTCTGCACTCTTCCCTTTCTCTTGATGACCCGGAAGTGACATTATTGTAAATTACTGCTTCGTCTTGTCGCTGTCAGTGGGACTATAAATTCGAAAAAGCATAAAGTGCGTGACTCCGTGGCTCCGTCGTTGATTGGCCGCGGCTGTTCTCTGCTGGGCTCTTTCGGAACCGGTTTGGATGGTCGAACTAGGAACAGGGGTCCCCATATGTCAGTTGCATTTGTTTTGATCGTGCAAAGGGGTCTGAGGAAGCTCAGATTTTTCCCCTGTCTTCGTAAATGACAACCTCATGATGCTTACCAGCACTTCTGCTCAGATGTCTGAGCAGCGCTCTTGCGTAAGTGCAAGGCGTTTGACCTTTCGAGTACTCTATTAATGCAATCGTTTTGTTTTTCGATCGCACCTTCGCATCGAAATCGGTGGCAGTCTACCACGCACACTTTACGTCGTAGGTTTCCCTCTTCATTGTGACTTTTGCGAAACTCCCATTGAGCAGGCAAGACAATCCTGGTGACAAAAGGTCTCGTTTCCGTTCCCAGGCGAAGCAAAAGCTTATTTCCAATCTTTCTTTGTTGCTGTCCATGAAGAGAGCCACTCTGAGGATACGGATCTCCGCCTCTCTTCAGTCTGCGTTCTCTAGTAGTTACTGGACGGAGATGCTCTTCGAGAAGTCATCTTGGGCGGGGACCGCATTCCACGTTCGTGTCCACGGACAGCGAGCCAGCGTGTGGTGGCGAAGAGGAGCGTGTATTTGAAAGTGTAGAGTTTCTCTTAGTGGCTTTGTGGAAAATATTTAATAGAAAAATAATTTATTTACTACTAAGGTAGATTCTATGTGGCAAAAAAATATTATCAAAATTAATAAAGGTACAGTGTACCTTATCTACATTTTAAAATGTATACTTGGCTTACAATACATTACAATATTTTTATTGGCGGTCCAAGGTTCGACCCTTCGCGGTCCGGATACGGACCGCGGTCCGCCTGTTGCTGACCCTTGCTCTAGCTATTAATTATTATTATTACTTTTTCAGACAAGTCTAGAAGAAAGACTAGCTCGTAGTGAATCGTTATCCAACAAAAACAACGACGCTGTTCAATCTACATCGGAACAACTGCTGAAAGCAAACCAGATAATTTCGAAACAGAATCACGATCTCATTGAAATGAAAGAGAAGGTACCTAATAATACTTTTACATAAATTATTGAATAGATAATGATCATAATTATTTATTCATAATACTTTTGTCACAAAATCAGAGAGTGAAAAGAAACAATAACATAGAAAATAAAAGTAGTCAAGTGCGAGTCGGACTCACTCATGAAGGCCTCCGTAGCAGCAAGTAACATAATACAAAAGTTCTTGTAGTTCGTTGTTACTTTAATCGGTGTGACGAGACGATTTTCTTAGCATTCCATGGATTCACCGTGCGGGTGCCGGGTCCATCGTGTGGCAGAGAGAGAAAAACTCGAGTAGTTCCCGAGACTTGTGACTCAGGCGTAGGTTTAAGGGGCCCCTTTCTGACGTACCTACATCAACACTCACCTTCACCACTCGTTTTTCTCTCCCTGCCCAGCCAAATCTGATATGAGCCTACTAGTGCAGCTTTAGATACACGTTCTAGTATAGAACTTACTGCACTTCTGGATAAGCCAAGGTCTTTCAGTAGGTTATAGAGAGATTTTGCTGGTATACCTCTCGCTCCCACTTCTACAGCGTATAAACTACATAGCCGTTTTTTTGTTAATTCGTTTAGGAGGTCGTAATACTTATTTTGTTTCATCGAGTGGTCTTTAGGTATATTAGTTTCCCACGGTACGGTAAGTTCTACAAGGACTATGCGTTTCGTAGCTCTAGAAAAAGGAAAATGTCCGGTCTGGATGACGAAACACCCACATCCTCTGGGATTTTGTAGTGCTTTTCATACGTGTCCATTAAAATAGTCCAATCAGGTGCTGTATCCAGGATTGAGTAAGGCTTGTTCCTGGAGTTTGAAGTTGAGCCTTCTTTTACAAAGTTAATTTGTCTGTTGTTTGTCGTCAATCCCTTTTGGGCTCTAGCTACTGAAAGGCTCATGGCTTCACGTATGATTTCAAGTACTCTGTCATGACGCCGTGAGTAATGACCCCCATTAAGGAGCACCTTGCATCCCACCAATATGTGCCTTGCTGTACATATCGCCTCTCCACAAGTATAGCAACATTTTTCAGAGGCTTTTCCCCACCTTACCAAGTTACTCTGGTCAGGGGAGGGTCATTTGGAATGCATTTAGATAAAATTGCATTCCAATTGCAATTAAAATGCATAAAATGCATTGTAAATTGAAATTAACAATAGTCAATTTATGACGTATTAAAATAAAACCACTTACTAGATATCATTCAAACCAATTTTCGTTGATAGTTTACATGGTAACATACATCATACACTTTTTTTTATTTTTGTCATTCTCTTATTTTAGAAGTTACATGCCCCCCTGTAACTTTTTACCACTTTGGAAGAGTCCCAGGCGCAAACTATTCAGTTTAGAAAAAAAAAATGTTAGAAACCTCAATATCATTTTTGATGACCTATCCCAAGGGTCAGCAACAGGCGGACCGCGGTCCGTATCCGGACCGCGAAGGGTCGAACCTTGGACCGCCAATAAAAATATTGTAATGTATTGTAAGCCAAGTATACATTTTAAAATGTAGATAAGGTACACTGTACCTTTATTAATTTTGATAATATTTTTTTGCCACATAGAATCTACCTTAGTAGTAAATAAATTATTTTTCTATTAAATATTTTCCACAAAGCCACTAAGAGAAACTCTACACTTTCAAATACACGCTCCTCTTCGCCACCACACGCTGGCTCGCTGTCCGTGGACACGAACGTGGAATGCGGTCCCCGCCCAAGATGACTTCTCGAAGAGCATCTCCGTCCAGTAACTACTAGAGAACGCAGACTGAAGAGAGGCGGAGATCCGTATCCTCAGAGTGGCTCTCTTCATGGACAGCAACAAAGAAAGATTGGGAAATAAGCTTTTGCTTCGCCTGGGAACGGAAACGAGACCTTTTTGTCACCAGGATTGTCTTGCCTGCTCAATGGGAGTTTCGCAAAAGTCACAATGAAGAGGGAAACCTACGACGTAAAGTGTGCGTGGTAGACTGCCACCGATTTCGATGCGAAGGTGCGATCGAAAAACAAAACGATTGCATTAATAGAGTACTCGAAAGGTCAAACGCCTTGCACTTACGCAAGAGCGCTGCTCAGACATCTGAGCAGAAGTGCTGGTAAGCATCATGAGGTTGTCATTTACGAAGACAGGGGAAAAAATCTGAGCTTCCTCAGACCCCTTTGCACGATCAAACAAATGCAACTGACATATGGGGACCCCTGTTCCTAGTTCGACCATCCAAACCGGTTCCGAAAGAGCCCAGCAGAGAACAGCCGCGGCCAATCAACGACGGAGCCACGGAGTCACGCACTTTATGCTTTTTTTCGAATTTATAGTCCCACTGACAGCGACAAGACGAAGCAGTAATTTACAATAATGTCACTTCCGGGTCATCAAGAGAAAAGGGAAGAGTGCAGAAAATGGCTTTGTGACACTGAGCAAAAAAGAGATGGAGCGCATGGCAAGACCTGTTTATGCGACACCTCGAAACGACTCAATCGTAGTTACTGCCCGATGCACCAAGATTATGCTGGACGATAAAATCCTAGAGATGGCCAAGACCATCGAAGAGAACTCAAACGTCAAATCTGATTAGGAAAACTGGGAGATACCGAGAGTACAGTCGGTCAACGGAGTTCCAGGATGTGGAAAGACGACATGGGTGATTATAAACTTCGACGTGGATAAGGACACCATCATCCAGCATCACCACAACAATTGAGGCAGCAAAAGATCTAAAAGAAAAGCTTTCGCACCGTATCGGAAACCTGATCAAAACCAGAGTGCGAACCATGGCTTCTGCTCTGGTAAATGGCTTCGGAACGCTTTCAGTTTTAGTTGCTTTATGGTGGACGAAGCTCTCATGAACCATTTTGGAGCCATTGTAGATGACAGACTGCCAAATTGTTTAATTTGTCAAAGGCATCACTTCAAATGGAAATATTTGATATTCAAGAAGGCTCTTTGCAAATGTATAAAACTGTATCCACTGAAGAATTTTGGGTCAAACACATCTCAGAAAAATATGGAAATTGCAAAAAAACTAGCTATCAATTTGGCTACTATGTTTGATTCGACTTACGTATGTAAGTCGACTTACGTATGTAAGTCGACTTACGTATGTAAGTCGAATCATCATCATCTTTCTCAATTTTTTAAACAAATAATTTTGAAATTAATCGACTCCCAATTACTCGTAGAAGACACACGTCGAATTTGATATTCTTCTCGAGGACCAAACTATAAAGAGCTGGCTCAAGAGGATCGGTGTAATTTGTCGCATTGATTTTAAGTCTTGTGTTTTTAATAATTACAAATTGAGTTTGATTCCGTACAATAAATAAGTACCACTTAATTATTACCAAGTTACGGCTGGTCTAATCGGGAGAACGGCGACTGCCGATCCGGAGACCCTGGGTTCAAAACCACGCGCACCACTGTCTTTTCGAAGTCATGTTCATAATGCCGCTAACTTAGAACGGTGAAGGAAAACATCGTGAGGAAAACGACATGTACCTAGAATCTTTCGAAGTCATCCACCAATCCGCACTAGGCCAGCGTGGTGGATTATGGTCTTGACTCTCTCCTTGGGAGGGGAAGGCCCCGACCCCGAGGTTTAGTAGTAGGAACATTTAGTGGGCTGTATAAGCAATTATTACCACTACTTTTTTTCTGGACCTCGTTAAAATTTGTGCACTTCATCCGGACCCCGCCTAAAACTACTTGCCGACCCCTGACCTATCCAATGGGGATCCATAAAAAACCCACACGTATGGAATTGATAAAAAAAAAATTTTTGAGTTTCAGTTCTATGTATGGGACACCCCTAGAATTTTTTGTTTTTTTCTGTTTTTGTGTCAAATCTTAATGCGGTTCACAGATTACATCTACTTACCAAGTTTCAATAGTATAGCTTTTATAGTTTCGGAGAAAAGTGGCTGTGACATACGGACGGACAGACAGACAGACAGACATGACGAATCTATAAGGGTCCCGTATTTTGCCATTTGGCTACGGAACCCTAAAAAACAGACAACTAATCTATACTTATAATAAAACTGTAACGGGTCGAATTCCGTACATTGAAGATATTTTGAAAAAAAATTTTTTGGGGCACTCCATAGTCGATACTGATGGCGAAACTGCATTTTTTTTCTTTCATGTCTGTCTGTCTGTCTGTCTGTCTGTCTGTCTGTCTTTCTGTATAGAGATCACGCATCACGCCGAAACTACTGATTCAATTCAGCTGAAACTTGGCATGATTTTAGTTTATACTAAGGACATTGCTGTAGGCTACTTTTGATCCCCAAATTTTGATCGGTTTTCTTGCGGGACGGGTTGAAAGTCAGAATGTGTATTTGGTTGTAACTCATGTTTGCGTTGTTTAATTTCATTAATTCTTTTTTTGTTAGAAAGAACATATTTTTTATATTGTCCCATCAAAATTTGAATATTATCGGTCTGGTGGTTCGGAAATTACACAAACATTAAATAATAACGACACGCGCGGCGCGTTCGGTACATACTAACTTCTAAGTATTCTGTGTATCAGACTATCCACAGAATATCTAGATTCTAGAAAGTGCCCACGTGATCGCGTCGCGTCGTCTTGGATGACAAAATAATTGTCAAAGATATATTTGTGTGTGGAAAAACAAACATCATTCGTTTTATTCGACTTCAAACATGTTTTAAATCGGGTTGCATATTTTTTTATTTGGTTTTATTTTACACGATAACTCCGCTAATTGTTAGTTGATTTTGATAATTCCTTTTTTGTTTGGTAGAAAATAATTCAGAGGTGATCTTAGATATCGAAAACAGGGAGGTAGTTTTTAAAATATCAACAAAAAGCTAAAATCAGCTTAGATCTATCTGTTACGACATAGTCATAGCTTCTCATAAAATTTAGTCGAATGACAGAATTAAATTACCTATCACTGAAGTAGATTTTTGTTATTTTGGAAAAAACATATCAGCATAATAAGTAGCAGCCTAAACAACCTATTAAATGTTCCCACTGCTGGGCGTCGGGCCTTCTCTCGCAAGGAGAGAGACAAGGTATAATCCACCACGCTGGCCCAGTGTCGGTTGGTGGATGACATATGACTTAGAACTTAGATTATAGGTAGATTTCGGTTTCCTCACAGTGTTTTCTTCATCGTTTTAATTACCGGCATTACGAACATGACTCTGAAAAGATAGTGGTGCGCGTGGTTTTGAACCCTGGGTCTCCGGATCGACAGTCGGCGTTCTCCCGACTAGGTCAGCTGTAACTTACTAGACCAGCCGTAACTTATTAGAAAACGTATTATTTCAATCCAAATACTGTTTAAAATTTAAAGGTAGTGTTCAACAAGCTTCGGTGACCGAAGCAGACCGTTGTTAGGGTTCTGTACACAAAGGGTAAAAACGGGACCCTATTACTGAGACTTCGCTATCCGTCCGTCCGTCCGTCCGACTGTCACCAGGCTGTATCTCAAGAACGGTGATAGCTAGACAGTTGAAATTTTCGCAGATGATGTATTTCTATTGCCGCTTTAACAATAAATACTAAAAATAAAATAAATATTTAAGAGGTGCACCCATACAACAAACATGATTTTTTACCGTTTCTTGCTCGATACTAATAATAACGTACCTGTCACAGGTAGACGCTTTAACTATTCACATAATATTTAGTTTTATGTTTAAAAGTAATTAATTAATAAATTATTCAGGGGGCTCCCATACAATAAAATCCGTTTATTTGCTAATGGTTCAGAACCCTTCGCGCGCGAGTACCATTTGCATTTGACCCGTTTTATTTTTTCTAAATTGTTGTTAAATCCTATGCTTTCCTAATATTATATAATTATGTCAATGTTTCAATTTTTGCTGCTCAATTACGTTGGAACGGCTGAATGTATCGAGTTAAAATTAAATACACATTCTTGGTTTAGCTTAAGTAATACATAGGGTACTTATACATAGGCAATGTTTAGCCTATGTGTTCTGCCAGACTATAATCTAATTCAATTTCAAATTTCAACCCGATCACTTGATACGTTCCGCCATGATTAAGTAACAAACATCCAAACAGTGACATTCATAATAATTACAGGACAACGTTGGACCGGCTGAACATATTTTGAAGGAATTCGAAACACACGTAGTTTGAACTCAGAAATAGCAAATCGGTTACTTATAAGGTTACTGTGACGTCGGAAAGACTAAGCAAATTTGGTAGAAAATTGAAACAGAGATAACGTATAGTCTGAAATACCACATTTATGTATTACCTATCAACCTGAAAAGAAGCATGGGCCCTAAGGAAACAAATATTAACTATCACGTCAAAACGGCACAACGATATGGGTTGACATACGAAACACATATAGTTTAGAGTCTAAAATTTCACATGGGCTAATAAGTCTATATTTTCATTTAACTCCATATTAATATAAGCATATATTTTCGTAAGGAACTTGATGTGATGGTAAGGTAAAAGCCTAAAATGAAAAATTTATGCACCCGTTTTTGGCGTAGATAATATAGGTGATTTGCGTTCACAATCAAAATAGCAAGCAACATAATATTCTCATTAGATGGCGCTAATGCCAGTTTAAATCTAAAAGCACTAAAGCCCCATTTAAATCGATGTTTTGCTATGTGACGTTACTGGTATTCTAAATTGTACTAATAAGTTTTTGCTGCTAAAAGGATTATGATGCTGAATTTGGATTCTTTCGTTCTTGGATTTTTTTCTGTGTTACCTACAATTAAATTCATACATTAACATTTCACTAAGACTTGGCTTAGATTTACGGGTTCAACTTGCTTGAATATCATTAAAACTCAAAATCTTAATCATTTTTATTCCACACAGGCTTCGTTCAAAATTTTACGCGGGCGAATTCGCGGGTAACAGCTAGAAAAGAGCTTGCGGATAAAACGAGATAAGTAGGTATCAGATCATGAACATTCGCTTCAGACTTTTCATAATGTATCCTATAAAAATCCTACAAACTTAACACTTGCGGCTATGTTCGATACTATGAAACCTTACTAAGTATGTTTGATATTGTTTAAAAAAAGAAAAATGAAGATGATAAAATTAAATATATTTTTGTGTGGAAAAACAAATTCACTCAAATTCAAAGGGTTTTCAATGACTACTTATCCAAATATTTGACGTACGATACTTCCAACTAATGTATAAGTTAGTAACATCTGCTTACGCGAACGAAGTAGCGGGTTCAGCTAGTGATGAATAAAAATAAATATCAAAACAAGTTCTACAACAACTAAAAATATTGTAGTTTAAATTAAATAATCGCGTTGGAGGACGACCCTGGGTTCGACTGACCGATGGCGTCAGACGTCAGCTCTGTAGAAACCCTGGCCGATCGGGGATCGGGGTGCATTCTGGGCACATGACCCGCTCCCATTTAAGCTTGGCCACGAGCTCGGAGCGTTTAAAAAAGATTGGACGATGGCAGATCAGGACCGGATAAAGTGGAGGGAATTAGGGAAGACCTTTGCCCAACAGTGGGACAACTGAGGTTAATTTAAAAAGAATAATAAGTAAATATCTAATTTTTGTGTTCAATAAATGTGTATCATTGAAATGATGACATACATATATTGAATAATCCCGTAACCTCTTGAATGATCAGGTTTTGTGGTCAGATTGCATTGTCTTATTGATATCATTAACATGGTATTTATGTTGAAAAATAAACATCACTATTCCTTTCAGCTATTGTGCCGAACTGCAATAGCCTTAGAACAGGAAAAGGTAATAGAAAGGAATGCAAATGAAATGGACGAACTCAAATCGCGAATAACTTCAACAAATCAGCAAATGGAAAAGTTGACGCAAGAACTGAACAGCATCAGGGAAAAATACGAGACCAATGAAGCAGCACTCAAAGAACGAGACGAAACTATAAAGAATAATAATTTGGGTAAGAAGTTACTTATTATTTATAACTAGCAGCGTGCTGCGGTTTCACTCGCGTAGTTCCCGTTGTTTTCTTGCGATATAGCGAAAGTAGCCTATGTGTTATTCCGGGGTATATAATCTATGTGTGTTCCAAATTTTAACTTGATCCTTTCAAACGTTCCGATGTGAATAAGCCACAAACATTCAAACTTTGACATTTAGGTATAATATTACTGGGATGATCAGGGGCTACCGCCGTATCAGTGACCGTTAGTAAATGTTATCCATAATCTTTATCCGTCCTTTGGACCCAACTAATTTGATACAGGCCCCTTACAAGTCACGTTACGCTTCTCATAATGATCCCATTACGTCACTCATAATGAAGTTAGGTCATAATGTTGCGGAAAGACCTTCCTACCTCTTTACACGTACTCGTATGGGTAAGATGATAATTAAAATATCGAGCAAAGAGAGAACATCTCTCATACATAGTGCATGTAGATTGATATGCACTCTCTCAAGTGGAGCATACTCACTGTGAGTCAGGCGCGGATCCAGGGGGGGGTCATGGGGGTCATGACCCCCCCCCTTGATCCAGAGGGTTAGGTCCAGTACCTACTTATCGTGTACCGACACTATCGTACTTATTGATATGTACTTATCGTAGACCGGCAGCGATCACCGTATGGTAAGAGGCACGCTGAATCTAGAAAAGCCATGTCTAATAAGGTCCACGCTCTGACCAAATTATGCTCAAATCTAAAATGTCGAGAACTTTCAACTCCAACTTCAAAATCGCTTCGAATCCCTATATGAGTGAGTAACAGCGGACGAATTAAACGACAGGTTAGTGGAAACTGTTCATGCAGTTGGCAGAAAATATATACTATAAGAGCCGACGTTAAAATAGAACCCAAAAGCTTTCCGATCATACTCTAAATCTCATGGCGGCTAGGCGAGGTAAATATGAGGTTGCAGTCTTCAGTCGACATGACGGTCTACTGACGGCTCAATAGACAGATCTCTACTTGTGTGCGACGCGACATACGCTGCTTCAATACTACGAGTATTGAAGAAGCGATCAAGGAGGACAGAAACGCGGCCGTAGTGGAAGCTCTGCGCCGGGAGAAGGCGGCATAAGCAAAAGACGCCTTCGAGTCAGACTATCGGATTTCCAACCGGTAGTGATCGGCTCAACAGATGAAATCGGATTGACTAGTACTAGAATTAAATGTTCACAACACCCCCCCGCCCTATTTTCCTTTTCTTCTCCTAATCCAAGAAATATGTAAAAAAAGGTTATTGTAATGACAAAGGTCACGGACCCCAGAGTCTGTGGAGTGGCAAAATTAAACAAATAAAAAAAAAGCGATCAAGCGGAACAAAGGCTCGAATGAGTTCGCAAACAACCTGTCTCTTGGGCAAAGTCAACTGACCAAACTGAAGACTAATAGTGGTAACATCGAAGCCCGAGATTTGGACGAGATTGAGAGGTTCTATGAACAGTAATAGTTATACACCTTCACGCAAGGACAACCTGTCCTGGCACTGACCTGAACTGACCTGACCTGACCCGACACTTTACCGAAGATATCCCGAAAGTCAGCCTCTACGAGACTAGGATGGCCCTCGAAACAAGTTAAAAACAACAAGGCACCTGGCGACGACGGAATTACGACTGAGCTTCTGAGAAGCAGGAGACCGGTACTTAAAGTACTCCAGAAGCTATTCGACACCGTTATACTTGATGGTAATACGCCCGAAGCCTGGCGTAGAAGTGTGATGGTGCTCTTCCTCACAAAATGTGACATCACATTGTTGAAGAATTACAAACTCATATCACTTCTCAGACACGCTTATAAGTTGTTTTCGAGGATAATCACAAATCGTCTCACACGCGGGCTTGACGACTCCCAGCCACCAGAACAAGCCGGTTTACAAAATTGCGAAAGCCCTATAGACCTCATCCATACGCTTCGGTAGATTTTACAGAAAACCGAGGAGTATAATAATCGGCCACCATGTGTAGCGCAGGTATGTAGACTAGTAGAAGAAAGCCTTCGATTCTATCAAGACCTGGGTAATACTTTGGTCTTTCCAGTGATGCCGCATCGACTATCGCTATATCGAAGTATTGAAGTGTATTTACAGCAAAGCCACAATATCTGTCCGATTACATGACCGGTACACAAAACATATCCGGCCATATGGGTAGAATCCAAACAAAAATTCAACAATATTTGACAAAGAGGTCCAGCGAAGGACCCAACTCGGATGGGCAGCGTTCGGGAAATTTCGGCACATCTTTGAGTCCAAAATACCCCAATGCTTAAAGACCAAACTCTTTTATCAGTGCGTGCTATCAGTGATGGCTTATGGAACTGAGACGTGGTCCTTAATTGTGGGCCATATAATAAAGCTCAAAGTCGCACAGCGAGCTATGGAGAGAGATATGCTCGGAGTCTCTTTTTGCGACAGAATCCGTAATGAGGATATTCGCAAAAGAATGAAAGTAGCCAATATAGCTCAAATAGTAACCAAGCTGAAGTGGCAATGGGCAGGCCACATCGCTCGCAAAACTGACAACCGATGGGGAAGTAAGTAAGTAGTAACCTAGGAGGCCTATGTTCAGCAGTGAACGTCTTGCGGCTGATGATAATGATGATGTCCTACTTATCGCACAGTTTTATGACTTGACTATGGTGTTATGCCCTCTGGAGGCATGTGACCCCCCCTGGAGCCAAAGCTGGATCCGCCCTTGCTGTGAGTACCTACTTGTAGTGACCTATTGAGGTTTAAAAGGAAGTTGTTGTTCAGTAATCCAGTGGCTACACAAGAAGCTGGAAGACGGCGGCCCCGGCGACTCGGCCGGCCGAGGCAACCCTGCAGCCTCGGCTGTCAGCTCCACGCCGTACTTCCTGTCCAAGAATAACACCGAGTCGTCACGAGGCGTCACCGACGAATCCATAGATTTCTATGCTACTTCTAAATTGTAAGTTATCTCTATAACATTGAAATTACAAAAAAAGTGTTCACTTTTTCGAGTATAATGTGTATTTTTGTATGGAATGTGTAATATAATATCAGATGGAATACAAGTATAAAGAGTTTCCTATAACGACAATTCCGTGATTGTCGTTCCAGAAACTGTTACGTAGAAGTTTGACTCCATTTTCATAAAAAGAAAGTCTAAACTGGGCAATGCGTTGCCTGAGTGGGTATTCTTTGAAGCATATGTGTTATTTGATGCATATTTGTGGTTCTAGTTCATAAGTGTTTATTTGTAATATTTTAATTTGTTTGTGTCGCAATAAAGAGTTTCTATCTATTTATCAAATGATGCAATTGACTAGCGGCGCCCCAAAAAAAGCCGCGTAGTTCCCGTTCCCTTTGTTTTCCCGGTATAAAAAGTAGCCTATGTGTTCTTCCAGACTATAATTTATCTATGTTACAAATTTCAACCTGATTAATTCAGTACGACATGCGACATGACTGAGCCATAAGTTACGAACAACAAAATTTTGACATTATAATATGAATAGGATGTGTCTTCAAATCGACAGTTAATCAGTTCCTTCTAGGTAAGAGCTCACCTTCGCATCGCTTAACAACAGGTGAGATGACTGAGAAGCGAGAGAACTTATTGCTGTTGAAAAAGAAAAAGACAAAATCTTCTCAAGTTTTTGTAAAAAAAAAACTATACACATATAAAACGCCGCATTCTCATTTTGAATATTTTCAGGTCAAATGAAGACAGTGCAGGGCCCAGTCCCGACGTGCAAGAGAAGCCAAGCAAGTTTGGGCTAGACCCTAAATATTTACGACCAGCAGCCAGCGATAACGAACCAACCAACAGCAAAGGTGTGTAAATTAAAAAAAACACAATAGGGTAAATGACTAGTCGTTGGACAGTTAAGCATTTTATTTTTAATATTATTTTTTAATCCTACTAGACATCAATTGTTATGATTAACGGAACGTATTTTTAACCCCCGACCAAAAAAAGGGGTGTTATAAGTTTGACGTCGATGTCGGTCTGTCTGTCTGTCTGTCTGTGGCACCGTAGAGTTCAAACGGATGGGCCGATTTCTATGCGGTTTTTTTAATTTGAAGATTGATATCCGTGCGGATGTTCTTAGCTATGTTTGGTTAATATCGATTCAAGATGGCCGCCTCCACAAAATGGCGGACAAAATATTTCTACACAACCTACCTTTATATGGGTATCAAATGAAAGGAGTTGACTAGTAGAATACTATACACTATAAAAAATTCAAATCCAAGGTGGCCGCCACCACAAAATGGCGTTTTACACTATTTTTTTCACTACTACCTCAATATGGGTATCAAACGAAAGGGCTTAATTAGTAGAATACTTTGCACTATGACAAATTTCAAATCCAAAATGGCCGCTACCACAAAATGGCGAAATAGAAATCTTTTTTCACAACTCCCTTAATATGGGGGATCAATTGAAAGGGCTTGACTAGTAGAACGTTGTACATATAACAAATCTGAGGTAGTCAGGGGTTAGTGAAAATTTTTAATTTTGTTCTTGTAAGTTACTTTAATCATAGAGCTATCGAGTTTTCAACATTTTATCATAATATTTAAAAGAATTTCTATTAAAAAAAGCCATTTTCCAAAAAACCCGTAAATTTATAGTCATTGGACAGAAATTTCTGTTATGGGACAGTTATCAGATAGTTATTGGACACTCCTGACACTACTTAATGCATTAGTAGCAGTGTGCCATGGTGTTACTCACGTTTATTAAAATAGCCTATGTGTGATTGCCAGTGTTTTAGCTATCTTTGTGCCAAATTTCATCACAATTGTTTATTGTTTAAGCGTGACAGGAAAGTAAAAACATAATCATGGACTAAAGATAAAAGTTATGAGAAAAAGGGGTTACTAATTTGAAATATAAAACATAGTAATATCTTATCAAAGTGAGTTAGGTACTTTTATTAATTATATTTCATCATCATCATCATCATCAGCCTCAAGACATCCACTGCTGAACATGGGCCTCCCCCTAGATTTCCACAAAGAACGGTCCTGCGCAACCTGCAACCAGCGGCTTCCAGCAACCATTGTGAGGTCATCTGGTGGGAGGCCACCTAACACTGCGTCTTTCGGTTCGTGGTCGCCACTCCCCATCGGTTGTCAGTTCTGCCAGCGATGTGGCCTGCCCATTGCTACTTCAGCTTGCTTTCTCGTTGAGTTATGTTGGCCACTTTCGTTCCTTTGCGAATATCCTAATTGCGGATTCTGTTGCGCGAAGAGACTCCGAACATAGCTCCCTCCATAGCTCGTTATACGACTTTGAGTTTTGTTATGAGGTCCACCGTTAATTACTTAGACTTATTACACAAATATTCCGCAAACAGCTCATGCAAGCAAGATGTGTTTGAATTATCACTTTCATTGAGCAAATCTTGCAGTGATATTTTTTTTTATCCAACACCCCAATCTGATGGCACACTCTCAATGACTTTGAGGTATTCTTTGATAGTTATAATTAACCATCGGTGGACAACTCGGCAGAAAATGAAAACATTACTGTCATGTTTTCTTTGGAAGAGCTTGTTTCGACATTATATACGTTTTTTACTCAATTTGAAATGTAAAGTTGATTTGGGTATTCCGTATTTTTTGGCTATTTCTCTTAATTTTCCAACATTTTTTGATTCACTTAAAGCCTTATCTAGACTATCAGTATATCTAGAATATGGAGTTACCATTTTAAGCATCTTGATTACTACTGTGGAATAAAATAGACAGCAAACAAACAAACAAATTTGTGTAACAAATTATGTTGTAAAAAAGCGTCCAAGGACTAGTTTTGCAAAGAAAATATTAGTCGTTGGACAGTGTCCAATGACTGTAAAATAACCGCTAAATAAAATTTTGTGAAAGCTAAGTGTTTTTGAATGTAAATAATGTCAAATTAAAGTATAAAGTAAACGTTTGTTTCTACATTCAATATTATTAGTTATTGGACAACTGTCCAGTCACTAGTCTCGGAACAAAAATAATCACAATCGTTGGACAACTGATAACTTATCCTACAAATTAGTAAAATAGATAGATAGATAGATACTATTTATTGACACACCAAAAAAAAAAATGACACAAAGCAAAAAAAAAAAAAAATTGCAATCGTTTACTATAAAGAGTTACTTTATAGTACGAACCATTCGTCTGATGACACGTCTCTTAAACAGAATAAAACACTTTCTATTTTGATTTTCGTCACTTTTGTTCTTATTCAAATAATTATTTTCTAGCACAAAATGTAAACATTGGCTGTACACATCAAACTTTTTTTTTTTGCAAACACTGCTATCTGTTGAAAAAATTGAGCACTTTTATAACATCCCAATGGACGAAGAAATAATTAGGGTCGTTCAAAAATATATAGAAGAGAATAGAATATAACACACAAACTTTATAAACTTTGTCGAAAGTTGAAGTGTCCAATCACTGGTACGTTACCCTATTATATTTTTGTAGTGGTTAGGATTCTCTGCAGAGTCCACCTGGGGATGTAAAGTTGCCTGCTAACAAGTTGACCCAATGAAGTTGCTGCGCATGGCTGCGCAGAAACGTTTTTAAGGTCTCTTCCACGTCGCTTTTGGTTCAACTTGTTTGCCGGGCACTATACCACACCTTTGCCAGTTATTCTACCACCAACCAGTAATGTGCAAACATCACTCTGTTCCGGTGTGTGTTCAAGGGCAATATTTCCAGAGAAATTACTTGGCTTAGAGATGAATCATCTTATGTTAGAAATAAAGTTAAGCTCCGTCGTAGATCTCATCATCGCTTAACATCAGGCAAGATGGTGGTCAAGTGCGAACCTATTATAGCTAAAAAAAAAAAACTTTTTAGGTAAAAATGATGTCAGTAAATTTTTACGAAGCGCGCGTACACCGTTACGAAGAACGAGGAACCGACACCCTTAGCCAGTCAACATTTTAGTAAACATTGTAACTAACTTCAGGTTAATACTTCCTGCGTTGAAGATAATTATGATATATTCTATGGTTGAAGTTGACGTGTAAGCATACGTGCGTACATAAGTACACACACACACTTTTTTTTTATTCAGGCATGAATATGATAAAAAAAAAGGAAATAAACAAACCAATTTTGAACCTTGGATGCTTACGCTAAGAACTCACGGACCGATTTTCAGCCGCGCCTGCCGCGGTTGCTGGAAGCTTCTGTAAGATGATATACAATTACAAAATCAAATACAATTTCAATTTTGACGTGACAACGTCTTATAAATTGGTTTGCCGGGTGACACTTCAAGAAACTGCGTTACGCTCCGCTCACGTTATGCGCTCACAACGAGAGCGAGTGAGAGGCACGCGTCCCTTCCACTCGGGCATGGTTAGCCCGCCTAAGAGCGAGAGAGACAGACATAAAAAGTGAAAGGCACGCGTCCCTTCCGTAAAATTATTTTACCACTCAAAGTCGTTGTCACGTAAAACTTTCGCCCGTATACCGACTTTACAGGCAACCAATTTTTTATCTATAATTATGTCTAAATTGAAAACACAACTCCACTACGCGTGTTACGCCTTAGGCGCGCGCGGCTCTCGCGCGTGCCGCGGTCGGTCGCCACGTTGCGGGCGATAATTTCAACCGCGGCGGCTGCGGAACCGCGAAAATTAGCGGTCTCCTGAGTTTAGAAATAAAACCGCAACCGCGGCGGGCGCGGGTGAAAGTCGCTCCATAAGTTCGTAGCCTAAATATGCCCATGATTAACTTCATGTGTCTCCAAAATCCATGTTACATTAAATTCTATTGTCTTTCAGGTAGAAATTTAAAAGCTGGCGAAGCGATCCCTGGGACAAAAGGAAAAGAAAACACGAACCTTCCTAAAGTTTTTTACACCAAGAAAAAGTCTGCCCGAAGTACTACATACAGAGCTACGCCCGTTTCTGCTTATTTCCCTTAACATTTAACATTTAAGGTTAACATTATTTATACAGAAAATAGTGCAATATTGTTATAAGGTTGTGTCATTTTTATTAACATCCAATAGGTACTACCCCGCGGTTTTACCCGCGTAGTTCCCGTTCTTGTTATTTTCCCGCTATGAAAAGTAGCTTGACTATTCCAGACTAAAATCTATGTTGCAAATTTCAGCTTGAACCGAGCTGTTCTGGCATGATTGGGCAAGAAAAATCCAATCTTTCACATTTATAATATTAGTGGGATTACTCATACAATCGGGTTTGAGATCATTTATGTGTTACAGACACAGAGAAAAAATATACGAGAGTCATATGATTTGGCTTTAGTTGTTCAAATTGAAGTCTGCCCAAGCTCTAAGCTATCTGACTCGCTTTGATTGGGTCTGCTGCGCGTGACGTGAACTTTGATCAACTAACCAACCCTAGAATCTAGAATATAGTAAAGATAAAGAAAAGAGAAAATCAAGACAGCGAGAGCGAATGCGACCCAGCTAACTGCCGGTTAACAGATAAACCACCGTAACTAGATCTCTATGTTTTTGGGAATCACATTAATTTTGCGTATGACTGTAAGATGAAATATTTTTTCTGATAACTGCAGTGAGCAACACGGAAGGGAGTAGGCATACACAGCGATTCCTCTCTGTCAAAGTCCGCGTGGAGCGTGGACCATGGAGTTTGATCATATATTGTGGCTGAGGGAAGGGCTAAATTTGTGAATGGTGCTTTATTTTTTATGTGTTAGTGATTTGGCCGAGTATGACCGGCAATGGATTGGTACAGGTATGTTTTGTATGTAATAGTGCGGCTTTGCGTTAGTGTGCAACTTTCCCCTTCCGCAAGAAATGACAGAAAGAAATGAACAATATTTTTTAGCTAAGACTATTAGACTACGCCCTTAGACTATTAGACCTTAGACTACTAAAACTTTTAGACTACTCCCTTCCGTGCTTGCGCGGAAGATGGAGTTGCTCGATGGATAACTAGAAGTTTTACTGTTGTTCCCACATCATTTTATAGAACAAGAAGACATTTTTATCGACTACTATTACAAAAAACCTTTTTTAAAGAGAAACAACAGATCGAAAGTGCACAGGACATTCTGGTCACAAAATTAATCTTCGTTTCCCCGTACGCCGATTGATATTGCCCGAAAATTATTAGTATTATGCTTTATTGTGTCTAGAATTTAGAAGTAAAACGTTGCAACTCTTGGGGTGTTTTTTTTTCTATGGCGGGCCGAGTTCACCCGAAGATTTACTTCATACACGAGCGTTGCCGCTTGAGCTCGTTCACAGCAAATGAAAAATCTGTATGTTGTGCGCCAGAAGAAGTTTTTGAATAATCAATTGTGCTTTACTCATCAACTGTGCAGTCTTGAGCTCCAATAGTTCCGTAAATATCCGTACTGCAAACAGACAACCTAGAGTAAACAGGTAATATGTTCCATTTACTATGGAACTTGTGTGGACAGCATGTGTGGGAAATACGTCCACCTAAAAGTGGTGAGGAAATATAGAGGTGCTTTAAACTTTACATGACCTTACACCTGTGAATGTTAAGCGTTGTGCTCGTGTTTCACGCCGTGGCGTCGCTTAGCACAGGAGTGCAGCACGAGATAGGTATGTTTACATGATTGTATTCTATTCATATGAAGACCTACTCTCTTCGAACGAAAGCAGTTGTGCAGTAATACCTAAGTACTGTACTGTGCACTGGAATGTACTTATGTTCGACATGCGAGCAGCAATGTAAATCGAACATGTGTTATCTGTACTATATTGTCTATGAATGTACTATTTTTTGTGTTGTAGGGTTGGCAATTCAGTCAGTTTATTTGTTGTAAAGTAGTTCTTAACCAATGTCAATTAGAACTGTTTTTGCTTAACGTAATAATTTTTTTTAATTAGGAGCAGTCCGAAAAAAATAAAAAGAAAAAATAAGAAAATAACAAAATGACGGGAACCCGATGGGATTGGGTGGGGAAGTTCAATATTATTTTGTTTGAGTGATTCATTACTGAGCAAGTTGTATTTTATTTAAGTTTTACCTCAGTTTTGTGAATTATTTCATAATGGATAACAATAACAGTACAAAAACCATATCGTGACTGACACATCGTTAGAATAATGAAGCATGATTGACGGCATTGGGACATAAAAATCTGTGATTTCTCGTGTGTGGTTGGAAGTGTCTATCAACAGCATGCCATTCGACTTCTTGTGCTGCGTGAGGCCCCGGGGTGGAAGATGTTGTGGAGCTGGATTATTCTCATCAATCGCTAGTGGATTTTCCTACAGAAGTATTTGTTTACGAGCGAACGCTAGAAGTTCTGCACACGCAAAGTAATCGTATCAGCGAGCTTCCGAGACAGTTGTTCATGTGCCATGGCCTCAAATATTTGGATCTCAGTGATAACGAGGTGTTGACGATACCCACCGCCATATCCTCACTCTCCAGTCTTCAGCACCTCAATATTAGCAGAAACACGCTCACTTCTATACCTGAAACAATGAAAGCCTTAAAATATCTGAAATTTTTAGATTTGAGTGTTAACCCATTGGAAAAGCTTCCAGATGCCATCACCAACCTCATAGCATTACAAGATCTTTATCTTAATGACACATACCTAGAATACCTCCCTGGAAACTTTGGACGTTTGGCAAATTTACGGATTTTAGAGCTGAGAGATAATTACTTAATGATTTTGCCAAAATCACTGTCACGGTCGACTGAATTAGTGAGGTTGGATATCGGCCAAAATGACTTTCAACAGTTTCCTGAAGTGATTGGAAGATTTACAAAGTTGAAAGAACTGTGGGTTGATAGCAATAGTTTGACGAGCATCACTGGTGTCATAAAACCATTAGAATCTTTGATACATCTAGAAGCAAGTAATAACATGATTGAAGAACTTGCATCAGAGATTGGATATTGTACACAGCTGGAGGCTATAAGTTTATCATTGAACAATTTAACACAACTCCCTGACTCTATTGGCCAGTTGAGTAATTTAACAACCCTTAAATTAGACAATAATAAATTATATTGTTTACCGGAAAGCATAGGCCAACTCACAAATCTGGAAGAACTTATGCTCATGAGTAACTATTTGGATAAAATACCTTCATCTATAGGGCTATTGAGGAAGCTTCAATACTTAAATGTAGATGAAAATATGCTACGATCAGTTCCTCCAGAAATAGGTAGTTGTACCAAATTATCTGTTTTATCTCTTCGGGCAAACAAACTGATAAAGATTCCTCCAGAAGTAGGACATCTGAGTTCACTGAAAGTTTTAAACTTAGTGAGGAATTCATTAACTTGTCTTCCTCAATCTTTGTTAAACTGTGAAAACTTGGTAGCTCTGTGGCTATCTGAAAACCAAAGCAAGCCTCTTGTGCCTATGCATTCTGAGGTAGACCCTCACACATATGAGCAAGTCCTCACATGTTTCCTCTTCCCCCCAAGTGCCTTTGAACCCAATCGAATCAAAACTTGAAAATAATAATAAACCTGAAGTCAATGACAATCAACTAACAGCTCGCCATATCAGTTTTGTAGACATGAAAGCTGCTCCAAAAGTACCTGAAAAAGGTGGACAACTACGACGAGCCCCAACACCTTATCCAAAAGAATTGCGAGCTTTGGCTAAACATGCCAGGAATATACATAAAGATGGAGCACAAGATGTCACTCCTATGCAAAATGCTGTACACATAAAAGCAGCCAAAATAACACCCACGTTGCAGCAAAGGTTTGCATCTGATAACAAGAAGGAACTAGAAATTGTTAGTAAAGATCCAACTGATGATGTAAATCAAGATCCGATGAAGGTGTCTGTTTACGACAACCTTCCCACTGAAAATACTTATGATAAACCTTTAGACCTTACTTATGAGCCAACTAAAACTTACAGAAGTGTTGACCATGCTCTTTACACTGAAAGCAATGGGGCTGAGGAAGAGAATAATGATGATTTTGCTCCCCCCTCAGAGACCAACCAATATTAAATCAAATGAAAAAATTTACTCATCAAGGCAAGAAGTTGACAGAATTACTCCAATACAGCAAATGTCTCAGAATGTTTATGGGACTCACATGGAATCAAACTACCCAGTTGAGAACAACTTCAGGAGTAGTCTTGAAGAAACACGAAATCGCTTACAAAGACTGAGTTTAAGTTCGCAAGATAGACAGATTAATAATGAGACAATTCTATCCCCACACTTCAGTGATAATACCTACAATCCCAGACCAGTTATGGACAATGTTCCTTCATTTGAGCCCATGTACCCGAGAAAAGATCATGTGTGTCATTCAGTGTCAGATACGAGTTATCATGAAAGTGGGTATGGGAGTGAGACTTATGCCCGGGCTAAAGAGAAAATGTATGGGCAACGTAATTATGATGCTTATGGATATCATGCACATGTCACTAGAGATGCTCCAAGTCCAAGACTCCACACTGTGAGTCAAGTGGTCAGTTCCAACACAATGCCAAATTTAAGTAACTATAGTAATTTATATGGACAAAATACTGATGGGCATAGCCATGATTATGGTCCAATTCACCAGTCTGCTACTCCTAATGCTAATGTGTATGGAATGTCTGCTTCAGCTTCAAGCCCAACTTATGTTGCTAATCAATCACCTGATTTGTATTCTCCAACTGGGCATACTAATACAACAAATCCATATCGCATGACAAATACTCCACTTATATCAGACGATGGCAGCTACAGTCATATACATGTTCACTCGCCAACTAGTCAAAATATGTATGACCTCTATGAAGCCATTCCTGCTTCATCAAATTCACCCAGTGTCATAAGTCACCGCCACAGTCCAAATGGTCTACCAGAACCTGTGTATACACGGGGCCAGCCTCCGCCATACCATATCGCTGCTCCGTATACAAAACATGCTCAATATTTTAATGGGACAGGTGGATAGTGTTGCCCTGTACATGGGAAACCTCAGTGTTGCCATATACACAGAAAACCACAGTGTTTTCTGCGAAAAATGCATTCATATGAACATTTTTAGTGTTTTGTAAAGAAAATGTGTTTGTTTCTTTGAATGAAGATCCAATCCAGAAGTGTTTGGATGTGCAATTTAAATGTGATAAAGAATAATTTGTTAGATAGCTATGTGACGTTTCACTTAAAATTGTTAAGGTGCTAATTTTAAGGAGATTAATATTGTTGGGACTTTTTTAACATTTATGGGAGCATGAAAAATGTTTTGGATGGGAATTATGTAAAATGTAATTTGGCACATAGAAAAAAGTGTAGGTACTTATTTAGTACAACATGTAACAACTGTGTTGTTTCAAAAACAATATTTAAAAACTAAAAAAAGAACAAAGTAAGTAATAAAGTTAATGTATAATAATGTTATAATGTGACTATGTACATAAGTACAGTGTAAGTTATCAAAATCTGTACAGGAATATTAGACTTAATAATACATTAGATAATTTATGTATGTACTTACAAATGACATAAATTGCTCTTTAGTGAAATAACATCACAATCTTATTGAGCCTAATTTGTAAATGTGGGCTAATATGAAAAAAAAATGACAAAAGCCCCATGTTATCTACTAAAATAACAGTTGTGTGGACCGTGTATACTTAATGTTGCTTTAATATTCTATGACTGATTACAGTGAATGCTTATGTTGCATACTTCTGAGTTATTGGATAGACAGTGGATATATTGGAGAATATTACATTACAACTTTGCAATACAGAGAATTTTTAATCTTAACTTCTTTGCTAACAAAGTTTACAGTGCATCCTAACAATGCCGAAAAAAATGTGCAATCACAAATAGCCTTACAGCCACACTAAACATAACTTCTAAATAGTTAAAATCGTCAGACTACTTCTTTATGAATATTAAACAGAAGAAGGTAGATATGTAGTACTATTATTATGGGATCAATACCAAATGGAAATTAGCTATTTCATACGAAATTATGGAATGGCTTTTGTCGCGTTTTTGGTCCAGGAATAAAACCCTAGGTTACAAATGGTATGTCGTGTGGGAATAAGGCGATTAAGAATGCGTGTTCTAATGATGCTTGCGAGTACCTACATTTGTATAGGAAACACACACAGTCCAACACACAGAAAATGTATCCATTGAACATGCATTTGCTTTTGGATGCATCATTTTCTGTGTGTTGGACTCTATCATCATCATCAAAAATTCCAATTTTATGTCCAATGACTAACTATACACTCAGCTCACACCAGTATTATTTGACATGATCTTCTGTGAAGGTTTTGCTAACAGTTTTCTTGTAGCTAAGAGCAAATACATCAAATGGTTTTGTTTAAAATTTGCTTGCAATTTCTATACTCAACTCTCCTATCTATGTGATACTATGTACGTAAATGTGTGCATTATTTTAATAATGATAATATATATGTATTTGATGTTTGTGAACATTTTAATTCTGTATGTGGCACTTCACATAAAAAACAATTTGTTTTTGTGGAATTCAAATTATATAATTCTGGAACAGCAGTTTTTTTTTGTTATATGTTACTGATAATAAAAGTTGTTGACATTGACGTCTACACGCACCACTTCTGTTGTTAGATTGGTGATTTTGTCCACTTTTATTAAAATTTAACAAACTTTAATGTTAGCTGATGAAGTGAAAACTGTTGCAGCAATCCACACTCTTGTGGAAATGTGAAACTGTTTCGCTCTCAATCTTTACTGAATAGAAGTATGAAACAACAGTCGCTGCTTTGCTCATGGGTGGGTGTAGACCAGGCTAAACTAACTTTTTAGTTCATAAACATTTCTTGGTAAATAATACCTGTGAAGTGCCCTCATGATGCTGATAAATCAGTATATCATAGCAAGTAAGTTGGAAGAAATACATCACAATTTTTTAACGCAACAAATTATACATACATGCACTTATGAAGAAACAGTGCATTTATTTTTACATTTTTATTTATTGAAATATTTTAATTAATAATATGAATTGCACATTACCTATTTTTCTATAATGTTATTAAAACTAATTTTAGATAAAGAGATTCATTTTAGGTTCAGAACTGCAGTCAAAGTAAAATTTTGTAAATATGAATACTTAATAGCAAAATAAAAACTATTCTGACCAAATTACACAAATGGCATTTTTCGTGAATGTTGGTAGACTTGATGAAGAGTTTATTGGGAACAGCCATCATGACACTGGATTTTCATATACTAAGGTATGTATATATTAACTGGGTAAACGGGAAATTCGCGTGTAATATGGTCGGTCAATCCAAATCGCGCAGCGTGCACTCACCTTGAAAAAGACCGCCGGACGCGGCCGAAACTCGAGTCGGATTGACCGACCATATTACACTTGAGTTTCCCGTTTACTCAATTAAGTATGTGTGACAACCATGATAATTTTAATACTAAAATATATTATTATATTATGTTGTTTAGTAATTTGGCTATTTGTGTTACATTCTAGTGATAAATTCCAACCTCCTTTTTTAAACAAGATAAGAAAATTTTACTTTGATTGCAATACGAAATGTTTTAATTTATCATTAAAAAAAATGCCAATTTAACTGATACCTATAATTAATTTTAAAAGTTTTACAGGGTGCTAATTTAATCACTTGTATACTAAAAATAAAATTGTAATTACAACTTTTTACTAGAATCTTTCCATTACTTAGTATGTAGAGTTTTTAGCTTTCACTGTAGTTTTTATTTGACTGTGGTTTATTGCCTTGCATTGAAAATAGCTGAAAAACGTTCTTATCTCATTTTTATTTTGAGTGTAGTTAAATTATTACCCTGTAGTTATTTATATTAGTACAACGCCAATGCTCTCTACTTACACAGTAAACTTATGTAGCTAGAAAATTGGTTACTGTCTAATCATTTCAGTTATGTACATAAAAATATGGTTTGTTGTGCATTAGGCCCAGTCATCACCAAACGAGAGCTCAGTTTTTGAGATTTTCACCTTTATTAGTCTACATCATAATTGTGAATTCCCGGAAATATTCCAGAAATAGTTAGCTTTTAGTTTAGCGACTGATTAATCAAGCTTTAATAAATATAATTCTATCATTAGTAATTTAATATCAAGCCTTGTACATTTTTATTTAAACTGGAGCTAGCTTTATGATACTCCAGTTTCCAGATAACACCATGATTGAGCGCCTATTTGAATAATTACCCTTTTCTTTCCCTTTTCCTTACATTTTTACTTTTATTATTCTTATATTCTTGTGAAATCTATTTAAATGGTGGTTTGGCATCTCCTTTCCTCAATTTATAACATTGTGGTTAATATATCGCAACTTATTAAGACAGGTCCGGCCGCAGCCTCAGATCTAGGGGGGGTCACCAATAATTAATAAATTTATTAATAGCGTATGTCAAAGCCTCTGTGACCCCTCCCCCCTTCGGACCGCGCCTGTTTTGAGATTGCTTGCTCTTATCTCAAATTACAATATATTTATGTATCTCATTTTTAAAACACTCCTCGTCCTCATAAAGTGCTCCAGTTAAACTGAAATTAAATGCATCTTTTTCATTACATTTATTGTAGAATTCTAAATGTTGGCTGTTTGATGGGTCTAATGTACATCGACCTGAAATAAGTTAATACACGAATATGCATGTATTATATCACAATAGCGGAGTGTTCTTAGTATTTAATATCATTGGTGTTTGCATTCTTCTACAGGGTAATGCAGAAAGGATATAAACAAACAGAACAAAACTATTGTACCTATCAATATTTTATTAATTGTGATAGCTGAGCTAAAGATACAGAAAATAATATACATTTTTACTTCATTAGCACATAACAAACTAATAATGGATATTTTATGTTGCATACTTTTTAGTTAGCAAGTTGGCATACATTTTTTTAAATGATTCAGTCCGGTATTTTTGCGATCTGAGGTCTTACTCAAAGTTGTATTTATGTAATTATGAATAGGTACAAAATGTTTTTTCCGTTACATTGCATTACTTTCATAATCCGTTTCATGGAACACTGTATAGCTAATTAGAAATACACCTGAGATTTATTTAATATGTAGTTGCAATGGTTGAGGCTAGACTAGGAAACTTTATTAGCACACAATGCACTAGAAAGAATTGGTTTCATATGGTGTTAAAATGTCACTAATTAGGCACATAGAACATATTTATATGTATTGTATGTATAAATCATAGACGTCGTTCGTTTTTACCAGGCAATTTAATCTAGATACCTACTATTAAAATCGGGTACTTACTAAATACGAGAATTTAATTTATTAGAAGCAAAGTATAAGTAGTTAATTATTAGAAATTTTATTTTATCTGGATCAGCCGTACAACATAGCAGTAGAACTTTGAAAAAGTATGAGTTAGAAATTATCCCTAATTATGTTTTAAGTAGGTGTTTGTAATTGTTTCATAAAATATCAACAAAACATATTTGTACTACGTATTCTGTCTTCTCACATTAAGATTTTATCATATTCCTGATATGAGGGGTAAGAGTAAAAAAATATTTTTGGCAGGTAATGAAGTGTGTTTAGAAAGACAGGTGTTTGTGACAGATGAGTGAAAACCATGTTAGATTATTAATTTAATTAATTTCTAAAAAAAATTGTGTAAATTTGTGCTTTGCAAAGAAAGAAATTTTACACAGAAAACAAAAGTATACACAAAAAAATTACTTATTACTTAATAAGACATTAAACAACAAACTATGAAATGTTATCTATTATAATTTATCAAAAATATGAAAACCAGACCCATTGTTGTCTTGATACTAAAAACTTATTAAATTTTGAAATAAACTATTTTTTCTAATTTAAATGCTTTTATTATTTTAGAATAATAATTTATTCGTTCGTCAACCTATAAGGAGATAACCTATATCATCGTTTCCCATCAGGCGAGTTGTGGGCAAACGTGGGCTTATTTACACATTCAATAAATGTATACCCTTTACTCTACCTGTGTGCATTGTAAGAACGATTCGGAAATATTTATAGGTATTTTTAATATCTAAATAACAGTTACAATATTGTACTGGGACTGCGATTTCGTAGGAAGAACTTTGCGAATGCGAAGAATGCGATGCCTGATTGATATACTTACTATAGGTGTCTTCAAACCCAAAGTGAATCGGGTTTTTAGGACCCTGGCACACGGCGTAAGTATACTAAACGTGCAGCCGACACGCGTTTCAGAACGCGCGTTTTCTGCACATGATGCCGATTTTTACGTTTGTACAGATTCAAAAGCGCGTAAACGTGATAAATATACGCCTGTGATGAGCGTTCGAAACCCATTTAAAGCGCGTACAAAGAGGAGGAGGAAGGGTAAAGGAAGGGCGTCATTGCAAATGACTAGGAGTGTGATCGAAACGCGGAAGCTACGAGCGGCTACGGCGCGTCTGTATAGCTGTCTGCGCGTAGTATACGAGCAGTAGACGCACGGTTCACGATCGCTCCATGTGCTTAGATTACAAAGTTACGTTCGAATCTCGTAGGTATACGCGCATCATCTGCGCGGTTGCGGTCTATTTGGACTGAATGTTATATTGTACTAAAACCGTAATGAACAAATCTTAAAATGACCTTTTCCCATAATGACTGATTTTCGAAATGTACTTATTCTAGTATTATTATTATTATTATTATTTATTATGAGCCCGATATGTCCCAATGTTGGGCAAAGGCCTCCCTACCCTCTTTCCATTTGTCTCTATCCAGTGCTATGTCATACCAGTTTCGCTGATATTGGTCTAGATCGTCCCGCCAACGCTTTTTAGGTCTGCCGCAACGTCGTTTCCGGTTTGGATTCCACAGAGTTGTGGTTTTAGCCCAAAGATCATCCGACATTCGGCACAGATGTCCGGCCCAATCCCATTTTAAATAAGCTGTCTTTTGGGTAACGTCGGCTATTTGGGTCGTGGAACGCAGTATGGTATTTCTTATACGATCAGTCAGCTTTACGCCGAGAATACTGCGTTCCATAGCCCTTTGGCAAACCGCTAGGTCGGACTTCTGATCTTTAGTCAAAGACCAAGTTTGCGCTCCGTATGTCAGAATGGGAGAATGCACATATCCACGAGCTTGCGTTTAAGGTATAGTGGCATATTTCCTTCATAAGGTCTTTCATGGACCAATAGCTCCTCCAGGAGTTTTCGATACGACGTGCAATTTCTCCTGCTTGTCTTGCCTGGAAGGAAACTAATTGGCCCAAGTACACGTACTCGTGGACATATTCGATCTCAACATTCCCGACTAGTATTTTGCGTTCTATACTGTTAGTCATTAACTTGGTCTTTGACTCATTCATCGTCAGTCCAACCCTGCGACTTGCTGTGCTGAGGTCTTGCAGCATGCAACCCAATTCAAGTGCTGAGTACGAGAAAGAACAATATCATCTGCGAATCGGAGGTTAGTTAGCCTCTTTTCGCCGATGAGAATGCCCTTGTCTCCCAAGCTGGTGATAATGTACGGAAGATCTCTTCTAATGTGGCCGTGAAAAGTTTTGGCGAAAGCGGGTCACCTTGTTTGACTCCCTTTTCAATTGGGAAGGAGGGTCCTGTTGTGGATAATTTGATTGCGGCTGTGCTATTGCAGTATATATTCTGAAGCAGTTTAATGTATGTTTGATTGACTTCCTGTTGTTCTAATGTTTTGAAAATAGCCTCGTGGGCAACGCTGTCAAAGGCTTTGGAGTAGTCAACAAATGCTAAATAAAGTGGTATGTTAAATTCCGTATGTTTTTCAATGATCTGGTTGATGGAATGTAAGTGGTCAGTAGTAGACAGGCCTCTACGGAATCCAGCTTGTTCGGGGGGTTGATGTTTGTCTAGTGTTCCTGATATTCGGTTTTCTATTACTTTGATAAATGTTTTATAAAGGTGTGAAACTAAGCTTATAGGTCTGTAGTTTTCAATATTAGATTTATCTCCCTTTTTGTGTATAAGAATAATGTTAGAATGACAGAAAGAAGTTGGAAAAGAACCAGTTTGTAGTATGCAGTTAAACAAATTTGTTACATGTGGTAGCAAGGTTTGTTCACCTACTTTTAAAGCTTCTGTTGAGATATTATCTGGACCTGGTGATTTGTTGTACTTCATACCTTGAAGTGCCCTATGAACCTCATAACCGGTTATTGGATTGATTTCTTCAGACAATGAGTATTCATTAGCATTGACTTCAAGAGCGGCGTTTTTGAGTATATTTTTTGAAGAACTCTGTGCTAATATTTATAATTTGGTCTCTATTACTCTGTTTTACTCCCATACTATCTCTAAGACTTACAATTGAAGATTTGGTTTGTTGAATTCCCTGTTTAGCAATTTTTAATGAAGTTTTATTGTGTAATGCGCTATCTATTTTCTTTATATTGTACTGTCTAATATCTCTGCGAATACTTCTTTTAACCTCCTTGTCTTTTGCTCTGTGCTCTGGCGTGTGGTATTTAAGCTTTTGTCTCTCTTCTATCAGTCGTTTTGTAAGTATACTCAGCTTTTGTTCTTTCTTTTTCGATGTCCTTATTTTCTGGCTGGCTTTATGAATTGAGTTTATAATGTTATTGTACTGAGTTTGAATATTATCTGGATCTGAATCTTTTAGAAGGCTAAAGCTATTTTTCAATTCTGTGTTAAATTTTTCTTGGTGTATCGCTAGCGTTAGTTTGTCTATCTTTTTTGTGGACTTTTTAATCATTTGAAAACGTATGATCTTCAGTTTGAGCGAAAGTGAAATCCTTAATGGTCTGTGATCTGAGGTAAATTTGAGAGTATTTAGCACTTCTACGTTTGAAATAATGTTTTTGTTTGAAGATAGACAGAAATCTATTTCATTTCGTGTTATTTTATCAGGAGAACGCCACGTCCATCGTCGCTGGGGTTTTTTAATAAAGAAGCTATTAGTGATACTAAGATTCAGATCATGCGCAAAATCTACTAATCGTGTGCCACGTACATTTCGGGTCCCTAAGCCGTAAGGTCCTAATATATTGTTGTTGTTTAGATTTGAACATTTGCCAATTTTAGCATTAAAGTCTCCTATAACTAGTGTCCATGTACCTTTGTTCTCATTGTAAGCATTAGTAACAAGTTGGTAAAATTCCTCAATCTCGGTATCGCAGTGTGAGCTCGTAGGAGCATGAACTTGTATTATTGTGAGAAGCTTATCTTTTGTTGTACGGAATTTTAATGTTGCCACTCTTTCAGAGTATGCTTTGAATTCTAAGACGTTGTTTTTCCATTTTTTTGATATCAGGAAACCAACGCCAAACATGCTACCGTTTCCTGTGTAATAGAACGTGTTTCCATTCCTGTCTATCACATCTTCTCCTTCTCTTCGAACCTCTGATAGACCAATTATATCCCATTTAACGTCTTCTAGGGCGTTTTCTAATTCTATTAGGCGACTTTCTGTTCTAAGAGTCTGTACATTATAAGTTAATACTTTAAGTTTTTCGAAATCCGTTGAGCAAGCCTTAGTCGTTTGGCAGTTAGAATTTGCCGCCCGGAGATTATCTGGCCCCGTGACTCCAGGTAGTGCCACCGTACTGCCACCGGCAACATTTCCACTGGAGTCGCCGGGCACGTGGGGCCTGTTTTTCGTTGTGTTTGTCATTAAGGGGTAAGGGGGTTAGACAAGTTTTAACCCAACACGCTTGTCCATTGCGGGTTGTCAGGTGCGCAGTAGCCATCTAGCTAGGCCGGTAGGCCGCGCCGTTGGTACATGAAGTACTCTTCCGCCGCCGCCCCAAATCGTCATCCTGCACTGATCACGATTGTTCTGAATTGGCCTCGTAAGACAGTTTTTGTCTATGAGCCCAAGACAGTATGCCGGAAATAAAACTGTCGAATAGTATAATATAAATACTGTACAGTTAGTAACATTTTATTTTAAAAGCTTAATAAAATAAGATTATAATTTTATAACAAAAAAGACAATTTCTATTCTTAAGTAGGTATAATATAAGTACTTATGAAGAACCGGATGATAGCAAAATTAAATCTGATACAAATATATATAGCGTAATGAATTAGTCAGATAAGAAAACTCTTTCTTAAAAGCCACAAAAGTAAACTTAAGAACATTATAATCTAGACTAGACATTCCAATTAATGGCATTATCGCTTAGGACGATCTCTACTAGCCACCCGTGCAAATTAACTACCTAAACAATAAATTAAATATAACCTATACATAAAAATGTTTATATAACTACCGTCCTGCTTCGGCTTCGCTCGAATATTGTTGTACCCATAGGTACCTAAAGGCTATTCATAGAAATCAAAACTATCCTAACTTTCAAGTGGGATCAAACAGAACACGGTGTGCGATTTTGATTAAAATCTGTTACAAGAACAAAATTAAAAATTTTGAGTAACCCCCGACTACCTAAGATTTGTTATCTGTACAACATTCTACTAGTCAAGCCCTTTCATTTGATACCCATATTAAGGGAGTTGTGAAAAAAGAAATATAATTCGCCATTTTGTGGTATCGGCCATCTTGGATTTGAAATTTGTCATAGTGCAAAGTATTCTACTAATCAAGCCCTTTCGTTTGATACCCATATTGAGGTAGCAGTGAAAAAAATATATAATTCGCCATTTTGTGGTGGCGGCCATCTTGGATTTGAAATTTGTAATAGCGTATAGTACTCTACTAATTAAGCCCTTTCATTTGATACCCATATTGAAGTAGGATGTGAAGAAATATTTTATCCGCCATTTTGTGGAGGCGGCCATTTTGAATCGATATTAACCAAACGTAGCTAAGAACACCCGCACGGTAATTAACTTTCAAATATAAAAAAAACCGCATTGAAATCAGCCCATCCGTTTGAGCTCTACGGTGCCACAGACAGACACACACACAGACAGACAGACAGACAGACAAATAGACAGACAGACATCGACGTCAAACTTATAACACCCCTTTTTTTGGTCGGGGGTTAAAAATAGAAGTATATCGCCGACAAACAACGCGATGCGTAATTTATGTATGTATTTCATATATTTATTAAGAAGATTACACCCAATTTGCGGATATAAAAAAAAATCTAAATTACCGTCGGATAATCTTTTTAGCCATATATTATTTTTTTATAGTATAGAGCAGCCTTTCCCAAAGTGGGCGATAACGCCTCCTTGTTGGCGCTACAGACCTAAAGGGTGGTAAGAAAGCCAGGAAAAAAATGAGGGCGCTGTGTAGAGGCTTGGAGTCCGTTGTGTACTACCTACAGGGTTCAGGTCTCCAGTTAACTCTTGCGGGCTTTTGTAAGTAAGTTTCGTTTAGAATGAATGTTGAATGGCCACGAATATAGCTGACAATAATTAATTGAATTTAAATTATAGTAGTTTTTAAGCATGTCGAGACGGTAGGACGTGTGCCTGATGGTAGGCAACATGCCTGCGACATAACAGCACAGCGTCACTCAGCTATTGGAACATTAAGTTCAAATCATTACTCGTACCTAGAACTCCAGTGCGGTCCAGATACTGCGACACTAACTGGTAGAAAATATGTTGAGAACACGAGCAGGACATTTTTGGTGATGGTACTTTGATGAAACAATGATAGTTTTCTTGTCAGTGTTTTGACCAGGTTTTAGGTATGTTATACCTACTCTAGCATGAAGTACTGATGTTGCACCTGATTGTACACGTCCCGTCAGACATAATGATTATCGGACATTACACATCAAAGACATTTCGAAAATCAGTCAATAAGGGAAAAGGTCATTTTAGATTTGTTCATTATGGTTTTAGTACAATATAACATTCAGTCCAAATAGACCGCAACCTCCCACTTTTTTCCCATCCACTTTATCCGGTCCTGAGCTTCCAATTTAAGATAAGAATTTGAAACAAAGAATTGGTATAAGCAGTAGAAATTTTCAGTAGAATTGAAAATCTGGTTTGCTAAACGTATTAAAAATATAAGTACCTAATAGGTATCTAATCATTTTGAAATAGATATTACCGGTACATGTAGGCACACCTGTAGCGTTAGGATACCTACTTACCTACCTACCTATACTTTAATACCAAACACATAATGAAATTTTGTGACTGATTTTCCAGTCAGTCAGTCAGCTTATAAAGGTTAAGTATTAAGTACCTGTTATAAGAGCTGAAGATACATATATTTTGTTCCTAGTATTGTAGGTGTAATATGAATAGTTTCCACCCACAAACTCCCATATAAACAAGGGCAAAGAACTTTATAGAAACTGTTAGGTCATCTGTACCTACGTAGTACCTACCAAGAAATCGATTACATGCGCGCGTCTCTGTTTTCCGTTTCAGCCAGGGTTTTAGCCATCTTAAATAATGTCATCAGAGGCTTATAACATCCAGCCACCAGCCATAAGAACAAAGGTTTAACATCAGAAAATATTAGTGTTTGTGCAATTTCTATCAAATACTATCAATTCTTTAACAGTTGGTGAGTAGATCTTTATATTTATACTCAAATATTAAGATTAGAAAAACAGCGTAGGAGTATTTTAATTGGTTGGTAAATTCTAAAAATAGACCTACGTAAATTCTCTAATTAACTACTTTCCCGAACAATTTTAAAGGTTTCATTTTCCGTTTTGCAAGTTAGAAATGGGAGATGACTATCTTTGCTGCAATACATCAGTAGGTACCTACTTATAACAAAATTATGAAGCAGTTTTATTTCGAGAACTTCAGTTAGACCCTGAAATCATATTTCTCTTGTAAATATCTTGTTTTTGTTCATAAAAAAATGTCCTCATAAATCATCGTTATGTACTTTAACCTACGCTCATTATTTGTCCATTATATGCCGATAACATGCACAAGGATTAGAGATTACTCGTAAGCTCAGCGATAAACAAATGGGTTGTCAGGGGCTTACATTATTCTATCACATGTCTGAAAGCTGTGACTGAGTACTTTAAACGCATTACTAGTATCGTGATATCATGACATAATTTTCAGAAATTTGTTTCTCGTGAATAAAATACATTTTAAAATCAACAATGCCAGGAGCCAGGCATAAAATATTGGGTCATGTCCTCTCCGGATTTTGTCACAAAATGAATCGACGTAAACCACTCTATGGGGATATTATGGATGGATCTTTGAATCGCTGTCTGACCACTGTGGACATCACTCTACTTGGTATGTTAGCCCTTTTCTATTATCTATTTAAAATGTTTATACTTTTCCTTTTAATGCTAATATGTCATAAATAAACAATACTATGAAATAAATTACAAAACATGAATGTGAGTATTGATATTTAATTTTTTTGTTTTAAGGTGTCGGTCATATGGTTGGCGCAGGAATTTATGTCCTTACTGGTATCGTCGCTCGCCATATGGCAGGTCCTGCTACAGCTTTGAGTTTTCTCTTGGCTGGAGTGGCATCTACTTTAGCAGCACTTTGTTACGCCGAATTTGGGACTAGAATACCGAGGGCAGGTAGCGCTTACGCCTACACATACGTCAGCATTGGCGAATTCTGGGCTTTTATAATTGGATGGAACATAATTTTGGAGTATATGATAGGTAAGTGATGTTGATAACATTAAATTTAGTTTCGTTAAAGATCAATTTGTGGCAAGTTTTGTCAATGTACTAATACACTTTTTTTTGTTGCAGGAGCTGCTTCAGTAGCTAGAGCTTGGTCTGGTTATTTAGATGCATTGCTCGATGGAGCTATTAGTAACGCCACAATCGCTATTACAGGAGAAGTCCACGAAACGCTCTTAAGCACATATCCGGATGTTCTCGCATTTGTTATATGCATCGTAGCTTCTTTGATTCTTGCAGTGGGAGTAAAAAACTTCCGCCTATATCAATAATGGCCTCACTGTCCTGAACCTTTTGGTCATTTCTCTCGTCATTTTCTTGGGATTCTACTACGCTGATATTAATAACTGGTCTGAAAAGAATGGCGGTTTTGCGCCTTTTGGCTATCAGGGGATAATCACTGGAGCAGCCACGTGTTTTTATGCTTTCGTAGGTTTTGATAGTATTTCCGCATCAAGTGAGGAGGCTAAAGATCCATCGCGGTCTATTCCTTTGGCCACAGTTTTATCTATGGCGCTAGTAGCTGTGTTATATGTCCTTGTGGCATTAGCCTTAACCTTAATGGTTCCTTATCAGACCATCAACCCGGATGCGGCGTTGCCAGCAGCTTTGGGTGCAGTGCACGCAGGTTGGGCAAAGTACGCAGTTGCTGTGGGAGCAGTCTGCGGCATGACGACTACTCTATTGGGGTCTTTGTTTTCTCTTCCTCGATGCCTCTATGCAATGTCCGCAGACGGTCTCCTCTTTGGCTTCCTTAGCGATGTGAACAACAAGTCTCTTCCGATCGCCAATCTCGTAGTTTCTGGATTTTATTCCGCTATAATAGCTCTGTTGTTTGATTTGGAAAAACTTGTTGAATTTATGTCTATCGGAACTTTGTTAGCATACAGCATTGTGAGTGCTGCTGTGATCATCCTGCGCTATAGACCTATGCCTCCAATGGATGACAAGAATTTCACTCCGCAACTTGATTCACCTGGAGATCGAGAAGACAGCTCAGCTACTGGTACACCAGGTACTGACGGAGGGTCTTCATCTTCTGAGGTAAGGAATTGATCTATTGGGATAATATTAGTTGTTTAACCAAAAGTCTAATGTAAACTTATCACTGTTTTTTAGATGTTTGAAGCTTTGACTGTTGGTCGTCTGCGCGCTAAGTACGCCTGGCTCGAACCATTGGTCGGAGGCAGAGCCCCTGGGGCTGTGGTGACAACATGTGTATACATTTTCATCATATGCATGGGTGCGCTCTGTATCCATGGAAATTTCTTTGTGATTCCAACCGGACTATGGGGGCTACTACCAGTTACTGTTATTGGATTGATAATGATAGCAAGTTAGTATTATTGATAAGTTAATTTAAAGAATATTTTTCGAAATACATACTTGATTCCATTTTTTAAACCCACGAAGTAGGTACACATAACATTTTGTGAGTCTACTAATCGACACCAAGCAGTAATAACTTGTTTACATTGACAATTAATAGAGAACTGAATCGAATGATGACATGAATGGTTTACCATCGTTTCACGATGTTAAGCGACGATGCGGTTCACGATGGAGCGCTATCGTTTCATTCTACATAAGCTTTGTTACTCGTATTATCAATCAGAAAACCGTTTATCTAGAAATTCTGTATTTATTAGTTGGTAGTAGGAATTAGTAGTGGTAGGACTCTTAGCAGAGTCCGCCTGTGGAAGTACCACACCTTTGCCAGTTATTCTACCACCAAGCAGTAAAGTGCAACCAATACTGTGTTCCGGTTTGAAGGGCAATGTTTCCAGAGAAATCACAGGGCTTAGAGATATAATATCTTAGAGTTATGGGTGACGAGCGCAATGCAGTACTAGGTAATGATTTGGACTCTTCATGTTGCAATAGCTGCTTGTCACTGTGCTGTTATGGGCAGGCATGTTGCTTACCATCATGCTCATGTTCTGCTCGTCTCGTCACTCTATACCTACTATAAAATCTTAAGAGATTCCTGCAGAAGCAAAGTTTCGAGGCAGCGGGCTGTACGAAGCTACGAAGGAGTAATAAAGTAATTATTTTTCTCAGAACAACGAAACAACCGACTCCAATTTAAACAATAATTTCGTTAGTTCACACACAGTTTACTAATTTTAATAGTGGTAGGCATTTTTAGTAGTGGTAGGATTCTTGGCAGAGTCCGCCTGGGGAAGTAACACACCTTTGCCAGTTATTCTACCGCCAAGCAGTAATGTGCAAACATTACTTTGTTCCGGTTTGAAGGGAAATGTTTCCAGAAAAATTACAGGGCTTAGAGATATAACATCTTAGATCTCTGGGTGACGAGCGCAGTGCAGTGCTAGGTAATGATTTGGATTCTTCCTGTTCCAATAACTGCGTGTCACTGTGCTGTTATGTGGCAGGCATGTTGCTTACCATCAGGCACATGACCTGGTCGCCACTTTTTATTTACAAAAAAAATAAAATTGAATTGGTACTTACCTAAACTAATATTTCATCTACGTATGCATTTTTTTGCTTTTGTTGATATGATTACAAAAACCGATTTCGATAACATTTATGTATATACCTAGAACTATTGGGGAAGTCTACCCTTTCGAACAAAAAAAATAATGATCAAAATTATACCCAGTCAAAAGTTCTAAGGTAACACATGTAAAACAAGAACAAAATTAAAAAATCGGCTCATCCGTTTGAGCTCTACGATGCCACAGACAGACAGACAGACAGATAGACAGGCAGACAGACAGACAGACAGACAGACAGACAGACAGACATCGACGTCAAACTTATAACACACCCCTTTTTTTGGTCGGGGGTTAAAAAGCTACAGTGGAATTGAGAAGATACTTTTGAAGTTGATTAAAAACTTTTCATTCTTCCAGGTATTTTCATAATCTCTGCGCATCAGCAGAGCCCCGCGCGGTTGCCGTTTAGGGTGCCCCTGGTGCCTCTCTTACCAGCCTGCAGCGTGATGCTGAACGTAGCTCTCATGGCTAACCTGGGAGCGCTTACTTGGGCTCGCTTCGCTATTTGGATGACCATCGGTGAGTGGAACTGGTTTTCTTTAATTTTGGTGTTTTTATCCTTGAATATCGTTTTAGAGAAATAACAAATTGTTTCAGAACATAATGTGTTTTAAATAAATACATGTGTGACTCACCTTAGATATAGTCAGTCCAGTGTTTACCGCCAAGCATTACTTACTGCTTGGCGGTAAGTAGTGCAAATATTACTGTGTTCCGGTTTGAAAGGCAATGTTTCCAGATAAATTACAGGGCTTAGAGATATAATATCTTAGATCGCTGGATGACGAGCGCAGTGCAGTGCAAGGTAATGATTTGGACTTTTTATGTTCCAATAGCTGCGTGTCACTGTGCTGTTATGTGGTTGTTTACCATCAGGCGCATATCCTGCTCGTCTCGCCACACTATGCTATAAAAATATTACAAACAAAAATATTTTCAATATAAAGCCTTAGCACATCTATGGAAAACATTAGTCCCTGAAAAGACAAACTTTGAATAACGTTTACTTATTCAGTTACACCTTATTGTTGTTTAGATACCAAAAATTGGTAAGTAAACAGTGAGTCGCTACCAACAAGTTGTAGTTACAACATTTTATCATCTTGTACACGAGAAATAAGATGAAAATAACGTGCTCATGTTTATGTGTTAATCAATCACCGAAATTATCGTATAGGACAATGTGTTTACTCAAACTCAATAAAGGTACTTAACTGAATATCTACATACCTACGTGAATTCGGAAGGTTAGCTGCATCTACGTGATAAGTTGACTTATCGTCAGCGCTTCATCCTTCTACAGACAGTGGATATATACATAAGAATTCCATTGATTCTTGTATTGCATTTTATTTGAATAATAACATGGGTTCACAGAAAAACGTTGCTCTTATACCTCTTATTTCATTAATTCGTCTAATTGTCAAGAGTAGCTATGAAATAATGACCGAAATTTCTCCATATTTCCAGGCCTTCTCCTGTACTTCCTCTACGGCATTCATCATAGCAAGCTTGGCGAGGGTGTGACCGGCCTGCTCTCGCGGTCTGCCAGTGGAGGCGGCGGCAGCGGCGGCTGGGGTGCTGTGGAAAAGACGAGCGCCATCGCGCGTCGTGTGGGCCGCTTCGCGCGCGGCAGCAAAGGAGACGACCGCAGACCCATCATATGCGACGACGAGCTTTCTAGGCGGGAACAGTAAACAATAGAATTCAAATCGCTGGAACAGTGACTCTCAGGGCTCTTTACACGATTCCTATGAAACTGGGGGCCTTAAAAGACCGCTTTTTCAGTCATAAAGCTTCATTGATCCTCCGTGTCTCTGTTACGACAGTTAAAACAAAGTGATTTTTAAAGCGGTTTTTTCAGACCTGTTACGATTTTTTATCTTGTTGAGTCTGAAAATTGTATATTCATAAGAATTTTTTGCTGGTTTATACCAATTGCAACGCATTAAACGTGAAGTTTAAATATTTTAGAATCCCACTAGAAGCACTGTTTCAGCAATAATGTTCGCTATTTTGTTATCTTGATTTGATTAGGATGTGGTTATGTCCCTCTCGGGCCAAGGATCAGGATAATTAGCGTGTGTGGGAGACAATGTCATTCTAATCAATTTAAGTCTACAAAATAACGCGCAAATTTACAACAGAGCTGCCGCGGTCTGAACCAGGTTAGAAAACTAAACTCAAAGCCTAAAGGAATTTCATTTTTAGATTAGAGAATTTACGTGATTGCCAAAAAAGAATCTCGAAAGGAAACTGTCTAGTCGGGTTTAGATTACGGCAGTTGATTAGATCACCGATTGAGCTAACGATTGGGCCAGATCATGACTTAAAATTATCACGTTGTGTCTACTTTACGAGAAACCATAGGTCGCTAATTATGGTTACTGTATTTTTTAGAGCAAACGTGTTACCCTATATGCATGCATGCACGCATTAATACAAAGCATATATCGAATACAGTTCTCAAAATATAAAAGGCCCGTTTAGATATTTGCGCAAGACTCTATAATGTAACATGGCACGAAACTCAAGGAAACAATAAAATAATAATTACTTTTACAAAATGTAAAATTACTACTACAAAATGTAAAAAAAATACCTTAATTTTTTTCGACGCGTTGAATAATATTAGCAGAATATAATATTACGCGTATCCAGACTATATATTTGATATTCTGCCCTTTTATTTTTTTTAATATTATATAGAAAACCTAAACGCGGTGTCAAATTAGTACACCCATGATCTCTGCGTAGGTAAATGGTGTAAATGTTATTGGGATCACACAATTAAATTTAATTTAGGTATACAAATAGAAGGTTAGACAGGTTTATTATGAAAGCTTTCATTGTTTATGTTGCAGAACATGCAAACCACGTCACGCGTTTTCGGCAAGAAGTCCATGTTAGAATTGAGAATACGGATCTAGGTTCACATGATTATTTGAACTCTGGAATGGCAGCTAATGTACTCAATACTCATACAACAGTTTGAGTTCTTATGTACTAATTTAAAATTTTCTTTTTATTTTTCCTTTGCTCCTGCCAGACTCGGTCTGATGAATTCCAAACACTTATTTACTCATTTCTATAGAATAACGGGTATAGAATAAAAGGTTACAGAAACTTCGCTAGGTCATTTCAGTTTTAAGGTAGTTTCCATGTTACGTTTAGATATTTATATCTAAGGAGAGTAACTAAATTTCTCTTATAAATGCACCCCCATAAATATCTACTAGATTTAGGAAAATTTACGATATTTTTATTTTGTAGTTTGTTTTGTAGTTATTTATACTTGAAGATAAAGTATAAATAGGTAACGAAATGATTTTGCTATAACCCCGTACCTATATTACTTCCACGCGCAAAAGTGTTTTTATATTGTTTAACAAATGAGCAATTAGTTTAGGGAGATTGTATTTGTATGTTATGTACTACTGTGTGTATTTTAAAGTTAGATATATTTTTCAATGTATGACCTACAAGAGGATTATTGAAAACTAACTAGGTACCTATTTTTTTGTTTGTTAAATAACATCTATGTACTCTCAATACATATGGGAAAGAAATCGTGAGTCAATTACTTTTATGCGACATCTGATGCATCCCTAATTTATTGCAAACCAGAACGAATGAAATCGATGACATCGTAAGTACATAGGTAGGTACCTAACTATTTTTGAATAGCTAGTTAGGTTTTAATAACCCTATAATGGTGGATGTACGTGATATAGCTAAGTAAAACATACCTATGACGTGATTATGCAGCAATGACGTAGGTACTATATGTAAACGAAAGTGACGCAGGTACAGGATGTCTGCTCTCTAAAAACGTAATATCGTAATAATCGTCGTTTCGTCCGTTTAAATCCGTCGTGTTCGATCGGGCGAAACGAAGTAGAACCGCCCCGCTACCGCCTAACTAAATCGGCTATGGCTTTGCCATTGCTGTCTCTATCATTTCAAGCGAGAAGAAAAGAGAAATCAATATCAAAGCTAAGACATTTTTAGTTAGGCGGTAGACCCCCCGGAGTAGGAAGGTCGCGAGTTTATTCCGAATTTACGTTTTTCGTAGAAGGATAGTAGTAGACGTCCTGTTTTCATTATTTCGAACAACTTTTATAATCAGACAAATCTAAAGTCCCTTAATCATGATATTCTTAATTCTTAATGCCACTAACTTCGTACAGAGCTGCTGTTTTATTTCACTATTGAAAGTTGGAAAACATTATAATTGTTGTAACGTACACGTAACTGATAACGTACATAACTAGTTTGCGGTTAAGGCTAACCACAAACAATGAACATAGAAACATATTTGTACATTTTAATTATTTACATTATGCACTATGTAAATAAAAAATCAAATCAAATCTAAAAATCAAAAGTTTTATTTCAGTAACAATTTACAAAAGTAACATATATATAACCAGAAATTCTCTTTAAGCAACAACAAAAAAGTAAATACATGAATATGTATCCAATTAGCCGTTTTTAAGAAGCGAATATATACCTGTCAAATAATATAGTTTTCGATTTCGCCATAGGTTGCGCCAGTGTTTCATTTTGTTAGAGAAATTTTATAAAATTAAACACTACCGCTACATTTGGCGAAAATGAAAACTATTTTGACAGATCTATGAATTTTATGCATCCTGAAAAAGCCATATTATTAAAATTCCACTTGCTAAATGGACAAAATAAGAGGACAAAATCTCAAACAAACAATCGTATTTCAAAACCAAATTATCCTATGGAATGGAATGATCACTATATTTATGTGTAATTGTTATGACGCCTAAGTAATTTACTTAATTATAAAACGCTCCATACACGAGTCCTAAAATCAGAGGAAATGACGTAAAAGTAGTAAGGAGAAGCCTAATATAAGCGAACAAGAAACGCACCATATGATTGGTGTTTTATAATGCGATGAAGGCTCCTTCCCACTAATTTTACGTAATTTCCTCTGATTTTAGGGCTCGTGTGTAGAGGGTTTAAGTATTGTACGTTTTATGAGATGATATAGAAAGTGTCAAATAGATTATTGTTTTTTTTTTGCACAAATGTATGAATGCTATGTTGTAGTTAGGTATATTTTATATATCAGATGTTTTACTGTATAATAGATACGAATAGTTATTCTGGGGAAAACGCATTTAAATCAACGTCAATAGGGATGATAACTCGGTAAAAAGTTACCATTCTAATTAGTCCGTCACCTAGACTATGGAAAAATATGGAACAAAAAAAAGTATTTTTGTTTTATCTAATTATTAAAAATCGTACCATAAAGTGACGTCACTCGAAACTATTAAGTACTGTTCCTTCGTAATTTTACTTTTGGAAACAAAAGAAAAAATACGTGTAAGACATTTTTTTTTAGTAATCTAACTGATGGACTAATTAGTTTTATTTACGCATCTCGCGCTTTTGTATGAGTGTAATAAAATCTTATTGAGATTATGATCTCTATTATACTATGACAAGCGAATCATCGATGTTCCCTATTAAGTAAAGTAAGAATCAACATTTTTAAAGTGGACAATTTTTCGTTAATTTGATGGATCATATCTTATTAAATATTAGATTAAATTGGCAACGTAAATTTAAGGAGCGTCATACTTCAAACTAAGCCATGGTGCCGTAGTGGCTAGAACGTACAATTTCATAATTTTGTGGTCGTAGGTTCTAATTCCACCTGCACCTGAGTATTTTTTTTTAGTGTGGTGTACAAGTTTGTAGCCACCATTGGTTTAACGATGAAGGAAAACATTCTGAGGAAACCCGGGTTTTCCAAGAAACATCTTTTTCATACACAAACACATCACTAGTGACAGGACAAGTGTCATTCGCCTCCCACACTTAGCCAGCGTAGTAGATAAATAAATAAATAAATATTGGTGGACAATTCACACACAACACCATCTGACCCCAAACTAAGCAAAGCTTGTACTATGGCGGCCAGATAGCTGATATAATACATACATAGTTTTAAATACATACTTATTATAAATAGAAACACCCAGACACAATGACTCTCTTTATGAGAGAAGGCCCAGAGTCCCAGCAGTGGGATCATAAAGTGGCATAACATAAAGTAAAAAGTTATCATATGCTGCATTTAAAACTTGCGATTCTAGACGCGCCTAGGCCCTTCTACGAGTTTCAACTAATCTTAAAATAATGTCTACAGCCGATTTAACGAAAATATGTCTACATCAATAATGCACTCAGAAATACGTTAAACGATTCGACTCAATTCAATTTATGGTAAGTTAATTTTAAACATTAGGTATGTTAGAAATGTAAATTGAAAAAAAAATCTGTTCAAATTTACTTTTTCATAGTAATCGGTGTGGTATTCAAAATTACTACGATTAAGATCATGTTGTTAAAATAGTTTTCTGACTGTATTATCAAGTTAACAGATTTTTTTAGACGTTGATTGTAGAGCACAATGCGAATACTTAGCACAAGTAGAAACACAGTTTTATAATTGAATATATTTATTTGTTATGTAATTTATTTACAAAATTGAATATATTAAATCGGAACTTATATATTGTTGAAGTATATTACATATTCTAACTAAGTGTTGATGTGTTGTAAATAAAATAAATAGAAAACAATATAATACAATTTCCCTGTATTTATTTTCAGAAATTACCTAAGAATACAAACTTAAATCATTCATAAAGTTATAGTTTATAAGAGTTACATGATAAACAACATAATACATTTTGTATAACACAAACAGGTACTACTATATAGCTAAATAACGCAAACTTCACAACTGATTTAACACAAAGTTCAATTAACTGGACGGTATCATAACTTTTGTTGTTTCCAAGTTACAAGAGTCATTAGTCCTATATTCAAAACTCCACCACGACATTTATCATCAATTATGAAAATGTGACGTATGACATATGCCTTACTATAGGTAGTAACTTTCAAAGTTCAATGTTATTTTTAAATTAATGTACTGAATTAACTTTTGGTACATTTACGATGTTATATTAACGGCGCTATATAGAAATAAGTCGAAAGTGACACGGATACACATAATAGGCAGTAAACTTTAACTACGATACCAACCCTATACTTGTGTTGTCCGAGCGATTTCAGGGCGAGACTCGTATGTTTCGTAACAGCTGGTATGAAGTACCTTTTTCGGCATAATTTCGTATTTCACTTGCCTTGCGTATGTTGTCCAATACTACCAACATACAATCTCTAATGAAAACATACCACACCGACCTAGGTCACAAATATAAGACCCGTATCAGAGATTGCCTATACGCCCGTGACGACATATGCTGTGTTCTCTCTCCAAACTAGGCATGTACCGAAATCGTGGAAGCTTGCTAGCGTGTAACCAATTTTTTTTTAAATCAAAAGTCACACAAATGAGTACGTGTAATACAAACTTACGTAATATCAACGACAGAGCCTTCCTAACACAAAGACAACTACAAATTGACCACATACAATTCTGGTATCTTGGAACGGATAGCTCTCGTTTTTGCTAGGCAACGGCGGATCCAGAGTCGGGGGGAGTCATGGCGATCATGACCCTCCCTGGAGAGACTAAAAGGGCCGCATGGACTTGTTGCGCAGTCTTGTGACTCGACCATGACTCTGTGACCCCGCAAGTCACAAAGCTGGATCCACTGTTGCTGCCAGCTCTTCACACTTTAAGTTAGGTAGAAGGACTACGACTACCTTTTTTGGTGTGGGTTTTGTGCGCATTATAAGAAATCAATGGTTAATTATCAAATTAAAAAAACCGGTCGGTAATGTCAACTAGTCATACCGCGTTCAAGTGAATTTTAAACAAGTTTTCTGATGTCATAAATCACTTCACGCTTTCACTAATCACTATAGTGCATGTCATCGTGAAGTCGATATTGTGCACGCGAATTTGAAAAGCAATAAAACAGATATCACATCAACACATAAAATTTCTTACTTTCAATTTTACTTCACAATGTTTCCGTCCATCACAACTACAGACAAATTCTATCCTAAAGAGTCCTTAAAGTACTCATTAATACATCTATCACAAATTAATTACTTAAGTCTAAACGAATTTTATAGTTGTCAGATGGCAATTTTGCGTGACGTCCACGAATCTTTACAGAACTTTCATTTGGTTTAAACACCGCCTTTTATCATGAACCATGGTAAATATCAAATAACACCAGCTAACACACGTTATAGCCTAACAAGCTTATTGTTAATCGTAAATCGAGGCACAGGTAGTAACGATTGGTTCATTGATTGATATAAGAGGAAAAAATAGTAATTGGAAACCACTGACTTGTATTACCTACTCTCTGAATAACAGTAGACAATCCAAACGGACCGATGCTGAATCGTTGCCCCATTTTTTTTATCAACAAATCGGTATAAGATGACGAGACCAATTATTATTATTGATGCCATTGTAAATCTACATTGACGTTGCTCTTGCATGTGGTTTACGCATGCAGTTACCTTTACGTTTGTGGTCACGCAAACCAGATAAAAATAACAACGACATCTTTCACATCACACAAAATTGCTTCTCATGACAAGCTATAGTTCTCGAGCTAGCTCTGTCTAGTCTCTCTATAATCTGAGTCACTATCCATTCTTTTTAAACTAAATTTATCGTGTTTTCTGGTCTTTCAATCTTCTGCTATAGCTACATAATATATGCATTGATTCTGTATGCTATTTCTCGTACAACTTGGTAATAGTCTTAGCTATTGTAAAAATACTAGATTGGCATTGGAATGATTTGGTCAGGGTTATAATTAAATTGGCTAGTTCATTTTTCTACATTGAGAGAAAAAGTATTTAGTAAGAAATGGAAAAACTATTACAAATTGAACACACAATTATGGGGTTTAGCGTTTTACTCGTGATGCGTCAAAAAAGGTTTGTGTTTAGGTGACTGTAGTCAATTCAAATTATAATTAAGTAATTGTTACTAATATCTGGATCTTAATGAGAAGAAAATAGATGAAAGAGGTAGTAAAATATTAGATAAGAATAATTATAATTGACGACGATATAGTTTTATGTAAGCTTGACCTTTCACTGTCTCAATATAAGGTAAATCATACCTTATTCATGTAGTAATTTAAGAAGACAACAATGGTTTGCTTCTGTAAACGTAGAAAACGATAGATGATTATGCTAGCTATCACTTTGAATCGCAATAATGCCATCCTAGTCACTCGAATTACGCACTATTCTCAACAAAATTAGTACAATAACTGTCAAACTTCGTTCGTAATATGGCTCTTACTGTACATAACCTATGCATATTATTGCAATGAGGCATTTTCAAGATGCAAATTGACTTTTTTTGTGTAGTTTCTCTAACAAAATAAAACATTGGCGCCACCTATGGTGAAATTGGGAACTATCTTTGACAGGACTTTTTTGCAACATGAAAACGCCCCATTTCTAATTGCACATCTATGTAATGGGTATCTAAATTAGATATCCATTCTGATATTTATCCTACTGATATTATAAATGCAAGTTTGGTTGTTTGTTACTCAATCACGGCTGAACAGATCGGGTTGAAATTTGGGACACCGTTAGATTGTGGTCTGGAATAGCACATAGGCTACTTTTTATCACGGGAAAATAACCGTAACTGGAACTATGTGGGTAAAACCCAGGGTCTGCTAATATTAAGAGACGATCTACTTAGCATTCCATAGATTCACCGTACGGGTGCCGGGTCTATCGTGTGGCAGAGAGAGAAAACCCGAGTAGATCCCGAGACTTGTGACTCGGGCGTAGGTTTAAGGGGTCCCTTTCTGACGTAAATCAACACTCACCTTCACTACTCGTGTTTCTCTCCCTGCCCAGCCAAATCTGATATGAGCCTACTAGTGCAGCTTTAGATACTCATTCTAGTATAGAACTTACTGCGCTTCTGGATAAGCCAAGGTCTTTCAGCAGGTTATAGTGAGATTTTGCTGGTATACCTCTCGCTCCCACTATGATCATAAGTCTATAATACGTAATTAAGTGGGATGGCATTATTAGGACTACCACCTTAGTATCTCATTGCAGTCTAGAAACCAGTACATCAATAATGGGGCTTAAGCCAAAGCTCATAAGTCTGATTATTAAACTAATGGTGGTAAAGAGATTCAGTCTTATCTGTTATGTCGTGCAATCTGCCAGGAGGTCGCTGGTAGTCGTTGGAGCCGCTTGATGGTGGGGCGTCCCCACTGTAGCCATAGGAAGCCAAGCACCAGGCATATCAATGTCTCTATGTAGAACCCATCGAATTGGGTAAGACATGTTCCACCCTTTGACTTGCATAGCTGTGGACAAAAGTGTTCAAACTATTACTAGAGCCTATTAAATCATATTTCTTTAGACTGTGCTATTACTAAGTTTATTTTTTCTGGTCATACTCCCCAGATGTCATATACATGTGTATCTGCTCATGTAGCAGCAATTCAATACATTTATTCAAACCATTGGAAATTAACATCACTTGGTAATGTCACATTATACAATTTTAAAGGAATAAATAATTGAATATCTTAAGCGTCTGTAAAAAGGCCAACCAACACCTTGATTAGTAGAATCAATGCTATTTTTTACTTCACTTATTTATACATGACTTGTATTGTAGTAGTAAGGACTCTTTGCAGATTCTGCTCTTCTTGATCAAGAGGACATCAACCATCTTACTAGGACAAGTGTCATCTACCAACCCGCTCTTAACCAGTGTTGTGGACGACTCTCTCCTTGCGAGAGAAGGCAACGAGGCCCAGCATTGGAAACGTAAAATGGGCTATTTACGTATGTATTTACCTATGTCTATGTTTAGAATAACTGGTCTAATCAATTGTTTGCCTTACCTCACTCTCCAAAGCTGACGAGCAAGTGTTATCGCCCAATTCAGGTAACGAACAGCTTTTATACGTCAAATGGTCTATAGCCCAGAGTGCTAGCGTATTGGGCCAGTTTGTGCCAAGGTTGGACACAGTGTTCAGGAGCGTCATATACGTTCCGCCAACTGCCGGATCTGATACTTTAGCGAAGAACGCCATTACGGCAACGAACATGCAGTACAGACATGTCTGAAAAAAATAAAATAAAAGTAGTTTTATTGTCAGAGCAGATGGATGCGAGTTTTAATGGAAGTTAAACTGTTGTAGGTGTTTCAGTTATCCATTGCTGGTATACAAGCTTTTGTATTCTATTTTATTTATATTATTTTACAGCAGAAACCGAATATAACGACATCGTTTATAACAACCGATCCGTTATTATGACCGAGTGTCCCTGCCGGTAATGTTTCTTAACTGGTTATCCGTTAACCAGTATCCTATAACGACATCAATTACATATATGTGAGCGAAAATACTGTAAGCGACATATCGCTTAGAACGACGAAAATTTCTTGATTTCATCCGATATTCATCGTCTATAACGACTAACCGTTGGGCTTGTACCAGCAAAATAAAAAAAAAAATGTTTTGTCTTATTATTACGTGCGCAATATTAATTTATAGTTCTTTCTATGTAAATACCTGATGGAATACGTAGAGCATCATCAGAACGAAGAGATATGAGTACGAGGGTCCAGAGTCTCCTAGGAGGGTAGGGGTGAGGGCAACCAGCGCCGCGGCGAGCGGACCCACCAGGAGTCGCAGGGGGAAGGCGCGCAGCCATAACGACAACGGAGCCGGTCCTGTCGTGTGCTTCGCCAGAATCTAGAAAACAAGATAACTCCATTAAAGGATTGTCCGTGAGCATCAATCATTCACTCAAGATCGAGCATTTTCAACTAATTTTAGTAAATAGGTAATTAGTGCCTTATTTATTTTGTTCTGTAGATATCAATTTACTCTTTAATTGATTACTCCCGTCTTTCTATGGTTTAACTCCTTTTCCATACCACGGTTGCCTGGAAGAGATCGCTTTTAGCGATAAGGTCGCCATTTGCTACTCTATTTTTAAAATTGTTTGTTTTGTAAGTTGTTTTGTTAAGTGCAATAAAGAGTTTATCTACCATCTAATTTCCAAAAAAGAGGCTTAATGAGACGTTGTCAAAATGACATATGAGAGACAAAGTGTGTTAAATTATTATTATACGCATATTAAATTTCTCTAACATGTGGATATACTGACAGCGTCCCGTGGCTTTACCCGCGTAGTTCCCGTTATTTTCCCGTGATGAAATGATAATAATCTATCTGTGTTCTAAATTTCAACCCGATCTGCTAATTCTTAATTTCGCCGTAGGTTGCGCCAATGTCTGGTTTTGATATTATATTTTTTTCAAAATGAATCATTGGCGCCACCTACGACAAAAACTAGAACTATTTTTGACAGATCGATTTGTTTTAATCTCCAGGCAAGTGACGGCGCACGCGTCTTTCTTATAGGATCAAATACGCCTTTATAAAAAGCGTTGCGCTTTAGTGTCCACATGTTACGCAATTAATTTCTTAAGTTTCGGTTAAATTTCATTGATGGTTTATATCGACATCCATTATGTGCCCTGAGCACCTTTAAATTGGTAATAAACTGCGTCTCTGTGGGTAGTGTAAGGTAGTGTAAGTGGTTTAAACACAATCAATCTACTTAGCCCCTAGAATCGCTAGCGGCGAGATATGCTGTGGTTCTACTTATTTTGGTTGTTAACAACGAATAGTGATAGGTAAAAACGTCTGGCGTTCACTGCTCCCTGGAACCGACTGGAACGGAAACAGTAGACGTGTGTAGCTCTTTGCTGAAACGACTCAGTGACACGAATCTTCACTGTGATTCGTGTCAATTGGCCGGTAAAAGTGTCTCAGTGTCTCATTGAGAACGAATCAGCGGAACGAACTCTAAGAACGAATCGTAAGCTGAGCGATGATTGCCGACACCGGTCGATAATAATTTATGAATGAAGTATCAAGTCATAGCATGGCGCGAAAGAGATAAACGCTGCATTGCCTAATAGTAAGGATGAGATGCAAAACAGTATGAAGTTCGTTCGTGTCACAAGTGTTACAACTTTCAATGCTAACCAAAATCCACAGGTTTGTTAATTACTCTGGTGTCTTGAACAGTGTTTTGAAATGACGAAGCGTAGTTTCAAAGTATTTATATGATAATGATACCTTATTTGAGTGTAAAGACCGGTCTGTCACACACCAATACTGTACAACGGGAAGCTAGTCATGGAGGGTAGCGGGATCCGAGGCACGGTTGCCGCGACCGACCGCAGATAGTTGGGGGCCCAAGTAGTGAGCTAGCCACTCATGAAAGGCTGCCCCGCCATCTAGCAAAAAAATCCCGGGATGCGCTATCCTGCCGGTTGGCGACCGGATGACAAGGCCAGATAGACATCCCCGGGGGGGCTCGGGCGTCCCCGTAGTCTCCAGGCTAGCTCCCCAATGGTGTATTTGTGTTGTGTTGTGACCAATGGTCAGTAGTGTGTGGCCTCGTTCTACTGCCGTTTTTTCCCACCGATGCTCTCTCAACAAATCAAACATGAAAGATACAAACAAAAGAAACAAAGTTAAAGAGCGGCTGCACGCCTTGTCAATTAAAGTGCACCTTACGAATATCCGAGGTCTGCACTCAAATCTCACAGCAGTCCACCATCACCTCGAGACTGAGCAGCCGTCGCTCTTGTTTCTTACTGAGACGCAGATAGGTTGTCCGTCGGATGTGGCGTACCTAACGTATCCAGGTTACACCCTGGAGCACAAATTTCGGCCCCGTGCTGGAGTGTGCCTGTACGCCCGTGACGACATCTGCTGTCGGCGTCTCCGTAACTTAGAGGACACAAGATTCTCCGTCCTTTGGGTATTGATAGACACAGGCATAGACAAAATTCTCTACGCCTGTGTATATCGGTCGCACAGCGGTAACCACGGCGGCGGACGCGGCTCAACAGAAGTACCCTTCAGCCCAATTAGTGTTACTGGAGGATTTTAACGGCCATCATAAGGCATGGCTGTACCCATACCGGGACACTGACCACGCTGGGCAGGAAACGAGAAAGCTAGCTTTATCGTTAGACCTAACCCAGCTGGTCCAAGAGGCCACAAGAGTACCCGACGTTGAGTCGCATACACCTTATTGCTTAGACCTCCTGCTGACAACAGATCCAGACCGTTATTCCGTGGTGGTATCTTCGCCGTTAGGCAGCTCTGACCGCTGTCTGGTGAAGTCAGTATCTGTCCTACCATCCGCCTGATCCCAGCCCTAGAGGCAACCGGCGAATGTGGCGATACAAGTCAGCAGATTGGGACGAGATGCGCTCTTTCTTTGCATCTTACCCATGGCAGCCATTGTGCTTCACTTCTGGTGATCCCTCAGTCTGCGCGGATGCTGTGACTAATGTAATACGAACGGCTATGGAATATTTCATTCCATACTCCGACGTCACATTATCCAGCAAAGCTCGCCCTTGGTTTGGTTCTCAATGTAACAGTGCTGAAGCATTTAAACATGAGACCTACCTAGCTTGGGTTGATGCTCGACAGCGTAGGGCAAAGGATATACACCAGAAGAAGAAAGCGTTCAACAAGGCTGCTAAGGCATGCAAAAAGGTTCTTCAGAGGGCTCGTTTTGACCACATTAGTCGAATAGGGAACAAACTAGCTTCGTACCCTGCGGGCAGCAAAGCGTTTTGGTCCCTAGCTAAATCGGTCGAATCGAACTTCTGCCGCCCCTCACTGCCTCCAATGCTGAAACCTGATGGGACACGGGCTCACACCGCAATGGAGAAGGCAAACTTGTTTGCATCTCAGTTTGCGGAATCTTCGCGTCTAGATGCTGGTAGCGCGACACCTCCTACTTCACCTGGCTGTCCGACTTCTATGTCAGAAATACATATTCGCCAAATGGAGGTTCACAAAGTGCTACGCAATCTGGACGTGAATAAGGCTAGTGGCCCAGATGGTATTCCTGCCGTAGTGTGGAAGTCTTGTGCGCCTGAGTTGTCTCCTATACTGACGCGCCTGTATAGACTCTCTCTCGAAACAGGGCAAGTACCGAAGTCTTGGAAGCTTGCCAATGCGTGCAACCAGTACCCAAGAAAGGTAGTCGTGCTGACCCTGCCAACTACAGGCCAATCTCGGTCACGTCCATACTCTGCAAGACTATGGAACGTGTCTTAAAACCACAGGCTCCTGGCGTACCTAGAATCGAACGATCTCCTCAGTGACCGGCAATACGGGTTTCGGCGAAACCGGTCCACCGGGGATATTCTAGCGTACGTCACTCATATCTGGAGTGAAGCTATCGAGAAACACGGGGAAGCACTTGCAGTCTCCCTGGATATCTCGAAGGCTTTCGACAGGGTTTGGCACGATGGCCTTTTAAGCAAGCTTTCAGCTTATGGTTTGTCTCCAGGTTTTATAACGAGGATATCGGACTTTTTGAGGGATCGATCCATACGAGTGGTCATTGATGGCTGCTCGTCGGATCAAATGGCTATTAATGCCGGAGTCCCTCAAGGGTCGGTGCTCTCTGCGACACTCTTTCTGCTACATATGAACGATCTGTTGAAGCCCGGTATCTTTGGGTACGCAGATGATAGCACCGTTGTAGAGAGCTACATATCGAGCGCGAGAGCCAATAGGCAACAAACTCAGGTACTGAGAGAGTTTGATCGAGCGTTTAAACTTGACCCTTGAGGCAGTCTCTAAATGGGGCGATGCCAATCTGGTTAGGTTTAACGAGGGAAAGACGCAGGCGTGTCTGTTCTCCGCAAAAAGGAGTCCTTTCCAACAGACTCCTACTTTTCGAGGTGTATCCGTGCCGGTATCCGACCATCTCGAGCTGTTGGGCGTTACTTTGTCATCGACTCTCAACTTTGGCTCGTATATCGAATCTAAGGCTAAATTAACTACCAAAAAACTAGGTGTCCTCTCAAAGGTGCGAAGGTACTTCAAGTCTGAACAGTTGCTCACGTTATACCAAGCACAGATTCGCTCCTGTATGGAGTACTGCTCGCACCTTTGGGATGGATCGGCTAAGTATCAGCTGGAAGCTCTGGAATCGATCGAGAGACGTGCCAAAAGGCTCATAGGCAATGACATTCTCGTGCGAAAAAGACTGCAAAGTCTCGAAAATCGCCGGAAAATTGCTAGCTTATCGGTTTTTTATCGGATACACTTCGGATAGTGTGCGACTGATTTGTACGATCTAATACCACCTTGCCCTTTTTTCTATCGGAATGCTCGTAGCTCGAAAAAGCGACATCGTTTCATGGTTGATGTTCCAAAGACACGAACGAAGAGATTTGACTCTACTTTTGTGATAAGAACGTCTAGGCTGTGGAATACGTTGCCTGAGAGGGGTTTTTCCGATAGTTACATTCTTTGTGTCTTCAAATCGAGAGTGAATCGGTTTCTTCTAGGTAAACACGCTTCATCGTAGACCGCATCATCGTTTAACATCAGGCGAGATGGCGGTCAAGTGTAAACCTATAAAAGAAAAAAAAAAAAGTAAAAACTGTAATGTTAAAATTCTAAAAAAAAACTGTAAAGAAACAATTAGGTGTTCTCTGAAACCAACTCTTTACTATCTTAAACATTACTTTGACTCAGTGTTCAAAATTAAACATAATATCACTGATCAACATTGCGATGCTCATTGAAATCAACTCTTTAGCTTTTTACTATCATCGTTACTTCGACTCAGTGTTCCAAATGTTCCAAATGAAACATATCACTGTTCCGGATCTTACAACTGATCCAGATACAAATGATCCAATCTCACCAAAGATACATTTTTATCACATCTAGGAAACAGTGAGCTCACTCTTCCCAACGATGATATAATGCCGTGCGCCTGAAGTTAGGGAGGACACATCTAGTGGTTTATATCGATGTTAAATTTACTAATAGGTAGTCGATTAATATTTATTATTATCATTGTTTTTCGATTTCTTAATATTATAATATGATCGCCAAAAATCACACCCTCTATTTTCATTATCGATTCGCACGTCAGCCAGTATTTGCATAGTATTTTAATCAAAAGTATTTTATTTTTACCTATACATTTCAACATTGTAATTATTTCAGCCTTAGCAATTACGATAACAAAAGTCACGAATGCCATAATCATACAAATTCAATAATGCAATGCAAATAAAACACATCTTACCAGTGGCATGATAATTTGTACTGGAACTAAAGGAATGGCTAGTAATGCCAAATCTTCTCGAGGCACTCCAGCTTCAACTAACTTCAATCCTGATACCGCATCACTTGCAGAGAAGCCTATCTGAAAAATATACGCTTTTTTTGACAAATTTGCTACATTCAAGAGCTTACTCAAACGAAAATCAGATTACGGGAAATCACTACATAGTATAAAACAAAGTTACTTCCCGCGTCTGTCCCCTATATACATTATGCTTAGTTCTTTAAAACTACCAAACAGATTCTGATGTAGGTCTTTTTAATAGATAGAGTGATTCAAGTGGAAGATTTATATATATATTACGTGCAAAAAATAGCAGAGAAACACGGATAATTTTAATGGTTTCTAATGTAATTTCAGATGCTCACTGGACTAAAATCACTTCTCAGTGAAAGCCCGATCGCAAACGACGATGCGGCAGGCCAAAGAAACTCTGGCAGTATGACCTTGATAGCTATTCAAAAGACTGGTACACATTAAGTCAAGACAGAACCAAATGGAGGGGAGGGTAGGGAATCCTTTGCCCAGCATTAGGACAGTATAGGCTCCAAATAATAATAATGTCATGTCATAAATAAACACATTTTTTGGGCTTACACTGCAAACGCTGAAACCTATGAGCTAGATCAAAATAATGTACAGCAATATTGTAACCCTTCAAAAGGTCTACAAAAAAGTCAGCAATAGTATATGTTTATCTCTTAAGAATAACCCACAATAACCATTTTTATTTGTACTTCTATTTAGTATCAGCATTGCACCCGTGCTGCAAAGCCGGGGCAGGTCACTAGTAAGCTATAAATTGCTTAGCGTTTGTAAATTTGCTAAGTACATTCATTTCAAAGTTAGTCCAAAGAGGTATTTTCAAGATGCAAATAGACCTGTCAAAGATATTTTTTCTAGCATTGCACTGATTTTGTCCCACAGAGATCTACGATATTTTGGCTCTATAACCTGTAATTTCACTGGAAACATTGCCCTTAAATCCAGAACTTCCTTCAATAAAGAATGTTACTGCTTGGCGGTAGCATAACTGGCAAAGGTGCGGTACTTCCCCACGCGGACTCTGCCATGAATCCTACTAAACACAAAATGAAACATTGGCGCCACACTCGGCGAAATTGAGAACTATAATTGACATGTCTATTTGCATTTAGAAAAGGACCATTGTATTTGGATGAAATTTGTAATTCATGAGATTCTAGCAGCAGTTCACAGACATTTATTTCAAAGTAAGTTTTGTTCAGTCTATGAATATGATTATCTCAAATAACATTGAAATCGGTCAATTACACAAGTATTTCTTACCTTAGCTGTGAATAAGACAAGTGCCAGTGTTCTAACAGACGGCAGCTTAACAATTGTATACAATTGTTTGTATGCATTAACTATATCTTTAATTCCTTTTACATTGTTATCTCTTACGTTCGCTGGATCTCTGGCTTCATGTTTGAATATTGCTATTAGAGTTGTTGAAATGATAAATATCCAACCCCAGAAAAGTAAAAAGCTGGATAGAGTGACTAAGCCAGTCTCTTCTGGTTCATAGCGGAGATATTTATTGCAGAAGTATGGAGATTCCAGTGCAAGGAACATGACGTAACCGAGGAAGAAGCCTGCTGTCTGTCCCACACTGTTGCATGTAGAAGCATGTCCTACATTGTTCCTGGAAAATTTTAAATTTTATTCAATTTTATATCACATTGTAGTTTCATTAATCAGACCACGGATATTTGGGGGATATGCCTTGATTGCGAATTTATTTCGAAACCTTGTGTCTCCATCCCACCTAAATAATTACTACATAAACAAAAGTAATAAGTACAACACACAACCGCATATTTTAGCATGCACACTGAGAATTATGATTGCGCTCTTTATGACAACATTTATTTTATACATAAAAAGGGCGGAACATTTCCGTATAAACAAATAATTTTGTCTATGTAGAAGGAGTCACTCAACGCTTACACACGTAACTAGGGATTGAAATGAGTGATTGCAAAATTTATTCGACATTTTATTTTGGGCTGTATTATTATATTTACATTTATTAAGTTTTACTAATATACAAATACGTAAATATATTTATATATAAAAATTGATACCCTGTAACGACATGTATATTATATATAATTATATATACTATAAAGAAATGTATAAAGTTGGATTAGAAATCAGTTTGCATTTTTCAAATTAACAGTTTTACGTCAAATGTATACGAAAGTGCTAGCAATGCCCCGCTGTTTTACCCGCGTAGTTCTCGTTCCCGTTCTTTTATCGAGATAAAAGTAGCCAAAGCCTATGTGTTCTTCCAAAATGTAATCTTACTGAATCTTACTAAATCCGTTCATACGTTTAAACGGGATTGAGCAACAAACATCGAACAACAAAGATAGCTGATGGTTTAGCTATAGGCTTAGATAAACATCACTTTATTCCGGTTTGAAGGACTATGTTTCCAGAGAAATTACAGGGCATGGAGGTAAAACATATCTCAGACTGTCGAACGCCGTAAATTCTAATGCCGTGAATTGGAATATCTGCTAGGAAGGAGGAGAGGCCTTTGCCCAGCAGTGGGACAATCTAGACTAGTAATAATATTAACATATTATTTTCATCAAGTAATAGAAAAGTACACGATAAAAAAACGTAAAAAGTTATGCCTTAGACGATCAGCTGTCTGGTAGTGAAAGTCCCGTCATAATTAGTCCAGCTGTAAGCTGTACTTAGTAAACAGTTGTTAATTTGATATTACATATAAACGCTCTAATTTTATTTCCTTGTATATATTATTTATAATAATCATAAAACAAGTAAAAAAACATGGAAAAATAGGTAGTTAATTAAAAATGAAAAAAACGAACATTGGCCATGTAAATTACCAAATAAATTTTCGAAGAAATTTCACATCGGCAAACTCCATTAACCCATCACCAACGCGCCAACGTACTCTCTAGGCGCTTCAGAGCGACTGAACGAATGTCAGAGTTATGCGGTCATATTAACCTTATCGAGAAGACACTGCTACGCCCTCAAGGCATATCCCCCGATATCCGTGAATAAGACTTTGTTTTGTTTGTATACTTTTTAAGGTGTTAGCAGAAAAATAAAGATGTGGCTTCACGGAGTCAAGTAATAATCAATAAGTATTAATTATTCTGGAGTTAGGACATAGGCTCAAGGAATATATTCAGCTCCTGTTTGTTTGTGGGGCCATGGTTGGCCATTCCCATTCAAATTAGGACTGCGGCAAGCATTATGGGCACCTTTGCACCTTGCAGAGGTTACTATGTGGTTAAATTGAACATAGATAATCTTACTATAATATTATAAATGGCAATGTTTGAATGTTTGTTGCTCAATCACATCACATGTTTGGAACACAGTTAGTTTTTAGTCTGGAAGAAGAGAGACGATTTTATTAGCATTCCATGGATTCACCGTGCGGGTGCCGGGTCCATAGTGTGGCAGAGAGAGAAAACCCGAGTAGATCCCGAGACTTGTGACTCGGGCGTAGGTTTAAGGGGCCCCTTTCTGACGTACATCAACACTCACCTTCACTACTCGTTTTTCTCTCCCTGCCCAGCCAAATCTGATATGAGCCTACTAGTGCAGCTTTAGATACTCGTTCTAGTATAGAACTTACTGCACTTCTGGATAAGCCAAGGTCTTTCAGCAGGTTATAGAGATATTTTGCTGGTATACCTCTCGCTCCCACTTCTACAGCGTATAAACTAACTACCATAGCCGTTTTTTGTTAATTCGTTTAGGAGGTCGTAATACTTTCTCTCTCTGCCACACGATGGACCCGGCACCCGCACGGTGAATCCATGGAATGCTAAGAAAATCGTCTCTCTGTTTCATCGCGTGGTCTTTAGGTATCTTAGTTTCCCACGGTACGGTAAGTTCTACAAGGAATATGCGTTTCGTAGCTCTAGAAAAAAGGAAAATGTCCAGTCTGGATGACGAAACACCCACATCCTCTGCTACATACCTAAGCTGCTTATTAATAACGGGAACAACGGAAACTACGCGGTTAAAACCGTGGGGCACTGCTAATATTATATATGTTAAATGTTTGGATGTCTGTTACTCAAACATATTGTAACAAATGAAGGCATCAAATTGAATTTGAAACTAAAATTCATTATGGTCTGATTTAGGATAGCATACAGGAAATGATTGTATTTAAGGTTTGTTAATGATTGTATTTAAGGATATAATAAGATGGTTATCAGATTAATGTATATAATATAACGATACTTATCAATATTATAGAAAACAGAAGGTATTGATAAATTAGCCTGTCATGATTATTAGAAATATTATGATAATATGACACAAGTAATTAACAAATAAAGTTTCGAGTTGTAATGTTAAAAAAAATATGTTTATTAAAAAGTATATAGTCCGTAAATGAATAGCAACAGTCACTTCAAAATATTCAATTTTCTATATGTACAGCAAGGTGCCCTTAAAAATCTAATAAGCCTTCTTGAATCATAACCTGTTGCATAAGTGGCTATGAGACTGGCTGTATTGCTCATATTTTGTCTCTTGTATATAACGTACTACTCAACCCATTGTCTCTGGGCTATTTAAAAAACATTTTTACTTTCTGCAGCACTGCCCATCCTCGGCCTCTTAGATCAAAAAACTAACTTGCCACTGCAAATACCATCGGCACGTGGTGAAATCTTCTACGGCAAGTCGTTTGCTTTCCAGACTGTCCAGCTGTGGAACGCCTTGCCTGTGACCACTAGACAAGCTCAATCGTACGTTATTTTTAAGGACCAAGTAAAAGAAATCTACTTGTCGCAGTCATCACCCAGTTGAAGCTGTTACTCTATTTAAATAATATTTAATCATTATTTATATATCGAAAACTCATTGTTGTATGTATTAGTATATTCTTAAGTTCGTATTTATGTATTAGGATGTAAAGTTATTATGTAAGTAATTATGTTAATGTATTATTTGGTATTTTGGTTTTTATAACTACTTTATCTTTAATTGTAGATGTACATAATATAAGTATAAACCACTCCTTTTATGTACTTCCTCCTCCATATTCTCACATCTCTCATTCCACCCTGGTTGCCTGGAAGAGATCGCTTTTAGTGATAAGGTCGCCAATTGCTACTTTATTTTGTTTTGTTTTAATTGTCTTTTGTTTATTACTAAATTAAGCGCAATAAAGAGTTAATCTATCTATCTATTGCCACATTGGATGTCTGTGGTCAGCTTTTGCACCAGATATGAACTAGAGTGATAACATAACTTTTCTTTAAATCTCCACCCCAATTTCTTCACCAAACATTTTGCTTTAGTTCAACTACCCAGGTTGTAACTAAAATATTTAGTTTGACAAACAAGGTTTATTTTGTATTTTTTCTACCTTTATAACACTATTATTATATTTTATACTACTTAACTTACTAACAAAAATCACCAACACACTTTAAAGTGATCTTAAAAATATAACATCAAAATAGATGAAAAATTCTAGCATAGCAAATTATTTTACACTTTTTAAACTATGTTTACTTTTGCAGAAAATGAGATTTTTTTCCATTCAGAATTTCACCATTTAAAATTACTTTCAATGTTTTGGAACTTTGGCATTTCATACCAGGTCTACAGCTCTTTAGCCAATTCAATTTTTAGTAGCTATGTACTAAAGAACTGTAGACCTTTAGAAATAGTGCTTCAGATTTTTTTAATAAAACAGTGCTTACCTTTTTAACATTGTTAGTGCCCAACCATCAACAGCAATGTCTTGAGTGGCCGCCAAGAAATTTAAAAACATAAATGATATAGTTAGGATTGTCATTGAGGGTGGTGTATCTTTCGAACCCAGCCAATCTGTTATGCCACTTGACATAAGTATCATCATGATTCCTAATAGATACTGCACGGGGACTAGCCATGTCTTCCTCCGTCCAAACTCTGGCCAAAACAGTGCATCTACAATCGGTGCCCATAGCAACTTGATACTAAAAGGCCAGTTCACAAAGCTAAATTCTGCCTGAAATTAAATAATTAAAGATCTAATATTATAAAATGCGTAACTATTAAGTTCTTTCATAAATTAGCCATATACTTGGTACTTAATTACAAAATGTATTAACTATGCAACCCCTTGTGCACAGCTCCAAATGCTCCTCCGTAAGAGTGCCTACTGTGTAATTTAAGGTTGATTGGTTTGTTATTAGTAACACAGGGACATCAAATAATGCATGAATTATTGTTATGATTAAAGAATAATAATCATAACAAATACGTTCTGTTTAGAAACATTCAAGATTAAAAAAATAATTTACCTGTTGAGTATAAGTTATTCCCCGATTTTGGAGCAGCATAGGCACAGCTCCAGCTAAGCCCAGAGGGATGCCTTGCAACGTGTACAGAAACAACAATACTGCTATATTCATCTCATCTCCCTTGATATTACTGGGTCCCCCTTCCGTTGACGATTCTCCATTTTCAATCAATTCCTCTTTCTCAGCAGATTGCTTACGTTTCGTCAAAGTCATGATTATTGCATGAAGGGACTGTAAAGTTGATTTAAGTTAGAATAATACTAGGACATACCTAACCCAATCTATTAAATACACGTCATGTAAATAGTATTGGTTATTCGATCTCATTTACCTTAATTTTTACAGATTCAAATAAAGTTTATCAATGAAAGTCTATCGGAAACGTAGAAATACGACAATGTCTCAGTTATTAGAGCCGTTATTTAATCATATGTCTCACGTTTATTTATGAAAAATTGAGAATTCTAATATTTCCAATAGCGCAACAAGGACGACAAAATCTCAAAACTCAAATCTCGCGAAACTGATGTTTTTTTTTAAGTGACGGGTGTCACGCTGTCACGGGCTCACGGGTGACGGGGCTGGCCACAGAACATATTAGGGCTGGCTGTCACACACACTTCACACAGCAGAGTGACGGACACACGGACAGTGGCATCCTCATTCGCTCAAGGTCGCGCGGTTTTAGCCTACAGCTAGACCGTTCCTCGCACGGAACAAGTGAACAAGTGCCAGGCGGTTGTCGAACGCACGGCCGCTGAGAGCTCGCGCAACACGTTTCCCGCTCAAAATGACGTCGCGTGCATATTGTGCTGTATATGGATGCACGAGTCAAAAAACAAACAAAGAATTATCTTTTTTTGTATTGCCTAAGTACGAAGAAAGGTAAGTTATTTGATTGATGTACATCAGTTATTTTCTGTAGGTACATATTGAATTTATGCCTTTTATAGGTGTTTTTTTTACAGATTTTGATTGTGTATTTAAATAATTTGGTTGATGTTAAGGTAATGTGAACATAATCTGCGTAGCGATTCACAATCCATTCGGTTCGGGCTGAGCCACGGAAACGGGCCGCTACCGACTGGTTTGGGCAATTTGCGATTCACAACGGAGATTCCGATTACTTTTGACGTTTGGAACCGACTACCAGCTGTTTCTATTCGGTTGAGATTCGGACAGCTTTTTTTATCGTGGATAGCTAAATCCAATTTTCAGATTATTGTATTTACTGAATTTTTCTCTGTTTTTCTCAATATGTTTGTAAGATTATGGACACTAAACGAGTTTTTGTTTAATTTAGTGTATAATATGTGTATAGTTTTTGAAATTTTGGGTTTTGAAGTTAAGCTTGTGCTCTAAAAAATTGCTAGAAATGGATTATTGCCATACTTGATTTGTTATTGTTTATTTTTTGAGATGAAATGATGAAACATGTGATGATTGAGCAAAAAGGCAAGAAACTGGAGATACGAGACATCACGTCATACACGATATAACAGCAAGAGCGGATCCAGCATTGGCCCCAGGTGGTGGTCACATACTCACATAGTCGGCGCTAAGTAAGAAGTGTGAACATGTGATAAGTGCGTGCGTTTTACTTCTGGAACCAGCCTAAGAGGGGTCATGACCCACGACCCGACACGAGAGGGAGTTCCCTCTGGTTCTTGTATAACAGACAGTATTTTTGTATCTGTTCGACTTTAGCTCTATCTATAGATGAAGCAAAGGTTACTTAAAGGTACTTCTGCCAGAAGTTATAGGTCCTTATAATGACAATACAGTGTACGTGTATTTAAACGTAGAATCTTGCCGGTGTAAGGCATATGTGATTCAACGTGGAAGATATGGATCATTGCCATACTCAGTTTTTTGAGATGAAAGGATGAAACATGTCATGATTGAGCAAAAAGGCTAGAATTCACCAAGAAACTTTGGAGATACGAGAAATGACGTCATATACGATATACCCAACAGCAAGACCTCAGGTGGTGGTCATATAGTCGGGTCAAGTAAGAAGACCGTACGATAAGTGTTTTAATTAATGGTCTACCTAGGTTCTGGAACCAGCCTAAGAGTGGTCATGACCCAGCTTTGACCTCAGGTGGTGGTCATATAGTCGGGTCAAGTAAGAAGACCGTACGATAAGTGTTTTAATTAATGGTCTACCTAGGTTCTGGAACCAGCCTAAGAGTGGTCATGACCCCTTGACCCTCTCTGGATCAGTCCTTGTATAACAGACTTGATGAAGCCAAGGATTTCTACCAGAAGGTATAGGTACCAATAATGGTAAAGCAGAACTAAATATAAGTAGAATCTTGCCGTTGTACCACATGTTTGATTCAACAAACATTTACTTACCTATGTCCACCATTACCATTATAGACTTAGATAGAGATAGATATGTTTTGTAAATAAAAGTAACATGTATCACAAACTATGTATATTATTTAATCCTACTGAATATGTGACATTCCTGTTTGCTGATAGTGTTATACCTACCTCTTACCTTACCTCTACATTCATGAAGCTGTCACTTAGATAAAGTATAAGTAACCTCTTTGGGCCGTGGCCTCATTAAAGTTTCCTAGTATAATAAATGGGGTATCTAATTTATTCGGTTGTAATGCACAAGGTGATTATTATAACTAGAAGATCAAATTAAACATCATTTATAATAGTAAATATTTTAATAATTAATCTGAAGAATTTTTTGATGCTTTATATTCAACATATTTAGCAATAAAGTTTAAAAACAGAGATGGTGTATTAGCCTTGCTATTTTATCATTGAGAACAACTATTAATAAAAGACTAAACAGAAAATTATAAAAATGAATTATTCATAAAATGCTCTCCATACAAAAGTATAAACCGGAGTCAATAAAACCTTTAGATTTTTTGTACATACTACATGTTTTATTTTCCTAATTGTAGACATAATACAACCCTAGTTAATTCAGTTAACTTTTCAATACTGAACTGCATAATACCTAACTGGGACAATGTAATTTCTAAACCTTTTAAAATTATAATGATCCCAACTCTTTAGTAAGTACAATACAAGCATTTTTAATTACAAAGAGATGTTATGATTCAAGATGAATTAATCATTTATGTAATACGCATTACAATTGATATTCCAAATGACCCTCCCTGACCAGAGTAACTTGGTAAGATGGGAAAAGCCTCTGAAAAATGTTGTTATACTTGTGGAGAGGCGATATGTACAGCAAGGCACATATTGGTGGGATGCAAGGTGCTCCTTAATGGGGGTCATTACTTGCGGCGCCATGACAGAGTACTTGAAATCATATATGAAGCCATGAGCCTTTCAGTAGCTAGAGCCCAAAAGGGATTGACGACAAACAAAATAAGTATTACAACCTCTTAAACGAATTAACAAAAAACGGCTATGTAGTTAGTTTATACGCTGTAGAAGTGGGAACGAGAGGTATACCAGCAAAATCTCTCTATAACCTGCTGAAAGACCTTGACTTATCCAGAAGTGCAGTAAGTTCTATACTAGAACAAGTATCTAAAGCTGCACTAGTAGGCTCATATCAGATTTGGCTGGGCAGGAGAGAAAACGAGTAGTGAAGGTGAGTGTTGATGTACGTCAGAAAGGGGCCCCTTAAACCTACGCCCGAGTCACAAGTCTCGGGGTCTACTCAGGTTTTCTCTCTCTGCCACACGATGGACCCGGCACCTGTACAGTGAATCCATGGAATGCTAAGAAAATCGTCTCTGTATCTATTACATAATATCATATTCTTTCGAAATGAAATTGGATAGGTAATAGGTTTGAAATCAGTAAGTGAATATTTTTACTGAAAATTTGCCTTCATCTTCAATGTGAGTTCAATGACAAAACGAAAACTCTCTGGCTTCTTGTATGGAGTAATTATATTATTATAACTTCTCTTCTAGCAAATTTTATGAGTTTTCCCTTATGCTTTGCATCAAATTTGCTTGAAAATGCGAGTTGAGGTTAGCGCGACATCACCAAGTCGTTTTATACATATGTATAATCACATTTGCTGGCTTCTTATATGGAGTATTATATTATAAGTTCTCTTCTTCTTCTCTTGACAATTTTATGAGTCTTCCATATGATTTTCATCCAAGTTGCATGAAATTCGCATTTCAAGCAACATCACGGAGGTTAGCGCTACACACGGTCGTTTCGGACATCACAGTCGTTTTACACTTGTAGTAATATTGATCACAGTAATATTGATCTGCCTGATATGGTTTATAAGTTTTTTGATCAGTGGAATCTATGAAACTAATACGTTTGTTGTAAAAGATTTATGATTTCAAAACAAAACAAAGAATGGTAATAGTTCCGTTGACTTTGACAACATCAACAGATTGACAAGTAAAATGTGTTTACGAAAAACGTATCGTAAAAATGTTAATGTAATTGTCTTTCAGATGCAAATTTCTAGAAGTTATTGTTTGATTTCCTCGTTTATTATGTAATTTCTAAATATAAGGTAGCCATTCAGCACAATAGAATAAAATAAAAAATACAGATAATTGACGATTTTATTTTTCTACCATGAGTTAATTTTTCTACCAATTCGAATATGTATTCGAAAACTAGATGAAGCAGTTTGTCTTTGATCTTTACATAGTATTTTACCTTCTCTTTGGGTTTGGCCAAAAAGACATTCCTACGCCAACCCGATTGGCGTCGAGAATCGCAAATTCCGATCCATTCGGGTGCGGGAACGCTACCGACTGAGTCCATTCGGGTGCAACCGAATGGATTGTGAATCGCTACCCAGAATCAAACGTGTAATCTGTGAATCAACATAGTGGTTTTATTTAGTGTCAATCTGTCAATGTCATTCGGATTTTGTGTTTGTTTACAATATGTTTTTCTACAAACTTAAATAAATGTAGTGTACGTAAATGTAAAGTACATTTAGCCACTTAGCACCTAATCTACCTAGATATTAGTTTCGTATTTATTAAGTTTTTCATCAACTCGTTGCAGCTAATATTTTACTTGTACAAATACATAGTCGATGAAATAATGTCTCGTCAGTGTTTTTTTTCGATGCATTCTAGATTCGCATGCGCCTATAAAATTATTGCACGGCGTAGAAACGATAGTAGGCCGCAGTAAAATTACGAAGATTAAAGATCAATCGTGTTCTCGACAGCAAAGTAAGTACAAAATATAATCTTTAAATGGTTTCGTGAGCGAGTTGCTAGTATCCTAGTATCTGGTTGAAACGATGTTATAGAAAAGAGCATAATATTATTCCGTGTCATTAATCTTGACATATTTGGCTCATATAGGTAAAGCCTCAGACAAATTAAATTATTCCTGCTAAGGACGCGCCTAGTTCTAACATACCCCACTCGTGCCCATATTATTTATTAGCTTTATTGTCAAAAATGCCCTTTTGTGTTTTATAAAGCTATTTGACTTCGGATTTCGGATTTGGGGCCATTTCATACAGATCTTGTCATTATAAAAAAACTGAGAAAAAGGTTTCTTGTGTCGTACAGAAAGACGAGAAAAAAAATCACAAACCTCTAATTATCACAAAACATGGTGTTTACTATCAAATAATGTATAAGTAACTTCACTCCGAAATCCTAAAAATTGTGTGTTATTTCGATCGAAAAAATTATATGTTTTCCTAGAATACGTCAGTGTTTCGATCAGTTTTGGGTAGTGCGTGGACAAGTAGAACAAGAATGAATTAACATTAAATCTAGAGATGAAACAGATAGTGAATTGGCCGGATACCGGATATTCGGCTAGCTATGAGGCCCAAGCAGTGGTCATGAATGTACTAAGTGCAAAATCGGTAGAGTTGCCCTCTAAAATCGGTATATTTGAACCCAAAATCGATATATTTGAACTCTAAATCGGTATATATACATAAAAAAGCATTATACATTCTGTGTACTAAATATCGGGAATTTGTCAATAAAACAAAAAATACAAATTATTCATCTAAATTTATTTTATCGCCTTCAAAGTAGGTCCCATCGCTTGCAATACAATATCTCCAACGCTTCACCCAGTCTTCCATACATTTTTCATAGGCTATTTGCGGTATGGCCTTTAGCTCATTCAGCGAATTTTCTTTTATGGCTTCTATCGACTCAAAACGTTTTCCTCGAAGTGGTAATTTTAACTTGGGAAATAAAAAAAAGTCTGATGGAGCCATATCAGGTGAATACGGTGCTTGGTCGAGAACTTTTCTTGAATTTTTTGCTAAAAACTCTTTCACTATAATGGCTGTGTGTGATGGTGCATTATCATGGTGCAGCATCCATGAGGTGTGTTGCCACAAATCTGGACGTTTTCGGCGGATACTTTCACGCAAACGCTTCATGACGCCTTAATAATATTCTTTATTCACTGTTTCTCCCTCCGGAAAGAATTCGAAGTGAACCACACCACGGTAGTCAAACAAAACTGGCAGCATCACCTTGATTTTGGAGCGACTTTGCCGTGTTTTTTTCGGTTTCGGTTCGTGTTCGAGACGCCATTCTGAAGACTGTTAGCTGGTTTGCATATCGTACTCATAAACCCATGTCTCGTCGCCAGCTATTATACGTTTCATAAAGGTCGGATCCGTAGAAGCTCGGGAAACCATGTCTTCAGCGACATGCTTTTGCTGCGCTTTTTGAACAAAATTGAGCGCTTTTGGAACTAGTCGAACGGCGAAGCGTTTCATGCCTAAAATGTCAATGAGGATGTTGTGGACGGACTTAAAACATATGTTCACCTCACTAGCCAACTCTCTCAGACTCATACGTCGATTTTCGAGCACTAGCTTCTTGATTCTGCTGATGATTTCTTTGGTCGTAGCGGTTGAAGGTCTACCAGAACGAGGCAAGTCTACTACTACTTCTCGGCCTTCTTTAAAAGTCTTATACCATTCATAAGCCCTTGTTTTCGATATCCACGATTCGCCGTAGGTATATCTCAACATTTTTAGTGATTCACCACATGAAATATCATTTGAAGCACAAAATTTAAGGCATGCTCTTTGTCCAACAATATTTTCCATTGTAAAAATCGCCAAGAACTCAAAACTATGACCAACAAAAAGTGTAGTTGAACTCACCGCACACGGTGATGTCAGAGCTCGTCACTTGGGGCGAAATGCCGCTTCTCGCTTCTTGTGGCCAAAACTGGCTTCGAACAAGAAGAAAATTACACAGTATCGTACTAGGCATTTGATGTCGAGGTAGAAGTGCAAAAAATGTAATTCGCCATTTTGTGGTGGCGGCCATCTTTGATTTGAAATTTGTCATGGTCTTTAGTATTCTTCTAGTCAAGCCCTTTCATTTCATACCCATATTGAGGGAGGTTGTGAAAAAATATTCTATCTGCCATATTTTGCGGAGGCGGCCATCTTGAATCGATTTCAAAATTTCGCCAAATTTCAAATAACTTTAAAAAAATCTGTCTGTTGTGGCATTGTAGCTCACAAACGGATGGATCGATTTTAATGCGTTTATTATTTGATGGTTAATTTCCGTGCGGTCTTTGCTCTGTATGGTTATATCGATTCAAGATGGCCACCTCCACAAAATGGGGGACAAAATATTTCTTCACAACCTACCTCAATATGGGTATCAAATGAAAGAGCTTGACTTGTAGAATACTATACACTATAACAAATTTCAAATCCAAGATGGCCGCCACCATTAAATGGCGAATTACATTAAAAAAACAACTACTACTTTAATATGGATATTCAATGGAAAGACTTGACTAGTAAAATACTGTGCACTATGACAAATGTCAAATCCAAGATGGCCGCTACCACAAAATGGCGAAATACATTTAATGTTTCACAACTTCCTCAATATAGGTATCAAATGAAAGGGCTAGTAGGATGTTGTACAGATTACAAATCCGAGGTAGTCGGGGGTAAATCAACATTTTTAATTTTGTTCTTGTTTAAACATAGTTCTTTATTGCATTAGTAGTTGAATGATACTTCGCACTTACTATTCGTTTTGTAGATGGGTGCATGTTTGTTTAGGTGTGTAGCATTTGTCTTACTTCGTGTTTATACAAATAGAGATTTGTTGCTCTTGTTCACGATCAAGTTTACAAATGTGTGAAATGTTCCCCCATACTCCACAAAAAATGTGATAAAGTTTGTAGGCAAGCGATATGTTTTATCTCCTCCAATGGCTAAATACTCAAAGCTCATATACAGTAGTACATCACCATTTTGGAATATCAGTCGTTGGAAATATTTGTTGGTGTAGAAATTCCAAACTAGTTTTGTATGTTACTGCCAAATTTCTCTCTTTTTTTAAAAGTTGTAATGCAATTTTCATCTATTTTTAGTTAGTCTGAAAGCTGATTGCGAGCAATGCATAGTAGAAATTAAACAGATAGGAATTAATCCCTCTGGCTTAGATGGCTTTGCTTTGAAGAGGGATAAAGTCTACAAAGTAAAGCACGGATCTAGGGTTGAAGTCTTATTGAATAATTATTTTCACATCATGGAATTTGACCCACCACCTAACGAGGCAGGCACAAAGAGAAAATCAGAGGAAGAGCAAACATCACCAAGAAAGAAAATCTCATTGAATACAGAGATGGAAGGTGTTTCTAGTTCTATCAAAGAAGCATCTGAAAATGTTTGGGAAAATATTGACAAAGATGAACTGTATGTGTACACAACCAAAGGAGTGAAGTCTAGAGCTAAAATAGCAGCTTTTGATATGGATGGCACTTTGATAAAGCCAAAATCTGGTAGAGTCTTCCCTGTTAATTTAAATGACTGGCAGATCATATTTCCTCAAGTTGCTCCCAAACTAAAGGAATGTATAGAAAATGATTTCAAATTAGTAATCCTCAGCAATCAAGCACCAATAGGCAATGGCAGAGTAAAGATTGAAGATTTTATGAAAAAAATTGAAAAGATTGTAGAAACACTAAATGTTCCGATCCAAGTTTATATTGCTACAGGGAATAGTCTTTATAGAAAACCAAGAACGGGGATGTGGAGAATCTTAACAGAGCAGGTAATGTTTTAATATAGATCTTCACTGTATTTTTAATTAATTATGTCAGCTATACTGTGCAATAGTACTTAAAATATTGGACAAAATGTACTTAAATAAATCAAGAATGCAACCTACATTTTTATTTTGATAACTGGGGTTTATGTCATGCTGTGAAGATATAGATTACATTGCCAACAGCATAAATTAGCAGACGGCTGTCAGCGAGCGATCTGCTAATTTGTGTTGCCAATGTGATACAGATTACTGTATCTTAACGTGCATGGCATAAGGCCGATATTTGAGTGCATTTTATTTGTCAGGTGGTAGCCGAGTCGTAAAGTCGGCGCAGAAGCGCACGTCCCGCTCCGCTGCTCCGCCCCCGCTCCGACGCTACGTCGCTAGTCGCTACATTAGTATTTTTGTCGGTGACGCGAACACAAGATTTTTCCGACTCAAACAGTGCTTAACACGGCTAAAGAAGTTTTCACTTCAAACACACTAGTGATGCGCCCGTCTTCAAATTTAAAATTAATATTAAATTAAATAAAATCGCTGGAAACAAAACCTTGAATACATATTTACTACTAGCTGTGCCTGCGACTTCATTCGCGTGGAAAAATTACTTTGGGCAGCATTTTTGAATATACTCGTAAGTTTATAATACACAATAGAAATTGGCATAACTTTTTTATTTATGTACTATTTGACATGAAACAAACAAAAAACGTTTAGTGAAGCTTACTACAATGTATAAGTGAAAACAACATCTAAACCGGATAAGCCTTTTTTGAGATTAACGTGCACAACCACACAGGCAAATAGACAAACCGGTAAACAGACAAAAAATCGAATAACCATTGTTTTGAGTGCTATTGCGTTGATAAAGGTCTCCTATAATCTTTTTTCTCATATTTCTTCCACGTGTCGACAGCTATGCGTTATATTTTTATATGTATAGAATCTAAAGAAGACGAATACTAAGAAAATTGTTGCAGAAAAATGATGGCCTTGAAATAGACATGGCAGAAAGTTTCTACTGCGGCGATGCTGCGGGCCGGCTTGCTAACTGGGCCCCAGGGAAGAAGAAAGACCATTCCATGGTTGACAAGCTGATGGCCGAAAACATAGGCCTCAAGTTTTACACACCAGAACAGTACTTCTTAGGACATTCCATTTCTAATGTACCAATGGCAAAACCAGAATTCAATCCGAAGGATGTAATGCCAGAACCATTTAACGATAACATAATTCGCGATGAACAAGAGGTTAGTTAACACATCTATATCTATCATATCTATGTCTTCTTCTCTTTAAAGTTAGAAAAAAAGAGTTGCAAATGGTCTTTAAATTAAATAATAAAACACCATTCTAATTGAAGTGGCCTAATAAAAAAATATTGTTTTTTGGAAAAGCAAAAATTGTCTGCCTTGAAAAAAGAGGAGGTTCTTAAAGTCGACTGTATTTTATTAGAAGTCAGAACTTTCAACTGGGTAAATTGGGCGTTCGAAAAGGTAGATTTCCCGAATGGTGCCATGTAAATTTGGTCGTAATCAAAATAAATGAAAACAAACTTTTTGTATGTGTCAAACAAAGATGTGTTCCATTCAGAAAACTTTGATTGCTAATAGGCATGAAGCTCACCAGGTCAGCTAGTATGAGATAAAAAAATATTATAATGTTTGTAACATTCAGTATCATTAAAACTGAAACTGAAATAGTTATTTGTTATACAAGAGTGCAAAGTTGATTTTTAACCGCGTGCTCAATTTTGATGACCGAGCAAGCGAAGCGAGCGCAGCGAGTGATTCAAAATTAGAATCCTGAGCGTAGCAAGGGAATCAAAAGAGCACAAGGTGAGAAATCTTTGCACTCGAGTGCAACACGTAACTTTTCATTCCACCTCAGCGAGGAAATGACTTAATGCAAATTTTTAAATGTTTTCGCGCTAAGCAAATTAAAAAAAAGTAAGTACACCAAGGAGGTTCCGAGTCTGAGTTTTTAACATATAAAAAAAAATGTATGATGCATTCTGCACCAAGGAGGTAGAAATAAATAGGTTGAATTACGTTTTGAATTCAAAACCTCAGTACACACGATGTTCTAAATTCAAATTTACTTTAACCTCTAGATCTAGAGGGCAAAAACGACTTTTGCGCCCTGATATTGAGGAGCAAAAGTACTCTTTCCGAGCTGGTGGGATGAAAAAGTAATTTTGTTCTTTTAACCGACTTCCAAAAAAAAAAGGAGGAGGTTATCAATTCGACCCCTATGTTTTTTTTTTTTTTTTTTTTATGTATGTTACCTGATTTCTCGAGAACCTCTGAACCGATTTTAAAATTTATTTTTGTGTTCGGATGGGTATGCTTCCCGAATGGTCCCATATAAATCTTTTCGAAATCGGTCACGTAGTTTTTGAAATATGAACCAAAAACTGAAAATTTGCGTACAGTTATCTGGATGACGTAGTTGTAGATTTTACAAAAGTTATGAATCTCGACCCTGTCAATACAAAATTGTGGAAATGCTTTAATAAAAACTTGTTTTTAACCCCCGACCAAAAAAAGGGGTGTTATAAGTGACGTCGATGTCTGTCTGTGTGTCTGTCTGTCTGCTGTGGCACCGTAGTAGAACTCAAACAGATGGGCCGATTTCGATGCGGTTTCTTTTATTTCAAGGTTAATACCATAGCAAATGTTCTTAGCTATGTCTGGTTAATGTCGATTCAAGATGGCCGCCTCCACAAAATGGCGGACAAAATATTTCTTCACAACCTACCTCAATATAGGTATCAAATGAAAGGGCTTGACTAGTAAAATACTATCATCTCATCATCTGCAGACTTCAAATAGATGAGTGAGTAGCGCTTATAATAATGATTTTAGTTTATTTTTCGCTTTTGAGTGCCTATTTGTGGTTTTGAAGTCGGTTTAATTTTTTGTACGAAAATAGTTTATATAACTCTTTTTGGCATAGTTTTTTGATCATTTCAGATTCTTGTTCTGGTAGGATACCCAGGCAGTGGCAAGTCGTTTCTATCTAGTCAAATTGAGAAGAAGTCTGATCACCGCTATCGTGCTGTGTGCAGGGATTATATGGGCACATGGCAGAAATGTGCAACTGAGGCTAAAAAACTATTACAGGTTTGTATATTTTAACTTATGTTCTGATGGTGAAATGGAAGTTCCACAACTCTTTTTTAGTATGAAAACTAATGTGGTTAGTACTCATTTTAAATAAATACACGGGTAACTCACGTTTATTATAGTCAGTCCAGTCCGACTCAAGTTTCGATCGCGTCCGGCGATCTTTTTCAAGGGAGAGTGCGCGCGCGTTATCGCAGCTCGTTTCACACTGCAGTGTTAAACAGGACGCGATCGAAAATTGAGTCGGAATGGACTGACTATATCAAATGTGAGTTACCCGTGCATTATATTTGCGTGCATGTTTAAAACATTAATATCTCATCCAAGACTGTCGTAAGGAACCTCGTTCCAAAAATTAACAGTCACAGGGACTACCGATAGTAGTGCAAACTTGTAACTTAGAATTCAATAGCTCACTTATAGTTCTTTGCCGAAACCGCATTTGGCGCTGCAATAAAAAAAAACCTTTTCGGAAATCGCTAATTAAAAATGTCGCGACGCTAGTTCCACGAATTTTATTCACTCAAATCGGAAAGCGTTCGATTACGATGACGCGAGTTCCACGATTCTTTTTCACCCATAAATTGCTCAACACAGAAGAAGTTTTCACTTCAGGAAATATGCGACGTTTAAAACCTATTTCATTTTGTGTTCAGCAAGGTAGAAGCGTCGTCATAGACAGCACTAACCCTGACGTGGAATCGCGCGGCCGCTGGGTGTGGCTCGCCAAGGAAATGCGGGTTCAGGTGCGCTGCGCCAAGCTGACGGCCACCAAGCCGCACGCGCAACACAACAACAAGTTCCGCCAACTGATGAAGATCGACCATTTGCACGTTAGCGAAATCATTTATCACACCTACAAGTAAGTTTCATTTAATGTAGTTATACCCACTTTGTTGTCATGGTAGGACTCTGCTGAATCCGTTTGGGGAAGTACCATAGCTTTGCAATTTGTTCAACCGCCAAGCAGTAATGTGAAAACACCGTGTTCCGGTTTGAAGGGCATTACACTTAAAACGAAACACGTGAAAACATCGCTTTGTTGCGGTTTGAAGGTTAATATTTCCAGAATTTTTGGGCATAGAGGTAAAACATCTTATATTTCTATATGACGAGCGCAAAATAGTGCTTTGGTATAGATTTGGGCTCTTCTCATGTTCCAACAGCTGCGTGACACTGTGCTGTAGTGAGTAGACGTGTGGCTTACCATCATGCACATGTTCTGCTCGTCCCGTCTCTATATACTATAAAAAAATCGGCATCTTGCCTGATTTTACGTCTGCGATTAAGTCTTTGTAATGTTTTTAGTTCGAAGGTGTCCCAAGTGCAGTAGAGTAGGTACTAGGGAATGAGTTGAATGTATGTTGAAATAATTGCGTGGCACTGTGTTATGGGCGACCGTGTCGCTCACTCATCAGGCGAACGTGTTGCTCTTCTTGTCACTCTATGTAATAAAAATAGAGTGTAAAGTTACAGTAGCGTAAAGTGAACACTTTTATTTTTCAGGAACAAATACGTTGAACCTGCGCTAACAGAAGGTTTCTCCGAAATTATAGAAGTCAATTTTAATCCCACTTTCGACGACAAAGAAGCTGAAGCCATCTACAACATGTATTTGTTAGATAAATAAGGTAGATCTGTAGAACGATTTAAGAAAACACTTGATATAATTCAGCGAATGTTTTATTGTAAACTCACCCTTGAAACTATAGACGCAGCGTTTATTATTGTAGGCCCTTGTGAGGTTACTTATTTAGGCGTTTCGAGGTCATACAATAAGACTTCAAGTATTCATGAGAGTTAAATGTATGTACTTACATGAATAAATTCAGGTTGAAACAGTTTTTAAGACTTTATATCTTTGCGTTAATGTTCAAAAAGGTTTGTGTGGTTGACTCAGATTGATAGAAGTAACCGGGATCCCCATTTTTGACTTCGAAAGAAGTTCTTGTGATTGCTTTATTGCTATTGCAGATATAGGTGTTGGTTTGTTCTTATGGAATGATTTTATGGTGTTAAATCACTTTAGCTGAGTGTTGGTTTCAATAGAATAGTTTCAATAGCGCTAAATACTGCGCGCCATTTTTTAACATAGCTCGAAAAAGCTCTCCACTGTCAGAACGGGACACGTAGTAGTAGTTGTTCCTTTATATGTGTATCACTGACCTATTTAATAAGACATTTTATTACTTAAAGTTATTTAAGAAAGATTTTTTTTTTGTAAAACCTCAAAACACCAAAATGAGCTTAAGATATAACAGTAGGAAGGTATTAATTGAAATTAGATTTCTCTTAAAATCTAGGTGATCTACGTAATAGGTATAACTATAATTTTAAGCATTAATAAGGCAAAGCGTGCCCTACGGCAATGATAGAATGGACGGATGTAATTGATTAATAAATAGAATTCGAGTTTTTTATTTTACAAAGCAAAAACTGCTTATACTAATGAAGATTTGCCTAAATTTAATCAATGTACCATGGTATTGGAAATACTTTACAATAACAGTAATAAGCATTAGCAGTCCACTAAATGTTCCCACTGCTGGGACTCTGGGCCTTTCTCTCTGCAAAAGGAAAGTCAAGCCCATAATGTACCATGTTGGCCTAGTGCGCGTCGGTGGATGACATATGACCTCAAAATATTCTAGGTCCGTGTCGGTTTCTTCACGATGTTTTCCTTAACCGTTTTAAGTTAGCGGCATTACGCACATGACTTCAAAAAGGCAGTGGTGCGCGTGGAATTTGAACCCGGGGTCTCCGGATCCGGATCGGGGTCGCCGTTCTGCCGACTAGACCTGCCGTAACTTACTAGACCAGCCGTAACTTATATGTATACCTACGTATAAATAGTAATATATAGAGATGAAACTTTCGTTCTTCGTTCTTCTTCGAAAACTTCGTTCGTTCCTCCTTCATTTCCTAATGGTTCCATGGAAATACCCGTAGGTACTTCCCTACCCACAAATATTCATTAGGTACATACACTCTGACCATCTTGAAAATGTAGTTTCTTATGGAATAGCTGGTGAAAACACGAACAGTAGCACACTAATGTTATAAAGGCGAAAGTCTGGGTTTGCAAGTGTGTGTGTTTGTTTCCATCCACACCGCACGGGGTGGTGGATTATGACCTTGATTCTCTCCTTGTGAGAGAACTGAAGGCCCCGAGTTCAAGCAGTGGGAACACTTAGTGGGCTGCATGTGCTATGTTTGTTCCCACCTATCTCTATATGAACGGATTAAATACGGTTAAAGTTAGTGATTCTGATTGTTAAGTTGCGATTAACAGTAGTTAATGTACATATATTATGTAGTTTTTAACGTTAGGTACTGGTTACTGCTAGGTATTTGTGTCTGGATGTTTCTATGTATCATACCTAAGTATGTTTGTAATTACTATTATATATATACCGAGTAGGTGTGTATCAAATCAGCTATATCCATAATACAAACATAGCTTAGTTTGGGTCTACTTAGTATTATGTGTAAGGAATGTCCATTGCACAATATTATATTTATTTATTTATATATAGTGTAGAAAATAAAAAGTAGGTAAAGGTTCGTAGAAGTAGACTAAACAAGGTGGATGATCCCATGTGTATGAATGCATTTGAAACACGACCGCTCATCCTGTTCACTATTACACATTAGCCATATTAAGGAAATACTCATTCATTCTTACAGAATCTAGTATAATCAGCATTAACTACATTGACACCCCCTCAGTTCGAAACACGATCTTCACTTACAACACTACGCCATTAGTTCTAGACAGCTTTTTAATGATAGTCTTTTATACAGGAAATATAGTGTGAAGAAGAGGAATCTTTTAAACACTTAAGTAATACCTAATTATATACGTAGGTACATTACATAAGCCTTGTCATTTAACTTCAAAAATAAAGCGTTTATAGCTAGCCTATTTAAAGACATAGGTATAAAATCATATTCAAATGTTCTCATTTAAAATTAAAGTGAATGCAGTTGCCACATTTTTTTCATTCGTACCTACTGAGATGAGCAGCGGAAAGTTCGGCTTCGAAGATTGACTATTAGTTTCAAGGTAGAGTTCAAATATCTATATATAGTCGAGCTTTTCATTATTCTTGTTTGTTTTGTACCTACATGTGTTTTATCCGTCCATCCTCAGTTATAGAAATAGGCAAGTTGCTTGGTAAAGGTTGGTACTTATGTTGGATTGGGTTAAAAAACATTGATGTGTTATTCGTCCGAACTTTACAAACTATGATCGTCAATAAACCAATTCCTATGTTCCTTTGATCATATTGATTTATGTAGAAAGCGCCGACGTATGGAGATTTCTCGTAATTTACCTACTTTTACTTGTGATTCTATGAAGGCACACAGCTTCTGCTAACTAGCCTAGGTAAAATGCGACTTAAGAATTAAGCACACGACTAACGCATCGCATGAATCTTATCTATAAATTGTGTTGCTAAGGCAAAGTTAAACCTAAGCACGTTAAGTACAAAAATCGTTTCTCTTGAGCCACGCTGGCCACTTGCGTTGCTTTCCTCTCATCCCTAGTTATCAATCTCGCTTGTAATTCAAATGATTGCTCAACCAAGATTATTGATATGGATAAAAGTCATTAAAATTCCGGTTCCAATGACTTGGAGTTTTAAAAACCGTTTGCTAGTGAAATTCTGTAGCATCGGGTGCCCATATGAAATCTAATTTCCTGTGTCTAACGTTTACCGTCAGTATAAATGTTGAGTCTACATTCACAGTTAGGAGATTATCGCACTGATACGGACCACGAAGCGTAGCACGTGAATGCGTGTTACAAAGTTGTATGTAAGTATGTCCGTTTGTATAAAAAAACACGCACAGACCAACACAACGAAAATGCATTCACGCGCGTTCATGCAGACCACGCGCCTACGAGCATAGAAATACGCACCCCGCGCGTGGATGTGGGCAAGACGCAAGGTTTGGCACACCGAGCCCGCAGTGCTGTGCGTGACTTCGGAAGGGCTTCATGTGTGTTTGAATGAAATGAGTCAGAGCCGGTCTGAATCCAAAAAACGCTACAACGCGTGTGAGAACGTGAAAAACTCGCACGATGATGCAGATCCGCACTGACCGTGTAGATGCTTTGTCTCGGTATGAGTTCCCGCATTGAGTTATTGAGTATAGGTATATCAGTTTATTTATACATTTTACATTTTAAATAACTAAGAAGAGATCAAAGAAGTTCCATTAATTTAAAATTGTATTGGAAGGAGATAGCAAGTTTTATAGTTCGTGAATTTTAACAACACTAGTAGTCTTTAGTGCCTGGGTATGTACAGCAGTTTTTACAAAATTACAAATCAAATGTCCATATAATTGAATAGGCATCACATTTAGGTGCAGTTGCACATAAGTTTGAAATTACAGTTTTCATGCCTATAATTATATTTACCTACAAACTACATATACCTAGGTATCAATGAATTGCTAAATTCACAATTTTTTGCATCCCATTGTTAGAAGACCTTAGTCTAATTGCATTTTTTATTTTAGCTTTACTACTCGTAGTAAAAGTCTTTAATTTGTAGTTTTTAACCATCGTCACCGAAATTTTCGTACTACCTACTATATTGCATGAGTAGGTACAGGATATTGAAATAACTTTCGTCTGTACTATGTCTTTTGCTTTCAATATCAGTTTGCCTAACGTAAAGCACGCTCTCTCATTGTCCAAGTACGTACCTATTATTAGCTTTTACTATTTTAAAACACCAACTTACCAGGTACATAAAATATGCTAGCCTATGAAACGATTTTTTAGTATTTATCACACATTTTATCACTCTGTACAGTTGTACACAGATGTTTAAAAGCACAGTTTCAAAATTTTCTATCTAAAAAACGTCGATCGCAAAATTACTAATTTTTATTTGCAAACCAGTTATGTTGAATACACTTGCTGACGCAAAATGAGCCTACTTATACTTCTTAATTCACATCTTGTCACTGAGTACGAAATTCTTAGAATTTGCTTCTTAATAGACTGCGAGCAAAATTTTTCCTGGTTAGTTATTTTCCGAAACAAAAGAAGCGCTATAGGTATTTTGTTTGAAGCTTGTTGACTAAGCTTTAAGGCCAGATAGTTCTGTCAAATTAGGCATTTAACGGTATCTTGTTCTCGCGACCGTCACCGACCGCGGAATCGGTGCCACAGTGCAGAAATAACATTAAAATATTGGACTATGTAATTTAAACTCATCTATATCAAATTTATCTATACTCGTAGATATACAAAACTCAACCTTTTCTCAAAAATTAAAAAAAAATGTGCTGAAACGTAATGAAAGGCCAGTAAAAATATAAGGTTTTTTGGTCAACTTTGCACTAAATTTCTAATCCATTTTTTTATATGAGGTAAAGATCACTTACTGAGCCTAAAATTACAAAATGCTCACAGATCCAGGTAGAGCTTCAAACGCCAATTGAAAAAAACTGTTTTGGCCGATATTTTGGAAACTATATATTTTGACAATAATTGTAGAAAATAAATTTTTTGCATCTTTTGTTGCTAGTAAACTTATTTTGTAAAACTTACCGTTTACGATTTATAGCCCATTGAATGATACGATTGCGATGATGCCGATAATAGTGGATGAAAATGATGTGGTATACGATGGAACTTGTTTCTCTAATAGAAACAAGAACAGTCTACCTCGTAACCCCAAGGTTCGACCTTCGACAAAAACCCACTCTGGCAATGCGTTTCACAGCTTAGTTGTTCTTATTACAAAAGTGGAGACCAAACTCTTCGTTCAACTCTTCAATCATGATGATGAACGGTGCTGTTTATTCGAGCAACGAGCAAAATGATAGAATAACTTAACTTAGCGAAATACGTATAAAAAAAAAAAAAACTTTAATTTAAAAACCCCGACTACAAAAAAATCTACACGTAAAAAAATATTACCTACTATCTAAGGACACTTTGGCGAGTCAGACTAGTCTTAGAATATCTTAGTTACCAAAATCCATCCAGCCGTTTGGAAGATATGTGGAAATAAAAGATTTACAAACATAAAAGATACGCGCGAAAAACATAACCCTTCTTCCATTCCGGTAAAAAGGGACATGTTTATGCTACTGGGAACAGAATTCACATCTTATTATTTTTACATTGTTATCATCAAATTTGACATAATAAATCGTAATCGGTAAGTTCGAAACAAAAGTTTACTGGCAACAAAAGATGCGAAATTTTATTTTCTACAATAATAATAGGCTTTATACCTATTCTAACTTTTTCAGAATATCGGCCAAAAACGTTTTTTAGAGCTGGCGCTTGAAGCTCCACCTGGATTTGTTATTATTTTGTGATTTTATGCTCAGTAAATGATTCTAAACCTTATATAAAAATACGAATCGGAAATTTAGTGCAGAGTTAAATTCTACGAGTAATTTTACTGCCTAAAAGGCTTCTTATCAAATTTGGTCGAGTGTCTAAATTTCTATGAACAATATTAACATTTTCATACAAAAAAAAAACAATAAATTTTGGTGATGTCACAAACTTGGAAAAAAAAATTGGTTGCCTGTAAAGTCGGTATACGGGCGAAAGTTTTACGTGACAACGACTTTGAGTGGTAAAATAATTTTACGGAAGGGACGCGTGCCTTTCACTTTTTATGTCTGTCTCTCTCGCTCTTAGGCGGGCTAACCATGCCCGAGTGGAAGGGACGCGTGCCTCTCACTCGCTCTCGTTGTGAGCGCATAACGTGAGCGGAGCGTAACGCAGTTTCTTGAAGTGTCACCCGGCAAACCAATTTATAAGATGTTGTCACGTCAAAATAAAAATTCTAACAAAACCATACGTTTATCTATGGAAAGGTGTTCAAAATTGTATTGAAGTTCCTAACATTTTTTTTCTAAACTGAATAGTTTGCGCGAAAGTCTCTTCCAAAGTGGTAAAATCTGTATGTGAGGACTTTTCTTCCAAGTACTAAGTACCTTACTACCAAAGAATTTACCTAAATGGCATATAAATGCAAGTTATCATTTATGATACCTAACTTGCATTTATATTAGGGGATTTACGCAGGGGATTTCTCCCCTCTCATTATTTCCTTATCCCGACCTCTGATTTAACGGACGAATATTTTACCGATACTTATCTATTTTCCATTACATCCGCATTGAATTTTTTACTGATGTGTTATTGACGTCAGTTTTTTGAGACTCCCCTATTGGTCTACAACATAAAGTAAACAGCGTAGGTACTAATTAGTATCAGCGTCTATTTACAATTCCAATGAAAACGGTATCAAAAATCAAGATCATAGCGTGCTTCACCAGCAATACCTACTGATATTGTTATACTGTGGTATTATGATCGTAATATTTAAAATTTTTTGGCTGTCAAAATTGCAAAATCAAGCACAGGCCCGTCGTCCGTGAGCGCCGAAACGCGACTGATCAGGCCTGCCGAACGGCGCGCTATATATATGGTAGATATTAAAACTTAGTGAATAACTGATACTTTTTATCAAGTCAAACTCTGCGAATGCATCTATAACTTTTTAGTGACTTTCGTTGAGTACAAAAATTTAGTAAAAAAAATAATTAGTTTAGTCATAAACTTGAAATAACTTTTTGAAAAGGGGTAACTTTGGGATTTTTTTCTATCAAGTAAAATTCATTAAATCGTGTTACTGACTGCGAATTGCACTAGATTAGATCCTCAACTATTACATATATTTTTTTCAGAGCCTAATACACTATAATAAAGGTCTTAAAGTTGTTTTAAAAATTCAAAATTACGGCCCACACGCCCTTAATAGATCTTAAAATGATGTCCAGATCAAATTCTTCGGCCATCGTTAGCTCACGGGACAGTACACTTCAGGGATAGTCCTAAGGGTTCACAGGGGTGATGATTACGATGGCGTCTGCTTGCTGTCATTCTTCGTCAGGGTCTTGCTCTTCATCATCGAGGAGGTTATCCAGACTCGAGTCCGAGTCATCTTCTTGTCATCTGGAATTTAAATTCGGTAGAAATGTTATCCCGAAAATTATGGGAACAAAAACTACTAGAAAATCGCGCTTGTAGTGTTTATAAAGTAGAAATGATTACCTACTTTCGAGGCAGGTAAAGATTGAATTGGCTCACCTAATTAAGATTTTAACGAAAACCCGAAGTAAAAGAAGCTGAATTTGTTATTTGTTGCTAATAAAATCATTAACATTCTATACTATAATTACCTGGTGATGTAGACAGAATCTATATGAGCCAGACGCGCTCCAGTCAGAGGCACGGCGGCAGACACGGGTCGCAGTTTGCGCTTTTCGAGAGCGCTGCGTGCTTGTTGTACTGCCAGGTCACCACACCAGCGCTCGCAACGAGCGTAGATCACCACACCTTGACGATTTGTACAAATAGAAGTACAATTAGAATTAAAACTTTTCCATTTCTAGAAGACGGTGGTCCTTCGAGCCTGAAGTCTCAATATGTGAGGTTTGAGGCTTTTGGACCACTTTATTGTACACTTTATGGTACTTAGATATTGTGTGATTTAAAAAAAAATACTTATAATAATGATATAGTTTTACTTGGAAATCACTTGTACCTCTATATTTGCGCATTGGATTACAATAGAGACATAACGTTAGTTAGCAAATTCATTACAGTTTCTAAATGTTATATTCGAAAAAAAAAAACATTAAACAATGTTATTAATAACATGTTAAGTATTAACAGAACACCGATTAAAATAATACCAATTTAAAATTCAAATTTTGTCAACTTACCAGCTCCAGCGAAGAGGGTGATAGCAGGCCAAGAATCTAACATCAACGGTGTTAAAAAGAGCAAAGCTCCGAGCAACACTAGAGGGCCTTCCACTCCTTGTGATTTTCTCATAGACAGACTATGAGCAGGCTGCCAGGATGTCGTGAATGCTCCCATTAACCAAACTGAAAACATAAGAATATCAGAGTAGATTTACTTGGATTAACTTATAACTTCTATCTTAGCATCATAGTTTTCATCCCGTTAAAGTTGGTAGGAGGTAGTTGATAAACAGTGGGTTACAAACTGCGGGGTACACCTATAATAATTCAAATAGTTTGGGGCTAGAAGGTGTTGTGTGAAAAATGACCACATTCAAATCAATTAATATAGGTAAAATGGTAATGTAATGTTTATTTTTTCGCGATCAAGGCTGTAACATAGGGAACGATGCTTTGGTAAAGACGCCTTCTTTCCCGTTATACTCAGTTTTTATGTGTCTTGGAAATTATGGCGTTAATTAAACAATCAGCTTGACTATTGACTGGACGGGATTATAGCTGAACTGCGCTCATCGCCCAGATATCATGTAAGTTGATTTTTCTCTTGGCTCTACTTTCTCGGAAAACATTTTTCTACAAACCGGTACACAGTAATGTTTGAACTTTTTTTTACTGCTTAGCGGCAGAATAACTGGCAAAACTGTGGGAATATTTCAGATAGACTCTGCAGAGATCTGCCACTAGGAACAAATTATATGAGTCTAATCTAATACCTTTAGACGAGCATTTGCTCAGTTTGGGGACCGGGAGAAGTCGTAATAATGCACGACTAGTCTGCAGGCCCGTGAAAAAAATGTATGGGTCAAATGAATTACCAAGAGACCTATGTAGGATGATAGAAAGGTATAAAGTAATAAGGTTCTGCACCATGCTGTCACTAGTAAGCTTTCCAACTAGTAGGTACAGTTGAAGAGAGAGGTTGCAACCCTCGTTAATTTGTCCTTGTCGCATGATTTTTGTACGGCATTGCGAAATAATGGATTAGAAGAGGTATTGAAACTGTATGGTACCTACCAATGCCGTACATAATCAAATGACCAAATTTTCTTTGTAAATCGTAGGAACATCATGAATTTTTCCGACAAACTAAAAATTAAAAAAATATATAAATAATTATTTTTTATACCTTCAATACTTCTTCTAATTTATTATTCAGCAACGCTGTACAAAAATCACGCGACAAGGAGAAATAATCGAGGGTTGCCCACCTCTTCAACTGCACTCAGTTGGACAGCTAACAAGTGACGGCATAGTGCTGAATCTTATAACTTTATACCCTTATATCATCCTACATCCTGGTGGTTCATTTGACCCATACATTTTGTTCACGGGCCTGCAGTCTAGACGTACACGTCTTGGAACGGATCCAACAATTTTCATGAAATTTAGTACCTATCTATACACGGCGTTTCGGGGTTGATAATTTGATCTAGACAAGTTTCAATTTTAGAAGAATTTCTATACGTGCTTAAACCGACTAAAGCTCAGCCATCCAGGTACCTACCTACTGCATTTTACTGACAACTTCGAAACAATGTAACGCAAACTTACGCGGTATGCCCGTTGCGAACATGGCCACTCGAATGGACTCGCTGCAGAAAGCAGCTGCGATGAAGCAGTCTGCAAACACTTGCAATGATGCGCCCGCAGCCGCCCAACGAGCGCCTCTCACGCTGGGTGGGGCTGGAGCACTGGCCTCGGGAGTCGACGTTACCACCTGAAGAATACTAATAGACTTAATATCATTAATTTAACAATGAGGCAAATTACAACATTCTGTAGAAATAGTGATATTTTTATAGATTTTTTTAAGTATAGAATGACGAGACTAACAGGACATGTGTCTGGTGGTACGCAACAAGCCATAACAGCACAGTGACACAGCTATTGGAACTTGAAAAATCTAAATCATTACCTAGCACTGCACTGTAATATTGGTATTGGGTTTGTTATGCAGACCAAGGTACTCGCGGTATGAAATATTCCAAAAGAAAAAAAAAACAATGTAGCAGTTTGTGTGAAACCTTCACAAAAAGTCTTGTTGGGTATTTTATTACATTTTAGCTCATTTTAGCAGCGCTCGGGTAGCCGTCGTTAGACCACATTCGTTGCCGCAACATATATTTAAAATTTAGGCGTGAAACTATCAATTGGTTAAAATCACATACTGAGGGTTTGTTTTCAATTTGTACGTATAAAGAATGTCCAAAATTTTGCATTTGTGATATTAGGTAGAAGGAAGAAGGATATTTTTATTATCTTTGAAATTAAAAGTGTTAAGCCCAACTTCAAATTGTCAAACAGGAACTTCAGCTGCTTCATTATTGGATTATGTCTTTCCTTTAATCGGATAATCGTCATTGTGGCCTTGGATTAAGGATTATCTTACTGTGTAGTATTGCTTGGCTACATTCTTGGTTAAAATTTATTTTAACTTGTCTTAGCAAGATCAAGTTGAACTCTCATTACCAATATCCAAATTATATATAGCCAGTAAAATAGACGGAAAAAATTAAAGGGATAGGTGAGAGATTAGGCAGGCAAATCTATAGGATTTCGTCCAAATCGTATGAAAAGTTTGCAATTTACCTGTATTCTATCCTTATACTCCTTTACAACGGCATCAATGTCAGTGGAATCGTCTCCCGAAGATAATTCCCCATCGCTGGCTTCCACGTCTGACACCGCTTCTCCTACTTCTGCTGTTGTGATCTCCCGAACTCCACTGCTGCAGCTGGGATCCATCTCTTCAGCTGGACATCCTCCGTACTCATCAAGGAGTAGGCACTCGCGCTCTTCTATTTCTGAAAAAATTTAATTGTTACAAGCTCGACAGTTTGCCTTAAATGGGATATAATTTCGGTTTGGTTTTCATTTACCTTTAGGAGCAACTTTAGACTTAATACTCTCCAGAGTTTTGGTGTGCCTTATAGCTGAAGGTATAAACCAGAGTCCACGCTTAGTTTTGGTCCCAGAACATTTGGATCCTCTTGCTGTGGCGTCTTTGCCTAAACGTTTATATTCCACATCTGAAAAACGCAAAGGTGATACACCAAGATCAACCGAGGTGTGTAAAAGATGTTTGCATATTTTATACACTCGGTTGATAAATAAAACATGTACTACTTAATACCACAAAGTTAGAGACCCCACAGATCTATAAATATTTCTTGGGTAAGGAAATATAAATCGGCTAAACAAACCTCCAGCTTCTTTTTGTTCGAGCGTCGGCACACATCTCATGATGGTAAAATGAAACGCCTGAATGGATATTCCAAGGAGATGGCTTGCGTTCATCAGTGTTATCATGTGAGATAGAGGGCATGCAAATGCTAGAATTGCTGCTAAACTTCCTGAAACAATGTTACATTAAAGTATTATTCATGGTGTTATAGATTTTTTTAATAGGTCTAAATGTCCTTTTGCCTATCGAACTTTGGACTAGCGTAGAAGGCGCACTAAGCCGCAAGGCGCAAACCCTACTGACCTAGTATTCATAACATTTTTTGTAAGTTTAAAAGCTAAAAACGATTTAAAAAAAAATATTAAAGTATAAAGTATAACCTCAATATTTCATTAAACCGGTATTAAGGTATTCAGTATTAAAAATAGTCTACCTACTTGACCCCATGTCGAATAGTATACTTAAATAATCCAGGTATAACTGATATCATGTTTCAACCAAATCCGTTGACCCGCTAACGAGTTGAGGAGCAGTAGGTAAACGTTTGTTTACCTAATGGCGGAATAGGCGCTGTTTTTGACCACGTTGAATTACTTACTCGTTATTAATATACGTTATACAATATTATTTACATATTATTTATTACTTATATTTAACCTTATTATTTATAACAATATTGTACTTATTATATGATTCCGGAAATACATCAATTCCTTTCTTTTTACATAACAATATCATATAATTCTCGATTTGATCGATAATAAACACCCATTTATTCACTTTTAACGTTAGGTGAGGGGTTCCAAGGAACCCCTAACCTAACACGCTCATACAAAATAAATTTCCATCTTGAGATGATCTTTTGTAGTGGTAGGACTGTAGGACTGCTAGTAGAGTCCGCCTGGGGAAGTACCACACCTTTGCCAGTTATTCCACCGCCAAACAGTAATGTGAAAACATTACTGTGTTCCGGTTTGAAGGGCAATGTTTCCAGAGAAATTGCAGGGCTTAGAGATATAACATCTTAGATCTCTGGGTGATAAGCGCAGTGCAGTGCTAGGTAATGATTTGGACTCTTCATGTTCTAATAGGTGCGTGTCACTGTGCTGTTATGTGGCAGGCATGTTGCTTGCTATCAGGCACATGTCCTGCTCTTGTCGTTACATCTCATTAAAAAAAATACATAATAATACTTTCTGTCCGTTTTCGAGTAGGTAAATATATTCTATAAAGTACTTACTTTAGAGTTTAGCTTACAAACCTGCAGTAAACACGGCCAATACGGGACTTCCAGTAGTCGTACTTTCATAAGTCATAGATCTGGTTAGGACTTTCCATTCCGGCGAGGCCAGCGCTACGAGGACCGTGAACAGCAAAGGACACAGTTCCGTGAGCGCTAGAGAAACGCCCGCAACGGTCACAGCTACCAGCAGTGGGCAGATCCAACCGGCGTTTCTAGCTTCGAGGAGCGTTGTCACAGGCAATGCTGCATCAATTCTGTTTCTAAAATTAAAAAAATACGAGTTTAATGAACATACCAAAAACATTCACGTATTTGAGTGTAGTGCTGTAATTTGGTCCAACACTTTTATAATTAATGTGTTAGGTACTAGCAGCGCCTAGCGGTTAAGTTTAATTTCTCGGAATAAAAATTAGAATTTCACACAAATCGCTTCAGTAGTTTTGCGTGAACGAGTAATAAACATACATCCATATAGTCTTAAGAACTAACTTTCGCGATTAGGTATAGGTAGGTAATATTAATAGGATTCCAAAACTCAGTCTCCAAATTGTATCATCAGGTTTTCCCTTTTTCAAGACGTAGGTGTACAACATAGTTATTTAAGAATATTAATTTAATTTAGATAAGTCTAAATTTGATCAAACAGGTTTCCAAAACATTTATGCGGTTACCTACCCTTTTAGCATATTTGTGTAGAGAAAACATAATCCAGATAAAATAATTGTCGGCAGTCCGATCGTTAGGAACAGGTTCTTTTTCAGAGAACCGTTTTCTTTGGGAGGCAGATTTACACTAAATGCGTATGAAATTGGCGCGCCGGCTGCAAATAGCTGCAAAATGTAAAATAAATAGGTACGTTTAGAATACAAATACCTACGTGTGACTGTCATATTACAAAATGTTTAGCTACTGTTAAAATTTATAAAAATATTAGTTACCTCGTATATATTTATAGGTATTGGCATTTTAATATTTGCAATATCTAGGTTTATAAGGCCTATTATGGCGAAAAATTGACTAAAAATGTACAGCAGGACCAGAAGTAAAAACGTAAACATCATACTTTCCTGAAAACAAACGAATGTGAGTCAAACACAAGAATTAAAAACGTGTGACGAGACGCATGACGATCACATTGCTCATTTAAGGCGTACTGAGATAATAATCACATGATGTGATCATGATTTTTCTGCATTGAGCTTGATTCCATTACTTAAGGGCGTGTGGGCCGTAATTTTGAATTTTTAAAACAACTTTAAGACATTTAAAATAGTGTTTTAAACTCTGAAAAAATATATGTATTAGTTAAGGATCTAATCTAGTGCAATTCGCAGTCAATAACACGATTTAATGAATTTTACTTGATAGAAAAAAATCCCAAAGTCACCCCTTTTCAAAAAGTTGTTTCAAGTTTATGACTAAACTAATGAATTTTTTTACAAAATTTTTGTACTCAACGAAAGCCACTAAAAAGTTATAGATGCATTCGCAGAGTTTGACTTGATAAAAAGTATCAGTTATTCACTATTTTTAATATCTACCATATATATAGCGCGCCGTTCGGCCAGCCTGATCAGTCGCGTTTCGGCGCTCACGGACGACGGGCCTGTGCTTGATTTTGCAATTTTGACAACCGATAAATTTTAAATATTACGATCATAGTGCCACAGTATAACAATATCAATAGGTATTACTAGTGAAGCACGCTATGATCTTGATTTTGATACCGTTTTCATTGAATTGCAAATAGACGCTGATACTAATTAGTACGCTGTTTACTTTATGTTGTAGACCAATAAGGAGTCTCAAAAACTGACGTCGATACCACATCAGTAAAAATTCAATGCGGAGGCAATGGAAAATAGATAAGCATCGGTAAAATATTCGTCCGTTAAATCAGAGATCGGGATAAGGAAATAATGAGAGGGAGAAATCCCTGCGTAAATCTAATATAAATGCAAGTAAGGTATCATAAATGATACCTAACTTGCATTTATCTGCCATTTAGGTAAATTCTTTGGTAGTAAAGTACTTAGTACTTGGATGAAAAGTCCTCACATACAGATTTTACCACTTTGGAAGAGACTTTCGCGCAAACTATTCAGTTTAGAAAAAAAATTGTTAGGAACTTCAATACAATTTTGAACACCTTTCCTACACTTTTTCATACACGTATGGTTTTGTTAGAATTTTTATTTTTTTATTTCTTTTCCAAGTTTGTGACACCACCAAAATTTATTGTTTTTTCTTTTTTTTTTGTATGAAAATGTTAATATTGTTCATAGAAATTTAGGCACTCGACCAAATTTGATAAGAAGCATTTTAGGCAGTAAAATTACTCGTAGAATTTAACTCTGCACTAAATTTCCGATTCGTATTTTTTATATAAGGTTTAGAATCATTTCGTGAGCATAAAATCACAAAATAATAACAAATCCAGGTGGAGCTTCAAGCGCCAGCTCGAAAAAACGTTTTTGGCTGATATTCTGAAAAGTTATAAAGCCTATTATTATTGTAGAAAATAAAATTTCCCATCTTTTGTTGCCAGTAAACTTTTTTTTCGAACTTACCGATTACGATTTATTATGTCAAATTTGATGATAACAATGTAAAAATAATAAGAGGTGAATTCTGTTCCCAGTAGCATAAACATGTCCCTTTTTACCGGAATGAAAGAAGGGTTATGTTTTTCGCGCGTATCTTTTATGTTTGTAAATCTTTTATTTCACATATCTTCCAAATGGCTGGATGGATTTTGGTAACTAAGATATTCTAAGACTAGTCTGACTCGCCAAAGTGTCCTTAGATAGTAGGTAATATTTTTTTACGTGTAGATTTTTTTGTAGTCGGGGTTTTTAAATTAAAGTTATTCTATCATATTGCTCGTTGCTCAAATAAACAGCACCGTTCATCATCATGATTGAAGAGTTGAACGAAGAGTTTGGTCTCCACTTTTGTAATAAGAACAACTAAGCTGTGAAACGCATTGCCAGAGTGGGTTTTTGTCGAAGGTTCGAACCTTGGGGTTACAAGGTATACTGTGCTTGTTTCTATTAGAGAAACAAGTTCCATCGTAGACAACATCATTTTCATCCACTATTATCGGCATCATAGCAATCGTATCATTGAATGGGTTATAAATCGTAAACGGTAAGTTTAACAAAAAAAGTTTACTAGCAACAAAAGATGCAAAATTTTATTTTCTACAATTATTGTCAAAATATATAGTTTCCAAAATATCGGCTAAAACAGTTTTTTTCAATTGGCGTTTGAAGCTCTACCTGGATCTGTGAGCATTTTGTAATTTTATGCTCAGTAAGTTTATCTTTACCTCATAGAAAAAAATTGGATTAGGAATTTAGTGCAAAGTTGAACAAAAAACCATCTGTTTTTACTGGCATTTCATTACGTTTCAGCACATTTTTTTTAATGTTTGACGAACTTGTAAATTATTAGGAAACATTTTAAAAAGATGCATGAAATTGGAAAAGCCTTTCTCAACTTATAGTGTGACCAAAAAGAAAAGGTTGAGTTTTGTATATCTACGAGTATAGATAAATTTAATATTTCTTCGTTCATATATCAAAAAAACTCTTATCACATTCACAAAATTGTTATCACTAGTATAAACAAATCTTGAACAAAAAATGAGTTTAAATCACATAGTCAAATATTGTAATGTTATTTCTGCACTGTGGCACTGATTCCGCGGTCGGTGACGGTCGCGAGAACAAGACAGCGTTAAATGCCTAATTTGACAGAACTACCTGGCCTTAACTAGGTATTTTAATTGATGGCATTCCCAGACTCTTAATCAGAGCATGCTGTCTGCTGCCTTCTGGTAAAATTATACACTTGAGTTGCGTTTCAAAGTTAATACTAGAGTTTTGTGTAATACTAAGGTAAGTACCAAGTGTTTACCTCCAGTCCGCACATAAACATGGCACAGACGACTATTACAACGGTAACTCCCAATACATCTGGCCATGGCTCTCCCAAAGCTCGTGTCTCATACCCAAATAGCCACTTCCTGGTTCTCCCCTCAGTTACGTGGTCAGCCGTGGCACTAAGTATCCTCGCACACACGGCTACAGCAACCAGGTGAGAGAGGAAAGTCATCCACATCTCCATAAAATCAGCAAAGGACCTCAAGTTTCTTTCACGTCGACCTCTTGATGTTTTTGGTGGTGGTAATATCTCTGATAATTTTTTGAGGTCTTTAGATGTTAAACCTGTAAACACAACACACATATTGTTATGAGATTTGTAATTTGTATCGAGTGATCTACATATCTTTGCTGGCTTTGCTGACAATTTAGATACTTTAAGAAGTGATGGGAAGTGAATTAGCACAGAAAACACAGCACAGTACCTATTGAAAGCCTTTCAAATCTAGAAAGGAAGACTGTGTCTTTAAATTTCTGTATATGGTAATAATGATGAAGAGACCTGGCATAAATCACTCAAAACTCATGATGTTGTGGTCCACATAATATCCTCTGGTTAGCTTCTGGCATGTGCTCTAATGTGGCTGACAAATCCAAATTGTATTGTTGTAGGAAGGTTGCGGTTAATTCTTTCGAATTTGGTGTTTTAGGTCTATGTTAGAAATTAGAAAGGCACACATCCTCAAAATATACAGAATAGGCATGACGACAGGTCCTGCAATTATATGAAATTATTTGATATAATGACAGTATTTAAATAGAATAAAATATGAACCAATTTTAATTTTGATATTTTTTTTGTTCAACTTACTTTATGATCATTCAAAGCTGGATGGGCAAGTCCATTTTAAAAGTACGAAATTATTAGGAAATGTATTACCATTGGATAATCCATTCAATTTCAAGTGACTTTTGTTATGAAACCTAAACGCAATATTTATTATAGCTAACATATAAACTTTACGCGCGACGCATAGAAAACATGACACGTCAAGCTTCTGTAGTCCAAAATTGTGCTTTTAAAATCGTGATATCACAGGAAATTTTTAAGATAACAAAGTAATTATTTCACCTATGTTTCAGTTATTGAGTAGGCTTTTGATGCCACTTTAAATCAAAAATGAGTCGCCACGGCTATTGTCGGGGGGATGTTCTCAAATAGAGCAAAATGGTATTATGGCCAAATATGGGACACGTATTTTTTGTTTTATTAAATATCAAACTTCCGGATTGGGGGGTTGCGACGTCACGTCTACATAAACATACATACGTCTACATATTTAGACGTGAAGTCATTTGAACTTCTAAGCTCTATAATATCTTCTTATTGTTTTGTTTGCGAAACAAATTAAAAAAATTGTGTAGTTAAATTATTTCTTAACTAGCTTTTACCCGCGACTTCGTCCGCGCCACATATTTATTAAAGTAATTGAGGCAGTACCTACTCGTATGTCTACTACCATACAAATTCACGTTTCCTAATCAAAATCGGTCTAAGTCAAAGTTTTATATTTATTAATAAATGTACAATTTACACGACAAATTACAAAAAAAACTATGTTCTCAAAAAAATTAATCAAAAACAGTTTTTCATTTAAAATCATATTGGGACGGTCCACCAAATTTTATTAGAGTCTATTAGTAGATATTAGTAGATATATCGTCTGATTACATGAACGCAAATTTTAGTTTGTTGTTCATATTTCAAATACCGCCCCACTGATTTCGATAAAATTTATATGACCACCTCTGAACTATAATCTACCAACCAAAAAAATAAACATCTAAATTGATTCACAATTGGAAATACAACTGGATTGATAACCTCCTCCTTTTTTGAAGTCGGTTAAAAATAGCATACAACTTCCTGAACTTCCAGACTTTCACCCCCAATTCCACCCCCCGTAGGTACAGTTCGAAACTACAAAACTGCTAAAACATACATTTTATGGTTTCGTGTTAAATATCTAGACGTAAAGTTTCATAGTTCTTCAACAATGACGAAGTTTTCCATATAAACTTTCATCCCTTATTTTAACCCTTTTAACCCTTTTTTCGGAACAAAAAGTAGCCTATGTCCTTTCTCGGGATCTATTCTATCTATGTATCAAATTTCATCAAAATCTGTTGGTTGGTTTAGGCGGTAAAGACGGACAGACAGACAGACAGACAGACAGACAGACAGACAGACAGAGTTACTTTCGCATTTATAATATTAGTATGGATAATCTGAAGGCTAATTATTTATCGGACGGATTATTTTAGTCACCATGCCTATTGTTGAAGAGTGTTAAACTTAGTCTAGGTCTTGAATGTATGGAAGGAAAATCGAAAGTCTTTGTAGCTCACTGGCGACAGTGATGAAGGCGGCGAGGAGGATGACAGCCGGCACGGCGCAATAGCTGGAGTTGGCAGCCGTGAGCGGTGCTAGCAGCAGCGCACCGAGGGTCCACCGCGCGCCGCACGCCTCGCTGCCACCGAATGTATTGAGCGTGATGCTCATCTTGCTACGCTCTCGTTGCTCAGTCATTTTTAACTCTGGAAGAAAATAACAGTCGTAAAGCATAGTTTTTTCATTAGAAGTAAGGCAAGGTAAGTTGTTACGTCTTGGTCATGATATTATTTTTCAATCAACTTCAAAAGAGGTTCTTGTTTTTTTTTGTGTGTAGGTATGTTAGGCGATAGCTCCACTAATTGTGAATCACTTTTGAAGATTTTTTTTTGTTTTTACTCCATTGGTCGTCTCGTATTTTCATCTGAGTCTCGTATAAACTTTATAGAAATCACAGTGGCGGTTTTTCAAACATCAACAATCGAAAATGTGTTTTTCTCGACGACGTAATCGTACTATTTCTCTGTTTCATTGGAACAGTGTGTTTAGTTGATTTCACAAAAAAATATGAAATGAGTCGAGTTAAATTTTTTGTTGAAGTCGGCTTTTGTTTTTCGGAGAAAATTAAATTAGGTCAAACTGAAAGTTCTTAGAACTGGCCACTTATCTATACTAATATTATAAAGCTGAAGAGTTTGTTTGTTTGTTTGTTTGCTTGAACGCTAGGATCTCGGGAAGTACTGGTCCGAATTGAAAGATTCTTTTTCTATTGGATAGTCCATTTATCGAGGAAGGCTTTAGGCTATAGAAAATAACTCTACTATTAATTGAAGCGGAGCATGAAACAAGAATGTAACAAAATCGGGAAAAAATATTCCCCTTTTGAGAGTTTTCGTACGTTTCGTGCTTTGACATGACACATGACAGCATGTGTCAAAGATTGCGTCATTGAATTTCAGTAATCTGTGCCTTGAATATAAACCTTTGCTAATTTTTTTTTCTAAATCTGAGTTGGTTCGACCAATTTCCGACAGGTGGCGTAGCAGGTTGCTGAAGAGGTTTTTTGTTTGAAATCGATATTCTCAGGAATGAGTGAACCGATTTCAGTCATTCTTTCACCGTTGGATATGTACGGGATCCCGATGAGTGCTATAGTATAATATACCACGGGCGAAGCCGGGGCGGGCATCTAGTAAACAATATAATAAAAAAAATAATTCTATAATTTGAAAATAGAACTCTTTGCCAATATTACTGAGTATATACTTCATTCATTTGTCATTTGTTTTACGATTTGGCGGCAAATTGAAAATTGTCTGTGTCACGTCAACATGAATTTAACACGAGAAAATTTTCGTGCAATGATTTTTTTATGACTTTCGATGTCATTTAAGTCAACAAGAAAGTTATGATAGACTACGATTGGCCTTTCACGATGAAGCCCCATCTCGTGCGACTGTTTACGACTGGTTTAATGAGTTTAAACGTGGTCGCACTAATCTCACTGATGATTTACGTGAGGGACGGCCTTCTACGGCGACGACTGAAGATAACATCTGTGTTGTGCGGCGTATGATAGAGACTGACAAAAGAGTGACCTATCAGCAAATTCGGACAAGCTTAGGCATCGGTATGAGTCAAGTGCACAAAATCCTACACGAACATTTAGCGGTCAGGAAGCTTTGCGCCCGGTGGATACCTCATAATTTGACTGAGGCTCAAAAACTCCATCGTGTGAATTGGTGCCGTCAAATGATTGAAAGATTTAACGGAGGTGACTCAAATGCTGTGTTCGACATACTAACAGGTGACAAAAGCTGGATTTACTGTTATGATCCTGAAACCAAAAGACAATCTGCTCAGTGGGTGTTTCCTTTCGAGGAGTTGCCAACTAAAGTGAAGAGAGATCGAAGTGCGGGGAAAAAAATGGTGGCCTCGTTCTTTGGAAGGATAGGTCATTTCGCAACAATTGTGTTAGAGGATCAAAAAACAGTTTCTGCAGAATGGTACACTACCAATTGTTTGCCACTTGTCTTGGAAAAGTTCGAGAGAAACGACCTCGCAGTAGGATCCTCCTTCACCACGACAACGCCTCATCGCACACCGCCAAGCGAACGATCGACTATTTGGCGACATGAAACGTTGAATTACTGGGTCACCCGCCGTATAGCCCCGACCTCGCGCCTTGTGATTTTTATTTATTTTCAAAAATTAAAGAAAAACTTAAAGGAAAGCGGTTTATGAATGTTGAAGAAGCGGTGGCTGCGTATCGCGATGCCATTGAAGAGACCCCTAAGGACGAGTGGGCAAGGTGCTTTTCCCAGTGGTTCCATCGCATGCAGCGGTGTATTGACGTGAATGGACAATATTTTGAAAAGATACAATAAAACTAATAACTGGCTAATGTAATCAGTTTTTGATTTTCTAAGAACTTTCAGTTTGACCCTCGTATATATAGGCTATTTAGTATTGTACCACGGGCGCAGCCGGGGCGGACCGCGAGCGCTTTATATAGTTGTAGAATATGTTTATGTTATCTATCCACGGTCCACATAAACGTATATGGACGTTTAAAAACGCAATAATTCATCACTGATTAGCAAAAATAACCTTCCGAAAGCATAGATGTAATATATTTAAAATGCTAAAATCCTCATCTTCTGATCAAGCGTTATTCCTATGTGATGAATTTCAACTCTGTTGAGCCATAAAGTAACGTTTATTCCATAAATTACCCAAACAAAGTAGAAACGGCGCACTTAGTTCACATAAAAGACGGAGTAGAGTTCTTGAGGACTGGAGGCCAATTAGTGAGTAGAGCTAGGGTGTTACGTCATAATTGGTGAGACAATAGCGAAGAGTTTGACTGGTATAGGTAAAAAAAGTTATTCTTTTGCTAAAAATGTTATTGGTTGAAAAAAAATATTTTAGAACAAGTTAAAAAAAATAATTATGTTGTTGTATCAGTTTTCTAATTCCAATTATACTGATTCTTGAAAAATTACGAGAGTATTTTTATTTTTAAGCTAACTCTCCCAGTTTCAGCTTCCAGTGTAGTGACTTTGAACATAACCCTAAGTTATTTTCGTGTGGGGTATTTATGTCCGTCCAGTCAGAGGGTAATTTGTTCTATCCTAATATTTTATTTACAAGCTTACTCACTAATAATATATAAGGCACATTAGTCAAAGGAGATTACTGCTATTTCCGAGATAAGTATAGTGCGTATCCTACTGGGAAAACGAGAAAATTATAGTCTTACCCCGAAACGTAAAGTTATGATATTTCCGACGCTGAAACTTTTGAAAATGTATGAAAACTATTAAAATAATATAAAAAAGTAGAACTTATGCTCACAAGAATTAAAAAAATTGCGGAATAAAAAATTATTTACATTGATTTTTAAACAATGATAGGTGGGCACTTGACCGCCATCTCGTCTGATATTTAGCGACAATGCAGTCTACGATGGAGCGTGCTTAACTATTATAGGAAAACAATTCACTTGCGACTTAGAGACACCAAGACTGTAACATCGGGAAAAACCTACTCACGCAATGCTTTCCATAATCTCTTATTACGAAAATGGACTTGAATCTTTTCGTCTCTATAATAAGATGTTAAGCAGGGTCACGTCACTTATTATACCGCGTAGGTCAAATTTTATACTATAATGTTTGAATAATAACAAAAAGAAAGTTAGTTCTGTTAGTGAAAAATCAGTCGCAAGAACGTCCTATTTAACAATCGTAAAATTTATTTACGTATTTTTTGTGCAGAATTGCAAGTTTATTATCACGACTGTCGGAACAAATCGTGAGGAAAGCAGCGTGCTGCAGCACGCTGCAAGAAAGTAATTTTTCGAGAACATGTGTCATCTGCCAACCCGCACTTGGCCAGGGTAGATGGCCTTGAATCTTTCTTTGTGAGAGAAGGCCTTAAGTTCTAGTAGAGGGAACATAAACTGGGCTGCTTATGCATGTTAGTGACGGGCTGACGGGTAGCACACAAATAATGCGTAGGTGTCTGTTATTAAACATTGATTTGTCATTGAATTGAATTGCCTCTTTTTTCTATGATATAAGCACCTAAATTCTCACAATCGAGTACATTTCATTTTATATCATCGCTTGCAAGACCCGACTAAAATGACTAAAATATTTCAAGCATTTTTCTACATATTGATCACAATAAAAACAACGAATCTGTTAGATAACTTACCATTATCTTTGATCGGGAATGATGAGGGACGGATACAGTTAAATATCCTGCTTTTTACATTTTTCACTTGGATTTCGCACTGCGCGAAGAAATCGTAGAACTATAGCCGAATTTATTGGCGAAATCCAGTATGGTCGGTGTATCGGTGGTATCACCTACTGATAGCCGGTAAATAAGGTCGTGTTTTCATGTTTCATGCGGCAAAGGAGCGGTGTGGGTGTATAGCTACGTCTCGTTCTGTCCTCTCGATCGATACACACCAGTCGGTGGGGTGACCACGACTCTACTGGAACTTCGACTTTTAATGGGGAAAACAACAATACGCTTTTTATATACACATTTTTACTTTTTCAGGAACGATATCACAAAGATATTTTTTTACCGTTAATAAATGTTCGCTGAATTAGTTTTGACTAATATTAAGCGACGATACGGTCTGTGATAGAGAGCGTACTTACCCAAAAGAAACCAACTCACTCACAATTTTTTTAAACTATATTAGGTTTACACATGACCAACATCTAGCCTAATGTTAAGCGACGACGATGCGATGGAGCGTGCTTACCTAGAAGAAACCGATTCAGATAATATAGGTATATTTACAAATATATATATATTTTTTTGTATTCTGAAAAAAATTTCTAACAAAAGGATTTATTCGTTTTTTGATGATTTCTAAAATATAATAATTTATACCTATTCAAACGAATCAAAAAAATGTTTTTACAATGTTACGATAGCGACTACGTGACGCCTAACACGAAAATAATATTTGGATATATATTTATTTAATATGGAAACGTTTTGTCCATATCTAACATTAATTAAAAATAGTGATTAAAATTTGCGTTATGGCGTGGGTACCGCTTTAGATTCTTCTTATTAGTACGAGTACTTTACGCATGATCCCACACAAACACGGTAAACTCATAGAAAATTGTTGTTATCGTGAAAGTTACGTATGCTGTACAAAATGAAATAGCCAAATACTTAGTAGATGGGTGTAATTTAGTGTAGAAAAACTAACTAGTGTTCAGTCTGAATACGGCTGATTCTAGTTTGGTGGTGTCTGTTTTTCAGAGATAAATAATTATTTACTTGAAAGTTGATGTGTTTGAGATGATTCTTAATTACACTTAAAAATCAATGGTTATATTTAAGTACTTTCCTTTAGTATTTTTAAACTTTAGTCATTGTTTGTATTATGACCTCAGTTTAGTGTGGTAACCGCACATTAGGTAGATAGACTCTAATTTCCTAAGGCTTCTCACTAAACGGTTTGCTTTGTTCCTCACCTCGCAGTGCGATTCTTTTCCTACTTCTAATCTAATAGCTCTAATTAATTGTTTTCTTGTGTTACGTAACATTTGCGTAATTATTATTGGGCCTAGTGATGCGATTGGGTAAATTGATTTATTGATCTGTGTAGGTTGATTTTGTAAGTCAAAGGTAACTTTCTAAGTTGTGGTGTGATGATTTACGAAAGCTTGACCTTTGTAATGCTAATTGACTACGTTGAATTTTTGTACACATTTGTTTTCATATTACCATAAATTTAAGAAGCATAAACTTAATTAAAATAATTAATATATATTAGAGTTACTTACTCATCTATTTGAAGTCTGTGCCAGTTAAGTCTTACAATAATTATCATTTTATAGTATACTAGCGGCCCGCCCCGGCTTCGCCCGTGGTACATATATAACCTATGGCATATGATTAGGTACGTATGAAAGAACGGTGAAAGATTTTTTAAATCGGTCCAGTAGTTCCCAAGATTAGCGTGTTCAAACAAATAACTTCTTTAGCTTTATAATATTAGTATAGATGCACATCAAAGATACGTTTATATTTCAAGTGACATTTTACCATCATATCAATATCGACACCAATATTACGTCAGAACGTCACTCAATTGTTTTGCCTTCCTGGAACCTCTCCACTAACACCACTGACACTTGAACTTTATGGTATAGTAATAAAGTACAAATTGACTTATTATTACGAATCGTTTGTATGGGAAAAGGAAAAGGGCTGTTTTAAGGTTTTCCCAGCAATTATTCGATTATTCGACTTCAACGAACATTTAAAAAAAAAAGAATTGGCCGAATCGGCCCAGGCGTTGTTGAGTTATGCGACACACATACACATACACATTTTGCGATTCATTTTTATTTTTTATATTATAGATTTTCCGAACTGTTGGTACTGTAAAATTGTCTCCGACAGCGCGTCAGTGCTTCAAGAAAAAAAAAACATAACCTCTGTCTTTATATTGGAATGCCACAATGCACTCCAATCCATAGCAGGGACGAACAGAGTAACCCTCCAATGGATCAAAGGACACAGCGACTCACTAGGTAACGACGCAGCTGATGAACTGGCCAAAAGAGGAGCAAAGGCAGTAGTATATGGACCGGAACCATTAATGCCTATACCTCAGGCTCAAATAAAAACATGGCTGCAGGAAAATACTGGGAAAGCACATTCAATGGAATGGAGAAACACTGAAGGTTGCAGGCAAACCAAAAATCCTATTCCGGTAGCAACAAAAAAAACTTTCCCGCAACCTTATCAGATTAAGCAGCGACAAAGTACGTAAAGTTATAGGTATTATGACTGGCCACTGTCCTCTAAACAAGCGCTTATTCAATTTAGGTGTGACGGACAGCCCTCTATGCAGGGGATGCATGGAGGAGGAAGAAACGCCACAGCATGTGATTGTGGAATGCAGGACCGTGGCAGATCAACGGACAGAATTCCTCCACTCCCCAGCAGCAGTCCCGGAGGCCTTCACCAACCTGAATAGGTTGCTTGCCTTCTGGGATAGCCTGAGATGGCTGGAGTAGAAGGGTAGTATGAGCCACGCACAATGGCCCAATTGAGAAGCTAAGTGCGGAAAAGGCCCCGTTTAACTAACTAACTAACTACTGCAACTTTTTAGTTGCAGTAGTTCGGTCAATCAAACTAACAACCGGACTACTGACACTTCGCAGTGTCAACAGTTCGGGGGTGATTACATGCAACCGAACTACTGACACTAAAAAGTTTCAGTAGTTCGTTTAACCGAACTAACAAACGGACTACAGACACTACTCGAAGTATCTGATGTTAAAAACAAATGAAAAGGATTATCCCACCAAAAACATTCTGTAAAAAACTAGCCAAGTCTCGATGGAGCTGTATATTTATCTCTAAAAAGTAATGAAATCTAGACAAAGCAGTGCCAAGTCTAAGATTCTTTATTATTATAGTTAATGTTGTGTGACTAGGCCGTTGAAGGGTATCAGCGGCTCGCCTACACATACATAAGTATTATTGAATTTTTTATTGTTCGCACCATATAGGATACATACAATTTAGGGAAAATAGTAAGTTAGTTCGGTTAAACGAACTACTGAAACTTTTTAGTGTCATATATTTTTGGTGGGATTTCACTTCTTTTTGTAGAAACGTGGACTTTTTAATTTATTATATCAGTTGTATTATTTGCCACATTTTTTTTTCTTTAAAAGTACTTTTTTAATATTACAAATCTTTCTTTTCTTTTTTTCCGGTTCTGATTCATGTACAGTACCAACAGTCTTTCGTATTGCCCATTCACGTTCACTATTTAAGTGAACTCTCCATAATAGGCAAAGAACTTTAGAAGATTGGAAGAAGACTGTAAATAAATAAAAGCCAGTCTAGCCTTATCCAGAGTTTTCCTTTAATTTTATTTACACACATATATGCGTATAAAATTTTTGACTCTGACCATATATTGTTATCCTAACTAAACACTTCGTAGAAACGTTATGGCGGACGCGCGTGTTGTGAGCTGATGTTCAGCAACGTATGCAACTATAGCAGATCTAATACTGCAAGTTGAGTCAGTTCTACCATACACCAAGAAAGATATTGAATGGAAGGGACAAGACCCGTTTTTGGGCATACCAGCTACTTGGTAGCCACTAAGTTCATCGTCGTCTTTTGATATTACCGACATTTTTATGATATTATCTTGCGAACTTTAATTTTCCAACTGTTTTGTGCGAAATCAAACACAAATAAACTATACGACGACAGCGACTGACAAAGTCGACTGACAGCGTCATAACACGAAATGAAAAGTTTTCCTTTAATTTTATTTATATGCGTATTGAAAGCAGAAGGGCTATATTACATTCTCTTTGCAGAAGGGGAGGCATTCGTCCAGTAGTGGGAAGCAATAGGCTAGATTAAATTAGAAGATGTGTCCCACTATGCTGGATTTTTGCAATGACAGTCGATTTTTTTATGTACCAATAGTAGAATCTGGTTGGGGATTACTGTATCTCTAATACAGCTGAGACAAGCTGAGGGCATTTCATCAAACTACTTCAGACCTTCGATTTTGGACATCAAATGAGGAGGAGAGAAGAGGACAAACAAAGTTGAACATTTTTTGTAAAGGTTATGTCGATCTTTAGTAGTTTGGTTGGGCTCTTGTGTTTTCAAATAAGGGGCACCAGGTACTCCAGATTTTCGATATTCCTAGTTTTTATAGTTTTCCTTTTATGTGGCCATTAAACCCTAAGTCTGTACCAAGTTTCAGCTCTCTGAGTTTATGGGAAGTACTAGTTATATTTTGATGATCATGAGTGAGTGTCGAAAATGCGAAACTTTGCCTTCGCTTAACTTCAGAACTAAATGACGTACAGACTTCAAATTTTTGGATTTTAAGTATGCGATTACTTAAAATCCAAAATTTGAAGTAATTTGGATTTTAATTACTTACTAGATGACGAAAATTTCAGCGTTCTGGTCTTATCCAGAGGGTCTCAAATAGGGGCCTGAAAATGCAGCGAAATGGTTCCAGTAAAGGATGGTACGGCAGTGTTAGCTGCGCGCTCGACTTGGCGGGGGCACTGCCGTGCCCCCAGATTCATAATCAGTTAGCTATAATCTGGTTGAATGAAGAAAGTAGTATACCTCTAGTCAAGAGTGACAAGACGACCAGGACATATGCCTGATGTTAAGCAACATACCTGCCCATATCAGGTCAAAATATAATAATAACGTAATAACACAAGGTCTCACAACATTACAAAATTCGTCCTAAATGTTATGAATACAAACCGCGGGGAAGCGTATTTTTGGAAAAGTTATCAGCATGACAAATCCTCTTAAAATATACCATTCTAGAAACCGAGTCAAAGGACACTCCGCAAACGTCATGACGTGTTTAGGAAATAGCCTCATTAAACGGTTAAATCCAATTATTATCTGACTCAATGGTAAACGTAACTACCTAGTTGCAGTTCAAGGAATATTCATTAAACTGACCAATACCAGTTCAAACAAACAGTTTCATTAATGGAGTAAAGCGGTAATGAGTGATATCATCTAGGTCATTAGATGGATAGATAGATAGATACTCTTTATTGTACACACCCCAAAAACAAAACAAAAAACACTTATACAGGAGAGAAGAACAATAAATACTAGTGTTACAATCGGCGGCTTTATCGCTAAAAGCGATCTCTTCCATTAGGATGGAAATGGTTAGCAAGTTTATATTAAAATACATTAGAGTAGGTAATGAAACAAATATAAAGTATTTTTTTAATTTGTACTGCCAAATTCACGGTAGAACGAAAGAAAGGATACGTCTGTGTTATATTACAAACTTTTCTGTTTGTTCGTAGCTTAGTAGTATAGTATCTTGCTAATGTTATAAATGAGAAAGTTTGCGAGTCTGTATGTTTAGATGATTGTTGTTCAATTATGGCGTAATAAGTGTTTGGAGTAGTACTCCGGTTGAGCTGAAGAACTCGATAGCCGTAGATAAATTAAACAACGTATCAAGTGAACTAGTGTTTATTCTGTGATCTAATGTGATCTTTGAACTTCCTTCGATCTTTCTCACAAAAACTTCCGACATGCAACGGGTCACTATTTTAAGTGATCCAAACGTTAGCGTGTTTTAGTAACGTACAACGCCATCTAGTTACAATCTGGGTAAACTAAAACTTATGTATAGAAAATACATATTGAACTGTAGAAAGGGTCGCAAACAATAAGAACTGAACAGAATGGGACGAAATTTGTAACTTCAAAAGGTAGAATTTAGTATGGAATAACACACAGATATATAAATTGACTCTTTATTACATTTAATTACAAATCCTTAAAAAAAGGAATTGGCGACATAATCGCTAAGAGCGATCTTTTCCCAGGCGGTTGTCTGGGAAATATCGCAGGATATAAAAACAAAAATAAAAAATAGGAAGACGGAGAAATACAAAGAAGAAAATAAAGAGTGGAAGATATTTATGACTCACATACAAACAGACTAGGTTTAATCCCGAAAAAAAGAGTATTTTATTCCTAAGATACTCGTACATAGTCACAAAATCTAATGTTTTTCCTAATTTGAATCTCTAATTATGTAAATACGCCGCTGTTGTTTTTGCTCTACCACTTTCAAAGATAGCGATGTTTGTTGAATCTACATCTACAAAACGTTTAAAAAACCACTCAAAAGGCAAAAATAGGCAATGAAAAACGAAAAATAAATGAATATAATTGTTGTAAGCGCTACCCACTCATCTATTTGAAGTCGGGGCCAGCCAAGTCAAATAGCGAAGGAAAATAGAAGCGTAGGAATACTTATTTATCCTTTGATAATAGCGGTAAATGTTTTCAATAAGATCCTTTAAAGTGATAAACAAGAACTTATTGTTTTAGTCTGTCTAGCCATTCTCTGTCTCATATCAGTGATGGTCACAGACAATGAAATAGGCACGGTGAGTAGAGCATGCAATGAATTGCTACAATGCTGCAAATTTCTGTGAAAATAATCTTGGCTATTTTATAAATATTAAATTAAATTGTACAAAAATGTGAAAGAAAAGTTTTGAAAAAAAAGTGTACTTATCTCGTAATGTTGTAGAAGTATTGTTTCTATCGATCATCTTAGGATGAATTCCCCTTGAGGTTTAATCGAGGTGTAAGATTTTTTTTTTTAACTTTTATAGGTTTACACTTGCCCGAATTCTCGCCTGGTGGTAAACGATGATGCGGTCTACGATGGAGCGTGCTTACCTAGAAGAAACCGATTCACTCTCGATTAGAAGACACAAAGATTGTTACTATCGGGAAAAACCCTCTCAGGCAACGTATTCCACAGCCTTGATGTTCTTATCACAAAAGTAGAGTCAAATCTCTTCGTTCGTGTCTTTGGAACATCAACCATGAAACGATGTCGCTTTTTCGAGCTACGAGCATTCCGATAGAAAAAAGGGCAAGGTGGTATTAGATCGTACAAATCAGTCGCACACTCTCCGAAGTGTATCCGATAAAAAACCGATAAGCTAGCAATTTTCCGGCAATGTTCGAGACTTTACAGTCTTTTTCGCACGAGGATGTCATTGCCTATGAGCCTTTTGACACGTCTCTCGATTGATTCCAGAGCCTCCAGCTGATACTTAATGTTACATGTGCAGTGTCGTGCGACAGATAATAAAATAACCAAACGCACTTGTATTGCTCATTGCATTGCAAACTGGAGTTGCAGACAATAATTAGAGAATTGGAGCTACAATAGGTCAGTTATTGTATCCAACGACTGGCCAATTCTGGAAAAAAAAAATTCTGTATCTAATTCTTCAAATGTAATTAATATAAGACTACGCCTTAGGACTAGAGGTAGTGCTGATATACATTGTAGTAGTATGCGGATAATAGTGAAATAAAATGGGCTGATGACGATGATATTGCATCTAAAATCTTATTGTTGTCTCCCAAGAAGAATCACTGGATTCTAAACAATTACTCTAGCCAAATGCGCACTAAAATGACGTTAAATTTATGACTAAATAGTCAAATCGCATTCGACGTTTGGGATGTCAAATGAACTTACGACAAGAACAACTAAAAAATTAGACAAAAGCTTCACTCAGGTTTTCTAATGCTGCAGTAATTACGTTGTAGCGGTTACGTTGTCTATTCAGCGTCGTTGGTCGTTGGTCAGCATTAGTAGATAACAACTCGTTTAAAGCTGTAAGCTAACCGCTTTACAGACAAAAGCTGTCCGTTTTATCTTAGCCCGCCGGATCTGTGGTCTCAATAGTTAAGATAGACAATAATTTTAAAGACTAGCTGTTGCCGGCGACTTCATAGTTTCATAATCATGCTAATATTCCATATAGGTATTTAGTCTTCTGTGCTAGCCAAAAGCATAGAATAGATAAATAACCCAAAGTTAAAAAAGCAGAAGAGGGCGTCTGAGACCTACTGCCATAGATACCTTAACATACAGGGAACTTTTTTCCATATTATTTAGCAAATATTCGACGCTTCATGCTTAGTGAGAAGGGAGATATTAAAAATATATTCGGTATCCTTAATGCCCTAGCTTCACGAGGCTAGTTTTTCAAGCCAGGATAGCAAACTAGTGTTAGTAAGCTAGCAAGCTAGTACTTCTAGCGTCGTGTAAACAATTTAAGTATCATTTTTATTATACTATATTTTCATTTTCAGATTTTGGGTGCTCTGAGAGTATTTCTCCTATATAAGTGTGAAAGTACATTAGTAATATTAAGTTAAAGGTAAAGAAAAGAAGAAGATTAAGGTAATTGTAAAAAAAGTAGACTCCTTCACCACCTCGAAGTTCGGTTTGTAGGGGACAACTACCCTAGACCCTTTTGCCTTTACCCTACTAATATTATACATTCGAATGTTTGTACGTATGTGTGGATGTTTGTTACTCTGATACTCCGATAATAATTTTATTGATTAATAACGCTGACAGTAATCTAATAAATTTTGGTAATAACGAATAACACATAGGCTATTTTTACCCTGGACAAATAAAGGGATCAGGCCCTACGCGGGCGAAGCCGTGGAGTGCTAATAGCACAGATTATAAAATATACTGTAATAGTCTTTGGCTACTAGTTTGAAATAAAATTAGGTACCTACCTAAGTAGCTGAGGTAGCAACATTGATTTGTATTCTAGTTTTGCAAACAACGAATTCAATCTCAACCGAATTTTGTTTTCCTTCGGGAAATTGCAAAAAACCTTTTTCAATATCAATCATAAACAAACCGGATTGTTTGTTAGTCGAACCAATTCGTCTTTGTCAAGAGCCAACCGCGCTGATGAAATCTTAAAAACCGATTTAGGTTTAGCCTCTAGACTGAGTTACGTAGTGCGCCCGTAACAAGATTATAGAGGTGAATTATTGAAATTATATCACAGATAATAAAATAATTACTACGTAATGGACTAACGGATGCATCACTCTCGAACAAAAATGCGCAAAAAAACCTACGCAATGTCTGACTGGACTGACAATATTAAACGTGAAATACCCGTGTATTTATTTAAGATGTGTGTCTAACCACGTTAGTTTTCATACTAAAACTTGGTGCTTTGGGAATAATGATGAGAGTAAATTTTTACGTTGCGCACGCACACCTTCACGAAAAATTCGACACTGAAATGAACAGTCTACATTTTAGTGAACTTTTTTAACTATCTTCAGGTAATACTTGCATTGAAGATTATATTTACTGCCTGATATCCGCGATTTCTTCCGCGTAGAAGCCTCTAATTGTTTGTTTGTTTGGCGGGGCCTTTTCCGCACCTAGCCTCTGTATTGGGCCATTGTGCGTGACCCATCATACTTCCCTTCTCACCAACCAGTCTAGGCCGTCCCAGAAGGCAAGCATCCTGTTAGGGTTGCGATAAGCATCCGGAACAGACGACGAAGATTGGAGGAATTCTGCCCGTTTATCCGCTACGCTGCTGCACTCCATAAGTCCTACACGCTGTCGTGTTTCCTCTTCCTCCATGCATCCCTTGCATAGAGGACTGTCTGTTACACCTATGGTAATTATGTAGGTGCTTATTTAAAGGACAGTGACCAGTAGAAGCCGCTGTATGCGACTTAGCGGATAGAAGACCTCGAATCCCAGTAGATACTTTACTGACAAAAAAAATATTTTGTACAAAAGTATATCCCTGTACACATATATCCCTCTAGGTATATACGAGAATATATTATTATCTATAGCTATTGTAAAATTTAGTTAATATTTTACCTCTTTGCCCATTAATGTCTCTGAAAACATTGTCCATTGTGGTACTTCTCCAGGCGGACTCGTCCCTACCACTACATACGAGTACATAAAACAAATGGTTGGACATAATCCTGTAATAAGTGGTATTTATAGGTATTTTTAATCGACTTCCCAAAAAAAGGAGGAGGTTATAATTTTATGTATGTTACCTGATTTCTCGAGAACCTCTGCACCGATTTTAAAATTTCTTTTTGTGTTCAGATGGGCATGCTTCCCGAATAGTCCCATATAAATTTTATCGAAATCGGTCAGGTGGGTTTTGAAATATTCAACCGACTTCAAATAGATGAGTGAGTAGCGCTTATAATAATGATTTTAGTTTTATTTTTCGCTTTTGAGTGCCTATTTGTGGTTTTGAAGTTGGTTTAATTTTTTTGTACGAAAATAGTTTATTGGTTCATATTTCAAAACCCCATGACCGATTTTGGTAAGAGTGAATCATTCGATATATATGGAATCATTCGGGAAGCATAACCATCCGAACATAAAAAGAAATTTTAAAATCGGTACGGCAGTTCTCGAGAAATCAGGTAACATACATAAAAAAACATAGGGGTCGAATTGATAACCTCCTTCTTTTTGGAAGTCGGTTAAAAATATACTGAAATTACTTTAAAACGAGATATTCCTTAGTCGTCGTACCTATTGCACGAATAAACTCATCTGATTTTTTTCTAGGCCACTCCATATGTTTCGTGACCATGGAGACGGGCATCGATTTATATTCGCGTCGCGTCCTTATATCAAACCACTAAAAAGCTAATAAAACACGTGTATTAAGCCATATATCTGAAAATTCTCGACTAAACTCTTTGCTCTACAGCGCGGCAATTAAGGGCTTGAATTTCGAATCAGAGTTTTTTAAATCTATAGGTGGTAATATAACATGCACACTTGCCCACCGCAGCCCGTATTATAAATCCTTTTGTCTAGCTCAATTTTGTACTCTTGTTTTTATTTATTTGATAGTACAATCGTCGAAAATAAACATACAAATTTGACTGTAGACTTTTCAAATCAAATCAAATCAAATTATTTATTTGTCAAATTATCAAATTATTTACTTTTGAGTCGCATAAGCATTCAGTAAATGTTTGGTATACGACAATAAAAAGATTCTAAATGCACCACACACGGACACACGGTTCGTAATTCAAGCTACTCGTAGCGTGATGCACGTCGGGAAGAAAGCGTGTAGGCGTTCGTATTCCTTTATAAAGAACGGGTTCGCTCCGCTATCCCGCCATAACTCGGGACTAACTCGCGGCTGCACGTCACTGGACTTGCAATTCACGTTTTAAACGAAGTGTTTCAGTGAGTTTCAGTACGCGCTGCAATGAAGTTCCGTTTGATTTGTTTGCTTCTCGTTCTGTGTTTGATGGTTGCGAGCGAAGCGAAACCGTTTCGTGGTGGAAATATAGACTACGTGAGTACAATAAAACTTTTAGTAGATACTTTCAGAAACTTTTCGTGCTAAAATAACTTGATCGATAGCGTTTTTTTAACAATGATGTTTTGTTAACCTGTTGTTAAGCGACGATCCAGTCTATGATGGAGCGTGCTTGAGAATGAGGCTTTGTTTTCAGTGTTTGTATATAAATTAAAAAATAATAATTTGTTTTTACAACTCTACAATAGTAAAACTTTCTGCTTCGTATAATAATTATATGCGTGTTCAGTTAGGTACTAACATAAAATCATACAGATTTGTTTCATTTGTAAAACCAGGAAAAAACGTGAAATTGAATTTTTTCGACTGGCCTCGTGGCTTAGTGGGTAGTAACTCTGCCTGCGAAGCCGAGGGTCGTGGGTTCGATTCCCACCCAGTGCAAACATTTGTGTGATGAATTTAAATGTTTGTACTGTGTCTGGGTGTTTCTATGTATAATAAGTATGTATTTAAAACTATATAAGTATTGTATCAGCTATCTGGCCGCCATAGTACAAGCTTTGCTTAGTTTGGGGTCAGATGGTGTTGTGTGTGAATTATCCACCAATATATATATATATATATATTTACATAAATCACTGAATTGCTGAAGATATAACTTTTAACTAAACTTTAACATATTAAAAAACACCAGAAGAAATAATTCATCTAAACGAATGCTCAACAAGTCGCCTTATTCGACATAGATTCTCTCCAAAAAACAAATTTCATAAGAATCTATCACTGTGCTAGACTAAATGAAAATAATTTTTAGTTTTTTTGTTCATATTTCAAAACAGCCATAGCGATTTCGATAAAATTTACATCAGACCTCTGAGCTCTTGTTTTGAAGTCGGTCAAGTGTACAGGGATTTTTAAAATGTCTTTCCTTTGGAGTTCATTAGTCAAGCCATGTTCAAGTCACGAGATCACAGATTCAAATCGCGGCTGAAAATCGTAAGAATAATTTATCCAAGATGTAAGTACAAGTTAGTTATCACCCTTGGCTTTGATGGTGAAAGAAATAATTGATAGGAAACCGATGTGTTTCCATGAAGACATCTTTTGAGGACATGCGTTATCCGTCAATCCGCACTTTGCTAGCTTACTGGATTTTAAGGCTTTGATACTCTCCTTGTAAAATACGGTCCCGAATCCCTGCCGTAGGAACATAAAGTAACTGCTTATGCTGGATTTAATTAGAAAATAGAAACGAATCAAATAGTCATAGGATAAAATATGAGACGTGTATTTCTAACAACTAAATGTCGTAAAGCCTAACATGGATCAATAGCAATTACCCACATGCGAGGTAAGTAATAAACCGCAGTGAACTTATTCATGCTGTTACTTTTATTATGTAGGTACCTACCCAAAAGAGTAGTTAGTGATAGGTCGCGTTAATTGGGATGATGACTGGTTAAAAATATACAATTACAATTAGTCCGCCAGGTAAATTGTGAAAAAATATGGGACACGTATTTTTGTTTTGTCTAGTTACTAAAAATCGACTAAGATATAGATCAAACTTCCGGAGTAGTGGGTTGTGACATCACGTTTACATAAAAATCGTATATAGATGTGACGCCATTAGAAAAATCTTCGTAATTTTTTGTTTGTGAAACAAAAGAAAAAAAACGTGTGTGCCATATTTTTTAATCATTTAACTGACGGACTAATTATTATTTTTTAGTTACCATGCCTATTGATCTACCAGTAGTACCATTTTTTTACTGACCTCGTTGGTTTTGTTGGTAGTAAGTCTGCCCGCATGCCGAAGGTCGTGAGCTCGATTCCCACTAAGGACAATACACATTAGTGTGATGAATATAATATATTTTTTCTATGTCTGGGTTATTATTTATATGTATTATTAGTATGCATATATGTATAAGTAGTGCCCGCCTAGTTACCGTTCTCGACATTTTCCCGGGATAAAAGTAGTATATGCGTTATTCCACACTATAATCTGTGTTTCAAATTCCAACCCGATCCGTTCAGAAGTTCCGACGTGATTGAGCAAATAACATCCAAATATTGATATCCTACTAATATTATAAATGCGACAGTTTGAATGTTTGATGTTTGTTGCTCAATCAATTCGGGAGTTCTGAACGGATCGGGTTGAAATTTGGAACACAGGTTATAGTGGTTACTTGTTATGACGGAAACTGCGCGGGTATAAGTATAACCGTGAAGCGGTGTTAGTTAATAATATTGGTAGGATTTTATTTTGCTTAATTATTAAATTGTTTTTCAGTTGGAAGCTCTACGCCGCATGCAGCAGATTCCCCAGTGGCACTGCATGCGTTACCGCCGGTTCCAACACCACGGCCACTGCAGCCGCTGGCTCCACACCCGCCGGACCTGATATCTCGGGAGACATCCTTGGAAATACTAAACCTTTGCGAACTATGAATCCTAGTATAAAACCTTTAACCACCAAAGATCATGTTATATCATCATCATTCGTCATAATTTTCTCTCTTGCACTGTTTAGAGAGAGCGAGAGAAAGGAATACATTTGTCAAAAAATTTCGAACTATGACTTATGTACTAACAGCACCACGTGACTTTATCCGCGTATTTCCCGTGCTTGTAATTTTCCCGCGATAAAAAGTCTGTGTTATTACAAATTGTTATTATTATTATTGTCTGTGTTATTACAGTTGTTATTATTCCAGACCATAATCAAACTTTGTTCCAAATTTTGATCTGTTCGACCGTTCCGACGTGGTTGAGCCACACGCATTCAAACTACCAACATTCATCAGGATATCGAAAGTTAGGTAACATGTAAGGAGATAAAAATGCTATCAGATGCTGCAAAGTTTTGATATTACATTTTCCAGGTAGAGTTTTGTAACTTGAAAATATTTGGACTTCGACAAAAAAAAATCGGTTATACCAGCAATATTACCTTTTAAGGGAATATTGTTTGCATTACCGAAGACATCAGGAAGGAGAAAATACAGGACCTAATCACGATCTAAATTACTTATCTTATATAGATCGCAATCCAGTCATGTGTACAGTACCTAAGTTTCAATATGAGATTGTTCATATTGCAGTTCTCTTGCTCATCGAATGACGGAGTAGATGGATAGAATGATTCAAATTTCATTTTGTTACAAAATTAAACAAACTACTTAAGTATTTAATTCAATTTGAGTCAAATTCGCTAATAACATGATCATTATTATCAGACAATTAAACAAAAGGTTTAGGTATTTCGGTAATGTCTAAGGGCAATCGAGAATGTATTTTAAAAATTTCTGTCTTTGGTAATTGCCTAATTTAATATAAATATATTTTTAAAGTTTGAGGGCGAAGAACGTATCATTATCTTTTTTTTTTTTACTTACAACTAGCTGTATCCTACGCGCGTTGCTCCGCCACCTGTTGAAAATTGGTTGTACCAACTCAGAAACTTTCTTTGGCTCATGCACAACACTTAGCTGAAGATCATCATATAATAAAATATATGCATATGCATAGTTTACGATTCTATAAAGAACACAGAGACAAACATACTTACATTTATATATATATATACCTTATAACTAGATTTAAACTGACATTATGTGTTGTAAAATTATGTAGGTACCAAGGTACCCAATTAATTTACTTACGGAATTTAATGTTTCTTATAATATTATATGTAATGTATGAATGTTTTAATTGATTGTATTTGGTGTTTCCTCAATCATTTTGACACTAAAAAATTATCTAATGTTCATTTTTTTTTAATTGTTATTTAAATGTATCACGAAGGGGACTCATGGTAATTTTAAGTTTTAAGAAAAATAATTTGCGACGCAACCCATCGCATTATTGTGTACCTGTGACATCTACCAAAGATTTTATTAGGTTTAATCACATTACCTACTTAATTTAAGAGTTATTTTATAAATTTTCTAAGTAATCCTATCCTAATCCTTAAGATCAATAAAAAATGAACTGAAAATTAAAATTGGACTGAAAATTCGGTTAATGTTTTGCATATACTATTAAACCTATGTAATTTCTAGAATTGGAATCACCTAATTGTGTTGTTAATCGAAATAATGTTGTTACTGTACTTACTGTAATAAAAATGAATTTTATTTGTTAGTTTGAAATAGAATTTACCTAAACTTAGATTTTAAGATTGAATAAATACATAAAATCCAGTTTCTACTTTTGTTTTATTTGCGATATAACTTCTAACGGATAACAGCGACAGTACAGCTAAATGAAATTAAACTAAAGTTATTTGATAAGTTTTAAACTATTTGTATCATTTTCTCACGTAAAAGATTTGAATGAGTTATATTTTTTAACCTTTTACAAAAAGTTTGATTCTAATAGAGTACTTAGCCACTTGTTAGGACCTAACATAAAACGTTGTGTTCGGAGCAAGTCCAGCCTGTAAATATAGATTGTTCTATTTTATTTGTTCATGATTCTGTCAATCTGGAAACCATTCGATCATTAGACAATGACCTATGGTGCTGAAAGTCTAAAGTTGCACAGAGAGCTATGGAAATGGCTATGGCCTATTTTACTTTGAGCATTTGTAATGAGGTCTAGGCGTAGTCCAGCAGTTGAGGAATGGGTTCATTATAATTTTCTTGAAACTTTACTCTTTTGAAATACGAATAGGTATATTCATTTCTTCTTGAGACACACACAGTGCGACATACGGATTTGAATTGGGAGCCATTATTGTTCGTTCCTTTGTAACGGTAAGGCAAAAGGGGACATTCTAGGAGAAACGGTAATCTAATCAAGGCCTGGTAATCATTGCCTTCCTGTTTGTACTGGTAGATTAGGTTAGGTAACTGGGCCACATCCAGACTGACCAGGCTTGCATCGGTGAATGCCCCATTGCATAAGTGAATGAATGATATCTTATGTGATGGTCTTGGAACTGTTACGATATAGCATACGCTTCCTTATATCGATGTGTAACTTTAGAAGCCGGCAACTGACCACTTTCACACTACACATACATTAAAATAAGTCGTGTTGCCTTTTTTCATATTTTCAAGTTCCCACAATTGTAGGTAATTGGGACGAATGAAAAAGTATTATTACTAACTAATAAATAGTACGTAATTAAAAACATTATTTGCATAACTTCAGTAATTAATTAACTAATTATAATTAAATAAATAAATACGGACATTCAACCACAACACACAACAGCAACTAGCCCCAAATTAAGGAAAGCTTGTACTATGAATATCAGAAGCAGAAAATAAATTTACCGTAAAAAAAGTGATAGTAAATCAATTTTCTGTTTGTTAAAATTATGTTGATTGGATGTTGAAATATTGTAACGTGCTAATTGATATGAAAACACAATGAACTAAGGAACACACTATAATAGAAAATGATGAAAGCTGGGACGGTTGTAGCATATTTTAAATTAATAAAAGGATTACTCATTTTTACAAGCGGGAGGCAGCCGCGCGCTTTCCTTGAGTCAAACTACTGATTGTGTTTGAAACTTAAATCGGAGCCAGCTTTTTTTTGCTTAGGGAAAATTATTTATGAATTCCACCCGACTTTGGGGCAATTCAGTTGTATGTATGGGAGTGTCTGCTAGACTCCCACATCTCAACCTGGGGTAAACCCTGGATTGTTTCACCCGTGTGCTATTTGCCGGAGCCACGGGAACGCTTTCGGTCCGTACTACGGCGTCGGCGGCGCTGGTCTTCTAGGTCCCCGTTTCTGTTCATTCGGATTCATCTGACTAAGTCAGAATACCAGATGTGTGTAATTCATTACTTGTAAAAAAAAACATAATAATTAAGGTTGCCAACTTTTGGTAGGTTCTGTTCACCTGAGGAAAACTTTATGAGATGGAAAATGGATAGATAAAATCAATTTGCTTTTCGCAGAAGGTGGTTTGGTCTCAGCTATGCCATCATTTGCTAGTTCAACGTCTGCTCTAGTTGAGAAGCTGGGTTTATTTGGCAATACGATTCTTGAAGTAATAGGTTTCCTCTGACTTCTGTGGCGTCTACGACGCTCTAGTAATATGTTGCTGATGTAGCGTACAGTGAAGAAGAATATTAGTTCCACGAAGCTGAGCAGACTAGCGCCGACGAAGAGCCCTGTTGTTCCTCCAACTGACACTGAAATTATTAATGTGATATCAGGCTTCAAGCGTCTCAAGTTTTCAAAGACTATAATAATATTCGCACTACTTTATTGTTGAGATAACTAAAATAATGTCGTTTCATTGACTAACTTTAATAAATCAAGAAAATGCAAAGATATTCAGACTTGTGCCTTACGTAGCTATACCAGGCGTCCGGATAAAGCCGGACATAGTTAGGCTTTGTGATTACGTATCTGACCAAAATGAACAGTGTCCAGCTTTTGTTTCGATATTCACTTTTCGGCGGACGCAGATCATAGGCGAGTCGACTGTCAGTCGCTCCTGCAGTGGGCAGTCAGTAGAGTTCACTCCTTTTTAATAATACCTATTAGTGCTATGACACAATAACGCACGGTGTCCGGCTTTTTTTCCCAAATGTCCGGCCCAACTGTACAAACATAATAGTCTGTCCGACTATTATGTTTGGTGACCTGGCAACCCTACTTAGTACTCTGGATTTAGGTATAGCAATCTTATATTACTAATATTACAAGGGCGAAGGTTTGTGAGCATACATGGATAGTTGTTAAGTTATTATTACTCTTTCACGTAAAAAAAATCTGGAATAAAAATTAGCCTATACGTTGGGTTCAGTTTTATCGCAGGAAAATAACAGGATCGGGAACTAGACGGGTGAAAGCGTTTGCAAGGGCGTGTTTGAAAGGGCATTGCTAGTTATTATTTATTATAAACTTAAATATCTGGTTATTAGGATGTTTGTTACATATTGTGTCGTAGACTGAACGGGCCACGTTGAAATTTTGAACTTGGATAGATTATAGTGTAATTTTATGCAAAAATAAAGGGTTCCTTAAAAAAAAACCTATTTTCTAAGTTCTGCGCGGACAAATTTACGGTGCTCTTAATAATCACTCTACCTATTCACAGCTGTGGCGGTAAATTCAAGAAAAACAGTGTGCAATTTTAACATTTCTTTTTTTTGTTAATTAGGTTTTCTAATGATATATTATAAGATTTTTGTGTGTTGAGATGTTTAGCTCTGAGCCGAACCTTGTCTCGATTGCTCTCAGTTGAGACCAAGTTGATTATTGTCATTGTTATAAAACTTACCAACTAAATCCATTCGGCTCCTAACCACGTTCCTCTTAAATCTCTCTGTTGCTAAATATGTCAGGATCACTTCTACTCGAGCTTTCTTTTTATTGGCTTTTCCTTTGACTCTGAAATAAAAAAATAATATAGATTCTTTAGAGCTACTCCACAACACTATAAAGTAACGTGCTTTTACCGTAAATTTCCAACAAATTGAAACAAATGTACCTGTTTGTCCATCTAATTGTACACAGCATAGTATTTTATTGATACAAATCAGGCGGAGCAAGCATCAGTCTATTTTCCCACACGAATAACGTTAGATAAAGCTTACACAATTAAAATATATACTTATATATAGGATTTAAGTTAAGTGAATGTGGAGTGTTTAAATTATGGCATAGAGACTCTGGGTGACGAGCGCATCGCGGTGGCTAGGTAATGTTTTGGATTCTTCATGTTCCAACAGCTGCGTGACGCGTGAAACTGTGCTGTTATGGACAGGCGTGTTGTTTACGATCAGGCCCTTTCAAAACTTCTTTACCCGCGTTATGTACATTTTGGCCTACCTAACAAACTATACTGCCGTTCACGGTGACGCGAATACCAAAAATTTTCCCCTAGGAAAGTTTTAGGTATTCGCGTCACCAATATGCTTATGTATGTGTACGTAGCTACGCAGCGGCGCCGAAGAAGAGCAAGCCGCACGTTTTAGACGCTTTTTGGGTGAAATCACCGACATGCGTAATAACATTATATCTGTAGCTATATAATAGATGGCATATCGTGCAACATTAGTCCTGTTTAATACTAAATTTCTAAATTATAAGTTTTCACTTCCATTGGCAACTTTTTACTAATAAACACATGACTTGCTCGTTTCGTCACTCTATGGTATAAAAAAAAATTGGATGTCTATAAAGTCGGTTGGTTTACATACGATAGTTTAACGTGACAACATCATGACAAAACATTGACAGATGCGGTGCAAGAGTACAATGAGCCTAACGGGACATAACGTGACACTTTTTCGTGCATGCAGCCGGCGCGACGATCATCGATTTCTTAGATATACGTTTTCACGTCAAAAAATTATGTAGGCAGTCCTAAAAGTACTAACCGTTCGAGTTTAACTCTTCTTTACTTACGAATTATCGATGTCCTTGATAACAGTAATTTCGGACTCATCGCAGGAAGGCAGGCAGTCACAAGCAAGGCCCGGGTTCGTATTCCACTTGGGTTTGAGTGTGGTCAAATGCATGTAGTATTGGTGCAGGCAAGCCAAGCCCGTAAGGTTACACCGTTGCGATTCGGCTGAACAAATAAAACTACACCTTAATTCCCTGAAAAATAGAGCTAGTGTAACATTTGTGGGTCCAGCTTATGGTAAGTTGCTAGAAGCTAGTAGAAGACCTTGTTGGGAAAAGGCACTTGTTCTTGTTTTTCTAAGCGGGCCGTTCCTTTATTAGCAAACCTTAGTCCATGAAAATCTGAATTATCTATAGACCAATGAAGGTCTAAAAATAATAATTAATCAAGATGATTAAGCCAACTACCAGTCGGAAGCATGCCCAGCATGCTGGTGGCATTACTAAGCTGAATGGCTTACTCATATACGTTGCGCCAAATAAACGCCAGCATTTTGGTCACATGTCGTATCGACCAAATGCCCACGGGTCTAATGTCTCATGACCAAACAGTTCAAATATGTTTTATGGTTGACGTTCCCAAATGACTATTGTTCTAACGTAATTCTGTAGCTCGGAAAAGCATCATCGTTTCATGGTTGACGTTTCAAAGACCCCAACGAAGAGTTTCGACTACTTACTATTACGGTAAGAATATCTAGCCTGTGGAATGTGTCGCCTGAGTGAGTTCCCGATGTTTTACAATGTTTGGTTCAATTTTGCCGAGAACGAATCGTTTTTTCTAGGTAAGCACGCTTCATCGTACATCGTATCATCGCAGATGGTGGTCAAGTGTAAACCGGTAATGGTTACAAAAAAAACATACCTGCTCCAACCATGAAGTGATCATTACAACCGCACCGCTTCAACTGCCCCATTCTGCGACACTGGACAGTGCAGGCGCTGTATGAGTATTGAGGGTATACGCCACCTTCATTCTCGTCGTGGAACCGACACGCGCGTTGCTCTATCGTATTATCCACAATAAGGGGGGTCGTTCTTAATATTACGCACAGTCAGATGCCGCCTAAAAAATAAAAAGATGAACAATTATTACTCGTATTTCCTTGAACGTGAGGTCTTCATTTTAATATCTTTAAAGAATTAAGTAATGAATTTAGACTTTAGTTTGATAATCCAAAACCCAAACCATCGAAAATATCTCTAAATAACTATACAGATACCAGAATTTTTTGTTTACTACTAAGCAAACAGTTTAAGGGGAGTTAAGGTATTAAAGAACAAGAACAAAATTAAAAATTTTGATTAACCCCCGACTACCTTAGATTTGTTATCTGTACAACATTCTACTAGTCAAGCCCTTTCATTTGATACCCATATTAAGGGAATTGTGAAAAAGGAAATGTAATTCGCCATTTTGTGGTAGCGGCCATCTTGGATTTCAAATTTGTCAGAGTGCAAAGTATTCTACTAATCAAGCCCTTTCATTTGATACCCATATTGAGGTAGTAGTGAAAAATATTATATAATTCGACATTTTGTGGTGGCGGCCATCTTGAATTTGAAATTTGTTATAGCGTTTAGTACTCTGCTAATCAAGCCCTTTCATTTGATACCCATATTGAGGTAGGTTGTGAAGAAATATTTTGTCCGCCATTTTGTGGAGGCGGCCATTTTGAATCGATATTAACCAAACATAGCTAAGAACACCCGCACGGATATTAACTTTCAAATAAAAAAAACCGCATTGAAATCGGCCCATCCGTTTGAGCTCTACGGTGCCACAGACAGACACACACACAGACAGACAGACAGACAGACAGACCGACAGACAGACAGACAGACAGACATCGACGTCAAACTTATAACACCCCTTTTTTTTGTCGGGGGTTAAAAATAAGACAAAACAAAAATTTTATTTTTGTTAGTAGGTACGCATTTGTGGTAAATAAAATTAGAGTAGGTAAGCCTAGTTATAAATAATCGGTAGGTTATTTTATTAACATTATCCCACTCAGATTAAATCAAATCACTCAGATGCAATCAGATTAATGTGATACTGCATTTGTCTAGCCGCTTGAGATTGAGAGCAAGATCATGCCCTGAATGATGCCACCGGAATCATAAACTGACATCCGCTACTTGACCCAATTTGTTACTTCGAAATCGCGTGCTCATATCTCATTGTGACCAGATTATCAGCAACAACAAAGGACTGCTGTGCTTGAGATTCTAGTTCTAGGACTGAATTAAGGCAGACGGATTAGGCAATGAAATTATCAGGAGCTGCCTTGCTCATATAGGACATATATCTCTCTCAGAGGAGTAAAATAATTTTGGATTATTCAGAACTACGTGGATTTGATGGATAATTAACAACGAAGCCGTGGTGAGCTAGTCTCTAAAACATCCGATTCCTCAATGGTGTGACGTCGGCGTCGGTTTGAATCTGCCCTGTATTTCAGACTATTTTTCCAAATACAGATCTACAAGTTTATCGATAACACTGGCTTTAACGGTGAATGAAAACATCGCGAGTAACCGGTATGTAACAAGTAAGACATCAGTCGATGATATGCACCCGGCAACCTATTCCTGCCAGCATAGTGGATGATGGATGGCCTTGTATCTCTCCTTGTGGGAGAAAAACCTGAATCCCAGCAGTGGGAACATAAATGGGTTACTTATGGTTATATTACCCACCGATGGTAATGTCCAAGCTGGATCTTCAAAGTCGATGATTGCAGTGATGTGATAGTTGGTACCTCATCTTCTCCCAGAGTATACATCTGTATTAACAGGTAAATAAATGCATTACTTCCTTAGAATTCATTCAATGAGTTCATTCAATGAATTCTTATAATGTTGTAACTCTACGCATGATCAGTGACTAATTTCAAAAGCAATTCGAATTTAATTTCGGATATTGTGAAACGAAAATTACTCGTACTTGGAAGATTGCACAGTCTAGCGGGGGTCCCCAGGCGATCATTTATCTACCTACGTACCAACTGTTGGTTGATGAGAACCTTACCATTGCTGCTATGTGAACTTCGAATTTTAGGATACCTTGTTTGTTTTTCAAGTTACTAATCATTGGATATGGATTGGGCTTTCTGAAAATAGAGTAATTAAAGCAGATCAAAATGAAAATACCATAACATTTTACATTAATAGCTCTAGGACTAGCCTGAGGCGAGGATATCTACTAAACATACTATGCATTCTTGAAATCAAAAAATATAACTCATCATTTTTTTTAATTAAGAGTGACGAGACGAGCATTACATTTGCCTGATGGAAAGCAACATGCCTGCCACATAACAGCACAGTGACACGCAGCTATTGGAACATGAATAGTCCAAATCATTACCTAACACTGTACTGCGCTCGTCACTCAGAGCTCTAAGATGTTATATCCCTGTAATTTCTCTGGAAAAATTGCAAACTGGACACAGTAATGTTTGCACATTACTGCTTGACGGTAGAATAACTGGCAAAGGTGTGGTACTACCCCAGGCGGACTCTGCCAAGACCCTACTATTACAAATAAATCTTCTTCAGTAGAAAATCGAATCCAGACTACAAATCGTGAGCCTAGTTTATGATCACCGAAACAATAATGTCCTCAAGATACTAGAAAAGTAAATCAGTTTCAAAGTGAACACAACACAGATAATTATAGTGCCTAGGTACTTACGTGGTTTGAATAGAATTTATTATGAAGCAGACACCAAAGTCTGTGTCTATTGGTTGAAAATATTCACAGCATGGGAAATCATTATTATTATACGAGCAGTTCTTTAATATTTGTTCACAGTCACTACGAATCAGATCAACGTAGTATCGAAAGTTCCCGGTAGGACATTGGGCATCAGGGTTTTTAGTAGCGTAGCATACATCAACAAGGCTGTAGCTGACCCCACGGAAATAAGCTATGTCTTTGAGACCATCTTCCAAGTCAAGAAGGTGATCTGGAGTCCAAATTCTGTAAAATTGTGATTTATAAAAAAGTGAATCATGATCGATATAGAATATAGCCATAGTTATCAAAGGTCAGTCAATATCGTGTCGTATGCTAAAGTACATTTTTGCCAGAAACTATTTACTTGAAACCACAGATTACTGAAACAAAATCAGTAATCTGTGCTTGAAACGAAGATTTAAAACTGACATGTTTCTCATTGCTTTAGCTGTGACAATCCTGGAAATCAAAATTTGGCCATGCCTCAAATATTGCTCATAATAGTTCTGAAGACGTGCCTAGCTAGTGACACCATTAAGTATCTATTGTTTCTAAAATACTCATTCAAAAGTCAGGTCAAAGGTCCAGACACTCACTCGTCTGATACAGCGTAGATCTTTTCATCGTTAGCTGTTTCGCAAACAGCAACGGCTGGCATTTTGGTATCCCAGTTAAGATAGGTTGTTTCGACGCCAAAACTGATAGGACTTGTGACGAAAGCTTCCCATGCTGATATGATGAGTAATGCAGAACCGTACCACGAAAGGATGACAAGAACTAGCCAAAATAACCTGGAAAAATTTGCTACATGATATTCCCTGAAAGGGCCATGGTGTTTGCTTAGGCAGTCCTTGGTTATTCCCAGAAGCCACAGAACAAAACATGCATACACAAGGTAAGAGTTTAAAAAAATCTTTTACTAGGTTTGTACCTATCAATAAAGTTAATCAATGCGCAAACCTGAAGAAATATTAGTGCTAGGGGTATGAGATAAGAGAGTACGAATACAATACATACCGAAAGTTTTAAAATAACTTTATTTTTATTAATACTTAGATGAATTAAACATTCATGGGGGCCTAACATCCAGGACGAGATAATTTGATGGACATAATTAATGCTGCACTCAAATTAATGACACACCGTTTTTAAATACTCTTTAATGTACATGCTGTTATCTTTCTGACCCTTCTGACCTGGTTATTCCTCGCATCTGTATTGATGCGTCACAAACCTCGAAAATTTTAATAGCGACTTTCCTCAAAGATTTTACAGTTTTTGCTTAATGTTAGCACTAGGTAAAAGTTTCGAATAATACAACAACATCACTAAACAAATAACCATCACTAACTCCAATTCTACATTCAAATATTTTTCTTTCTAAATTATGTACTTCTCTTTATGTACCCAAATAAATAATTTCATTTCATTCCAAGTGATGAATTAACCATAAGTAGAAATTGTAAATGTGTACCCTCGTATCTCTGTAATGCCTAAACGGATTTCAATGGAATTCATTATTTGGTAAATACCATATTACATAGATTAATATATAGGCTAGTTTTTTTCCGTTATAGAGGTAGTTAATGACTTCCATGAGCAACTTAATGAAATGGATTATTATTTGAGTGTATCGTTTTTTTTACTGGGCAGAGCCTTTATTAACAAAACTAAAATACAATAAGAACTACACTACACTACGAGCCTACCTAAATAAGTGTATCGTATTTGGCGAAATTAAATTATCGTGAATAATGAATGCTAAAGCCACTGGTTACGCCGTGCTGCCCAGCTAGCTAAATCGCTAAATGGGACACTTACCTTTCAATCCAATGTTTTGTCTCATCAGCTATGAAATGTATACCAGCAAATGTGCAATTCGCACAATAATCTTTGATCAAAGCTCTACATGTGCCAGCAGTCATTCTGATCCCTTAAAAAGTTAGTGATTTGTAAGTAAAATTTAACAAATTTTTATTGAATTTAACGCATAAATTGATGCGATCTGTGCCTTTTCTGAGACACAAAAGCAGTATTGTTTATGTAGGTACACTCCGCGAGGTATAAGCTGAGCTTTGCATTTGTGTGAGTGTACATGGATAGTGTAGGTGTGACAACCGGCCTTAGGCGCGGCGCCATTTTCGCCCGGTAAAAGCCGGTTTAAACTGATTTTGGGTAACCGGCCTGAGGCGCGGCGCCATTCTGTCTCGCGGCGCTCCTGCCGCACTTCACCTCTTGTACAGACTGCAGCGTGACGTGTTTAATATTATTTTGTTTTTGTTTGATATAAGTGTTAGTAAAATGGATGCCAACACAAATAAGCGCAAAATACGGAAACCATTAAATAGCCAAGTAAAAGAAATTTTGTGTAATTTAAATAGCTATTTTAAAGACATGAACGATAAAGACATGTCAAGTGTGACTACATCAGCCCAATTGGTATCGACATCGACAGGAATTCCACTGTCAACTGTTAAAAGAGTCTTATTGGAAGGTAAACGTGTTTTGAAAGATGGAACCAAATTCAAATCTCCGAAAAAGACCAGATGCAGGAAAAATATAATAATCATTGATGATTTTGATAAAGCAGTAATCCGTAGAACAATTCATAATTTTCACATTACTGACAAAGAGGGGCCAACAATGAAAAGAATTCATGAAAAATTAAAGGCTAACATTAACTATCCAGGATCAATATGGTCATTGCGAAAAGAAGTATCTCTTTTAGAATTCAAATGGTCAAGGACAGAGAACAACAGAAATTTTTTAATGGAAAAGCATGAGATCCGTCACCTACGTATAACTTATTTACTTAAAATTTCCGAATACCGTATTCAGGGCAGGCCTATCGTTTATACCGATGAAACATATATTGACACCACTCACACTTCATCAAAATCATATTCAGATGGCAGCACTTCTGGTTTGAAGAAACCTATTTCTAAAGGAAATCGATTGATAATCGTTCATGCCGGCGGCGAGGACGGTTTCATACCAAATGCGCTGCTGATGTTTAAAGCTAATCAAAAAAGTGGTGATTATCATAACAATATGAATACAGAAAACTATACAAAATGGTTACAAACGCAATTAATTCCCAATTTGAAGCCCAATAGCGTTATTGTAGTTGACAACGCATCTTACCACAATTCGTTAAAAAATCCCGCTCCCAACTCAAATAGTCGCAAACAAGATATGATTGACTGGCTCAAGTTACGCAATATCGATCACTCAATATCCATGCCTAAACCACAACTTTATCAATTGATACTGCATAATAAACAACGATTTATTGAATATAAAATTGACACCTTATTAAGAGAACATGGTCACAGCGTCCTTCGTCTACCACCCTATCACCCAGATTTCAATCCGATTGAAAATATATGGGCAATGATAAAAGGATACGTCGCGAAAAAAAAACGTGTCAATGAATATGGATACAATAATGAGGTTAGCAAATGAAAAAATTGAAAGTATCACTGTACAGGAATGGAAAAATGTTTGTGACCAAGCAATAAAAGAAGAAAAAAAGTTTCATGGATACGACGCCGTTTTTGACAATATAACGGAAAGATTCATTATTAAAACAAACGACACATCAGACGAGAGTGAAAATGATAACGAGAGTGATAAAGAAAGTGACTATGGTGCAATGTCTGGTATAGAAGATGTGTAGTTATTTTGTCTTTCAAATTGAATTTTTAGTAATAATCACACAATAATATGTACTCATCAGTCAAATACACAGCTGGACTTTATTTTATCAATTTAGTTTTATTTTATTTTAATATCTGACTCTGACTGTACTTTTGGTGATCACTCACACTAATGCAAAGCTCAGCTTATACCTCGCGGACTGTACTCGTTCGTATATATGTCACCGTTTAAATATTGTAAAAACTGTCAGACTACATATTCCAGCAGATAATAAACAAGAATTGCTCGTTTAAGGTTTCTATTTTAAATCCCTTTATTTGTCACAACATTTCGAGGTCCAAACTGTTGCAACCGTGGCAAAGCTCTGGCTTCATGTCATGGTTAAATATAACAAATATAATAAATCTTATGGATCAGCACATTGTGCAAATGTTTTGAATAATTTATCCGATAATTGCACAGACTTGTGCAATGGCGTGATTATAGAGGGCAATAGTTAATATTCAAGGTTAAAATATTATGAAATAAAAATACCGATGTTGGCGTAACAGCTTATTTATTTTAGAAGAAGTGACCATGACTCGTTAGTATCTGATATACTAACTTTTTCCTTTGTGAATATGAAGATGATTTTATTTCATTTTGGAATGATTAGTAAGTATTTTGATACAATTAAAAAAAATATAATGTCGAGACTGATGGCAATTAAAATTTCTGCATCTAACACCACAGAGTCGCACAAGAATTTTTTAATCTGTCTGTGTGTTGCTAGTTGGCCCTCTAAAATGTATTTTACTTGTAATATAAAAATCAATCTCTATTTTTTCTCTCTTAATAACGCAAGAAATTAAAAAATTCTACATACGTACTATACTTTATAGATAAGGACTGGAATAAGTAATAGGTATACATAACAGGTACATCATAGTAGCCTCTTAATATGATAACATCACAAAAATACATTTACATGACTTTCAACACTTAACTAACACTTAAACAAACCTAAAAAGTTTACTACATCTAGTGTGTCTATTGAGAAATACTAATAAAATTACATTTGATTTTACTAAACACAGCTGTTGCGTTTTTAACATGAGTTCACTTCTTTGTAGTTATAGAGCCGCCTTTACGAATCACGGTTTCGACTGCATTCAGCGGTCTTTTTAAAGGTGTAACACATGAACAATCAGCCTTTCATTCATCTTAGTACTAGCACGTTTTCATAATACTAATATGAAAGTAAATTATGAAATCATGTGAAAGACCCTGATTATGTTTTAGGACCCATTAGATTGCAGGCCCGGCTCATACACCGGGACAAGAATTGAAAACAAATTACAACACTCACGCTAATTTACAAAGTGTATTCATTTTGACACGCCTCATTATTAAAAGCTTCATCATCTTCTTATTTTAAAATTGAAACCAGAAATTTCCAATGACGTCACTTCAGTCACAGAATAGATATGCTTCAGTGTACAATTTTGACGAAGACGTGAAGTCACAACCCTCCACTCCCTAAGTTTGATGATCTATATCTTTGTCAATTATTTATTAATAATAATTTGATAAAACAAAAAATACGTGTCCCATAAGCTACCCGACGGACTAATTAGAATGGTATATTTTGGGTCAGTCAGCATCCCAATTATAAGTATTGCAAGAAGTCCTGGGTCTGTAAGAACGGGGGGTTCCAGAGGTCTGCGTCGACGGCCTTGGGCACTGCAGGCTGGTGAAGATCCGCGCGCGCATGGGGGTGTCTCCGGGGGACGAAGCCGGCGTGGGTGAGGATGTTGTAGATCTCTTTACGAGACACGTTGTTGGCCTCGCGGTCGAACACCTGGAAATATGGGTAAGGTTTTTGAAGTGAATACTTCTTTTAGCGCACCACACACAGGTTTTTCGTGGTCTGTGAATTGACTTCTCGTAAATTAAAGAAATCGTCGGGTGAACTAACGCAGTTCTAGATGGCCGAGTGTTAGAAGCAAGCTCGTCATGTCAGAAGCATGGCCTTATTTAGGACGATGCTTTGAAGATTTATTTCAGATTAGCAGCGCCCCCTGGTTTCACCCGCATAGTCTCCAAAGTGAACTACATAGTCATCAAAATCTGAGTTTTTTTTTATTGATTTTTTTTTGAAGTATAAACTTCTTTAGTCTTTGCAGGGGCAAACGAAGACTAATGGTGACCATAATTTCGGCTAGTGTGCATTTCATCTGTTGTTTCTGTTTAAAAAGGGGGGTTCACCCACTTCAAAAAAGGATAAGGTCTGTATATTTTTTGTAAGGACTGTATATTTTTTTTAAATTGGAGCCGATTCTTGTTTTTTTTTTGGAAAAATTGAATTATTCTTCGTCTAACTTCTGTTCATGATAGAGATAGAGAACACTGTGTAAGTCACACAGCAAGTCACAATAAAATTGTGAAGAATAGCAGATTGTTTTGAATGACCAATAGCTTTGGCCTACCAATTTGTCTATTGTCTATTAGATAGTCTACTGTCTAATAGACTTGAGTGGAATTTAAGAAACTATTATAGAATTTTTAGTAATTTTAACATTATTTCATTTTATAGCATATAGTGACGGGACGAGCAGGCCATGTGGCTGATGGTATGCAACACGCCTGTCTATAACAACACAGTGTAACACGCAGCTAGAGTCCAAATCACTATCTAGCACTGCACTGCACTAGTCATCCACATATATAAGATCCTTTATCCATATACTCTGGAATTTCTTTGGAAACATTGATTTTCAAACCGAAACAGTGATTTAGTAATGGTTGGCTGTAGAATATCTGGCAAAGGTGTGGTAACTTTTATTGTGTTCTCACCAGTTGCTCCCCCTTATGCAGTAGACTGGACAGTGGCAGGACTTCTTGCAAGGATGGGTTGTGTAGTGCGGGGCTTCGGAGGTGGTCTGGCAGTTGGGACTCCTCATGCCGCACCGCCAACACGTCGGGGTGTGGCGGGGGGAGAGCTGACGCCAGGTACGCGCAAGCCAGTACTGCTAGTGTTGCCTTCATCTTGACGAACTGAAAGGTAACATGTAGTTGATCATAAAAATCTACTCATGCTCACTTGTTGGCGCTTGATAAAAAAGTAAGGAAAAGAGATATTTTAATACTACGTATTTTATGTACCTCTAGACAAATAAATAATCGGTGGACATTTCATACACAATCACATACCATCTGGTTCCATCTGGAACCCAAATTGGGTGGATAGCACAAGCTTTGCTTAAGCTTGTGCTATCCATCCAGATACCAGAAACCAGGTAGCTGATACCTAGGTACCTAGGAACCTAGGTACCTACTTACCTATATTTTTTACTTTTACTGAGATATGTGTAGGTAATGTACTCTATTAAATATCTATATCAAAGTATCAATACTATACCATACTCTTTTATTATAAACTAGCTGTACCCTGCCACACTTCGCCGTGGCACATTGTGATGCAAAAAATAGATAAAAACAATCCTTGATGCGGATTATATATTATTGTAAAATTTCAGCTCGATCGGTGCTGAACTTTTTGAGTTTTTGAAGCGTACACAAACCAACATAACATTTTTATATATAGACTAGCTGAACCCGCTACTTCGTTCGCGTAAGCAGATGTTACTGACTTATACATTAATTGGAAGTATCGTACGTCAAATATTTGGATAAATAGTCATTGAAAAACGTTTGAGTTTGAGTGAATTTGTTTTTCCACACGAAAATTTATTTAATTTTATCATCTTTATTTTTCTTTTTTAAACAAAATCAAACATACTTAGTAAGGTTTCGTAGTATCGAACATAGCCGCAAAGAAAAAATACATACCACAATAGCAAAACATCGATTTAAATGGCCTTTAGTGCTTTTAGATTTAAACTGGCATTAGCGCCGTCTAATGAGAATATTACGTTGCTTGTTATTTTGATTGTGAACGCAAATCACCTATATTATCTACGCCAAAACGGGTGCATATATTTTTCATTTTTGGCTTCTACCTTACCATCACATCAAGATCCTTACGAAAATATATGCTTATATTAACATGGAGTTAAATGAAAATGTAGACTTATTAGCCCATGTGAAATTTTAGACTCTAAACTATATGTGTTTCGTATGAATCATAAATCATAAATCGTTTATTGGCCATAAGTAACTATACATTACAGGCAAGTCATCATAATTTAAGTTAACAATAATAAAAAAATAATTCATTCGTCACTATAAATTTAACTAAATTTTTCCGTTTGTCCTTTATACAAAAATGAAGATTCAGATAGATTCATTGACATAAATTCACTAAGTTTGTAAAATGGGTTGCTCATAAAGAAGTGCTTTATCTTATTTCTAAATTCGTTATTATCTAGTCTTGTTATGCTGTACGGTAATTTATTGAACATCTGGATTTTTATAAGACGACCTTGTCTTTCAACTTTAGTTAGTCTAGTTCTCGGATTGCACAACTTTTCATTGTCAACCCATATCGTTGTGCCGTTTTGACGTGATAGTTAATATTTGTTTCCTTAGGGCCCATGCTTCTTTTCAGGTTGATGGGTAATAAATACATAAATGTGGTATTTCAGACTATGAGTTATCTTTGTTTCAATTTTCTACCAAATTTGGTTAGTCTTTCCTACGTCACAATAACCTATAAGTAACCGATTTGCTATTTCTGAGTTCAAACTACGTGTGCTTCGAATTCCATCCAAATATGTTCAGCCGTTCCAACGTTGTCTTGTAAATATTATGAATGTCACTGTTTGGATGTTTGATACGTAATACATAGAGTACTTATACATAGGCAATGTTTAGCCTGTGTTCTTCCAGACTGTAATCTAATTCTATTTCAAGTTTCAACCCGATCACTTGATACGTTCCGCCATGATTAAAGCGGCAAAAGAAATACATCATCTGCGCAAATTTCAACTGTCTAGCTATCACCGTTCTTGAGATACAGCCTGGTGACAGACGGACGGACAGACGGATAACGAAGTCTCAGTAATAGGGTTCCGTTTTTACCCTTTGTGTACGGAACCCTAACAACGGACTGCTTCGGTCACCGAAGCTTGTTGAACACTACCTTTAAATTGTAAACAGTATTTGGATTGAAATAATACGTTTTCTAATAAGTTACGGCTGGTCTAGTAAGTTACAGCTGACCTAGTCGGGAGAACGGCGACTGTCGATCTGGAGACCCAGGGTTCAAAACCACGCGCACCACTGTCTTTTCAGAGTCATGTTCGTAATGCCGGTAATTAAAACGGTAAAGGAAAACACCGTGAAGAAACCGAAATCTACCTATAATCTAAGTTCTAAGTCATATGTCATCCACCAACCGACACTGGGCCAGCGTGGTGGATTATAGCCTTGTCTCTCTCCTTGCGAGAGAAGGCCCCGACGCCCAGCAGTGGGAACATTTAATGGGTTGTTTATGCTGCTACTTATTATGCTGATATGTTTTCTCCAAAATACAAAAATTTTCTTCAATGACAGGTAATTTAATTCTGTCATTCGACTAAATTTTATAAGAAGGTATAACTATGTCGTACATGTTGATATTTGAAAAAACTACCTTCCTGTTTTCGATATCTAAGATCACCTCTGAAATATTTTCTACCAAACAAAAAAGTAATCATCAAAATCAACTAACAATTAGCGGAGTTATCGCGTAAAATAAAATCAAATAAAAAAACATGCAACCCGATTGAGAACATCCTCCTTGTTTGAAGTCGATTATAACCGAATGATGTTTGTTTTTCCACACAAAAATATATTTTTGACAATTATTTTGTCATCCAAGACGACGCGACGCGATCACGTGGGCACTTTCTAGAATCTAGAATCTAGATATTCTGTGGATCGTCTGTGATACACAGAATACTTAGAAGTTAGTATGTACCGAACGCGCCGCGCGTGTCGTTATTATTTAATGTTTGTGTAATTTCCGAACCAACAAACCGATATTGTTCAAATTTTGACGGGACAATATAAAAAATGTGTTCTTTCTAACAAAAAAAGAATTAATGAAATTAAACAACGCAAACATGAGTTACAACCAAATACACATTCTGACTTTCACCCCCTCCCGCAAGAAAACCAATCAGAATTTGGGGATCAAAAGTAACCTACAGCAATTTCCTTAGTATAAACTAAAATCATGCCAAGTTTCAGCTGAATTGAATCAGTAGTTTCGGCGTGATGCGTGATCTCTATACAGAAAGACAGACAGACAGACAGACAGACAGACAGACATGAAAGAAAAAAAATGCAGTTTCGCCATCAGTATCGACTATGGATTTCCCCAAAAAAAAAAATTTCAAAATATCTTCAATGTACAGAATTCGACCCGTTACAGTTTTATTATAAGTATAGATAGAAGATATTACACTTATCACACAAATATGATAAATGTGCCGATGCACTGTTTTATTGTTAATTAATCTAATAACTTCAATGTCAAACTCATACTTTAAAATTCTCCAAGAAAAACGTAACTGGAGACTCAAAAACAAGTCAAGATATCTTTAAATACATACTCTTCAGCACGCCATACTTCTTAAAAATGCAGTTGCTAATATAAACACAGAACCATAGTTTTACAACTAATTTTTAATGCCTAATTTTTTATACGTAGATGTAGACCACGTATTGACATGCTCGAGTTTGGCTAGAAGGAATCAGCTTACTCTGAATACGTACTAGATATATATGTACTTATATTGTACCTATCTGGAAACAAACACGGGTAGAGTGTTAAGACCGAGCTTCGCAGTGCGAATTATAAAATGTGGAGGGAAAGTGGGTATATCCACCATGTATGTACGAAGATAGAGTCAGGTTAAGTATCCTACTCATCATAATCATCCGCAAAACGTTCACTGCTGATCATAGGCCTCCGCCCTTGATTTCCACAACGAACGGTCTCTCGTAACCTGCAACCAGCGGTTTCCAGCGACCGTTGTGAGGTCATCTTTCCATTTAGTGGAAGGCCTACAAGTATCCTACTAATTGTTACAAAATATTAAAAACACGAAAGTTTGTGAGTAGGTATGGATGTTTGTAACTCTTTTACACAAAAAGTCCTGAAGGGATCTTGGGTAAAATTTTGATACATAGATAGATAAAAGTAGGTACCTAGGTAGTTGGTAATAACACCAAAGGCTAATTTTTAACTCCCGACCAAAAAAGGGGTGTTATAAGCTTGACGTCGATGTATGTCTGTCTGTCTGTCTGTCTGTCTGTGTGTCTATCTGTGGCACCGTAGAGCTCAAACGGATGGGCCGATTTCGATGCGGATTTTTTTATTTGAAAGTTAATATCCGTGCGGATGTTCTTAGCTAAGTTTAGTTAAAATAGTTTCAAGATGGCCGCCGCCACAAAATATTCGGACAAAATATTTCTTCACAACTTACCTCAATATGGGTTGATACCCATATTGAGGTAAGTTGTAAATGAAAGGGCTTGACTAGTAAAATACTATACACTATAAAAAATCAAACCCAAGATGGCCGCCACCACAAAATGGCGAATTATGTTATTTTTTTCACTACTACCTCAATATGGGTATCAAACGAAAGGGCTTGACTAGTAAAATACATTGCACTATGACAAATTTCAAATCCAATATGGCCGCTTCCACAAAATGGCAAAATACAGTTCTTTTTTCACAACTCCCTTAATATGGGTATCAAATGAAAGAGATTGACTGGCAGAATGCTAAATGACTAAATAAATCAAATTTTTTAATTTTGTTCTTGTTATTAGGGAAAATAACGGAATCGGGTGCTATACGGGTGAAACTGCGAGGCTCTGCTATTATTATAACAACTTTAAAATGTCTAATTATACATTTTTAGGTTTGTGTTTACGGATGTTTGTTGCTCAATCATGTCGGAAGTGCTTAACAGATTGGGTGGAAATTTGGAACAAAGTTGTGTTAGTCTCGAATACCATATAGGCTACATAAAGAGAACGAGAAATAACGAGAGTAGGTACTTCGCGGGTTTAACCGCAGCTTGTACTAGTTGTTATTATTACTATAATTACTATATAATTGACAATTGTCCTTACAACGGCTGCACAGACATAATACAGAAGGTTACTCTATGACATGTTAATGATAGTAAATTTCACTTATTAAAGTATAATAGACAACGCTCGTTACCAATTAGACAAAAAACAACCTTTCATGTCAACACAACCTAGTGGTTAAATATGAATGTATTCATAATGTTCAAATTGCGTGTAAACTACTATAGGTAGTCTAGTACAATCTATAAGTACATAAACATGAGAGTACTTAAAGTATCGAGAAACTGGTTTGAAAAATTATAATACACTTATTTAATTTTACACTACATAGTATTATTGGTCCTATTAGGCAATTAAAAAGTGGGTAATTAAAAAAGTAAGGCAGTAATTATAGATATGAAAGTTCGCATGATTTGCTCAATCACGTCGGAACACTTACTGATCGGGTTGTAATTTCGCATGCTATGCTATCGGAATGCTCGTAGCTCGAAAAAGCGACATCGTTTCATGGTTGATGTTCCAAAGACACGAACGAAGAGATTTGACTCTACTTTTGTGATAAGAACGTCTAGGCTGTGGAATACGTTGCCTGAGAGGGTTTTTCCCGATAGTTACAATCTTTGTGTCTTCAAATCGAGAGTGAATCGGTTTCTTCTAGGTAAACACGCTTCATCGTAGACCGCATCATCGTTTAACATCAGGCGAGATGGCGGTCAAGTGTAAACCTATAAAAGTTAAAAAAAAAAAAAAAAAAAAAAAAAAAAAGCATACAATAAGATCATAGTCTGTAAAAACAATAAAAATAGGAGTAAATTACGGAAACGGGAACTACGCGGTTACTATAGGTTTAAGTTTGACTGCCATCTCGCCTGATGTTAAGCCACGATGCGAAGACACCAAGATTATATCCAATAGGGAAAACCCACTCAGGCTACGTATTCCACCTCAGGCAACGCATTCCACAGCCTAGACAGCCTAACCATTGGAAGTCTTTATTGTAACCACTCTGGTTATCTCACAGAGTTTCCGCCGTTAAAACCAGCGGTAATGACAAATTCTACCTAAGTACTTGGAAAAATAGTCGGAGATGTAGGCAGGATTCGAACCCATAATCGTACGACTATGAAATCAGACGTTTTAGCCACTAGGCCACTTTAGCTACAAGAAAGGACTTAAGAAAAGACTAGTTGTCTAGACGACAGCGACAAGCTCGCAAATTGTCTCTTAATTTTGTAGGTTTTGTATAATTTAGTTTAGAAAGAGTTAAGCGTTTTTTAAAATGTATACAGTGATAATACGAGCAGTACATGTACCTGATTATAAGCAACATGGCTGGCCATAACAGCACAGTGACACGCAGCTATTAGAACATGAAGAGTCCAAATCATTACCACACTGCGGTCGTCACCTGGAGATAAGTATAAGGTGTTTTATCTCTTAGCCCAGTAAATTTCATCCATTCCATCATTCTATTTCTCAGGAAATATTGATCTTCAAACCGGACCACAGTAATGTTTGCACACTAATGCTTGGCGGTAGAATAACTGGCAAAGTTGTGGTACTTCCTCAGACGGACTCTGCAAAGAGCCCTACCACTACGAAATCTATCTATTTTCGAAGTTCATCCGCCCTATCATTTTCAACCCAAATTTATCCGCCGCTGGACATCAGCTTCTAATGCGGCGTGCACTGAAATCGATCATCCGTTCGTGTTGTTCAAAGTTAATTCACTGACTTTAAGTTACATTGCGCTACAATCTCTCAAGCGATGACTTCGGCTCAAGGTCGCTACCATCTCGTATACAAACAAAATTCACTTTCGACCTCTCGCCGCCGAGGCGTTGGTCAACGTTCTAGAATAGGCATTGACAATCGCGGCCAAAACTCAGTACGCTTTGCAGTTTTCACGGTCAACTCATAATTATATTTTTTTAGGCAGTCTTTTAAAGCATTCACTGCACAGTGGCATTTTAATTCATGCATATGTTTTTGTATGCTGGGAAAATAATTGAAAGAAACATATTTGAACACAAAAAATCGAATCTTCTTTGAGTTGATCTTTCATCTCATATCATATGTATGTACTCGTACATACTTAATTTGAAATTTTAATTTATTAATAATAGTAATATGAAATCTTATACCTTTAAACGAGCAATTCTTGTAAGTATACGAGTATATATATAGAATCTGAATCTCGGAAAAGTCTCGAGCGATTGTCATGAAATTATGTACACAGGGGGTTTCGGGGACGATAAATCGATCTAGCCAGGTTTTATTAAAAAAAACGCCGTTTTATGCGCGTTTTTAGACAATGAAAATCTGTTACATAAAGATTAGAATGTTACGGTAAATTTCGCGACAATATATTAGCTCAGTCGGTAAGGTCATAATATGGTAGGTCCGGGTTCGAATCCAACCGGCCGCCTTTCTTTTTTCATGTTTTTTTTTGTGAAAACTATTATATTATTATTTTTTTACTGTTATTATTATATTATTATTGTATTATTAATTACTAAATGAGACAGACACTATGATCAAGTTAAATAGACGTAAATGTGGCCTTTTCGTATCTGCCAAAATATAACGAATTTTTATAAATATTCTGAACTAGAGGTCCGCCTCGGCTTCACCCGTGGCACATAATAAATACCCTATAACACTCAAGGATATTATCTATTCTATGCTCAAGGGTCACGTATATATCCAACGCTGAAGGAAGTTTTGAAATAGGTCCAGTAGTTCATGAGAAACTCACACGTTCTAACAATTTTTGTTCGAACGTGCGAGTTCATCTTTATAATATTCTATCTATAGATCTTCAGCTTTATAATATTAATGGTATATAGATTAAGTATGTGTGAACGAAATTTTTAACGAATATATTTTATTTGCTTAGAACAAAGCTTTAGTGCTAGTGTAGTGTTTTACTGTAGGTAATAATTATATTTTTGTCACAAAAAAGAGTTTTCTGTCTATCTAAACACTGTAACCTCTGTCAAAATGTCAAAAATAGCAAAAAATAAAGATAAAACTAGCTATATGGATATAGTTCCTCTAGTGGCAATATAGAGTCAAAAGGTCCTTTTCAACTTTTCAAGCTACCTGTACTAGCTTGGTCGTTTCATACCCCTGTTTTATCAAAGAACCTCGCATACACTAACTAGGACGGACTTTTGTTGCGAAGTATTCTGCTAGTTAAATGGACTGTACTGGCATTATCTACGGCATTGTCATTGTACTAACTTGCAACTAACTATATGTCATTTGTTTCTGTTATGCTTCTGTTGATATTGTCAGAATAACTTTTATGGTTGACAATGTTTTCAGTGATACCAAATTTATACGCTAAAGTTGGACTCTTTATGAAGAATTGTAGCAATTTGTTGCTTGATAGAAATGAGTTCATTTGTTGGCTTTTGTTTGAGATTTTTTTATAACTTTAACGAATGAAAATGAATCGGAGAAATGTTTTCGGTTATAAGTACCTAAATTATTTTCTGTAATGTTAATGTTTTGGATTTTGATTACGTATTTTTTAATACGTTTGTTTTGAGCTATCACAGTAGGCCAATATAATAGGTATTATTACTTATGGAGCATTTCTCCACCATATAACCACAGTCAATATTCTACCTCCTTAATTGTTTTCAGAAATTTATACGTTTATAAATAATAATAGTGTTTTTGGTATTGTTAAAGTACATAGTAGACATGGAAGTTTTAAAATGGGTGCCTTGTATGTACCTACTATTTCTATCCAGTTTTCCGAAGTCTCGAAATATTCTAAATACATTGTTCTAAGAATTCGAATCAATCCATAATGAAGACATCGCCGCCCAGGTTTATTCAAGCTCGTGATTGATCGTTACAGGAATAAAATAGATATTTTGCAAAATCAATTTATCTTGAAGATAAAGTTAAAGCCAACGTTTTTATTTGATAAATAGGTATAGGTACCTTTACCTACAAATCAGCCCAAATATAGTGGTAAATTGTTTTATAATTACTTATTTGTAGGTATGTATTGGAACATCATGGAAAAAAATAATATTTAAATACAATACATAATCCTACAAAATTACTAAAATAATAAACGTCAATGTTTGTTGCTCAATTACGTCATAACGTCTGAATAGATCGGGCTGAAATTTAGAACATATATACATTATAGTCTGGAAGAACACAGGCTACTTTTTATCCTACGCAGGTAAAACCGCAGACCGCTTATCATAAATAATACTAAAAACAAAAGAACAAAATAAACTCTCTAATCATGGCTGCGAATCAAATAGATTTTCTTTCAGTGTTTTTTATTTTATTTTTGCAATAATAAATATACCTAACAATTACTCGTATTAATGTTTTATGGAGACGAGCGAGATGGAGTTGAATTTTGTTTTTTTTCTAAGCCTTTTACCCGACTGAAAGAAGGGTTATGTTTTCGCAACATACAAGATACGCATCTTGTATGATTGTAAATTTCTTTATTCCATGTATCTTCCAAACGGCTGGATGGATTTTGACAATTAAGATATCGTTAAATTCGACTTAATCACCCAAGTGTCATTGTATAGCATTTTGTATTAAATTATGTTTTTTTCTGTTCATATTTTGCAGTCGTTCATATTTTTTTCTAAAAAGTAAATTACTCAGCGATCAATTTTGCATCCTATATCGCTTTCATTCAGATAAAGCGATTTAGGTCTTTAAATTACTAACAAAGATAATCTAGGAAAGAGGGACTAACATTTTTTTAAATCTTAACGGTAAAGATAATATTTTATCTACACTTACCAATTCAATTCTAGGCACCGATACTCCAATAGTCACAATTATTGTAGACCACTACCACAAACAGAGCTCTCTTCGTTTCTATGAAACACCGATTTAATTGATCAATTTGCAGATTATAAGAAGTTACCACCTTCACAGATTATTGAAGAGTTAGTTTAATAAGTAGCCACGCACTGAGAATCCTTTCCAATTCGGATAGTGCCTGGTGTATGGGTATATGGAAGCAAGGCTGGTCAGCGTTTGGTGCTTAGGGTGGGCGCGGAGAGCGGCCAGTACTATCCACCACCACTGTATTGTCGCAATATCTCGCACTACTCTAATTATACATATTGCTTTGGCTTTGTTTCATCTTGTTTTGATCGAATACGATGAGAGTGCCGGAGGCTAATTCGTTCTGGTACTTTATTGTATAGAGGTCGTTAGACGGATGTTATAATGTTGTGTATAAGTTGTACGTTAGCCAGAATGGAGATTATACGATAGATATAAAAACACTAAGATTTAATTAAGTCTAAAATCATAGGTTCATAAGAAAATCTTTTGCGTTTAGGCAGTAGTTAGTAAACTGTTGTTCTTTATTTGTTTGATTATAAATTGTTTGGCTGCGAATTGTCAATATCACGACCTAGGAAACACACCGATCTAGAAGGGATCTTGGTCGCTTGTTTCATAAGTATAAGTGCCAAATGACTAGACCTAGGTACCCATAATAGTAACAATTTGAAGATGTATTAGTATTTGTATTGCAAGAGTTTTTACAAAATAGATAATAAAACTACACATGGCTATAATAAAATAAATTAACATGTTTGTGCTCAATTCTTTTGAATCTTTCTTTATTGCGGAGATCCTTTATTGGAAAAATAAATATCTAGCTATTGAAACTAACCGCATAAAATATGAATTATTTATCCATAGGTCAATAGAATGCCTGGACGTAATGAATCTAGCCAGCTACCAGTTTAAAGCATCCCGTTACAAAATATCTTATAAAGCATATTATGTGTGCTAAATTAGGTTCCATAATTTATCAATATAGATCATCATACCATAGTATTATGTGCAAAAACCGTAATATACAGATACACCTACCTATATTTTTCAACAGACAGTGATCAATGTCGTCGATATTGCGTTATTAGACTTTGTACTCGTCTGTTGTTGCACACAAGTCAAGCACAAAGTCCAAAACAGTAATAGGAGGTAATGAACATGACTTGCAGTTTCCAAATCAACAACTCTTGCAAAGCATCAAATATTTCCATGGATTGCAGAAGGTAAGTACTACAATAGATCGGAAGGTCAATGTACTTAAATACATTCTCACAGTCAAAAAAGTTGTTTACATTATAGTTTAGCATGAGTTATGTTCGAGGGTGAGTTACTTAATAAAGATTAAGTAAACAAAAATTGGTTGCCTGTAAAGTCGGTATACGGGCGAAAGTTTTACGTGACAACGCCTTTGAGTGGTAAAATAATTTTACGGAAGGGACGCGTGCCTTTCACTTTTTATGTCTGTCTCTCTCGCTCTTAGGCGGGCTAACCATGCCCGAGTGGAAGGGACGCGTGCCTCTCACTCGCTCTCGTTGTGAGCGCATAACGTGAGCGGAGCGTAACGCAGTTTCTTGAAGTGTCACCCGGCAAACCAATTTATAAGACGTTGTCACGTCAAAACACCGCCGTTTACAAAACTATTTACTTAAGATTTGCATGAGCCAAAAACTCACATGTTTTTTAATTATAGTTTTTGATAAATTCAGAAATGGTCAGCCCGAAATTTGTATAGGTTACCTTAGCTAAAATACTCGTAATCCAAAAATGGCTTGACTAGTCTGACTGTCTGACCTATTGTAACGGTGCAGCGGAATCGAAAAATGATTGATTATACATGCTACTTATGGCATTAATCATAGAATCCGATATCCGTGCTTTGAACAAAATAAACTTTAAGTAATATTATGGTAAATCAAGGTTAAGCTTAGACATTTTGAAAAATAAATTTTACAGAATTTATTTCAGTTCCAAAAGACTCATTTTAGCTCCACAGCATATAACATTGGACCCGATTTTAGGGTCGCTACTAAATACTACCCTAGGCTTAACCAGGGTTAAAAACGTGACCCATGTGTGATGGTCCAGACATTCTATTCGGTGGGTTTTGTATAAAATAGTAACAAATATCTATTAAAATTAATCAAAATATTTCAAAATTTAGCAATTATAAAATTAGTTGAATAAAGTAATCCACTAAATAAATTTATTAGTACTTCGACTACCGCAAACATTTTGGCAGACTGAGGCAGACAATTATATTGACATTTTCAAATACATAAGTTGCAATAAAAATACAGTTTCAAACGAGAAACGTTTTATAGTTTCGAAATCGGGTCCAGTGTTTGCGTAAAATCTTAGTTCTAGAGTCCGTTCCAAACATTGAGTCTAGCCCACTTTATTAAATTCAAACTCTGTCACATGACTGATGTCGAAATATCTCGAACCGAAAACATTTCTAGCTGAATCGGGATATCACAACAGTTATATTGTTTTCGTATGCAGATTAGCCTGCGTAAGAGCACGTGATAGCCGGTCTTCGCACGGCCTGTGGAAACGAAAGCAACATCTTCCCTTTTAATCATATAGGTATTACACGCCACGGTAACATAAGTTGTACTTAATTCTACGTATACTCTTTATTAACAAAAGTTTTGATAATTAATAGTATAAGAACTATGTAAGCGTATAGTATAAGTAATGCTAATACGTCGTTAAATTTATGCTGCCTATTTTGCGAGGCCCATATCCCGCAAGCATAACCCGTCAAATGAGCTTGATGCTAACCATTTCTCTTCTTGATCGTAGCTGAGTAGGAGAACCCTAAACACGGCGTGACTATAGAGCAGAGCTAGAAAAGGGTGTGAATATCATTAACAATAGCGTTTACTTTGGGAGCCAACAAATGAAAAATCAGATGTTTTTACTTACATTTTATTGGTTCTGAAGGTCATCTTTGTGCGGAGTACATAGGTACTTGATTTCCGTCCGTCCGTCCATCTGTCACGAAGCCGTATCTCAAGAATGGTGATAGTTAGACAGTTGGCATTTTCAGAGATGAAGTACTTACTATTTCTATTGCCGCTATAACAACAAATAAAATAAATATTTAAAATAGTAAATTCCCATACAACAAACTTGTTTTTTTTACCGTTTCGTGCTCGATACTGTAAACGGTGACAAGCTATTCACAGAATATTTAGTTTTATGTTGTCTTTAAATATAATTAATTAAAATAAAATAAATAATTAAGGGGGCTCCCATACAATAAAAGAGGTTTTCATCGTTTATTTGCTAATGGTACGGAACCCTTCGTGCGCGAGTCCCACTCGCACTTGGCCGGTTTTTATTTTAATATTAACACCACCCTCTTGTCTGCGAAGGTTACCCTTTATTTAGTGATCTATACTTATAATAAAACTGTAACGGGTCGAATTCTGTACATTGAAGATATTTTGAAAAAATTTTTTTTGGGGCACTCCATAGTCGATACTGATTGCGAAACTGCATTTTTTTTCTTTCATGTCTGTCTGTCTGTCTGTCTGTCTGTCTGTCTGTCTGTCTTTCTGTATAGGGATCACGCATCACGCCGAAACTACTGATTCAATTCAGCTGAAACTTGGCATGATTTTAGTTTATACTAAGGACATTGCTGTAGGCTACTTTTGATCCCCAAATTCTGATTGGTTTTCTTGCGGGAGGGTGTGAAAGTCAGAATGTGTATTTGGTTGTAACTCATGTTTGCGATGTTTAATTTCATTAATTCTTTTTTGGTAGAAAGAACACATTATTTATATTGTCCCGTCAAAATTTGAACAATATCGGTCTGTTGGTTCGAAAATTACATAAACATTAAATAATAACGACACGCGCGGCGCGTTCAGTACATACTAACTACTAAGTATTCTGTGTATCACAGACGATCCACAGAATATCTAGATTCTAGATTCTAGAAAGTGCCCACGTGATCGCGTCGCGTCGTTTTGGACGACAAAATAATTGTCAAAATATATTTTTTGTGGAAAACAAACATCATTCGGTTAGAATCGACTTCAAACAAGGAGGATGTTCTCAATCGGGGTGCATGTTTTTTTATTTTACGCGATAACTCCGCTAATTGTTAGTTGATTTTGATAATTTCTTTTTTGTTTGGTAGAAAATACTTCAGAGGTGATCTTAGATATCGAAAACAGGGAGGTAGTTTTCAAATATCAACAAAAACTAGAATCAGCTTAGATTTTTTCTTAACTTTTATAGGTTTATACTTGACCGCCATCTCGCCTGATGTTAAACGACAATGCGGTCTACGATGGAGCGTGCTTACCTAGAAGTAACCGATTCACTCTCGATTTGAAGACACAAAGATTGTAATCATCGGGGAAAACCCACTCAGGCAACGTATTCCACAGCCTAGATGTTCTTATCACAAAATTAGAGTCAAATCTCTTCGTTCGTGTCTTTGGAACATCAACCATGAAACGATGTCGCTTTTTCGAGCTACGAGCATTCCGATAAAAAAAGGGCAAGGTGGTATCAGATCATGCAAATCAGTCGCACACTCTCCGAAGTGTATCCGATAAAAAACCGATAGGCTAGCTAAGATTTATCTGTACGACATAGTAATACCTTCTTATAAAATTTTGTCGAATGACAGAATTAAATTACCTGTCATTGAAGTAGATTTTTGTATTTTGGAGAAAACATATCAGCATAATAAGTAGCAGCATAAACAGCCCATTAAATGTTCCCACTGCTGGGCGTCGGGGCCTTCTCTCGCAAGGAGAGAGACCAGTGTCGGTTGGTGGATAACATATGACTTAGAACTTAGATTATAGGTAGATTTCGGTTTCTTCACGGTGTTTTCCTTCACCGTTTTAATTACCGGCATTACGAACATGACTCTGAAAAGATAGTGGTGCGCGTGATTTTGAACCCTGGGTCTCCGGATCGACTGTCGCCGTTCTCCCGACTAGGTCAGCTGTAACTTACTAGACCAGCCGTAACTTATTAGAAAACGTATTATTTCAATCCAAATACTGTTTAAAATTTAAAGGTAGTGTTCAACAAGCTTCGGTGACCGAAGCAGACCGTTGTTAGGGTTCCGTACATAAAGGGTAAAAACGGGACCCTATTACTGAGACTTCGCTATCCGTCCGTCCGTCCGTCCGTCTGTCACCAGGCTGTATCTCAAGAACGGTGATAGCTAGACAGTTGAAATTTTCGCAGATGATGTATTTCTATTGCCGATTTAATCATGGCGGAACGTATCAAGTGATCGGGTTGAAAATTGAAATAGAATTAGTTTACAGTCTGGAAGAACACATAGGCTAAACATTGCCTATGTATAAGTACTCTATGTATTACGTAACAAACATCCAAACAGTGACATTCATAATATTTACAGGACAACGTTGGAACGGCTGAACATATTTGGATGGAATTGAAACACACGTAGTTTGAACTCAGAAATAACAAATCGGTTACTTATAGGTTACTGTCACGTAGGAAAGACTAAGCAAATTTGGTAGAAAATTGAAACAGCTGAAATACCACATTTATGTATTTATTACCTATCAACCTGAAAAGAAGCATGGGCCCTAAGGAAACAAATATTAACTATCACGTCAAAACGTCACAACGATATGGGTTGACATACGAAACACATATAGTTTAGAGTCTAAAATTTCACATGGGCTAATAAGTCTACATTTTCATTTAACTCCATATTAATTTAAGCATACATTTTCGTCAGGAACTTGATGTGATGGTAAGGTAAAAGCCAAAATGAAAAATATGTGCACCCGTTATGGCGTAGATAATATAGGTGATTTGCGTTCACAATCAAAATAACAAGCAACATAATATTCTCATTAGACGGCACTAATGCCAGTTTAAATCTAAAAGCACTAAAGGCCATTTAAATCGATGTTTTGCTATTGTGGTATGTATTTTTTCTTTCATCACTAGGTGGCGTTACTGGTATTCTAAATTGTACTAATAAGTTTTTGCTGCTAAAAGGATTATGATGCCAAATTTGGTATCTTTCGTTCTTGATTTTTTTCTGTGTTACCTACAATGAAATTCATACATTAACATTTCACTAGGACTTGGCTTAGATTTACGGGTTCAACTTGCTTGAATATCATTAAAACTCAAAATTTTAATTATTTTGATTCCACACAGGCTTCGTTCAAAATTTTACGCCGGCAAAGTCGCGGGTAACAGCTAGAAAACAACTTGCGGATAAAAAGAAATAGGTAAGTAGGTATCAGATCATGTACATTAGCTTCAGACTTTTCATAATGTATCCTATAAAAATCCTACAAACTTAACACTTCCGGCTATGTTCGATACTACGAAACCTTACTAAGTATGTTTGATTTTGTTTAAAAAAAGAAAAATAAAGATGATAAAATTAAATAATTTTTGTGTGGAAAAACAAATTCACTCAAACTCAAAGGTTTTTCAATGACTACTTATCCAAATATTTGACGTACGATAGTTCCAATTAATGTATAAGTCAGTAACATCTGCTTACGCGAACGAAGTAGCGGGTTCAGCTATCTGTACGACATAGTAATACCTTCTTATAAAATTTTGTCGAATGACAGAATTAAATTACCTGTCATTGAAGTAGATTTTTGTATTTTGGAGAAAACATATCAGCATAATAAGTAGCAGCATAAACAGCCCATTAAATGTTCCCACTGCTGGGCGTCGGGGCCTTCTCTCGCAAGGAGAGAGACCAGTGTCGGTTGGTGGATAACATATGACTTAGAACTTAGATTATAGGTAGATTTCGGTTTCTTCACGGTGTTTTCCTTCACCGTTTTAATTACCGGCATTACGAACATGACTCTGAAAAGATAGTGGTGCGCGTGATTTTGAACCCTGGGTCTCCGGATCGACTGTCGCCGTTCTCCCGACTAGGTCAGCTGTAACTTACTAGACCAGCCGTAACTTATTAGAAAACGTATTATTTCAATCCAAATACTGTTTAAAATTTAAAGGTAGTGTTCAACAAGCTTCGGTGACCGAAGCAGACCGTTGTTAGGGTTCCGTACATAAAGGGTAAAAACGGGACCCTATTACTGAGACTTCGCTATCCGTCCGTCCGTCCGTCCGTCTGTCACCAGGCTGTATCTCAAGAACGGTGATAGCTAGACAGTTGAAATTTTCGCAGATGATGTATTTCTATTGCCGATTTAATCATGGCGGAACGTATCAAGTGATCGGGTTGAAAATTGAAATAGAATTAGTTTACAGTCTGGAAGAACACATAGGCTAAACATTGCCTATGTATAAGTACTCTATGTATTACGTAACAAACATCCAAACAGTGACATTCATAATATTTACAGGACAACGTTGGAACGGCTGAACATATTTGGATGGAATTCGAAACACACGTAGTTTGAACTCAGAAATAACAAATCGGTTACTTATAGGTTACTGTCACGTAGGAAAGACTAAGCAAATTTGGTAGAAAATTGAAACAGCTGAAATACCACATTTATGTATTTATTACCTATCAACCTGAAAAGAAGCATGGGCCCTAAGGAAACAAATATTAACTATCACGTCAAAACGTCACAACGATATGGGTTGACATACGAAACACATATAGTTTAGAGTCTAAAATTTCACATGGGCTAATAAGTCTACATTTTCATTTAACTCCATATTAATTTAAGCATACATTTTCGTCAGGAACTTGATGTGATGGTAAGGTAAAAGCCAAAAATGAAAAATATGTGCACCCGTTATGGCGTAGATAATATAGGTGATTTGCGTTCACAATCAAAATAACAAGCAACATAATATTCTCATTAGACGGCACTAATGCCAGTTTAAATCTAAAAGCACTAAAGGCCATTTAAATCGATGTTTTGCTATTGTGGTATGTATTTTTTTCTTTCATCACTAGGTGGCGTTACTGGTATTCTAAATTGTACTAATAAGTTTTTGCTGCTAAAAGGATTATGATGCCAAATTTGGTATCTTTCGTTCTTGATTTTTTTTCTGTGTTACCTACAATGAAATTCATACATTAACATTTCACTAGGACTTGGCTTAGATTTACGGGTTCAACTTGCTTGAATATCATTAAAACTCAAAATTTTAATTATTTTGATTCCACACAGGCTTCGTTCAAAATTTTACGCCGGCAAAGTCGCGGGTAACAGCTAGAAAACAACTTGCGGATAAAAAGAAATAGGTAAGTAGGTATCAGATCATGTACATTAGCTTCAGACTTTTCATAATGTATCCTATAAAAATCCTACAAACTTAACACTTCCGGCTATGTTCGATACTACGAAACCTTACTAAGTATGTTTGATTTTGTTTAAAAAAAGGAAAATAAAGATGATAAAATTAAATAATTTTTGTGTGGAAAAACAAATTCACTCAAACTCAAAGGTTTTTCAATGACTACTTATCCAAATATTTGACGTACGATAGTTCCAATTAATGTATAAGTCAGTAACATCTGCTTACGCGAACGAAGTAGCGGGTTCAGCTAGTGTTTAAATAAAATCGTTAAGTCTTTAAAGCGAGACGATGTGTACTAAAAATAAGTTCACAGTAAGCGCTTATTCTTTGTGTGCCAAGAGTATCTATATCTATATATGATATGAAAAATACTATTGATCTTTATGTTTGTTCATAATTCCCGTTCTTGTTATTTTACTGCGATAAAAGTGCCATAAAAACCTGTGTTATTCTAGACTAACTGTGTTCCAAATTTCAACGCGATCTGTTCTGATCTGTTCAGCCAACGTGATAGACCAACAAGCACCAAAACTTTCGCATTTATAATACTAGTAGAATAAGTTCGTGTAGCCATATAGCTCGCAGAACCGATAATCGCTGTGGAGTAAAGGTTCTCGAATGTCGACCACGAACCGGCAGACGCAGTGTAAGACGGCCCTCTCCGACGGGGGACGGAGAGGGGTCCACACGATGGACCGATGATATTGTTTCGGTTGCGGGAAGTCGGTGGATGGAGGCGGCACAAGACCGGTCATTGTGGAAATCATTGGGGGAGGCCTAGCATTGTGCAGCAGTGGACGTCTGCAGGCTGCAGACGATGATGAAGTTCGTGTAGGTAAAGTAGAATACCATCAGTCTCTAATAATATACCTAAGATACAATACTAAACTCGGAGCTTAAACGAACTTGTCAAATGAATGATCGCAGGCAAATCGTTATAATCGTACGAAATAGGTATTTGATTTTTGTGACGTCAAACGAACTAAAAGGATCGAATATGGAGCTTAAGCGATGTTGCAATAAGGTAGTTAACAATTTCAAAATTAATTTCTTCGAAGACGATCCAGCTGGATTCCCAGACTGTGAGGCAATTATTGCAACGTTGGTTTAAGAGAACAACATTCGGCCATTACGATACAATCTATGTTCAGAGCGATCATGTGACTATCTCAGCGCCTAGACCTTCTCATTTCTAGAACATGCTTACACATGCAAATCTATGCTGTTATAACGTAATAGCAAGCATAGTTTCGTGATTTTTTTTATTGAGCGCCTAATCAATATCTAGTTTAATTTTGCAAGAATGTAAGATATTGTTTGTCATTTGTGTTTGGTAAGATAAAGTTTCGCAAATACAAGTAAGGCCTGATTAAAATAATAATTAATTAATGAGTTAGGCGCACAAGTGGTTTATGAGGTATATTGTAAATACTTGTGTCGATTTGCTTTTGGGTTTTGTATTTACACAGCTCACTGGGAACGTCGATTATCTTATAAGGAGAGTTTAAAAAAGCGTCGCTGGTAAGTAACTGTAGATGTGACATTAAAGATATTCTTGGAACTGGTTGGTTCAAATATGTTTTCAAAATTAGCTAGCTATAGCTATAATAGCTTACGCTTAGCGAAAATCGAGCATCTATTTATAATCTGGCTGTATTATACAATGATGTGGTCTTTGTTTTCGTAATAGACATCGAAGAAATTACAATATTTTTTTTCGGCGATGCTATACTTTATAAATAATACACATTTTGTTAAAACCCAATAAGAAAGGGCCGTAGGTACTTAGTTTTACTGTATACAATTATCCATAATTCTTTATAGCAGCGTTCTCATTTATTAAACGTCATCAATTTCCCGAGTTCTTGCGTAACGCGAATAAATCAAAATTCATATTTAGTTATTCATTACTTCCTGTTATCAATAAACACCTATCGATAAAAACCAATACACGAGAAGAAACAATCAATCATAGCAATTAACCACACATCAATGCGATGCTATCTAGATATTTAACAACTGCCATTTGCTCGCTTTTACAGTATTTTATTGTCAAGTAGTTAGAATCGAATTTACTGCATTTAGAACAGTCCATTGTTGTACTCGTGTTTGTTATTCAAAACTTATAAAATGGAAATTTAATAAAATGTGAGAAATTCCACTTAATGGACGCACCTATAGGCACAATTTGAACCTACTTTAGTGTTGACTATAGGAATAAAAAATATCGTGGCTGAAAAATAGATTAAACAAAAAACAAATTCACTTCGTTATTTGAAAACTCTATAGCATTATAGCATCCAAAACAGAAAAAAAAAAATACCACAAAAGTATTTCTTGAGAATAAATGTCTAAAGTCCAGGATATAAGTTCGATCAATAAACACGTCAAGCCACCATACATACTGTCGTACAGATATCGTAAAAAATCCCGTAACCCAACGAAACTGCATATGGTAAAAGAAAGCCTTAAAACTATAACCAAAGAATACTGCTCTGAATCGTCCATTGGTGGGCTTAAGCATCTAGTTGACGAAGACACACCGTTCTTGGAAAGGTAAGGAATAATAAGACTGGCCTCGAGGCTTAGTGGGTTGTTACTCTGCCTGCGAAACCGAGGGTCGTAGGTTCGATTCCCCACCCAGAGCAAATATTTGCGTGATGAATTCAAATATTTGTACTGTGTCTGGGTGTTTCTACGTATAATAAGTACCTGATTACAACTATATAAATATTATTTCAGCTATCTGGCTGCCATACCAGTTTTGTTTTATTTGGGGTCAGATTGTGTTGTGTGTTGGACAAGAGCCCATGAACCCCAGTCCTTCGTTATTATAACAAAGCTAAAAGTTTGTCAGCGCATGCTCCCAACGCAGGCAAGAACGATGGACCATTTGGTGGTATGGTTTGGGTCATCCTGGCTTTGAGTACTAAAGGTGTGTGATATACCAATCCAAATTTGTCAAACTATACAGCCTTTATTCATGGCTTAATATTGTTACTAAAAAAATAGTTATCAAATGCAAGGCCTTGACTTGTTAATAGCTTGCAATACTATTTCTGGGGTTCACGGTTCACGGGCTCTTGTTCTATGTGAATTGTCTACCGATATTTAAAACAAAAAGACTAAAGTATATTTTTTCATACGCGGGGCTGCGAAATAGGGTTGCCATCTGTAAAGTTTGGGAACAAGGACAAGATTCGTGAAACCCCCGGATTTTCCAGATTATAGCGCCCAAGACCCGGACATGCCAACATTTTTTTACACATAGTTATAGTTATTAGTGTAAAAAAGTGTTATTATCTCTTCTTACATTGAGATGAAGATGAAATCCGGCCCGGACGCTGGCCAAACTAGGAAAAATCCGGGGAAACCCGGACGGATGGCTTACTGCGAAAGAACGGAACGGAGTATATACTGGCTATACACACTACGTATACCACCGAGGAGCCGATGTTATACGTAGTGTTCTCTGGGTCAAAAAAGTGTTATTTAATGCAAGACTGGCCTCGTGGCTTAGTGGGTAGTAACTCTGCCTGCGACGCCGAGGGGATTCCCACCCAGTGCAAATATTTATGTGATGAACTCAAATGTTTGCACTGTGTCTGGGTGTTTCTATGTATAATAAGTATGTATTTAGAACTCTATAAGTATTATTATATCAGCTATCTGGCCGTCATATCACAAGCTTTACTTAGTTTTGGGTCAGATGGTGTTGTGTTTGATTTGTCCACCAATATTTATTTATTTATTTAAGTAGTTAATTTCGGTAGTTTTCAGAGGATTCAAATGTCCGACGTCCCCTTTTCAAGGAAATTAAAGCTAAGACATTTTTTACGAAGAACAATAGTTCTCGTTATAGTTAACAATTATCAAACTTTTTCGCACATAATAGACTGCATATTTACTACGCACTATTCAAAGACGAAGAATCTACAAAGTTATAGAGACAAAAGGTTCCAAATACCTAGTGGTTCTTGTTGTCTGATGGCCGCATCGTTGCATCGCATAACATCAGGCGGTAATGTTGGTCAAGCTTAAACCAACAAAAAAGAAAAAAAATGATGTGAAAAATAAATATGGAGTTTGTAATGTCAAACTTTAACAATTTGTCTCTAAATGTGTATTTACGTTATTTTATGTTTAAAATTTTCTGTTCCATTTCATTTCTAAGTATCTACCTCACGGATGATTCTATGACAATCATGGATTTCTACCTTAAATACATACCATAATGTAATCGTTCAAACGCCCATACTTATAGCTATTGGCAAAGTATTTCTTATTTATTTTGAACCTGTTTAGTTCTCCGATATAATGTTTGTCGCAACAACTGTTTTTGAAGTGATCGAGCAAATGTTACGTCACTAGTGATCGCTGACCACTTTATCGATTATGTCACGGTTCTCATGCAGGTGTTAATGCAAAGCGTTTACGGGTATGAGAAAGAAGGTGTTCATCATTAGATTGTTTCACTTTTTTCGGTCCCACTCATACAATTTATGGAAACATCGTACATGTTCTAAGATGTGTTCTATGTAGTTAATAATTATAATTTACTATTTAGTGGTCATCAAATGGTCGAGCCATTTTAATTTGACCACAGACTTCAACATATAATTTTTTTTAAAGTACAAGCCCTCTAAATTTCATATTCCTCCGTCCGCTCAATTTTCATGGGTACATAGTTTTTGATTCACAAATTTATGTATAGATTCTTATATCGAACGTTTACCATCGATTAAAATACCATTTAAAATTATTGAACGGCTCGGTACATAATATCTGACGAAAAATGCGTCGAGCGTATCATCGGTTGCACTAACGCATCATCTGTTGCGTGGAAAGGTTGGATGTTTTATTATAGGCTTTCATTATAGGTACATTTCTCTGTTCGGGCGTTACGCGACTGATAATACGCCTCGCATTTTCCGTCAGATATGTACGACCAACCCTAACCTCATTTTCGAATAATACAATTTAAATTTATTTATAATTTAAATTTACATTTTCATTATGTACGCAGGTTGCTGTGGGTTATTATCCTAGCCATCGGGGTGACTTGCTCAGTTTTGCTGGTGTTGTCGACTTTCCAAAAATACTACGGGGCTCCTTTAGTTACCACGAAGTTGCCGCAAGGGGTTTCAGTCAGCAAAATTATATTCCCAGCTGTGGGAATTTGCACTAATAACAGGATTAGTAAACGAGCTGTCACGAAATTAGCCAAAGAATTGTGAGTTTATCACTTCAAGAATACTTACGCTGGTTTAATTAAGGGTACCTATTTTCTTTGTGAAAATTATATACTTTGTCCAATGATGTTAAAACGACATTGCTTCTTGAATTAATAGAATTAGGCAAAATTGTTTTCTTTGAGGTTAAAACTTTCGTGAGTAACGCGTGTGCGTTACGCTTTCAGAATGGATAAAATTTTGTGAGTTCGCTTAACGGTATATCTACGTAATTTTAAATAAATGATTATTTAAAAAAATAGTAAAATGCTAAGTAGCATTTTTTGTGGTATGGCGTGACGAGACGATTACGATATGCGCCTGATGGTAAGACGGTAAGCAAAATGCCTGCCCATAACAATATCTACAGTGACACGCAGCTATTGGAACATGAAGATACCAAATCATTACCTAGCACTGCACTGCGGTCGGCACCCAGAGATATACCTAAGATGTTTTATCTCTGTCTTGTAATTTCTCTGGAAACATCGCCCTTTGGATCACAGCATTGTTTGCACATTACACAGGAGTAATGTTGCACAATACGTAACTTGTAAGTATAGCTACAGATATAATGGTATTACGCATCGATATAAACCAACAGATGTGCCTTGAGCACCTTGAAATTTGGTAATAAACTGCATCTCTGTGTCTGTGTGTATCGTAAGTGGTTTACACACAGCCAATCTACTTGACAGCTAGAATTGCTAGCGGCGAGATATGCTGCTGTGTTTCTACTTATTTTGGTTGCTAAACGAATAGTGATAAGTAAAAAACGCCCGACGTTCACCTCTTCCTGCAACTGACTAGAACAGAAAGAGTGAGCTCACTCTTCCCAACGATGACATAATTCCGCCGGTTTGGGTCCTGAAGTTTGGGAGGGCACATCAAATGGTTTATATCGATGTAACATTTCACGTCCCACTCTGTTACTACCCATGACGCAAACCCGAACATTTTTCCTAATAGGTTTTCCCCTAACAAAAAATGCTCAGCTCAGTTTAAAAGTTTTCTATTCAAATAAATGTAAATACATATGATGTACTAGTAGCGCTCCGCGGTTCCACCCGCGTAGTTCCCGATCCCGTTATTATCCGGGATAAAAAATAACATATGTTATTCCACACCATTATCTATCTATTTATCAGATTTCATCAAAATACCTCCAGTAGTTTTTGCGTGAAAGAGTAACAAACATACATCCATACATTCTTACAAACTTCCGTGTTTATAATAAGTACTAAAAGTAGGATTTAAAAATATTTTATCTCTTAATTACTTCTAAAGCCATAACCACGCCATAGCAGTGTCGATAGCTTCCTAAAATGAATGTTGGTATTTAGACTAAAACAAGAAAGAAATAAAAACTTAACCGAGGTGGCGATGTTGGATTTGTTATTTGAGCTGGGACAGCTGTACGAGCTTGAACCAAACAAAGATTACGAGGCACAGAATAAAGAAAAGTCGAAGAGACTGCACTATGTCCTGGGGGAGTACGACGTCAGTGACCTGATAAAACGGGTATGTTAACTGTTTACTTTTTTTCAACCTTTTTTTCCTTTTTATTACTTCAAAGGAAGAGGTTCTTAATTCAATTGAGTTTTAGCATTTTTATATTTGTTACCTCAGAATTTTCGACTGGGTTAACCAATTGAAATGTTTTTTTAAGTGCATAATTTACCTATGATCTAATAATTATGTGACTTTAGAATGCGTTGCTTGAGTTTTTCTCTATAGTTATAATGTTGGTGGTTGGAAATTAAGGGAAAATGAATAGAAGTGAAAATGTATAACTTTGAGTTTTAGTATTCTAGCATAACAGCGCTAATGTTGCACTATACATTAGCATGTCGGTGACGCGACCCCATTAGATTTGCCAAAAAATGGCTCGAACAAGCCAAAATGGCTTAGACTAAATTTAATGATTTTTTAACATTTATACGTTTACACTTGACCGCCAGTCTCGCTTGATGTTAAACGACGATGTGGACGAGCTTGCTAACCTAGAAGAAACTTTGAATAGATTTAAATAGGCTCTCGACTTTTCGACGCTGTGCTTGCCCTCCAATTTTCTTTGGTATATACTAAACGTAAATATACGATATCAATGTTCGAACTAAATTAAGCGTTTACATATACTACGTATAGAGCTAGATTTTCCGCACGGTTCCTGATGTACAAGAAGTCAATCGTAAGCAGATGACGTGCATACTTTCTATGGCAACAGTGCCGCAGGGATGTGCAGCGACACAAGTATGACACTTCAAGAGCGCAAGGCAAGAAAAATGCTACCCGTGCTTTCGGTGTAAAGCGTTTCTGCCTACCTCTATTAGACTGCAGGCCCGTGAACAAAATGTAGGATAATAGAAGGGTATAAAGTAATAAGATTGAGCACTATGCCGTCACTTGTTGTAAGCTGTCCAACTGAGTGCAGTTGAAGAGGGGGGGGGGGGGGGGTTCTAAACGTCGATCATTTCTCCTTGCCGCATGATTTTTGTGCGGCGTTGCGGAATAATAGATTAGAAGAGGTATTGAAACTATAAAAAATATAAATTTTAAAATTCTCATGGTTAGTTTGTGAAAAAAATTCATGATTTTCCGACGATTTACAGAGTAAGTTTGGTCATTTGATTACAATACAAAAACACTTTATTACACCACAAAACATTTGGGTACAAAAAGCGATCTTATCGCTAATAGCGATCTCTTCCAGAAAACCTTTTGGTAACTAGGACAATATGAAAGTACGGGCAGTGGTGTGGTATCCTTGATACATGTGCACAATTAGTTTCATAAATATCATACTAATAGAAAATAGAAGTAATACAAACAAATCCATACTAATATTATAAATGCGAAAGTAACTCTGTCTGTCTGTCTGTCTGTCTGTCTGTCTGTCTGTCTGTCTGTCTGTCTGTCTGTCTGTCCGTCTTTACCGCCTAAACCAACCAACAGATTTTGATGAAATTTGATACATAGATAAAATAGATCCCGAGAAAGGACATAGGCTACTTTTTGTTCCGAAAAAAGGGTTGAAAGGGTTAAAATAAGGGATGAAAGTTTATATGGAAAACTTCGTCATTGTTGAAGAACTATGAAACTTTACGTCTAGATATTTAACACGAAACCATAAAATGTATGTTTTAGCAGTTTTGTAGTTTCGAACTGTACCTACGGGGGTGGAATTGGGTTTTTTTTTTTATTATTTATTATTATTTATTCTTGGGTCAAATTTAGTAATTCAAATTTCACCCTCTTCTTGTCAACCGATTAATCTGAAATGTTGTATACACTTTGGATTTTGATGACAATACAATTATGTTTATTCATTATCATTATAAATTCAAGATGGCCGCCGCTACAAAATGGCGGATAATTTATGTTTTATTAATCCCATCAATATGGGTATCAAATAAAAGGGCTCAACAAGCAGAATACAATATACTATAAAAAATTGAAATCCAAGATGGCGGCCGCTAAAAATGGCGGATAACGTAGGTTTAATCAATCCCATCAACATGGGTATCAAATGAAAGGGCTCAACAAGCAGAATACAATATACTATAAAAAATTGAAATCCAAGATGGCGGCCGCTACAAAATGGCGGATAACGTAGGTTTTATCAATCCCATCAATATGGGTATCAAATGAAAGTGCTCAACCAGTAGAATACAACGTACTATATAAAATTAAAATCCAAGATGGCGGCCTCTATACAATGGCGGTTAACTTAGGTTTTATCAATCCCATCAACATGGGTATCAAATAAAAGGGCTTGACAAGAAGAATACAGTGCACTATACAACCTCAATATTTAAGATGGGCGCAGCCACTAAATGGCGTATCAGACAGAATTTTTGATAGTCGACGAGATTTCCATGGTGTCTTATCAAATGTTATGCATGATGGACGCTCGATTAAGGCAAATTAAGAACTGTGAAAATGATTTTTTTGGAGGAGTAAACGTATTACTTTTCGGTAATCTTTTACAACTGCCTCCTATAAAATGATCAGGAACACCTGTTTTCAATTCTAATATGAAATTATATATATGAAAGTAACTCTCTCTGTCCGTTACCGTCTAACGCCTAAGCCACTTAAAGAGTTTGTTACAATTTGGTGCACAGATAGACTACCTAGACTTAGGAAAGGACAACGGCGACTTTTTATCACAGAAAAAGAGTTGAAAGAGTGGAAATGAGGAGTAAAAGTGTGCATGGAAGGATCTTGGCACTCTTTGTATGCTATTTTAACCGACTTCAAAAAGGAGGAGGTTATCAATCCAGTTGTATTTCAATTGTGAATCAATTTAGATGGTTATTTTTTGGTTGGTAGAATATAGTTCAGAGGTGGTCATATAAATTTTATCGAAATCAGTGCGGCGGTTTTTGAAATATGAACAACAAACTAAAATTTGCGTTCATGTAATCAGTCGATATATCTACTAATATCTACTAATAGACTCTAATAAAATTTGGTGGAACGTCCCAATATGATTTTAAATTAAAGTCTGTTTTTGATTAATTTTTTGAGAACATAGTTTCTTTGTAATTTGTCGTGTAAATTGTACATTTATTAATAAATATAAAACTTTGACTTAGACCGATTTTGATTAGGAAACGTGAATTTGTATGGTAGTAGACATACGAGTAGGTACTGCCTCAATTACTTTAATAAATATGTGGCGCGGACGAAGTCGCGGGTAAAAGCTAGTACATAAATAAAATAACACAATACATAAATATCAGATTAAATAATATAAAATAGACTTACATACATAAATACATTTAATAAAAAATACACTAAGCGTAAAGGAAAAAATGCACAGGTTTACACAACAACGTTGCTTAAGTAATGATTGTGTTTGGCTTTCCATACAGTTTCAATACCTCTTCTAATACATTATTTCTCAACGCCGTACAAAAATCATGCGGCAAGGAGAAATGGTCGAGGTTTAGAACCCCCCAGCTTCAACTGCACTCAGTTGGGCAGCTTACAAGTGACGGCATAGTGTTCAATCTTATTACTTTATACCCTTCTATCATCCTACATAGGTCTCCTGCTGTATCATATGACCCATACATTTTGTTCACGGGCCTGCAGTCTATATAATATGTAAACTCTTTGGTTCGTACGTTGTGTGTTCCTCATTCTAAATGTATTGACATTGACTAAATAAAATACTTAAGGGCGCGTGATGTTTACCCATAAAAGTGTGTTAAATGTTTGCAGTTGACACCTCGATGCGAAGACCTTTTGGTCAGCTGTATGTGGAATAATGAATACAAACATTGTCTTGAACTGTTCGATTTTCGTCTCACTGTTAATGGATACTGCTGCACTTTTAATTATCTTCGTTCCTCGGATGTTAGCTTTCAAGAGTAAGTAGGTTTGACTATTATCAATACTTAAACAGTATTGATGACATTGACAACATCGAGTAGGAAGCCATTTATTCCCACTAGATGGCTATTTTATATTTTGGTTAGGATTGGTATGTCTAGCTGTTCAGCTTTATGACTCTTTAGATTTTTCAAGCAATACTTATATTTTGATGATCACTGGAAAGAGGTTGAAGATATTTATAATTTCGTTTGACGATAACTACTTTGTTTCAAAATCTATTAGAACTTTTGAAATATTAATGGATTCAATAAAGTGACGACGACGAAACTGTACAATGTAGGCTGCTCCTGGATTTACGTCTGAAGTTCACGTCTCTCGACCTATCAATTTAATTTGAGCTTTAATGATAATGCGAATAGGTTGTAATAAGATTTTGATTTTTAATGCGAATAAGACTGCATCTGGCTACAATATCTTCTGTTGGTAAGCAACGATGTGGTGGAGATGGATTAATACTCTGATCTTAAAAATCAAGGTTAAGGGAATTACTTACATTACAGGACTACTGCCAGATTTGTTTCGAGCTTTTTAGTAAATTTGCTAGCACCTAATTAGAAAAACCAGCCTATTTTATTTTCTTTTTCCTGGAACTTTCTCTCACAATGCCATCCAGAGAGTCAATGGTCAAGTATACAGCCTTAGCAGAGAGAAAATAAAGTGGGCTGCTTTTTCTAATTAGGTGGCCGGTTTGTTGACCGGCTGCTAGCTGCGTCTCATTCGCACTCGCTGACTTGACATTCTCCTTTCGTTGTCTTGGTTGGTTGGTTGGTCAAAGTTCACGTTACGCGCGGCAGAATCAATCAGTGTGAGTCAGATGGCTCAGAGCTCGGGCAGACTTGAAATCGAATAATAATATCCAAATAATTATTACTCTCGTATATTTTCTCTATGTCGTCAGGTACTTGACATGTACCTATTACTGTCAATATTCTGTTTTCAAAACTTTCAGGAACGGCGTTTTTAATATGGATATGTACAATTACGGCAACAAATCATCCTTTGATTATGACCAGGGCTTGAAGGTCCTGCTGCGATTGAACGAAACTGATGATTTCTTCTACAATCAGCCCGTGCAAGGGGCGCAGGTATGTATGGATAGCATCAAAATAGTTCGCCTGAAAAATTGGCTGTAGCTTATAATTTGTCGCTTTTAGTTAATGTTTTTGTATGGTGCTCACTGATAGTGCCTTAATTTTGTGGATAATTAGTCTATTGAGTTGTTGCGTAACTTAGTTTTTCAAGATTTCAAAGTAAATACTTAAGTAAAATTGGTGGACATTCCTCACGTAACACTAGTCTCAAACTAAGCAAAGCTTGTAATATGGAAGCTAGTTAATTGATATACTTATTTAAATGTAAATACGAGTAGGTACCTTATAATGCATAGGTAGGTACAAAAGTACAAAAATCCACGTAAAGCCTTTTTAATAGTCAAAGTTTTCAGAATAGTGAGTACGACATGGCCCTTTCGTCAATTTATTCAGCGAACGTAAATTTTTTCAAACATAAGTGATAACTTCTGAATTAATTTCTATTACTTTCAGTTACAATTTTCAGACGCCTACGATTTTCCAGACGCCCCGAGTGGCAGCTTTGCTATGCAGATAATAAGCCCAGGCGTACAAGTAAGCAGATACTTACTTGAAAATTCTAAAAAAATCGTGCCTATTCATTCGTGAACTTTCCAAAAGAATGAAACCCATTCTTCATGACTGCTCGAGTTTTACACGAAAATAGGCATGTTTTAGAGGCTTCTATTTATGGTTATTTTTTATAGATGACAGTTATGGTAACGCCGAGCTTCACCGAGGCTTCGAGAGACATACAGCACGTGCCCATTGCGCTGAGAAAGTGTCGTTTTTATGACGAGTCGGATTACCTGGCGTTCTATACATACAGTGACTGTATGTTGAAGTGTAGAATGTTCTTTCTGCTGGAACATTGTAATTGTACTCCTTTTAATATGCCGAAAATGGAGCATGCGCGGACGTGCAACATGCGAGATGTGCCTTGTTTGCGGAAACATTATGGTAATTAAAATCTTGAGATTGAATATATGAACCTAATTCAAACTGATTTAACCTCAAAGTATTTTGGTAATATCAAAACTGTAGTTGTAATTTATTTTATAAGTTACAGCGGAGAGCCAATTTGAATGTATGGGACGCATTTATGCCTGCGGTTTCACCCGTGCAGTCCCCTGTCCCATTATTTTCCTGCGATAAGTATGTGCTATTCCAGACTAAGCATCATCTGTGTTCCAAATTTCAATCCCATTGGTTTAGCCACGATTGAGCAACAACCACCCAAACTTTGGCTTTTAATGTAGATATCAGATTTCGATCGGATCCATCGAGAGATCGGATTTTAAAGGTCAAAATGTGGAATCACTGGAATCATTCCATTTTGAACCGGATAATACAAAAACATAACTCCTAATATCGATCAAAGAGTTTACATACATACTACGTATAGAGCAATGACCTAAATAATTTGTAATTGTGTAAAAGTAAATGTTATAATTTGTAATACTTCGTTGGTATAGAGTTAGTTTTTCCGCACGGTTCCTTTGTGTCAATCGTAAGCAGATGACGTGCATACATTCTATGGCAACAGAGTGATGTGCCGCGACAAAAGTATGACATTTCCACAAGAGCGGCAAGGCAAAAAAGATGCTACCCATGCTTTCGGTGTAAAGCGTTTGTGTCAACTCTATTCGTAGTTTATGTAAACTCTTTGGTATCGATAGAATAATTAGAAAATATACAATAATTGAGGAGCTCCACCATCGTACTTTCAGTGCAAACAATAACACCTCGTCCAGACGTGAGTCCGGTTCCGTCAGAGTTGGAACTGGACGGGGAGCCAGCAAATGGAGGCCTGTTCTGCCCGATGTGCTGCCCAACCTGCTCCAAGACTGCCTACAGTTACGACTTTTATAACGTCATCATTTATCCCGAGTTCTTGAATGAGACTCCGGATGATGATAGAGATACGTGGCTGTAAGTATAACCCAACAATAGGTTTTATTTGATAGTTTTGAGTTACGAGATGAGCAGGTATGTGCCTAATGGTAAGCAACAGTCCAGTGATACGGCAGCTAATTGAACGTAAAGAGTCAACTAAAATTTGACTATATTTATTTTTAGTACTGGTAGGACTCTTGGCAGAGTCTGCCTTGGGGAAGTAACACAGCTTTACCAGTTATTCTACCATCAAGCAGTAATGCGCAAACATTACTGTGTTCCGGTTTGAAAGGCAATGTTTCCAGAGAAATTATAGGGCTTAGAAATATAACATCTTAGATATCTGGGTGACGAGCGCAGTGCAGTGCTAGGTAATGATTTTAACTCTTCATGTTCCAATAGCTGCGTATCACTGTGCTGTTATGTGGCAGGCATGATGCTTATCATCGCGTCACTTTTTATTTAAAAAAAAATACTAAATAAATCTGCTAGATCAAAATGCAAGCGATGATTAACTAAGGGCCGTTTAAATAAATAAACTTGGGCAAGAATAAATTTATTTACCAATAAAAAAATACTACTAACAAAATAATTTTATCGACGTATTTCGAAGGTCCTGAACGCACAGCTGTTGATAGCCCCTTCGTTCCTGAACGCTGCCTTTTCGATTCTCGACTTGGGACTCCCGACTTTCTGCAGCCACATCTTCATGTCCTCAATTGCCCCGGCTGCTCCTTGGAGCTGACCGATTACTGTACCTTGAGCGGTGTTCATGACCCATCCTTTCAAACCCAAGTCCGTGGCTTTCTTCTGAGTATGCTTTCTGAAGTACACGCCTTGTACCTTACCAAACACTTCAAAGTCTGCAGTCGAGAGACCAGCTTTCTTGTTCATGGCCATGACGATATTCTTTCACCACGAGAAACAATTTAATTTTGTGTTGCTTGTAAGTAAATTGTTCAAATTATTTACGTTTGATATAGTGATTACTTACTCTGTGTTTGATGCTAAATTAAAACTTTACAAAAATGCATTGTGAACTGATTTGTTTACCGGTTGTTCGGGAAACGAAAACAAACATTTGTTTGCTTGTTGTATAGCGGTTGAGGTTGCTATCGGATTATTTAATTTGTATTTTGCATATATTTAGTATGTACCTAAACTCTTTGGTACTTTGCTATTTTTGTGACGTTATTAAAGCGAAAAAGTTTTTAGGCTCTTAAGGGCATCAAGCAACTCGCTCTTTCGCGCAACTTAAGGGTGTTTAGAACGTGCTCTACAGTAGGACAGAATTTATGTAATTACATGTTATCTTTGGCTAAGAATTTCTATAGGTAATTTCGTTAGGTACATGACATCATATATGATGAGCTTAGGGGAGTATTTTTACAGGAAGGGCGTGAATTTCACTGGAGCTTCCATCGTCCACGTCAAATACGCAAGAGAAGTCGCAGACTGCTATGAACAAAACGTCATTATGAAGTGGTTTGACTTGATTAGTAAGTTTCTGTAACAAATTTTATAACAAGGGATATCTGCTTAAATAAGAACTCTTATTTAGCGGAATATTATTTACATTATTTGAGTCATGTAATTTTATAATTTAGTTATTAGGCTTAGAAATGTAGGTACGAATACCTATAATAAACTTATTTACACAGATCAGGAGGCAAAAAGGCTTTTAAGAAAGTTATAGTTTAGCCATTACATGAATGTGAGAATGCGGACTAAAAAAAGTTTAAAATTGTCTAAATCACGGATATTCGGTCTAAATACATAGTTACAAACGTGAAACTTCATTGTTTCAAGTTCATGATCCAAATCACCCCTACATCTGGAGCTCCCGAGATGCGATTGTCACTAATAGGTTGAAATGATATAGCAGTGAAGATCTTTGATCCGAATTGGATCATATTTTTTTCTGACAACAATATAGATAAAAGTAATCTGATAAGGGAGAGGTTTCCGATATCAAGTTGAGTCGAAATGATTAAATAATCATAAAATCGTTGCGTAACGCTATGTCGTAATCCGCATATATCTCAGGGTAAGCCCTCAGATGCGATATTACATAACTGTGACATATCTAACAGCTTCGAAAAACTACCTGCTTACCTTCACCGAGACACTTATGAGTCCGCAAATTACACCATGTGCGATCGAAACTAGTCTCATATGATTATTAGGTAAACGTTATGCATTACTAGCAGCGCTCCGCGGTTTTACTCACATCGTTCTATTTCCCGGGATAAAAATAGCATTTTTGCTATTTCCAAACTTGTTCTGTCTTCTAAATTTCAGTATGATCCGTTCAGCTCATTAGGGATGTTTTTGTTAATTTATATGTTACAACTTTGTTTGTTGTGCCAAAAAAGTGTTTTATATTTTTTTATATGTATTGTATTGTTCAGCCGTTCCGAAGTGATTAAGCAACAAACGTCCAACCTTTACATTTATAATATTAGTAGGATTACTTAAATTTTGTTCCGCCATCATAACATATCACTAACACTCTTCTTACCAAGGATGCCAAGGAACGCATACAAATATAAACACCATGAATACCCAGCCGCAGATAAAACATTTTTTTGTATTTAACTTTAATAGATTTACACTTGACCGCCATCTCCCCTGATAGTGAGAGACGATGCGGTCTAAGATGAAGTGTAGGTACTTACGTGCTAAAATTCATCGTTTTAATTTTGTCTTTAAAAAAGGAAGAAAGTAAAAGAAAAAAGTAAAAGAAGTTCTCAATTTAGTTATATATTTCTTTTTATATGAAAGTGTCTCCGCCAACTAATTTACTTCAGAAGTGAACCCAAATTTCGACTTTTACATTCAGACATTCGATTTTTATGCAGGGTCACCTCTAGCACGAAATAAATGTATTTTACATTTTATCCAAATCGATGTAATGATTTTTGAAATATCGACAATAATCTAAAATTTGCTTATCTAGACGACGTATTCATAAGTACTATCTCGTTGTTTCATTGGAACAATGTGTATAGTGGATTTCACAAAAAATTAAATGTGGTCAAGTGTCTGATAAAATTGTTTTTATACGAAATTTCATACTCCTCCATCCGCGAAATTTTCGTAAAAATGGTTAAGTTTTTGCTATATGTAGGTAATTAGGTAGTACCACATAATAATAATACACCTACATAAACATCGTAACGAAATGATTACATGTAAAATATAATTGAAGTGTACCAATGTCGCAGGTAACATCGGTTCCACCTGCGGATTCGTCACCGGATTCAGCTTCGTATCAGTCCTAGAGTTTATCTACTTCTACACAGTCAAGCTCTACCGGCAGATCTCCAGGAGAGACCGGAAGGTCACGACAGCGTCAACCATCGAAGCAAAGTTCGCAAAATCTGACACAAGATACAGACCCCTTTATTGGAACGAGCTGACCAGGTCTACTAATTACGGGTTCAATTTCTCAGAGACAACACAGCGTAAATTAAGATACTAACTAGGTACTTGTAAACACCTGCCCCTCTGCTCTCCTGTGCTGTCTCTATAATTTCAAGCGAAAAGAAGAGAGAGAGAGAACATTATTAAACCTAAGACAAATGTAGTAAGATGGTAGACCCTCTGGTCAGCTGATTTGAATAAGAATACAAATAAATACAAATACAAAAATCTTTATTGCTGTTTGCAGGTAAGATAAGATGATACAAAACATTTAAATAATTGACCCATACAAACTGGCCTCTTCTTCTAGAGGCATGCAATATGTCTGGCAACGCAGTTTCCATTGGTCTGAATTTATACAATGAAAATAATAGTCAGCTGATAGTCTTCTTCTTCTTTTTTCATTTTAACTTTTAATCGGTTGTATCATATATGTCATCTGATTCATCATGTATTAATTTCTGGCTTCTATCCCGGTGTGTTATGTTAGTGTGATATGTTTGATGAGTACAATTACGCCAACGTCTTGTGCTTCAGCAGGATGATGTTATGGACTTTGACAAGTGTGTGGTTTCATGTAGAATCCAAGGTCTTGCAGTAGTAGCTCTTGCAGTTTAGCCGTGTGAGCAATTTTAAAGAATGTCATTATGTATAGAAAAATCAAAAAATAATAATCAAAAATAATGATAATAATAATTCAATTTGTATAAAATAAAACAATGTCAATGTATGTAAAAGAATGTTAACATGTATAAAATTTAATATTTGTATACCTACTCAAAGAACTCTCACAATATATTATAGAGTAATCTGATTCAACCTGTCCATTACAATATATTTTCTGATCTAACATTAGTTAAATCTAAAGTTTCATAAAATATAGACAGTGGACACTAATGTGGCTAATGGAATTTAATGTGGAAGTTAATGGAATGTAAAATGTCATGTTATACAAAATCTATACATCAGTATTCCAATTAATTTCCTATCATTTAAAAATTCTTTCACAGTGTAATAACATTTGGGTACCAGTATCTTTTTAATTTACTTTTGAACATGGATGAGTTAAGTTTTTAATTGCATTTGGCAGCTTATTATATAGAAGAGGAGCCATACAAAAATACTGTCACTCATAATCTTTTTCTTGCGTTTGCCTATGAGCAGCCTACACTTATCACGTCGGTTCCGTTCCACTTTGTCACTCAAGAGAGGAAAACAATGGGGTTATTCCTTACAAAACACATAACTTCAAAAAAACATAAAGGCTTGGAAGGGTTAAGATTTGATTGTCTATGAATACCTGTCTGCAGCTATCTGTAACTTGCATCCCGAACATAGCACGAATGCATCGTTTTTGTGCTTTGAAAGCTAAGCCTGTATCCGTTGAGTTACCCCAAAAATTATCCCATATCTCAAGACTGATGCCACTAATCCATGGTAAGATGTAAGAAGAGTCTCTTTTTTTACCACTGGAGCAAGCCTATGCAGAGCATATGCCGAGCTACCAAGCTTCTTGCAGAGAATCTCAATATATGCCTTCCAATTCAATTTCATGTCTATTGTCAAGCCCAAAAATTTTGTTGTAGTTACTTCTGCAATTTTGTTACCTTGATAATTTATGTTTATGTTATTTAAGTAAATTTTTGTTTGTGTAAATTGCATTAAATTGGTTTTATTTAAATTAATTTTCAAGTTATTAATGTTCAACCAGTGGATAGACGAATTTAGTGCAGGGTTGATATTTTCCTCATAATTAGCTTTATCTTGGCAGGCTATTGTAATTGTGCTATCATCTGCAAATAGTGACATTGGATGTTCAATTACTTTAGGAAAATCATTTATGTAGACAATAAATTGAAACGGTTCCCCACACACTTCCCTGCGGCACACCTAATTTAACAGTTCTTTCTTTAGAGATGAATATTTCTTCCTGTTTCGTTTTAGTATTAATCTTTGTAATTTTAGTTACTTGCCTTCTGTCTGTTAGGTAAGATTTTACTAAGTCAAGCACATTACCTCTAACCCCATAGGCTTCAAATTTACTTAGAAGAATGTCATGATTGACATAGTCAAATGCCTGGGTCATATCGCAATAAATGGTACATATAGCATTGTTATTATCAACATTTTTCATTACATTGTTAAGAAAATCATATATAGCAATATTTATTGTTTTATTCTGTCTAAACCCTTTTTGCTCGTCACAAAGCATGTTGTATTTTTCAAAGTACTGAATAAACTGCTGATTAAAATATTTTTCAAATATTTTTGACATTATAGGTATAAGGGCAATAGGTCGGTAATATGCCATGTGTTCCCTATTTTCTTTTTTAAAAACAGGTATGATTATACTTTTTTTAAGAGCCTCAGGAAAAGTACCTGTACTTATACATAAATTGATTATATGACTTAGAGGGCCACAGATAGCCTGCTTGACAGATTTTATAATTTTAGTGCATATCTCATCATATCCACTGTTTTGTATTTTTAAAGAATTTACGATTTTTAGAATATCATGTGGTGTAGATGGTGCCATGAACATTGAGTTCTGAGTTATTTCAATATTTTGTATCACATTTACACCAGAACCAGGCAATGGAATAATTTTATCAACAAAATAGTTATTAAATGCGTTAAGAAGTGTGGCTAAACTTATTAATGTATATACTTATAAAATTAAATGAAATCCAATAATTTCTTCATTAATAAAGCACATAAATTTGAATTGAAAATAAGTTGAAAGGTCACACACAGTTCCTTCCAGACCACCACAATTTTTTTTTCTCAAATAAAGTACGTAATTTTACAAATTTAATATAGTCAAAAATAAATGTAAAAATTATGTAAATCAAAGCAATTCTTGAAACGCGAAAAGTTACAAACATACTTTGTAGATTATTTACTTCATCAATAATGATTTATAGGTCATGTGCTAAGTATCGGCCTTGCTGACGCCATGTTACTTTGGTGAAGCAAAGTTGCAAAATACAACCTATTTTTGATTGTTCTTAAATTTATTTTTAGTCGCGATTTTAGTGGCTACTCGGTCTTGCCAGCCCCGTCTCATATATAAATATAAAGTCGGTTACCTACAACATTATTTAGTAGTGGTAGGACTCTTGGCAGAGTCCGCCTGGGGAAGTACCACACCTTTGCCAGTTATTCTACCGCCAAGCAGTAATGTGCAAACATTACTGTGTTCCGGTTTGAAGGGCAATGTTTCCAGAGAAATTACAGGGCTTAGAGATATAAGATCTTAGATCTCTGGGTAACGAGCGCAGTGCAGTGCTAGGTAATGATTTGGACTCTTCATGTTCCAATAGCTGCGTGTCACTGTGCTGTTATGTGTCAGGCATGTTGCTTACCATCAGGCACATGTCCTGATCGTCTCGTCACTCTTTATTTAAAAAAAAAAAAAAAAAATATATATCTCAAAATCTATTTATTTACACGTATCAAACTTCCTTCTTACGTTTCTCTAGTATCTAGTACACCCCAAACGTAATGCTTACAGGGTCGTCGCCGCATAACATGTAAGTGTAACCAGAGTTTCTTGTCGTGTAAGTTTGTACCTTATGTATGTTTGTACGATGCAGAATTTTACTGCACGCACTAGAAGCACAAAATAGTGGTACTACGCATCCATAGGTACTTGGTTTTACCATTCATAATGCCATCGATCATTAGGACCAATAGCAACAAAAATCAAACAAACCTTGATTTTCAGAGACACGAACCACAAGTGTTGTTCGCATCGTAATTACGATCTATTAGATTTAGGTGCTATTGTGATTTACCCAACTACTGAAATATTGATGTTAATTGTTACGCTCGAATAGTCAAATATAGTCGTTGTTTCGAAATCGTTCGTTTCATTTGCGTTCATATCAATGGTGTTCCTAGTACGTTCCCTCATGAAAAGCATTAACAAACAGTAAAATGGATTCCAAAGAGTCTATGAAGAGATATTTCGAAATTTGGTGGAACGGGATCAAGAGTCTACCCCAGACTACTTCCATTCACGGTTTTAGATTTATCGCTGACACCAACCGACACTGGACAGAAAGGTACCTAGAAAAAACACTACTTAGTCATTATACTTATTCAAAACGATTACGAGTAAAATATGACTAACTTACCTTTTATCTTGCAATGAAACTACAAGCTTCTACGTTGGTGATAAAATAACACGACTTCGCGATGAAGTAAAAGAAAAGACAGGACTGTAATGAAAAATCTTTCGTCTTCGGCTTTTCGAAAAAAAAAACGCCTCTTTAATCATTTATTAGGTACCTACAATTTTTTTTTGTTTTTTACCTACATTATCTTTGCTTTAAACCTTAATCACATATTAGCTCAAAAAAGCGACATCGACAATTTATGGTGGACGTTCCAAAGACCCGAACGGACGTTTGGTTTGACTTCGATAAGAACGTTCTAGGCTATGGAATGTGTTGCCTAAGTGAGTTATTTCCAATAATTACAATCTTGGTATCTTTTATGTGAGCACGGTTTATCGTACAATCGTACTCCGCATCGTCTAGAGTCTAGATGGTGGTCAAGTGTAAACCTATAATATATACGCACTATTATATAATAGATAGATACTCTTTATTGAACACACCAAAATAACAATACTTTACAAATTGAAACAGGTTAAACACTTAAAGTTAGTGCGACAGACGGCGGCCTTATCGCTAATAGCGATCTATATATCATAGCTATTAGGTATCTAATAGCTAAAATACATAAGTATTATGAACATACTGTATGCCCACTGTATGTTCCTATAGCTGGGACTCTGGGGACGCTCACAACGGGCGTGAAGGTCCGAGTGAGAATTACACGGGTAAAACCGCGGGGTGCTGCTAGTCAGTAAATAAATATAGGTGGACATTTCACACACAACATCATCTGACCCCAAACTAAGCAAAGCTTTTACTATGTATAGGAGTTTGTGTGCTACACTTTACGTACCTACCTACTTACGAAATACGTTGAATCTTAGTTTAAAATGAATACTGTTAGGCACAGGGTAAAGATTACTATCAGTAGTGAAAACACACTTATTTGACGTTCCAGAATATTCTGGTTAATATTCGTCGCGCTTTCATGGTACGGTTCGTCTCTGCTCATTGCAGCACAATACGACGCTTTCCAAAACAACCCCATATCTTTTGTTGTGGAAACTACGTATAAAGACTGGAACACGTTTTTTCCATCGGTTGTCGTCTGCGAGAGTGATAACACAAATCGCATTGAGGAAATATCGGATGGGTAAGTTTACACGGCAGTTACAGCTGGTCTAGTAAGTTCCGGCTAGTCTATTAAGTTCGGCTAGTCTATTAAGTTCGGCTAGTCTATTAAGTTCGGCTAGTCTATTAAGTTCGGCTAGCCTAGACTGGAGAACTGCGAACTGCGACTGTCGAGCCGGAGCCCCAGGTTCAAATCCCACCACTATCTTTTCGAAGTCACCGTAAAACCGCTAACTTAAACCGGTGAAGGAAAAATTGTGTGGAAACCGACATGCGCCTAGACACTTTCGAGATCACATGTCATCCACTCATACCGCACTGGGCCAGCGTGATGGATTGTGGCCTTGACTCTCTCCTTGCAATATAATGCACCGAGTTCCAGGAGTGGGGACATTTAGTGGGCTACTTATGCTATGCTAAGTTTGCACGAACCATTTAGTTATTTTGTTTTATGGCGGTGTAGTAGACGTGCGAGGGAAATGACCACAATCGTAAATCTTTATTTTCTGGCCGTCGAAGCTATCGATAAAAAATTTCCTTAATAGATGTACATGTATGGAGTAGATGTCCGCTACATACTGAGATATTCATATAGTAAGTACATACATCTACAATAGTTATGGTAACGAAAAAATTAACACCTAACTGCATAACAGAAAACACGATTTGAATACGGCGGAAAGAGAAAATGGGTACGGAACACATTAATAAATAAATGGTAAAAAACTGCTTCAAATGGTCTCTATTGCCTACTGAAACAAACAACAGCTAACTGTCCTAATAGACAATACTTAAAAAAATCAAAAGTTCGAAGATGTTTTACAAGTTTATCTTGGTGTCTTCAAATCGAGAGTGAATCGGTTTCTTCTAGGTAAACACGCTCCATCGTAGACCGCATCGTCGCTTACCATCAGGCGAGATGGCGGTCAAGTGTAAACCTATTAAAGTAAAAAAAAAATGTTCATAATTTTTTATTGAAAACGAATTGACAAAATTCTATTAATTTCAGTTTGTGGGGTGAAGATCACGATTTCAATATGGAAGAAGTACTGAAAGAAATAGCGTATTTCAAGGGTATTACATACTATATATCCGAGTTTTGTAATCTAGAAGATCCTCTGCCTGACTGTATAAAGACGAACCTCACATATTATGCAAATCTAGTGAGTCTCACTTGTACTATATACTCACAGTTTGTATAATGCAGACTAATTTATTAATATAGGTACTTTCGTTCATAGATTTCGATTTTTTTTTTGCTTTCTACGTCTTTGCTTTCTTCCTTATGCATGCTTATAATATTAATGGACCATCGATAAAAATACGTCACACGACTGTCATGATTTTTATCCCCTCCCCTTCCCTTGTCACAGTTGGTCACAATACATGTTTAGACCTCCCCCTTATCGTAGTGTGACGTCAATAATTTTGTGATGTCAATGAGTTTCGTTTAAATTTTGTGTTGTATTAGATTTTGTTGTATTAGACTTAGATATGAAATACGACATTTTTTTTAAATGTGTTGTCACAAGATTTTGTGACCCCTCCCCGCTCCTTGTCACACAATGCTACACTTCAACACCCCCCTCCCTCCCTCTTGACGTGTGACGTAATTTATGGATGGCCCCTTATTTGTCTCATCGGTTTAACATATTTTTATATTTTAGGTTCGTAGTACTTGTGAAGAGACTTTATCCGATTGTTCTTGGAACGGTAAAATATTCGACTGCTGTGCTTATTTTAGACCAATGGATACAGAACTAGGAACCTGTTACGCTATCAATAGTATTCAAGCAAGGTATCCATTTATTTATAGATAATATTCGTATACTAGGTACGTAATAGAAACACGGGCTAGATAGTGTTTTGTGAGGAATGTCCAAAAATATAATAAATATGCAGTCAAAATTCCACACAAATGTCCTCAAATTCCAAGTTACACATCGAGTTATGGAGAGGGCTATGCGTTGAGTCTCTCTGAGAGATAGAATCCGCAACGAGGATATCCGACGGAGAACTAAGGTAACCGACATAGCCTTGAGAATAAGCAAGCTGAAGTGACAGTGGGCGGGCTACATATGTCGCAGAGTCGATGGACGTTAGGGGAGAAGGGTTCTGGAGTGGAGACCATGTTCAAAACGTCCCGTAGGACGGCCTCCGAGCTCGGTGGACCGATGACCTGAAGAGAGTGGCGGGAAGCGGATGGATGCGGAGAGTCGAGGACCGGATTTGGTGGCACAATATTGGAAAGGCTTATGTCCAGCAGTGGACGAACATGGGCTGACGATGATGATGATGAGTCAAAATTTACGAGTATCTTGAATATAAACGCTGAGATTTAAATATACATTTTGATAGGTACCTCCTACCTACGTGTCAAACACAATCAAAATATTTTTTTAAGCTATTTCGTATGCACTTACCGTAAATAGTAAGACATGTATCTATTTAATTGCAATTTAGGTAGTTTTCTTTATCAATGACACTGTTCGATAAAAAAAGCTTGAAGATGTTTTAAAAGTTCCTAAATACTTACTTATTCACAGGAACTCCTTAGATCTCATTAAACTTTCATACTCTACAAAACTATAATAAATGTTAAATCTAAGATTTTGTAAAGTGATCTTTAAACTACTCGTCAGGGGAGAAGAATCCACAACATTATCCTATGATTAGTAACAGAACCACGGGCCCCGGAGCTATAAAATTCAACGTGAAAGTAACTGCTAACGTGTATGTGTTAAACGAAGAAGAAGTACCAGCGTTGACTACAATCGGGTCGGACGTTTTAAATGTAGGACCGGAGCTAAATTTTAAGTAAGTTTACTACGTTTTGAATTTTGAACCTTCTATCCAGGGGCGTAGCTACCGACATATCAAACAAATCACTGATACGGGGCCCTGCTATAGAGGCCCCTAACCCTAACTTGTGTAAGCAACAATTGGTAAACGTTATCCCCAATTTTTACTCTTAATTTGGGCCCCCAACTAACTTTGAGCTCCAAGAAGCTCCTTGGAGTGTAGCTCTAAGGTACCACAGAGATAGTTTACATGGTAATGAACATCATACACTTATTTATTTTTGTCATCTCTTATTTTAGAAGTTACAGGGGGACACTTTTTACCACTTTCCCTCGCGCAAACTATTCAGTTCAGAAAAAATATATTTTAGAAACCCCTACAAACTTTTGTTTTTTTTTCTATTTTTGTATCAAAATCTTAATGCGGTTTACAGATTGCGGTCTACTTACCAAGTTTCAATAGTATAGCTCTTATAGTTTCGGAGAAAAGTGGCTGGGACATACGGACGGACAGACAGACAGACATGACGAATCTATAAGGGTCCCGTATTTTGCCATTTGACTACGGAACCCTAAACATTGTTACTCCGGCTCTACACGTTGGCCCCAATATAGGCTCCAACGCTATTCGCCCAACGTGTGGGTCAAGAAAATGACATTGGTCCCAACGTTGGGGCGAGCGTTGGTAGTTGGCCGGCTCGTGTCGGTTTCATCAAAGGAATCTGCACCAACGCTCGCGATTTGTCCACACGTTGGCGCTTTGCTCAGTTCTGTTGCAACACGCAGCGAGTGCGTGAGTGCGTGAGAATGGCTTCCTCATCCACAAAATCCCCACCGGCGTGAACAAATGAAAAAGTCATAGAATTTTTTGAACTTTATCAAGCGCATCCAATAATATGGGACGCAACTCGAAAGGATCATAAAATCATCCGGCATCCACCATCTTCTTTGGCGTGGCTTTTTATTTTTTCTCAGTAACAAATATAAATTTGCACTCAGTACTATAAAAGCGCTCCGAGCAGTTTCGATTTCTGTATCGGACATCCTCACATTGGCCCTGATGGGACACAACTACTTGATTAGCCAACGTGTGTACGCCTCACCGAATTTGCAGTCAAACGTTGGTACGAGCGTTGGAACCAAAGTGTGGAGCCAGCCTTAATTATAAATTTCCTATTTCCTAGTGACCGAGAGACGCCTACGTTTTAGTTCATAAAATCTTTCTGGTTGCAGACGTTATATATCAATCCGTGACATCGAGAATGACGCAGGCGCACGTATGATCGCCCCTCAAAAACGCAAATGTCGTTATACCGACGAGAACTTTCTGGATGTGTACCGTCACTATTCTTATACCGCTTGCACCGTGCAGTGCAGGAAAAATGCACAGTTGAAACTTTGCAATTGCACTAACTACTTTATGCCCAACGTCGGGGAGGACATTAAATGTAACGTCAGTGGGATTATTTGCCTCAATAGCAACGTTAACATTCTTTCCGTAAGTCCTATTTTTAAGAGATGTGCTAGTACAATAATAATCAGCATTGTAGACAGTGAAATGAAACACAGATGAAGATGAAGATGAAGATACGATGTTAGGTTTAAAAATGTCTCGTTTAACAGAGGAACAGCCAAGACCACCTGATAGTAAATAAACACCTCTACATGGAACGGCATTTCAACATTAAGATTTACATTTGTACGAACTGTTTTGTGTAGTTTTAAAGCAAATAAAAAAATGTGGTGTTCAGCCCGACACACCCACCACCCACACACCGCCCCATAAAAAGGGATATCAACTACCTTCGTACCAAATTTCATAAATATTGATCCACACGTTGAAGAAGTATATTCACCTTTATAATGAAAGTGATAGGTATTAAGTTCACCGGGTCAGCTAGTTTATTCATATATTTAAGTATTATTTTAACATATTAGTTTAAATACGGAACCAACTTTAAATTTATTCACTTAAGTGCCCCTACAGTTACATTATAATAAGTAATTTCAGGTTCTAAAAGCTCCTTGGTCGCCACGCGATGGACTGTACTGTAACTGTTTACCTTCCTGTACTGAAGCTGAGATATCATTTGTAAAAGACTTCAAAGAAGTAACGACAAATAATTTTGCTATAGTTGAAATTGAACTCGCTATGTTACCAACTGAAAGGTACAGGAGGAACGTGGTCAGAGGAGTACTGGATTTAGTGGGTAAGAGTGGAACGATTAATTTTATATTAAGTAGGTACAATAAAGATTGCGTCATGGGTGACATCTAGTATCATAGTAGCTATTGCCCAATTCAGGTATAATACATTTAATAATTAATAATATTTATTATTTTATATGTAATAATAATTATACTTATTTTGTAGTATCTACTGGTGGAACGGGTGGACTTTTCCTGGGAGCCAGCATTCTTAGCTTCGTGGAGCTCTTTTATATTCTCCTTATCCGTCCCTTCTGTGATATTTATAGCCAGAGGGATGACGACCCTTGGCACAGGAAATTTGGAACCCGTCTACTTACCGACAACAAGTTTGTCAGAAATTGGGACTGGACCTATTATAAGACCAATCCCGGTAACTTGAAAAATCTTGATGACAAAAATAATCCCATTAAATTTAAAATGTAGTATCGAAAAAATAAAGAATCACGCACCCACACTTTACTGGAAAGGTTTTGTTGTCGTCGTTATGAACCACACACATCACGACAGTGTCATCCTTCTGAATTTCATCATTATGAAAAAAACAGCAAATTTGTACCAAAATATTCTAATATTGTATGGCTGGAATGTGAGTAGGTAACGGATAATCTAGATAAATCCAGATAAATCCAGATTGATTCATCTTAAATTTGTTTAATCTGCTGAGTAAAAAAACAAGAATTTTGGCTTATTATAGATGTTCTACATAACCCTGAATAGATTTGTAGGAATAATATGTGCACGTAGATATAGAAATAAATACACAATAAAGCATTTATGGAACAAAATTACAGTTTGTTTTAGTAAAAAATTGACTTCGAATAAATTTAAATTGACTTAGCTGGTGACTCAGCCCTTGAATACACAGTGCCCTGGACTGAAGTCCAAACAGCCATGTGGTAGATCCGGTCCTACGTCCATTCACAATCATTGAGGTCTATCAACTAATTACTTCACGGAGTCCTCTAAAAACTTCCAAAGTTATATGAAGCCTGAATATGAAGTTATTTATCCGCACCGATCCTCGATGGATTGTTGACCATAAGATGTATGCGTGAGGGAAATTATTTAGAGGTGTAAAAGTAACATCTGCATTCAAAGGGAAACGGAAAAATGATAACATGGACCGAATGCACGGTTACAGTCAGTTCTATCTCGATAATCCCAGCTTTGCGAAAATTTTAAAAAATGGTCTAAGTTCACGTCTTTTGACTTTCTTCTCCGAGACCGAGCAGCTTTATTAGCGGCAGCACGCATACCAAACGGGATGGTCGACGACCATACTGACCGCGACCTAGGTATTGATTGTGAACGCAATCAGAACGACTAAAACTGACTATCCCTGTCTCTGTCATTCTAAACGGAAAAGACAAAGAGAAGTTTGATTCCTTGTCGAGATCAATCCGACTGGGTTCAAAGCGTTATGCTGATCCAGTTTTTAATATTTATTTCCTAAGGAACGGTTTTTCGGTATAGATAGTAGCCAATGTGCTATTTCAGACTATAATCTATCTGCGTTTCAAATTTTAACCAAAACTTTTCAGTCGTTTCGACGTGATTGAGCAACAAACATCCAAACATCCAACGGATGGAACAGATTGGATTGTTGCACGGTAATTATTTAATTTATTTGGCAACTAATTTAATTTAGGTACCTACTGATATCATTGTGTGTTTCTGTCCTCAATTAGTAAATTAATCTATGTTTGTCCACCAATACGTATTTAATTATCCATACATAGATTAATTCACTAATTGTACTTTAGTATTTATGTAGGCATACTTAGGTTGAAAGACAATAACCCAGGGTATGATCTGTGGTAAGATATATTAAAACTGTAACGAATCGAATTCTGTACATTGACATTTTGATATTTTTTTTGACGTGACAACGTCTTATAAATTGGTTTGCCGGGTGACACTTCAAGAAACTGCGTTACGCTCCGCTCACGTTATGCGCTCACAACGAGAGCGAGTGAGAGGCACGCGTCCCTTCCACTCGGGCATGGTTAGCCCGCCTAAGAGCGAGAGAGACAGACATAAAAAGTGAAAGGCACGCGTCCCTTCCGTAAAATTATTTTACCACTCAAAGTCGTTGTCACGTAAAACTTTCGCCCGTATACCGACTTTACAGACAACCAATTTTTTTGTTTCTTTAGTCAATACTGACGCCAAAATGATTTTTTTTTCTGTTTTCTTCTTTACTAAAAAAATACATTTCAATTGTAGTAAGTTTGTTTGCAGGATACTTATTTCACTCACGCGTTGAACGCATTTTTGCCCACACGCACCACTGCCTGTTCAAAGTCATGTGCGCTAACTTAAAAAACTAAAATTAATTTTGAAATACCTATTCTACGATACTCCTCTTGCCATAGTTTGTTGACTTTCATATTTTTAATTTGGACAATATGGCATCCGGTAGCCGCCATATTGAATTTACACTAATGCCATGTCTTTAGTGTCACTCGCGAGACTAACAGGAATCGATTGACGTGTGAATCATAAAAATCGGCCCAGCCGTTTGGTCTATAGGTAAAGTGCTTCAAAGAATCATACATACATACATATTATGTATATAGACTGATAAACGCATTACCACTCCTTTGCGTCGCGCAGTCGGGTAAAAAAAAGTGAAGGAAAACATCGTGAGGAAACCGATGTGTACCTAAATTCTATCGAGGTCACGTGTCATCCATCCACCAATCCGCACTGGGCCAGCGTGATGGACTTCTGCACTTCTGCTTTTGCGGGAGAAGGCCCAGAGTAGGCACATTTAGTATGTACTAAAACGTCTCCTCAACATAAGCATATATTTATAAATATGCTTATGCTGAAGATACGTTTTATTGTTATGTGCCTAGCGTTTAATATATATCCTATATTCATCAAGGATACTTTAGGATTCTGATCATGAAAGAGTATTTTAAAATCGGTCCAGTAGTTACTATTCGTTACTAGGAGCCTATTCGGTGCAAACAAACAATCAAATCTGTCCTCTTTATAATATTATTAGTGTAAGTAGATTAACTTCTAACTTAGGAAAAAAACAAATAATGAATGTAATGCCAAATATCAGTAAATTAGATGTTAAATAAAGTTCTTAATGACTATTTAAAGATCAAATTAGTAAATGATATAACTGATGCCACTAGAGGTCTATGGTATAAAATAACGTGACTTTAGTAAAACGTGCTCTTTGAAAAAGCAACTCTTTAGACATACGCACAATGGCGTTGTTAAGCGAAGATGAAATTTATTTAATTGCCAAACAATTGGAATTATCAAAAATAATAAAATGGAACCTAGAAGATTTCGAAGACAAAACGATTGGATATCTCGCAGACCACTTGAAGTTAATATTAATAGCAGAAAAGAACGGAGTCCAGTCTAAGGTGCAGTTATTTGTGAAGTGTATGCCGAGATTCGAAAAGTGGAAGTCAGAGTATTTGCAGGAGTCGAAGTTTTTCTACAATGAGTATATCATGCTGAAGAAGTTATTTGATTTTTTTCAAAACGGAAAAGGTAAGACGCTTTTGTCATTTGTAGAGAATTATAATTTTCTTCTAGAATTTTGCCGTTTTTGGTATTTGTCTATTGCGTGAAAGTTATGAGTAACATTAGAATAATGAACAGTTGGACAGTTGCGGTTTAAGAGTATATATACGAGTATATAATATGATATAAAGCTAAATTCCATTTGTTCTTTGATGTGCTTTTACCGACTGAGAACGTTGAAATTTAGGAAACAGTTTTAAATTTCAGTTTTGATAATGACTACACTCGCGATAACTTTGAAATGGTATATCTGATTTGGATAATTCAAAAATAATTTGCAGGTAGTGATATAAAATTCAATACAAAGTAATTTATTTAGATATAAAGATGCCAAGTTACGAAGAAAGACGTATAATTTGAACTGACGTGACGTGACTTTACAATTGCAAATTTTAGCCTAAAAAAGTTGTTAGAAGTTAAAAGTTGTTAGAAAATACTGTCACATAACTATTTCTATATTTAGACATATGATGTATATATATATTTATATCCATATCGTGGACTCCTTTGTAGGCATTAATGTATTATATAAAAATATAATATAACCAAAGACGTCAAATAAATTTCGGAACAAAACATAAGCAGGCGCAGCCGTTGTTGAGCGGTAATTAGTTTTTTTATGAATACTAGATTTCGCCACAAATTTGCCACAAGGTGTTGTTTTTAACGATTTTGAATGTCTTTTTACCTTAGCCTTAGTCTTTGAATCATCTTTCAATCTCCTTTTAATACTAGTACTTTTGTTATTTAGTCGTAGTTAAGTAACAAGACCGTGCGACAAGTACGTGCGTGCATTTTAATTTGAGGTCCACCTAGGTTTTGGACCAAGCCCTGGGTTCATGACCCCCATGAGGCCGTGAGTAGTCCAAACCATGACCTTCTGTTTGAATTGTTGATAAGTGATAAATATGTACATTTATGTTTTCAGACATGGAAAAATGGCGTCCAAAATTACATTACATTCGTGAAGATCTATTTGTTTTTGAGGATGTCAGCAGCTTAGGGTATAAAATGCCTTTCTTCAAAGATACTATGACGTTTGATGCATTAAAAGCAACTATAAAAACTTTAGCCAGATTTCACGCGCAGTCTTATATCTACGAGGAAAAAAGAAGCAAAGAACTCGAAAGACCTTATAGGATTTGGGATGAGTTCAGTGAAATTTTACAAGAACTGAGTGCAACTCAAGTTTGGCGTGATACTGGGATAAATGCAGCCATAGACTTTCTCAAAGAGTTTTCTATTTACAAATCAAATCCAGATTTTATTAGAAAGATAGAGGATGTTATGCCAACGTTGTATAAGAAAGCAAAAGGTCTAATGAAACCTGGAAGCAAGTATCGCAATGTAGTGATTCATAAAGATCTTTGGAGCAATAACATATTTATCAAAAAAGATGAAGTGTCTGAGCCTCATGCTTTAATAGTTGATTTTCAGACAGTTATTTATACTTCCCCGATGTTAGATCTATCTTCATTGATGTATTTTAACACATCGAGGTCGTGCAGAGAAAAGCATGCCAAAAAACTTATCGATATATACTATAACACTCTCACTGAAATACTCGAAGAATCGTATATAAATATCGATACAATTTTTCCGAAAAATGTTCTTATGGACGCTTACAATGAAAGTTTAATTTACGGTATGACGCAAGCTTCGTTAATGGTTCCTATAATTTCTATGAGCAGCAAAAAGAAGGAAGAAATTTTTTGTGATCCTGTCAGAAGTGAAAAAGCGAGTTTAGTATCACGTAGTGAAGAATTTATAGAAATTGCTAATGAGGATTCTGTGTATAAAAACAGAGTGAGGGAATTGTTAGACGAGATTGTCGAAAGATATATTTACCCAAGGAAACATTACAACTTGAACGCAGGATAATATATTTTTTAAAACAGGGATAACATTTGCAAATGTTATCATATGCATTGTATATATAAATGTTGTTACAGATTTTGTTTAGTTAAAGTCATTGTGTGATTGAATCATAAAAATACATACCTACGTGTATTGAAATAGAGAAACATAAAATAAATAAATAATTTTATTTTTTCAAGTCTCTGTTATTCACATAAACCCAATCTTTGATCTAAACTTAAGAAAAAAGATTCCTATCAACTTTTAAAATGCAAAAAAAGATAGTAATGGTGATAAAACTACAATAGTTGGACATATCCATGCGCGGTCCGAGGGGGGTCACAGGGGACATGACCCCCCCAAAAAAGAAAATTAAAAATATCTATATGTACTATACATAGACAATTTTTTAAGGCGGGAAAACAATTAGAACGGGAACTACGCTGGTAAAACCTTGGGGGGCTACTAGTAGATAAAGTATTTTTTGCTCGATTTATTGTATTTCTACTTGTGACCCCCCCCCCCCTCAAAACCTGAGGCTGCGTACTGGTGACCCCCTCCAAAATTCGAGGCTGGGACCGCGCCTGGACATATCGTCTCGCAGAATTATTGGTAGACCATCATCTATCGATCTATCATCATCAATAGATACTTTCCTCGCATGCGGTGAAACATCGGTGAAATATATTTATAACCCCCGACCAAAAACAGGAGTTATCAGTTTGACGTCGATGTCTGTCAGGGTGTCTGTGTGTGTTTGTCTCTGTCTGTGGCACCGTAGAGCTCAAACGAATGGGCCGATTTCGATGCGGTTTTTGATTTGAAGGTTAATTTTCGTGTGGATGTTCTTAGCTATGTTTGGTTAATATCGATTCAAGATGGCTGCCTTCACAAAATTGCGGACAAAATATTTTTTTCACAACCTACCTCAATATGGGTATTAAATGAAATGGCTTGACTAGTGAAATACTATACACTATAACAAATTTCAAATCCAAGATGAATAAAACCAAAACGCGCCTAAACGTCAGTCCCGAGGCACGCTCCTAAACTGCTAACACTTTCATGTTCGCAACTTGGGAGCGCGCTTTCCGCGCCTCGCCCCGTCTAGACGTCTTCGTTGAACGACTGTATGAATTATTAGACTGTGCTACTATTATAGTAATATAGAGTACCTAGGTTTTTTTTGTGTGGGGGAAATGCATTGACGCAGCATCTACCGTGTAGGGAAACGGCAGATGTGTCCGCCTTGACACCACTAAAAGTGGTGCTCCTACCGACTAAAACCCCCACAGGTTTCTCCGGCGTGGCAGTGGGGCAAAGTCGTGGGGTCACTCTTCGCACTCCCTCCGACGACTCTGACCCAACGCCGCGCCTTGGGTCCTCATGGCAACCTTGCGATCCCGCCCCGCGGGGGCACGGGACCCCGCCGCATTTGGCTTCAGTGACGCACCAGAAGCCAGCGGCGCCGCCTCGGGACGGCCTACCCATAGGTGGGTGCCAGGGGGCCCTAAACGCCCGACGCCCCAGTCCCTCCAAGTGTAGACCGGGTGCAAGCCCCAGTGGCTCGCCCCCGTGTCCGCTTCATTCTCCGCGGAAGAGTAAGATGATCCATATCCCTCTCTCGCTCCTCGGCTTCCCTCCGCGACATGACTGTCTTGCAGAAGGAAACCACCGCCTAGTTACATAGAGTACCTAGTTGTTTAACCCGACTGAAGTACGGGTGGGTCGCTAATCATCTAGGTATCTAATAAACTATTTTCGTACAAAAAATTAAACCGACTTCAAAACCGCAAATAGGCACTCAAAAGCAAAAAATAAAATAAAATCATTATTATAAGCGCTACTCACTCATCTATTTTAAGTCGGTGCCAGCTAAGTCTAACCATATGGTCTAACAGGTAGTGGATACCTACTACTTACCTGTGCCTACTTACCACGTGCCATATAGTATTAATTTACTAACTTTTTGACCTGACTGGTAACGACTATTTATTTTATTTTTCGCTTTTGAGTGCCTATTTGTGCTGAAAATAGTTTATTTTACCCTTTTTAGTGCAAAACAAGTTTTTATTAACGCATTTACCCAATTTCGTAGTGACAGGTTCGAGTTTCATAACTTTTGTGAAATCTACAATTACGTCATCCAGAAAATTGTGTGCAAATTTTAGTTTTTGGTTCATATTTCAAAGACCACTTGACCGATTTCGATAAGATTTATACGCGACCATTTGGGAAGCATACCCACCCGAACATAAAATGAAATTTTAAAATCGGTACGGGGGTTCTCGACAAATCAGGTAACATACATAAAAAAAATCATAGGGGTCGAATTGATAACCTCCTCCTTTTTGGAAGTCGGTTAAAAAGTTAATTGAAATCTATGATCTCTAATAAAATTGTGAACATTTCTTAATATCAATCTAAAAAAAATGTGACCCCGTTCCTAATTCGCGACTAATAATTTCATTATTCGCTGATGTATATAATCTGTAGGTAGGCATATAGCATATAAGCATAAGCAGCCCAGTAACTGCTGGGACTCGGGGCCTTCGCTCGCAAGGAGAGAGTTAAGGCCATAATCCACCACGCTGGCCAAATGCGGGTTGGTGGATGACACATGATCTCGAAAGATTCTAGGTACATGGCGGTTTCTTCACGATGTTTTCCTTCACCGTTTTTAAATTAGCGGCATTACGCACATGCTTTCGAAAAGACAGTGGTGCGCGTGGTGGGATTCGAACCCGGGGGCTCCGGATCGGCAGTCGCCGTTCTCCCGACTAGACCAGACGTAACTGTAGGTAGGCACGTATAGGATATTATAATTTTTATAAAGGATTCGGAATCCATTGTAAAGGCGCCGTCAAATTAACTAAAAAAAAGTAGTAAAATCATCTTATTACATATATATATGTTGTGAAACGATATTGTATCACACCGCCACGATACGGTATCGTGGGATAATTTTGATTTAAGTAGGACTATATTATATCCAAGGCACTGAGTAAAAAGCAAGCATTTTGGCTTAGTAGGTACACATGTTCTACATAATTCTGGATAGGTGTTTAATATGTAACACGAAGAAATAAAAATTAAGACAATAAAACATTTTTTATGAAACAAAATTACACTTTATTATTGTTGAATTTCGATAACATTTTATTTCATAAGACATTACAAGCAATACCGTTCAGCAATGTCTCTAAATATTTGCATAACATTTTCCTTATAATCGGAGTTTGATTGCATCATTTTAATAACAAAGGCGCTTTTATTTTTAGTAAGAATTTCATCAAACTGAGCAGCGTCGCAGAAGATTTCTGTTGTAAGTTCTTCGTTTACCCAAAACTGTGGCATCAAACAAGCACATACAACCGCTGCCCATTGCCTCTGCTTTTCGGCCGACTCAAAGAACATCTCCCGCGTAAAAATGTTCTGTATTTGTATACTATTCCCACTTAGAATATTAGCTAATTCCTCATAATAGAAATTTAAAAAGGTATGCAGATTGTTTTCTCGGAACTTAGGGTCCAAGTTACAATACAGAAGTAGCATGACATCTCCAGCGGCCGGTGCGTACCTTGCTGCTTGAAAATCAACGAGAACACAGTCGTCGGGAATTAAATCCTCCCCAATCTGTTTATAATGGAACATCAAATTGTTATTCCAAAGATCGCGATGACATATCACGCTTCTGTTTCCCGTAGAGGCATTTGAAAAATCCAAAGCAGAAGACCAAACGTGGAGCCAGGCGCGTTCTATCGCTGTAAGCTCTTCTTGAGTATAATTCGAGAATTGTTTTATTGCGTTTAAACCTGCTTGTGCGCATAGAACAAACCAATTGTTTGTAGCAGTGTAACCAGCGTCGTGCAGCTGTTCAGAAAATTCTTCATTTAATGAAAACGAGCGTCCTAAAACTAAGGATCTCTTTTCCTCGTACACGATTGAAGATGCATGGAATCTAGTAAGTGTTTTTTAATGCTTCAAGAGTATGTGCCATATCAAAACGTTTGAATTTGTCTCTCAATTTGTATTGCAGGGCGTTCATATCTTCAAACACCATAGCATTTCCCAAACTTGTCACGAATCCAGCACTCCAGGGATTTACTCCTGTAAAATAATTGTATAAATAGATAGATGCCTGCTTACTGGAGATTAGATTGTTAATTATGATCTCTTTAACTTCAACTTTTGGTTTATGTGAAAAAGGCGAAATTGTGGGGCAAAACCACAATAAAAGTTTAAGGTTTAGCCCCACAATTTCGCCAATGTCACGTAAATTATGATAGATTTCAATTTTTTTTATGCTAACTTCTTTGGATTTAATATTTAAGGCGTTTACGAAAAACAAAAGAATGTCAGAGATTTATAAACGTAGATACGTCAATCACCAATTTGACATGTTTTATTCATCTCATTATTTATCACTCATATCTGTCTTAAGAAAATGCCTCGTCTAGAGATTTACTACGATAACATGACCCGCCCCCTCCATATGACTGTTTTAATGTGTGTAGTCACATCCTTACGAAAGAGTTTGTATGTAGTTGTAATTATTCGTCTGCAGTAGCAGTACGCACACATGCGCAGAGGTGCGTTGTATATACTTTCACAAATACTTTCAAACGTTTTGAATTCTGGAGGGGCGGGTTATGTTATCGTAGTAAATCTCGAACCAAATGTTGAATATTGCGTTACCTGGCAAATCAATGCTTCGTTTGATAACTTCATAGAAATACAATTCTTTTTCAAAAAGTTTCAATTCCTGTACCATTTCAGCCTTAGCTGGATTAGTGACCGACATCATTTTTATAAAATATCGGAGCATTTTATTCTGATGACCTAAAGTCACCTGTAATTTCCAGTAATCACACAAGAACCCTAACATCTTGTCACTGGCGTTTCTAATATCATAATTTACTATTACGCTTCCTACATTTGCAGCTTTATGCTTAGAGACAATCAGCTTGATATCATTTTCGGTAATATATTTGTGTTTACTACAATTATTTTTTTCAAGTGTTTCAGGCTCCATGATTATAACAAGACTCCTGTAATTTTGATAAGTATTACGGAGAACAGTAATATTTATTCTGTTTCAAAGCGGAGCATTTGTTTGACTTGTAAACATACATTTATGATAAGAGGGTATTACAGTATTACTTCACACGACTTCACAAACATTTTGTTAGTTTTGCAATTAAAATAAGCCTTAGATCAGGGGGAACTCCGATAAACTGATATAACTATTTCAACATAAGTTGATATCGAGACGTTTGCTAAAGATAGCTAAATCACCAGGCTCAAAGTTAAATGGTTAATTTAACGAGTTTAGTCAATTTTAAATCCCCACCAAATATATTCACATACCATGTCATTTAATATATCAGTTACGTGTGTATTAGTAATATTAACCTGTATTTTAATATTATTTTACTTGCCAATTAATTTAGTTTACTTTTTACAAAATTACCGGTCCACCCCAACTTCATTTTTTAAAAATAAAGATTATCGAGACGAGCTGGACATGTCCCTGATGGTAAGCAACATGCCTGCCACATAACATCACAATGACACGCAGCTATTGGAACATGAAGAGTCCAAACCTAGCACTGCACTGCGCTCGCCACCCAGAGATGTAAGATGTTTTATCTTATGCCCTGTAATTTCACTGGCAGCATTGTCCTTCAAACCGGAACATAGTAAAGAGTGCCCATTACTGCTTGGCGGCAGAATAACTGGAAAAGGTGTGGTACTTCCCTAGACGGACTCTGCAAAGAGGCCTAGTATACCTAGTTAAAGTCTAACGGTTCACCCCAAATTCAAAGGGTCGTGTTAAATTTATGGTGTTTTCGTAGAAATCTAGAAATCTACACGATTAAAAATTATCCTACGGTACGTACTTACTCGTAGTTATATCGTAGCATTCATTGTACATATTACCAGATTTATTAAAATAGGTCCAACTGTTTTTGAGTTTATTAATCCATACTAATATTATAAATGCGAAAGTAACTCTGTCTGTCTGTCTGTCTGTCTGTCTGTCCGTCTTTACCGCCTAAACCAACCAACAGATTTTGATGAAATTTGATACATAGATAGAATAGATTCCGAGAAAGGACATAGGCTACTTTTTGTTCCGAAAAAAAGAGTTGAAAGGGTTTAAATAAGGGATGAAAGTTTATACGGAAAACTTCGTCATTGTTGAAGAACTATGAAACTTTACGTCTAGATATTTAACACGAAACCATAAAATGTATGTTTTAGCAGTTTTGTAGTTGCGAACTGTACCTACGGGGGTGGAATTGGGGGTGAAAGTCTGGAAGTTCAATATTATTGAAGATAAAACCATGAAACTTTGTATCTAGACACTTGAAATGGAGTCGATAAACGTTTGTTCCAGCAATTTTATAATTTCTAACTATACGGGGATACTTATATAACCGCTTGATACACTGGCTGGATAATTTGGCGGGAAAACGGGTGTCAGGTTACATAAGTGCGGTGTTTATGTTTCGGCATATGAAGTGCCACCTTACTTTTACCCGTTTGAGCCATTTACTCTCGAGAGCGTTTCAAGACGCTTCTAGCGGTATCATTTATTTATAATTAATGTACTTATATAAATTCAAGATGGCCGCCGCTACAAAATGGCGGATAATTTATGTTTTATTAATCCCATCAATATGGGTTTCAAATGAAAGGGCTCAACAAGCAGAATACAATATACTATAAAAAATTGAAATCCAAGATGGCGGCCGCTACAAAATGGCGGATAACGTAGGTTTTATCAATCCCATCAACATGGGTATCAAATGAAAGGGCTCAACAAGCAGAATATAATATACTATAAAAAAATAAAATCCAAGATGGCGGCCGCTACAAAATGGCGGATAACGTAGGTTTTATCAATCCCATCAATATGGGTATCAAATGAAAGTGCTCAACCAGTAGCATACAACGTACTATATAAAATTAAAATCCAAGATGGCGGCCTCTACACAATGGCGGATAACTTAGGTTTTATCAATCCCATTAACATGGGTATCAAATAAAAGGGCTTGACAAGAAGAATACAGTGCACTATACAACCTCAATATTTAAGATGGGCGCTGCCACTAAATGGCGTATCAGACAGAATTTTTGATAGTCGACGAGATTTCCATGGTGTCTTATCAATGCATGATGGACGCTCGATTAAGGCAAATTAAGAACTGCGAAAATGAGTTTTTGGAGGAGTAAACGTATTACTTTTCGGTAATCTTTTACAACTGCCTCCTATAAAATGATCAGGAACACCTGTTTTCAATTCTAATACGAAATTATATACATGAAAGTAGCTCTCTCTGTCCGTTGCCGTCTAACGCTTAAGCCACTTAAAGAGTTTGTTACAATTTGGTGCACAGATAGACTAGACTTAGGAAAGGACAACGGCGACTTTTTATCACAGAAAAAGAGTTGAAAAGAGTGGAAATGAGGAGTAAAAGTGTGCATGAAAGGATCTTTGCACTCTTTGTATGCTATTTTAACCGACTTCAAAAAGGAGGAGGTTATCAATCCAGTTGTATTTCAATTGTGAATCAATTTAGATGGTTATTTTTTTGGTTGGTAGATTATAGTTCAGAGGTGGTCATATAAATTTTTACTGCCTCAATTACTTTAATAAATATGTGGCGCGGACGAAGTCGAGGGTAAAAGCTAGTCACAAATAAAAATACAAAATGTAGGTACCTATATAAGATAAATAAAAGAATAATAGTGGGCAGTTTACCCACAGCACCATATGACCCCAAACTACTCAAAGCGAATTGTACCCACGATTGAAACAAGATGGCTCTTACCTATATTTTTTAAGCATGGTAAAGTTATGTATTATTATATTTAAGTATTATATACGTAGTTGTACACACGTATTTTACACGTATGAAACACCCAGATCCTGTACAAATATTGGTGTTCATCACATAAATATTTGCACTGAGTGGGAATCGAACCCACGACCCTCGGCTTCGCAGACAGACTACCAACTAAGCCACGAAGCCAGTCATTAGTACCTTCACCTACTACATTAGGAAGAATTGGTGACCCTTGGCCACCGAAACATTCACCTTGTGTTGTAACCGGATTGCAGTACGTATTTTGTTTATCAGCAGTGGATAATTGTTATACTTGTATTTCTTTTTAACCCCCGACCAAAAAAAAGGGGTGATATAAGTTTGACGTCGATGTCTGTCTGTCTCTCTGTCTGTGGCACCTTAGAGCTCAAACGGATGGGCCGATTTCGATGCGATTTTTTATTTCAAGGTTAATATCCGTGTGGATGTTCTTAGTTATATTTGGTTAATATCGATTCAAGATGGCCGCTTCCACAAAATGGCGGACAAAATATTTCTTCACAACCTACCTAAACCTCCACAAAATGGCGGACAAAATATTTCTTTACAACCTACCTACACTATAAAAAAATTCAAATCCAAGATGGCCGCCGCCACAAAATGGCGAATTATATTTTTCTTTTCACTACTACCCCAATATGGGCACCAAACGAAAGGGCTTGACTAGTAGAATACTTTGTACTATGACAAATTTTAAATCCAAGATGGCCGCTACCACAAAATGGCGAAATACATTTATTTTTTCACAACTCCCTCAATATGGGTATCAAATGAAAGGGTTTGACTAGTAGGCAAATCCAAGGCAGTCGGGGGTTAGTCAAAATTTTTAATTTTGTTCTTGTTGTATAGTAACTCCTACTCTAATTCTGATCGTATTCAATCAGATTTTTAATTCAACCCCGTAATTGAATATGATGAATATAAACTAATTTAAGTTCCTATTTATTTCACAGTTGTTTCTTTCAATTTATGTATGCTTAACACGCTTTTATTAGGTCGACTTGTACTAACTACTAACGAGTACATCGTATGTAATGAAATCTAAGGAAATGAAATTGAAATTTAACCATCTTCCAAGGGTCGCAGCGAATAGTATTGGCAGCTATATGTAGTTCTGATGACAATACAATAATATGGTACTGTTGCACTGATCTGATGATGGAGCCGGATGATATGAACTGGAACTTCATGATGGAACATAGCTGTGTTTGGATTTGTTAGAAAAGTCTTGTAATTAACTTTCACCACGATTAGGTTTCAAGGTCTGATGGTGAACCCGGAAAATAGGCAAGCCTGTTTTTCTTGTGTGTTTTTAAACTATTAACTTATTACAATTCAACCATAAAATGACATCAATTCAACAAAACCTGTAAGAAGATTGATTACTTACTTTATTCAAATATTGTCACTGTGCTCACGCCATTTTGTTTACTTGGGTAAATATATCTTTCGACAATCTCGTCTAACAATTCGCTCACTCTGTGTTTGTACACAGCATCTTCATTAGCTATTTCTATAAATTCTTCACTACGTGACACTATATTCGCTATTTCACTTCTGACAGGATCACAAAAAATGTCTTCCTTCTTTTTGCTGCTCATAGCAATTATAGGAACAATTATCGAAGCTTGCGTCATACCGAAAATTAAACTTTCATTGTAAGCGTCCATTAGAACATCTTTCGGAAAAACTGTATCGACATTGACATTCGATTCTTCGAGTATTTCAGTGAGAGTGTCATAGTAAATATCTATCAATTGTTTGGCATGTTTTTCTCTGCACGACCTCAATGTGTTAAAATATATCACAGAAGATAGATCTAACATCGGGGAAGTATAAAGAGCTGTCTGAAAATCAACTATTAAAGCATGAGGCTCAGACACTTCATCTTCTTTGATAAATATGTTATTACTCCAAAGGTCTCTATGAACCACTACATTGCGATACTTGCTAGGTTTCATTTGATCTATTGCTTCGTCATACAACTTTGGCATAACATCCTCTATCTTCTTGATAAAATCTGAATTTGATTTGTACCTAGAAAATTCTTTGAGAAAGTCAATGGCTGCATTTCTCCCAGTATCACGCCAAACTTGACCTGCAGCCGGTTCTAGTAAAATATCACTGAACTCATCCCAAATCCTATAAGGTCTTCCGAGTTCTTTGCTTCTCTTTTCCTCGTAGATATAAGACTGCGCGTGAAATCTGGCTAAAGTTTTTATAGTTGCTTTCAATGCATCGAACGTCATAGTATCTTTGAAGAAAGGCATCTTATACCCTAAGATGCTGACATCCTCAAAAACAAATAGATCTTCACGAATGTAATGTAATTTTGGACGCCATTTTTCCATGTCTGAAAATTTTGCACATTTTTCACTTATCTACATTTAGCAGCGCCCTGCCACGGTAATAATCTGCGATTATGCCCGCGTAATTCCAGTTCCGTTGGGAGATAAATTTAAAAGCTAATGTAGATTCGAAGTAACGCATATTCGCATCTTACATTAATATTATATAAGGCAAAATGCAGATATTTGTTGCTCAATCACGTCGGAACAGCCGCACGGATCAGGTTTAAATTTAGAAGACGAAGAAGAAGTAGTCTACACATGATTTTTTTTTTCTAGACAATAGGAACTACGCCGGCACAATCACATGGTGCTCCTAGTTACAAACTAGGTCTTCACTATTAATACTAGGTATAAACTTCTGTTTCAATCCTAATTCGTAGAATTCAAACAGAAGGTTGTAGTTTGGACCATATCAAAATAATTTTGATACTTGTTTTGGATAGCGTGACTGACGACTATACTCAGCCTATGTAGCTCATACTAACTGTCCAATCATCCAGCAATACCTACGCCCTGATGGTACGTATAACTTTTACGCAACGACATAGACCATAATGCTAGAAAGTTCTAATTCTCTAAGAATCGCGAACGCTAAAACTCGGTCTCTTGTCGTAAACATTAAACAGCTTACCTTTTCCGTTTTGAAATGAATCAAATAACTTCTTCAACATAATATACTCTTTGTAGAAAAATTTCAACTCCTGTAGATACTCAGACTTCCACTTATCGAATCTCGGCATGCACTTCACAAATAACTGCACCTTAGATTGGACTCCGTTCTTTTCTGCAACTATTTTTAACTTCAAGTGGTCTCCGAGATATCCGATCATTTTGTCTTCGAAATCTTCAAGGTTCCATTTTATTATTTTTGTGAATTCCAATTGTTTGGCAATTAGATTTATTTCGTCTTCACTTAGCAACGCCATTGTGGTTATGACTTAAGGGTCGTTTTCTCAATGAATACCACTTTCCAAAGTTACATTATTTAAACCATACTATCTTGGATCTTTGAATTGTCAACATTAACTTTGTTTGACAACTTATTTACTGATATCATTGTATGTTTCTTCCTCAACGATTAGTAAATTAATGAGTGATTAAAATAAACTCTTATTTTCTATATTTTTTATTAAATTAAGTGTAATTCCATTTACATTATACCTCATACTTCGATACGGCAAGAAAACGATTTAAAAACTTTCTGTTTTCCTTAAATTATATAACCAACCCGACAAAGACATATTTTATTTACACGTTTGTAAGTATTTTAATCTCGTTATGAATACTCTTGCAGTGTTTGAAGACGATAAGATAGTACATGAATAAACAGTTAAGTTGTATCAGTGAACTATGTACATCTTACATACTAGTTGTGTCCCGTGAGTTATTTTAAAAAAGAGGTAAAGTTAAGATCCCGTTACCATTGCAGCCTCTATATCAAGTAATCTTTTTAGGGCTCCGTAGCCAAATGGCAAAATACGGAACCCTTATAGATTCGTCATGTCTGTCTGTCCGTATGTCACAGCCACTTTTCTCCGAAACTATTAGAGCTATACTATTGAAACTAGGTAAGTAGATGTATTCTGTGAACCGCATTAAGATTTTCATACTTAATTAAAATTTTATTAGTGTCCCATACTTAAAACTGAAACCAGCTGACCAGACAACTTAGACAAACATAAGGAAAAACCAAAACTATTTATATTCAATATTTATTAAAAATTCAAATACCGACTAAAATGCTGGTGGATCCTGAATCTAAGAAAGGTTCCTTCATGATTTTCGCCAGCCTCTTCTGTTTGATGGCTTCATAGTTAGGAGTCCAATGCTCCGTCACTTTGGGAGTGGGACCGTTCAACGGTCTCTCATCCTCATCATCACTGGATAGTTGGTCTACTTCCATCCTTTCAGTAGTTTCTTCGTTTTCATCTTCGTTTTCCTTTTCCTCGGAATTTTTGTTAGTTTCCGTCCACGCTATTTGTTCCAAAAATGTAGTGCTTAGAAGACTCACAGGCGGCATCATGTGAGGGGCGGCTGACAGTATCTAGAATAGATTCAGACAAGTTAGGTTAAGACTTGTAGAGGTGTGGTAAATAAATAAATATTGATATTTTATTGATTGATAAGACGTCTTATCACGCAGCACAAAGCGTTACTTAGTTACTAAGGACCTATGGAAGTCAGGTAGTCGCTGTTATATTATAAATGTGAATTTTTGGATGTTTGTCACTTAATCAAGGCATAATAATGTGCTGAAGCTGAAATTTGAAATTCAAATCCTACTGATATTATAAATCCAAGTTTGTGAGGATAGATGTCGAAGTTCAATGAATCCGTCTAGACGAGGCAAACATGCGGGGCGTGCGGAATTAGACGCGGGAAGCGCGCTCCCGTTATTGCCAACATTACAATGTTAGTATTTCGTCTATCTACATTATCGGCGTTTCTTCCTAATTTAAAGGCGATAAACTACTGGTAGTAATTTTTACCGTGGTAGTAGTTAGTATAATAACGAACTCAGCTCATAAGGAAGCTCAAAGTCACACAGCGAGCTATGGAGAGAGCTATGCTCGGAGTCTCTTGCGAGAATGCGGATATTCGCAAAAGAACGAAAGTAGCCGACATAGCTCAAAGAGTAAGCATACTGAAGTGGCAATGGGCAGGCCACATCGCTCGCAGAACTGACCACCGATGGGGAAGAAAAGTTTCTCGAGCGGCGACCACGAACCGGAAGACGCCGTGTTGGACGGCCTCCCACTAGATGGACAGATGACCTCACAAAGGTCGCTGGAAACCGCTGGTTGCAGGTTGCGCAGGACCGTTCGATGTGGAAATCTAGGGGGGAGGCCTATGTTCAGCAGTGGATGTCTTGCGGCTGATGATGATGAGTAGTTAGTATCCAGTGGTACAAACCTGAGCAGCGGCGCCGCTGGCTGCCTTCCCCGCGTCCCACGCTACCACGTCTCCGATCTTCCCAGCCTTCACTTCAGATGTCTGCTGAGCCGCGATCATCGCCCCGAATTTCGTGACGGGCTGGTGCTGCCATGACATCACTTCGAGACGCGAGTGGTCCGCCTTCTCTGGTTCTATGCTGTAGATCTCCTGTAATATTACATGTTGGTAATACAGCCATCTTTACTAGCATTATTTATGGTAGGTATGTACGGTATGGTATGTAGTAGTAGAGCTCTTTGCAGAGTCCGGCTGGGGAAGTACCACACCTTTGCCAGTTATTGTTCCGCCAAGCAGCAGTGTGCAAACATCACTATGTACCGGTTTGAAAGGCAATGTTTCCAGAGAAATTACTGAGCTAAGAGATAAAACATCGTATATCTCCGGGTGACGAGCGCAGTGCGGTGCTAGGTAACGAAAGTTTGTGAGTATATATGGATTTGCATATTATTACCTACTCTTTCACGAATTAATGTTCATGCATTTTAAGAGATTCAGTTTATTTACTCACCGAGTTATTCCTCATCAAGAATAGCCTAATGTCGTTGTTAGAAGCAGCTCCCAAAGGTTATCTGCTTGAATACTCCTGTTTCTGGGTTCAGGAGCCGCTTTCGTGTCAGGATTGGTGTGGGGCTGCTCGGTGTGAATACAAATACTGAAACATAACTCTTTTTTTTAGTTCTCCAAAATGATACATAATTATTTTCTACGACTCTAAAATTATCGCGAATCTTGTAACGGCGTTTATGTGTCACGTTTCCAGATGATCTCGTGCTATTGGAAGCCCTAGACCAGGGGCCGGAAACTAGTTTTAGGTGGGATCCAGATACTGCGAAAATGTTATAAAGAGGTCCAGAAAATAACAACTGATCTTAATGGGTGTTGTTTGTTCTTGCTGTCTTTTTATTATTTTGGTTTCAAATCAAATCCTATACGACTGAGGTTCAACATCTCGCAGTCCGCCTGTTGCTGACCGCTGGCCTAGACCTTCTCCAGATTATGATACTACATCTTTCAGATGCTTCTTTGAGGGTAGGTCTGATGATGAATATGGTTAAAACCAGTGTTGTCCATCGCCTCTACTAATGGTCATAAATACGTAATTATACCTATACACTAACACATAACCCTTCCACACTGTGTACTCGGGTATTTTCTATGTGTGTTCTTTTCAAACAAGTTCAAGTGCATCATTGCCGGCCCCCGTGCGTCAGACGCATATCTCGCTCGCCACGTCACTCTTACTAACAAAAAGTGTGTACTAAAAACAAAAAACTTATGTACGCACGCAAAAAAATATTGCTTCTTCGATTTATTCCTCGTGCTAAAAGAAGTCTAAATTCAACCACAGAATGGATAATATCTTCGACGCAAGAAGCATTAATTTAGTTCAAATGTTTCCAGAAATGATGACTTAGTCAACGTTTCTAGGGTTTCGTACCCAAATGGCAAAATACGGGCCCTTATAGATTCGTCATGTCCGTCCGTCTGTCTGTCTGTCTGTCTGTCCGTCCGTATGTCACAGCCACTTTTCTCCGAAACTATAAGAGCTATTGAAACTTGGTAAGTAGATGTATTCTGTGAACCGCATTAAGATTTTCACACAACAAGAACAAAATTAAACATTTCGACTAACCCCCGACTACCTCGGATCTCGGATTATCTGTGTAACGTTCTACTAGTCAAGCCCTTTCATTTGGTGCCCATATTAAGGGAGTTGTGATAAAAGACATGTATTTCGCAATTTTGTGGTAGCGGCCATCTTGGACTTAAATTCTTCATAGTGCAAAGTATTCTACTAGTCAAGCCCTTTCATTTGATACCCATATTGAGGTAGTAGTAAAAAAGATTATACAACTTTTTTTTACATTAAATTCTGTTACATAAATTCTTGTTTTTATTTGTCCGCCATTTTGTGGCGGCGGCCATTTTGAATCGATATTAACCAAACATAGCTAAGAACATCCGAACGGATATTGAAATTCAAATAAAAAAAACCGCACAGACAGACAGACATCGACGTCAAACTTATAACACCCCTTTTTTTGGTCAGGTGTAAAAAAATAGGAACAAAACAAAAATTTTAGGGGTGTCCCAAACTTAGAACTGAAACTCAAAAAAAAAAAATGTTTCCATCAAAACCATACGTATCTATGGATAGGTCTTAAAATGATATTGAAGTTCCTAACATATTTTTTTTTAAACTGAATAGTTTGCGCGAGAGACTCTTAAGTGGTACCCCCTGTATACCATGTAAACTATCAACGAAAATTGGTTTGAATGAGATCTGTTAAGTAGTTTTATTTTAACTCTCCTTCTCCTTTCCCTTTGTGACAAGTCTGTGAAACTCATTTTTATTTTTTATTTATTTTTGTTTTAATGGTAAAATAACGCATTGTTATCTCTATCTTTCATGTTAGATCATGTACAATGTAAAAATATCTTAGATTTATATAAGAAATTACTGGCAACTCATACTTTTTATCAGTTAGAATCTTTTTAACCGGAGCGAGGGCCTTGGTATGCCATTACACAGGGAAACCTAGTTTGGGTACCAAGGTCATCCTACTCAGGATTGCTGATGTATTGATTGAAAACCAATGTTTGTTTTGTATATTAATGATATATGTCTGAAGCTCAATAAAAAATTATTTATTATTATTATTCAGTCATTTATTTTTCTTCTTAATTTTAAAGTTTTTTACAATAGTTATAAAACATATAAAGATTATAAAAAACTTTAAAAGTAGGGTGCCGCCAGCAGCGGGGCAAGGCCCAAGCTACCGGTGGTTAGGGCTGCAGAGTGAGGAACCTCCTGACGATCCGCGCTGTGTCGAGGATGACTATTCTTATTATTATTAATACGTCATAAATTCTGATTAAAGTAACAACGAACTACAAGAACTTTTATATTATGTTACTTGCTGCTACGGAAGCTTTCATGGGCGAGTCCAACTAACACTTGACCACTTTTATTGAATTTTGTTGTCTTTAGAGTGTTGGTTTTTTCAAGACGGTGTACATGCCCTTGGAAAAATGTAACTCTCTCTAGGACCTGGTAATGGCGGGATTCTATTTAAGACGGGTATCTGGTAATTGGTACTTAATAAGTACTAAATTCTAGATCCTACGATACTAAAATTATGTAATTTGTCAGTCACCTTTGTAAACTCAGTATTTGTATAAATAAACGTTTTTTCATTTTCACTATTTTCCCCTAAAACTCCAAAAGAATTAATTATAACCACAGAAACTGACGCCAAATCGCGAAAAATTAAAACAGATGTTCCTTAGTTAAGTACTTACGTCACAATTTTAGTAAAATTATGTAAACATCGCAAATTATCTTACCGTCATTTTCCTGCGTCACGACCGCCATTCTGTTTGAAAATTTATCGGCTGCTAGACAGGAGGGCCGAATCTGAACCATCCACTTTATCGTCAGTGAGAGGAGACTCCAGACGGCGAGGCAATTCTCTGTCGTGCACACCAACTGAAACCGTAGTTTAATTGACATTAGCTGTTAAATGAGGCTTAAGATGCAAATATACCTGTCAAAAACAATTCTCAATTTCGGCAAAGTCTAGTGATAACGATAGAATAATATTCTAAGGATAGAATAATATTCTGACAAAATGAAACAATGGCGCCACCTATGGCGAAACTACGTACTACCTTTACCAGCTCTATTTGATCAAAAAGATAGATACATCGTACCTCTCTAATAAGCCGTTTTCAAGGTGCAATTTGTCAAGTATACCTCTAGTTCTCGATTTCGTCAAATGTTTCATTTCGTAAAAAAATCTAACAAAACGAAACATTAGCACCACCTATGGCGAAATGGAGAATTATCTTTGACAGGTCTACTTGCAAACTCTTCATTTCAAAATTAAAATTTATTACTAGAATTGATCTGATTATAGCATTGTTACTTTGTTTGAATGGAGTCGACAGGGTCAAAAATAGACCTATCTGTTTAATTCGTCAGGTAGATTATCAAAAAATATGGGACCCGTATTTTTTGTTTCATCAAATTATCAAAAATTTACAAAGATAAGAAACTTCCAAACTACATCAAAATTCCGGAGTGGGGGGGTTGTGACGTCACTCTATCGTAAAAATCGTACCATAACGTGACGTCACTCGGAACTTTTAAACACTGTATCATCGTCATTTTTTGTTTGTGAAACATAAGAAAAAATACGTGTGCAATATTTCTTTTTTTTTTAGTCGTCTCGCCTATTATAGCTAACGTTGATATTAAGGTAATCCTAAGGTCAATCACTGAAGTGCGAAATCACAGGAGTACACCTCAATAAATATTCACCAAAGAGCGAAATTTACGAAGACAAAACTTTAGTCAGAGAGTCATCAACATTAAACAGTTACTTACGTAATGCGACGTGTCATGATTTCCAAACTTCACTTCGAGTCCTTTAGGCCTCAAAGCGGGATGTGCCAATGTCGTCCTTATATTACACAAATGCGAATCCCACAAGGTGAGTTTACACCCGAACCAGGCAGCAATCAACGATCCGTCCTGCGATATCGCCACGCCACCCATATCAGAATCGTCATTCGTCTTCATCCCATTACTCAACACATTCGCACCCACCAACTTATTCTCTTTATGAATATTCTTCAATTTGACAATAACATCATCCTTTTCATACTGTCTCAAGTATGGGTACCTGTCTTTGCCGTATGTAATGACGTTATGCTGTTTTATACTGTTCAGTATGTCGTGGGACATGGATTGACCGATGCCAGATGAGTAATAGCAAGCGGTAATACAAGTGAAGAAACAGACTTTCGTTTTGGCTGTTTCGCTTTCTTTCTTCCATATTCTGAATTTTTGGTCCATGCCTGCGGAGACGCAATATGTTCCTTGGTGGTCGAATGCTAACGATACGACGTTGCATCCGCCGTGAGCAAGATTCACGCAAGTGTTGAGTTCGAATGGTGTGGCTTGTTTCGGGGTCGCGTGCCAGAATTTGAGTTTTTCCTCTGGGTAGTTAACGCCATCGTTGCGGTATTCGGATGTGACGAGCCATACTCCATTGCCGCTGATTGCGGCGCAAGTCACTTCTGTGTCAAGAGGCAAAAGGTTGTATCTCTCTGCAGGTATTTCATTCATTTGTGTTATGTCAATCTGAAAAAATATACAGGTAGGTCAACTATCAAAACTTTTTGGAAACCTTATTAAGAGACCCACTTTGTCGTCACTTTGTATCTCACAAAGCACTGACTAGTAGGGGAGCCCAAGAGGAGATTTCGGGATTTACTCCAGCGCGGCAGATTAATATACAGTGGGAAACCTAGTACCTGGTAAAATAGCTCAACCAAATATTGAGCGTCATATATAAGGTCGATAAAGAAAAAAATTAAAATATCATCAATTATTCTCGAGCACGTCAGATTAAGATAGGGTAAGTTAATTACATGCTAAGAAGTGCATATTCCACTAATCTGACAATTCGAGAGTGACACAAAGAAAGGGGAGGGCTATAAAGTTATTGAAAAAACATTTCTACATTCTCGAGCGTGGTTATTTTATTTTAAAGGAAATAATTCGAGGATAACGAAAGATATAATATCCAAGGATTCCACAAGCCGAAGTAGCAATATTCATCGCTAATTAGCTCATAAAGCTGATTTTTCATATTTGAAATTCTATAGCCCCCCCACAAAGGAAAAGGTAACATTATTCAACATTTTTTTCTTCTTATTAGCTAAGCTTTGCAATCCAATAGGTCTCTATGACGCTCGAGTAACTCCCCGTTTAGCATCGTGGGCTCCCCTACCATAGTTGACAAACTTTGGTGACTTTTAAGTGAAAACAATCACTTGGATGTTACCTAATGTTTCGGAGAGTCAGAGGACGGGTGTTAAAAATGTTAAGGTGCGTTATGAGGGGGCAATGAAGGATGGTACAAAATCTTTAAAAATTGCGTGTCATAGTACTTGAATGCTTCCCTGACGCGAGATCATAAGATTTATACTTAAAAAAAATGCTGCATAAGAAGTTTTCACTTAAAAAATATACCATCCACTTGGTTCCCATTCAGCTGGGTATTCAACTTGAGTAGGTAAAGGGTTACTTACGTTGTAGAGAACTTTGTCAGTGACAGTGGAATAAAGTTGCAAATGGCCCGTGCGGCCTGGTATCAGCAGGCCTCCGAGCGCCTGGTGGTAGACCAGGGTCCCGCCCAACGCTCTCAACACCGGCGACACGCCGCCACATTCGAGGATAGTGCACGTCGCGTGGAGCTGAGGGCTGGCTATTATTATAGCTGGAAACAAATTCTCGCTTAGCTTACGATCTGGCTTAGCACAAGTTTTGGCTTAACACAAGTTGTGGCTTAGCACAAATTCTGGCTTAACACACGTTCTTGCTTAGCACATGTTCTGGCTTAGCACAAGTTTTGTCTTAGTACAAGTTCTGGCTTAGTACACGTTCTTTTTTTAGTATAGAATGACGAGACGAACAGGTCCCGTGCCTGATGATAAGCAACATAACAGCACAATGGCACGCAGCTATTGGAACATGAGACTGAATCACACCTAGCACTGTACTGCGCTCGTCACCCAAAGATATAAGATTATTACCACCACAATCATAATCAGCCTAAACTCGTCCACTGCTGGACTGCTGACAGGCCTTCCCACATCGCGCCACTCAGCCCGATCCTCGGCTTGTCGTTTCCAACCGTCGCGTCGCCAGCTTTTTTCAGTTTATTGTCAATATGTCTAAAAGACATCCTATGCCACATTTACAGATTCGTCACCACTCCAGAACACGTCTACCCTGTTTATCGGCGCTTTGGTCACAGTCCATAGGTATAAATCATTTAGTTTTCAAATCATATGGTTTAATGTACTGTGTGGTAGGACTCTTTGTCCTGAGTCCACCTGGGGAAGTACCACACCTTTGCCAGTTATTCTACCACCAAGCAGTAATGTGCAAACATTACTGTGTTCTAGTTTAAAGGGCAATGTTTCCAGTGAAATTACAGGTCATAGAGATAAAACATCATAATATCGCAGTGCAGTACTAGGGTATGATTGGGTCTCTTCATTTTCTAATAGTTACGTGTCACTGTGACATTATAGGCATGCATGCTGCTTACCATCAGGTAAAAATCCTGCTCATCTCGTCACTTTATATTATAAAAAATATCTTCTGTCTAAATAAACTAAATCATTGACATAATGTTGGTTTTTATTTTCTCTATACATACTTCATATATGTATGTGATATTTATTGTAATCTATTTATTACAATTGGATTAGAAGTGAAGGGAATTGGGGGAGACCTTTGCCCAGCAGTGGGACAATTGAGGTTAAATAAAAATAAAAATAAATATTAGAATATACTTACAGTTGTTGCTTAGACTGGCAGCTACATGAGTGGTGCTAGTTGCAATAAATCTGACTTGTCCCGGTAGACGCGGCATCATTATTTTACTATTTTCGCCTAATGACCATTTCACAAGGACTTTCTCTAATCCACCGGTGTACAAGTAGTTTCCTGGAAAACAATTGAAATATACACAATTCATTGATATATCGTTTTCAGAAAAGAATAACACAATAGTGATAAAAAGGATAATTCAATTTTAGATAAAAAAAATCTAACATTACATATAACTTACCTATTACAAGACCTTGATTAAATCTGCAATTAAATTATTTATATTATCTAAAAAAAAGATCTGTACCCAACAAAAAATTTGATTACTAATTTATACAATAGTACTCCATAGTATTAAATTCAATCTTAAAAAAAAACGCATGTAAGTTAAAAAGGGGTTTTTAAATGTAAAAGTGAGTATGTTAATGATAGTTTTATAGTTAACAAAGGAGAAAGAAATAAACAAAGGAGACAGAAAGTGCCTCAGATGAAGTTACTCTTAACAATAATGGCCTTTTCACACTAGCGGTTTTCGAGCTGATGTGGGGTGCAGCTAGAGATTAGTAATTTATTTACTCAAGGGTTTATGGAGAAATCAGTGAAGGAGGAAAATGAAGCAGTTAAGAAAAATACGATAATATTTTTATATGTATGTATGCTACCGTGCCTCTTTCTTTCAAACAAAATAGTCACAAATGTATCTCTTGTCACTCACGGGCTCCAAGGATAAGGTAGTACACCTCATCCTAGGAATACCCGAGGACCAAAAACAAACCATCCTGGACAGAGACCGCCGGGTGGCCCACATTTCGGGGAGTGGATACATCCGCTTCTTCTCCTCAGAGGAAGCGAAAACGGCCGAACAGCAACCCGTGAAGACCAACACAGCTGGTGAAACAGAGGCAAAGGAGACATCGACTCCGGAGCCATCCACTTCTGCTCCTAAATCCAAACAGAGCGAAGCGGAAACGGTTTCACCGCTGCAAACTGAGGGGTGCTCTAGCAGTGACGAAGATGACGTCCTGCGTAGTCCTTAGCCCCCTCAACTTCATACAAACCAATCTCCAGCACAAGCAAATAGCGGCGGCCACACTGCGCAGAGTGCTGGAGAAAAATACCAAGACCGTCGCCATGATCCAGGAACCCTGGATCAAAAACCACAAAATCTGCGGTCTCAATAACATCGGCGGTAAGTTAATGGTAGACACTACTGTCGAAAACCCAAGAACCTGCATTTATATGCCTAAATCTATAACAACCACTCTGCTTAACCAATTCTGTTCTAGAGACCTTACAGCAGTGAGACTCACAACAGAAAACCAAACCGTCCTAGTACTAGCATCAATTTACCTGCCGGGCGAGGGTGATATTCCCCCAAAAGAACTGGCCGACCTGGTACAACACTGTGAAGCACAAGACTGGGACCTGATCGCATCTGCCGACTGCAACGCTCATCACTCACTATGGGGAAGTAAAAACACCAACAAAAGGTGTGAGTCTTTAGCCGAATACTTATTCCAGACCAATCTTAATGTTATGAACAGGGGTACGGAACCTACTTTTGTAAGCTCTAGGTACCAAACCATCATACGATATATTACACTGGCAACCAACGCGGTGGCTAGTCAAATTGAGGGATGGCACGTATCAAATGAGCCATCATTTGCGGACCACCGCCGCGTTTGTTTCCAATTAAATCCGCGTTAGTATAAGTCAACAGACCCTGTTCCATATCGCAACCCCCGTAAAACCGATATAACAAGGTACACAACATTACTAAACCAAGCACTAGGTGATACACATCTGACTGATGCAACACTTAGTACAGAAAATATATAAACGAACGTACAACTCCTAACCAAAACTCTATTGAATAGTTATTAATTAGCATGTCCAGTGGTAAAATCAAATAACGTAGGCAAAGGTTCCTGGTGGGGGCCAGAACTTGATAGACTACGCCATAAACTAAGGACACTTTATAACAGGGCAAAAAACACCAGATCCATGGAAGACTGGGACAACTACAAAATTGCACAAAGGCATTACAAGAAGCGTATCAGGTTTCGCAAAACAGAATCTTGGCACAACTTTTGTAATAGCATAAACTCAACAAACCAAGCCGGAAGAATAAAGAAAGTTCTAGCCAAGGGCGAGCTCAACCTCCCGGGCTCCCTAAAAAAGGAAGACGGGACTTACACAAACACAGACGGAGAAACAAGTGCAGTGCTTCTGGAGACTCACTTTCCTGGATGCCAGATCACAGGAGATTTACAGTGGCCAGAAGAAAAATACTGCTCACCAACAACCCAAGAATGGGAAGTCGCAAACAATGTAGTAACCGCGGATAGAATAGAATGGGCACAAAAAAGCTTTAAACCCTTCAAATCCGCAGGGCTGGATGGCATATTCCCAGCATTACTACAATGGCAACCAAACCAGGTAATAGAGCACCTGCTACCAATATATAGGGCCTGTATAGCTTTTAAATACATCCCGAAAACATGGAGGGAGGCGAAAGTAATTTTCCTACCAAAACCTGGTAAGAAGGACTGGACTATACACAAGCCAAATCGTTCAGGCCTATCAGCCTAACGTCATTCCTTCTAAAAACTTTAGAAAGATTAGTGGACCGACACCTAAGAGACGGGGCACTGAAACATAAACAACTACATCCTCAGCAACACGCATACAGGAAGGGTAGATCAACAGAGTCGGCTCTACATATGGTCGTATATAAGATAGAATCGGCTCTCGCAAACAAACTTTCAACACTTGCTGCCTTCATCGATATAGAAGGGGCTTTTGATAAAACAATGCACAACAGCATAAACCACGCCCTTTGCAAACTCAGGGTCGAACCAGTGATGAGGAACTGGATCACCGAGTTGGTTAGCAAAAGAGCGGTCCAGATAGTGATGAACACTACCACAAGAGCGAAGGTAGTAAAAGGATGCCCCCAAGGTGGCGTCTTATCACCACTATTATGGAACATAGTAGTGGACAGCCTCTTAAAGACCCTAAATGACAGAGGATACACTACTATTGGTTATGCAGATGACCTCACAATACTGATAAGCGAAAGCGCTGAAAATGTCCTTTGTAAGTGTATGCGCTCGGCCCTTCAGATTGTAGAAAAATGGTGTGGCGAACATCAACTGTCAGTAAATCCGAAAAAAACAGAACTCATTCTTTTCACTAACAAAAGAAAGTTACCAGAACTACAACTCCCAAAACTATTTAACACCAAACTCTCCCTATCAACGCAAGTGAAATATCTGGGCGTCATTCTTGACAATAAACTGAACTGGGCGAGTCACATTGACACAAAAATTAAGAGGGCCTGCCTAACTTTTTGGCAATGCCGGAGACTCGTTGGGAGAAAATGGGGTCTCAATCCAAAAATCACACTGTGGTTGTACACCTCAGTGATCAGACCCTCTCTGACCTACGGATCGGTTGTGTGGTGGCCCAGAACACAACTGACCACAGTAAAAGCTAAACTCCAAAGTCTGCAACGCCTGGCAAGCGTAGCAGCTACTGGATGCATGAAGACCACACCATCAGCCGCACTGGAGTATCTCCTAAGTTTGAGACCTCTACACTTAATCATACAGGAGGAGGCTACGGCAGCCGCCCTGCGACTAAGGGCAAACGGACTGTGGAAACAAAATATAGAAACACAACACTCAAAAGTTCTGCAACAGGTGCTGAAAGAAATACCGTTTCTGGAGGCGCCTATGGACAGAACAATATGTCAACATGTCTTTGATCGAAGATACAATATCCAACTCAATGCAGAATCAAAAGATAGCTCTGGTAGCAGAGAAGTGAGGATATACACAGACGGCTCTAAAACCACACAAGGTTGATCTGCCACAGTCCTGCATTCCACAGCATGTGATTGTGGAATGCAGGACTGTGGCAGATCAACGGGCAGAATTCATTCACTCCCCAGCAGCAGTCCCGGAGGCCTTCACCAACCTAAATAGGTTGCTTGCCTTCTGGGATAGCCTGGGATGGTTGGAGTAGAAGGGTAGTATGAGCCACGCACAATGGCCCAATTGAGAGGCTAAGTGCGGAAAAGGCCCCGTTTAACTAACTAACTAACTCTTGTCACATTACCTGAAAATCTACAAAACATTTCCATTTACGTTGTCAGAAAATCCATTTATTCATGGTACTTTTTTTCCTTGTCGGAATCCATTTTGCTACTAATTGCTACTGAGTATATTGTACGTCGTTAGATCGCTACAAACACGCAACGAATACGTTGCGTATCTGCCGCGCGTCCGCGACGTTTTCGCTACGCAACCGCGGCGTGTTCACGACCCATGCGCTAAGCATGCACTCAGTTAATAGCTTTTTCAGCGCCTTGTTCTTTAGAAGTTCTAGGTACCTTAGCTCGAAGGATCGAAGGACCCCACAAGAGCAAGCATTGTATCGGCCTACTTTTTAAAACAAATAAAAAAAAATGATTGCGATGTTTTGTCTAATTTAACAGTTAACAGACGTTTTTCATGATACTAGCATGTTGTTACGTATGTATCGGAATCGAGCACTAGGGGCACAGCGGGAAGTTATCAGGAGCAAACCAAACAAAAAATCTGGTGATTTTTGCGCCCCCAGAATCTACGCCCTGTGCCTGGGGAAAGGTGGCACTGCCCTGTTCATAGCACTGCCACTCGCAAATCGCTAGTATGATAAAGCTTTAAGAGCGCCAATAATTTTAATAATAATTAACTTACCCTGGCTAGAAAATGCACAAGACAAGGCAGGTAAAAAGTGCCAGTGTAGTACTTCCCTTCCCTTGTTCTCTCTGTTGTTGAAGAGGTTTCCACGGAATACGGAGGCGCGGCCGAGGGCGTCCGTCACAGCCACCGTGCCGTGGTACACCGCCACGGATAGAATGCGGACATACGTATGATTCATTAGCCTAAAACGTGAAAATACTTTACTCGTAACATCAATAACTTATTTTACTTATTCACACATTTTGCTATTTATCTAAATGAAGGATTTAGATAAACACCAAAAAAACTATTATAATGCCAAAGTTTGGATGTTTGTTGCTGAATCCACATTGGAATGGCTAAACATATTGGAGAGAAATTTAGAACAGATGCTATAGTCTGGAATAACACATCGGCAACTTTATCGCGCGAAAATAAAAGGTACGGGAATGCGCGGGTAAAACCACAATACATCATTAGTAAAAAATGTATGTCCCACTAATATTATAAAACTACCCTGTTGAGTTCTTATGTTGTTCTATTCTATGTATGGCCACCACCTCGCCTGATAGTAAGCAATGGTGTGCTCATAGATGATCTACATTTACTTACCATGTTAATACCTAGACATTCACAGCTGTAGGTGGAAATTCAATCTTTGATTGCTCATGATATCAAACATTTTCACCACTAAGCTTTGGAATATTTAGAGTAAAAGAATACACAGCATTACTTCATGTTATGTCCTGACTGATGGTAGTTCTAAAAACTCCAGTCTGGTTTTACCATCCTACCATGTAAAATTGTGCTCAGTTGTTTTAATCATATATATGCGTATTTATACTTCATTTAAATACTTACCTACTTGTCTTATTGGTTTTGAAACAGTTTTGAGAAAATTAAGACTTTTCGTAAAAAATATTATATCCACACGATAGACCCGGCACCCGCACGGTGAATCCATGGAATGCTAAGAAGATCGTCTCATACAAAAATGACAGCCCGGAGAGACGGAATGACGCTGGAAAGACAGATGGCTGGTGGAAAAGACATCTAAAGGATGGAAAGACAGCCGAGGGTGAAGGCCTAGCAAGCCAAGCCCGGGAATTAAATCGCTAAAAGTCCGAACAAGAATAATACCCCTGGGTCAGTCCGAGAGGCGGGGCGGAAGATCTGTCCACCGTGCGATATTAATTACGACCCTGGCGCGAATACGGATTTGAGATGCCCTGTGTGCGGGAAAATTTACAAGAGACGAGTCTGGTACCAAAAGCAATTAAAGACACATGATGGTGTTGAAGCACGACAGACAGCCGTCGATCAGTACTTTGACAAACACTATGGATAGATTTGACCCTCATATATCCCAAGGTGAACCATTGAGTGAAAACTACCAGGAGTCCATTGCCATCAGGACACCTCTTGGCATTCCCAGTTTAAAAAACTCTACCTGGAAAGTTCATGACGAAAACTTGGCGATCTTGTTAGAACATCCTGGGCCAAAACAAGACCTAAACAGCCAAGTAGAAACTTTCCAGGACACCATTATACATACTTCTCGGAACATTACCCACCATCAACTTGTTATGCTCAAAATAGCAAGGAAAATATGTTCAAAATGAAATTGCGGAGGCAGAAAATAGAGTTAATAAAACGTCTTCGTGTAGCTAAAACCATGGGCGACAACCATCTAAGTCACCAACTGTCCAGGGCTCTAAGATCAATTCTTAAATTAATACAAGGAATATCGCTTCAAATTAGTATAAATCGTGATAATTTTAACAGAGCTAAACACGAAGTAAACTTTGATAAAAACCCTTTTCAATACTCCGAAAATATTTTCAGGGAGCAAAATGGAAAGCTTACCTTGACTAACGCGCAAATTTACGATCACTTTAAAAGCACATACGAAGTGCCTATACGCGGGAGCTCGTACGTAGAACCAAACATCCAAAGACCTAATGATCCTCTGACAAACTTTCAAAGCACCCCACCTAGTGAAGAGGAAGTAAACTATCAAATTAAAAAGAAAACTACTAAATCAGCTCCTGGCCCAGATGGCATTCCTTACATAGTGTATAAAAAGTCTCCATCAGTTCGTAAACATATCTTGAATATATTCATTAAGATCTGGCCAAGAAAGCAAGTCCCAGTAGCATTCGGAAGAGCAATTTTTGTCCTCATCCCTAAAAAGCAGGAAGTAACTCATCCAAAAGACACCAGACCGATAGCCCTAACCAATACAATTTCTAAAATATTTTTCAGTATATTGCAAACAAAAATGACTACATTTATGGCTAGCAATAGGTATTTCAGGCCCAATCACTAGAAAGGGTTTTTGCCTGGTATTTCTGGATGCCTGGAACACAATACATTACTAGCAGAAAGTTTGAAAGATGCCAGAACACATGAGACGCAAATAACAGTCTGCTGGATAGACCTAGAGAACGCGTTTGGTTCTGTCCAGCATGAACTTATGATATTTGCCCTAAAATGGTATAACTTTCCTGATAAAATTATTGACATAATTAACTTAAAATTCGTCATAGCAGTAAACAAGGAGTACACAAAACCACTTGAATACAATGTAGGACTATTCCATGTGCTGCTTATCACCAATAGCATTTAATATAGTTATAAATATTTTAGTAGACAAATTAATATCCCGTGAAAAGAAATGGGGCTACCGGTTTAAAATCAACAATAAGTACACTGAGTCAATCTTGGTCTTTGCAGACGACCTTGCAATACTTACACGCAATCCCAAACAGTGTCAGGAATTGTTGAACGAAGTCAATGAGTTCTGTACATGGACGGAGGGAATGAGGACAAAACCAACTAAATGTCATTGTCTTTGTCTGGGTAGACGAAATACCAAATATACTTCTTACGATCCGGGACTCTCCATAAGTGGCCAAGGAGTTGCCACAATTGCAGAGGCAGTGCCTTTCTAATTTCTTGGTAGAAAGATAAATCACAAAGGGCGTACACTATCATTAGAGGTGGTTGTTGAAAATTTCATGAACAACCTCAATAAAGTAGACCAGCAGCCTATCAGCAAAATCAAAAAAGCATGGATATATGACAACTACCTCACATCACGTCTCACTTGGCCTTTCCTATTATATGACATCGGTAAAATTCTCCTGGCAAAGCTAGATGCCAGTGTCATAAAGATATTGAAGTCATGGTTCGGATTGGCACACCCAGCCGATCCCTCTACTCTTTTTAGGGATCACAATAGTTTTGGGCTGAAACTAAAGAAACCGTCTGAACTTTACAACCACCTAAGAGTTACAAAAACGCATGTTTTGGGAAAGTCGCAAGACAAATTAATTACATCTCTCCCAAAAGACTAAACTGCTTCAGACCTGGAATCTATGGCAGGTGCACAAGTAAATACTGCTGGGTTGGGTGCGAGAAAGAAAAGGGAAGACCGAGACTTGGTAAAAACCTTTGTACAACAAGACGAAAATGACGGTTACAAAGTGCACACTATGAATTTAGAAATGCAAACTGAGTGGTTAGCCATATGTGAGTTCTGTATCCCATTAGCTCTAAAGTGGCGCACCTTGATCTATGACTGGTCTCCTGCCTTATTAAAATTTTATCTAAATGCATTCCAAATAACCCTCCCTGATCAGAGTAACTTGGTAAGGTGGGGAAAAGCCTCTGAAAAATGTTGCTATACTTGTGGAGAGGCGATATGTACAGTAAGGCACTAATTGGTGGGATGCAAGGTGCTCCTTCATGGGGGTCATTACTCACAGCACCATGACAGAGTACTTGAAATCATACGTGAAGCCATTAGCCTTTCAGTAGCTAGAGCCCAAAAGTGATTGACGACAAACAAAAGACAAATTAACTTTGTAAAAGAAGGCTCAACTTCAAACTCCAGGAACAAGCCTTACTCAATCCTGAGTACAACACCTGATTGGACTATTTTAATGGACACGTATGAAAAGCACTACAAAATCCCAGATGATGTGGGTGTTTCGTCAACCAGACCCGACATTTTCCTTTTTTCTAGAGCTACGAAACGCATAGTCCTTGTAGAACTTACCGTACTGTGGGAAACTAATATACCTAAAGACCACGCGATGAAACAAAATAAATATCACGACCTCCTAAACAAATTAACAAGAAACGGATATGTAATTAGTTTATACGCTACAGAAGTGGGAGCGAGAGGTATACCAGCAATATCTCTCTATAACCTGCTGAAAGACCTTGGCTTATCCAGAAGTGCAGTAAGTTCTATACTGGAACGATTATCTAAAGCTGCACTAGTTGGCTCATATCAGATTTGGCTGGGCAGGGAGAGAAAAACGAGTAGTGAAGGTGAGTGTTGATGTACGTCAGAAAGGGGCGCCTTAAACCTACGCCCGAATCACAAGTCTCGGGATCTACTCGAGTTTTCTCTCTCTGCCACACGATGGACACGGCACCCGCACGGTGAATCCATGGAATGCTAAGAAGATTGTCTCTAAAACTTAGGTCTTTTTGTAGTAAACATCAGCCAATACAACGCAACATGTTTTTAAAAATATGCTTCATAAACTTAATTATTGTGAATACTTATAAAAAGATTTCTTACTGTTCTCTTATGTGTGGTTGATTTAAGTTCTGTATAAACAACATTTTCGTTCCATTCACCAGCGCAGCAAACCTGTCTCCGTTATACCATCCCAATCCAACAGAGACCATCTCATGATACTCTGGCTGTGTGTTTCTGTAGTAAACTTCTACTTCTCCAGTTTGCATAGAAAAAGTGAGCAGCTGCATATGTCGTTGTGAAGGTGATCCCAGAGTGAGTAGACATACTTTGGAACTAAGAATATTGAAATGAAGAATATCTAATCCATTAGGTTTTTTCAGGACCTGAAAAGATTTAATATGATTCATATTTACATAGCCCAAGTTTAAGTAAATGTAAAAATAGCTTTATACAAACTTTAAAATAAACAGGAGCTAATAAAATATTGAACCTATAAATTAAGAGATAGGAAGAGACAATAATATACAGAGATTGTGTTACATTAAGCAATAATTTAGATTGTGATTGAGTGCGGTTTAATCTTTACAATAGCAATTATATAAAAAGAATAAGAAGCCCCTGACCCACTATATTAATTACAAGCCAGAGGGGGCAGTGTTTACCCCGAAACATAAAAATAAATATGTTTCATAAAATATATCAATCATATAGCTATTATTTTAATAGCAAACAATTAGCAACTGTAACACAAAAAGGTGAGGTAAAAAATAGCTATGACAACTATTGATGAGGTTAAATACTTATTTATTAATTAAGTTTTCTCCATACCCTCTCTCTGAGTACAGCTCCATTTTCCCACATCCATATTGTGATGGTTCCTTTAACAGAGCACCCATATAAGTTGTGTGGATCATCACTTGGAAATTCAATAGCAATAAGGTCATCTGTGTGGCCTTCTGTTTCGAGTATCCTTACACACTCGCCAGTTTCAACGCTGTACACACGAACCGTGTTTTCAACTATCACTGCCAGTAATCTACAAAAAAAGTTTTATATTGTTAACAGAGGTTAGAATACTATGGTTTTTATTTCCTTTAATAATCACTATTTCTGTAAGAAGATTATGCACTGTATAACTTTTTAATCCTTAAGATATTTTTTATTGTTCACTATAAACAGTTTTTTCACTCAAAACCAAGATTAACTTACTGTGCATCGGGTGAAAACACTGGAGGGCGTTCAATAATACTTTTACCACCTTTTCTGGTAAAATTGTATTTAGTTTTAGATTGTGTAATGGATTCTGTAACAGAACTATCGTTTTGTGGTATTTTAATAACCATTTTATTGGAATATCTAGGTTAGCTATTACATTAAAATAAATAGTTTTCTGACTCAAATTATTCAAAACAACACCACAAGACATAACCTCATCCTCATGGTTACCTACATTTTTTTGTTTTATGACAGTGACATTGACAAATTGACATACCATATTATTTGTGTTTATTGCAAACAGTAATGCTGAAATCGCTCACAATAAAATTGTTTCTGTAGACGTATAGACTAACAGATATTGTGTATTATCTTATCAAACTAAACCGTATCGTGTGGTACGACGAATTTCACCCGTTGGGAGTCATTGGGAGTGCTTCACATTTTTTTGGTCTGTAATACAGAAAACAGATATTATAGTTTCACTTATCAAATCGATCATTAAATTACGAAGCTACGACAAAAAAATAATTAGGAATGATCTTTTATGAATCTAAAATTTCATGTAACATGTAACAATAGTTCATAGTTTTTTATTGATACCAAAACACAGATACAAGTCAACAGATGAAAAAAAAAAAATAATATAAAAATTGTCTTATTGTAATTAAAATTAAATCATAGCAAATGTCAAATAAAATAATAATATTGATGAATAATAAAGACTATTGATGAGAAAATGGATATTGTGCACCATTTTTAATTTTAACTTTAAATTACTATGGCTTCTGTACTTTTAGCATTTGAAAATCATAGAATGTCTGCTCAATAAGCCATCGCTTTAGGCGAGATTTAAACGACGCAAGGCTAAGAGCCCCAGTGATGCTATCTGGCAACATGTTGTATACTAGCGGGCCCATGACATGTGTAAGCTTTTCTGATTTCTTCAGTGTTACATTCACGCTGTCAAGGCAATCTTTCATGTTAATAGATAATCCTGTAAAATTTATTTCTACAAAAAAAATTGGCAGTCATAGGAACTGCAGTGGCGGATTAGCCATATAGCAAGAGTAGCAAATGCTACGGGCCCCGCGCAAGCTAGGGGCCCCGCGGTCCGACGTCTGTCTGACTGTAAATATGTAGCGAAAATATCTGGCATAACTTGACCCTTCTCTTCCTAAACCTAAGCAAACCAAGGGCCCCTTGACAGAAATTGCTACAGGCCCCGCGCTGGCTTAATCCGGCACTGAGGAACTGCCGATAGAAGTGACAGAAGAAGCCGATAGAAGTGCCGATAGAAGAAAACTTACCACCTATCAAGCTTTTTTTAAGGAAATAAATGGTTATGAATCATAAGTACTAATATATAATAAATACTTGTAACATGTTTTGGGCATGTCATACGGTCATACCTATAATGTGTGTATATATGTCGCAGCCGGATCATATAATCAGCTGTATTACATTACGGCTAGCCGTAATGTAATACAGCGGATTATACGATCCGGCTGCGACATATTGGACATATATATGTGGGAACGATGGTTGCTAAACCAAGTCGATTTTGTAGAGTTTTGATGAATTATTTGGTATGACGCCAGAGCTGATGACGCCGCGAAAGCACAAACAAACACTGAATGGATCATTGAATTCGTTGAGATCACAGACTAAGTAGGTTGAGATTGTTAGATCATGTGTACTGTGCAGTGAATTGCCGCACCGATCGTTATGAACCATATTCGAACGTCTGTGGATAAAAAAAATTGCACGTGCGTTTTGCGAAATTGGAAATATCAAAGAATAAAATATTGTCATTGTCAATGCAACGAAAATTAAAAAAAAAGAAGTAAAGAAACATCGTGTGCTCGTGGTTTGTTTTCATGTGATTTTAAAGAAATTTTTAATGTTATAACTTTCAAGCTGCCTCTGAAGTGTCATAGAATTATAAAACAATGTCTAGGGAACCGGTGGAAGCGCAAGTGCAAGTGCGTTTTCTTACTAAACAGGAACAGTAAGTGTTATTCAATTTGGCGGCATGGTTTAGCACACATTTTCTAATATACTTAACAATTATACTTGTTGTTTATCACAGATATGCCGTTCCTGATACTCCGTACGCTATCCAAAGCAACGTTCAATCAGCAGACTTAAATACGTTAGTTAATGCAGTCCTCAAAGAAACCGTTCCTTCCCATGAGAAAAATGTAGAGTTTGACTTTCTGGTATGTGGGGAGCTGCTATGTACGGTGCTTTCAGAACACTTACAAGAAAAGGGAGTCTCGACAGAAGAGACCCTAGAGATTGAATACTTGGAGAGATTCCCTGCACCAAAGCCACAAGATTGTTTGATGCATGATGACTGGGTGTCCACAGTTCAAGCACATGGTAATTGGTATGTATTTGGCTTTTAAAACTATAAATATGAAGTAATATTTTTGTACACGAGTAGTCATTTAAAAGCTGAGTTAACCTGAAATCATAATGAGCCGCTGTTATATTTTTTAATAATATACTAGCAGCCCATTCCTCGTCATTCCTCATCAGCTTCGCTCGGATAATAACTTAGATACTAACTGCAGTGCCATCTGCCAGGCTGATCTGTAAATCTAAACCATCCAGGGCCCTACCTACCCAAACGTATACAAAAAATCATTCAAATCGGTCAAACCGTTTAGGAGGAGTTTACTTACAACGAAAAGTGGCATTGATTTTTATATACAACTAGCGGCCCGCCCCGGCTTCGCCCGTGGTACATATATATAACCTACAGCGTTCAAGGATTACGAACATATGAAAGAACGGTGAACGATTTTTCGTCCAGTAGTTCCCGAGATTGGCGTGTTCAAACTATAGGCTACTTTTGATCCCCAAATTATCGTGCTGTTTACTGGGTCAGAAGTGACACCTGTAAACATCTGGCGGGGATAACTAATTAAATGACGATTGATCAGTTTTCGACCGGAGAGGAAAAATGATTAAATTACTAAAATGGCTATTAAAAAATTAGGGTTGATCGTAGAAGGGTGAAAATTGAGGATTATATGTATTTTTGTATGTTGTATCATAAAAAAATAGAAATTAAAAATTCTGTCTAAAAACAAAATATAAAATTAGGGGTGGACTACCCCCAACATTTAGGGGGATGAAAAATAGATGTTGGCCGATTCTCATAGATACCGGATAAGCACAAAAAATTTCATCAAAATCGGTCAAGCCCTTTCGGAGGAGTATGGCAACGAAAACTGTGACACGAGAATTTTATATATTAGATTTGTCTCAAAACTCTACGATAACCTGGTACCAGGAGAGAGGTCAAGGTATACCAGTTATGAAAAAAAAGAAAAAAAAACTGACCGGAAAGAATCCGAAATGACCTGTACAGAAATGAGATAGCTATTGTCATGCACTTATTTTGTTTTTACTTCAACTGAGAATGCATAATTTGTCATTATTATTTTTATAAAAAGCGAGCAAGGGTGTCAAATTTTTAACTTTTTCGAAAAATGTCTATCATCGCTTGACTAAGTGACATAGATTTTTTTCTTATTTTTTTCATAACTGGTATACCTTGGCGTCTCGCCCGGTACCAGGTTATTGTTGAGTTTTGGGACATATGTATATATATATCTTTTTAATTAAATTTGAATATTTGTATCCCCAGTTGATCTCGTCATTTTGGCAAATAATGCGTATAAATTATAATACCTAATGTATGTATGTAATTTATATGGCAGACAGAACAGTGTTTGCAGTGTCACCTAGTTTATCTAATAAAATATGAATGCCTACTATGCTGAATCACATCTTTTAATAAACATATAATTTATTTTCCAGGATTCTATCAGGCAGCTATGACAATAATATTCATATTTGGAGTACAAAAGGACAGCATAAGCTTGCCATCCCTGGTCACACGTCTCCTGTCAAGGCAGTGTCATGGGTATCCTTCAATGGAGATCAGGCTGTATTTGCAAGGTAAATAATGCTATTGTAGTATGAGTAAATGTTGAAAAATTCAGTTGCAAGTTTAGTCTAAATTGAAATCTGTATATTATCAGTGTGTTGTCAATATGATTTCTATATACGGTAGAAAATGATTTAATTTTTTAAATGCAATATGACGGAATAACCAAGACAAGCATATGATGGTAGGTTATATGACATGACTACTCATAACAACACAATGCCAGTCAACTATTTGACAAACAAAAAGACTCCATGACATTTACAACTGAAACAAGTTGCCTAAGGATGTATTTCAGCAAAGTCATTGAACTCTTTCTAGAACAAACAATATAATTTTAACAGACAATTACCTATAATTTGATATTTCAACACTGAGATAAAAGTAAATCAGCTAATGCTGCTTGCCTATTATTTGATAAATAAATAAATTTAGTGTCATTTTACAAGTAGTGCACTTATCACCTAGAGATATAAGATTAATCTTATTGCCCTGTAATATCTCTGGTAAAGTTCCCCTTCAAATTGGAACAGTAACATTTGCACATTACCATTTAGCTATAGAATAACAGGCAGCGATGTGGTGTTTCCCCAGGTAGATTCTATAAAGAGTCCTACCACTACAACTGACTGAATAGAAAAAATAATATTTGTAACATTTAATTTTGAATTTCAGTGGTTCTCATGATCAATCTGCAATGCTATGGGTGTGGAATGTAGCAAACAACTCCGTTGACTGTGTGGTGACTTGTAGAGGTCACGAAAAAGGTGTTGAATGTCTTGCTGTGTCGGCTGATGCTGCCCGGTTTGCTACAGGCAGTTGGGACAATACTATTGGCTTATGGAGCACCAGTGAGTTAAAATTTAATTTAGTGTGAGTTTATTCTAAGAGCTACCAAGAATTTGAAAAAATATCAGTTTGAGGAGTATCTTGCAGCTAAGGGTTAAAAAAATAACCATATAATGGCATAGTGGCTGAAGAATTAACAAAAGTTTTAATATTGAAAATGTATACATTTGTTTGGACAAATTAAAGATTTTTGAAAGTTGATTGATAAGTTCAAGTGCTTGCCAAGTATAATTTCACAAACACCCATCCTGAGTACCAGTTGTTGCCACAAGCACCTGGCACCCAAACACTGTTTTGGTGGTTACTGAGACACAACAAGTACCAAGTACCCCAAAACACCGGGCAGAGTTTTGGGATACTCTGGATCCCACACTAGGGGTCACCTTTGTCTTGCTGTGGTGCTTCAGTTGGTGGATATTTTCCTTACACTCTGTTTAGCGGCCTCACTTTGCATTCAGAAATTTAGTCTAAATAATGTTTTGGAAAACCAATTAGAAACTTGCTCTTGTAATAAATTTTACCGATTATTGCCATGTGAGGAATTGCCACCAATGGCAGTCAATATGCTTTAGATATCCTCGTTAGATATGTAATTATAAACATTGTTATCAAACTCTGAATCTTTTAGGTGTATCTGAAGAAGACAATGCACCAGCCAAAAAGAGAAGTAAACCAGACCACGGCAAAGCAAGGGTATGATATTTATGCATTCATATTATATCAATACCTTAATTTGCAAAACGAATAACTCCATAGTAGCAAGTTTAACAGGGACCACTAAAAACTTAATACAAAAAAAAATTTAAGCATCAAAAGAAAAAGACAAACAAACATCCCTTTGGAAATTGTGTTTCTTATTAACTAATAAACACTTAATGTACAACAATGAAAAATTAAATAAAATGAAAAATTTTTTTTTATTAAATTAAAAAAAATATTACCATAATGAAAATACCAGTTACGCAATAGATTTTAGTGGTGATTTAGTGTGACCCTAGTGAAATTTGCTACTATGGAGTTATTCGTTTTGCAAATCAAAGTATCGATGTATGTATTACAAAATAGCAGTGCCCCATACTTTTATCCGCGCAGTTCTTGTTTCCGTACTAAAAAGTATTCTATCTGTGTCATTCTTGACTGTGTTTTTTAATTTCCAACCTGAAACATTCAGTTGTTCCAATGTTATTTTACGTCCAATTGAACATCCTAACTTTCGCATTTAAAATACACTAGCAGCGTCTCGCGGTTTCACCAGCGCCATTCCCGTAATTTTTTCTTGAGAGAAAATTGTCTTATGTGTGTAATTCCAGATTATAATTATCTAAATCTATTCAGCCAAATTTTCACAATTATAATGTTAGTAGGATATTCTTTAGAGATATGTAACTTCTTTCCTTATAACACTCCCAAAAGAAACAGATGTCATTTTTGTACAAATGCGAATAAATCTTTTACAGCTTTCTTTAATATTGATTCCATTTCATTTTTCTATCAAAGTTAAATACAGGTAGATAATTAATTTCTGTATCTTCTAGGAGCCACTATCAACATTGAAAGGTCACAGAGAGGCTGTCTCCGCAGTGCAGTGGATGGACTACAACACTGTTCTGTCGAGCGGCTGGGACCACTTGCTCAAGATCTGGGATTGTGAACTTGGCGGCATTAAGCAGGATATAGCCGGTTTGTTTATAACTACACTAATTATAGGATATTTCCAAATAATAAAAGCAGTGTGTTATAATGAGAGTTAAGTTTGAGTTTACCTATTATTAGTAATCATACGAAAATACTGCATTGGAGGGTAGTTTGGTACGTCTACTTTTGATTTGAAACAGTTTACTTGTGATCATAATGTATGATAGTAAATCGTAGACTGTTTGACAACCCATTGATCCCTAGATAACTGATGTCCAGACTTATTATCCAAATATCCACTAATCAGCCACTTTGTCTACAATCACATTGCCGAAAAGAGCCAAATGCTATTATTTTGTATTTTATTTGTGTGGAGATAATGTCAATGTTGCAGCGTGTACAGGATGGTTATTTTTATTTTGCTCATTTTCAACAAAAAAATGACACATAAAGATCAAACAAAATCTGAAGCATTCGATGTATGACGTCGAAATAAATTTAATTTAATTTTTTTATATTTGAAACTAATTCTCTGGCTCTATCTATCAACTTCAACTTCAACTTCTTGATTAATGGCTATTATTGTGGTTTAGCCTCACAACTCCGCCAATGTCACGTAGAAAGATATACCATCAAACGAGAAGATTAAGGGTACCCATGAAATTTGTAATGTACGGTGAATTTAGTGTTTCCTCGTTATCTGGAACACAAATTGTTAGTTTTAACTACAGACGATCACAGGACAGTACACAAATATTATATACAGAACACTTAAAGCATATAATATATAAGTATAATTATTTTTATAATTTTATCTTATTTTTTTTTATGTATTTACACAGAGTATTTACAAATGGAGTATTAACAAGGGAGAGGAGACATTTGAAGGAAGTAGGACGGGGAATATCTGAGGAGGATGTCATACAATGAGAACTGCATTAAGGGACAATTAAAAAATATATGGTCAACATTTCCATCATCTAAACCACATTCACAAACTGAGTGATTCCTAATCCTAAGTTTGGCCAGGAAGACAGGGGTACAGGAATGATTTAGCCGAAGCCGGCATATAGTAGAAGTGGTTGATTTATCTGCATTTTGGAATTTAGAAAACCAGGGCCTATGGGGAATGTCTGGTTGGATATCTCCATAAAATTTTCCTTTCTCTCGTTTAGATATGTTCCATTTCTGGGACCAACACTTGTGGAGCATAATAGGTTTTAAGATGGAGCAAAGATCAAGAGCATCAATTCGGGAGTATGTAAGGGAGCCCGATTGAACAGCAGCTTTAGCACAGGCATCAGCATGCTCATTACCTAGAATACCTGAATGTCCAGGAATCCAAGCCAGAACAACCTCAATGTTGTACTTGAGGCATTGTAGAAGAGCTTCTCTTATTTTTAGAATTATAGGGGACCTGGTTTTCGAATGAAAAGGGTTGGACAGAATTGCTTGAAGACAGCTCTTAAAGTCTGTTAAAATTATGGTCTTGTTATTAATCTATCTTTTGTTACATTATTTTACAGGAAACAAAGCTTTCTTCGACGTGGACTGGTCTCCATTGAATAACAGCATCATCACTGCCTCGGCTGACCGACACATTCGCTTGTACGACCCTAGATCTACAGGTAAGAATGTTATTAAATATTTATTAGACCAAACTAGAAGCAATATTTAATAGTACCCGACAGTACAAAAACCTGAACTAAAACTGTCCTACTTAATATCTCAAATCTAAATCACGTCGTAACGTATGAACGGATTGGGAAGACGGACAGGAAAAAACACATAGGTTACTTTTATCCCGGCAAAATAATGGGAACGACGGGTACGGGATCTATGCGGGCAAAACCGCGGGGCATTGATGAAACCATTCAACCTCACTAATAGAAGCTGTAAGAATTGAATATTATCCAACATTACAAAACACTGAACTAATAAAAACCATTCAACTTTAGCTACAGCAAGTTAATTTTTGTTACAAAAAAGAAATTGGTAGTCATAGAGACTGCCGATAGAATTGAAAACTTATAACTTAGAATATCAGTATTAAACACAGCTAATTTTGCATATTTCATTTCACCTGTAGGTATAGCTTCAGACAAACTGCTATTTCGCGTGTCAATAACGTATACTCACAAAATTTCACCCATGAAAACACTTAAAACTTAACTGTGAAACATGTTTTCTTAGTTGGGTATTCTCAGATAAATATGCTCTGGGTGTTTTCAAATCGAGCGTAAATCGGTTTCTTCTTGGTAATCTAGCAAAGCTCCATCGTAGACCCATCGTCGTTTAAGCGATTAACACACTGCCACGCAGCGTAGCACGTGAATGCGTGTTCTAACGTTGTTTGTAAGTATCCGTTTGTATAGAAAACACTACAGTACATCACACAGAAAATGCATCCACGCGCGTTCAAGCGGAGAAACACGCATCCCCCGCGCGTGGGTGCGGGTGAGACACAAAGTATGGCACACCGAGCCCCGTAGTGGCGCGCATGATTTTTGGAAAGGCTTGGCGTGTGTTTGAATGAAATGAGTCCGAGTGGCTGTGAATCCAAAAAACGCAACGACTCGCGTGAGTGCGTGAAAAACCAGCACGATTATCCAGATCTGCCATCCCGCAAGTACGCGAGTAGATGCGTCTAGATGCAGCGTGGTGTGTGGCAGTGTGTTAATCGCTTTAATATTCAACATTGCGATCGATATCAACCTTTCACAATTGTTTCAGAGAGCATCGTCGTAAAGACTACATTCACATCCCACACGGGCTGGGTTCAGTCGCTGCGCTGGTCCAAGACTCGAGACACCCTGTTCCTGTCTGCTGGCTACGATGGACAGGTCAAGCTGTGGGAGACCAGGAGGTATGTTCTTAGTTTTTATAGGACCATCCATAATATTATATTTCAGAAGGCATAGACAGCCCGCTAAATGTTCCCACTGCTGGGACTCGGAGCCTTCTCTCGCAAGCAGATAGTCAAGGCCATAATCCACCATGGAGGCCCAAGATTCAAGGTACATGACGGATTCCTTCACCGTTTTAAGTTAGCGGTATTACGTTATATGTACTTCTTACTCCTAATTGTACTTATTATCTTTCTATTTTTCAAGTTAGACCTGCACACGGAAAATTTTACTAAAGTCGATTGAGTAGTCTAGGAAGGAGTCGATCGCGAACAAACAACGTGACGCGAAATTAATATTTATATATTAAGATGTTTAATCTTTAACCTATTATTTGCTTCAGTCCCCGAACACCGCTTTACGATCTGAGCGGTCACGAAGACAAGGTCCTGTGCTGCGATTGGTCGAACCCCGCCCTCCTCATCAGCGGTTCATGCGATAACACTCTCAGGATATTCAAGGCAAAACACGCAGTACAAAACGCGTGAGAACTACCCATATTTATTAATAAAACTCTTCAAACGTTACACCAATTTGATATTCACTCCAATTTTATATCCATCCACAATTTTGGCAATACTGTGTTAAATGTTAGAACTAGTTTTAAGAGTATAAACTGATTTGTCCACCACTTGGGCACTGTGGAAAATGAATATTTAAATTTAGGCTTAATTTCCTACACTGATGATACGCTTTACAGTAAGTAAAGAAATCATTACCAGTCTTAGCAACTGGCGATAGAACTAAGTGAAAACTCAAACTGAACTCTTAAAGATTTCACCTATCGAAAACGCACGTCCTGTTCCGCCATTCCGACGCTACGTTGCTGCATTAGCATGTTAGTGATGTGAACTCATAACATTTTCCACTACCAAAAAATACAAAATACAGGATAAAATTCAAATTAGTCTTGGTGCTGAATACATATGAATGAAGTACTAAACTTTGTCGGTGACTCCTCTACAAGTGAACCGCACGAAGATATAAAACAGACCGCAATTAGAAGTGACTATAACTAGGAGACAGATAAGTGGGATTAAATAAAATGTTTTACGAGCCTATTCTTTTATTTGTAGCAATAATAATCTTCTGTCGTAGTCTGAGCAACTGTTCAGACATGAAGTACCTTTGCACCTTTGAGAGGACACCTAGTTTTTTGGCAGCTAATTTAGCCTTTGACTCAAAATCGTGCGTAGATGTCAAAGTAACGCCCAAAAGCTTGAGATGGTTAGTAACCCGCACGGATATACCTAGAAAAGTAAGAGTCTGTTGGAATGGACTCCTTTTTGCGGAGAACAGACACGCCTGCGTATTTCTCTCGTTAACCTTTACTAGATTGGCATTGCCCTATTTAGACCGTCTCAAGGGTCAAGTTCAGATGGTCGGTCAAACTCTCTCTCAGTACCTGAGTTTGCTGCAAACTGGCTCTCGCGCTAGATACGTAACTCTCTACAACGGTGATATCATCTGCGTACCCATAGAGCGGGCTTCAACAGATCGTTGGTATGTAGTAGGAAGAGCGTCGCAGAGACCACCGACCCTTGATGGACTATTGTCCTGTTCGTCCCGTCACTCTATGTAGTATAAAACAAATACTGTTGGTATTCTAGGCATGCTCTCTCAGGCCACTTTACAGTCAAGGTCATGACTGTAAATGACATAATGGCTCAGTGAGAGTTAGCGGTCTACGCATATCCTCAAAAGATGTATTTTAGAAACATGCCAGTTTTCTCGTGGCTTTTGTTTTACAGTTAAAGCCATGACAATAAAGCAATGACAAATTCGTACTGCATTTGAGAAATACATAGGTAAATAACGCGGGCGAGATTTGAATCCACGCTTACGATTGTATAATCAGAATTTCTCGTCACTAAGCCATCACGTCTTCATTCATATCTCTAATTTAGTCTATAATACCCGAGCTACACGAAGCTAGTTTTTCTAGCTAGGATGGTAAGCTAGCAAACTAAGTTTATATAGTCGGAGGAAGGCCTTGGTATCCCATCGCACAGGATAATCCTAGTTTGGGTGCCAAGTTCGTCTAACTAAGTTTATATATACTTATGTACGAACGATTTATATGTATTCTTTGATTATACCAATGTTTGTTGATGAAATAAATGATTTGATTTGATTTGATTTGAAACTAGTAGGTAGCTTCGTGTAGACAACGTTACGCATAGCTAGTTTTGTCTACACGAAGCTAGAAGTACTCTTGCTAGCTTACCAGCACTAAATAGCTATCCTAGCTTGAAAAACTAGCCTCGTGTAGCTCGGGTATTAGGTATTGGCAGGAGTGAAATAAAAGAACGAACTAAATTTGGTTTCGCTTGTTTTATTCAATCATTTGCTCTTACAAAATATGTTCAATGCAAAGGAACATGACTCGTCACAATAAAACATGCTTCTTAGTACCATTTTCATTTATTTATATATTACTTTAGTCCATTCAGCATAACTATAAATAATGCGTGGCGTAAAATGCTCATAGCACTATAGACACTTGCAAACACTAACAAAATAGACACACTTCCCTTTGTTCGTTTCTCTGAGAGAAATGCTCTCTTAGGACCCACACACAAGACCGTGTCAAAGGATATGATTTTTATTTTTTCCATTTAAGTTTTATACTTAACCCGTGGAGATAAGGTGTAATTTTGAATGCGTCTCTACGCATTGTAAAATATACATTGGTACCTTGAGATAAGTACGAAATTTATATTTACTAATTAAATCTCTCCTTGGGATTCGGCCAGTGTGTGAAGGACCTTACTATTCATAGTTATGCCAAACTGCCACACAATAACACAACGAAGCAACATGTTCCTTAAAAATATTCTTTCTTACCAACAATTTCATTTCACATTTTTTTTTTTACATTTTATGGAGATTTTATTTTGCATTTCTTTTATACTAAGCTACCTAACTAAATTTTTAACTAAACTATTCTACTACTCTAGACTAGTTTTCTGGGTAGAACACCACACTAAATAATACACATGGACAATACGTTCGCATCCACACATCCAACTGATTTTTTTAGTTTTTCCATTTAGCTTAGTCAACTACATAACAAAGGAGGTGAAAGCAAAACGTTGTTCAACTGAAACTTACTTGAAGAATGTGTTCAACTAATTCGCTTATGTCTAAAGGCACGAGTGGCCGCGCGCGGGCCCCACTTCAGTCCGTTGAAATTAAATTATATAATAAACTAACAAAGGAAACTACCCTAGAGTGGGCCCAACGAGCGCCGCCAACTCGCGCTTGGAAATATATTATTCTAGGGATCTAATCTATCTATCTTAGCGTCGAAACATTTTTTTCTCTAATCTAACCTATCTATAATTAAGCTTAAATTCTAAGAACTAGCCATCTCGTATTCATCGTTCCCATAGCTTCGCATCATTTTAAAAACTTTTCAAACGTCCACTTAATATTAAACGACTTATATTTAAAACATTTATTTAACGCTTCGCCTTATCCGTCGACATGGTGTAGTTGAATCATAGTTTTGGTATTCCCGAAGTTGGATCTTTTGTGCTCTTCCGATGCGTAAGATCTCACTACATACAAGTTATGTATGCGTATATATATCACACTGTCTGAGAGCGGCGAGACTAGGAACATCTACTTACTCCCGCTCAAACTCAATATTTTGTGTGAGAAATGCAACATTCAGACAGCCACATTATTTCCGTAATCGGTTGTTAATACAAAATATATTTTAACATAGTTCTTTTATATTACCACTACGTTTTATACGGTATGTTTTCTATTACCTGTAAAAATATCGTTTTAAGCACATGCAACTTCTATGTATTCATTTATTTTAAAGAAAGCTGAAGGCACTACCATCAAATTAACGTTATTGCTTATTGAAGGAAGCATTAGAAAAATAATTTCGTGCTAAAATACATTTGCTTTCGACGGTATTATTCTACACGGGACAGTGCCTCTCTACGTCACTACAAGTCACTTGAACGGTCTCAACTACTTATTGATACATTAACATCAAAGGGACATCTACGACGTGGAATGGTGACGGGGTCATCTCTAGGACAGGGGAGTGCAGTCCACAAACGAGGGCTCAGTGCTCTTATACACAATCTATATGACATCGATTTAAATGCAACTTTAGCGGAAATATCTATCGGAAGACTGCATTTACAGGAAGCCACGGCGAACATGAAACACTAACGATCACTTAACTAAGTACCGCGACTGACGGTACTACATTGCACTTCATGGTATAATTTTTTTCACAAGTAAAAAGGCGGTATTCAAATCAGTTCAAATAATTTGGCTTGATCAGAAATTACGCGAAGATAATACTGATCTGCGGAGTATTGTGGAACAAAGTTTCCGTCGAATTTTACTAGTGTAAATCTCACTTCCGTTAGTTAGTCTTGAGATGTGGTTAGTTACGGACATGTTGCGTTGCGTAGAAGGTATAGTCAGGCAGTCAGCTGGGGAACTTATACGGGGCTAGGTGCATTGTATTGTCTGAAGTAAATACTGGATATTGTGCCTCTACTAGGGTGTTGGATAATTCACGTCCTACTTATGTACAATCCCAAAGAGTTTCTTGTTACGGAACAACAGTACAATTTCAGCCTTTTCCTGAGTGAAACGAATCAATAAAATGAAACAGACTCTACATTCGTCGAAAATCTACATAATTCATTCAAAACCTGTCGTTACTAGTGTCAGTTCCTGTATTTTCTCAAGTCGGTGCACAGGTTTTGAATAAAGAGGTTACCGCTTAATCGTCAGTTAAAATACAGTTAATATATCAAACATTTAACTAGTCTTCAGTCCCTGATTGTATAAATATTTCCCTACTTCTTATTCGACTTTAATGATTTGTATAGTTTGGTTCTGATGAAACTCTCGACGTGCCAAAATAGAATTAAACAGTTGCGATATAGTAGGCTTTACTCGTTACCCATCAACAATGTATATACATGTATACATATCCATGTATAATTTATATATATTCAATATAAAAATATCAAATTTCATATAAAGTCATAAAGTGTACCCAAAACCTACGTGATGGTACAAAAGTGTCGTCCGCGCCCGAAGCGCTCCCTGGACTTGAAATCCTTTACACTTCAATGTGGGAATTAATCGTGGAATTTTGTTTCGAGTTTACTAGTGGAATGTGCCGACCGCCTACAAAATAACGACTACAGTTGATTCAGTACACGATTCTCAAAAAAAGGATCACTTCAATAATCATGTGTCCGAACATGAGTTACCAACGTACAAAAATTTGTATAGACTCGTAAAATGTATAAATAGAATTTACATACAACTGCTTATTGCTAAAGGTTGCCTTGTATTGGCACGATTGTGCCACATAAGCGCAGAAGTTACATTTGGGAAGTCACTTACCCTACGCGGGGTTACATTATTAATTACCGTTCACACCTACACCGCTCGCCTCGGGGAGTTTACCTCTTTATATAAATACAATCCTATGAAACTGCAAAATGCATCCCTTATCTTAAAGTTAACTCTTAAACCTTAACTCCCGACTACTAAAGGCTCATTTAAGACGCCAAAGCAACGTACATTTTCATTCAACTTGAAAAAAGAAGAAAAGTTATAAAAACAAGATAGAATAGTTAGAGAAGAGGTTAAATAAAAAGAATAGAGAATTAGGATAGTGACACATATAACAATAGATATACGATTCATCGTATGAAATTAAAATGACAATAATTACTAACTCACGGTGTTTGACTGATTACGATTGCATGAAAATGAATCATTGCTTTGGCCCCTAACAGTGTAGGTGTAAGTTATTGCCATGTTACGAGAGCTAGTTACTACAGAACGGAAACAATTCGGAAGTCAACAGTAGGTATACATAAATTCAGTCTGTATTCGGGTTTGGCAACGACTTTATTGTAATGAAAAGTTTTATTTTAACCTATGTGATGTTCAACATTATGCTTCGAGGAATTATTGCAACAGATTTCGGTACATTGTAGCGACACAAATGACGTATCAAGAGAGCTTGACACCGCATCAAACTCGTGTGATAATCCTAAGAATCTTAAGAAGCTATACCTCATGACACGCGTCAAGATTTTTACTTTTACGCCAGAGAAACCGCTTCAAGCCTACGCAACGGTTTTACAAAATGTTCCGGCAACGGTTATCTTTTAAAACGGTATCCAGAACATGGTTCTGAATCCTAATACGTAAGACATGAAAGAAAATAGCTAAAAAGAATACTGGTTCAAGAACAAAAGTAAAGATGAAAAATTGCGTTCACAGTTAGTAATTTTAATTTTAATGTAAAACCCTAACGTATATATCCGTCGCCAAGACAAACAATCTGTATTGAAAATGAAGAGCTTTAATGGAAGACTGCGCCAGTATGAACGTCTCTTGAGATTAATACTGTACAATGAGAAGTTTATCGAAAAGAAGGAAAAGCACCACACTTAATTTATTGAACATGTACCTAGGTAATACATTGTCTTACAGCCACATAGTGGCTTTCCAAGACCTCTTCGTAATCGTCAACTGTAATTTTCAAATCCGCTTCTAGAAGCTTGTTTCAAATTTCCAACAAAATGTAACAAAATTTATTTCTATTGTATTTTAAAAATACTTACTCTCCATTGAAGATTCTAAATCTTCGGCATAACGTTTACTCGAACCTAGTCGGTGTTGCCACCCTTAACCTTACACACATAAAGCCATCTCAATATCTTTCCTACAATATTCGTTAGTAAATATCTTTGATTCTTTGATTCCACATGATATGACCATTTCAATTAATCCCACTATCTCCTTCCAGATATTGCTCACCCTCATCTATGCCAGGTTTAAAAAATAAAGTCTTTGTGTATACAATAAAAAATTTGAAAAATAAATATAAATCATAAAATGTTATTTAATATAATTTTAAAATAATATTTGATAATTTTTATGGTCGATTGCGAAAATTCATTATTTAAATTTTGTCGATACTCCAATGTAAACATCTCTTACATTTTATATGACACAGGAAAACAATAAAAAGAATGCCCCGAGGCAAATCAAATCTACCGTCTCGACTGAAATTAAACTATGCTAAAAATAAATACCTAACTAACTATCTTAAATAAATCTTGTCAACATATCAAAGCTAAAAATCTTAAAATTATTTCTTCGTAAAACAATGATAAAATTATAATGTAAAAACACATTTTAAAAATTGCAACTATATCTATACAATCAAATCCTGTGGAGCCGTCGGGACAGTATCGAAGCACCGGGCATCTGAGCACGACACGTGACAATTTCAAGCGAATCAAATGAATGTAAGGAAAATAGCGTAGCTAGCCAGAAAATCAGTGTGCTGATTCACAACTCAGTCGGAACGATTCCGACACGGAATAACAATCCTAGTCTGTCGTTCTAAACGGGTAAGACAAAGACCGAGAGGTTCGATTCCGTGTCGAGTCGCGTCGATTGCGTTGTGGATCAGAATACTGACGTCATTATCAACCCCGAATCACCAAAGACGTAGCTAAGCCAAGGACGCCGTGGCGTTTCGACGTAGTCATCGACGGCCGCAAATTAAAACTAAAACAAATTAACATCGTAAAAGTCACAGTTGCTTTGAATTTTTGGCTCGTGTACAGCACGTTTAGTTGCGTGGGTCTACTTGGGTGGCGGGTAGGGCTGGTAGGACTCGTCGGGGGACGCGGCCGTGGATGCGTGCTCGGACTCCATCGGCATCTGGATGATCGGTGGGGTCGGGCCAGTGAAGTACTGGTACGGGTGCGACGCGAAATACTGTAACACAACACGGCCAGCTCAGAACACAGTCAGTTACTTGTCACGGAGACATCGCACGGTCATATTGTAGGTGTCCTCTTTAATGTAAGCTCAATATGCCTTCTTTGAAATCCTTTGTTTTTTTAATGTGAATTATTTTTAGCAATCATGATTCAAACATTCAAGTGAAAAACATGTTTTGGTCTAGCAGAGATTTTTGCCAACTAACTTATTATGACGAAGTCAAATCATGGACAAATATAAACAATTACACAAATTGATGCAGAATTTCTTTCTCTCATTAATAGCAGTTATGATCGTTACGATATGAGACAAAGTGATACCAATGAAAGTTTAGTGAAGTGATTGCGTAATACACTCGCTAAAATATAATGATACTTCTTTGTCTTTGTGAATATGTACAAAGACAAAGAAGTATCATTATATGTATATGTAGAGTGTACAAAAACAACGATGTCTTTGTAGCGCCATTTAATAGATCTGATAAGAGCGTAACACAATTTCGAGGCATGGATGAAGTAAGAATAAGTAGCAGTCTAAAACTACTAAGTCGTTGTATATCAAGGATTCACTGTGCGATGTCTCCTATAGGTACAAATAGCGGTACATAGAGGTATATTAAGCATATCCCATCAACGCATCATTCGTCGTCGGTTATTGCATCTATGAGTGTAGGTAATCATGTGAGGCGGGGTAACATGGCGGCTATGACAGCAAGCAAGAGGAGCGCTCGGATTAAGCAGGGTTTGAAAGGTTAGCACAGCGTTCGATTACATAGCACTCACGTATAATTCACTGTCCGGCCTTAAGCTGTCCCAGTTTACCTGGAACAGAGATTCGCCGTCAGTCGCCTGTATTGTTTCAATTTATTTTTTTGTTTGCCTGGATGCCTCTTTGTGCCGCTGCGTTGATTCAGGCCGTTTTAATTGAAATATTTTGTGCTAACCGCTGCGCTTTTGTACTCATTTCATTGTTACAAGTTTTTAATATGGCGTATTTACGACTTCAGGCGTTCATCAACATGGAATGAAGAGAAGTAGTAAATCCAGTGTTTTAACTCTCATGTGCGGATAATATACCAGCATTATATAAGAAACCAGTATAACTTGCTTGCAATTGCTGTCAGAGTTTGGGGAAAGAAAGCGTTACTAGAACATATTAAACCAACAAAATTATCCATCTCGAGCCAGTTAATTTTCCAAAGGTTTATCTATCAGTCTCAACGAAACTGTTCCAACAGCAATTGAAATTGGGCTACGTTTCAAAATCTGTAACTGATGTTCAAAAAGTTTGTACTGTTTCGGTCGAGAGTTTCCAGCGATGGTTCGAGAAAAGTGAGGTACCGCTGTTTTCAACTTGGTAGTACCGACAGATATACATATATACAGTTTGTTCAGGTCTTAAATCTGAGGACTGTATACTCTAGAATTTTTAAACTCATGTGCTGAAAGTGATTGAAGTTGAATGCATCATGAAGCTATGGTAGAATGTACCTACAACCTCCGTGACGTGTGAGATCGGATTGATATTCGTACTTACATATTGGTTAGGCACGGAGTCCATGGGTATGTGCGTTGGGTGCGGCTGATGGGCCGCGTGGTGTGCGGGGTGCGCGGGGGGAATCAGCGCGGCATACGGCGCTAGCCATGTGGCCGGGTGGGCCGCATGATGATGGTGGTGCAACTGAGGGTGGTGGTGGAACGCAGCCACGCCGTACACCCCCGCCCCGCCGCGGTACACCCCCGCGCACTCCCCGCCGGCGCCTGCCGCGCCCACCCCGCCAGCGTAGACAGAGCTCACCGCCATCGCCTGTAGAGCCAAAGCGTAAGGCTAACGTTCAATGAACATGCATTAACACGGTCTATGTGGGAACTCTTGTATGTGGATATATCACTTACAATCTGTTTTCTTTATTCAGTGATAGATATTAACCAATACTTTTACTGTCTAGTGCAGTTATTTTAATCGTGTTCCTACTCAGCGGTTTATCGATGGTGAAGACCCAGATTTAAGAAAACTTTTGATCTTTAACTCTGGGACTGGTTTGCATCAAGTCAACCAGTAGCAACTACTTTGGAGAAAAAAATGGCAGTCTTAGGGACTGCAGATAGAAGTGGAAACTTATCTACTCCGAATTTGATAGCTTACTTTGGAAACTACGCAGGTGTAACCGGAGGGCGTGGTCTGGGCATCATGACATGGCCATCTAGAAATGCGTCAGCGTTTTCCATTGGCATTTACCCGAATATTTGTTATCATACCCGAGCGTAGCGCTAGAATTCGATTCACAGCCCACGAAAAATCTATCTGTGCCGCGTCAAAAGCAGTTTTCACTTCAAAAATAACCGAAAGTAGGTATTTGTCAAGTTTTTTCAATCGGTAATAAGTTGACACTTGACGACTTGATCACCATCTTGCTTGATGTCAAGCAACGACGCGGTTTAGAGCGTGCTTACCTTGAAGAAACCGATTCACTTTAACTTTATAAAATAAACTTAAGAGTTCGTTGGGTTTCTTAGTAAACGTTACTGAAAAATTATTCAGACTGGGAAGTAGGCAATTTTATTATAATATTTATTTCATCACAAAACCCTACCCGAAGCCCAACACTATTGACCATTGTATAATGTACCTACTCTCCTGATCAATTAACTCCAATCTTCGATAGAAGCAATTGGCAATCGAGTTCCTATTCGGTCAGAGTTCAATTTGCCTACGTGCATTCAGTCTCTAAGAGAGAAGAGGATTTTCCCTACCCTCTATTTACCTATCCCTTTATGTTGATGGTTTCGAGAGCGTATGCAAATATAGCCTAGTGGTTTTCTTGTACAAAAATGTTTTTACGGGCCCCTTGAGATGAGAATACCAATTCTGAGGCTGTACAACATGATAACCTAACGTAATATAAGCATGTAAGTATGAACAGAAACACCTAAGGTAAACATAATAGGTGGAGCGTTTATGGAAGCACAGGATTTGTACTTCAGACCTGCCAGATATGTCAAAGTATATCAAAGATTTTTTATAGTTGTTATACTCGTAGGTTTACACTTGACCGCCATTTCGCCTGATGTTAAGCGACGAAGCGGATTACGATGTAATTCAAAATCAGTTGCAATTAGAAAATGAATGAATTATAAGAGAAGATAATAAAACTATTTACAACTCGTACTTATGGTATGAAAACTAACGTGGTTATTACACATTTTAAATAAATACACGGGTAACTCACGTTTGATATAGATGAGAAGCGGTAACGCGCGCGCACTCTCCTTGAAAAAGATCGCCGGGCGCGATTGAAACTTGAGTCGGACTGGAGTGACCAAACGTGAGTTACCCGTGTATTTACTTAAAAGTCGTACTTATTCTTTTTAAAACAATCATTGACTTTTTTGGATATTATAACTGACCTCGTGGGTCAGTTGGTAGTAAGTCTGCCAGCAAAATTGCTGGAGCTAACATAGGTTCGATTCCCACATAGAACGAATATTTATAATAAAATATTTTTTCTTAAATTTTCTATTTCATATTCCTGTTCTTTTTCAATTTAATTTTGCAACGAATTCAGAAAACACATTCATTTCATGTATCAGAAGTATGAATTTACGAATACATAAGTATTACCTATAACAGCTTTATTATATTACTAGCAGCCAGTCCCGGCTTCGCTCGGATATTGTCACATAAAACCCATTAATGGAAACAAAAACTGTCCTATCTTTTAAGTTGGATCAATCTACAAACGGTGTCTAAATTTGATTAAAATCGGCTAAGTAGTTTAGGAGTCCATCGTGGACAAACATCGTGACAGGAGATTTATATATATTAAGATATCTGGTTTCCATAGCAAGTAGGTACAAATTTTGCTTAGTTTGGGGCAAGATAGTGTTATGTAAGAAATGTCCTCCTACATTTTTTATTTATTAAACATGTTATGTAGGTAAGTGGCAAATGTATTTAATTATTTATAAGCCCATGTGACACGTTCTATGTAAATATACATAGAATCTGTACTCTGTCTTTGTATTAAATCCCTTCAATAGCAAGTCTATGGGCTCACTGGATTCATTTCCATTTCAATGAATCATAAATACGATTCAAATGGGTAGGTATGTCAAAGTAAATGCTACTTAATATACGTTATATACTAAGTGTTAATTCGCAACGCAGTTCCATCATAAATAACTCTGAATAAGTTAAGCGGATTATTGTGAGACATGCGTTTCGCAAGCTATGAGTAGCGGAATTTTCAAGTTGACATAAATATGTATGCGTATACATTACGAGTATGCATCATAAATTAAGTTCATTAATAATTATTATTATTAATTATCAGGAATTTAAAAAGATATCTCAAAAACGTTAACTATTGTGGTGTAAACGTTAACTATGATATCGCAAAATATTTTCGGTTTCACGGATATTCACCACACTAATATTATCAATTATGGAACATTTCATTATACACTTTCATGGTTATATCTGTGGCGGTGGAGTGAGTAACCAGTTCCCAGTTTACCAGTAGGCAAACATTGTCCACGAAACTGCAACTATAGATATATCTGGGACTCGCATCACCATTTAACACGTAACTATATTCCGTAATTAATAACTATTTAGCGTGTTTTATATTAGACGTGCCCCGCCGTTTCGCTCGCGTATTTCCGCGATCTCGTAATTTTACCGGTATAATATTCCAGACCATTATCTAACTATGTACCAAATTTCATCCAAATCTCTACAGTAGTTTTTGCATGAAAGAGTAACAAACATAAACAACACCCATAGGTATATTGTTACAAACTTTCGCGTTTATAATGTTACTAGGATAAGGATTCTTTAGTAAGTAGCCATAAAATGTCAAATCTAATGCACGCATAACGCTCCATCGTGGACCGCATCATCGTTTAACATCAGGCGAGATGGCGATCAAGTGTAAACCTATAAAAGTTAAAAAAAAAAACTCTCGAAAAAAAGTCTCTATTTATTCGAATGAAATAGTTGCCACAAAAGCTTGAACAAAAAGCTTTAAATACCAATTTAAAAACAATCCAGTATTTTCACTTCCGAGAGTGCACATACACTACCCTATACCAAAGCAACTAACATTCTGTACTTCGAACAATGCATCAGAATATCAGTAAATATTATTCTATGTAGTCTGATAAATAATTATGAAATGTTAATTCAAAACAGTCGTACAAAGGAATGTTTGAAAATGCATGCAGAGTTGCAGCAAACCGATAAACCGGCTCATGGTATCGCAGCCGGAAGGTGGTTTATGCAAATTTTATTGCTAATGAAGACATTGCATTGTAAACGTACGTACTAGCGCATTATCGTTACGTATTATGAAGGGACTGGTTTCCAGGAAATTGTACTTTTGAAGATGCAATTTAATTATAAGTCAAGGATTTTGATGAAGCTCGCGCCATTCTACTTCCTACCAAAAATTAAACGTATGAAAGTTTGAATGGTTTTTTGCTCAATACGGCTTAAAAGGAGGACATTAATAAATTACGTCACATGAATTTCATGACTTTTATACTCCTCCCTTCTCCTTGTTACAGTCGGTCACATATTTGAGAACTTCCCCCCTACCTAGTGTGACGTCACATATTTTGCATTTTAGTTAAATTTAGTGTTGTAATACTTAAACCTTCTACACACGAGCCCTAATATCAGAGGAAATTACGTAAAACTAGTGGGGCAGACCCTAAATCGCACCATAAATCACCAATCATATGGTGCGATGTAGGCTCCTCCCCACTACTTTTACGTTATTTCCTCTGATTTTAGGACTCATGTGTGTTTTAGATAAATATGAAATACGACAATTTTTTTATTTGACGTGACAAAATTTGAGAACCCGTCTCTCCCGTTTGACGTGTGACGTAAGTTATAGATGGTCCCTAACTGAAAGAATCAAGCTGAAATTTGGAACTCAAATTGATTATAGTCTGGAATAAATCATAACTTACTTTTCATCCCGAAAAATGTAGAGTTAATTAGGAAATGGCCATTCTCTGAATTCTAGGTACAAAGTCGAGGATGGATGCTTGTTCATACATAATGCAAGAATTTAGATGGTGAAGGAAACTAGTCTTGTTTAATGCAGTGTACCCGTGTGCGGTGACAACCTTTTCAGGGATGCTCCCCACATAACGCGCCATCTCATAATTTAATGAAATATGGAAATTTATCAACATTTTTTCTGCTAATCTAGTAGAATTTAAAGAGCTCGTACACATAATTTGCTAATAACTTTAGTAGGAATCCCGTAAGTCCATAATATTCTGACGGTATTTTATTTATCTAGTTAAAAGTATGTATTTAATTCCTATCCATTATTTTTGGTGAAATCTGACATTTCTAATTTCGATTACTTTTCTAGTTCAGTCTAGTTGTTATTTTTTGAGCAGAGTATAACAATACTATTACTGTGACACATAAGAAGAACCTATTGTTAATGTCAAAGAAGTTGGAAAAGTTAATATTATGTAAATAAATAAAAAAAATTACGGCTGAAAAGTTTGACTAAGATTATTGACAAAAACAAGGGCATACACGTAAAAATCAGTTTCTTCAGAGAGATGGCGGTCAAGTGTAAAGTGCAAGTAGATTAAGGATGAGAAGATAACAATGACTTTATAACTCAGTCTTTAAAATAAGTAATTTATAACTTTATTTTAGAAAGGATTCAATTTCAAATAGTACTCACTAATGTTTTATCGATATTGATTAATTTAGCATACTAACTGTAAACAGGTGTTTGATAAATTAATGAGTTGCTCATGTGTGAAAGGATCGGTCCAGCCCAGCTGAAGTTTTGGCCGCATCCGATATCCAACGCTAAAGGCAAAGGCCGCACACGATTTCCCCTGAAAAATGCCGCCAGATGCAGCCGAAACTTAAGTCGGGATGGATCCATCATTACACACGTGAGCAATCCGTTAATTCAATAAGAAACTAGGTTAGTTTTTATAAAAGAACAGCTCTATGGTTTTTCGGAGAACGAAATTTATAGAACAGTCAGTAACAAACATCCTTAGACTGAGAAGTGGTACTTACTTGCGTGATGGAATCGTTGTTGTCTCGCCATATGCGGCCAGTGCCGTCGTTGTTCTTGTAAAGAGATTTCTTCTTGTTCCCGCCGTCAGCAAACTTCACTAGCAGAGGCTCCTTGGCTCCTGGGATCGGGTTACCGTTGAACATCTGGAAATGCTATAAGCGTAAGTTTTAAGTATGGGGTATAAAAATGAAAAGGAATGGGAGTTTTTAGGATCTGGGGTAGAAGATTATTACCATCTACCTAGATTGATAGTTTTTTCGAACCGTCACAATTATACACATATCTACGAAACATTATCTTCAACCATAAGTTAACGACAATAAATGATTAGAAAAATAAAAACAATTTCATAGAAATCTCAATCAATAAAGAAATCCGCAATACCTACCTACGTAGCTTTGCACAGCAAAGTAGTCCAGGTAGTAGAACGATAGGTCCCTAGCGGCTCTTTCAGATTTCGCACGTGCCAACATTTATTGAAACTTTTTGTGAAAGAACATCAACATATATTCCTGCTTTCTACTATTATTATAAATGCGAATGTTTGGGTGTTTAGATGTTTGTTGATAAATCACGCCAGAACGTCTAAACGGGTTGTGTTGAAATTTGGAACACAGATTATAGGCAGAAATAACACAGGCTACTTACTCTTTATCAACAGGTAACGGGGACGGAACTGCGCAGGTAAATCGCGGGGCACCGCTAGTAAATAATATAAATAAGTGGTTTTCCAGTGGCGGCCTTTCAAATGGTTATGACAACCATAATAGTAGCAAATACAATGTGGCGGAATTTACTGGACATAATGATACGTTTTATAAAGCTATAAGTAGTATGTAATTTTGTCCTATTATCAATAGCTATGACAGAGAACGCGACATAACAATTTTATAGATTCACACTTTCAGTGAAATTACTGACTTAAAACTTAAAAATAACTTAACTCGATTACCGATACAGTCTATGTTACTCAGTGATAATGTCACAATCAATTAGTGAAAAAAATGTTTCGAAATCAGTGAAGTACTTTTTGAGTTATTCACTAGATACGAATGTCATAAATATTCTCGCGTCAAAGACATGTCTGCACCAAACTAAATAGCTATGTTGTTTTTAGTTAGTTAAACAATGCACCTATACCTAAATGGTCACTATGACGAGTATTTCTAGTTTTTTAAAAGTAGTTTTACCAGACATTTGGCTGTTCAAATTCAGGTGCTAAAATATGATTAGGTACGTACTATCTAGGTACCTAAGTAGGTCTCATTTGTCATCATATCTTAAAAAGCTCTGCAAACAGATCTAGATAAGTACCTATATCTCTTTCGATCAATAGAACTCTTCACTTAATCAACATGAATCAAGCTAGGTAGTGTAGGTATATATAGGCGTGCCCTTAGTAAAACAAGTAGAATGTTCTAGTTCAATCTCGTAATTACTCTAGACAGTCATTTGGAGACGTAAATCTTCAGCCTTAATTTCACAGGCTTCCTTGCCCTTCAAACAGAGGTGAAATAGATCAGTATATTTATCCGGTAAACGCCTTGTCGAGTGAATAGCAGGTTTAAGTATTAAGTGAGCATTTGCATGACATTGTTATGGCTTCTTACAGCCATTTCAAATAATAAAGCAGTCCTGAGTGTGACCTAGACAAACTAATGTAGGTGAAATCTGAAATGGAAAGTCGTTCGAGAAAATTGTTGAAACTTTTCGTATTTCATCACATATGCACCAATACGATTATGTAGTAAAACATATTGGTGTCGAGAGTTCGACAAATTAACCCGTTTATCAAATAGATACATCAAAACTTATTAGAAAATTGTCTTCAATGTCCGTTATAAAGCAATCATTTTAATATAACACACATGTCCAGGGATGTTTTAAAAAAGGAACAAAACATTTGTAGCTAAAATGTTCACACGTAATTGAATAAAATCGAAAGTTTTTTATCTGCAAATGGTCATCTATTATCAAAAATATTATAATTTATAGATACCTGAATAATCTGCTCGCATTTCTCCCTAGACTCCATTCGTGCAAAGCCGACGCCCTTGCTTTGTCCGTGGGTGTCGCGCAGAATCCTGGTGGACACAACTTGACCAAACTTGGCCAAGAGCTGGTCCACGTCGTTTTCCTTGAAGTGCGGCGGCAGGTTGGCCATGTAAAGGTTCGTGGGATCCTGCTCTTGTTGCTGTAAACACCCATCAAAAAACATGTAGCAATCAACTCTGTAAGCTCACTAAATATATCTACTCGCCTAAAACTTTGCAATTCAATAATTGAAATTTACTGGCAATAACTTTATCAGAATAAACTTGATAAGATCTTGAAACGGTTTGAAACATTTTCTAAGAGTTATATCACAAGAACTTTCCAGTCAAAACAAAACATTTGAATTTCCTCAGACACTTTGCTAAACTTGGTTGAATTGACGTGCCTTTTATTCTATTTACAGTGTTCCAAAAACTTTGCATTCAGCTGAGTTACGTTTAATCATCATTAGGTGACATTTAAACAGTGGCGTAAAGTTGTTATCAAGCGCAAATTGTAAACGAAGTGAAGGCTGTTTCTGAGAATGTTAAAATTAGCTTGAAGCCCGCATAGATTATCTAGACACTGAAGCGTCAGCACTGACGTAAATCAGCATATCGATCTATATAAACTAAAATAATAATATTACGTATGTAGGTGTTATCAACGACATGGGCATAGTATACATCAGCATAGAGGTTATGAAGCTAGTTAAAACTCGCATACACTAATTTAATATCGAAAGCATAGAAATACCCGAGCCCATTAGCGAATACATTGTTATAACGCTGAAGCAACGACAATAGATAGAATTAACAGGATGAAATGTCTGAAGTATAGAATTAAGAAAGCGTTATTGGCGACCATTATGCGCACCATTTACGGAGTGAATACTTACAACACATTAGTGTTAGACCTTTCTGTTCGACAACTCGACGAACCGATTTACCACTCGTGATGTTCCCACAAATGTACTGACAAATGAATGAACGGAAATTCCGGTGACGATGAAATATTTCACCGTGACATTGCAAAACATGAATCGCCCATTTATGTCGATGATCTAAACACAGGACCTACTTCATCTAGACAGTTTAAAACATCTATTGAATTAAACAAACATAGGCATTAATTTTCTGATAGTCTATTACTCCTCGACAGGACAGGTTCTGCTACAAATATGCATTACTGTAAAATCTAGCAAGTTATATAGAACACGGCTTTAAATTTCAATGCTCAATAAAGTATAACAGCATTTTTCAAGAAATCACAGGGTAAAAGTACTAAAGCTATAAGTAAAGGTAGAAGGAATAAAGGATGGGACAGACGGCAGAGGGCAAATGTTAGAGTAATCTGAATAAATTGTTGAAGGTACTAAAGCATCGTTATGCTTTTAGCTGCCTCGTAACAGTTATAAGACGCGGCTTGCGCTACGTGTTTGTGTTTTATTCGCTTAAAGAGGTATTATCTTTCGTGTAATGTTTCTTGCTTTAATTTCACACTTGCCTTCCCCCTTTCGCTTAATGGTTTTGTTTAATTTATATCGTTGGAAGTAATGAAGTTCAGGAGCTTTATAGTTCGTAGTCCTCGGCGTAGTGGAATGTTGTGTTAGGAGAAAGACAGCGGATTAGGAGCAGGCGGTTAGTCATAATAGTATTACTTGCATGCACAACGTACACGGTTCAGTCTACGCAGGAACCAGATACCCACTTTAGCCATCTGGGCCTGAACACCTTTGGCTTGTAATCCTTTAACAGCTGCTTCTGCTGACGCGATCGTTTCAAAATCTACAAAACCGTAACCTGCGAAAACAAAGTGAAATATAACATGAAATAGAGGACTTCATTCAGCCACTCGAGTAAGGCAAGGCGTCGGTTACATCTTGGATGATACATGCTAGGTTACATTGAACTTCTAGAAAACAACTATAGAACGTCGGAATATGTGGCTAATGAGCGCGGATGTCGCCTACTCGAGAGTAGCGTGATGGGATTGTGACAACGGTATAAACACTGTGACAAACATTACCTTACTGTGCATTACTTTAGTAAAAATAAGTATAAAGTTTATATCATCTGTGCTTTGGTGCAATAATATAGTGAAGATGATATCTACCGAAACAACGATTATATTCATGTAAAATAAATACCATAAAAACAATGAGAATATCATAAATATGAATAAAATCGAATGTATCTAGTGTTCGTGCATATATTGGAAAAAGTCTCACCATAGATGGATTAGTTTAATGAAGGTATATGGTAGGTATTCTAGAAAATATTAATATTTTTTTTAATCAATCAATTGTCAATGCAAACTTCTATTCGGAGAATATAAGAAAAACAAATAAGTATACATTTACAATACATACGTGAAAATACTATGCACAGATTTATTACTAGAAGTATAATGTAAGTATAATTTGCTATGATAGTGTTTAAGGACGTACTTTTATGAATTTTCTTTACCTTTACATTTGTTCGTATTTTTATCCAATATTGCTTTTGTAGAAATTATGTTGCCATACCTGAAAAACAAAAACAACATTGAAACTAAAACGAGTTGCAGTACAAACGAATAGCTGTTTAAACTAGAAACTTTGTAGATATAGCCTGCTTCAATTGATATATTATGCAGTCAGTTTAAATCAATACATTTGAAAACCAAAAACTAGTTCGTAGCCCTTTCGTCTTTGATATAAATAATTCTTAGCGTTTCTACAGAGTTGTAAGTAAGTAAGTAGGTAAATTAAATTTACTAGAAACGTACATAAATTTAGCTGTTGTTTGAAACTAGATATTGTAACAACTGGCAAAAGACAACAGTATGGCAAATAAACAGATTAAAACAAAACGGTTTTTGTGAAAAGGCTTCGTTTGAGCTCGTAATAAACGCACATATTCCAAGTGTAGCAATGTTCTACAAAAAGCGGGTTTACTCTGCCATTGATATAGATTGCGAAACCAAGTGGGCGGATACATCACAATGTAGATTGTGATAGGAACAATCAAAGGTAACTGATACTTACATCTGGCACATTTGGACGAGGTCCTTATCAGTGGTGTTCTGGTTAAGGCCTCGTATGTAAAGGTTAGTGCGGCTGAGCTGTTCCCCGGCCAAGCCTGTAGTGGAGGCTGACGAGGCAGGGGGTGGGGGGGCGGTGCTGAGGCTAGTGGACCGAGTGCCCCCGGCAGACCCCGTGTTCGAAGACGACGATGAAGCAGTGTTCGCAGGCGAAGCCGCCGTAGGAACTCGGGCCCCAGTCGTTGCACATCCACCGCCCATCGTGGCACCGGTGTACTGCAACAATAAGCCCTATATCAAACTATGCGTCATGTCTTTGTCGTCTCAGATATTTTTGGACTTTGCGCTGAGCCGGCCGGATGCTCATCATTTTTGTTTTATTTGTTTCACTGCCATTTTGACGTGAATGCGGGAAAATATGCGGCGAAGAGGTAGTTGCTATTTAATGATTGTGTCACGAGTTTAGTGAACTGGGAGTTAGGGAGCAATGAAGTTCAGAAGTTTGAGTGCCATGAATTAACGTTGCGTTTCCTGTCATGTTTATGTCGATTGAAAAATTGCACTGCTTTGCTGTTGGCTATTAAAGAAAATTAATATTTGTCAGCTTTTAGGACAGACAAAATAAATACGAAAACGTTAGAGTTTCAAACACTTTCGTTTGTTAGAAATATCAAGTATTTTTCATGAAGTGTACTCGTGAACTATTTTCTTGAACTCATGCATTATTTTTGAGCCTAAATTATTCGAAAACTTGCGCAATTTCACCCAAGCACGAATCTATCTCTTCTAAATGAAGTACTATAAGAGTCTAAAACAAACTAAACTGGACTTTTAGGCGTCGACGCTCGTAAAATCAAGAAATCTCGCCTGAGCCTGCAAATCTTAAGAAACGAATCGCTTTCAATTCTAATTGGTCACGATAACAGTTTTAGGAGTTCTCTTTTGGCCGTGTTCCATTTCGTTACAAAGTTTTGCTTTGGCAGTAGGTACAGAATTTCCTCTGGATATTGCATTTCTTTAGAGAATTCCGAATATGGATACAGGACGTTATAAAACTGTCATGTTTTAACTTATTGCTCTGGTATTACATTAATATGGATTTATTACAAACGTATGTTTTCAAGCTACCTTTCTCTTTGTTAAAATATTACACCCATGCCTTAGTACGATCAGCTGCACAGCGGTTTTGACTTGAAATCTTAAAACGACTTTTTTAGAAAACGATGAAGCGAGACCTTTAAGTTTGAAAAAGCTGTCATTTCCTAAATAAATTGAATAGTATATAATAATAGGTCTTAGCATCATAATTCGACAAAGTGGTGGTTTAGAAGCTTCTATACAATTACTGATATTGAGTTAAGTTGGTCAACATCGAACATCCCAACTAGACGCCTATAGTAAAAGTTCATCTCTACATCTGTGTAGTAGTGCGCATAGTTCCCATGCACGTCACGAGTGGAATTCCGATCATCAACGTTTAACGGATGTGTCGCAGATTTAACATGTGCGTGAATTATTATCTTATTATGTATCAAATCTGTCCATTTTCAGTTCCAATCTTAATTGTGTAATCAAAAGCCATACAGATGGAAACAAAATTAAATCACTCGATAGTTACTTGCGTATTCATGCTAAATCCCTGACCTGCTGATTTAGTAGCCCTAAAAGTGTTATGTCGATAAATAGTACAACTTCACTAACAAGTTTCATAAAATATGTTAGTCACATAATCCTGCGAGACGTAAAATGGCGGAATTCTACTGCTTATTCAATAGTTTGTATCAGCTACGCTTACGATTTACTACGGAAATAATATTTATGTCACGTATAAAAATTTATCCCAAGTACCTAATATTAAATAATAAGTGATTCTGGGGTTAGCTTAACGATGTGAGAAGAGTCACAGTGTAAACGATAGTTGCTATGGAATATATTCATTGTAGAGCCAACGCCACAGGACTAAGTTCAGGTAGACAGGTACCACTACATAAGCGATGGATAGAATCACCGACAGATAGGGTTACTAATAAAAAGATCACAATTACTATGGTTATTTTTTGCATTTGAGGTACAGATCCCCATTCTTTTAAGGATATGTAATACAACATAAATTTCGTGAAATAATGATTACTGTAACGCCATTAGCGAAACAATGAACATACATACGTTCATTTTCGATTCGGTTCAGCGATTTTCTTTACGTATTTCAGTACTAAAATAACGAGTTCCTAGACAAGAGCATGTTCTAAGATATACCTAAATATATTTTAGATGAGTTTAATAGAAGTAACCTTTGTTTTCTGTTAGGAACAAGGCTTATTGGTTATTTAGCCCCAGTAATGAACAGCCGTATTCTACACGCGTAGTCATACTATCGACTTCTGTTCGTGACTGTAAGATACATTACGCTTTACACAAAAGACAATTACTCGTCTTTCCCGTTCTCTTTAATATAGTATATAAGTATATTACCTACATTCTTTTGTACAGTTTATTTTGCATTGCAATACTAATTATTTAATTATAATTAATTAGTTACGTTTCATAAAGAAATAGTGAAACATACTGGACAATTTAAAGACCTAATGAGGGGTAGATGAACCCCCTATTTTCAATAAGATAAACTCAAAACTGTTCTAGGTATATTCTCTTTGACTATGGCTGTTGTAACGCACGAAATACAGCCAAAATCACGAGGAAAAACTTAAAAAAACATTTAATACTAGGTAAGATTAATTTTTTAAATGATTTAATGATTTAAAATTGAATTAAAAGCTATAAAATATTTAATATGTAGAATGATAATGCAGTTCAATATCGAGTAACCCTACATTGATAGGTTGGGTGGATAACTCTTCAGATTATAGCTTTAAATATCGTAACTCTATGCTTATGCTAATGCTTAAAATTTTACGCTAGATAATCTATAAATATATATAAGGTTAAATATACGGTGCACGGTTCGGTACGTCTATAAATATGTGCCGATGAGCCCTAAGGGATCATTAAAACTGAGTAACTTTTCTGATCGACCATCATGATGATTTCTCGCAAACAGTCATCATGAAGTTTGAAAAACGTGTTACAATTTCCACTACTCAGTGAAGCAGAATTTTCTCTCTGAAGAGCAATACCTAGAAATACGTATTGCGGTTGCGTGCGTACTTTTTGTTGCCGACGCGGTCCAGCTCATAGCTACACGCCTGTACACTATTCCGACTGGCATTAATCGGCTCGCACTACAATGAGAGCGAATAAAATCGATGGTAGCTCTTACTGCTATAGTCATCCACACAATCTACTTTTCCATCAACCCTCACATCCCAGACACAAGGTTTATATTACACTTTTCATACTTGCGTGGTGTACTGTACGCGCGGCACGTGTTTCAAGCATCGCTACACTTTGTATATTCGCGAACAGTTAGTTTAAATTAACGAAGAGGCTCGTGGCAAACTAGAAATGGCAATTTGGTTCGATATATAAGTATTTAACGAGAAACTAATGACTCTAACTGTTGGTATATTGGTTGTCGTGTTTGAATGGGTTTAATTAAACGACTTATCTATAGGGTGATTAGTTGGGGCATAGTTTGTCTTTATAATTTATGGCTGTGCGTGATTGGGTGCTATGGAATTTGTCTGGTATCGATCGAAATTCATTAGTAGTCGTGATTGTTCCAATGTTGCTAGGGACAGAGTTACATTCGCTAAATCACAGGTAGATAGCGCTTTATTATTAATCTACACAATGTCTAAGCGTATGATCATAAGACATCTAAACTGCCGGCCGGAAGGAGGCAGTTTAGGCAAATGGCAAAAGGCAATTAGGCAAACACTCGATGTCGAGTCGATTACTAGCGGAATCCCAACCGGTAGTGATCGGCTCTACAAACGAGCACTAGAATTAGATTTCAAAGGTACCCAACTCCCCCCTATTTTCCTCTTCTTCTCCTTATCCAAGAAATGTGTAAAAAATATATATAATTGCAATGACAAAGATCACGGACCCCGGAGTCTGTGTCAGGAGTGGCTAATGTAAAAAAAAAGATATCTAAATTAATAATTATGTCAAGACAAGATAATATTGGCGAAGTAAAAGGAAACCATTTCTTAGTTTTTATACAAAAAGGGGGTTACAACCAAAAAAAACTTCTGATTGATAGTTCTGATTTATATTTACCAAGGGTACCAAAAGAACAGATTTTTATAATTATTTTTCGGCAAACACTAAACACGCGCGTTTCGTCACGAAGTTTTCCTAGATCTGATGACGAACTCGTACATTTGTACATAGAAAAATGCTTTAAGGTACAGATGGGCCTACTACTCTATCTAATATTGACACTTCCACTAATCGACCACCACAGTTTTTATTAAAGTAGGGAAGTAAATGTTGTGTTTTGCAATTTATTCCACTTAGCTATTTATTTTCTTATAGCTCACACAGTATAATTTACATTACAAAATAAAGTGTGATTATCACATTGAGTGTGTTTATATTTATGCGGTTTGGATCTATTTGCATTTATTTTACATATTAATTGTTTGCTTCTCTGTGTTGTAATTTGTCCGCCTAAAAACCTTCTATTGTTATTTTAATTGACAATATTCATATGGACGATGGAGACAAATGATTGCCCGTACTGTTTAACATCTAAACTAGAAATGCTCAGCGGTTTCACTCGCATAGTTCCCGATCCTATTAATTTGCCGGGATAAAAAGTAGCCTGTGTGTTATTCCAGACCAATATCTAACTATGTACCAAATTTCATTCAATACCCTTCAGTATTTTTTACGTGACAGAGTAACAAACATCCATTCATCAATATTTACAAACTAACGCGTTTATAATATTAGTAGAATACAAAGAGTTTACATATACTACGTATAGAGTGAGATTTTCCGTACGGTTCCTTTGTGTCAATCGTAAGCAGATGACGTGTATACTTTTTATGGCAACAGAGGGATGTGCCGCGACAAAAGTATGACACTTCCACAAGTGCGACAAGGCAAGAAAGATGCTGCCCGTGCTTTCGGTGCCAACTCTATACGTAGTATATGTAAACTCTTTGGTGGGATATAATATGGTCTTGGGATTTTTGGAGTGAAAATTGCTTTAGCCTTGTTGAGCATTGTTTGGTAATGGAAAATCTTATGATTTCGAGTCACCGACACTCTAATGTCGGACAGCGGCGGATCTACCGCCTAACTAAAACTGTAGCTTTGATATTGCTTTCTCTTTTCATTTTGCTTGAAATGACAGAGACAGAAATAGCAAAGCCATAGCCATTTAATTAGGCGGTACGCCTCCAGGACATGCGCGTTAGATGCTATTTCTGTGTGTGAAACCATGCGAGTTAGCACCACTGACATACGTAAATAGCAGTGTTTTTGTGGCGATTGTATAGGTGACGTATTGTTCAACATAGTGTTGTTTAATACTCACATTTTAAGTTATACGTTTTCACTTCTATCGGCAGTCCCTATACTGTTCAGCGGCCCGTTCTGGCTACTCTCGGATAATAACCTACTCGTAGACCAACTGCAGCGCCATCTGCCGGGCTGATTTGAGAATCTAAACCATTCAGGGCCCTACCCAAATGCATACAAAAAATCATTCAAACCGGTCCAGCCATTTAGGAGGAGTTCACTGTCAACACACGTACAGCAGAATTAAGAAGATAAATAAAGATATAGAGAGCAATTGCAAAACCATTTATATTTTAGTTTAGCTGTACAAGCGAAGAACTAACTAGAATACTAGTCTCTAGTTGTAACGTGTAATTTAACAATTTAACGATCGTGTTAAAAATACAATTCAACTAACGAGGTTATTTAGTTAAAATACGATTCTTGCTTCAACGACACGCTCTATTAAACAACGTTTTACTTAAAAATATTAATAACAAAGTTGGCCAACTATTTCTTGTCGTAAATTACAGTCGAGTTTGTTTCTTTAGGAATTGAGCATCAATTTTATTAACATTTTTATCATAATTGTGGGGCTGTTCTTTTGTTATGAGAAACTTTTGACGACCTTTTTCGGTTAGCATAAGTAAGGGTCTGTTCATTTATTTTTAGTTTTTTTTTTGCTAGTACCTGATGAGGACGATTCTCTGAGTAAGCTTGTAGTAATAACGTTCATACAATTTTTGTTCTGACTAGACTAAATGAAGTCTCTAAATTTGTTTGAAAGTTTAGAACTCTAAATTAGGTACACGCTTAACTTAGGTAAATTATTTGTAACGTTGTTTGAGTAAGTTGAACGCAAACTTGAGCTAACTCGATTTAGCTCCAGCTTCTAACTCCTAAATTCGGTATTTCCAGAGCATCTTTGTGGATAGGCACTTATTTCGAACACAAATTTAGGATGTAACATGTCCCGTATACGAATTTAGATTCGTAATCCAATTGGAGTGTGGTAGGAGTTTACCCGTAGGGCTAACACACATCACGACATTTTTTGTTTTAACGTAAAATCGCGCCTTAGTTTAACATACGAGTAAGATAAATATTTTTTCAGTTTACATACGAGTATTTATATAATCTTTACAATTTGACAAATGGGATATGGCTCAAACTCGGTTAGACTGGTATCTTGGTATTTTTCTGTGAAATTTAAGAAAATTCCCGAGTTTTACAAAATTTCATTGGACTCTTTTTTTGTATGTTTTTTTGGCCTACCTACATAAGTTCTTGGCACACAAGGGTGGAGTTAAAAAAATACCATATGTATAAATTATAAATAAGAACTATTTTGATCACATCGGCTATGAAATTATAAAAACATCGAAGCGTCTAAGAGCGTAGCAAATGCACAAAGATACTCGTATTTTTTTTCGTAAGTTTTCTTTCTAACATATTCATATGTCCTTTATAGGTGTAGTGAGTTTACAGCCTGGCAATGACAGATAATTATGGCAATTTGCGGTTGTGGCAACTGCCAAATCGACCACCGCTGTGACATTTACCTTCTATAATACCTAATTCGAACAACTTATCAGACCTTTAAGGGGTTTAATAGCACATCTCATGTTTTGGTAACATTCAATCATAAAAATTACTACAAAATGTATACTTAGGTACCTACTACCGTTCTGATTCTCTGGCGATTTTGTACAATGCATATTATAGAAAAAGTTGTTAATAATAGACATCCCATTTTTAAACAAGCAAATTTCCTCTAAAACGGCTCGACTTATTTTGACGATTTTTTGTACGTTTGGTAAGTATGGGAATAGGTTGTAAAGTTTTCTACCCTCCTGCTCGCTCCCGTTTTTAATTTTTAGATGCTGTTTTAGCATTTTCGTGTGACCATTTTTTTGCATGAATATCTACAAAAAAATTCTAAACGTCGGTCATTGAAGAGAAGTAATTACTTTTCGTATAGCGTCACTTAGACATTTTATACTTCCTTCCATTTCTTTGATAACTAAAAAAGCAAACCTTTAGCTGGGTTAGCTAGCACATAATAATAGACCCTGGAGTAATCTAGTATATTTTTGTACGGAACCTGTACCTACAGGCATTTAGGCAGTGGACCTAAAATTGCATATATTGCCGAAGGTGCCCATAAACCTAAAACTTTATATACATACATCAAAGCATACCTTAAAGCACATATGAAGCATAATCAAAGGTTCAGATTTCACCATACGCTCAAACTTAAGCTAAACTTTATTCGTTTTTCCCCGTAGAATTCTTTAAACCAACTCAATTTTGTTTCACAGTCGTAGCACTCAGCCGCACATCACATTCATTGGATAACAGTTTTGTAAAACGATCGGATGGTCGCGGACAAATACGACAAACAGAGTTTCTAAGTTGCGAGTCATACTGATAGCGACGAGCGGAAGAAAAGAGCTGTATTCCGCCGCCTATCCATAACATTGTTGCTCTACTTACCTTGTTACTTTATTTTATTAGTTGTTTTTTTTGCCATAGTAAATAAATAAATAAATATTGGTGGACAATTCACATACAACACCATCTGACCCCAAACTAAGCAAAGCTTGTACTATGGAAGCCAGATAGCTGATATAATACTTATATAGCTAATAAATGTTATTGTATTGTACCTTTAATTTAATAAATATGCAGTAGAATCCGCGGTTTCGATAAGCGTACTTGTACGGTCATAGCACTATTAATGACAGAAAGTAAACGTGTACGTACACGTTAGAAATGTGTGTAACGTACGCTTCTAAAGTATACCCGTATAAGCTCGTATTACTTTAAAAAAAGTCATAAATTATTAAGTTAAAATATGTATTGCCGGTAATAGTACAAGACAGATAAGTAACATACATAAACATTAGTTAATCACCATTTTGAGTTGTTTTTGACGTCATAAAGGTCAATAATTTCTGTAGGTACTCATGTAGTTTTACTGAAAAAATTGGACGTCATTTTAGCTCGCATAGGCTTCGATAATAAGTCTCAAACATTTAATGTAGGCGTGTAGGCGTACAGGGAAAATAGGGGATTAGTTCGTTTGATATAATAGTAACTCGCTGTCACTTATAATGTGACATTGCTCCACCCTTTCAATCCGCTCGTCGCTACCAGTGTGACCGCAGCATCACAGTACGTCGCGACACACAGTCGACCACCTGTAATTTAGTCAATTTAACTTTATTATCTTCTGGGCATTTCGGAGGGGTAATTAAGTGAGTCAGAGCGATCCTCGTGGGGCAGTTAGGGTTACCAGTTAACAGTGTTACCAGATCAAATGTGTTTCAGAGGGTTTGTCCGACCTTTGCAGCTTTGCCGGCTATTGGGCATGAATTTTTGATGTAGAAATGGAATTAATTCATTGATATCAGAAAACTTTGAAAATGTTACCTTTCTTTAATTTTAGGATTAGTCAAATCCCACTTTGAATGCGTTGTCTAGTTTTTAATTTTGTGTTTTGAAATTGTGGTATTACCACAAAAGTAAAAATTTGAATCCACACGGTTTAAGATGTACTTGATTGTAAATTTGTACAACAAAGCGCGGACATAAAAATGAATAGATCTTTTGTATTTCTGTATAATCATATGAATTTTGCTAATTTTATTTTCTATTGTAAAACAACATGCTTAAAAGAGTTACCACCCCGTTTATGCTGACGAAAATCTTGGGTTAATCACACTTTAGCGATAAGGACATTTGTGTATGTCTTTATTTATTCTGAAGAGTTTTCTATTTATCTATAACTAGCGGCCCATTCCGGCTTCGCTCGGATAATAACCTACCAACTGCAGCGCCATCTGCCGGGTTGATTTGTGAATCTAAACGATCCAGGGCTCTACCTAAACGTATACAAAAAAATCATTCAAATCGGTCGAGCCGTTTAGGAGGAGTTTACTTACAACGAAAAGTGGCATTGATTTATATATATATATTTATAGAAGATATGTTCATAACTTAAAACCAGCATTGCCCGTATAAAAATATAAGTAATATCTGTTGTAGGAAACTCCAGTGTTTTGGCGAGATTTAGGACCACTTCGACGCTCCGTAGAGACATGGCCGCTTGAAATTAAACGTAATGCTTCCCTGAAATTAAATCCCGTATTGCGGGATGGAGTTGTGAACTGCCAGAGAATTGAAGGTAACAAAAGATTTATAGCGCTAGGCATGATTGCTTGGGGTTTCTCGAGTAAACTTTATACAATACCAAGAGGTATAACCAAGTCAAAAGTTACCATTATGTCTAGAATAAATTTCAGGCAGATCTAAAACACGAAACGGTTTTAGAAGTTTAAGCAAGATAACGACGAAAGTAAATTCTAAAATTTAACTTTTCAACTGTGATAACGGGAGAATAAAGCTTATTTTCCCGCTTTACACAAATTATGAAAATTAAACAGATGAATACTTTGGAGAGACACTAAAATATTGTGAGCTTTGTATTAGTTTATTTTGGTTCATGTTATAAATATGGTTCCGGAGTACATAATTAAAAAAGCAAATGAGCAGTCACAGGGACTGACGATAGAAGTGAAAATTTATAACTTGACATTTTAGTATATAACAGCATTAACGTAGCACAATACGTCACTTGTATAGCTACACATATCCTGCTATTATGTATGTCGGTAACGAGAGCTCAAAAGATTTCACCCATCCAAAAAGCATCGATATAAATCAATGGATGTGACCTGAGCACCTTGAAATTGGTAATAAATAAACTGCGGCTCTGTGTGTAGCGTAAGTGGTTTACACACAACCAATATACTTGAGCCCTAGAATCGCTAGCGGCGAGATATGTTGCGGTTCTATTTATTTTGGTTGTTGACAACGAATTTATGATAGGTAAAAACGTCCGGCGTTCACCACTTCCTGCAACCGACTAGCACCAAGGATAACATAATTCCGTGCGCCTGAAGTTTGGGAGAGCACATCTGATGGTTTATATCCATGTCAAAAAAACTTCTAACGCGCACGTCCCGCACCGCTACTCTGCCACCACTCTGACGCTACGCACGCCGCTATATTAGCATGTCGATGACGTAAACCCATAACATTTTCCCATATCAGAAACTGCTCAACGCGGTTAAATCTTCATTTCATTTATTGATTGATATCGGTTCACGACCAGTGAATATAACGACGAACATAATTAGAATACAGCTGAATACCAAACTATTTTCGATCGGATAAAAATACCTATCTCAAAGGAGTAATTAACACCAGCAAAGTTCAAATACCATAAATTTGCGTAAATGAGTCTTCCTACGCGTTTGCAGACGTTCGCTTCCGAAGTCTTCAAATCAGTCTGGCTCAGCTTCGACAGGTGTCATGTCAGGGCTCGGAGGTAAGGTTGTCTCCCTACACCCACTTCTCCCTGAGGGTGACAAGCGACGAAAGTAATCACGGAGCATGAAACTTGCCAAAACTTCGACGTCGTCTTAACAAGTTCGTGAATGCGCGTTTTTTGTAAAACCGCGAAACGCGTTCTGATATCGGGATCGCTGTCGGGAAGTCGAGGAAAGATTACTCTGTGTCCTTACCGGATGTTATATAAATAACTTTGGGGAATCGAACTAGAAGTTTAAGATGAGTTAAACCTTCTTTATACTTTGGCGCTTTGGAGTTTAATTGTCATTTTCCGGTCTTTAAAAGCCTTTGTTGAATATTTTTACGAGAACTTAGATATGAAGTCAGTTAGATAGCTTTTGTATAGAATGATTTTAAAATTTACCGAACCCCTGATTTTTGTGTTAAAAAAAAACTTATTCATCTTTAGCACAAAACTCAGTTTTTCTTGTAATTGCGTCTTTATTTTTCAAGTGGTTCTCTATATTACTTTTTTCCCTTAACCTTACTGCAATAAAATAGTAATTGTTCTGACTGAACTGCACTGATACTACGAGTAACTATTTATAATTTAAAATATGAATGTGGAAACTGGTATCTATTCTTTAACTTTTTAGCTGCGCCTTCACAATGGTACTTATTTGAATGGTAATATACATCCACAGCCATTATCATCTCAATTCACATTTCGAGTCATTAAGGCATACAGCAGTAACAAATACATAAAACACATTCAAGTATTCATTAGTACGGTTACATACATGTCAGAACTATCTACTACACTTACGCATGCCTATGAATAGGTATGTATTTACTTGGATAAAATCACAGATACGCCCACACAACTATTTATATTCAAATAGATACAAAGTGCGTGTATCCCGTCTATCTGTCAGTACGATTAATTATTCCAGAATCGAAGATAAGTGACCAGTAAAGAAAAGAGCAATGGCGTAAAACGCGGACTGACAAAGATTGATTTCGATTATGGGTCCAATAAATCGGGAACGATTTGGAGCTGGGAGGAAATAAGAATCTTTTCCGTGAAAAGTGCAAGTTAACTGCTAAAGTGGGGTGAACATTTGAGGATTTGTAACTGGGTGGCCTATATTCTGAATCGATAACCATCGATGGGTAATATTTAGTAAGCACTCAATCTCTTATATAGTATTATTGAAGTATCTTGAAGTATAGGTATTGTTACAAGTATATATTAAATAAGTACTATTAGCTTTTTACTTTTCCTTTTAAAGAAAACAATTGACAATCATAGAAACTGCCGATAGAAGTGAAAACGTATAACTCGGCAGATGATAGCTTACTTTGGAAAATACGCGGGTGAAACCGGAGGGCGTGGCCATGAGCATGGCAGTATTGACGCATTTCTAGATGGCCAATGGCCATGGTCCCGAGTTTCCCGAAGTCCCGAAGATTTCTTATCATTCCCGAGCGTGATGGTAGAATTCAATTCACAGCCCACGAAAAATCTTTCTGTGGCGCGCCAAAAAAAGTTTTCACTTTAAAATAACACAAAATTGAAATCGTTTTATCCGTTCGGGAGGTACGATGGCACACACAGACACACACACACTGTCTACAAACAGCTTAACATAATACCTACATTAAATTTGTAGACCACTACACAACCTTGACTATAGCGACTCAAAAAGGAAATTCCGCCCAATAAACCACATTCACATAATTTCAGGTTGTTACATTACATTGAAAATTGATAGCGCACCATTTTCCCGAGTTTTGTTACAGCCGAATTTAACGATACGATAACGCGAACACACACAAACGTAGCTATAGGAAATGACGTAATGATGTTGATGACGTCACGCACAGAGGGTGGCGTATCTCGGATGGCTAGGGGTGGTAAGTACGGGCAACTCTTATTGGTTAAGAATATGTTTTATGTGTGATGTATACTTATTAGATTCACGCGTAGGATGAAGTCATAAGAGAGAATGTCCTCGTTTCACTGTGTTGGCGTTATTATTTTGTGACTTTGAATATGACTTGTTTTAAATGGTAAATAAATATGCTTTGTATTGTATCAGCACAAGCTTCCCAGTTTGTGTTTCCACAAGACGAGAGCTTTCTCTTTAAAGAGTGAGTCAAGGCCATAATACCACGTTAGCCAAGTTTTAAACTATGATACGGTATGCACTTGAATACCTCTCGCCTGATGTTAAGCGACGACGCGGTCTACTACCTATGTGTACTTAAAATCGGTTTGCTTTCGATTTGAAAATACCAAGATTATAACTATTTTATCTAAAGCTGCTAAATTAATGGTTTATTCAATTTTAAGAAGCAAACACAGTCTTAACACCAGTCAAAGAAAGTATTTGACTTTTTTTTCGATTAGATATTACAGAAATACGCAAATTATTATTTAACTTATTCTAATAACTTGACCAAACTTGATTCTAAACTCGAATTTACAGATACGGCCGCAGCTGCAGTACTTGAATTTCAATAACCTGTTATAAATGTACGAGGGTCAAACTGAAAGTTCTTAGAACTGGCCACTTATAAACAATATAATAAAAAAATAATTCTATAATTTGAAAATAGAACTCTTTGCCAATATTACTGAGTATATACTTAATTCATTTGTCATTTGTTTTACGATTTGGCGGCAAATTGAAAATTGTCTGTGTCACGTCAACATGAATTTAACACGAGAAAATTTTCGTGCAATGATTTTTTATGACTTTCGATGTCATTTAAGTCAACAAGAAAGTTATGATAGACTACGATTGGCCTTTCACAATGAAGCCCCATCTCGTGCGACTGTTTACAACTGGTTTAATGAGTTTAAACGTGGTCGCACTAATCTCACTGATGATTTACGTGAGGGACGGCTTTCTACGGCGACGACTGAAGATAACATCTGTGTTGTGCGGCGTATGATAGAGACTGACAAAAAAGTGACCTATCAGCAGATTCGGACAAGCTTAGGCATCGGTATGAGTCAAGTGCACAAAATCCTACACGAACATTTAGAGGTCAGGAAGCTTTGCGCCCGGTGGATACCTCATAATTTGACTGAGGCTCAAAAACTCCATCGTGTGGATTGGTGCCGTAAAATGATTGAAAGATTTAACGGAGGTGACTCAAATGCTGTGTTCGACATACTAACAGGTGACGAAAGCTGGATTTACTGTTATGATCCTGAAATCAAAAGACAATCTGCTAAGTGGGTGTTTCCTTTCGAGGAGTTGCCAACTAAAGTGAAGAGAGATCGAAGTGCGGGGAAAAAAATGGTGGCCTCGTTTTTGGAAGGATAGGTCATTTCGCAACAATTGTGTTAGAGGATCAAAAACAGTTTCTGCAGAATGGTACACTACCAATTGTTTGCCACTTGTCTTGGAAAAAGTTCGAGAGAAACGACCTCGCAGTAGGATCCTCCTTCACCACGACAACGCCTCATCGCACACCGCCAAGCGAACGATCGACTATTTGGCGACATCAAACGTTGAATTACTGGGTCACCCGCCGTATAGCCCCGACCTCGCGCCTTGTGATTTTTATTTATTTTCAAAAATTAAAGAAAAACTTAAAGGAAAGCGGTTTATGAATGCTGAAGAAGCGGTGGCTGCGTATCACGATGCCATTGAAGAGACCCCTAAGGACGAGTGGGCAAAGTGCTTTTTCTAGTGGTTCCTTCGCATGCAGCGGTGTATTGACGTGAATGGACAATATTTTGAAAAGATATAATAAAACTAATAACTGGCTAATGTAATCAGTTTTTGATTTTCTAAGAACTTTCAGTTTGACCCTCGTATGTCAGTTCGTTTTTGGTTAGTTAATAGGTAAATGTGAATGTAACTTTTACATATAAGAAATAAATGCAAAAAAAAATTATTAAAAAACAAAACAATTTTTTTTAAATGAGAGTAAAAAAAAAACAAAACTATTTTAATTTTTTTTAGATCGTATATACAAATAGGTGGTTTAATACAACAGTATCGATACAAAAAAGAAGTGAATGGGTATGTAATTCGAAATACTGTTTTTTATGATAAAAAGTGACGGGCGAGCATGTAATGCACGTGATGGTAAGTATCACGTCTACCCCTAACAGGATAGTGCCACGCATTTGAATAAGAATACCAATCACTGCCTAGCACTGCACTGCGTTCGTCATATACCTAGAGATTTAAGAGTATTCATCTTTCGTTTTTCTGTAAACATTTCTCTACAGGCCGGAACATATATGCACGTTATTATTCGGTTATATAATTACTGGCAAAAGTGTGATATTACAAAGTGGACTATGCAAAGACCTTCCACTACTCAACTCTACTTTTCCTATTAATATAATAAAATGTGAATGTTTGTTGCTCAATCACGTGGAAACGTCTTAAACAAATCGAGTTGAAATTTGAAACACAGTTAGGTTCTAGTCTGGAATTACACATATATTAATTACTACTTTGATTGCATATTAATACTTTAATTGCGGAAAATATTGTGGCAACAAGAATCGCACAGGTTGGGCGTTGCTAGTGTCTACATAAAACTCTACGTAAATCAAATAACGTTGATTTACATAGTTTAATTTTGGCGTTTATTTGGCCCAAATCTTAAACACTGCCATTCAGCGTGGTAATGCCGCTAGCATGCTGGCACGCTTCCGACTGGTCTCTCTCTCTCTGTGGTCGCTCCCTCATGACTGAGGATCGTGGTCATCGCTAGATGTGGATGCTCTACACCTAGATATGTTATCTGTTTCTACCAACAGTAAGTTCCGACTCGTAGCGGGCTGCAATATCTTTGATTTTCTGTAGACCTTCATTGATCTATGGATAATTCAGGTGTGCTTAGTATAAGTAATTAGGTATGTAGCGTAGTGTAGTTCTCATCGTATTTTAGTTTTGTTAATAAAGGCTCGGCCCGTTAAAAAAAATTAAGTTGATATACTTTTCTACGGCGCTTATAAATCTGGGGGCATGGCAGTGCCCCCGCCAAGTATCGAGCGTACATACTTACAACATTTTAAATATATTTTTTGCTCGTTTACTTGTCAGCTCACCAGTCAACCATAATTATTGTCAGAGAAAATTGGCTTTAAGAGCTTATGTGTTTGCAATTAGTCAACTGATATTATCGTTTCCACGAGTTCATTAGTAAAAAACCGGGCGATGACGTTTTCGACGCTGCAAGGAATGACGCACACTATTGTAGTGCGTCATTCCGTTAATATGGCTTTCAATTGTTTTGAACAATATGACCAGTATTAATTTTATCTATAGATAAAATCACAGTCTCTGTCTATAAAAAGCTTTATCCTCAATGACTGACTGACAGGCGGCCTACATAGAACCTGAATGATTCTCGTGAAATGTATTTTTACGTTTATTTTTCATAATTATTTATATGATATTATGTAGCCATGTTTAGCGATACATTTGTAACTTTTTTCCGACTTTTTGATTTTTCAATATTTATTTTTTATTAAAATAATATGAATCGGAACACAGTTCACTGTATTCAAATTTTTTTTACAAAATTGAATATTGAGTATTTATTATTCTGCGAACTTGACAACGAATATATTTCAAAATTTTTAAATTTGTAATTTTGGATTTGCGTTTACGCTAATAAAATGTATCTTATCTTAAATTGCGATATGCTACTTTTAAGAAATTATGTTCGGTTTGTGAATGTCTAAGACCTTGGTTGTACGTTACAAAGGTTTAAACAGTTAGTCAGAAAGTAAGGCATGTATATAATGTAAAGACAGATTTATTTTTCACACCAAATAACAATAAATGTTGTGAGTTGAAACAATTTATAAACTTAAAGCTAGTCTGGCAAATGACGGCATTATCGATACGTCAAAGTTCCCAATACGAGTACAAACATAATTTGATACAGATTTTTTGTTCATCTGTCATTTATTTTGAATCATTACAACAAAACTGTCAGAACCTTTTACATTTGACTAGCAGCGCCCGGCGGTTTTACCCGCATATATCCCGTTCGCGTTGTTTTCTCGTGATAGGTATAAAGTAGCGTTTATGATATTCCAAACTATAATCTGTGTACTAAATTTCAACACGATCCGTTCAGACTTTCCGACGTGATTGAGCAACAAACTTCCAACCTTTCTCATTTATAATGCTAGTTGGATTATACCAATTCACTAGAATCTCTTAATTATGTTAAGCTGATAGCGTGACTGAATTAAATCGAAATGGAAAACCTAAGTGTAGGTAGAGTGAAGCTTCAGGTATATCGTAAGTATGACAAATACAAGACAAATTTCCTGTGTAGTTCTCCGGTGTCAGTTTGACGCTTTATTAACTTTTACACTATCATTGGGAAGAGAAGTAGGCAAGCAGTACTAGATTTTTGAAGCTCAGACTAACAAAGTTTTGAAGTGATAATTTCTCTAGTCGCGTGTAGTACTTTTCGCTTTGGAAAAATATTTTAAACAATGTATTGTGCAAAACTATGTAGTGCTGTTTCATCCTAAAATTATAAGTTTCACTTCTATCGACAGGCCTTTTGAATGACATTTTTTTCCTTTCTCTACATTTCAACATGGAAGTTTTGGTTGTCATAGCTAAGCTGTATGGCGTTGTAACTACATCATTATTTCGATACAGTGTCATTATTTTGGTTTAAATTATGGAACTTATTGATAGGTACCACAAGTAACTCGTATACGGTCTTACGCTTGTTAGTTACCGTTCTCAAACAACAAATATAATCATTAGTTTTGGTGTAAGTCGACAATATTACTCATACTTACGGTCAAAAGGGGTGTCATTATAACAAGTTTACGTGGACCATTCATTCCACTTTTTTGAAGATTGCGTGACGATACTAGTTAAATTTTTTTGTTGTATAGAAGGACGAGACGAACAGGACATTTGCCTGATGGTACGTCTATTCATAACAACACAATGTCATTCAGCTATTGGAACATGAAGAGTCCAAATTATTAGAACTACACTGCACTCATCACCCACACATATACGATGATTTATATCTATGCCCTGGAAATATTCCCCTTCAAACCCAAATAGTGTCATGTTTGGAGATTACTGCTTTCCGGTAATATACCTAACTGGCAAAGGTGTGGTACTTCCCCAAGCGGACTCTGCAAAGTTTTACCACTACAGAAATTAATTGACGGAAACGAATGCCTGTTTAAGTAGTTAGTTTAGGTAAAAATGTCATACTTGAATATACTCGTAAAAGCATGATGCCTCGCAACGTGAAGTGTTCAAAGCTTCAAAGCAATGCCTAGTACTATACTCGTCACTAGCCCTTCTACCGCCTAACTAAACCTGCTTTGGTGTTGCTATTGCTGTCTCTATCATTTCAAGCGAAAAGAAAAGAGAGCAAAATCAAAGCTAAGACAGTTCTAGTTAGGCGGTAGACTCGAAGCTATAAAATGTTTTACATGGTTTCCTTGTAATTTCTCTGGGAACATTGTTATTCGAACCGGGTCACAGTCACATATTGTAATTTAATTTAGTGGTAGAATAACAAAATAAGGTAAGATAATAATAAATAAGGCATTGTATGTTCGCAGACGGTCTCTGAAAAGAAGGTGAAACTAACTAGAAAATAAGACCGTCTTTTGAGTAACTTTCTTGTGATCTTGCCAAAGCGGCAACGTGTAAACATTATCACTACTGTCATAATTAGATATAATGTACTGTCACCAACATAATTTTTAAGATTTGTTTGAAAATAGTAAAACTATTACAAAAAGTCGTAAATGGCATAAAATACAGTTAAAATACCAACCTTGTGTTAGCTATCATTTAAGTCTATTTCAGGTAGTTCTCACTGATTATTAGTAATTTACTGAAGCCCTAATGAACTGTTGCTACTAAATCCTGTGTCCTCACAAACACAGATGAACCATCACTCATTATCGCACTAGTAACTGCTACGCATTCTATGCCATGTACAGAATACGTAGCAGTTAGTAGGCCATGGTCACGTATTACACTACATTCCACACCAATAATAATTATTCAAGTCCCAATCAACGGTAATTAGTAACATGTGTGATGGGAGTCGCGATTTAGTACACGTCAGAATTCAATTTATGAATTACACATATTAACGGGTGTTAGAAGCTATTTTTGTAATTATATTTCTATGGAAATGATATAAATAGCTACCGTTTTATGAGCTTTAAAATACGACGTATCTTTTTTACAGTATGTAACTCATGAGTACATACATAGGTAAGATAAAGATCTGAATTTTCAAAAAGAAATAGAAAAAGTACGATTTTTTTCTGAAACGAAAAAGGCTCCAAGTTTGTATATTTCTAACGGGACATTACAGAAACAAAAATGTTGCTGTTCCATACAAAAAATATGTCGTCTCAGAAAAAGTACGGAACCGCTATTTTGCTCACGATATCAGGGTTGCCACATAAAGAGTAGCAATCCCTATCAGTAAGTATATCGAACCTGGTTAATCGGTGTATTAAACGAAGGTTTAATGCACAGATAAGTACAGATTGGTCTTACTATGAGGGTGGCATAGTCATTTATGACTAAATCCTCTGTAGTATAATAAAGATTTTAAAAAAGTATGCCGAACCATATACGAGTAAGCCCAGCGTGGTATGTAGGTATAAAAGGAAAACTTGCAAAAAATAGGCAAGGTTTAATTTACCGTCCTTGAAGGTCCTCTGTATCCCAGTCCATCCCTCTTCTTCCAAGCGAAAAGCAGCAAAAAAGAAAAAGCATAAAATATTTCATTAGAAATGTGCACGCAATGAAAATAGGTATACTAAAAATAATGCTTGCGTAAGCCCGGGGGAGTGTGGGTGCAATAAAATTGTAACTTACCCAGAACTTGGGGTAATCGTGACGGGAGTACATAATAAAAATTGATAATTAGTGAAAAACACGCTTGTACAAAGTTGTAAAGAAAGCATCGAAAAAATAAATCTACAGCTCATTACAAAAACTATCAATTACAAAGCTAACAGCGATGGCTCGAATTTCAAAATTTTAGTGAAAAGTTTTTGTTTTTCTCAGTTTAGGATTTTAATTTTCCTAATTTTCATAAAAGTTGATTAAGTTAGGGTTATTTCACTATTTAAAAGGTACTTTTTGAACGAAGTTCTATATCACGTTGTGCTTTGAGCCAATGGGAGGAGATAGAACGAAAAAAGTGTAATAATACATTCTGGCACTTTCGTATACACAGCCGAGTATCATCGAAAAAATTTAAATTATAAATTTATACTATATATTTATACATTTTATTTAATGTACTTACTATACGTAAGTATGTATATGCTAGCGAGACAGCAGATTACGAAACTATACAGCTAAGTCAATAAAGTAGTATAAAGGGTTTCTAAAACGCCTAGGTAAAAAATATTATTTGAATACAAACTATCAGTTGTAGGTAAATGTTGTGTATCGCCATGTATCGCAGCACGTAAACCAAATTTCGCTACTAAAATTGCTACCCTCGGATTTTACTCCGCAGCTCAGAACCACGCTATCTCCAAACAATTACAAATGACTAGCGCCCGCCGCCGGATCCTAACGCTCCGTACCGAAGCTCACGAAATGAAACATAAATCCATTCAATCTATTTAAATTGAGCACTCCATTTGTTTTATCGTTGTTTCAATCAGGGAATCGATAAATTCATTCGATCTACGACGACACCGTACACTTGTTAGAATATTTGAAGTACTCGTAGTTCCATTAAGTTCTTTGCACTTTATTTCTGCAATATAGTTTGAATAGGTTTAATTAAAAAACTTGACTGAAGCTCTCTTTTACAATTTGTATGATATTACAAACGTCCTCAATTTCTATACTTACCGATTTCAATTTGCACAAAAATTTTCCGCGTTTTTCGGATCGTATAAATCTTGAAAATATATTACTCGTAGGACTCGTAATACGGTAGTTAGCACTTCATTTAAATGTCAAATTGAATCGAGTTTTGGTTTGCTTAAAAAGAAATACAAAATAATGTGTTTTGGTAAATTTATAATTATATGGTGGTCACGAATATAACACGAACCAGAAGCAAAACCAAAAACTAAACTATTACGGTTATTTTTTATATTAAAAATATCTACCTCGAGTCTAAACTAAGCACAGCTTATACTGTGGACTTCGCAATTATTATACAAATGATATGATAAATTAATCTTAGTTCTAAAAGCATAACAGCACTTCGTCGATATTTTCTTAAATAAAGAATACGCTGTATAATAATCTTCAATGTTCAGAGAACATTGAAGACGGGCCGTCTCAAGGGTTTCGTCCGCAGTAACAATTAGCAATCATCGCGAGGCGGCTCAATGCAAGGTAATTCAATTTGGCCGTCCATCAGGCCCAGAGCTGAGAATCTTCTCAATTATCTAGTGTTAATTTTGTTAGGTATCTATTTGTGTAACAGATCTAGAGTATCTTTTGTGCTCTGAAAATATATCTTAAGCGAATATTGTAGTCTTATCACACTCATCGATTTATTTCGATACCTTTTCGAGCGTATGGTTGAAGCTTCGCGTGACCCAAATGTTGACTATTTCAATGACCCTTGCCTTTTATAGTGGTGCACGCACGCTTGCGATAGGTAGCGGACATCATTGTCTCATTTATTTATTCTCCACTATCACGACATAAACATTGGTAAAGCTTGCAAATTTTTACAATAAAAGCGCACACCAGTCTTCCTTGGATCCAGCAAAGCAACAACGTTGCTGAGCTACGGTCCGTACAACTAAAGAAATTAAACGAAGAAAAATGAAGCAGCGAGTTGAAATATTACTCGCCCTTGTTTCCCGTCTTCGTAATAAATAGGTAGGGTCAAGCGCGAGCGTAAAAAATTGCTCGCAGTTCGAATTTAAATATCGGCTACGCTACGGACCTAGCCCGCGTCACTCTAGCATTAACATAATTCAACAAAAAAACACCCCCAAGGAAAATGTTCCTTTTTCAGTGGAACCTGACCCGCTCGCCCCTCGGGTCTCTACTTCACAATATTGGACGTTCCACCGAAATTTTTGCGACAACATTATTCCTAGGTTTGCTAAAAGTCAGGGACCTACCGTGGTTACGTCAAACAATATGTTGAGTAAATTTAAATAATAGTATGTATACTCAAGTTTTGTGATATACGGTGAACTACAATGAAATTTCTCAAAGATAACTCTAAATTCGAAGTTTTTTTGTACGTATGGTACCTATACCATACAACCATACAATACATCAAAAATTATCAGTCAAGGCACAAATGTATCATGAGAGAAACCACAGATTTTAAGTTTTGGTGACTTGTGTCTTGTGATTCTTATTCCCTATTTATATATATGTATGTCATATAGGGCAGAAGCTAGTAATACTAACTACGTGCAAAACTTAATATCTGTACATAACCTATTCTTCACAGGCCAATAAAGCATTGTATCATTGTATTTTTAGACAGTCATTGGAATTTGCTATTTGCCGGCTAGAAAAGTAGATGATTTTTTTTTCAAACATCAATCAAACACATTTACGTATAAGTGTTATTCGTAATCATTCAAAATTCGCTCCAACAAAAAACATTTAACGGAAACTCTCAAACGTCATACGTTTTCAGAAACGAATTCATCCTTGATCCGTTCACAGAATACCCTCAAAAATAATGCCTCAAGTGGCTAATCACTAATGGCGCGAAAAAAACATTACTTCGAGATATGTTTTTAAGGTGCTGCGGGGTGAAAGACCCCAAGACTTCCGGTGTAGCTGAAATAAATCTAATTCCTCGGATGACAGATATCAGCAAGGCTTGTTTATTTATACTTTCACCCCAAGTTGAGGGTAGGTAGCACATGTGGACCGCCCCATCTCATTGTACAGAAATAAACTATTATACTCACGGTGTAAACGTACAGGGGGTCGCCGATTTTAGAATTGATAAATGAATGTCACGTTTGGTTGTAAAAGTTTTTTTTACAACCAGGTGAAGGTCCGTATAAAGTTAAATCATCTTCTGCCACGCGCGATAGTTATTAGTGAAAAAGATCGTCACGGTACTTATATTGTAGGGTTTGTTTCGATGAACTATGAAACATGTACACAACGACAATCAATTTAGTAATAACTTTATTCTCATTATGAAATTCAACAAATAAACCACTTTTAAGGTCCTCTCGTTATCATTATTTATAGGTAGTATTATCTATTGATTGCATTTTTTTATTTGAAAAGTGGCATTTAACATTTATAGGTTTATTTTTTCAGGCGAGTTTATTTCAGAAAAAAGTTAACAAGAAACATCAATTTCATACTTAAAAGTTTGAAATTAAGCCTTTTGATAAACAGACTAGACTAGATATAGGTATGAAACTTGGTAACGATCGATAAACTCAAATAGCAACACCATTTCGCCGAAAAATAGGTCCATCGAAGAGGAGCATGTATTTCAGTCACAGATACACGACCCGACCTCTATCTAGCGTCGAAACATAAACCAGGTACTCGTATCTCAAAGCTCTCGACATGAAAAAGGTACTCCCAAATAAAAATTTATTCGGCCAAAGCGAAACCCCGCGAATAAATGTGGTAATTTCATTTACAAAATTTTTATTCCGTACCGCATTCATTTTAATACATCAGCATAATCTTGAGTGCGTGAGAAGCCACGAGACTTGAGTGGTTAGACCAACCCGACACGTCTGTGGAGAAAAACGGACAACTAAAAAAGGTGTTTTAATGCATTTTTAATAGAGTTTTTCCTTTAGAACAAGGATCTTAACTTAAAACAGACCCTTTAGAACTTTCTTTGTATAACATTATTTTACTTTTTTACAAAAAATAAAAACTAAATAAATAACCAACACATTTAACATAAAAATAATAAATATTTAAAGATGACTAGCGACGCAACGACTACATATACATTTTTCATAATAATATAAAGGACCTTTCCAACTTTGATGAGTAAGCGAAATGCAATACCATACCCATCTTGAAAACGCATAAAGACTTAATCTTATAAACCTTCGCTTTTATCCTCGGAGTCGGATTATGCATCCTACACACGACACATTAAGGAATTAGGATGACACTCACGACATGATAAAAACCCGGGTTCCTCCAAAAAAAGCTTCTCTATCTAGGGTTGGCACACTCGGCCGCGACGAATCTAACAAGCTCCCAGTTGTGACACCACTGACAGCTGACGTATGCGGATCGTTAATCAAACGGTCATAGATGTATGTTACAACTCGGGACGGACGAGCGCTGCCGACGAATCGGAATCGAGTCGTAAAAACTCGGAACGTAAAGTTATGGGTCCCATTAGACGTAAACTTTTGAGAGTATCGATTTTTTTGAATTTGTAGACGGTAGATGGAAAATTATTATGCTGTAGGGATTGAAAACCGCGGGACTAGCCTTTTTAATAATTTAGGAGTGTTATTTTCATACTTAGGGTTACGTCTGAGTTATTATTTGGGAATATGAATGACCTCATACATATGGAGAGTTAAAAAATATTCATTATGAAATCAGATCGAAGCAATCCATATATGTAAAATTTTATCTACTGCTTTTGTCTGAATAGAGAGATATATAAATAGGTGGTCTAATTACTTGCTGTGTGTATTACTATTAGTAGTACTATTAGTGTTCTAAATGGCGATATTTATATAAATAAATAACTATTCTAAAGAAACAAACGACGCGACGTGACGTTTTATAAGTTCAAAATGTGTCTGGGAACAATTGACAATTATTTTGCCAACTTAAGACTAGAGTTAAAATCTTCAGAACATCAACGAAGCGGTAACCCTATGCCAGAAAAAATCCTATAAATTATTATTTTAATAGTCTATGTATAGTAACAGTAGGATAGGTACAGTTTGATGTAAAAGTAATTATAATTAGTTAGCTGGTTTAGGTAACGGTATAAAGCCGCAGATACGGTTACAGTTACGTTCAAAAGTAATACTTTTGCTGGAAACCAATTAAATTCTTAATGAGTTGAGCAGTTTATTGCCTACTCGCTAATCACTTTCTTGCAATTCTGGTGTATGTAGACTGTATGGCGGACTTAAATTATAGGTACAGTTTTTGTTGCAACTTCTAATGAAATATGTTTCCCGTGATAAAAAAAGTAGCCTATGTGCTATTCCAGACTATAATCTGTGTTCCAAATTTCAATCTGATCCATTCAGAGGTTCCGACGTGTTGAGCAACAAACATCGCAATATCCAAACTTTCGCATTTATAACATTAATTGGATAATACGAGTAAGTTTAATAAATTTACTTTTGGTGTTAGGCCGATATCCGTGGTGTTAGGACAACATTTTTTTAGTAGCACTATACAATCAATACTATACTATACAATCACTATTGAGAGTGTCTGATAGAAGAAGTGTTATAACTACGTATTTTGGGAAATCAAGGGCTTTAGTGCTTAAAATTTACTAATTAAAATGCACAAAATTAAGCTTAACATTGCACACTATTTGTATACACAAATTAGAATTAATCGAAATCTTAGCACAAAAAAAATTGTTCGAAACTACTTATAGAACATCAGATGCCAAAGTCGTCATAAAATACGTCTGGTTAATTCACTAACTTTCACAAGCTGATCTTATTTATAACACAACTTGAGAGTAACTACATCACCACGTTGTTAGCACTAAAACACAAAGTAACAAAGCAAAATCGCTAGCCGGAATCCTTTTCAAATCCCATAAAAAAAAGAGTTCAGCGAACGCCGGCGACCATGAGATAAATCCTGAAGGAGTCTTGTAATAAAACACGCACGACGCGAGCGCTACATTTTATTTCTGAAAGCGATAAGGGGCGAGAAATTCCTTATACGATACTTGTGGAGTTTAAGTTGTGTGCAGGCGTGGGCAGAGCGGGCTGAAGTCTCCAAACCAGTCTTAGGTTTCATCCAATCATCAAAAAATGTTACAAAAACTACATCCTGTGAATTTTCAATATTATCGAAGACATGAATACACACAAACGATTCGTAAATACTCTTCATTTTTTTAACTTCTCTAACTCTTCAACTTTAATACAATTTCAAAATCTAATTATTAGTTTTCTCTCTAAAACGTAACAAACGATTACAATTTAAAAATTAAATTCAGATAGTCCACTAATTTTAATGAAAGAATAAATTCAACGATTGTATTAATATAAAACATATCATCGACGTATACATTTTTTTCTTCATATTATACGGCTCCACTAATACCTACAAAATTTATATCCAACGCTGAAATATGCATTTACAAAAAAAAAATATCAAAATCGATTCACAATCGTCGGAGCTATCGTGTAACATGTATGTATGTACATAAAAATCATACAGCCGAATTGGGAACCTCGTATTTTGAAGTCATCAAAATCAAATCAAAAGATCTTAAGAAAAGATCAAATTCGGTCCAATTGTATAAGAGATACGACATTACAAACACGAAGACACTAATGCCTATCTTTAGTTCGGAAGTGAAAACTGTTCAGAGAACAAAATTTCATTCAAAATTCTCAAAACTCCTAGGTCCCAAAAGCTTTAGGGATCAAGAGGAATAACTGAAATTGGCGAATAAAACTGTTTTGAAGTCGTTGTCTCCCTTTTGAAAGACTAACTACATCCCTGGTGGGTGCAGTGTGTGGCTGTCGATCGTGAACGGCTTTGTGGAACATCTGGTTTGTGTCTGGCGAGCCGAGAGTCGAGGCCGAGATATGTGATGATTAGCTTCTATGGATAGCAGAAAAAATGGAGCAAAAACGAGCTACGGCAATTCAGTGTTAATGACCTTTATAATTGTGATGCCTTAGTCGTGTTTATGGCACGTGCTTATGAACATTTGTTTAGTTACGTTTATTTTCTTTTACAAGTTTATTTTCATTTTACAAGTTTATTTTCATTTCCAAGTTATTACTATCTTAGTTTCGTTCTTTAATCGCACTACTCTCTATCCGTCCCACATCGAACAACTTAGTCATACCAACACCAACATAGCTTCTACATTAACTAGTTTTATGCAAATCACTGCGAAGTGTTGTTTTAAGTGCCCCAACAAGGCATTAATCATCTAATATTGTAATATTGTTTGGTAATGCATAACGAGGGCGCAGAAATTGATGGAGAGATGTCAACAAGCGGACTTTGTGGTTAATTATCTGACTCCAAGCTTCCTCTAGAATTGGTTCGCCGTTTTCTAAGCAAATATTTGACATTGCCATCCCGTTAGGAAATTGCACGCGAAACCCGAGAGAAATACGAAAGTGGACTTGGTAATTCTAGATTGTTGACTGCGGTGACTGTAAATACTCCTTGGGAAAATAGCTGTAGTGCTCTAAATTTTCGTAAACCTTGTGATAAGCGCTAACTTAAGATTTTGTTCATGCTTACCTTAAATAAGGATGGCAAATTTTTGGGTTGTCACGATTTCCCGACCCCATAAGCCGGGGAGGACGACAGACACTGACTTGGTCGTAAACTTGGTCGTAAACTTAAACATACCTCATTAGAACATGTAGAAGATGGCGCCAGTTAAACATCAGTTTATTTACGGTATTCTTGCGACGCATAAAGTATCCCTACTTTAGCGAGGGACGCGTAATGCGGGATGAAAAACAACCCGTGATTATTGGGCAAGGCATGTGTTTTGGGCACGTTTCGCCACGCATATTTTATGCTCCTTTGTAAAAGAAGTAAACGGTTCGGAACGGTACGAGACTGGAACTTATACGAGCCATTTCAAAGATGCTGGATCATCGATGACTCAGTTTGCGATAATTCTGTCTTTAGAATCTTTGAATAGATTTTATTTGCGAATCGCACTCTGTCTATGTCTGTTTGGTATTCTTGTGGTGACATTTCGTTTCTAAAATTCTATTGGTTCTGAGGCAGCGATTTAATTTGCACAAAAATACTGTTATGGAGCAGACGTTTCTAGAATGTAAAGTAGAATATGAATATAAGTAGATGGATGTCGTTGTTCAATTGTTTTTGATGCTAAAGATTTTTTGGATAAAGGTTTTTAGATTCTTGAATGAAACCATTTTGATCGCATCAGCAGGTGACGGCAACGTCGGTGGCTTCATTTGTATGGAAGTCCCATTGTATTGTTGCCGAGTCATTTAAATAGTGGCCATCACATTTTGTTACCTGTTTAGCTTTCATCATTTTAAACTTAAATCTTAGGTGGTGTATGACATCTCTCTTTATTTTTTTTCTGTACATATTCGCCTAAAATGATATAGCCAGTAGCGTTGTTTAATTTTGATTAAGGATTATTATAGTATATACTTTGAGCTGCTATAAAATATCTTTGTTCAATAATGACGCGTTTAGTAACGGTAAGTAAAATTTTATTAGATATTCTTATCGCGAGTTGAGTAACTATTCCTTAAAAGTAATTGTAGGCGTTGATGGGATCGTACTTCCGAAGAGCTCATGTTTAAACAGGAAACATTCATAAGATTTTATGAAGTGAAATCTGCTGTAGTCGCGTTGTGTAAATATAAATAAATAAATATTGGTGGACAATTCACACACAACACCATCTGACCCCAAACTAAGCAAAGCTTGTACTATGGCGACCAGATAGCTGATATAATACTTATATAGTTTTAAATACATACTTATTATAAATAGAAACACCCAGACACAGTGCAAACATTTGAATGTGCAAATGTGTTATACTTATATTATATTCGCGTCAACAGCACGCCAAAGTAGCGGCGCAACGCAAAGGGACGTAACCCATCCAAAAAAAAAAATGGCAGACATTGCTCAAAATTTAATAGCTTACTTTGGAAAATACGCGAGTGAAACCGGAGGGCGTGGCCATGAGCATGGCCATCTAGAAACGTATTTCTAGATGGCCAATGGAAAATGGTGACACATTTCTAGATGATCAATGGCCATGGTCCCGAGATTATCCGAAGATAGCTTATCCGAGAAGAAGCTAGAATTCAATTCATAGCTCATGAAAAAATGCGCCAAAAGAAGTTTTCTCTTCAAATATTTGCATGGCTGGAATCATGTGACTTCGTGTCACTAACATGCGTAATAGCAGTATATCTGTGTTTATATAGGTGACGTAGTGTACAACATTAGTGCTGTTTAATCCTAAACTTAAAAGTTATAAGTTTTTACTTCTATCGGCAGTCCCTATGACTGCTAACATTTTTTAGTAAAATCACAACAAATCCAAAGTTTGATTTGTTTGGACGTATTTGTCTCTCCTATAAATTTATCATGATTCGTGTGTTCGATTTGCTGGTTGGGTCAATGACCACTAAACTCGCTTTGCGAGGAAGCAATGTGTAAGTATGTATAGGCGACTAGGTCCTTTAGACACAGATTTATTATTATCTGTCCAGAAGACTTTGACTATCTGACACGATTGTAGCATCAACAAGCTACTGAGGCCGGAAATTTATTGTTTAATTCGATTCAGAGTAGCTCTTGTTTTTGTAAATGTTTTTAATAGTATAGAGTGCCGAGACGATAACAACGACGAATTACTAATGTATTAATTTGATGTAGGAATAAAGCAAGTTTGTTTACCATTTTTGGTAGAAATTAGCCAACATAACGAAAATTGTACATCCATGACTAATTTGTACATCTTACCTAATTTCATCCGTCATCCTCATCAGCCTATCCTATTCCTGTTGGACGTAGGCCTCATCCATTGCACGCCACTCAGTTGTGTGCGTAATGCCGCTCACTTAGAAACGGTAGAGGAAAACATTGTGAACAAACCAGTATGTTTCATGTACCGGAATCTTTCGGGGACATGCGTCATCCAGCAACCCGCTTGGGCCAGGGTGATGGGTTATGGTCTTGACTCTGTCTTTGCCAGAGAAGGCTCGGAGTTCCAGCAGTGGAATCATTTTTTAACCTTTCATAGGTTTACATTCGATCACCATCTCGTCTAGGCGACGATAGTAGATAATAGATACGATGTAGCGTGGTTACTTAGAAGAAACCGAATCACTCTCGATTTGAAGACACCTTGATTGCAACCATCGGGAAAAACCGGTAAATGCATCCCACAGCTCCGTTCGAGTCTTTGGAACGATGTTGCTATTTCGAGCTACGACCAGATAGAAATGAAAAGTAATAAATCAGAATTTGATAGCTCACTTTGAAAACTACGCGGGTGAAATCGGAGAGCGTGGCCATGACCATGGTTATCTAGATCATCCGAGTTTACCCGAAGATTTCTTTCATTTACGAACGTGACACTTGAGCTCAATTCATTCAATTCAATTCAATTCAGCTAACAGAAAATCTGTATGTGCTAAAAGAAGTTTTCACTTCAAAAATGGGGGTGCATTACAAGGGGGTAAATGGAATCTTTAGAAATTGCGTTACGTAAGGGCCGAAACGGCTCGCGCGTGTGCAAGCGCGTGCCTATTTTGTATGGAACAGCGCGGGCGACCACGTCACGCAGTTTCGGGCCTAATGCTTGAACTAAGGAGACCCTTAGCCGCTGCCGTGCCCGTGTTAACAAATCTCATACAAAATATTGGTTCTCTGTAAAGTCGGTTGGTTTACGGACGATAGTTTAACGTGACAACGCCATAACAAAACATTGATAGACACGGCGGCGTAACGGGACAATGAGCGTAACGGGACACTTTTTCATATATGCACGTACGCAGACGTTCATCGATTTATTAGACATTACGTCAAAAAAGATTCGGCCACGGCAGCGGTTAGGTGAAGATGTTGAGTAGTGTAAGTTACCTGGTGCGGCGTGTAGGGGCTAGGAGCCGCTGCGTACTGGTGCGGCTGTGGCGGCGGGTACCGGCAGGGCTGCGGCGCGTACGCCGCCCACTGCTGCCCGCCGCGGTACTGCGCGCCCGCGCTCGCCATGCGCCCCGCGCACGCGCCCGCGCCCGCGCCCGCGCCCGCGACCGTCACCGCGCCCGCGCCGCCGCCGCTCGACGAACGACAGCCGCCGGTGTTCTGGAAACATACACTCAAATTACGATCAACGAATCAAATTACTTTTTCATCCCACCAGCTCGGAAAGAGTACTTTTGCTCCTCGATATCAGGGAGCAAAAGTCGTTTTTACCCTCTAGCTTTAGAGGTTAAAGTAAATTTAAATTTAGAACATCGTGTGTACTGAGGTTTTGAATTCAAACATAATTCAACCTATTTATTTCTACCTCCTTGGTGCCGAATGCATCATACATTTTTTTTAAATGTTAAAAACTCAGACTCGGAACCTCCTTGGTGTAGTTACTTTTTTTAATTTTGGTAAGCGCGAAAACATTTAAAAATTTGCATTTCATTCCCTTGCTACGCTCAGGATTCTAATGTTGAATCACTCGCTGCGCTCGTCATTCAATTTTAAAATCCTTCGCTTGCTCGGTCATCAAAATAAAGCACGCGGTTAAAAATCAACTTTGCACTCTTGTATAACAAATAACTATTATAATAATAATTGAACTTCACTAAGTTCATTTGACTTATCATTTTTTTTGACAATTTGAGTTTGTTTGCAGTTAAAACTTCTTTTATCTTTATCTTTTATTTTTCGTGGGCTGTGAATTGAGCTCAAGCGTCACTCGTGAATGAAAGAAATCTCTGGATGAACTCGGGATCATCCCGATGGCGAGTTACCATGGTTACCATTGGGTATCTAACCATGATCATCTAGTCTAGATGGCAACGCTTAGAATACTTATTTAGACGACAATGCTTTGAAGAATTTTTCCAGACTAGCAGCGCCCTCCGGTTTCGCCCGCGTAATTTCCAGAGTGTGCTATCAAATTCTGAGTTATAAGTTCTCACTTCTATCGGCAGCCTCTATGACTGCAATTTTTTTAGGACTTGTCTTATTGTTTGTTGCAGTTTCCATCGTCAAGTCATACTCGTAAGTACCTTCCAAGTTTTTAATTCAGTTGTTTTTTGGTATCTGACGTAAGACGATGTATGTTATCACTGTTATCTCCATGGAATTAGGAGTATTCGATTCCTTTTGCTTGGTGACGTTAGCTAAAGTATACAGCAAACCAAAGCGATCTCCGAAAGCGAAGTAAACATCCGTAAGAAATCTGATTCGACCCTGGTTTTAGAGCAGCGAGAGACTGCCGTTGACAACGTTTATACGAGCTATAAACCCTCACGTGGGTCGACTGCAGATTGGTAGGCCTTAAACGATTTTGATCCCACTTGACTGCTGTAATTTTGATTTCATTTCTCTAACTCACATGACCAAGCACTACATTCGGATTGGTCGAAAATATATTCGACTCCTCCGACATTTTATTTTCTCATTTGACCAAACACCATTCATTACATAAGGCATCAGGCATTTTGACCTGATTCTGTCACAATATCCAATTTAGCCGACAGCCAAAAAAATCCCCGGCGAAACTCCCTCAGGACATCAAAATGAGGGACCGAATCTAAATCCCGGGAACTCTCACAACAAACCCAATAACATTCTAAAAAAAGTTAAGTACGTCTCCCATGGTCACAGATGAACCGATAGTTACTTCGTTTAGAAGATAGACGTGCTCAATAATTTTAATGGTGTACAGGAAAAAGCCCTTCAAGAATCGTTTGACAAATTAAAGCTTCGTGCCGTGATTACACGTTCGTGTTCGCTTCCACTATAGAGTGAACATTTATTTGATAAATTAGAATATCTACGAGCGAGCTGGAAATAGGAGAAGGTTTCGTATCGATCCAAGTTTATAAAATGGGAGTAGGAGAAGTCTGCTGCGACTTTGCGTGGGTAAATTTTGCTAGGTTAGTTCATCCCGCAATATTTTGCTTGGCTAACTTTGAAAGTGTATTAATTAGTTTACAGTTTGTTAACATTTAATGTTAGTACGATTCGTAGCGCGATTTACTAAAGTTCTGATTAAGGTTAAAACAAAATATTGAAGAGTTTTCAAGACGACACAAAAAACATATTTTGTTTTTGTTACATTATTACGATTTCATTGACGTATATTCTGTCAAATTACATTTGTAAAAATGATAAGTTGTTTTGTTGCAGCAAAATGTTTTTTATTTTCCGTTTACTTTTTCGCATCATCACACTTAAACACAACACAACGACGTCATAGAACGGTCTATTGTTAAATTTATGTTCTTATACATAAAATGAAATAAGTAAAGAATTGGTTGTAGCGATGTAGTACTCAAATAACTACTACCAATAAGAAGTTTGGAACTAACTTTTCATCTATAAATGCCTCATTGTAGTTTATGTTAGTGATTATTAAGTAAGTAAGTAAGTAGGAGTAGGTAACTTGAATAGCAATGCACTGCAAAGTTACATAGTTCGGAGACCGAACTCGGAATGCCAAAACATTTTACAAAGTTGACTAAAAATATTGAATTTCAAATCGGAACACAAACAGGTGCATTTGTGTATTTCGGAAGAATAACAGTTAAAAATATCCCGCATACAATCACATAGAGTCCTACCACTATATAAGTGAAACAATTACATAAAGAATGAACATTAATTCTAAATAATCGAAAATATTTTTTTACACATCAATAATTTGGCATAATTTTATTGTAACTGGCGTGTTGTGTTGCCAAACGAAATTTGGTCCCAAGCAATCGAGCAAAGAGGTAAAACTATGCACCTGGTACAATATCCGATAAGTATTGAGAATATTGCGTCACAAAGTATACGTGTGACTAGAACAGATTGGTATCTGCATCGAGCTGAGAGCCGTGACGGCCGGCTGCACTTTCGCAACCGTCTGGCATACCTTATGTAGCGGATGTAGGTGCGGATCTTAGGCGCATGTGAAAACTACTGATGTGCCTCGTGATACACTAACGGAGCTCTTTAACGACACTAATAATCAAACCAACATAAAGCGGGTAGTCCATAAGGAAACATTTAACTTCAAATGAAATATGATCGCTTTTGATAAAGTAGTCTAGAAAATGCATGCAGAATTTTCAAATGACTTCAAGTTGACTCTGGAGGTAACCGAAACAAAAGACGACCAACCTTTGAAGAAATTAGTCAAATGAAACAATAGAACGGATAGCATTGTCGCTGCACGTACTGGCGTCATGGAAACTTCAGAATTAAAATAAAATACCTTGAGCGACCTTGAAATGAATACAAAAGGCTATAGGCATGTCGTCGACAAGAATACGTAAAGTTCACGTGATATTAATAAAAACATACGCGCTTTACTACGCGTTACAATCTCACACCATTTCTACTTCTTATTTGTTATTCTGTACAACGCGTTCACCAAAAATGAGATTTATAGTGGGCGATATAACAATGTATAATTTCACGTCGACCCTCATTTCTGTACTTAATTATTGGTGTCACGGAATTCCAAAAAGAAACACGAGGAAAGTTAGAGGGATCTGGGCTTTGTCGTAAAAAAATATGTATAACTATACTACTTTTTGCTACTGAAAAAAATAGGTGAGTATGCCCGTAAGGCGATAAGCCGACAATCCGCTTATATTGCGTGGGAGTGAGGGCAGCCCAAGGAATTAGGGTAAATATAGACGAGTGCCGATGGAACCTCCAAGGATGTTATTAGCTGACGCTATTCATTTATGGACAATGCAGCTGAGTTGTTATGGGCTTAGATCATCTGACAGAAATATACGCTTCGAGAATCAAATACTTTTAGTAAGAACTAAGCAAATGAAATGACACGAATAGAACCGAGTAACTATTTTTTATTTTATCGGTATAAGTTCAATCATCTCACGTTATGCGATGTTGCGGTTGATGTGGAGCGTATTTACTAGGAAGAAAATTGACTCTTCTAGACTTGGAAATTACCTGACCATTTTAATCCATACAAAATGTTATTTGCGTTTGATACGAAGAATGAGACACTTATATGAAAATAAAATTATACAAAATTTTATTAATTATATTACATCAATATAAGCCAAGCAGACTGTATGTGTAATACTGTAAATACATAGTAACTAAATTTTAATACTGATCCTTTAAAACGTTCTATATTTCAAGAAAAAGGGGCTTTAGTTATTTCACTCAGTTTCGAACACGAATTACGTAACACAGCAGAAATTCAAATCACCTAGAGTCAGCGCACTTCAGCAGAAAGACAAATAAACGAGACCACCAGAAAGCACAGAATTGATACTCGAGACACTGTTCACGTCGTCTTCTTGAGTGCTATCGCGTTTTCTCGTCTCCTGTCTTGGGAGATTTAGTTTTATGTTGAGTGGGATTGTTGGCGTCGTCGGGACGCGCCGCTTCCGTCTCGACACCCTAGCTTGTTGCTGTCTCCCCTCCCACCACCTTCCCACCACCCCGGTAGGGCATTAACTAAACCCAGCTGAAACCAATCTAGAAGAGACAGCGGACCACCCGACTCGTGCACAAACCGTGAACCCTGAATTAATACATCATTACGAATCACATCGAGAACGTAAACAACTATGGAACATTTAAATAGATATCGCCTGGTAATAACGAAGGCTCAAGGAAAATATAATAAATTCTGGAGTCAGATCATAAAGATGTGATTTCCGAGAAGTTTAGCCAGCTATTAAGCTATACGGTTCTAAGAAAGGTGGATAGATATTAGTGACGTAAACTAAGATATGATTCAAGAGTCGAACAACTTTTCCGTCGGAAACTTAATATACGGAGTTTATTAAGTAGAAACTTTGGGATAGAACGCTATAATTCTCGGCAAAGACCACTCGCCCCGAACTAACAAAGTTATTGTTCATTCAAACTTCGATGGACATAAATTCGATACGAGCACGAATCAAAATCAAATTCGATTCGGTACGGGAATAGCTAGTGTCTTATACGTCTTTATTGTTCTTTGTATTTATTTAAGGCAAAATTCCGTGAATAGAGATTTCACTGGTCGTTTAACGGAGTTACGATTGGATATCGTGCAGGTCTCTGGACATTTTATTTTCATTGGAGCTCGTATAGAGGAAAGGTTTAATGTTGTCACTTTAAAGGCTAGCCAATAAGAGGCAATAAAATTGGTCCCCGTGGCTTTAGCACTTCTAGCCTTGTGTTGAAAGCTGGCTTAACTAAAGTGAAGATTTACTAGGAGTAAGGACCACTAGAATTTCACACTCGTTTACTCATACTATATGTTTATTGTTCGAGTAGGTAAGTTATTGTTTAATTAGCAATAAAAATATTTTAGAAATATATCTGAATAACCACCGTATTACATAACTTGAATAACGCTGAATTACGTCTCTTCGATGATGTTTGACGTTACAAAGTTCAAAAATTTATATACGCTTACATGGAAATAATGGGAACTTACACCGTAGTCAAGCCAACCAGGGTTGCTGATGCCCGATTTCTCGACCCCCACAACCTCCTGACAATGTTTAATCAAATATTGTCCAAGTGACATTATTTTGTGGTACGGCGATAAACTAATTTGACTATTCTCGAAAATTTTATAGGTATTTTGGCTTAGGTAACCATTGAGCAAATGTTTGGATACGGCGGTATTTTAAGACGTAAAATACATGACCTAGATGGAAAGTCTCATTAACTTTATCAATCAAAAATCTCAACCGTGAGCAGGTCGATTTGACGAAGGCATTGTTCGTCTTGTGAACCTTTAAAACAAAACTTAGGGTTGCGAACATTTGACGCGTTCATAACCACTTCTAGCAGGGTTCATCGTAGAAGTCAATGGCGATAGATATAATAATAAATATACTTAAATACACGAATATACGAAAATATCTACGACGTTAAATGCTAATACAAGTATTATAAAACTGAATATCTTTTTTGTGTGAACGCGTTAATCTCAGGAGCTACTGAACCGATTTCAAAAATTCTTTCACCGTAGTAATGTTCGTTATCCCTGAGTGCTAAAGGTTATGTATTGTATACAACGGGCCAAGCCGAGGTGGACTGATTGTATTTATTATTTTTTTACTTATTTATAAAGAATTGCCGACATGTGCTCACAGCATAGCCAACACGCACAAACGGCCATAATACACATTAATTACAAAAATGAAACACGTACTAAGAAAAACAACAAATAAAAAAACAGATAACAGAGATGCAACATAAAAATACATTAATTACATTCATTCATATACTTACATTATATTCCACCCGAAATTCACAACGTTATTAGTGTAATTCAACCCAACGCTAGCCAATTGCCCTATAATTCAAAAAGCGTCGCTATAAGTACAAGGTAAGTGAGTTAAGTGAGAATCCAAGACAAGAGGCCTGTATAGCGAAGCGAGGTCAATCGTAGTCTCCGCAAATTAGAAGCCAGACATTTCAACTAGTCACAGCTCTCCCCCATTTCCCCCCCTCGGCTGATTACTAGTCGACTGTCGGTACTGGCCGCAAACAAAGCTCCTGTGACGAGCATCGGGCGCAGTTGTCTCTGGATTCCGGATACCGAACCGTCGAACGATGTAAATAATTTTCAGCACTCCCTCTATAATCCCCGGCGCGCCAATTACCAATGAAACTTAAGTGATGCCAGGAAAATATTCCGTCTAAAATAAATCAGAATTAACTAAAGAAATGAGAGCAGATTAAAAAGGTTTACTGGAATGTTCATACTGAGGGATCATGTAAAAACGATCTATAGCCAATCGACTACCGTTGATACCGGAAGAGTTTATGGGTCATGAAAACTGACACAAGTATCATACGATTCGATTTGGTCACTGGTAGCGTTCTGAAAAGTCATTATGATCAATGTACTCGTACTTTGATTGATTTTGAATAAATAAACAATTAGTTGTAATGGGGCATCACTTATATTTCACTTTTTTCTTGGATACATTTTAGTCATGGTTTCAAAATTTTACGGGTTTTTTTAGTTTATTACTATTAGATCTGTGGCTTCACTTAAATATTCACAAAATAAAAAACTAGTAAATGGATACATTCGTTTGAAAACTGTAAATTTGTGAGCACAGGCAGTAGACCATGAACAAGAAACTTAAGGAATAGTTTAGTGTGCAACTTCACTATAGCTCGTGCAAATATGATTAGCCACTATACCTACTCCGAGTATCTTAGTAAGTGCCTACGTAAGAACTTCAAGTGTTTGCTAAGTTAGTAATGCAATTAAATAGCGTCTAGACGCAACGAACATTACTCACCCAGTATGACGTAAAACTTTCCGCCGAATAGAAAACAGAAAACATATAAAAGAAACATTATTGGAAATCGGTTACCTAGCACGGGTCAGTAACTTTACATGTGTTTTATTTGGTTTATCAAAGCATAAGGTTCACTGTGCAGTTTACTACTGAGCAAATGTGTCGACGGCCTTATATAAACAAACAATGTCATATGCGCGAACGTTATGGCAATAAAATAACTGCATTATCTGCTGCTATGCATGGCTAACAGCATTGGACTTAAATTATACACGGAGCTTTTTTGTTATTTTCTATAATGTAAAAATATAAGTATATAACTCTCCTGTCACGATGTTTGTCCGCGATGGACTCCTAAACCACTTAGCTGATTTTAATCAAATTTGAACACCGTGTGTAGATTGATCCAACTTAAAAGATAGCATATTATATAAATTCCACGTCACGCTGTTTGTCCGCGGTGGACTTCTAAATTACTTAACCGATTTTAATCAAATTTGCACACCGTGTGCAGTTTGAGCCAACTTGTAAGATAGGATAGTTTTTATTTCGATTAATAGTGTTTATATGACAATATCCGAGCGAAGCCGGAACTGGCCGCTAGTAATAAAATAGAAAGTCGGGACCAGAAGACATGCCCTATCGATAAGCAACACGCTATACCATTTCAGAACAGTGTGATTGATACAGCTATTTGGACATGTCTAAATCATAGCTCAGTGTTAAGCTATCATTGCACTCACATTACGTAGAGACATAACATGATTTATATATTTTAGGACCGTTTGTAATACCTACACAGCACATAGAGGAGTATATTAATATTAAATCTTCATCTGTCGGTGTATCTTAAAGTCTGTTCGCGCCATCGTCGCGACTTTTATTGTTTAACAAGCCGTGTGGGCGCGGTTCTTCGTCATAAATAAAGGATCGAGGGAAAAATGATGACCAGACAGATGGCCTCGAGATCTTATCAGTTCCATCAATATTACCAACTTTACTTTATTGCCCCTCGCATAAAATAATGTAGTGTATAAGATTAAGGTACCTAATATGTACATCGTCGTTGAATCCGATATTCCTTTTGATGTCTCTTCTCTTCTTATCTATTAAACCTTAGTTCTAATAACTCATCAGGTATGACTAATAAAACTGAAAAACTATAGCCAGTCTTATATTTTTACTTGATGAAAACTTTATTTATACTAGTTGCCGGACGAAACGGTCGTTTACTACAATTCATTTTCGAAAGAATCAATAAAATCTTCTAGCACTGTTTTCACAGAATTTCTCTATGATATGACGTACAATCACCCGGGCCAAGTGATGCAGTTGGCACATGCCAGCAACTTGATCTGGAATGCTGATCCGTCTGCGATCCGTATCGACCGTGGCAGCCTTACCTACGGAATGTCTCTCTAAATAAAACTGTCATAGATAGCGCGCACAGAGTAAAGCGCAAGATGATGTTGTAAAATGCATAGAGCGTGCCGTGACTGCATCATTACGTGCAGAATAAAGCTCGTATGAGTGTAGGGGATATTATTCAGCAGTTTTTGCCGACGCTGGCGGCGCATTTGTATGCGATTCGCTTCGGCGGCGGTCGCCGTGAGATTAGCGCCTGACAGCGGACAAGCCGCGTGATTAAAGTTTCCGCTTCGCAGTTATTCCGCTTGTATCAGCTACAACTATCGATCGTCTCGTAATTTACACGATATTGCTCTAAGTTTGTTATTAGCGAGCCAGGACGCGCCTCACTGCGTAACTGCTGGTATTTCGTGAATGCAATGTGTTGCATCGTAATAAGAAATTCCAGCGTTAGCTAGCGGTATACCGACGTCTTCACGAAGGTATACTGCAAAAGTGCCTTGCGTAGCGGAGTGTTAATGTGTTGTTGCACACACACAAATCCGATACGTGTCGGTATGTGTGCCATCTCGTGTGTAGTGGTGCGGACCGGAATGCGGCCGCGTCCTTCGCCGTACGCCGCCGGTTCATTTGCACACAGGCCGTTCACGGCTTCTACATCCAGACATTTTATTACTTCCCAATTATCATTCTGATTTCAATTTATTGTTTTTATCTTTTCGCGGAACCAACGAAGATGGATACTTGGAAGTGCCATCGTCAACCTTCGAGTCGATAACTTGAAGTGGACATAACATAATAAATTGCCTAATTGTACTCTTGCGGGATGCGTCAACTTGACAGTAACTTTTTACACAATTTACGTATGTTAGTTATTTCTTTCTTTTTTAATTTTTGTATTTCACAGGATTCTCCGCATGTGGTCGGCCAAATCATTAATCATACATGCAAGCCTTTTAGGAATGCTTATTGGTCGGGCATGATAATTTTGTTTATACAAATAAGTCGTGACTGGCGACATACTAAGCATTGGCACATAGATATTGAAAATTAAGTAAACTGCAATGCCGTATTTACTAACCACTTCTTTGCAAAAATGATGCAAATTCGTTTCGTCCGTACTTCGCAGTTGTGAATTATTAACTCGACAGCGAAGTAAGTGAGTTAGTAAGTCTGCGAAGTTCGCTATGTCTCCTAAAAGAAGTAATTGTGAATAGGAAGCTTGAATGCAGACTACGTTGCGGTAAAAGCACAATTTATAGCGGGTTCGCGGCCAGAATGCCGTAACGGCAGCCAAAGTGCAAGTCTGGCCGCCCAAATATGAACGTCGCCTCACAAAGCCCATAAAAATTCTTTGTCTGAGCTTTATATCCTATAATTTTACCAAATAGATCTTCAGAAGTTGGCTGAGTTCAGAAGATTTTATTTTTCATGTAACGTTAAATTGAGAAGTTATTCCAAAAATTTTAATCAACTTTTTTGCCTAGAGTTATCAATACGTGAATGACGACCGTTTTTGAAGCTTTGAATAATTCTGAAAAAGTAATCGAAGTCTAAATCGAACCCAACGGGTTTTAAAATTCAGCTCGTTTTTCCTGAGAACTCTTGTCCGTAGGTAGGTTCACCTAATCCCAAATATCAATTTCATTGGGTATGATGAAATTTCGAAAGTAATGGAAAACGAAGTTGGTAAATTATTTCAATCTCCGTTTCATAACCATTTTATGATGTTACCGAGAATTATATACAAGCACTTTTTTGAAAATCTAAAACAAATAAAATCTTTGCCATCTCCAGATATCACACAAAAGTATCAACATATCAAATTTGGCCGGAAAGACGAGAAGATATTAGACAGAGAAAAGTGAAAAACTTGATAATTGTAACTAATAATATGAATAAAATTTAATTGAATACACATAATAAAATTTGAACGTTTGGATGTTTTTGCTTAACCACGTTGGAACGGTTAAACGGATTGAGTTGCAATTTGGAATACCGGATTTTGGATTGTAGTATGGAAAAATACAGATCTTTTATCGGGACCTTTTAGCGGGAAAGTTATGGAAACGGGAAATATGCGAGTAAAACCACGGGACAAGTCATTTATATTTGTCACTGTCATGAGAATAAAATTATTTAAGTCAAAAAAATAAATATATAATAAATATAATCCACACATTTACCTTCTGCCTATTGCATTGTAGGTGAAATGACCGCAGTTGAAATTGAAATTAATGACGAATTTGTATTGTGGCTGGAATGAAAATTAATCGTATTTCTGCAAACGTAATTTGAACGCAAATACCGTCCGAAATATGAACAACGCGTTTGAGTTGTATTCAAACGCGTTGTTCATATTTCGATCCAGAAAATTGAATACGAATAAAAAAATACGGGTAGTTTGTTGATGCTTTGATGTCTAAAAAAACGGAAACGGCTCGAACGATTTTCATTAAATTATGTATACAGGGGGTTTCGGGGACGATAAATCGATCTAGCTAGGTTTTATTTTTTATAAACATCATTTTATACGCGTTTTTAGACAATGAAAAACTCCTACAATGTCATTAGAATACGATAACTTATTTCGCCACTGTTCTTAAGTCTAAATGGCTCAGACGGAATATGCTCGCCCTCGGAGTCAAGCCTCGATTCGAATCCTGATGGTTACACTCGGGATTTTTCTTTTTGTTATTTTTTTTCTGAGAAAATCTTATACTTAGATCCTTTTATAAACGCATTTAATTCGTATCTAAGTAGGTCTAAGTAAGTCATCACTACGTAATTCGTACCTGCCTAAATATCATTTAAAAAAACCGAGCAAGGCTCGGTCAACCAGGTACTTATTTTTAACATCGCATCTTAATATTTCCATTGCAGAGCAAAAGGCTCTTTCTCAACCTTCCACTTTTCCTGGAGCAAGGCAACAAACAAATAATTGAATTACTTACTATTTTTAGTAAGTATAAGTATGGTTTATTTTGAGGATAGTAAATAAATAATTAATTATCTTTTCAAGGTTTAGAAATCTAGTTAAGGATTGAAAAAATAAATAAATAACTATGAATCTTTCCCAAAGGTTAGGTATACTTACCATTTGGTTGTCTTAAAATTTATGTGTGATTTTTGAATACATAGTTTATTATTATTCACGATTTGGACCCTTTCATTCATTTTTGCCTATTCTTATCCCACTTTATGTGGGGTCGGTACAACATGTACGTTTCCTCCAATCGTCTCTATCATTTGTCGAATCTGAGTTTACTCCTTTCCTATCCATGTCTTCTTTCACACAATCCAGCCTTTTTTTCACACTTTTGAACCCTTTCAATACAAAACTAATATTTTATACTGTCACTATACATTCGATCAGACCGCAAACTTCCTTCATTTCGCTATTCTTCCCTTCATCGATAAGAGTAGCTTCAACTAAAAGTCAAAGAAAGTTTCACTTAATAATTTTCTTCGTAATAGAAATCCAACTAAAATTAGCTGGCTATTCAATAACCATAATTACAGCTAATTGATGAAACAGTTACGATAATGTCATAAAAACAATTATGGCCGGCCACAATCGAAACGAATGGCGAAATTCACCGAATCAAGATTACTAAATTAGATTTTACAAAGTTAATAATAAAGTACTTGGACTACGTTATTATGAATGCTGTTTGAAGTGGCGTGGGGTAATGTGGACGTAACCAGGATGGGGCAATAGGCTTTGATAAATTAAAGAAATATCTTATTAGTTTTCAATAAAATAAGGCTCGTTTTGAGATTTCAGAAGTGCTCGCAATATATTCTATTATATTAGATATTAAACGCAACAAAAAAATGTACGTACGTGTTTTGAAACACTATACATATTATATTTAATAAATGCTTATCATTTTATTTGCTTCTTCTACTTTTATTCCAAGTTACATTCTTTCTCAAATGTCAACACTTTCAAACGAATCGTTTTGAAATTTGGAATACAAATTAAATAGATTATAGTCTAGACTACAGCAGCACATCATTTTCTACAGGAACGAAGTCGCGTTTCAATACCAGAAACACAATAGATCAAACGAGTTTGTGAATCATGAAAATACAATTTAATAAAAAGTAAACCCAACGACAGTGGATTGACTCATGCTTTGTGATTTGAACTGAACCGATTCTGAAGCCACTTCTTATTTGTAGAGTTACAATAATATTATAATTGTAAAATAAGTAAGTTATTAAAGCTTTTGCTTATAACACTGATCTATTAATTAAACATCAGATAATTATTTTACTTACATAATTACATAAAAAATCTGGCCGTTAAAAAATGCACACAATTATCAAAATGAAAATCATTGTTAGTATTAGACTTGAAGGGAAGCTAATTCGTAGCCTTAGATCAATGGATTGAAAACACAGAAGGGTAAAGTACCCCAGACATCGGTCCTCAATACGTCTCTAGGGCTAAAATCCAGACGGTCACGCGAGCCCCTACTGCCCGGTAAGCCGTGGTACCAATGTACCGAGTCCCTTGTTTGGACACCAGACCGCATGGAAATGAGTTTGGTCGACGCATTGTGTGTATCGTAGGGTAGGGATGTTACGGGCGTGGTTTTGTCGGATCTAGACACGACTCGCACGTTTTTAATCATCAGTGTTACCCCATTCGGAGCTTGAGGAGGAGTAAAACATAGATAAAATAACAGGAATGATAACGGTCGACTCAATATTTCTGTTCTCAAACATAATGGAAATTAATTAGACTAGCATCAACAAAAACATGTTTGTACATGTTGAACTTGAGCTTGATAGTGTAAAAGACACGGAACTTTCTTGAAGAATCAAATTTTGTTTCTGATTTTATTATAGTTATGCGAGACCCAAAGTCGGAATCGGAGGTATAAAAGCAATTTAACGTTCTATGTAAAACCGGAAGCTTCGTAACATAGGCCTGTGTGCACGTGTGCAATAAATCTGTACATAAAAAAAAAACAAAAAAATACACATCGTGTTCGAATTGATAACCTCCTTTTTGGAAGTCGGTTAATTAGTCATAAGCTGTTCGGGACAATATTGACATTGGTGACAGTTTTGCGACAAAAAATTAAACGGAAGCATGTGTCATTGGACTGAGAGAAGAGTTACTTAAAACACAAATCGTTAGTTTCATACCGTAATACTTCAGAGATAGAAACATCTGAAGTTAATGACTGTATGTTAATTATTTACTTGTTACGTTAAAACAACAAGAGTAACAAGACGTACAATACATGATAAGTGATTTGTTTTTCATTTTAGATTTTTTTATTATGACTGGAATATTCCAAAATTTGTAGATGTTGACTTAGTTACATTTGTAATATCGTTAAAGGATTTATCTAGTACTTAATGAATTTATGAACACTGGCCCGCACCTTACACTCCCTGTGTTCACATAATGAAAATAAATCACCACTAAATCGAACATGGTCAGATATATTCGAATGAATTTTCAGCAATATACTCTTACACCATTAAAGTATCCCGAAATATCAATAATCAGCAAACTTCAAAATCTAAGGAAAAGTATTATTTAATTAACGGAATAACAGTCTACTTCAAAAGCGAAATATGTTAATTATTCCCGATATATTAATAACGTGATGCCATTCTCTGACGTAATTGCTCACGCGTATCGTTCAACCTTTACGTATCTACCTGCGAATTTGAATATAGGTAAATATATTATACAAAGCAGTAACAGCTTAATGACGTCAATTAGGATACACGTTTAACCTATTTGGATTACGTGTAATATCGATAACGTAACCTTCGTTCCTTATCCGGTTAAAGGTTAAGAAAATACGACGAAGCTGATAGGGGATAAAATTTGGGACAGGTGTGTTGAATTCATAATAATCATTTAAGATACTTTTTATTCTCTAAAATGTATGTTAAGATAAGCTTGAAATATATGGCAAAGATCTTGGTTTGTTCCAATGTTGAGGACTATATGTGAAAATAAAAAACGTCCAAAAAGTTAGTCAATCACCAAACAGTACGAGCTTAATTGCTACAAACGCGACTTGAATTAAAAAATAAACGTGGGTAAGCCCTTGTGACTCTAATTTGATGTGTAAAATATAAACCTCTCCTAACCATTACGTAAATTAAACAAACTCCATCCCATCATCGCTCTCATCAAACACGGGAATGTAATCAAGCGAAAAACCTCAATCAGGATGAAATCTTCAGAAGGCAAACACGGGTATATGCGGGGCTAATCGTAGGGAATAAAGGCACTCATTTGTGTTCGGGCTTCGATCCACGTGGCTCGGACAATAGCCACCCGCCCGGTGGGTCCAAGCGCTCAATGTAAAGCTGGACACAGACCGTCAGTCAGAACTGAAGCTCAATTGCGCTAGTATCACTTTTACTGAACTTTGTCACTGTGCAACTAAAACAACCTCTGAATTAATAACAAATTGCTTAAATATAAACATTTCATCAAATTTCATAGTAAATTCCATAATCAAGTTAAATGGCCATTCCCATGTTTAAGATTTAACGACTCACGTGTTAAGGAATTTCAAATTTGATCGTCTGTGTAATCTGTTCTTTTAATGTTCTTCTGCCACAATTTAAACGTGGTTTCGAACTACCATCAGGTGGTGTTTTAATTTTTAATGTAACTTATATCAGAAGTAATCAGTAGAGACTGGCCGCCAGACTGAGTTCATTGTTTGTCTTTCAAACTTCGTATAATAAATGTAATAACTGCCAACAAATTAAAACTAAATTTTATACTAACTAAATTTGTAATTTGGATTTTTTTCTACACCACAAACGAGGAAAGTATGGAAAGTATAGGAGTTATTAGGAAACTTAACCGGTTTCAACAACAAAACAACCACACATTTAATCACTTTACCACACGGATAATGTTTAATATAAAACAGGGTTTCTGCTGCATTTTTTAAATGTAATTAGTATTTAATTTCATTAATTATATACAGTAAAAGTATTAATACTATCTTTATGTTTTTAGGATGTTAAATAATGATATAGGCATAATGAATGATACGATATAATGCGATAAGCTATTTTTGTAATTCACAGTTACTTGTTTTGCCGAAAGTCGAGAATGAAAATGAAAAAATAACAAAAAACATTCGTGAAACAAAAACACAAAAAAGTACACGCGAAAAGAAAGGAAAGTCTAATGGATCATTATTATATGATTGAGCACTGGATACTAGACGGCCCGTGTTGTGGGTTCCAGTCTCCTCCTTATTTTATACACAAAAAGTAGGCTAAAGTAGAATGTAATGTAGAGTAGTAAAAGTAGACTAAAGGGACAATAAAATTATATCCAAAAAAAACATAGGGGTCGAATTGATAACCTCCTCCTTTTTTGGAAGTCGGTTAAAAAACTATCTTATTCCTTGAATTTAAGAATGACGGTCTATTTCCCCGCTTTAGACAGTGCGTGTACGTCCTGCCAAAGCCCGCTGCCCAGCGTCATCAATCAAAGTCCCCACGATTCTGCTACCCTCACTAGCCCTCTGCAGGTAAATGTAGTCGAACACGGTTAACCCCTTCGCATGCAATGGCGAAAATATTACTTAAGTTTCACGACGCAATTCGACCAACTCCCAGCTATCGCCACGATATCCGGCACAACTTTAGGATCTGTAGGCAAATGTAGAAGTTACGTCTACGCCCAGAATGTGCTCTGTGTTTCTACGTTTCGTTAACGTCGCATAACACTATCTAATGTATGGAAAACGTTAAAACTTTTTATAGTAAGTGTGTTATCCGTATATTTGAATGCGCCAAGTATGTTTACGTATTCATATTTCTTCTACAGTGCACAAGGTTAGAATACATCCACTAAGTGGACAGCGACACATAACCGTTTTTGTTGGGAACTTTTACTATGATTTAAACCGTGAAAAGAATCAGCTGATCCGTACACTTTGTTCAACTTTAAATGTAAAATTTCTATGCAACAAATGATTCAATGATATCATATACCTAGAAGTTCAAAACGAACGCATATGTTTTCGTTTATTACAGGAGATGATTTAAAAGAGCTTTAGATTCCTTGTCCATAAATAACTATTGGCAAACTGTCAATTTTTCACACACAGTCCTACAGTCTCAAGCTAAGCAAAGCTTGTTCTACGGGCACTAGGTACCTAATATGATAAATACATTAATTTATTGGTATTGATTGGTTAAACAAATCGATCACACAAAAAGAGATAGTCTATTTATACTCAGGAGTTTGGCATCAGCTAAGGATGATAATGATGAAGCATTCAGAGTGATTCATACAGTTACCGTGGCCCATTAGTTAGATTTGTTTACCATTTTTACGACCAACATAATGGGTTTTATAAACAACGGGAGCACTAACTTGAAGTTTATTGCTGCTCAGATTACGGAGGTAGTTAAACATCTGAATAATTTAATACACTTTTGAAGATTTTTAGTTTAAAGGTTGACGATCTTATTCTAAAATATGTATTTTTGTTACAACTAGTGTTGTAGCTCATAGCACGAAGCATTAATTGACGTGTAACATCTATTTATTGTTAGCAATATTAGTAATTTATATAAGTTGGTATTTAAAGAATAGTAAGAATACCGTAATGCACTCTATGGCAACCCTAAAATTCCGGGTGAATATGATTTGTTTGTAGTCTGTGGGCTGCGATAGTTTTGGCGGGAAACTAGGAAGCTCGCGTGGTTCTCGTGGCAACACGTTTATAAAAAAACATATACGGCAGCAAGTCTAAGCGAAAGGTTTAAATTAAAAGTACTCGTAACCAGTAATAAGTAAATATCTAAGTAAAAAGTGATAATTGTACATCTGTTACTGATTTTAAGGTACTGTAAAGCGTTTTTGTTAATTATAGTACGAAATGTAATTACTTGATCTGCACGAGGCAGCTATGAATAAGTTGGTATGAAGGACTGATTCCGAAATATAATGCTGTAGACTGATCATAGCTGTTTTATTTATGAACTAATGGTGTTCTTAATTTAGAATAAACTATGTTCCTAATACTATATAGGAACCTATTCTTATACTATTATTATCTTATTTGTATATCCGGGTGACGAGCGCAGTGCAGTGTTAGGTAATGATTTGGACTCTTGGTGTTCTAACAGCTGCGTATCACTGTGCGGTTCTGGGCGGGCTTATTGCTTACCATCAGGCACATGTCCTGCTCGTCTTGTCACTCTATACTATAAAAAAAGGTTGCTGAATATTTTCTCCAAAAAAAAATTTTTTTACCAATGAGCGCGCGCGGTGACGGAGAGAGCTATTAGATGGTGGATCAAATAAGTTTTACTTGCTTATAATGACGAGATGAGCACAAGTCTCTCAGCTTCGTAGGGATGTTCTAATTCTAATAAAGCAGTGTAATAAAGTACAGAAGTTATTGTTAATAATTGTAATAGGATTATAAAGGGAATCTTTAAGCACTGCTCCAGGCAGGCAAAACTTCGTCAGCATCGCTGATGTCGAAGACATTTGTTAGTGACTGCTCACCGTCAGGCAGACTGTAAGCCACAACAAAAATAAAGTTTTAAAATAGATTTGTTATTAATACTGTACCTGTAGTTAGTCACAGATAGCATCTACGGGTTACCGATATTTGGAAAAGCGCAGAAGGCGCAGAGGCTAAAGGTTGTAACTGAAGTATACATACTTGTTGACATACGTATAGCATGTAACAGTGAATACTAGTCAAGTTGCAATTAAACATGAATCTAAGTCGAACTTTAATTATAAAATTTAAAAGATATCGTATTTTATTTACAAATATTATAATTAGTAGTATTATAAATGTGAAAGTATGGATGTTTCTTCTTCAACGGGTAGAACTGAAAAGCTCTGTCTGGAATTTGGAATTTAGATCACATTTACATATATTATTACGCAAAGGCCACTTATTATCACGATAAAATTCTTAATTCAAGGGTACAATTAATAGTAAAGTCACACAAATGAACTGTAATATTAAAGTTCATTTCAAAATCCAATATTAATTGTCCCCATTTACTCAAATAAATTGTAGTTATATAAAAGGTGTATCTTCTCTTCCATTGTTATCACAAATTGAAAATATATCACAGTCCTTTCACGCTTCTATTTTAGTACGAGACGTGATTATTCCCGCGACAGATGTTTATTTATCAAAACTGTCTGCTATTGTGTGGGTGGAACAAAAAATCCTAGCAGATAAGGGTGTAGAAAGGAAACGTTGAAATCCCAACTGATTGGGATTACTGGCAAACTAAAAGCATTACGCTCAACATGGCCACACGTTTTTCTTTGTTGTACGTTTACTAAGACTGTAATTATGTTTGATTTTGGAATTGACATGGCTTTGAAACAATCTTTGTTTAGTTAGGGTCAGTAGTTTGTTCGAGAAGCTTCACATAATTTTCGTGTTTGCAAAAACATAAGTCATTTCAAAGGCACGGTGTCGAGTAAGTAGATAAGACAAACAAACTGATTGTTGTGGAGCTTGAATCAAAAAAGGTATCTAGTAGATATATTTTAGTCAAACGTTACCATTCGTTTTAGCGTTAAGCATAGAGTAACTATAGTATATATTTTTGGGTTTTATCTTAATTCTTATTCATCTCAAAATAGAGTTTATCTATCTATCATTTTCATTGGTACTTTGGTACCTTTGGTTTGCCTTTAGCCTTTGGTTATAATAGGTAGTCTCTGCTGCTTACCGACTTACTGAGTTATACATTTGTCGTTACTAGTATATTCCCGTGACTTCGTTGGCATACAATTTCGAAAAGAACAATTGTTTAAGTAATGTAATATTTTATTTATCGATGTAAAAAGTATAAAACCTGCCTTCGTTTTAATTTAATTTCAACCAGATCCCTTCAATCAAATAATAAGACAGCAGTAGGCTAGCCAGTGAATAAAATAGCAATGACAAACATATAATATTTCAAGTTAGTTATCGCCAAATGACAGCACGGCCAACAAAACAACGATATTAATAATGTTATTCCTGCGTTTCGAAGCACCCACTCAGGTTTCTCCAAGAATCGATGTTTAATATTTATATCTCTGTTTCTGATAAAAGCATGGCCACTGTAACCATAACAGATATCGGGGTACAATAGTGGGTACAACAATGCGTAAGTGCGAACTGAAATGTGACGCATAAGTTATCGATTTTTAATCAAACTCCCTCGCCGACCGATGGCCGCCATTTGTGACGTGAGCGAATGTTAGTTCTGCATCACATGACTCATGTGATGGAAAAGTTGAACTACTGCATTCTGACAACAACAGCTGCTGAGTTTTGGGATGGTGGCGCGAGAACTAACAATAAAGGTTTAGGCACAATCTATCCAGCTTTATATGTACTTTTATAAGATTATATATTTGGTTGGATCTAGACCCTGAACTAACTTCGAATGTATTTGAATATTTCCAATATTTTGGAAAGTTTTGGAGCTGGTTCAACAGTTTTTCAGTTTCATTTGAACCCTATTTTCAATTTAAGGTTTAATAATTTTTTGAGAAAGCTCTGTTATAAAGTAATCTCTTATCTCTTAGAGATTACTCTTTGTCGTAATAACTTACTAAGGCATTGTCGGTGTCAAACATTATACCGAGTTTACTGAGTACGATTATACCAAAGCGTTTACATATACTACGTATAGAGTTAGAACAAACGCTTTACAACGAAAGCACGGCCCTGATCGCTCTTGTCTTGTTGCTTGTGAAAGTGTTATACTTTTGTCGCGGCACATCACTCTGTTGCCATAGCTAATATACACGTCATGTGTTTACGATTGGTACAAAGGAACCGTGCGGAAAAACCTGATCTATTGACTTATATATATATATTTGTGTACTTTGCTTAGTTTGGGGTCAGATGGTGTTGTGTGTGAATTGTCCACCAATATTTATTTATTTCTTTTCTATCTAAGGATTATACAGTTTAAAAGGAATGTGGAAAGCCGTGGTGGTCTAGAAGCTATAGCGACGTAGAATTCACAATTGTGAGATCTTACGGTCAAATTCCATCTGCACCACTTTGTATATTCCAAGTGCAAATGTGTAAGTTTGTCATCGAAGAAATACATGGTGAGGAAACAAGTTTCCATAAAGGATATTATTCGATGGCATGGTTTATCCGCCAGGCCGCAGTTATCCAGTGTGGTGACTATAACTATAACCTTGATTTTCTCCCAATGAGAGAATGTCCTGAGCCCCAGCTGTGACAGCACAAAGTGGGCTACGTATGCTATACGAATATGAAGTTTACACGACACCCAACATCCAACAAAGCTTCATCAGAATCATCAAACATGTATTCCTTATTATTAAAGTAAATTTTTTCAACATACGCTTAAGTTTGCAAATAGAATTCAAGTTAAAGGTATAATATTTATGTAGCGGTATATGCGAGATTAACATTTAAACGCTTACGCAGTTATGTTATTAAATTCCTGGCGTACCTTGGCGTAAACAATGTAAGCCGGTAAAGCTCTAAAGGTTTATATTAAATTCGTGAAACCATTCATAATTCTGCCTTCTAAGGTCATTGGCAGAAACAGGAAAAGTTACCGACTTTTTATATACCTACTAGGATAAAACCGTTCGTAATTAACAATGCGATTGTAGTTTTTGCTAAATGTCTTGTTGCACTTTAAAATCATTTGGTTGAATTCTGATGCTTAGATTCGGTGGAACATTTACCCTGCTAATCCTACTTCTTACTAATATTATAAACGTATGGATGTATGGATGCTTGGATATTTAGATGCTCAATCACGGATAAACGTCTAAACGGATCGGATTGAAATTTAGAATACAGATACATATTACTCTGGACGAACACATAGGCTACATTTTATACCGGAAAAGTAACGGGAACGGGACAAACGCGGGTGAAACCGCGGGGCGCTGCTAGTATCATAAAGTTTGTATGTTTGTTGCTCAATCACGTCACAACGGCTTAACAGGTTGAGTTGGAATTTCGAATCTATATAGATTATCGTCTGGATTATCACATAAGCTACGTTTCGTTGCGTGAAAATTACGGAATCGGGTACAACGCAAGTAAAACCGCGGGCCGCTGCTAATCCTACTAATATTATAATTGCAAAAGTTTGGATGTTTGTTGCTCAATCACGTCGCAACAACTGAACAGATCGGGTTGAAAGTTTGAACATATGTAGATAGTTTATAGCACATTTAACATTAAAAGCACATAATCTGCCTTTTATTGCAGGAAAATTACAGGAACGAAAAGTACCCACACGGATAAAAACACAAAGCGCTGTTAAGTTACAGAATACCATATTTTATTTGTAACTACATAGTCATAATACGTACGTACAGTATTTCGGGGTTATTCCCGCAATTACAACATAAAATAATACACTGGCATTAGAGGTATATTAAGCTAAATAATCTTCATTTATTCCCCTCTATTCCGAAGGCACATTTGAGATAATCGCAAGTCAACAAGCCCAGTTCGCAAAGTTGCAAATCTCGAATCATAAAAACGATGTTTGCGCCAAATAAGTGTGTAGTAAACACAACAAGGTCTCCAAATAAATGAACTGTGAGAAATTTCTCGAGAGGGTAGACGTACAAATATGAGAGTGCAGGCTCCGGAGCGGTGCCACCAAATAGGTTGGAAAATAACTTCATCCCCCGAGGCGGCTCGGATTCAATCAACTCCTACGAATTTGGAGTTCGTATATCGTGACAGCAACAAACTCCTATAAGTTTGAGTTACTGAGAATTAATCGCGATGGATTTGCGGTTTTGGTTTCGTTTGATGATTCACCGTGCTGTCAATTAACCTAAAAATGAGGGGAATCCACCATTGAGCTTATCACTTTTTTTTTTCTATACAGCAGACAGTTTCAAGTGTGTGTACTGATTCTGTTAATTCTCCCCAGTGCAATAACTTGGATTAATTGTGGCATCCTACTAATATTATACATCCGGCTTGAAGAGCAATGTTTCCAGTGAAATTGCAAGGCATAAAGATAAAACATCTTATATCTCTGGGTGACGACCGCAGTGCAGTGCTACCTAGTGATTTGGGCTCTTCATGTTCCAATACCCGCGTGTCACTGTGTTGTTTTGTGGCAAAAAAACGCGAAAGTTTGTAAGAATGTATGTGAGTTTTGGTTATTTCACACAAAAACTACTGAAGGGATAGGGATACAATTTGGTACACAGATAGATAATGGTCTGTAATAACACATGGGCTATTTTTTATCTCGGGAAAATTACGGTTTACTCGGGTAAAACTTTGGAGCGCTGCTAGTATTCTATACTTAGTAACTAATTTTGAAAGAAGATTACGATCAGTGTTCGGGGTTATGTCTGTTCTTTTCAAGACACATTTAACCAATTTTATAGAGTAGGGTAGAGTAGTACGGGTGAAATCGAAAACGAACCCAAGCAGCAGCGGATGAAAGGAACCAACAAATTAAATTATATTACTATTACTAATTTGATGTCCACCAATATTGGATCATGATTAGATAGATAGATAGATTGATTGGTGACTGATTGGTGATCACTCACACTAATGCAAAGCTCAGCCTATACCTCGCGGACAAAATTTCAAGCTCCTGCCTGATTGGTGATCACTCACACTAATGCAAAGCTCAGCTTATACCTCGCGGAGTGTGAGATATTTTAATAGTAAAATATTTTGTTAATAAGCTGAACTACGTAGTTATAATCCGGGTTCTAGGGGAAGATTTTCATACATTTACAAATATAGATATTATGATCATCCAAATATGGATATTTTGATTATCGTATTTTATATTGAAAATCAAAACCAATACAGGATTCTAAATTCACAATGTTTCAGATTTAGCATTTACAATTTGACTTATCACAACCGAAGACCAAATACAAATTAGTCAAAGAGTGGAATAAATTTCTGGTTTACATTATTTCATGAGAGATATAATTTTGAACTTTTCAAGATCAAAGTTAATAAACATCTTCTAGTGCATAAACTACATCTTCGTTTCTCATCGGGCGAGGTCGTGGTCAAACGCGAATTACGTGTGTTTATAAAAGGTGGATACTGTATCTACGTCTAAGATTTAACAATAGCAAAGACACTCAAGTGACAAATTATACCGTGCTCATTCAAACAATAACCCTACTTTACATGAAATATTTTCATGTACGTGCGAAGACGCATCAATTCAGAATTCCTTATACAATACAACTTATCCCCATATTTATTCTTTGCCCTCATGAGGTATGCAAAGGAGTCTCATATCTCAGGGACGTCTAGATAGATCCTTTATTCAAATAATAGCGAGACTTACATAGCATTGAGCCGTTTGAAGACATGAATTGCAAATAGAGATGGAACCCGGTCCAATCACACGGATGTTTAGATCGCAATATCCTACTGCCTCGAAGAGGCTGCCGGTTGCCAATTAAACAACAATATTGTATTTCTAATTTAGTAGATGGTTTCTATTTTGAATGGGATTGGAGTAAATTCGATTTATGGTTCATTTGAAACTAATTTAATTTGACGTTCACTTTAACTGCGTGTGCGTTAACAAACACAATCGCAAAACGCTAATGTGATTTGTTTATTGAGCGTACATTGTTGGACTCGAGGTATGAAGCTGTTGGAATCATATTTTTCTTTCCTAGAGGCTTACATTGTTTTTGTTTATTCCGAAAAAGCGCGCTTGATTGCGCTTGACCGCTGTGACCTGTTGTAAAGGAACGATGCAGACGTAAGATTGAGCGCGATTCATTGAAAAAAAAAAACAATTCCACATTCAAACCTCTAGATTTTAGGACACCTGGATTGATAAAACTAACTAACTAAACTAACCTGACTCTCTCGCGCAGCATATTCTAATACTTGGCTGTTATAAAAAAATTAAAGGCAAAACGCTTCGCAACTTAAAACAGTTCGAATTTTGTTTACTTAAAAATGCGTAATAAGGTCATTATTCTCTTTGAGTGTGGTATGGCCATGTTTCTTTACCTACAACACGCAGATGCGAATATGTTATTGAAATATTATTACCTACTATTAAATTTTAGGTGCCGGCATTATGCACCAAAATATCCCAAATTGAATAGTATTTGTCTAAATAAAGATTTAACAATAGTCAGATTGCAACGGATTGCAAAAAGGTTTCATGTCGTATTTTACCTGTAAAGTAAATGATAAAAAAGTCTTCTTCCTGTAAAGTTTCTTTATTTCATTCAAGGTGCGGCGTGTTTATAAACTTTGTCATATTCCGTATTATTTTTGCCTTTTAACTGTATTGAAGTCCAGATTTGGGTTGCAAGCGTTCAGTAAAATAAATATAAATATTCATACTTAAAAGTTATTTTAATCCTAATCTCGCATTACAAAGGTCAAAAGTACGACTGTTTATCGTCACCAAGTCCTATAGATAAAACGAGACAACAGTATTTTTATCTGTTCGAAAACTTGTAATCTACTACGTGTAAAAATTTATTTCATCACTTTTGATTATTTAAAACTGTTGTGTACGAATCGCTCAGAGATTACTCATAAATTACTTTAATTTACGATCAATTAAATGTAAACGCATACCGACACTCTCGCAAGACATGTAAGAATTTGTTGTATACGTGATAACGTTCACGCAATTATAAAATTAAGGTTAATGAAAATTGAAACTGGTTTTCGATAACGCGGCCTGTTGTGGATAAAGTTGCGCACCTACCTGTAAGTACATTTTGCTGTATTTGTACCCCACAAATACGTCAGCCATATGACAACGGCCAATGCTAATTACATTTATAAAATAGTAAATCTAAATTAAGCAAAATTTATTTGTCAATAATTAAGTATGTAATTCTTCATTTATTGAAAAAAAAAATAGCAATTTAATAACACAAAAAGCCAAAAGTTTACTAAAAACTAGACAGATATGCTTTTTTTTATTGTCCACAGAAAAAAAAACATATATATTAGAGCTAGTTGCAAATGGCGACCTTATCTCTATTCAGTAGCTACGATAATTAATTTATCCTTAGAACTAAGCTAAATGCTGCTCCATAGAAAAAAAACTTAACTTGTAACAAATGCTCAGTTTGCATAAATTAGTAAAAGTTATAGGTTTAATTAAGTATTCTTCGACACTCATGCATGTTCTGACCAAGTGTAAACTTCAATAGTCGTCACTTTACAAAGCTAGGGGCATATATCATACTGCTTAATTACTGCAATACGGTTGCAGAATAAAACTTTTCAATGTTGATATTGCAGCGAGCGTCGTATATTATGAACAGTATGTTTCAAGGCCCGGCTTTTGGCTCGGTTTCGCCGGTCGTTCGCCTTCCACCCTATAAATATATCGAACAGATGCACACAAATATTTTAATTTTAATGACTTTAGCAAACTTTGTTTTACTCGGCCCTGTTGAGATTTCCACGTAGATATTGTTTTGCGAAATGGTTGAACAAGTAAATGCCACGTGATTTGAACCATAAATAGGCATAATATAGTTCTTTAACATTGATTATAGGATGATATATGATATGTAATATTTGTTAACGTACTAACAAGTTATAAAATATCGATGAAATTAGTTTACGTATGCTTCAAAGTGCGTGTATCGTAAAACAGTATGATGCCGCGACAACAAAAAATGATTTTAAAAAATGTTAGACATTTTTCTATCTCTATAGGGTCAAACTAAGAATTCCTTGAATCACGAATATCAGCTCCCTGATATAATCCTACTGATATTTAAAATATAAAATGTTGATGTTTGTTACAATACATCGGAACAGCTAAGCTGATCGGATTGAAATTTGAAAAACAGTTAGATTAAATTCTGGAATAGCATATAAATAAGTTAATTTTTAGCTCGAAAAAATAACGGTAACGAGAATTAAACAAGTAAAACCGCGGAACGCTGCTTGTACTTTATAATTGTAAAAACATACTTATGATGGATCGAACTACTCAGACACAGAACAAATATCGATATTCATCACCCAAGTGTTTGCCCTGAATATTGAACCGTCAACCTTACGGTTCTGTGGAGACTCACTCACTATCAACTGAACTACGAGGCCAGTTAATATACATATATCTAAAAATATCTAGGATCTGAACAGATAATAGTCTTTTTCGGCCAATCTTATACACTTAACACTCTATCGTAACTTGGCAAGACGTAAGTTAGACGTAAATCTATTCGGGAAAAGTACTAACTAAGCACAAAGGCAGGAAACAACGTCTACAAATGTAAATGCTTATTTATTTACCAGATAATTACACCATAAACAGCGTCTTCTAAATAATTCAATCGCCCGATTCAAAAAACCACCGCTATTCCGTTTTCCCGGCGGCAATCCGGCACCGATTCTGTGTAAATCGACGTAACACGCCGCAAATGTAGAGTAAAAGGAAAACAATTAATTAACTCATTTCCCGCAATTAGCTGGGGACCGACACGGAATTACTTAAGCATCTCTGGCCAATCGCGGATAGACTGCAGAATGCAAGCTTTAGCGGATCATCAGGTCAAGTCAAGTTTAGCATAAGCGTCTTTTTGGTAGGTAATAAATAAACAAATAAGTAATTATTTTATTTGCGAAAATGGGCAAGTACAACAAGATCTTAAACGTTTACAATGCGAATTCCATAATCAATTTTGCGCCATGCAAATATTAAGTTATCTATGACAATTTGACAACACATTTTAAACTACTTTACTTTAAAGCTGTCTATTCAAGGGCTGCCTATTTCACATTATTATTGTTATTTGTCATACATTACATAATTATAGGTGTCCGAGATTGGCGTGTAAGCTGATTCCAAAAACTTTTCCAGTCATAAAAGTAATCTCAATGTAGATTTAGCACAGCGTAATTTAAGAGTGATCTTATTTCAATCTGGATTTTATTGACTAAAAAGCGTTTCATGATACATTTGGTTTCAGTTTTTTTTGCTTTCTTTTGACAGATGTGAACTATCTGTGAAGCATTGACAAGTGCATAAAGTGACTAAACGCTTTCGTGAGTCATCATCGTTAATCAACCGTTTGCCATTCTGTTTGAACAGTCTTCGTTTAATGCACCACTCACTCGATCACTTTCGTGACATATATATTGAAAACTCTTGAAAATATGCTCGAGGGTTAGCTGTTTTTATTTGTCACATAAACTCGCTTTATAGTAACAACGTTGTGATCAAAAGTATTGCACACTGACCTAGACACAACTATGAATGCACAATGACGTTGCATTCATAGATTAACTGGTAGATTTCGAAACTGCTATAGCTAATTAACCTTTACGGGTCGGTAGTCCTTAATGAATACCATCTCGCTTGATTAGTCGTAACATGCCATCAACTCATTATCACTGTGAACAGTTCTTTCGGAAAAGCGCTGCGCGTGCGACTATTTCTTCTCCAATTTAACTATTATAATTCTGAGGTAAGTAGCCTCTAAGTGTTGATATTTCATGAACATTTGCTTTTGCTCCCGTTTAAGTGGGTTATTTGAGAGATAGAATTGAAAAGAAACTTTAACTAATTCAATCTATTACTTTTACTAAGAGCAATTGAATTGCCTACCTGTAGACCGTATAAATCGATGAAGATCCAATAGTTCAGATGCTCGAGTCAACCACAAGAGTTAGAAGTGTACTCAGCATATTGGTGGTTGTGGTTGCGTGTTTGGATAGGTACTCAGATAAGCCAATCTTGATTGTCCTGATTGTTTTATGATTCCTACACTTGTTGTCAATTAATCCTTAACGTAAATACATATAAAACTTTGTCAAATAGTACCGTGATATAAATCAAGAATAAATAGGGCTTTCGCTGGTTGTCTATCTACCTACAACTGAAAATATCTACTGACATTGCTAGCTGACTTGAGAAGTCTATAAAATGGTTTCTACGTTTCATGTTGGAACTGCTGAAAATATTACAGGCATTTAAATACAGCGAGCCGAATAAAATTTCCACAAGATTGAATAAAAATTGTTCCGTTCCGAATAAAGTGCAGAGCCTGCTAACTGGCGAGGAGATTACATTGTGAACGAGTATCCGTAGAGTCCACACCGGGACTGGCGGTTGTTGTGCCAACAGCGCAACTATCGATTATCGGAAGTCGAAGTATGAAAGGAGGTTAGTTCAGATTTTTCGCCGCTAGGTTTGGACTTTAGTTCGCTTCAGATCTGAGTCTGGTTAGCGGAAGCCGGGTTTCCCCGCGCCAATCGCGCGACTGCCGACGCCTTGTTTCCGCCCGCCCTTTGTCACTCACAACAATAACCGCTTTCGGTAAACGCTGCTGCTTAAACAAACGACACTCTTCCGTATTTTTGACAGTCCATTGTTTTGTTTTCTTTCCTAATCATTGTTTCTTTGCCTAATTGTATCTTTGACGGCGATGAAATGGGGGAAAGTTATGAAAACAAATTGTTTTCATATTTCGCTTTTGCCGTTGTAACTTTATTAAAATTAATGATATAATAAAAAACTTAATTTTAAGAAAATTTATCTATTTTTATTGAAACAGTAAATCGTAAATAAATTATAATAAAAACATAAATAAAATATGTGTTACACTCATAAATAAAACAATTGAAGTGACAATATTGATGTTAGGGTTCACATATAAATTGAACATATTTAATGCTATTATTACATAATGTGTAATTGTTGTTTAAGCATATCACGAAATAGTTATTTAATCTGCTTACAACACTTTGCGTGCTCAATTAACTCACAAAAGTAGCGAAAATGATCACTCAAAGGAGTACTATTTCAAAGCACAAAATTACAAGTAGCTTTGTTGAGTAGGACGAGGTGTTCTACGAAAACGATAGAGAGTACTGTTCTCACTGCCAGCTGTTTACAAACAATCGTATAATTGACGCAGGAATTTCAAACACAGAGAGTGTTGAAGATACCCTCAGAGCCTTTTCAAGCGGCGTTCGGGCGCACCACAATTTAGCAAGAGAAATTGTTACAGAGAAAGTACCTAATTGGCTAACTTGGTAAAATATGTAATTTAATAAACGCTCGCTGTAATTATACGCGGAGATCGCGTGAAAGATTAAAATGAAACAGTCGTTTAAGGGGTTGTCGCTAGCTCGAAGGAGCGAGAGAGCGAGCTTGTCTGGAGATCGTTATCGCAGGGTAGTTGTATTATTCTAACTAAACTAGACTTGCTATGTTTACAAGAATATAATACAATTATTTGTTTTGTCCTGGAAGTATAATAGGGTGTCGTGGATAACAAGACGCTTGTTTAGAGGCTTAGGTCGAGTTTTTTTTTTTTTAAATAAAGAGTGACATGAAAGAGTTCAAACATGAAAACTAAACAGTTTGAAGAACTTAGCGGTCAGCTCATTGAAAAATATTGTTGCGTAGTGGTTATCTGTTTCACGTAAATAAAAAACTAAATCCGAATTTCGATATTTGTGACTACTGTTCCAGTCCTTTGTGTCCACAGTTCTGGTTGAGACATGTTAGCTAGTTATGGAGCATGACTCTAAAAGTATTTGTAAATCTAAACTTATAATTTATTTTATAGGTAAATCTTGGTGAAAGAGATAATTACATAGTGATGTTATAAGTAAATAAAATTACTATTTTAGCAACAAAACTGTATAGCATCAAATAAAAATCCTAGCACTCGTAGAAGGAAATAGAAGACTACCTACTTATATTCAAAGAAACATTTCCTTTAAGAATTCAAGTAAGGTTCACGCAACTGACTTCAAACAGAAGCGGCTAAAATATTTAAGCTTTGCGTATGCAAAAATATAAGACACGGTACGCAGAATTGTAAAAGAAGTAAAAGGACAAACATGACAAAGTAAATTCTGAGCTTATAAAGCTCTTTATGTCCCTGGCACCTACACCATGCATTATTCACCGAAGAGAATGTACCGTGTGTACTAAGAATACAATGTATTGTGCTGTGGGGGAGGTAAGCCCTCTTTTATTTTTCATGTAGGTATTTATGTTTAATTGAGTGAGTAAGCATCTACAGTATCTACACCCACTTGAGTTGTAGGTATCGAAGTTACATCTCGGGTATAGTGGTGCGATTTCTTGAGTCTCCACGATTCAGTGGACATAGATTGTTGGAGGTACATTTTTCTGTTGTTGAATGTATTTATTACATAATTGATTTGATTAAAGTAACAATTTGTGATAGATTTTTGTAAAATTAAGTATTGACTGGGTTTTAACGGTACCCGAGCAAAAGATTGTATTATTGCTTAAATTTGACGCCGTTGTTAAAATTGTCGACAACAATTTTTATTTTTACAGCGTTACGGTGACATAATATTATACATACCTACTCATATTAGCCTTGTTGAAGCGATATAAAAAAGAAATTCAGAATGCTACCTGTGAAGCGGTGAAGCTCTATCGAAAAGTTTTTTTTTTTTTTTTTTTTTAAATAAGGAGTGACGAGCCGATCAGGACATGTGCCTGATGGTAAGCAACATGCCTGACACATAACAGCATAGTGACACACAGCTATTGGAACACGAAGAGTCCAAATCATTACCTAGCACTGCACTGCGCTCGTCACCCAGAGATCTAAGATCTTATATCTCTAAGCCCTGTAATTTCTCTGGAAACATTGCCCTTCAAACCGGAACACAGTAATGTTTGCACATTACTGCTTGGCGGTAGAATAACTGGCAAAGGTGTGGTACTTCCCCAGGCGGACTCTGGCAAGAGTCCTACCACTACAATGAAAACTACATGTGAAAGGACAGTAGTAATATAATTCAGCCACTGTATAAAAGAAGTCTTGTTCCAAAGATGAAAACAAATTATGATTGTAAAGTAACTACCAATTTCTGACCATGCTAATCTAAGAAGACAATAAATCGGTTGTCAGTTAGCTCACAAAGATACAAAGATGGAAACAATTTGATCCTGAAAGATTTATAACCGTCTGACTGTCGGGATTATTTCTTGCAAATTCGAGACAACCGGTGTCAGTTGCCTTGAATATTCATCAGCCAGCGGCCACACAGTAACAATAAATACAAGTAAGGGAATTACTAATGAATCGAATACTTCGAGACAAAACATTTGGCCATCGCAAGATTTCTTTATAGAACTTGTTCTGCGGTTTTACCCGCTAAGTTACCGTTCCCGTCATTTTCCCGCCATAACAAGTAGCCTACGTGACTAAGACTATAATCTAACTAAGTTCTTAATTTCAACCCGATCCGTTTGGCCTTTCCGACGTAATTGAGCTACAAACTTTGCGCATTACTGCTTGGCTTCACCAATACTTTTACTGCTTGGCAGACTCTGCAAATGAGTTTGTTTTTTTAAGTACGCGTTTATATCGATCTAATGCTGTTTAAGTCTGTGTTATGCATCGTGTAATTTAAGCCATCGGAAATTCAACTCCTTAAAACTATTACAGATATAAAAAAGTTGTTTAATCAGTAACTTGATTCGATGTGTGTTGTTACTTTTTACTGAATAGGTACATTTTATTTTTTATTAAGGTGACTCTTTTCTCAGCGGAAACGGGCTGGATCGCATCTTAGCAACCTTCGCGATGATTACCTACCTTCCGTCTCCGGCTTCGGCACACTTCCCACGAAGCACGTGGAAACTCGGCAATCAAGCCTGAGATCCAAACTGTCTTCGACATTTACAGACACATATTTATTTTAATTATAAATGGGAATACTAAATCTGTCTATTTATCCGTTACGCTCTCAGGCCTAAATTATCGAAGTGGATGAAATAAAATTCGGTACAGAGATATCATAGAACTTGAGAGAGGGCGCATAGGTTAATGCGAAAAAATATTTTTCATACGAATTATTTCAAGGCTTTGCAAAAAAGGTTGAAAGTTTGTATGAAAGTTTCGTCATTTTTGAAGCTGCAACTTATATTAATGGCTTTTGATTTCATTTAAATAAATAAGACAAACAATGTATGGAAAAGGATATAATTGAAGAGGAACAATAGTTAAGTTGAGCTGCAGGTCACAACGCAGGGGCAAATAGTCCACTACACAATAACTAGTGTTTAGTGAATATTGGCGATTAGATTAACGTTCAAGTTCCAAACTCGCGGCAACAGCAACAAATTACCCTCATTTTACGTCAGTTATGAAACGCAGCGGGTCCATTGAGTAATGTAAATGAGTCTACTGGTTGTTACGTGCACTGTGCCGGCGGGTAGGGGAGTTAATACCGCATCTGATTACGGCTGATATTACTTGTTCCGAGTATCAATCTGTTATTTTGAAGAGCGGTTAACGATACAGTTTAGGCGGACTCGGTGCTATAATTCTATGCTATTTTAGGTTAAAATATTGTCGATTATATTTTAGTTCTGGAACCTACAATCTGACATTAAATAAGTTACTTTCAATGTAGTAGTGCGAAAAGATTATTATAACACATATTATACATTAAATACAAACATGTTGAGCTTTAGGAGAGTATGTAGATAATAACTAGCAGTGCAACGTGGGTTTACCCGCGTAGTTCCCGTGTCCGTTGTTAGTAAAATAGTTCCTAGGTTCCTAACTACTGATAACTGGTAGGTTTCTAGACTATAACAGTGTTACAACATTTAAGACGTTCCGATTTAATTTTGAAACTTTCACATTTATAATATTAGTAAAATTAATAGGCTTAAGTAATTATAATAATAACATAATGTTTTAGGCTTGCTGTAATTTCTTCGGATTTTTTTTCTTTTAAACGGAACACAATTTTTTAACTTAACTGCTTGACGGTTGTATATTGGGGAAAGGTGTGGTACTTCTTCAGGTGGATGCTGTAAAGTGTCCCTTACTATTACAATAATAAGCTGGTGAATGTGTTAATCATAGGATTCGTTTGAGAGCTATCGCCTCTAATATTAACTGTTCATGACGTACATCCACTACAAAGTGCGTTTACCTTAAATAAACTATCCACTAGAACACATAAAGGCTGTATCAATCGGTAAAAACCCATTCAGACAATGTTTACATATTTTGTATCGGTTCAATGTCACTTACTTCTACAACCAGGTTAGTCCCAGGGAACTAAAATGTTCATTCATTTTTAAATTATATTACACCAGTAAAAGACTTCAGTCTTACTTATATTACAATTTAGAACCGCTGGGCTCCTAGACTAATTAATATTCAAGACACAGCGTTCACTAAATAAATACTACGTTTTAACTTTCCCGAAAGCGAAAAGGACGCTGGGGCCTCATTTTTAATAACCGTAACCCAAAAACGAGAGAAAATCCCATGAAAATTACACCGCGAGTTGTTAATACGTAATGATGAGGATGAAACCGGAAATCCCTGACGTTTATTTAAAGCGTTAAACTTTAGACGTCCAATAATACGAGGCATCGCATCAACTATTTAGGCGGAAGGAGCACAGAAAGGTGGTTACCTTCACAAGCACTAAAACAATACTTAAATCGCCACACGGAGCTTCAAGAAAAGTCCGCTGGCGGAAACCGCAGACCGTTTTAAGTGAAATATTAATGTGCCTTAGGATTTGTTCGCGTACCGGGTACGGTCCGGGTTAATATTTGATAAAGCGGTGTGCCGACAACGACGTTCTGTCTGGCCCTTAATTGTAGTCTGATGTTTGAATCTAGAGCGGCACTCATGCTGTACGCAGCTGTTTAGAGCGAAGTATGATTATACACTAACTTTTCTATAGTGGCAGGATTTTTTACAAAGTTCCTTCCGATTGCAAGTTATTCTTAAATTTAACAATTTTGGCACTTTTTCAGGTCACAAAAGTTTATCATTTCTAGACCGATTTAAAGTCATCCAAAAATATGAATATATATATATATATATATATACGGCTAATAGAATATGGCGGTAATTTAAATTAGGCTAATGGTATATTTTTCCACACAAAAGCTGCGGCGGGCTAGTGGCTCATAGGTCTATTTCAGTATTGTAAGATTCAAATCCGCTTGTGTCTTGAAATATTTTTCCAAATGCAGATGTATTAGTTTGGCATAATCACGATATAACGGCAAAGGTAAGACATGTGTCATTCATCAACCCGCAGATAATCGTGGTGGACTATTAACCTTAAATCTCACCTGTGGATGCATAAGTTGGGCTGATTTTGCTGTACTTTTATATGACTAGTGTAACATCGAAATTGATTATTGGCAGTAACATGGTTATTTTTTACCCGACTGAAAGAAGGGTTATGTTTTTTGCGCGTATCTTGTCCACATGTTTGTAAATTTCTTTATTCGCACATATCTTCTAAACGGCTGGATGTATTTTAACATAGATTCTTCTCAATCCTCCAAGTGCCCTTAGACAGTACTTTGATTACATAAGGTTTTTTATCTGTTAATTCTTTGCAGTTGGGTTTTTAAATAAAAGTTATTATTGGTTAGTGTTCAATTACAACGTCATGAGCTTACGAGTACGTACATGCGGCCACAAAGTAGTTAACATAGTTTTTTGGCACAGTGAGACTTTCTGAGTTATGAAGTGGAGTTAACTGATGCGTTTCGGTTCCCGGCAAACCGGCTTTCCGCACGGACCGCGAGAAAAGATTAAAAAGTCCCGTGGCGTACTTACCACACTAACTGTTTACTGCCGGCCTAGAGACTTTAGCGCCTATAAATTTTATGTGTGTTCACAATGCCGCAGTAAAATGTTGCAATACCGGTAAACCCCGTTGTTTTTCTTTGGATTTAAGAGAAATATGAATTTTGGTTTGCTGGAATTGCTTTTTCCTGGAGCTTATGAGCGTAGACGCGGCGCTTTGTGTTCGTACAACGTTCATTCTAATTTCCGATCGGATGTGGGGAGCAGACACGTCATAGCAAAACAATGTACCTACTCGACACTATCATAATTACCTAGTCTACAATTTCGATTAAATCAGATGTGGACGAATAAAATCGTGAGTGATGGAAAATACATCGATTTTCGATCAATGTATTTTTAAAACTCCAATCGATTGGCGTTGTGGCTCAGTTGGTAAGATCACCTGCAGAGCTGAAGGTAATGGGTTCGATTCTCACCTAAGAAAAATATTTTGTATGAATTTTGATGTTTGTGTGGATACCAATATTTCATACGTATGTGTTTGCGATTATGTAAGTAATGTATGATCTACCGACTTCCAGAGTAAGAGTTTCAGTTAGTTGTTTTAGTTGTGTGAGAAATTTATAGCAATACGTATATATACTCGTACCTCTACATTTATGTAAATTTTATGCAACAATTTATCAAAATTAACACGATTTGAACGTTCGTTACATATTGATAGAATTAGTGCTTAAGTATTATAATATAATTCTCCTCTCAAATATCACAATATGAACTAATTCATACTATAGTAGGTACGAGTAGGTATTTGACAAAGGAAACACGTCCCATATAGGATGTAATGAAGCAAATCGCATAATGTGTTATTGACTGATTCTGCTGAAAAGGGGATATAGCGGATACGGTTAATTGGCTTAGGTTAACTACACAAATGATTATCTTCTGGAATAGGTATTATAATAATAAGATAAATATGGTCGTAATAACGTTTAGAAGATTAATCACTCGACCTATTTACATATTTCATTTTCCTGAGATTAGTTCCTGAATGATTAGCAGATACGTGAAATAACTTAGAACGCTTTTTCAAGAATATTACTTGGATAAGCAACGCAAAAACATTACTATTCAAACTGGGTAAAAGTGTTGAAAGCACAATTTTACTACTAGTAACAAACATTTTAGCGATAACAATGAGGAACTATAATTTTCATTTAGTAATAAAAAAAATGTATCAAAAATTGTAAATTAATAAAATACTAAAGATTGTACTCGTATGTACATTGTCCCGAAACGTTGCCCAATATGATTATTCAAATGCTAAACACAGTTATAAAACAATTGTTGCTCAACATAAAAATTCATAAACCACATCAAAGCCTTAAAATTAACCAAAAGGAACATAATTTTTCAATTACGGAGCGATGAATAAACATAAACCATGATAATTACGACAATCATAAGAATCTCTCCGTGTTAACGCGCTTCTGTGAAAACTTACGACTCATCGCGTTAAAATTACAAACAAGACATGGTTTTTTATCTAGATCGCTTTAATAGGGAAATTATTGTGTGTGGCGTCAATGTGCCGTGCTGCTAGCTGTTGTGGAAGAACAAGAAACAAACAGGCCACGCGCTGTTAAACACGGCACACCTCTAGCTTACGTTCACCACGTTAGGCCCTGGCGGACTCTAAAATCTATATATTAATACGTGAAGCAAAAATTTTGTACCACGCTAATTTGTCGTAAATATTAGAGATATGATGTTTGGATGTGTAGGTACTGTAGAATTTTTGAACTCTAAAAGGTTGCAGTCTGGAATAACACATAGCCTACCTTCCATCCCGAAAAAATGCAGTGTTCCTTAGCCAATAGCCATTTTATAAATTCTACGCAGATCAAATGCTAGATGCTAGTATAAAATGAAATGGAGACTGTGTACCATGAGACACTAAAATCCCTCCGAGGTCGCCACTAAATAAAAGAGAAAACGCACGCAATTTTGTAATGCAGCCATCAATTCCGCGGCAAAGCCCATAGATTTGTGCAGAGATAACCTATGAATAGCCTTTTTGTTCGAACCTAATCTAGCTGAAACCCTTTTCAATTAGTGCTCCCGTCTCCCGTTTATCTCCCATTACCTATCCGTGTACATAAAGGTATAAGCACCTAGCCTGAGGCTCTTTTATTATGTACGTAAAGGCAGCCCCTCATCGGGAGCATTCGTACGTATAGTAATTTGCTTTTGAGTTTTAGTGTTACTGGCTGACGAATATTCCCCTGTAATGTAAAATGCATAGATTCGACTGTATGATCATTTACCTGTAATCGAATGCGTTGTGTTCACAATGTACTCGTACTATACACTATATAGGTACATCTATCATATCAATACCACTCGAATGTCAACATAATACACAACCGCAAAGTCATATTAATTCATAATAGCTTATTTATTATAAACTTCTGGACAAATGAAAAAGAAAACCTTTTCTCCAGTCGGTGCTCGGAAATAATAGCGTACCTAGTTCAAAAACGAACCTAATGTTCGCAAGTGTTACATTACAGGCATATTCTCCCGCTGAGGGACCATTTTTAGATGGTGCCAGTGTGCCCGTAGATTAAAGGACTAATGGTCTTTCATAGAAGATAAAAAAAAAAGCAAGAACGTTAGAGTGAGTGCCTCGTTTTCATAAAACTTGGCAAAAATATTTTTCCAAGTTTAGCGAATAGAGAAAGAAATTGAAATAGCTTTGGTCGTTCACAAAATGATCTTTAGCAAGGTTTTTCTTCAGGTAACTTTTCTTAGAACTAGTTTGTGAAGACTGTTTTGCTCAGGTGTAATATTATTTTTATCGTTGAAGCGGTTATATATTTTTAAAGCAAAAATATCTGTACTTATCTTTCATAAGGATTTAATCGGGAGTTTATAGATACATTTTGGTGGATATTTCCCACACAACACCATCTATATCCTAGTCAATAAGTGCTTTTTAGGTCAAAGTTTTTTCCAATTTGCCTAACATCATTGATAGAGGTGTAATTCGATTAGAAAGGCATCTAGATAGTTTTTGAGAAATTGCTCCCGCTCGCAAATATTGCAATCTTAGATAAAGAATATACGTCTTTGATTGCAATCAAGTGAAAATAAAAAAGGGGGTTTCGTTATTTGCCAATATGTAAAAAGCTTTTTGAGATATGAGATTTTGTCCGAGAAAATTAATTTCAAATTCCGACCTCTTTAAAAATCTTAAAAACCGTGTAAACGTAATCATTATCGTACATGATAAAATAAATGATCGTTTCGTACTCACTCCACTCCCACCGCAGTATATAGCCGGAATGCTGCTAGAATATTAATAAGTCACGTACCTGAAACGAGAAAAAAGTGGGTTAAATTCGAAGCCTACAAATACTTTATGATCTCGGATTTTTATGCAAGTCTTTATGGCAACTATGTATCTAGCGTAATGCAGAACGAGCGCCCATATCTGAAAGGGAGTATTTCACGTGTCGATGACGATGTAATTACAACAACATTTGATGTCAAACGAAAATTAACAGTCCACAAAAATAACATACATATTTCTCTGTCTCTATTCATGGTATCTTTTATTTTTTGACCTACATTTTTTTTGTAATGTCACTTATGACATTTTGCCTTAGACAGTCTCTATTGTCTACCGAACATTGGCCTAGTACCATACAATAGCTAGTACAGAAGGTGCAGGGCTTTATTAGAACTATGAAATATTATTGTCTGTCCTAGAATTCTTTTTATTCCGCAAAAAAGTCCTCTAGCTTTAGAGTTCCTTAGGGAGTAGTAATTTTTTCATATCTCCTACTCGACAAAGTCCAATTATATGTCATGAAACGGCAAAACAAAGCAAGTTATTGTGACCTTTCAAAATGCTGAGGTAAGTAATATTGAGAAGATTCCCTAGGGATTAAAATGATTTGAATTTGGAACGTTAAAATTCGTATGAAAATTCTTACCCATAGTACCATTGTAAAAAGACTTTATTAAAAACTCGAACTTTTTTTTCCAAATATCGAACTGCACGCACAGAAACAAAACACACATAAAAAGGCACCATTGAGTCGAATTTTGTTAGTTTTTAATTGTATCAAATTCTTAAAAAAACACCAAAATGTCTTCAAGCGATGGTGAATTGACTCCGAAGTTCATAAAATTGGACGCTTTAGGGATTATTAATACTCTACTTCCGGAAAAATTTAAAGAACCTAAAATATTTTACATAGCCCTTTCTTTTAATTGCCTCGCAGAAGATATGAAAAGTAGAGTATTCACCTCTGAAGTAAAAAACTGTCTTGTGCCATAGGCGGCTTGGATCCCTCGCTTCACTCGGGACGCCATGACACAAGACAGTGCTTTGCTCCCTTGGTGAATAATCTACTATTAAATGTACTACGTGGACTAAAACATGAGCAGATACGAGTACTAGCCCTGCTTTGCACTACGAGTATAATTAATTATAAATGAGAAAGTTTCGATGTTTGGGCATTTGCTGCTCTATTACGTCCTAAGAACTGACGGAATCAAGCTGAAATTTAAACTAAAATAGATTGAGGTCTACAGGGAATAAATTAAGGAAACGTGATCTAAGTGGGTAAAACCACTTCAACCATTTATCACAGTACCATTTACCTTAAGTACTAATATTTAAAATGCAAAAGTTTGGATATTTGTTGCTCGAACACGTCGGAACGGCTCAACGGATCGGATTGAAATTTGGAACACTGTTAGAATATAGCTTGGGAATACTACTTTTTATCCCGGGAATATAACGGGAACGGGAATTGTGCGGGTAAAGCCGCAGACTGCTGCTAGTACATAATACAACAATCTATTTATTTGTCAACATTCCAAATTCCATTTGAAATTGAATGGATTTTGTTATCATTGGAACGCGTAAATCTCCGAATACTTCAAATGTTTATTTAATAAATAATTGTTTTAACAGCTCTGGAGGCGTTAATGTGTTCAACTCAATTGAAAAAGTAATGAAATTTTAATGAAGTTTATTATTTTATCGCTTACTGACGTTTAATATTATTGGGTTGTAATTGAATTTTGAATAATATATGTGATTAAATGTTTAAGTGCCGTTTTGTGTTCAGATACATATTAATAAATTGAAATGGAATGTTTTACGGAGAGGAAGTTTATATTTTAGCTCTTTATTTATTTTGTACATTGATTGTCTTATGACATACTTCCATCACTAATCTATTTATTTTTTTGATTTGAAACTGCAATTTGTATTTTTCACTAAAATTTATTGATAATCAAAAATATATAACTGAAAAAGATGCAACAACTAAACCTATATTTCTAAAAACTGATAGCTGTTCAGCAAATTGTCAGGATTAACGATTCAAACATTTGACTAAATAATACATTTTTTTTATTTAGTTATAGTTTGAACTCAAATATTCATATCAGGAAGTACTCAAACTTCGTAATGATTTGAACTCTTGTCTATAAAGAGTCGTGTATCTTAGAATTTGACAACTGACTGGCGCCTCTTGACAAAAGGCTTATAACTTTCTATTCCTTCAGTAGATTATACAACAAATATTATGGGATTGACATAAGCTTACGATAAAGCCACACCTTTGCCAGTTATTCTACCGCCAAGCAGTAATATAAAATAAAATAAAATAAAAAATAAAAATCTCTTTATTTGAACAGTTTACAAGACATCGTAATACAGTAATTATCATGTTTAGTATAAGCTATTCAGTTACTTAGATGTGAACTCTGTATCCCACACTAGGTTGGTCCTGTGTCGTGGGAGACAGCTACTAATTATATATATTTTATTTTCTAGTTAAATACAAGAATAATATAAACAAACTAAAACTAGAGGTTATTTTTACAATTTGTGGGTAAACACGGCAACTAAGGCCTGTGGTTAAGAAATACGAGTTCATTCCTTCAATTTGTGGGTAGATGCGATATAAGGCGAAAAGGGCCTGTGTTACAAAGTACTAATTTCCTCGAGTGTCCCAAGTACTTGTAGAATGTGTGTGTGTGTGTCTGTGTGTATTTTTTGTGTTGTGTGAAGTAATTTAGAATAAATTTTAATTAATATTTGTAGATTGTAAGGAAATATTAGTAAAATCTTACAAATACTACGGAAGATTCAATTATTGTTTCTCAATCACATCACAATGCCCAAATCCAATTAGGAAACAACGGGAACGAAAGACCAAGGGAAATTGTGGAATGCAGCTAGTAGTATATACAGGGTTACCGGCAATCAGCCTCAATCCCCTCAAAGTTTAGGGGGTTGGAGGGTGATTGCCGCACTGACTGCAATACAAAAGCTAACTAACGTGTTTGGCGTACTTAACATCCCTTCAGGGCCTAAAAATATAAAGTTACAGTTTAAAATCTAAAGAACGAAGGCCGACTGCCAGCAATCCGGATGCACAAAACAAAAAAAAAAAAAAAAAAAATGGGGTTTTATATATGTATATAATCCGATTGATCAATCTATAGAGAGCGGGATATTGTGTTTAAAGTTATGGGTCAAGATCCTAGCTGTGAGGACATGAACTTCGTTATATGAACAGGGACCTGATTCATTCCAGCTGTCAAGATTATAATGTTTTTTTTTTAAGTTCGTTGATTAATGCCTTGAAAGAGGCTAGAATGAAGCAGGCCCCGCAATACTAGCTTCGAATTGAAATAAATTGTTCTGTCTCATGGAAACTCAGTGATAGTAGCCATGACTGTACTTTTATCTTACATATAAAACGGGATAACTTCAGCAAACCTAGACTTCCATCGAGCTGCTGGTATAAAAAGGGTCCTTTAAAGTAAAAAGATCGTTGTGCAAAAGTTGTTCTTACACGGGGTAGTGGCCAGGAGTTACGCCGAGAGGCTCGGGTAGGAGGTATTATAGTGTGTATAGCTGACACATGGTACCGCGTTATGACCCGCAAGATATACAGTTGTCTGACTGACAGCAACTTGGTATCATCATACAGGCGTTCTGTGGGATAAAGTCTAGGCTTCTTATATGCTATCTTGAGGATGAGTCTTTGCGTTCGTTCTAATTTCAGCATCAATGTCTTGGAAGCAGATCCCCAACACACTATACAATAGCTGAGAATAGATTCACATAGAGCTTGATAAACCATTCTAAGTGTCTTTGGATCGGCCACAGATCCCATTTGTTTAAAAATGTGAGCCAATTTACGAACACGATTACACAAGCTAACTATGTGACCCTCCCAGTTCAGGTGGTGATCCACTGTAACACCTAAGTATTTTATATGACTGACACGCTCTAACACGGGACATAAACAAGACTGTTTGCAGTGGTGAATATCTTTGTGTAGTCTTAAGTTAACTAAGTTAGGTTGTGTTCTCTGCGTAATGGAAAATGTGATATATTTAGTTTTCGATGTGTTCAGAGTCAGCAGGTTACTGTACAGCCATTGGGCTACTTTTGATAGCCCCAATTCAGCTGTTTCAACCACTGTAGCCCAGGTCTTGGCATTAAAGACAATGGCCGTGTCATCAGCGAAAGTAAAAGTTTGGCATTTTGTAAATTGAGTTGGCAAAGGCTATTGATGTAAATCAAGAAGAGGGTGGGTCCGAGGACGCTTCCCTGTGGGACTCCGAAGGACATAGGTTTATAGTCGCTAAAAAAAGTGGACAAACGAACTCTTTGTTGTCGGTTAGACAGGTACGATCGAAACCAGTCCAAGGTCGTTCCACGGACACCAACAAGTTCAAGTTTCCGGAGTAAGATTGGCCAAGAGACTGTGTCGAAGGCCTTGGCAAAGTCTAGAAATACTGCAACACATTTTTGATTACGATCTAGACATTTTGAAACGTGATCAACCAGAGCTACCACAGCATCTTCCGTAGATTTTTTAGGACGAAAACCATATTGGTTTGGTGAAATGATATTATTAAGTTCTAGGTACCCTAAAAGCCGTTTGTTTACAACTTTCTCAAGTATTTTGGACAACGAAGGAAGCAAGGAAATAGGGCGATAGTTATTTACTAAAGCTTTATTACCCGATTTAAAATTGGACAAACATTTGCAGTCTTGAGGCAGCTTGGGACAACACCTTGCGACATACTTAAGTTACACAAATGAGCTATTGGAGATGCAAGGATATGAGAAGCACGCTTAAGCACAATATTACTAATTTGGTCGCTACCTGACGAGGAACCCGATTTAAGACTTGATATTATTTTCTTAATTTCATACGGATTTGTTGGCGTCAGAAAAAGTGAGCCAGCTGGTGAACTATCCATTTTAATTAGTGAAGCCAGTTGAGACTCAGTTTTGTTGTGCTGTGAGAGAATATCTTCTGCCAGGTTGGATCCAACTGATGAGAAAAAGTCGTTTACATAATTTAGGGAGTCTAGTGGGTTTGATTTAATTTTGAGAAGGTCGTCCGAGTCTGATTTAGTGGATTTTAGATGACAAATGTTTTTTGACAGTATTCCAAAGTTTTTTACTATCTCCTTTATTAATGGCTATAAGATCGGAGTCATACTTATTTTTTTCTTGTTTTAATAAAAGGTTACAATGATTACGAAGTTCTTTGTATTTATCTTGTAGCGTTTGGTCATCAGGCGATTTTTTTGCTTTAAGATGGAGAGCATCTCTTCGCCTAGTAAGGGCAATTAATTTAGACGTCATCCAGGGCTTAGAAATAATTTCGGAACTGCGCAGTTTTTTTTGCAATGTATTCCTGTTTATAGCATCGGTAATGTGATTGATCAGGGTTTGGAAAGCCAACGTGGTATCTGTATTTAAGTAGAAATTTGACCAATCTACGTTTTCCAAGTCACTTATGACTCCCCCAAAATCAGTTTTTTTGTAAGTTTTGGACTGTAAAGAATTTTGCACAATAAAGTTTTCTATGCCAATGAGAACTGTGTCATGATCTGTGACCCCAGAGTTACATACTACCACGCAAGCAGACCTTTTTGACCGTATTAGAGCATGATCAAGACAGTTCAAGTAACGCGTTGGTAGAACATGACCCGGGATGAATCCAAAAATGTGTGATAAGTTCAATGTAATCTGGGGCTTTAGGGTCATTATTGTTGGGCTTGATGTCGATGTTTAAGTCACCTGTGATAATGCATGAATCCGTAGAAATAACAGATAGGATATTTTCGAGAGATATTAGAAAATTATTTGTGTTTGAAATGCAAACATTACTGTGTTCCGGTTTGAAGGGCAATGTTTCCAGAGAAATTACAGGGCTTAGAGATATAACATCTTAGATCTCTGGGTGACGAGCGGAGTTCAGTGCTAGGTAATGATTTGGACTCTTCATGTTCCAATAGCTGCATGTTGTGCTGTAATGTGCAGGCATGTTGCTTACCATCAGGCGCATGTCCTGCTCGTCTCGTCACTCTTTATTTTAAAAAAGCACGTGATATAGAGCAGTAAATTATTTATAAGCATAAGTGAAATAAAACGATTCATAGCGTTTGTCATTTTTTTTTAGCGCCTCCTCATTTCCCAACGTTTTTTTACTGACACCACACAATTTTTCACGTATGAATCACCCGTAATGGGTGCGAACCAATTAAACAACGCTAATTATCATTTCCTCAGCTACACCATTCGGAAAACTATGTTTAGAGTGTTCCATTTATTAATTAGTGACTTGACTACGCTACAGTTAGCGTTGTAATGGATAACATAAATAGTTTTACTTTAAAACCATTTTACGTATAGCAACACTGGCCCGGAATCGATGGAATGTTTTGAAGCTCGACAAGTATTTTTTCAATAGAGTAACACCGGAATTTACGGAATTCGGTAGAAGTGTGAGTAGAAAAGCGTTTGTAATAAAAAAAGATACGATTATGATGATATATGAGGAAAGTTCGAATCAGATACGTCGTTCAAAAAAAAAAAAGGATTTTTTTTTTTGTAAATCATATACAAGTCAGGACACTGAATTGAAGTTTTATTTAAATGATTGATGAGATGATATACATAGGTTTATTTCAGCTAATTTGGAAAATCAGCACATATTCGTCCATTTGTGGACGTGGGCTACTTCCATAATACGTCACCCAACCCGATCCTCGGTTATACGTTTCTAACTGCCTCTTGCCTTTCGTAAAGCGACATTCTGTCCAGTCTACGGGCATCCTACAACACGTTTACCGCTTGCGAAGCGGTCTCTAGTCCGGAATCGTAACCACAACGGTTATCAGAGGGCTTAACTAAAAGTGTCTTAAATTTGATATTACTCCCTCTTTTCTTTTCGCTTAAAATTATAGAGACAGCAATAGTAAAGCCAAAGCCAATTAGTTAGGTGATATAAGGGCCAATCCACAACGGAAAGACCAGCCCGCTGCTACTTCAGCTTGCTAATGCGCCGAGCTGAGCTTTACTTCTCTGGCGGTTCCTAAATTATGTTCATTTAATAGAATTTACAAGAGCATAATGTATTGACGTAATTTATGTGGAACCTTTTGGAGCAAAAGAAAAGCATATCTACCACACAAAATATGTTCACATATTTCAACGAAATTCTTATTTTTTTGTCGGCAAAAAAGAACATTTACTACGTAAGTACAATATCCCAAAAAAAACGTATAATTTATTTACCAAATTAGTAAATCTCCCGTACAATACTTACAGCGAACTGTGTGCTTAGTGAACAATAAGTTGCCTACAAAATCGTATTATTATTTCTTAATCTGGTGTACGTATTCCGTGAAGCCGTATGAATGTACGAACAATAATGACCGTGAAGACAAATTTCACGGCCTTTTTGAGTAGAATTTTTACACTTTCATTAAATGCGTGTTGATGGATATACTGTACTAAATTAGTGTGAATACATACATAAGAATTATAACTTTTCCCGTATGTGCAGGCAGAACGTTTATTGCCTATAGGACTTGATGCCTCATATCATAATACACCTAGCCTTAACCCACTTTATGTGGGGTCGGTACAGTCTGTCCGATTCGTCCAATCCGTTGCTATCATTCGTCGTATCTGAGTAAATTCATTTACTTTTCTTGTCTACTTTTACAGTAAATTACACCTTTTTAGATCGTTCTCAACTACACCGTCCAAGCACACTCATTTTCATAGCTCTTTTGGTTACGTGCTCTTGTACTTAAACCGTCACAACAACGTTTAATGTATTTGATCTCTTGTTTCAGTGACTGGTTAGCAGGTCATACACTAGAGTCCAAATCACTGCCTGATGATTTGTCTCTTTGTTCTTTTATTTCTCTGGATACATTGCCTTTCGAACCCGATTACAGTAATATTTGCACATGCAATATTACACAACTTCAAATTGCGAAACTTTATAATAAGTTAAATTTATTCAACATTATAAAACACTAATTGCGTTGTGTTTATACACTTTTATTTTATGTAAATAAATTGTGTTTTATACAATTTTATTGTCACTGCTACACATTTAAATATGGCATAGAATCCATAGACACGATAAAATATCATTAACCAGGCCGAGGTTTCCGAGGTTTGTGTCATGCATAGCTCGTAAGGACATACATACATCGCCTTGGGTTCCATTCAAGAACTGACAAAGCGAAATATGCTAATGACGCATTTGCAATTAAGATCTGAACGCCCACTGGGGACCCCATTGTTTCATACACGTGAAACGGCATTATATTAGCGTCTATTCGATTTGCAATCGGTTCAAAATTCGCATCGATTGGATCGACGTCAGCTTTCAATCAGGACGACATTAATGTTCTACCTGATATACATTTAAACGATCTTTTCATATCAAACTATTTAAGCTTTTTAAATCATATTTTCAAATTAACAACACCCCGGGGTTTTTATATTAGACTAGTAGCGTTTTGCGGTTTCACCCGCGTATTTCCCGTTATTTTTCTTCGTATAAAGTAGTTTAGTTGTATGTTGGTCTATATCTACCTGTCCCTGACCTGGTCTATCTATTGAGAATCATTTAGTAGAATTTTCTTGAAAGAGTTACAAACATCCATACATAATTACATACGTACAATCATTAATTATTTTAATATTAATAGGAAATATAATGTGTCATCCATCATAATAATACATAAAAATAAACAATGCAGAGGATACACATCCGTCCTTAGACGTCTATGACGGACGATACAAGTAATTAATATACAGATACTGCTTTAATGACACCTTTGGTGGCTATTTTATCTATTAACCAATACGAGATCAGCAGGTTCGTAAACAATCTGTTGAAATACAATATACCGCGACATAGACACAAATAACACTGAATCTATAGATAAAGCTTATTTTAAGCTGAATATTTTTTTGTAGATTTTCCTTCTACGCTAACCTTACCGTACTATGCCTCAAATAGCATTCACTATTATTCATATTATTCAACAAAAATGCTAATCGGTACCATCATTACGTAGCCAATTGAGTGAAGTTAAAAAACCAAAACGGAAATGACACATCCGACAATGGAATTTAATACACCGATTATAAAACATTTCGAACTTGTAAACTTCCATACTATCGAGATGAATTTTCAAAGTAAAAGTTGTACAACAAGCAATCTCCTGACATGGAAAGTTTAGGTGAATTTCAGAGACGCCGAGCGGTAAGCATCAACGAAAGAATGTAATAAGGTGCAGGTGGCGCGACTTCTTTATTGGATTTCCCGCGCTTCCGTCGACGTGTTTGATAGCCAGAAGATTCTTGCAAACTCTTTGCAGGCACCTATTAATTTCTCCCCGAATGATCTTCGGAATACTCCCGGTGTCCGAAATGGGTCAAGTAGAAGGGTGCGGTAGTGATTGCCTTCGTTTCTCGGTACCCATTCAATGAACAGATGTCTCTTGGGAAAGTTGAGATTGTCGGAAAAAGTGGTTCGTTTGAATAGGGGCCTTTTAAATTATGAATTGGGAAAACTTTTTAGGTATTTTTATCGGGTTAGGGTGGACGAGCTTCTACCAAAAGGCAAGCTGGTTCGCTAGGGTCGTTTTATCTATTCTCAGAACATGAACCAACCTAAATTGGTTATTATGTTTTGTTAAAATAATAACGGCCAGAACGTCCACGGCCCAAGGCCACGGACGTTCACATTATAATAAAGCAAATATAGGTAACTTTTTATTTGTCAATATGTCATCATATAAACAGCATTTACTCCTACCATGGGCCCAAACCGGATAACACGATTTTTTTTCTACATTTAGAGTTCGTGTATAATACATAATTTCAAAATCATAAAAGTTATTTAGAATAGAATTGAATAAACTATCTGTTTCTAAATCTAAGGTTTATGTGGAACTAAACATGAGTTTGACGACTCGTCGATTACAAATACGTCAGTTTTACATTTATCTTCAAAAATTAAAAAAAAAACATTATTTTTACTTATAACTTCAGCTGTTAAAGGGCAATGCGCTACATACTCGTATTTAAATTTTATTTTGACTTGAAAGCTACCTCAACATATAAATATATAATTATAAGTATTCATGCGTCAATACAAGTTTTTAAAACCATTTTTAGAGGATAACTAAAGAATGTAATCCCAAAGCCAAATATGTAAAATTAAATTTAAATAAACAAGTACGAGTACGAATGTTCCACATTTCAAAATTTATTTATACAATTCTGGAATCTCATACGTATTTATCAATTGCATTCCAAATGAGGAAATACTGTAAAAGCGTAGGCCTCCAGACGGCGGGTGACGCGTCGCGTTTCGCGGCCGTGTCACGAGGTCGTCCCAAAATCTGTGTAGCTGTAGCGGTGAACGCGCGACCGAAAGGAAAAGTATAGGCCGCGCTGCATGCCACCGAGTCATTGACACATGCAAATCGAACCACTCCGACGCCGGGTCATCGAACCCCCCCATTCAATGACTGTCGAAAGTTGTCCGTGAACACTGCCCGCACACAGAAAGCTCCACGCGATTATAGCGTCTAAACCTCGTTAAATAAATCTAACTTACTCTGCGGCCCACTCGCAAGGCCGTCCGGCACTGAATTATGGTCTAGTTTCCGAATCACTTACGAACCGAATGCAGCTTTCTCGTAAAGGGTTTAGAGCTTGAAGTTAAATGACCACAGATCTGCATCGGACACATGAGGCGGCACACAAGGTGCGTCTGGCCATTGTATTATTAGCATTGCGAATTTCGACAAGCGCCGAGCGCTAGACGCCATTCGCAAATTACAAACGGGCGATATGCAAATCGCTCTTGTCTACGGGGTGACATTTACATGGTTTGGTGCGGCAAAATTCTAGAAGTTCTGTTATTCTATCGTTCAACATCCGGCGATCCTAAACACTAACAGGAAAGTAATAAAGCGCTTCACAGATTTCCGTCATAAGGCCGCATGATACACTCCATGTTATTATGTTTGCAAAGCGGCCATCATAACGGCACGCGGATGGCCGACGAGATAACTAAGTGGCGTCCTTGTACGTCCTGATGGACGTAAAAACTGAAAGGCGCCCTAAATAACGTAGAGACGTGGTCCGAGATGATTGTTGACCTAATCTATCACGTGTGACGTCACGCTGCAACTTCTCCGAGGCCAGACGGCGGCACAGTGTAAACTGTTTCATTAAACACTGATTCACGCTCCAAGTTTAGGTATAGACGGCTATGAAAGTTTTAGCATGGTTTTAGCATACACTCTGCAGGTTGTCCAACGACTCGATAACCGATTGAGGTCACATCACACATTATTTGCAGTCTATGCAAACAACTGAATTTACCGAATTTCCCTAGTCAGCATTGCTTTCACCGTTGTCATATTTTAAGCAAATTTCCAATGACTGAGTGGTTATCGCTTTTTGTTGGGTGGATATTATAGAGTGTGTAGCAAATCTGTGTGATCTACAACCGCCCTTTTTGCTATAAGTATGCCTGTAGCATGAAAAAGCGGCATTGATTCCACGGCAGAGGTTCCAAAGACTCGAACGCGGAGGTCAGACTCCACAGTCATAATAAGAACGTCGAGATTGTATAATGTGTTGCTTGGGTAGGTTTTTCCCGATAGTTACGATCTTGGCGTTTTCAAATGAATCGGTTTCTTGTAGGTACGTTCGCTCTTACGTTGAGTCACTACATCGTCACTTAGGCGAGATACCTGTCAAGTGCAAACTTACCATTATTCAAGAAAAAAAAAAAGAGTGTAGGTACCTCAGTATTTAAAAAAGTTATGTTTAGAAGAAGTCAAGTGGGCTTTTTACGAGGCTATCTAATTTTAATGCTTCGGAAATAGACAACATCATAATTGTTAAGGTATGTAGTTATGATGCCAAGGCACATTATTTTGGAAACATTGCAATATACCTAGTTGATGTTTTAGCACTAATAGTTGAATGTCATTGTTTAAAATTTAAGACATACTAAAATAGCATGAACTTGGCGTAGATAAACGTATATTGGTAAACATTTTGCCAATGTATTGACTGAAATTGTAACTTGTAAACCACTACCTACTACATATTAAACAACGTTTCACGTAATCTGAATAATGTAGCTCTCGCTGAATAGATTTAAGGCTTTGTTCCATTCCGAGGGCGCAAATCTGGGAAATGACATGCAAATTTAAAATAGTATCAAATATATTCCTGCGGCGTAAATACTGAGCTCTGGATTCAGTCAAGTTCAGCTGCGCTTAATGATTTCCTTCTTCCCGTTTCACTTTTCACTTCATTTCATTTTCTTTTCTATTTTCGGTGCGCAGTAGCGAGATATTTTAAATTTCGTTGGAAGTTTTAATGTGGACTCAGAAAATATAATTTGGACCTTCGTTCAGTCGGTAAATTGTACAGGTAATACCAAGATAGATATTTCAGAGCTGATTTAAGTTTATAAAAGAAATGGATGGGAAAACGTACCACAATTTTGAAGCTAAATTTTATTCGGGCTGAGTTTTGCAGTACATATGACGTAGATTTGAAGAACTTGGTAATACCAACCATGTTTCGATAACGCTTGGGTCTATTGCGTTTGGTCTTCTATTAGTAAAAAAAGGACGGGCCGAATTACGAACGAACGAAACGAACTTACGAAAGCGCGAAGTTGTACCTTAACAAAGAAAACTAAACAATCTCAAGTATTTTTAATTCAGACGATACAAGAAACAATCACGCGTCACTTATCGGTCGTCAACTCATTATGAATGCGTCGAGTAGGTACATAGGTAGGACATTGCGCCGAGTGTACGTTCTATAATGTTTGTATTTAGATAAGATTACTTACTGATTGATATGAAAAACAGTTTTGCAAGGACTAGAAACACTCTTTTGTTTATGACTTCTGGTAATTTTTGAGTCTCTCATTTAATGACATAAGACTGTAAGCTACAAAAAACTGTTACTACAATAAATATTAGTCAACACGACTCAAATTTAGTAGGGTTAAGCTTGAAGTTGTTAAAATTTATAATACTATTTAGGGTGTATAATGAGAACTCGTATCTACACGTCTATTTATGCAATTAAAAGAAATCGTTTGGCCAAGAAGTGCACGATTAACTGTAATAAATGACCTAATTCAATCATCACCACTAATCACATTGGAAATTACCAATTAACAACTAATTAAGATTTTAAGATTAGACATTGACACTACAAAGTTCTGAAGAATTTAATGCCAGTTTAGATATTTGCGAAGGAACAGGAAGAGTTTAAAAAAATGCGTTTTTTTTCTCAATACGGTTCCTTTTAATTTTTAGTAAGTACTAATAGTTAAGATTTATTTGCATACCAGTTTCCTTTCAGTTTGCGTTCCAGTTTCCTTTATTTTCCAGGCATAAAAGTGGGCGATGTGCTATTCCAGGCTAGGTGATAGACTAGGTGACGTGATTGAGCAACAAACATCAAATCTTTCGCATTTATAATATTAGATAGATAGCTATACTAACTCTATATAGCTATAGATTAACTCTTTATTGCACTTAATTTAGAAATAAAACAAAAGTCACTTAAAACAAAACATAATAAAGTAGCTATTATTATTAGTATCAGTAGGATTATTTCGAGAAATAATTTCAGAATTGACGCGATCTAACCCATCCTTCCGGGCGAATGGTTGTGCATTGTGCGAGTGATTACCGTAGTGGGGGCCGACGCGACACCCGCCTTCCGTCGGACAGCTGGTCACTGGCCGCATTCCTATCGCTTGAAAGTTACGGACTAGGTCCGGATGCGAAAATTGCAATGGGTGTTTGATCTGCATGATTTAATACCGCCTTACCCTTTTTAAGTGACTTCAGAAAAGTATGAGATTCTCAATTCGTCGGTTTTTAAACTAATTACAAAATCAAAAATTTGCTTACCTGGACGACGCGACGTATTCAATATTCATACTACCTCTGTATTACATTGGAATAGTGTTTTTAGTTGCTTTTACGAAATAAATTGAAATTTAGTCAAAAGTCGAGTTTAACTTAAAAATTAAGTCGGTTTTTTTCAGAATAAATAAATATTGTGGGGCTTCTCGTAGCTCGAAAAAGCGACATCGTTTCTTGGTAAACGTGCCAAAACTAGGAGGTTTAACTATACTTTTGTGATAAGAACGTCTAGGCTGTGCAACAAAGTATTGTTGCTTTTTCCCCATGTTTACAATCTTGGTGTCTTCAAGTCGAGAGTTAATCGGATTATTCTAGGTATGCACGCTCCGTTGTAGACCGTCGTAGTTTAACATCAGGCGAGATAGTGGACAAATGTAAGTCTACAACAGTTAAAATATTCAGCTTGAATACTTTTAACAGACTCTAGCAGCTCCTGTGATGTAGATTCAAAGCACTTTGTTACGAATCTTAGGAATATCTACTACGAGTATCTATCGATAATGTTCGGGTCTATTTACACTATTTTGCTTTCAGATAGTAATAAGGTGCAGGTGGGCACATTCTTCGAAATACATCTGATAGAAAACCGAAAGATAAGCTAATTTATGACGATGGTAGAGACTAAATGTTACAGTCACACAGAAAAATTACAGTCACAATCGGTCGCATTCCTACCGCTTGAAAGTACTCGTAACGGTCTTACGTTTCCGGATGCGGAACATTGCAATAGACGTCTGATTCTGCATCAATACATTTTGTAGTAGAATTCTTTGCTGTCCGCCTGGAGAAGCTTACCTTTGACACATAGTGGGACGAGCAAGACATGGTCTGAAGGTAATTCACACCTGCCTATGACAGGACCAATCAAGAGCCAAATCACTGACTATCACTACACTGTGCTCCTTGGTCTAGAGATATGATGTTGTTTCTTTGCCCTGTAATTTATTTAGAATCATTACCCTTCAAATCGAAACAGAAATTTTGGTGAAAAATTTGTACTTAGCAGTACAATAACTGGTAAAGATATGTTACTTCCCTAAGCGGACTCAGCAAGGAGTTCTACCACTACTAACACAACAAGTATGTACAACACATAGTATGACATGGTGCGACAAACTTATCCGTTCTGGTGGCCATAAAAACACAAGTAATGATGCCAATATCAAATGATTTAGATTTCAACGTCATGAAATGTCAGAACGCGATATTAGCGACACCTTTCATCAAGTAGGTTAAGTTTGTATTACTATACAATGGTTTGAGTTTCTGAAACAGCTGTTGGATACATGTTGTTGATTTCAAATTCAATTTAGTTCACAGCTGTCATTTTTGGCGAATCCGGGGTCGGAATTCAAAATAAATGTTGTTTAAACTGCTATTACTACAGTACTGCGGTGGTTTAGCGGATATAGCGTGGAATTCACGATAATGAGTAGCAGTAGGTTAGACTCCTTTAATATGTCGAGTAAGTCTTTCCCGATTACAATCGGGTGTTTGCAAATCTGGAGTGACTCCGTTTCTAATAGATAAGCGTGCTCTAGCTTGGACCGCATCGTCGCTTTACATCAGGCCTTGAAAGTGGTCGCTAAGCTCCATATTTGATTGAAAAAATAGCAAAGATTTGGTCTAACTAAAACTTTGTAAGCCTAAAATGGCTGCCATGCGCCGTCGCGGAGACTTCCCAAGTCACGACTACAAGATGCTATCGAAGGTTGATTTAGGTGATAAGTGTCAATGTAATATTAATGAAGTTACGTCTCGACGCCATACTCCGGAAAGTTCAACAGCCTCGAGCTATTTTAAAGGTTTCAGTCTGCAGTCTTCGATTTTATCTCTCTCGCAGTTAATTTGCTTGTTTAAAGTACATTCCAATATTTTGCAGTGGGATTAAAAAGTAAGAACCCTTTCAATTCAATTCGTTCATTCAAAGACACTGTGACATTTTACTCTTATTATAAATGTGATTGTTTGGATGTTTGTTGCTCAAACATGTCGTAAGAGCTGAACCGAAATTTGGAACGTCGTGGATCTTTTGTTCCGAAAAAAACACAGCGTTCCTTTTGCTTCTACGCAAAGTCGGAGGTAGATGCTAGTAATAAACTTAAATGAATATAATATTATCTTTATTATTAAATAAGATCTAGAGAGTGATAGAAGTAGTAGTAGTCATAGTGGTCGTAGTAGTAGTAGTAGAAAGAGCCGCTACATACTACTGTGCAATTAAAGGTGAATGTTAATTTATGTAGTCCTTTTCAGAGGCTCAATATAGAGTTCTTTTTTCTTCTATTCTATTCTTGCCCGAAAAGGTCTAGTTCCACGTCATTGTGAACCACTTTCATTATGGAGTTATCTATCCTTGAAATCGTCCTAAGAAATACATACATCTTTCGCGTACATGTGACATCAGTCAAACTCCTTTTAGTTGTTGTTCTTATAGCCTTGACTAAATCCTTGTCAGATAAGTCCCTAAGACCCGCAAGCAGCTCAATTAAGTTATATGTTTGGTTGCAAAAGAACTACTCGTTATCAAAATAAGGTAAAGATTGGGTAGGCAGTAAAAGCCAACTGAGCCTAACTGCCCTAAGTCCCTTTACAAAATGAACATAAATATGTGCAAACATAACTGTGTTCTGGACTGCATTTTTGTTTTAGGAGTTACAGAAATATATTATCATCTTAACTCTCTGGTCTGTCTGGACGATCGCAGTGCTAGGTAATGATTTGGACTCTTCATGTTCCTATAGCTGCGTGCCACTGTGCTGTGTTACCATCAGATTCATGTCCTTCTCGTTCCGTCACTCTATACAAAAAAATACATATTAGTAAATTTATGTACCTACGAAGCATTCCTACGTTAAGTCCTTAACTTATTCATATTCACAAAAAAATAAATGTTTAATCAAGCTCAGCGATAAATCAATTTTAATGTAATTTGAATATCCTAATACCATAGATAGTAGGTATATCCGTTTGTAAGACCATTTAAATAATAGTATAGGATCAATGACCTGCAAACGTTACTTCCTACCGATACTACCTAATATGAATATCTATTAGGAAAACATTTACTGGACTCGTGACAGACTTGATTCTCGTATCAAATATTTAATCGAATGAGTATTTACTGCCATTCGATTTACATAGATGTCATGTATAGTGATGAGGTACTTGTATTATTTAAATAACAAAAATACCGTTTATACTTCTGTTAGTTATTTTTTTTAGCAAAAAGTAATAAGATTTTTAAGAGACCAGTATAAAAATAATTATTTAACAGTGAAATTAAAAAAAAAGCTGTGGAAGACGTTGCCTGATTCGTATTTCCTGATGGTCACAATCTAATCGAATGAGTGAATAATTATTGAACAGTGAAATAAAAAAAAAGCTGTGGAAGGCGTTGCCTGATTCGTATTTCCTGATGGTCACAATCTAGTTGTCTTCAAGTCGTAAGATAATCAGTTATTTAGTTCTAGCGAGATGGTGGTCAAGTGCAAACTTATTTTAGTTTAAAAAAATAGACGCATACGATTACATGTATGTGCAAGCGTTGTTTATTAAGAACTTTACAATGATAATATCTTTATTAATCATCATCATCATTCCTAGTTTTCTTGATCCCACAGCTGGATCAAGAGAACTGGGAAAAATACTAAACTGGTAACCGGTAAAATACTGGGATAAACCTCTCTCCTAGCATAACATCTTCCTCGGTCTTGTGCCAATCGAGTCCAGTTTCACCCGTAGCAGTGAATATGTTTTAGATATCCTACTAATGTTACCAATGGGAAAGTTTTGATGTTTATTGCTCAATCACATCGGAACAGCTGAACGGGTTCAGCTGAAATTTGGAACCCTAAACCTATTATATTGGGAACGGGAATTACGCGGGTTAAAATAAAGGGGCGCTGTTAAGTGACTATATGTATTTTAATTATTTCGTTTAAACAATATTAACAAGAATACCCGTTTACAAGATGTGTGTAGTTGAATGAATTTCTTTTATTTAAAACTATGTATGCTTGAAATGTGCTTCAGAAGTTTGAATGGTGTTCAGTTGTTATATTCAACGTAAATACTACTAGCGTACTAATGGAAGATCCCAGGGTCGCCAGACGTAATGTATTTTCTGATGAATGAAATGTGTACCATTGAGTAGAGTTAGTACGTACTAAGAACACGTGCTTACCCGCTAACTTGCTTAGACGGCCAATTTTGAGATATGGGGTCCAGAAGGTACACAAAAACTTTGATGTACAAGATTATGAGTTTAGGGCATGACTGGCCCCTTAGATTTAGTATTTTCGGAAAAGGCTTTAAAATAGTTGTCTGATAAACATTTATAGTCATAGTCATAGTCATAGTAGTTTATTGATAACAATATGAGTTACAAGTCAATTTTTACAAATAATGATGAAGTATTCCATGTCAATTTTTCCAAATAATAATAAATTATACTCTTACTTCTATACAAAGTATTGAGTAAATTAAATAAAAAATGTCAATTAAATCACATCATAATTAAACATTAAAACACATGATATAATTTCACTGAATAAATAATATAAATCATCTGGTGACTAGTTTATTTAATCAACTTTCAGCTTTTCCATGTCATCGAACCTGTAAAATGCCTGTTCGGTAAGCCAGTGCTTTAGCTTGCGCTTAAACGAGCCTCTAGTGGGCGCATCACGCACCTCTAACGGTAACCTATTGTATACTGTCGGCGCCATGACGTGTATCAACTTAGAAGTCTTGGTGAGGGTGCAGGGTACAGAGCGGAGCCGGTGAGCGTGCCGAGACGGATGTTGAGGCCGTGTGTCCCCTACGTGAGCGTACTCGTCTATATGGTCCCTAGCATACATTGCCGCTTGGAAACATATCACACTTGGGACCGTAAGTATCCCCATCGATTTAAAATATGGACGTGCAGACGTTTCCTCCGGTACCCGTCCAATCGCTCGCACTGCTCTCTTTTGTAACACGAAGACACGCCCCCAATCGGCAGCACGACCCCAAAGTTCGACTCCATACAAGAGGAGCGAGTGCACGGACGCAAAATAACACTGCCGAACTTTATGGTATGGTAGCATCGCAGAAATACGCAGAAATATACAAATGGAGTATGAGAATTTAAGTGAAGTTAAGTCATTATTTTGGGAGTTTTAAAGCGTCTGTTAAGCAAAACGGCCGACGGAAAGTGTCTGGGAGTATCGGGGCCTTATTTTAAAATTATTGCATATAACATACGTGAAAATCAGTTATTAGAAAATACGTGAAGTAAATTACGTATCTTCTGAACCTCGTATCTCAAAATTGGCCGTCTAAGCAAGCTAGCGGGTAAGCATGTGTTCTTAGAACGTACTAAATTTACTCAATCGTCCACATTTCGTTCATCAGAAAATACGTGACATCTGGCGGCTCTAGGATCTTGAACTATACTTTAAACACGTATTTTACGACTTATTGTCACTCTATTTTTATAGCCTACGACTGTATAAACTATGTAAACTACAAATTATCTACCATTTTACAGGATGCACTGACACATTTTTTCATAGTATAGAGTGACGAGACGGGCTGGGCATGTGCCTGATGGTAAGCAACATGCCTGACACACGCAGTTATTGGAATATGAAGAGTCCAAATAGCATTGCAGTGATAGGTAATGATTTGGACTCTTGAATTTCCAATAGCTGCGTGTCACTGTGCTGTTATGTGGCAGGCATGTTGCTTACCATCAGGCACATATCCTGCTCGTCTCGTCACTCTCTATTTAATAGCACTAATTTTATACCATAAGCAGCCAACTTTATTTCGCCGCGGCTTTGACTCGGGGCCAATTCTGCCAAGGAGAGAGTTAAAGTCATAATCCATCAAGCAAGTGCGGGTTGCCTGATGACACATATCTTCGAAATATGTCTTTTGGAACAGTCTGGTTTCGTCGCGATGTTTTCCTTCACCGTCAAACCAGCGATAATATTATTGTATGTCTGCCGTTGTAGATATACTCAGAAATACAAGCGGTACTCAAAGCTACGATCTCAAGACACCACATTAACAGAAACCATATTAGCGGTACCAAGATATATGGCATTTTGTTCACTAGTCGTAAACCGTTTTATGGTCATTTTTCATTCACGTTCTTTTGTTTCGCTATGTACAAAACCTCGTTTCAGTAACCATCTTCCAACTATGCTGGCTTAAGCATCTTCGCTTAATGGTAGAAAGATAGAAACGCCCAAAAAATTGATCTCTCTCTAAATTCAAACACAAATCGTGAAATTCTTGTATTTTAGTATTTGATTTACAAATTATTAAATTGTAGGTCAAAATCCATCCAGCCGTTTGGAAGGTACGCGGCAATAAAGAAGAAACTTACAAGTATACAAGTTACGCGCGAAAAACATAACCTTACTTTCATTCGAGTAAAAAAAGATAATATTATTGGTGGATATTTTCTTTTAACCTGTAGAACCTGAGTGGACCGTCGTTGTTTAGGAAGCCAATGACGTAAAAAGCGTAACAGTTTTTACATTCTTGTTTACGCTACCACATCACGCAATAAGCGGTATGTGTAGTGCAAACATTTCCACCAACCATCCTCCGTCGCATAACTATTAATATTGGTATGGAACAAAGGCATTGCAATATAAAGGATGAAATATACGGTCTGTCTGTACGTATTTGCATTGTGTAAACACCGTTTGATTCGCGATTGCAAAAGAATCGAATCTTTGTTATGTCTACGTCAAACAGGTGCGTTCAGATCTTCGGATTTAACAATACGTCTGGGGTCTTTGTAGGGGGGCGAGATAAACCTTCTTTAGAGTCGTTGATGTTTTTTAAAATATGTGGCCTTTGAGATAAGAACCGAGGTAAAAAACGGCCTTTTCAGCGTTATCTTGTTCTTATGAAGAGACATCACTGAAAGTAACTCTTGCACAAAATACAGCCTTAAGTGATGATTAAACAGTCTTTTATTTATTTATTCATATTAGCCACTCCACAGACGTCCGTGATCTTTGTCAATACAATTATCTTTTTTTTACACATTTCTTGGATAAGGAGAAGAAGAGGAAAACAAGAGGGATTTGGGCACATTTAAAATCTAATTCTAGTGTTCGTCTGTAGATCCGATCACTACCGGTTGGGATTCCGCTAGTAATCGACTCGACATCGAGTATTTGCTTAATTGCCTTTTGCCATTTGCCTAAGCTGTCTCCTCCCGGCCCAGAGCCTCCACAACGGCCGCATTTCTGTCCCTGATGGCCATCTGTAGGTTAAAATTGCGGATGGTCTTCGGTGATGCAGCCCACGCTCGCCGCACGAACCGACCGATGGCGTTTAAAGTCTAAAACATTTGACTTTGATTTGGATGGAACGAACGGAAAATATCTTAGAACATAAACGTGCAAGATCCCACAACTATCAGGCCTTCGTTATTTTGTAAAAGCGGGACTTTTTTCTGCGTATGTTTGCATCTATCAATAAATTTGCCAAATATTTTCATATCGTCCTAATAATTTTTTTTTTATTTATTTATATTTAATTAATTATGTTTGCTATCTGTAATAATAAAAAATACATTATTAACTGTTACGTAAAAAAAAAATATGGGAGCCTGATAGGTGATACAAATATCCAGACACAGAAAAAACACATTTTTTATCAATACACAAAATGTTTGTCCTCTGTGAAAATCAAATCCACATCCGCCGTGTCAGTGGTCAGACTCACTACCAAGTGACTATCAAGGTCAGCCCGGATAAACTTTCCAACAGACGAAATTAAATTTTAAATACAGGAAAAACTGAAGCACATGAATATCGAAAAAGTACTTTTAGCTATTTTTCTATACTTTTGTAATAAACAAACAGTAGCACTCTGGGAGCGCCGACAGAAGCGAAAACCTGAAATTACAAAGGCGCCAGTAACGGTGTCTCAAGTTCAATCGTTTTTTTTTTCATTTCAAAAATACCTAATGCATCTAAAGAAATCATCACTTCACAAAAATTACTAAAACAAGTACGAGAAAACATAGCTCAACATCCTCACGTTCAATTCTCAAACGATAATATCGCTATGTATATAAAAAAAGCATCGATAGTATAATGACAACAATTCCAGTACTTTCCAAACAACAAGCAAAAACTATCAAGTGCACGAAACAGTATTCAAGCCCCATTCATGCAAGCCAGCGAGGCACCGCAATCCTCTTTTTCATTAACGTAACAAACTGCACAAAACATTACAGTGACAGCGACCAAATTCCGACTCGAATGAAAGTGTGCAATTCTTTTCCTGTACGATTTGGGTACACAACTTACCTCAAGTTACGTTTAGACGTGATCATTGTTCGAAAGCAATAAGGGTGGATTTTGCTTGTGTTTTAGTTAATACGTGGTGCTGGATTGTATTCGTCGTACGATTGGTTCGAGTTTTTTGCTCGTCTGGCGCGCAGGTGGTTCGACGAAGGTAAGGTGAAGCCGGGAACAGACACTTAATTTTTTTTCTCTATAGCCTTCGATCCGAGACATATTCAGAGTTTGTTTTGATCATTTTTTCGTCTCGTCGCCTCAGCGATTACATACGCGGTTGCAGATCTTGTGCCTTCATACAATTCAATGCTAATTTGGTCTTTGTGGAATAATGAATTGAAATTTGTCAAGAGCTCTCTTTTTGAAATACAACCATCCTATCCCAAATATTTACTCAAGGTCTCAGCAGAATTAGAAGCAGCCCACTATATGCTTCTATCATTTTTTTTATATTTCTGAGACTCCAGCCTGATCTGAAGGACAGTTTCAAGGCCATTCAACACGCTGGCCAAGTGTGGGTTGGCAAATGACGCATATCCTAGATGGGTGACTTTTTTTTAAAGTTAGTTAGTTTTTACGATGTTCATAGATCTGCGCTTGGAAAAATATTTAGAGGTGCAGGCGGGATTCGAAATAACGACTTCAATGTTGCAAAATTCTACTTTATCACCACTATCACTACAGCATACTCAAGGTTTACATAAGTCAACATTCCGACAATGTTTTGGGGAAAGTTGAATCGATATAGGCAGTTTCGACATTTGCGACGTCAAATCTCAGAGACAAAATTGAACTTCTTACAAGATTTGTGATACGGTGCCAATCGATCCTATCGATGCCAATCGAATTTTAATCGATTTAATTTAAGTACCCAGTTTAGACACAGATGTTATGTAATATAATTGATATAGCCGCTTAGTTCTTGGTAAGTTTAAAAACCATAAGCCTTGGGTTCGATTCCCACCGAGGACAAATATTACGGTAATGAATACAAATATTTGTTTTGCGTCTGGGGTATTTCTATGTATTTTAAATATGTGTTGCCAACATAATATAGTATTGTGACAGCTACCTAAATCGCATAGCGCAAGATTTGTTTGGTTTGGGGCTTAACTACTTGCCCAACAGTGTTGAGTGAGGAATGTCTACCAATATGACAATCAAATAATAATTATTATCATTGAATACTCTAACTACATATTACTCTATAAATGTTCTAGTCATTCGACGACTAGTATATGACCGAAATTGGTAATCACAAAAACATGAGATGCAATTTAAGAATTAAAGTTTACTTACATACTCGTAGATAAGTAGACGCAGGCGATTTAACGAAAAACTGCAGTTTCTTATTAAGTAATTAAACTCCGTTCTGTCTTACCTGAAAAAAATAAATTACGTCAAAATGAATATCAAAATGCGTCTTAAAATCTATTTATGAAGTAAACATGAGCTGTTCGTCAACTAATTTTCTTTGCTTTCTGCCAGATTTCACTTTTAATATTGCTTTGTTTCTTTGAGCTATGTACTGACATAATTATACTGATATTGATAGTATAACAATGTGGTGTAGTGATAGATAGAATTTCAAGGACCTATTAGGTTAAAAATGGACCTAATATATCCCTGAAACTTCGAAACTCAAGCTGCGTCTGCCCGTGACCTTGCCTTAGTTACCGGTTCCATTTCCTATTATCTTTCATAATTATTTTGACTATTTAACAAAAAAGCGTATGCGTGTCACTCAGCGCGGTCATGCTGCCAGCGTACTGAGCAGCCTTCTGACTCGTGGGCTTAATCATTTCGATTAATTATCTACAGAGCGTCATTTGTCAATGAATGATTGGGTATTTAGTGTAAGTAGTTAGTAGGTGTGTAACCTACCTAGTTTACGTAGTCCAAAAATAGAGGGTTGACAACTAAGCTAAGGCATATATACTCGTATACCTAGGTCTTGGAATTTGTGGGTGAGCATACGTCAGAAGTATATTTATTTACATGTAATACTATTGTTCTGTCTTCGATTTCAAGCGAAATTAGAAAGAGCAAAGGCAATACCATAAGCAATTTTGTTATGCGGTGAGTGCAGGGCAGGGGCCCGTTACCTTGCGGTCATCAGTCCCACGGAACACCGGAACTATCGTATAAGGCACGAACGGCTCGATGGCACCTGACGTGCTTTGACGAACGCTTGTTACCACTTTAATGACTTTACTTTCGAGGTAATTTACACCGCCTCGTTCACTGATCTCGACACGTGATGCGATTTTGTTACAAACTGGTTTGATAATTACTGTTTTGAATGCTCTCCGTATTAACTGGAGCATCAATTTGGGTGACTTCATATTTTACTTGCATTATTTATTTATTTATTTATTTATTTAATATTTATTGCACAGTAACAAAAATAATGTACAAACGGAAAGCTTAATGCTAGGGCGCATTTTCTACCAGCTACCCGCTGAGTAGGACATTTAAATGTTATGTAGGCAAATATAAATAGTAGAAACTAAAATAATTTTGAAACAAAATAATGTGTGAAAAGTTTTAAAATACTATTATTATGTACACGTTGTTGAATACTATATACTTACTTATATTAAAAAAAAATAGAATACGTAATAAATAAAATAAATACTTATATAACTATAATTATAATACATATAAAAATACACATACTAAAAAGAGAACATAGGTATAGATAGCTTATTAAAGATGAGTAACTAACTAAGATGATGGTTCCTTCAAATAGTGCTCCCGTACATGCCTTTTGAAAGTATCTTTGGACGGAGCTTGACGAATACCCAGAGGAGCTCATTCCAGAGTCGGACCGCTGCGACTCTAAATGAGTCACTAGCAAATGAAGTGCTATGGCTAGGGCAATTTAAGCGCAAGACACTACTGCCCCTTGAAGGGTTGATCCGAGTATCAGAAAAATAAGACACGAATTCTTTGAGATATGTAGGAGTCTTAGGATCATTTAAAATTGAATACAGCAAGCCGAGGATCCTTGCGTGACGTCTCTCCCTAATCTTAAGCCATTTAAGTTTAGCACGGTACTCTGATACATGATCATATTTCTTAAGCCCAAATATGAAGCGTATGCAAGTGTTTAGCAGTCGTTCTAGCTTATTAAGCAGCTCTACAGTCAAATCAAGGTAAGAAATGTCGGCGTAGTCGATAATTGGCAAGAGAAGACTATTTACCAATGCGATTTTTGTTTTGATGGGTAAGAAATTTTAAGTCGAATTACTGAATGCAGAGAAGCATAGAATTTGCGGGAAACTTCCGTTATCTGAGGTCTCCAGGTAAGATTTGAATCAATTAAGATTCCCAGATCTTTAACAGTGGTGGAAAAGGAATTACGCAGCTATTGTATTTCAGAGGCGTGACGGTGGTAAGATTAACACTACTGAGGCGACGTGAGCTCCCCACTATGATAGCTTGACATTTACTCGGATTGACTGGGACACCGAAACTCGAAGACCATGATAACAGCTGAAGAAGGTTCGCATTTAGGGTAGCGATAGCTGATTCCAGTTCCTGTATATCGGTATGGACGTACAGCTGGAGATCATCCGCGTAGAAATGGTATCGACAAGTTAATAAGATGGAGAGCATATCAATGAACGACGAAAAAGCAATGGTGACAAAATACCACCCTGTGGGACTCCGCAGTTAACTTACACCAGTCGGATAGTGATTGATTGGCTCGAATCGCTTGCTGCCGACCCCCCAAATACGAAGCAAACCAGGAAACTGCAGTATCCGAGAAACCCATACGACGTAAAACACCTAGTAGCAGATCATGGTCGACAACATTGAACGCATTGCTAAAATCAATCAGTACAAGGACAGTAACCTGGCCATTGTCCATAGCCTGTCGGATGTCTTCAGTGACCTTCAATAAGGTAGTGGTAGTGCTATGTCCTAATCTGAAACCAGACTGGTAAGGATTTAGTAACTGAGCTTTACACATGAATTCAGTTACTTGCTTGTGAACAACTGATTCAATTACCTTTGAAAGAAATGGTAGTATGGAGATTGGCCGAAACTGACTAGGTAATTCAGCATTATTAACCTTGGGAAGTGGAATAATGTGAGCTTTACGCCATTGGTGTGGAAATTGACCATGATTTAGTGAGAAGTTTATAATGTGCGTAAGAGCTGGGAGGATGTGCCTCAAAATGTACGACAACATACTGCGACCGATATCATCACAACCAATAGCTTTAGATTTTAGACTAAGAAAAGTTTTGTGGATAAAATCTTGACTGACAGGAGAGAAGTTGAAAGAGTCTGCACTCAGCGATGGTGCTTCAGCAATTACTTTAAGAGTATTGACTTTAGTGTCAGCGTCAAGGGTATCACAGGAAGCGAAATGGTTGTTAAGGATATTTAACTCGAAAGGGACCTCGCACCCGGGCGATTTAATTTTGCCCACACCGATTGATCGGAGAAATTTCCAGATTCCACCCGGGCTGGAGGATTCAATTTGGTTAGCTATGTAATATCGTTTGGCATTGCGGCACAAAAGGTTACAACGATTCCTTAGTCTCTTATATTGGTCCCAGTTTAGCTCCGATCGGTCTTTTTAAACTTGCGAAACGCACTATTCCTCTTTGCCATAGCTTTCCGGATAGAATCAGACATCCAAGGGAAGCTCTATGTCTAATTCTCACCGTACGGGTTGGAGCGTGATGGTCGAAGAGGCAAATAATTTTCGACGACAAGAAATCTATCTTCTCGTCGATAGTGTTACGTGATACAATCTCCATCCAGTTTACATCATCAGCGTCCCGATCCAGTTGATCCAGATCCATGCGGGCAAAATTTCTTTGCCGCATCACCACCGGTTTCGGTTTGGGGGGTGCGAATTTTAATCGACCCATAGATCAGGTCATGGTGAGAAATACCAGGAACTTCTATTTGGCCATGCGTGGATAACAAATTCTCATCAGAGGCAATGATCAGGTCTAGCAGTGTGTCATTTGTGCGAGTGTGGTGTGTAGGAGATAGTTGAATAAGTTTAAGGTCAGAGGATTCGACTAGTGCCCTTAGCTTTTGAGCACGGGTGTCATTTTTGAGTAGGCACGTATTAAAGTCACCCATAACCACAATCTTGTCATAATCTAATAATAAGGTATCCAAAACGATTTCAAGGTCGGCAAAGTAATTGATTTTATCGTTATGACTGTACGCTACACCAAGAAGAAGCTTCTGCCCCAGATTGACTTCGATAAAAAGATATTCCAAGGACCGACTATAAGTGGATGGAGACTGTAAAACAATTTTATGAGGGATGTGGCTCTTTAAGTAGATGGCTACACCTCCACCACCTTTGCCAACTCGATCATTGCGAATCAGGATGTTATTGGGCAGTGGGAATAAGTGGGAGGGCAGTGTCGGCTTGAGCCAGCTCTCTGAAACAAGCACAGCATGAATGTTGTCTGAAGATAACGTATCCAGGATGTCACTATAATGCGCATTAATACTTTGGGCATTAATATGACAGACGTTAAAATTTTTGGCAAAGGAAGAAAAAGCTTGATGAAGAAGTTGCGCAGGGGGACAGAACTTCCACATCAGAACTATTTAACGAGGAGCCATCATCGGATGAACTTGTAGTATCAAAATAATCATTCAAAAACATTAATATAAATATTTACAAATAAATATAGATAAAAACTAAATTTAAAAAAGATATATGAAAAACAAAAAGCAATTAAAAATCAAACTAAATTAACTAACACTCTACCAATACTAATTAAACTAATTATTATCGTATAGCTATCTGGCACAATAAAGTAACATTACGTAGATTACAGGATTCATTTAGGACGAGAAAAAAAAAAAAAAAAAAAAAAAAATATGACAAAATAAAAATTAAAAATAGCACAAATGCGTTTCAGTTAGAGATCATTACTACATAAAACTGCCAAAGTTTTAACTACAATTCATAAAAACGGTTTGATTACATACTATGCTGACATTAACAATGTTGGAATCGACATTTAGAATTAAATAGAATAAAACCAAAACCGAAAAAACGCAAATGCTTGCACATGTGCCATGCCATTTTAACAAAAACCTTTTCATTGCAGCTGTCAAAGTCAGTGACAAAATAAATAAACGAATCAAAAATACAATCGAAATATATGGCACAATAAAGTAACATTACGTAGATTACAGGATTCATTTAGGACGAAAAAAAAAAAAAAACTAAATATAACAAAATAGAAATTAAAAATGCCACAATTTCGTTTCAGTTGGAGATCATTATATAAAACAGCCAAAGTTTTAACTACAATTCATAAAAACGGTTTGATTACATACTATGCTGACATTAACAATGTTGGAACCGACATTTAGAATTAAATAGAATAAAACCAAAACCGAAAAAACGCAAATGCTTGCACATGTGCCATGCCATTTTAACAAAAACCTTTTCATTGCAGCTGTCAAAGTCAGTGACAAAATAAACAAACGAATCAAAAATACAATCGAAATATATGGCACAATAAAGTAACATTACGTAGATTACAGGATTCATTTAGGACGAGAAAAAAAAAAAATATAACAAAATAGAAATTAAAAATGCCACAAATTCGTTTCAGTTGGAGATCATTATATAAAACAGCCAAAGTTTTAACTACAATTCATAAAAAACGGTTTGATTACATACTATGCTGACGTTAACAAATGTTGGCATCGACACTTACAAATAAATAACAAAACCAAAACCGAAAAAACGCAAATGCTTGCACATGTGCTATGCCATTTTAACAAAAACCTTTTCATTGCAGCTGTCAGTCAGTGACAAAATAAATTTAAATCAAAACAAAAAATAGTACAATCGAAATACCCTTTACACTTTTCATTTTCAGCTACAACACAAAAAAAACAATTAAAGTACAAACTTGCATGTAATGCAATCTAGTGAAACGTAGGAATGCTGTAAACAGATTTAGGGAATGTTTTAAACAGATTTGCTGCCGTCCAATTCCGCAAGAAAAAGTACTGTTTATTTTCCAAATAAATGACAACTCTTAAATAAATAACAATTTTCGATCAACCCTTTAAACCTTCTTAAATGTTATTTTTATTTTCTGTATGTAACATAGTCGAACGGTAGTCTGCGCAGCATATGCCACATAATAGTAATAAAACAAGTAGTAACAAACTAAGTATACTGTTAATGGTATAATGTTGGTATTCATTTGTATTTGGGGGTTAAATCAATGTGAAAAAAGGGTGCTGTAATCTGTCTCTATGACATCGAAACTAAAATAAATGGACTAACTTTCATACGATGTTTGATCAGAAAGCTCAAATAAATGAAAAATAACTAATAAATAAATAAATAATAAATATTGATTAAATTTTACTAATATCTGCTTCTGTCCTATTTAAGTGATGTGAATAATTAACGATCTAAGAACCAATTGATTTCGATACAGTAGTACTAGTACAAGTAAATTGCCCTAGAACAATTTCCTGAGACAGCATTTAACTGCACCGATATATATTATCTGGTACTCCCACCGCTACGTAATCATGTTAAATATCTTGTAATGAATAGTACCAGTAAAGTGTATTAGCGTGACATAAAAACCAATATTTTATTTTCAATAATCTGTCCACTACGATGAATGAAACTTTGTTGAATTTACAGTACAGTTGTTTTGGTATCAGTACACAAATTGAAGACATCAACGCGTACCTTTATTCTCTCTCTCTCACACACACACGTTAATTTACAATTTTTATTTCAAAAAGTCGTAAAATTTCTAAATCGATCCTAACATAGATCCTACGATATGGTATCTACGATCTATATTGTTAAATCATCTACCATTCAAGGCGTAATAATACCCATAAAGCATATTGATAGTTCATAAAAAAGTTAATAGTTGCTGATGTGCTGACAATGGAGCCGATTGACGATTCAATCTGTGTAATTAATTGTACTGTTTCTATTATAGCGGTACCCGTATGGGAACTTTCAGCTATTCTGTAACTTATGCGTATGCGCCACAAATGGGGATAAAGGACAGGGAGGAGTTCAGAGGAGTTCAACTAACTGACAACCAAGAGCCAAGCTTTTGGGTTTACATTTATCTTTCGCATTGTAAATCTGTGGGTAGATTGTGCCATCGCACGGAGTCTGTGGTTCTATTTGGATAAAATTTGGATGTCTTTTAAATCTGGTGTAAATAGGTATCTTCTAGGACAGGACGCTTCATTTTAGGCCGCGGTATTGCGTATCATCAGGCAGCAAAGGCATTTGTGATCCAACGCTAGCCTTTATGATACAATAAAGAGCACATATATTTGTTCATAAAATCAATTGATTTTTTCTAATAAAAGTTGTAAATTTTCGTAACATCTTAATTTATTCAAAGCACACATTTTTATAGAATCATAAGTTTTGTTGTGACGGTTAGTCGTAGTTTTTTAGATAATAGAAAAATATACGAGTGCAATTAAACAACAGTAATTTTGTAAAACAAATAGAAATTAAAAACAATTAGCAGCGCGTGCGCGTGCGCATGAAATAGTTTTTCTAGAAAAATATTATTACCGTGTACACTGGAGTGATAAAAACGTACATATTCATATCGTTACTTCTTTCACCGTCCATTGATCTTAATATAATCTAATCAACAGTGATAAATGAAGTGTATACAGACATGATACAAATTCAAATAGCAACTCACATTGTCATTACATTATGGTGGGTCGACATGCATTTAATAATTCACAGACAGATATTCAGCGTTACTCTGTTTCGCCCTTCGGACTATTTGTGGGCCTTGACTTCTCAATAATAATCATCAATATCATATTTATTCACTCTATTTATTATTGCCTTTTTCCAAAACGGTATTTTACCCATGCTTCTATTATGAGATTGTCTATTTAGATTTAAAAACGAAAATGGTTTTTATTAACAGCTCAATGTTTTATCATAGGTCAAAGGTAGATGTGGTGAGGTACCCCGCGATGTGAAAAAGGTTTACCATTTAACAAATTACCCCACGGTTTTGGGAGCCAAAGATATTTAAAATGTTTAAGCTAAGTCACTATAGACATGTTCGACGATTGTAACGTCAAACGAAATCAAAAAGACAAAATTAAACTTGAGTCAGGTTTTTATTACAGCGATTACTACGAACACTTATTACGAACAAGAACTACAGGTAGGCTTGTACTTGATCGCCATCTAACCTGATATAAAAATGTGGTCTAAGGTGCGATTGATACCCTTAGAACGAATCTATTCAACATGTAGACAAGTCTAATCGTATTAATACAAACATACTCAGAAAACATACTGCACAAATACAAACCATAAATTCTAGAAAAACATTCCACACTTGTTAAGCTGCATTACTACGTCAAGTGAGCGCAAATACATTCAAATCATTCTTAGTACCCACACAAAACCACTAAGTAAAAGCATCAAAACATAACAGTAAAGGTGAAGAGGTCCACACGACCTTACGATAACCCTCAGATTCACTCAGTCTTTTCAATTAAGCTAAGAAGGGTCCCTCATTTTATGGATCTTACAGCCTACTAAAAGACTCGATGAATGAAGGAAAGTCCGCCTACGTCGCATGTTGAGATTATCCGTCAAAATTAAGAGGTGTAACAATTACTGGGGTCAAAGGAAGTACCTAACCGCTGAACAAATATATTTGGGAATTTAAATTAAGGTTTTCCTTCAACAAAGGTATTTACAATCAGGTTTAATTGTGGCCTTTTTAGACGAAGGGCTTGGAAAAGTTACGAGGGATTCCGAAAGTGTTTCTGTTGATTGTTCTATTTTAAATACGAAAACAAAGGTGAATTTAGAGTTTTCTGTGCTATCTTTGTAGGTACTTGTTGTTTATCAGTATTGTATTTTTTTAAGAACACAGCCATTTGCTTGTGACCAATATTATAATTATGTTAAAATGTATAGAATTTACACTTTTAGTAACTCGTGGAGCTCAATTATTACTATATGTATATTTACTTAATAATTTCTTTTTATATTTATCTTATAACCTTTTCGCACTTTTGACACTTCTTAAACGTCTGGGTTTGGATGGAAAATAAATAAAGAAGCTTAAATGGATAAGTGTATATTTTTATAATGATCGGATTATGTTATGACTATAAGTACTTGTTTTTTTTGTTTGTGGTGTAGATAAATAATATGAATAATGAAATAGAATAGCTTTTATCATATATGATAGTTTGCCTGAAGTGGCGTCTACTGCCTCACAAAGTTTTCGCTAGCACATAATGCACATGTACTAACCTAATTTTACTAACTATACCTACTTACGCACATACGTAGAGCACACTGTAAACTTTTCCATATACTTACCAAACTTAACTTACGAAATAATACTCAGAAGTAGTAACTCAAATAGTAAGAAAAAAATTGTTAATACAAATTCTCTAACGGCTTATAACCCTTTTTTAATTAATTAATAGCTTAACTTTATTATATAATTTATGAAATAAAACGAATGCAGACGATTTTACGAGCGACAAATAAACACCACATTTCGTCTGAACTTGGAAAAAATAGCTCACCTCTATTCTCTTGTTTAAAAGTATTTTTTCCAGTGATTTTTTCTCATTCCTCTGATATTTCAATAGAACCCTGTGATGCGATGACTCGACGTCATTGTTTCCACAGGCGTACTTTTTCTCAATAGAATTTGTAGCTGTTGCAGTCTCATCGTGATTCTCATTAAATTGGTTACAGCGAGATTTCTTCCCCTTCACAACCTTTCATTTGATATAAAACTCCCGCAGGACCTCAAATTGATTTTGTTATTTTTCCGTATGTTTGTCGAATCTATATTATTTAATTTTCCTTTCACGGTATGTTTAATTTGGACGGAGTCAATAAAATTCTATTACGTTTGTTTGTTACGGCCGTAACAATTTTTATTGTAGCGCCTATTATTTTTTTAATTACAACTTTTTTTATATCTCAATGGAGTATTATCATTCATTATCAAATCCTGGCTCTCAATTACACGATACAATTCAATAATATACTCAAATCAATTTATTAAAATTTTGTAATTATGGCGGATTTTCATATTTTAGGTTAATTCATAATAGTAGATAACTTCCAGTAAATAAGTTTATGAAAATTTAGAAGGCAAGATTTTTTTTGAACATTACTTGAGGTAAGCTTAGTAGTACCTATGTGTTACATTGCACAATCACGCAAATAAAACTAATATATCATACTAATATTGTAAATGTCAATGTTAGGATGTTTGTTGTTCAATCACGTTGTAACGTCTGAACGGATCTGGTTGAAATTTGGAACACAGTTAGATTATAGTCTGGAAGAACAGAAAGGCTACTTTTAATCCCGAAAAAAAAAACACGAACGAGAACTACGCGAATAAAACCACGGAGCGCTGCTAGTAAGCATATAAATTGTAATATGTTTGAACTTGCATGCTCCGTTTATTAGGTAACAGAGTTGGTTAAAGTTAGATTGTATTTAACTTAATTGTATTTGTATTGACATACAATTTCAATTAAATTTAACTTAAAATTCTCAATTTCATATGTTTCTTGTATGTATATTACGCGATAGATCCGCCATCTGTGAATCGATTTTTATTGTTTTTTTTTCTGCGGTAGATCGATAGTATTAAGTAAGTACATGTAAACTCTTTGGGTAAATCATACTTCAGAGTAGGTTACATATTCATATACTTTATCAAATCGGTGCAGTGGTTTTTAAAATATCAACGAAATCTAAAAATTGCTTACGCTACTCATACTACTTTACTGTTTCATTTTTCATTAGAACAGTGTGTTTAGTTGATATCACAAAAAAAAAAAATGAAATTTAGTCAAGTGCTTGAGTTGAATTTAGAAACGAACTCAGTTTTTCTTTTTTTCGGAGAAAATTTAATTACGAATTTACAATACTTTTACGCGTTAAAAATGTGAAACATGTACCAAAAGTAGAAAAAAAATTACGTAATCTACCGTAACTACACTTACCAACGTTCCGGTGCAGTTTATCAAACAAATCTTTTATTCTAGTGCAACCGGAGCACGACCGCAGACGCCAGCTCAGATGTCGCCTGGTTTCTTGTCTGCCACGACCATAATAGGACTATTCAGTACACCGCGGGACAGAGAATGAAGTCCGACAGACGAAACTGTTATAGTCACTCACACTAGTGTATCGCCGTCTGCCTCTTACTTGCTACACGATGCAACAACGCACACTAACCTACTCTCGCTTATTACATACGTGTGGCGACGCACAATGGCCCAAATAAAGGGATCAAGTAAGTGCGGAAAAACCTAGTAAAATAAAAAAAACATACTAGCAACGCTCCGCGGTTTCACCCGCGTAGTTCCCTTTATTTTCCCAGGATAATAATTACCCTATGAGTAATTTCAGAGCCTATCATCCAGATTCCATCAGTAGGTTTTGTGTGAAAGAGTAACAAACATTCTACATTTAAAGTCTTTCATTTGTAATATTAGTAAGAATTATTATGTACATATATTTCATTTCAATTCGAGTAAATTTTAAATCGTAGGATTACCCCGTTGTCAATGTTCTAATTGGTTGGCCAGAAATGTGTTTTATTTGTATTGTAAAACACAGGAATAATTAAATTAATTTGGTGAAATGTATTAATTCATAACGCGTTAATGTACGTACTTATTTTCATCAACTCTCGCAAGGGAAACGTGTTAAATTTAGGGATTAAATGTATATTTCGTGGTTAAACTCGAAACTTTATTAGTTTAATTTAAACCCTTTCAGCACGTTGGCCTCGATGTGTGATGATGGAGTATTCAAATAGACAGATAAAAATGGAGCACAACAATTTAGGATTCCTTTGTTTAGTTCTATTTTGTTGTGTGTGAAATGACTATCAACACCATTTATTTATTTTATTGAGAATTCCAATGAAAAATTTATGATGCTGTGAACTACAACAACAAAATTCACATTTAGAAGGTAAGGAACCTCTAAATTAACATTTAGAAGTTAAATAACTTCTAAATGTTAACATAAAAATTGATTAGAAAGGTACTGTCTAGATAAGTACTGCAACGCTGAGGTGGTCCGCCCGTTTCTAGAATTAATGTGCTTAAGACGCGCATACTTGTGCAGATTTCATGATAGTGTTTTATCTTACGGGCCGTCCGTAACTGGACTACGAAGGCTGACGCAGATTCCTGGAGACTATGATCATCCTTGAGCACGTTTTTCATTACAGTAGAAGGATAATTATTTTCTCGGAAGTGCTCTAGATCTTTCTAAATGTTACACTGTTACATATTTCATGAACTGAATTTTAACATAAAAACTACGAACTCAAATTCGTTTTAAAACTCTTAGTCAAATGTTGTTTTAATTGAATACATCTGAGGTTATGTCAGAAATGTGCATTATCTAATAAAATTATTATCACACTTAATATCTTCATTAAGAGATATATACAAAACTAAATCTAAGCTCCTATGGTTAAGAAATATCCCAAAATTGCATCTACGTCTATGATCAGTTAAATTATAATAGCTCTTCACATGCACGTACCTACTCCGTGTATAAATGTCGGAATGCCCTCATTTGAAACAACTAGAACATTAGCTAATTGTTCACGGCCCTTGAGATCAACGTAATAGAATTGATGAATCACTCGATTGGAGCCAATGAAATGAACAGCCAAAACTTTATTTATTGCGTATTTTATTGATACAGATTCTTGTTTAAATAGAATGAATATTTTGAGGGGTTTTTATTGTAAAACAATTATAAAAAATTGAAATGAAATTTTGTAACAACCCCTAACTTAAGACCAATTTTGTGTGTTTGAGTTTGTTTACGTCACAAACATCAAAATTTATATTTTACTCATAAATTTTGACAAGTATTTGTCCTAAGCCTCGAGTAAATAAATGTTTAAAATACGTCAGAAAGAGATAAGACTAAACTTGAGTTTAGAAAATCAATCTTTATTGAAAACTAGTTCCAAAAAAAAACTAAGAGCTAATGACCAATTATTATTCTTAACAAATATCTCTTAGAATGCACACCTCTTAAATTTCAGAAGATTTGTTCATGTACACCTTAAGCTAATATTTGGAATACAACGGTCAGATTATCAATTTCAAAGCAACACCTTTTTTAAGCTTTTCTCTTTGAAATGTTAGTATAGCTAAGGTTGTTTGTTCATTCGATAGTTACATTGAACGTGCCGTCGTAAACGCTAATGCTTCACGAAGACAAACTAAAGCCTGACTGACATAGCTGAGTCAGGTTTACAATATTAGTTTTACAGAGTCCACCCACATGATAAAGTGTCACAGTTTAACCAATCTACTAATCTTAATCGTCATCAACGTTGACGATGACGCTGACAGTTAAATCGAAGATCTGCGATTGTAAAGTTTTTTTTATACGATGTTACCGATGTATTAATGAACTTGACATAAGAGTAGTCTTCTTTCTTTCTGTCGCTTTAGATTGTTTCGTATTAGGTCGAGTTTTTTACGTGAAACGAACTTTAAGCCACAAGATTGAGCTTAAAGTCAGGTTTTGTAATATTGTGAAAGTGAAGCGAGATTAGTTTATAGGCAGGTAATGCCTTAAACCAGGGTCACTGTCTAACATTCCCCAGAGGTTCAATTCATGCATTTTAACTCCATGTCGCGTCGCCTTTGTCCCTAATGGTTGGCATTGAGTAACGGTGCCTGAGTACGGCGAGTTAGGCAAGTTTCCAGCGGACGTGGCCAAACAGACGCCAATTTCACTAATTAACCATCCATAGAATATGCAAACACCAGACTGCGGCTTCTGAGCGTACTCACGCATCACACTTCGTCTATCAAAGCGTTGGCTGTCTATGCTGAAAGCTACGTGTCAGTGAAATTAGTATTAACTGGACTGGTAAGTACTAGTCAAGTGGTCGATCAACGCAGGGTATTTATTTTTCTATCCTGTATCGACATTTGATGATGTTTTTGTAGTGGCTCTTTGCAGAGTCCGCTTGGGGAAGTACCACATCTTTCCCAGTTATTCCACCGCCAAGCAGTCCCATGCAGTTTGTTTCCGAACATCACTGTTCTCTGGTTTGAAGAGTAATGATTATAAAGAAATTACTGGTCAAATAAGATAAATCATCTTGTAATTAATATCAGTGATGTGAACAACCGCGATAACTTAAAACAATCCATTTGTCCATCAAAATATCGGAGTTCTCAAACTTTTACACATAGCATTAGGAAGACTTTATCTACAATGTTTTTTTCGCATTCATATACCTACTACAGATTGACTGGTTATATGTAGAAGTAATATTTATGTTGGAATTCACTTTTTTGCGTGACTAATTAGCATAGTTAAATATGAATTCTAAACAGCTTTTGGAAGTTTGTGTTGGAGATATCGCCTAAATATGTTTATAGCATCGAAATCACTATATGAGAATCATGTTACCTCAAGGTAAGGATGTTATTATAGCTACATATCCAGTATATGCAAGTTAGATAAGAGAATGAACGATTGGCGATGTATCATAACCAAGCACGAGTAATCCTACATGAATAATATAGAACTACATAGCTATAATACTCATGCATCACTCGACTATTAATAGATGGTTAGGATTACATTGTCGTAACGTTGACGATATATTGTTCAACAAAACATGTGTAAATAAGTATTAGAAATAATTATTTCATAACAGTTTTTTGTAACAAAAATAAATGTAATAGATAAAACAAAGGGCCAGACATAAATGACAAACGAGAGTATTCCTTCAAATAAAAAGCTAATAATAATTCAAATCTGTCGATACCATGGTTGTACCACGGTAATGTATTATAATATTACCGTGGTTGTACCGTAGAAATAATAAGGATCTAATTAACTATATATATAAATGGATCTAATAAACGGTAATGTATTATAATATTACCGTGGTTGTACCGTAGAAATAATAAGGATCTAATTAACTATATATATAAATGGATCTAATAAACGGTAATGTATTATAATATTACCGTGGTTGTACCGTAGAAATAATAAGGATTTAATTAGGTAGAAATTTCTATGAATTAGACATTTTTAGTTCGATTATTTTGAACAACTAAAAAAAATTTGAGGTTATAATTATAGTTATATTATAGTATTTATTTGACTTCACAAAACAAGCAGTGAAATTCAAAAAGGTTGGCAGCATATATTATGGTAGAGACAACCACGTTGTTCATGCCAATAATTTTGTGTTTGGCAAAAAGTCTAGAAGCAGCTAGTTATTATCTTAGTTCTTGAAAGAGTAACAAAAAGGTTGATTGTAGGATGTATCTGAATAAATATTGCTACCACATATTACTGATTGAAATATACTTATTTAAGTATAATAAGTTTTTTAGTAGCACTATTATAGTACTATTTAATATTTTTTGGTCCATTGACATTCCTGATTCCTGATTTAAAAATCACATTTATTAAACTTGACTGTAAGAGTATTAACAATTAGGTATTTATTATCTGATACTAAACTGTTAACTAAATCAGTACAACTCATAGTTGCGTCCAAGTAGGAATATGTACGATAGTGGCTCCCTCATTATTTTCTAGTTTGTTGTCCAAGGTACGTGGTGCAGCCGGTGTGCACGCGCATTGCGCAGCACATGATCCGGCGGCGCGACGACGCGCGCGTGCGCGGCCCCGGCTGCAAGGTCAATGGCACGCGCCTCTCCCGCTCGCACACCGGAATTCCATATTTAAATCTCGTCCGCAGAAAAATGGCGGTCGACTCCATTCCGCGGCCGCAGTGCGCCGTGTGTACGGAGAATTAATAAAACATGCCTCCACCTTCTTCTACGAGTTTTTTCCGCGTATCGTTAACTCTGTAACCGTGCGATTGCAGTTATGTAGCGTCCACTACACCGTATGCAGAAAATTAATTTCGTGCTTTATTGCGCTTTTGAATTTTTGTGTCGGCCTCGCACACAGAGCTACATTGTTAACGGTTCTTAAAAAGTCAATAAAGGTAAATCGCCGCTATTTGGATAACGCTACCTACTTAGCAGGGAACGTACCGACGTTATTATAACATGTAATAAAAGCATGCTATTAATATACGTCGGTGCGTAGCGAGCAGTGCATTAGTGTCGGTTTGGGTACATTTAAGTTTCGTAGCGGGGCTACGAGGCTCATAGAGCGTACCACGGACACAATTAACTCGGTGCGACGAAGTGCAAGTCATTGGCAATCGGAGACGCTCGGATTTCAGCACAAAGAGGGATGGCGACGTGAATTAGGGGCCCGAGCCCACATAGCTACGCCGCTAATGTGATCGACAATAGACCAGAAAAACGTCCGCCCGAAGTTCATTAGCTCCACGTATTTATGTTTATACTTAGCGTGGATATGTCGAGATATGCCGCTGAGTTATTTACGAGCGTCAGGTCACTCGGGGCGTTCGAGGGTGAACAAACTAATCCGGCATTGTCCGACGAATTTTTAGGAAACCGAGCTCTTCCATGTAATGGGTTTTCGATCGGAGGTCTCATTAGAGGTAATAAAAAATGTAATTTCAATTTCGCTACCCGATCCTATTACGTCGGGCAAAAAATCTGAGACCTAACATGGACGGAGGATGACAAAAACGTTAGAGACATCGGTTGCGGTTGAACGAAATTAATTAATGCCCCCTCCGTAGTTTTAAAAGCGTCGATTCTTGGAGGGCGCAGAAAAGTGCAAGTCATTGGCTCGGTGGCGCTCTCTGGATTTACAACGCAATAAATTCGAGCGGAGAAACAGAGGAGCCTTATCTGCTAACAGAGCAAATGAACTGTCTCGACGAGAAATAACTCCGAGGCCGGATCGCTAAACGCAGCTATCACGATTGAAGCTTGGTATTTAGCGATGGGTGTGCGGATGAAACGTTTCTTGTGTTACAGACAATACGCCATTTGGACGAGTGTTTACAGTACAGACGCTAAATGTGGAAATGTAATATTTCCTTTTTAGCTACGGAACAAGAACTTGGAAACGTAGAAGCTTAAATCTTCGTTCAATCGTTAAATCTTCATTAACCCCCGACCAAAAAAAGGGGTGTTATAAGTTTGACGTCGATGTCTGTCTATCTGTCTGTTTGTCTGTCTATCTGTCTGTATGTATAGAATGTAATTAATTTGACTTAAATTTATTAATTTGACTATGTACCTACAATTTTCTTGTATTATGGCAAATTACATTATTGTAATTATTTTTATTTGACATGTAAAATAATATTTTATCAATAAATAATATGAATAATATGAATATGAATATGTCTGTCTGTCTGTCTGTTTGTTTGTCTATCTGTCTGTGTGTCTGTCTGTCTGTCTGTGTGTGTGTCTGTCTGTGGCACCGTAGAGCTCAAACGGATGAGCCGATTTCGATGCGGTTTTTTTAATTCTAAGGTTAATATCCGTGCGGATGTTCTTAGCTATGTTATGGTTAATATCGATTCAAAATGGCCGCCTCCACAAAATGGCGGACAAAATATTTCTTCACAACCTACCTCAATATGGGTATCAAATGAGAGGGCTTGACTAGTTGAATACTATACACTACAACAAATTTCAAATTCAAGATGGCCGCCACCACAAAATGGCTGATTACATAATAATTTTTCACTACTACCTCAATATGGGTATAAAACGAAAGGTCTTAACTAGTAGAATACTTTGCAATATCACAAATTTCAAATCCAAGATGGCCGCTACTACAAAATGGCGAAATACATTTCTTTTCCACAACTACCTCGATATGGGTATCAAATGAAAGGGCTTGACTACCTAGTAGAATGTTGTAAAGATAACAAATCTGAGGTAGTCGGGGGTTAGTCAAAATTTTTAATTTTGTTCGTGATAATTTTAGATATTTAGTTAATAAAACATTGGGTAAAGCCCTCGGGAGGTCTACCGCTTATCAAAATAGTGTATTGGGATTGCTCCTCTCTGTATTTTCTTTTGAAGTTAGAGACAGCAATAGCAAAGCCAAAATCGTTTTAAGACAGTCGAAAGGCTGATTGTTGAATATACCACATTATATTCAGAAAAAGTAGCTACAACCAACGTGTACAAAATCGAGTAACAAATGATAATTCGTACTTTAAGTCCCAGTTAACATACTTATGGTAGAAACACAATGTTTAGATCGGTGCCCAGTCTACTATTATCTTATATACCTTTAAACGAGTAAATCTTGTAAGTGTATATATATATAATCTGAATCTGCTCGACCGCTTTTCATGAAATTATGTATACAGGGGGCTTCGGGGACGATAAATCGATCTAGCTAGGTTTTATTAAAAAAAATTAATAAAAATCATCATTTTATGCGCGTTTTTAGACACTGAAAAACTCCTATAATGTCATTAGAATACGATAACTTATTTCGCCACTGTTCTTAAAGTCTAAATGGCTTAGACGAAATATGCTCGCCCTCGGAGTCAACAGGCCCCGGTTCGAATCTTGATGATTACACTCGGGACTTTTCTTTTTGTTCTTTTTTTTCTGAGAAAATCTTATACTTAGAGCCTTTTATAAACGCATTTAATTCGTATCTAAGTAAGTCTAAGTCATCACTACGTAATTCGTACCTGCCTAAATATAATTTTAAAAAACCGAGCAAAGCTCGGTCAACCAGGTACTTACCCTTTAAGCGGTTACGTACGGTACGGTACGGTAAATAATCTTTTTAAATAAAATTTTCCGTAATATGTTCCTAATTCATCAAAATCTATATCAAAATCTTGATGGCCTATCTCACAATCGAGTCGAGAGTGAGGTCGTAGTTTAGAATCCCGCCTGCACCTTTTGAGTATTTTCCCTAACGTAGTTGTAATTGAATTGAATTGAATTGAATTTGTCATCGTCACTATTTGATTTAGAGGTGAAAAATATTACCTATCGTGAGGTAACAGGAGTCTTATAAGAATGTTACGAGGACATGAGTCATCTGTTAACCGTCACATTGTCAGTGTGGTGGTTTATAGCCTTGACACACTGCTTGTGAGAGAAAAACCCTAGCAGTGGGAAAATACAGTGGACTGCTAATACTATATCAAAATCCGAAGTAGGTACCTCCTGAATGTGAATAAAGTCTTTTTTTAGGCAAAGCAATGAAACGGTTCGTTTGTGATTGTTTTTAACCTAATTGGTTGGTGATTTATCTAAATTTGTCTGCAAATATTTAATTTGTGATCATTACATCATGTATAGTGTTTGTCAACCAAACAACTGATAATTAATGTTGCACACAATCTAATCAGAGAAAAATTTAAACTTTAGCGTTAATGTAATGCTTAATTAAGAATTTATCTGAAAGACAAACACCGATAACGTGGGCATAAATAAACAGACTTCCATTATGATATAATTATCTTTGACATAATGGACAATAAAGATAGGATGGCAAACAATAGCGAGTGGACGTGAGTTTTAAAATTAACCTATAAATCTATGGAAAACTACCAGTTTATACATATTTTGAATTGACCAGTATCTTTGGCCACGAAATTCGTACTTCCAATATTTCAGATAAATAGGGCCAGTAAGTATTAGTATATTATATAGAGTATGAAAATATATTCTGTATTTAAGAAATAAAACTTGTAATAGGAAATTTTAAAGTTAGAACCGTGTGTGATTGGAAAACCTTTCTAGCCAGTAAAATCAAATGGAAATAGAGCTCCATTGCAACGAAGTAATCAAACGGTGGTAATGGCGACCGATTCATGAATATTCAGTTTCCGGTCTCACGCATCAAGTTGTCATGTCGGTTCCAGCGGCGCCGCATCCTTGCTGTCGGAACCGGGCTTGTGACGTCACTGCCGCGATGCCACCACAATGTAATATTAAGCATATTGCACCGAGCCGATGTAGTAACGTGCTCTATACTATGCAAGTTAGAAGTGTATTGCACCGAACCGATGCAGTGACGTGCTCTATACTATGCAAGTTAGAAGTATATTGCACCGAACCGATGCAGTAACGTGCTCTATACTATGCAAGTTAGAAGTGTATTGCACCGAGCCGATGGAGTGACGTGCTCTATACTATGCAAGTTAGAAGCATATTGCACCGAGCCGATGCAGTGACGTGTTCTATACTATGCAAGTTAGAAGCATATTGCACCGAGCCGATGGAGTGACGTGCTCTATACTATGCAAGTACATTACACCGAGCCAATGCAGTGACGTGCACCGAGTGTAGCAGTGGCGTATACATATGTACCTACCTCTATATGATATGATCATTAAAGGCTAGACAATGTGTATCACAAAAACAGTGCTTTTACGTTAATTAAGCGTTGTTTTGATTTTTTGCTAGCGTTTATTTTAAGGCAAATGATAGTAATAGGATTTTGCATTGTTAAATGAAAAACCAGGTTCATCATGTCGTTTGATTATCAGAATAACTGTGTATTTGTATATTCGTTTTCTATCACACTCTTGCTAAAAACCATGTTGATATCGATAATGTTGTTGATAATAATGTTGATTTCAAACCAATCACATTAAGGCTACGAAAATTTGGAATAAATGGAAGAGTATTATTAGCTAAGTGTAAATATCAATTCGTTCTATTTTGTTATTCTCTTTGACGCACATTTAAACCAAACCTAATTGTAATTGATTGATCGAGTAAAGTTTTTAAGAGAGACAGTTGGTATATTAAGGTTTGGGTGTTAGTTGGATGGTAATAAACGTTGATCAATAGGAATTATTTATTTTCGTTAAATATATTATTACATTAAAAATATACGTCAGGTTTGCGGTGCGAAATAGCCTGTAATTGTAACGGTCAAAAAAGTTTGAGATGTGCTATCTGTAAACATAAAAAAATCACAACACGTGCGCGACACGCGACATAGCGGGTTAAACGGGTGGGATTTTGACTTCCGATAAATTGCACGGCACGGCCCCGGCACGGTGATTCGTGACACACCCTCAACTGGCGAAACTGACAATACTATCTACACAAACAAAACAAATAGTACTTGGTGTTCTCGATTGCTCGTTCAGCGACGGACATGCGAGCTCAAAACAAAAGACGGTCGCTGCCCGTGTTCACGTTACAACAACAAGTGCAAAATATTCGCATACGTAGAGATACGAGTACAAATAAGAATCGTAGCTATCGACTTGGGAAATTATCTCTCGATAGCTTAAAGCATAATTTGTTGAGCAAACTAGTGTTAAATATAAATTATATGGAACATAATTCAGATCTCGTTTGACAGAAAACGTACATTTGCTTAATTAATGTAGGACCAAGTAGAGTATAACTTCGTGAGACTGAATTTTATTTCATAGTACAGAATGCCGAAACGTTGACATGCCTGATGGTAAGCACCAAAACAATACTACACCCACTAAAATCGCAGTGTCATATAGCTATTAGAATATTAAGAGTCCAAATCTTTACCTAACACTGCACTGCGCTCGTCACCGAGAGATAACCACATAATATATCTTTGGATTATTTCTATACCCTGTAATTTCTCTGGAAACATTGCCCTTCAGACTGGAAAACAGAGATGTTTGGACATTACTGCTTGCCGGTAGAATAACTGTCCAAGGTGTAGTACTTTCCCGGGCGAACTCTGCAACGAGTCCTACCACTACTAAAACTGTGATGATACGGTTTGGTGATTCAATCTTTAAAAAAGTATAGATTTTATTTAACGCTTACTGTGACCTGTAACGAAAGCTAGACTGTTGAAGGAATTTATATTAGGTATAGATTGATTGCTCCTATCGGCAACTTTGATTAACTGTTAGCGATAAAATCTAAATTGCTACAGCAGCTGTCTTTATTAAATTTTCGCAGTGACACGACTGTTTATCGAGTGTTTTCGAGTGTGAGGACGATTGAAAGTCCGCGTGAAGTGACACCGGAGATGGAAGCCAGCCCGCGATCCCGTTTCATCCCGATTTTAGAGCTCATCAACATTTGAAGGGTACGAGTATACGGATGCGTTCCCAATTTCGCGCGACATACCTACTTTTTGCTTTCACTTGACACAAAATTGACGAAATGCCAATTATTTCACGAGTGCAACTGGCAACTCAGTTGTTCTACTTAATATTATAAATGTGAAAGATTGTATGTTTGTTGATCAATCACGTTGGAACGGCTGAACGGATCGGAGCTTGGAAATTTGGAAACGTTTAGAATATAGTTTGGAATGACACATTTCATTTCAGGAAAATAAACGGGAACTACGCAAGTCTACTGCAAGACTTTGCCAGTTTTATGTAAATGTGATACATCAATGATAAATAGTGACAAACAGACTTGGCCCTGTGGGTAAGCAAAATGCTTGCCCATAACAATACTGTACTCTCTCCCCTAGCTATTGAAAGCTTTGGTCATAAGGTTATGTTTGTGTACTGTAATATCTCTAGACAAATTTCCCTTCAGACTGAAAACTGATATTTTTTATATTGTGGAGTTCTATAGAGGCTATTAAAAAGCGTTGTGTACATATAATAATAATTTAATAACTATAGATAATAATCTGAACTGAATGTGAGTTTTTTTTTGCTTGAGTTTAATACTGTTATTGTTTATCAGACGACATGGCAATATAATACAAGGTCATTACAGAACAAATAAAGGCTAAGAGCGCTGCGTGTAAAAAACTAATACAAACGTTAAAAAAAGTAATATAGAGAGTAGTAAATAATTACATTTTCTGGAGAGATCCTGTAGAGTGTACGTGTGCTTCTTATATAACGACGTGATAGATTCACACACTTGTGCTGGAATTCTAAGCTTATAAGTGCATGCACGGTAGCCTGAGATAGTATGCGGTTATCAGCCCAGTTGTACGCTCTAATCTAAGCTCTCTTGGAAGTAACTATTATTTAATCTGCTGCTCTCATCTTTCCAGCAAAATTTCGCTACCGCATTTTGCACATCGTAAATTTCAGCCAGTATTTTCTAAATGCTGCCAGAGCACGTTTATAAAAGATATTTTCATGACAAAACAGCTCATTTTCTAAAAAACTTTGATTAATTCGCCGGTGGCTATTTGTTTTGAAATAAGAGTAAACACAAAGAGTCGGTTAAAAATGATACACACTCAGCAAAAGGGAAATGTTTGAAAGCTGAAAATATTGCGGGTACTTATAGCCGGCCGCGGCATTCAGATTTATGAATTCACTTTACGGTTTGATAGCAAAAACGTAACGGTTCGCGGGTATTTATTGAATTCGAAAATTAAAAGGAAGATAGGAATTCCCCGGAGAGGTAGGGGGAAGGGAGGGCGCGCTGCAAGCAATCAGAGCTCGCCCGTGGATGGTAACCTTAAATACCAGACTTAATTGAACTCCTTCCGGCTTTCCTTGCTCACAGACTACATAAATACATTTCAGGGAAGTATTTTCCCGCAGGTATTCCTCTACAAACATATTCTGTACACCTTTGTAAACAGTTAGATGCGATACTCCGGATACGGACTCGAGCGAACACAAATCTCCATTCAAAAATCTTGCATTTCTAACTGCTTTGATACTGTCTGGAAAGGATGCACTATTCATGTAGCATTTTAAATTCTCAGGGAATGGAACAACTAAATCGCAATTTCGTGTACTTGGCTCGCGAAGATCCGACGCACGCATACGGAAACCGAAACAAAGCCATAAATTCCTTGTAGTACTTACGTTGTACAGCTTAGTTTCAGCTAACTAATGACGTTATAAATCACCCGGAGTATATATTGCAGTTTTTCATACGTTCCCCCGACGTTTTACAGCTATATTTCGTCTGGTTGACTCGAGAAACATGAAACGTCTGCTAACGTCTGTACAACGTTCTATATTGTTATGATTGAATTATTTCCCGTCTGCTAAACTTATTAAAACACTGAAAATCTGTTTAACCCATTCAAGATTCGGAGTGCTTTAATTTCGGAACGAACTTTTGAACGGCAATAAAGGCGAAGCGTGCGTTGAAAGATGTTCGAGGAAACTTAAAATAATATTTTCGAGAGCATCGCTTGGCGAGCCGAGTTATCAGGAAATGAGTGTCTTTGCCCTTCGGGAAATTGTCCCTCGCAATCATAACGCTCTAAAATCTCCCTGCTTTGAGAGACTTTAAAAACGGGACAGATTTGTCTCCCGCTGTAATACAGGGAATACCGAGTCCGCTTTAGAAGCTTTTATGTAATGTAATTCGACGTTTCCTTTACTGTTTGCAAAATATTACGGATTCCGGAATTATTCCGAGTGGAGTTGGACGCTTTTAATGTTTCTGAAATATAAACAGTTAGGGTTTCAGTAAAAGTTTAAGAGATGTGCACGTTTTTGGTCTTACAGTTGGGCAGTATTTTTGCCGAAGCGTTTTGGAGATCATCTCTACTTAACACAACTTTTAATTCTTTCTAAATTAATAGTTGGTTAAATCCTGCTTCGAAAAAAGAGAGAAGACTATACCAAATTAAGGCAGAGCAAATTTATCAGCAGAATTTGGGAAGTTTACTGAATGAAGAGAGATCTAAGACAAAATTGCACTACCATTTCTGTAATCTGAAATATGTAGACTCAGAAAGAAATTTAAAATTTAATACGAAAACAGGAAAATAAAAATAATGTGCCGAGATATTATCCTGAAATTCAACAATGCCTAAACCAATACTCATTTCGTTCAGTATACATCCTAACTTTGTTCACGTAATATAATTATATCAGTAAGTAATATATGTGATGTGCAACATCAGACCGTTTCGTGTTCCAAAAGAGCCACGCCAGGATATCGGGATGTCGGGATATATGTCGGGTTGTCGGCTGTACGTCGGGTCGTCACATCCGGCCGCCGCGTCCGATTCAATTAATCACAGGGAAACGATCTGTACGAATGATGCACATCCCTATATGCATTTAGGTATGCTGTGAATATGACGTTACCTACATATATCAAGTTAATCTCTATTACTCACCAGCAGGATATAATTTATGGTTATCGTTAGTTCACAATAAATAAAATAAAAGGCGTTTTCCTGTAAATGTGACAATGCCATAAGCAACCAGCTAAAAGTAACTATTTCGTTATATATAATAATAACAATTTAGCGATAACTACTTAAATAGATATTGGTAAGCATTTTGACATAGCTACATATTTTAGGTATGAATGTGTGTTGTTCATTCGAAACTTGTACGTATTTATAGTTGAACTTTAAACTTGTCGGAATGAATATATGTAGTGAGTCATGGGTGTATCCAACATGCTAAATGAAAAATCATTTGACAATACATACTTACATACCAACTTTATTATCTAATATATAAAATTCTCGTGTCACAGTTTTCGTTGCCATACTCCTCCGAAACGGCTTGACCGATTTTGATGAAATTTTTTTGTGCTTATCCGGTATCTATGAGAATCGGCCAACATCTATTGTTCATCCCCCTAAATTTTAAGGGTAGTCCACCTCTAAATTTTTTATTTTATTTTTTAGACAAATTTTTTAATTTCTATTTTTTTATGATACAACATACAAAAATACATACAATCCTCTATTTTCACCCTTCTACGATCAACCCCTATTTTTTAATAGCCATTTTAGTAATTTAATCATTTTTCATCCCTGGTCGATCTGATCAATCGTCATTTAATTAGTTATCCCCGCCAGTTGTCTACAGCCTACAAACAGCACGATAATTTGGGGATCAAAAGTAGCCTATAGCATATATAGTTTGAACACGCTAATCTCGGGAACTACTGGATCGATTTAAAAAACTCGTTGACCGTTCTTTCATATGTACGTAATCCTTGAATGCTGTAGGTTATATATATGTACCACGGGCGAAGCCGGGGCGGGCCACTACTTATTACATAAAAATTAAAATTGATGAATTGTGCAGAGAACTATGACCAATTTTTTCTGACACTAAAAGACACGAGCAAGTTCAAGCCAAGCTAAGAAAAATATTAGGTATTTGTTTTTAGGATTAGAAGAAAAACTACAGTACCTATTTTGCATCTTTACTGTTTAAATACCAATTAATTTGCAATTTTTTGCACACTTTCTTCACCGGCGCCCCTGAACTCAAGGCACGCTATGATGACCCGGGGACCAATGAGTGGGTGCCAGACGCCTACGCGCTTGGACACCCTAGGTGAGTCGCGACCAGTCCGGTCTGTGGTTCCACCACCTTTCAATTTTAGGCTACATTGGTAAGGGAGAGTGGCGCACCGTAACATCGGCAATCCTATCCCGCTGCAGCCCTACCCCACTGCCATGATGCCTACCACCCAAACTCGTGGCCTGTCTCAATCGCCCGCAGTGTGCGTGGGTAGAATAAGATTTGATTTTTCTACTGTATATTATTAATATTATACAAATATTAATATTTTAATACTGTATACAAATATTCTACTGTAAATATTTGAAGAAATATTTAGACATATAAGAGCACAGTATCGTTTGAAGCTATTCGGATACCGATGAAAATAATTTTTCTTTATTTGGATGTACTCGTATTAAAATTTTCGAAAACTTATACCTATAAATAGGTATAAGTTTTCGAAAACTATAATAACTTATAATTTTATGAATTAAAAAAAAATTTTGAAATTTTAATCGAGCCTAATCCTAAGTTTGGATGATAGTTTGCACAATCACATCGGAACAGCAGAACAAATTAAAGTTGAAATTTGATTTGATACTACACATTCGTATGTTCTGTAATCAATATGTGATTCTGTAAATTATGCAGGAATGTGGTATTAATAATCAATTTATGAATTGTGAATCGCCCAATTTAGATCTATTTATAGACGTGTAGGGAAGACGAGTCGACAAAGGCCCAATTGTCCGTACAATCAACTGATGCGGCGTATATGGAGTGGTGCGACGGCCTCAACGTCACATATATTACACATGACACGCTTGAAAAATAGCCGTGGTGGCTTTTGGAATAAATTTAACGAAGGTTTTGTCGTAAGCACAAAACTATCAAACTTCCTAAGACTACGGTCGGCACCATATATATGTAAAACCCGATATCCGTGGTAAAACCACTGGCGAAATTACGGTGATGGTAACAGTAAAGAAAACAAACAAAAAAGTTGGTGTTGAAAGTTGATGGTTTTGGAATAAGTGAACATGTATTTAATTTTTAACGAAGCTAAAATGTTAAGACAATATTTAGGTGTAATATTTTTTTTTTATAATACAATTTATTTATTTTTATAAAACCACAATTAAAAATATGCTTCATTTATTTATTACAATTTTTTTATTAATTTTAGTTTCACTGATAATTATAGTTTAACTGATTTTTTTAAGCAATAAGCTTTGTCTATTGTCTCACCTAACACAATTATTTCTTTTTCACAGTTTTAACGATCAAAGTTATATTTGAAAAGATATAACAGACTTTTTCTGAGGCAGTAGGTATCTCTATTCTTCTATTAAATTACAAAAAAAAATACAACACATATAACCAAATGAACTACAAATAATGATTATTAATAACTTCTGAGGAGTTTTTTCATACGCAAACGTAGAATAACATGAGCAAATACAACGAAAACACAATAACCAAAACATTAATCAACATAATACTACAACTAATATGAAATAGCAATAAATCATTCCGCACATTCCCGATATATCAAACACAAACAGTTCAACATGTGTTAAATCCAAATCGGATTACCATTCCGATCGAGAAATATCTAAAAACGGTGATGATTTTCATAAAAGCTTTAAAAATAGACCATGACTTTAAATAGGCTTTTATGGAAAGCATGTTCGGATCTGACGATAGTTTAATAACCGGTTTTACGATGACTGAGGGTCTCTCATTTTTATGTCGATTCTTTGCTATAAATAGTTTGATTTTATGGCAAGTATCTATAAATAGTTGTATGAAATGGGCCAGGAAAGGAGATAGGGTGAGGGCGGTCCACGCTGGCCCAGATGCTTGATGAATGGAGTGTTAACGAGACAGGACCATGCACGGGTGAAACAAGCTAACGTATCCGATTGAACGTTTGAGTAATGAAAGAGACTCATTTATTTTTCAAAATTGCGGCGTGCGTTTGTTAAATTGATAAAACTGAATATTTGTTAAAACATTAATAATATTTATCAAGTTTATAGCTACACTTATTGTCTACCTTCACCGCTCCGTAGTTCTCATTATTTTCTCGGGATAAAAAATAGTATATTTGGTATTCCACACTGTAACATAGGAATTACAAATTTCAATCCGATCCGTTCAGAATTTATGACGTGTCAATCACGTTGTAAATGAGCAACAAACATCCAAATTTGACATTTACAATTTTATTAGGATTTAATCTTGTTTTATGTTATCTTAAATTTTACTTTTACCTTGTTCATAGAATTTAATATGGCATTTTTTTTTAAATATTAAACTTCATAAGACTACGGTTGACCATACATTTAATAACCACAGGCAAAATTACGGCGATGTTAACAGAAAAGAAAACAAACCGTCAGGTTTTTTTTCAACTCTACTTCAGTAGATATTGCTGATTTTGCAATATTAAGTAATTGTGTAAACAAAAAATCTGCACGATTTAAAACAGTTAATAGAAAAATAATTGTGACAAATGAGTTATTAGAAATGTATTATTTTTATACAATTATAATATTACTTACCTGCAGGTAAGTCATTTTCTGTTTTTGTGTTGTTATGTTTTACGTCATAAGCATTATAGTGATGTAATAATTATGTTTACGACGTAAAGTAAATCAAGTAAGTATTAAATTTAAATCCAATCTTCTCTATCCCCTAAATTGTCGTCTTCTGGTTGTTGTGACATTGATTGTTTTGACAGATTTTTGATTGTGTGCCCATTTTGTATAGATAAATTTACTAACGTAGCAACATACGAGTAATATATAAATACTTATATATATAGGATTCTTGCATAGATATTAAATGTAGTTTCATAATACTAACAGCTGGTGAAACGTATTAAAAGTTTGTAATAAAGAAGACTTACTGAACTTTGCATAACATAAACGTACATTTTCCAACAGCCGCTCTGGTCCTAATAAATACATTTCTTTTGTACGGAACTCACAGCGCATTCAGTCTAGGGGGCGGAAGTTTTATCTGTTATTATATTAACGTCACATCTAGATTGCTGTCCAAAGTCCCATCAGATAATAACTAAGCGTAGGAAGGATAGCGATTTCGTTGAACAACCGGGATGCGCCCAATTCTCGCCAATAAACGCCCTCTACACATATCGACCTCATAGGAGAGCTGTTCGAACGATCATAACCTCTACATTAAATAACTATAAAGGCGGCATTCGCTTATTATCTCCCACAATCGTCGCTTTCCATGACAGATAGCCTATGAATTGACCAGCGTGTTCTTGCTCGCATGCCGGACATTCCACACGCTAACAGACGATTGACTGATAGAGACACCATTAAATATGGATGTACGATTTAGAACGAGACGCGATCCTCTATATAAATTCCTTTTGCACACGTGATCACGTTTAGTTCATTACTTATTCATTGGCAATTTCGTTAAAGATAAATTCTGTGCGGGGAAAAATGTTTGAGTGTTCGCATAAAACCTTCGGAGAAAAATACATCGCTTCCATTAGCTCGGCAAACAGCATCAACCAGCTGTTCATGCAAAAAGCAATTTCGTGGGCGCAAAAAGCCACCGATTGCTATCAGTGCTTTCGCCGTGCTGATATGTAAGCATGTGGTCAACACCTGTGGTTTGGCTGCTATGTAGGCTTAATCCACGCAGTTGTTACTACACTATCCCTCATTTCACAGCAGCAAAATCACTTACCGAATCAATTCAACCCAAAACCACAATAGGCACGTGCTCTCCGACAAAGGTCAGTGAAAAACAAATAAAAATATCCCGTCACACAAAGAAAGTCCATTTATCACGGAATAAAAAGCACATAAATAGAAGCGAGAGAATAACATGAACAGTAGTTCTACGTAGCGATTCGATACAGGCTTCCACAACGTAATGCGGTATGACGGCATCGTAACCACGTGACCTCAGGACCGCAACTCGGAACCGACCGTCGATCCCACGCTCATTTTCGCCCTATTGCCTACGAAATAAACACTATTATCCTACGCTATAGTGCTGATAGATTAATCGTGAATCATTGCCGGCTCGGTTGGGCTCGCATTCCTCCCTCGCCCGTACAGGTACGGTAATAGGAAATGCCATATTGTAATAAATTCGCGAAGACTATGCTGATAATTTAACTGCAATCTAGCTGCAACGCGTGACCTTTCAATATTGAAGTTCTTGCCAGGTTTGACTCATTTGAAAGGTCAGATATTTTGAGATTGGTTAAGAATATAAATGGTGCCGACATAAGTTATTTGTTGATTGTCATAATCGCTTTATTAGACTGATAAGTTTATGATAGTGTATCCAGCAAGTACGTATGTATTATTGGTACTAGTTTATAATAATTGTTCATTTCTTTTGGTAATCGTGTCATAGAGCCGGTACCATTTATCAGCATTCTTGGAAACTTCAGACAGTTGGTGTTTGTAAGTGATTGTTATTCTGCGGCACTATTTCTGAAGCATTCCGTTGTTGGGGCCGCGTGCGCACTTTCGCAAACGTCTTTGTTACATGCTGTTGAAATTGATAGGGTTACTGCTGTAATATATCCTACAACTGGACTAGATAACGAATATTTTCTTCTTAACTATTTTATTTGGCTCAATGTAAGCATTGCCATCCAACCTGATGGGTACCTACGCTCTGGGCTACCAAATGAAAAAAATCAAAAGTCCGGAGAATAGCCCTAATTTCCATTTAAAAATTCTGAGATGTTTTACAGTCTAAAAATGTTCTCTCAAATGTACTTAATAAAAATTAGTTAAAAGATTAATTGCTTAACATTTTATTAAGGAGATCTTTAAAAATGTAAGCTGTATTTTATTGAAAATTCAAAAAGTCCTAAGTAGGTAGATGAGATTTTCAAAATCCGGCCGCAAAGAGTCTAAAAATCCTAAACACTCAGTACAAATCCTGAGATATGCTTCCGACTGGGACTGGGCTTCTTCATACCAAATCTTGATTATCTTTACATCTTCATTGGTCTATGAATAATTCAGGTGTCCTTAGTGTAAGACATTACTTAATTTTGTTAATAATGGCTCGGCCTAAAACATTTACTGTTTCCCACTGTACCACAATGTAAACTATATCTGTAATCGCTTCAAAACTAAAACTCCAAGAACTGAAGCTTTTGTTAACAAGTACCTATTGTTTAAATTGGTCAATAGAGAACAAAACCAATTAATCAAGGTCTTAATTTAGCGGTTAATTCTTTTCACATTTAGCTAAGATAGGATCCACATCGATTGGATAATTAATCTTCACATAATTAATCGCTCTCGCCCTTGGCCTGATTTTCCCATAACCCATAAGGCTGAGTATTCACACTGAATATGCCAGATGAAAGCGTCAGTAGTAACAATACCTACTTTCTCAGCTGCGTTCATTCTATTCAATTTATATAATTATCGTGCACCTTTCAGTTGCCCCGCATATTGCGTATTGATGCTCATCCTAAAATGTTTCAGATATTGTGATGTGATGATCCGCTCCAGTAGGTCTACCGTCTATTTCTGCTGCTTTCTTCTATGCTTTGATTTTTGACGGAAAATAGGCAATGTCTGCATTACAAACGGCCTGGATTGCATTCATTTTAGAGCGGCAGATGTGGTTATTGGCTTTCAATGGCGGTGACAAAGTGGTCGATGACGTCACAAATCAAAACATGGAAGAAAGCAGGAGAGCTAGGCGGTAGACCTGAAACCAACATACCTGAATGAAACCTGAACATACCGCGTCACTCCATTTCAATCTTGTGTAACGCAAATGTACCAGACACGAGACTTTCACCGCTAGTTCATGTTTTCCCTCATTGCTTCGAGAAGGCATGATAACTTGTTGCAAATTGAAGTGTAATTTTCAGCGTAATGACAGCCCTAGATGAAGCTGATCATACCGTTTCTCACTCCAGCCAGACGAGTCATACAACCATGAATACGACAATAATTCATTATGAAGTAGGCAATTAAAATTAATTAAACCATGATAGGCTCAACCGTGATTGCTCGCAAAGTATACATCGCGTCACTAAACAGTTGTTACTGCTAATTAATTATTTTTTAATTAATAATTTGCTGTTATTGATTATTGCAGACGGCAGACAAATACTGGTGCAATGTTGTCGTATTAATTAAATAACAATTATTACTTCGATTTTCTTTTGAACACTAGTAGAATACCCGTTACATATTTATGATCTGAAGTGTTCGAAGTTGTTAATTATTATCAACATTATTACAATAGAAATTGTTGTCACAGTTAAGTTATCAAGATTTAAACAAAAAAAAAAATACTAAAAAGTCGAAGCAATTAACTTTGTTATGTGTTTTTACAGACTACAAACGGCAATTTAAATACGTAGCATAATTATAGTGATGAGTTTCGTGTAATTCGATAAAATACTTTTTATTTTTTAAGTCTATGCAAAAAGATAATCTGACATCTGAAATTTAGCTGTTTTGTTGATAAATATCGTCAGAAACATTAATTTGCGCTAACCGATAAAGTTATAATTAGTGGTGAGGGGAGGGGGGAGGAAGGAATAAAAACACGCAACGGTATAGTTTCTAGTACTTGATTCGTCCTTCATGATATGTTAAGATTTCAGAAGGTTTGCTTATTTTATCGATGCCAAACCTCTCACGTAAAACAAATAAACCAAATTGAAATTATTTCATTTAATTACTTCACGTAGCCTACGCATAAAATGGACTATAAATATAAATAGCTTACGTACTAATAACTTATAACCAAACAAAATCACAAATTCTTTCCGAATTAAAATAAGATAAGTCCACACAAATTGGTTCAATTTCCATTTAGGACAAATATTTGTGTGATAACTTCAGATATTAGGTCTATGCTTGGATTGCCTGGATATTTCTATAGCGATTATATTCATAATAGAACATTATAGTACAACATAGAATAACATCACAGTACATCTCATAGTACAAACTTTAGTTTGGGGACAGATTTGTGGGTTGTGTGAGAAATAACCACCAATATTTAATTATATTTTATAAAATTGGGATCCAAGATTCAGTTCGTTTCATAAATATTAGACGGAGTAAAATTTCAAAGTATATAGTCAAAACTACAAGGTAACCATGGTACCATGAAACGCCTTTGTCCTTACCCTTCGAAGTCTGAACAATTTCCGTATTTTCTCGGATAATAATATTGCGTTGACATTAGGTATGTAAGCATGTAAGCTTTTATCCCGTACCCCATTTCCTTCTATCCAATATTTCTCATCTAAGAGCAAATATGCACACTCCCTCCGTGCAAACTCTACTCCAATAAGAAAGTACCTCGCAGTGTTTTGCAAAGGCTATCATATGGCTGTCAATAAGGCCGATCGGTTACTCTACAAATATTTGCACTATAAGATCGAACCTGAGTGCTGATATACCTTGATCCTCTATAACAGGGGTGATTTTCCCTTGTCTCGGTGTTGCGGTCAGCAAATACGGTATCAAGTAATGGCGACCAGCTAGACGGTCACCTCAGTTCCTACACCTACTCCACTTACTCGGGATGATAAAATGGGCTCCATTTATATTGGCTCGCAGGTAAGGATGCCGAGGATGCCGGGAGACGAAACATTGTTTTCAGAAAATGTAAGGCCTATTTACGTTCTAAATTACCGCAACTAAAAGTACCGTTTTATTTTAAAACATATATGGTTGCCTACGTTATTCCGCCAACTTCGTTTGGGTTGAGTACTTGAAATTTTCGTAGAGATCCTCAACTTAATTGATTAACATTACAATCTACGTTTATCATTAACAATATAGTAACCGCCATTTGTGGTACTAGTTTATAAGTGTTTTGTTCCTGTAATATTTCTCTTTTTTTTTTTGTGTCACAATAAAGAGTTTTTTATCAAAATATCTAATGTAGCATTCTATTAATTTAGTCTAGTTTATTATAGATGAATTAATTCTAACCAAAAATAAAAAATTTCGCGTTTTAAATATTGGTTTAGAAGTATAGTATAGATATCATTTTCATGTTTTGTAGGTTATATGACTATGATAACTGTTCCACTTTCTACGATGACAACCAATACGACCATTAATGGCTGACATAAATGTACTATCTAGTAATTATTTTACTATTTCTTTAAAATTTTATCTAAAGAGGCAAACAAAGTACATAATGTTAAAAAAGTTAAAAGTAACTATATTTGTTGAATTTTAGAAATTTTAGATGTATCGACGAATTTTTTGTTTGTAGGAAAAAATTCATAATTCAGAAATCTAGACACGCAGTAGCGTGTAAAGCCAAGTTGAATATACTTTATATATTCCCACTGTACAAGAGAATTTGTAATCGACCTGATTTAAAACCAAACTTTTTATACGGCAAAAATAGATTAAGCATCGTAAAAACTATTTATTTAGCGACAGAAATATAAAGATTTAACTACATATAACGTTTTATACGTGATAGAAAAAAAGTTTGGGAGTGAAAAAAAAGAGAAAATCTACAATAAAGAGTTCAGTGATAAAATCACAAAGTCATGAAATGAAATAAATAATCAAACTAATTTATATTTTCCAAGAAATGTTATCAACCACCGCGGTGAAACACAGTTGATAAAAATAAACCGCAGGCTAAACGCTTTAATTTTCTTCGTATAACAGTTATTTAAAATTTAAAATAAATTCTACGTTATTTTTAAATTTAAACCAATCTGATCATTGTATAGTGTGATTGTGAATTGTACAATTATTATTAAGCGTTTTTTTACTCTGATTGCTTTTTTCACATTTCGGAGTATAATAAAATAAATGAGTTTGATCTCAAAAATCAGGATTTGAGAGGTACTTTATTTAGTAGATCTGAAATAGCCCTTAACCATTTCTACCTTTATCTTGATTTACCATTTTATGAAACAGTATCAAAATCATTTAGGAAATTCGTTTTCCCACGCAAACATAAATGGACACGTCTAATTTATAACATGCATTTTAGTACGCTGGAGGCTAAAGCCAGATATATAAAAATTATGTGCGTACTCTAAAAATATTTTTCCAAGAAGGTTTCATTACTCAAATATTCTTATTTTCAATTAAATTAGAATCTGTTTGTAGGTAATTTTATTTTTGCCTTTATTTTAGCGATATTATTAGTTCGCTAATTTTTGCACATTATTTTCAATAACGCAAAAGGTAGAGCCGCACCAGTTTTGTTACTCAATATCTGTTCAATAATCTTTATTATATATCTAATAAAGACTTTTTAATAGAGAATAATACATTTTTAATGGATATAATAGACAGATGGGGATTTTTTGAGATGGGGGAACGAGTATATTGATATTAGGTACCTACCTCAAAATTGCATAACGAAGTTTGATCTAGCGCAAAAGGCGCAGCGCCCTACTAATCTATCTTTACTAACTAAATATACTTACATTACTTGTTTTAAAGTTGTCTATTACCTATAAGGTATAGTGTATATAGCGTATCCCTAATATAAATAAACTAAGTGCTGACATTAAACCTAACTGAGATAACACGGAGATATAACGTAGGTTTCTGTTTGTCTTGCTAGACCTTAAGGTAAACAAGTAGATAAAAGAACTGTTTGTTTGTCTTACTAGCTTTACAGGGTTATTACTGTAATAAATAAATAAATATTGTCCGAAACTTTGCACATAACACCACCTAAGCGCCACACTAAACAAAGCTTTTGCTATTGAGACTAGACAGTAGATACTTAATATTTTATATACATTTTAAATACATTCAGGAGACATAGAAACACCCAGATACAGAACCGAACCCGTTTTTCATAACATGAATGTTTGTCCTGTGTGAGAATCGAACCCACCAGTTAAGGTTCGGTCTGTTTATTACTTACCGGATTAGAAAACAAAGCTGAGTACTCGTATCTATGTCTAATGTCATTACTAATTATTTATTGTTTTTTTGAGTTCACAGATTGAAGTGCAGTGTTCGGGAAAAATATGGTTTTAATATTTCAATGTATAAAAAATTGAACTATTTAGTCAATATAAGCATACATCACAGATTTCTAAAACAAAAGGCAGATGGAACGTGCGGAACACAGATCCTTAGGTCTGGAAAGCAAATATCAAACGCCAAAGCAAATACAAACTCCAGTCAGTACAAAACTGACTTCCGTCTCGTACGGGAGTCCCGTGTGATTTTATGTTTTGTTTAAGATTGTGCCGTCTTGTGTCATCAAACATTGCAAACATTGTTCCCAAAAATAAAAAAAGGAAATTTCATGGGAAAGTTAGGATATTTTTACTGGTATTTATATAATTTAGACGATTTTATTTCGATTGATGAATAGAAACACAACACCTCAACGAAAATAGGTCAGTGTTGCTACACTAAAGTGAAATTATTTTCCCTGAAGTTAAGGTAAAATATAGATTCTAATTTTGTTTTGAAGATACTCGTAGACCAAGTTATTGATGAACATTGTATAATTCAATTTTAAGCCCTATTTTTATAATCGTTATTTTATTAATTTAATGTGAATCGATGCCAAGAACAAATCCTCGCCGTTACAAGGGTTAATAAAAATACTAATAGTGTTGATGAAAACTATAGTTATGAAACGAGTTTTTAATACTTCTGTGTACTATGGAGTTTAAAAGGTTTTATTTCAGTAATATGTGGCCAAAGCAAATACAAACTCCTGTCAGTACGACACAAACTTCATCTTGTACACGGGTCTGTCCATACGTGTTCATCCTGTGTGATTTTATGTTTTGTTTTAAATAATGCCGTCTTGTGTATTCAAACATTGCAAACATAGTTCCCAAAAACAAAAAAAGGAAGGAGGAATATCATGTCATAGGTAAGTTTAAATATTTTACTGCTATTATGTTATTTAGGCGATTTCATTATGGTAACATATAGGAACACGTGTGGCTATCCCAAACTGAAATAGTTTTCCCTGAAGTGAAGGTAAAATATAGATTATAATTTTGTTTTTGAAGGTAGTATTATTTAATTTTAAGACCTATTTTTACTATGTTTTTTTATATATAATGTAAATTGATCCCTAGCAGTGATCCACGCCGTTACTAGTGTTAGTAAAATTACTAATAGTGTTGATGAAAACTGTAGTTATGAAGCGAGTTTTTAATACTTGTATGTTCTGTGGAGTTTACAAAAATACATAATACTTACATTTTAATAATATTATACGAGTAGAATAGAATGTTATATAATGCCAGCAGTAGGTCTCAGAATATTATCATTTGATAGTAGCAGTTTTTTAATATTATACGATTACTTGGTTTCAAAGTGAGGTTTTGTATGAAAAAATAGTGAAGCATTAGTGAATCGTTTAAACGATTATTTGTTTCTTTTTTTTTTTGGTTTGTTGTTTGGCCCTATAAAAGGTAGCCCATATGCATTTTATCAAAACTAGTTTTGGTGGTAAAGATTATTGTTTTGGTTTTTGTTTAAACTATCTAAGCGAGCAAATCATACTAATTAATATTTGCGATTCAAGTTGATTTTTGGTTGCATGTAAAATCAAAATTCTTAACTTCATAAAATGGAATAAGATTTCTTGTTATTAACAAGAAATCCTTGCATTATATATTATCGGTGTAATAATAAATTATTTTAAAATAATGTTTTATGTGTTTATTATACGTGAAAATTTCCAAAACTTAAGACAACAATAGTGGGACTTTTTTCTTGAAACTGGGAACATTACACGCACACCAACGTGAGTAATTTGACAACGTCGGTGAGAGCTGTCACGCATACATAACTAAATAACTAAGGACTGGCCTCACAGTGTCGTTCACGAAGGTTTCATCTGTTTAGAAATCTGTGGCATACATTGTCATTCTTTTGAGTTAGCATCAATGCAAAAATTACACCCACAAAAACAGATTGAAGGAATGCTGACCTACGGATCAAAATGATAAAAAACGGTCAATTTAAAAAGCATTAACGTGTATCATTAATTTAAGTGAGACAATAAATTCTGTCCGGCAAACTATCCCATCCTGGACGTTACACAGAATTTTTATTTATCAGACGAAATCTGAATTATTTCAGTAAATTAAATTAACACATTTAACTATGCATGAGTTACTAATACTTACATGCGTTATAAAATCATTTCACATAAGGTAGCATCACTCATGCGACAATGTACTAAAGTTGAAACATTTGAATTTATAGAAGAGACCAGGCAGAACTTTTTGAGGGTGTAATGAGACACCCAGAGAGAGAGAGAGAGAGAGAGAGAGAGAGAGAAGCGGCGATGAGGTCTACGACAGAACTCGTTTACCAAGGAAAAACATAATCACTCAATCACACAAGACTTGAAGACACCTAGATTATATGCATCCAGAAAACCTCATGCAGGCAACATATTCTACAGTCTTGCTGTCCGTACAACATAGGTATAAAAATCATAAAAAAAACCATTGTACAACACCACATTACAACAGCATCATTACAATTACGGAATATTTATCAAAGTGGATGTTATATATACATGGTGGACTAACTCCCTGATGTATAGATGCATCGTGTTCACCTGTAGACTCCACAATTAACCACTGGAAATATACCGCCGTAATTAATGATCTACGAGTTGTGTAGAAACATCGAAAGTTCTGTCATTGCTGTGTATTGTGTATCAATATCAGAACATAATCTGGCCGTGTTCCCGCAGATTCGGCCGTGTTGACGGTATAAGCTAAGCTCCATCCTGATTGGTTGCCGGACGATGCGGGCCTGAGGTTATGCACCCCTGATTTAATTGAAGACCCAACAGCCCCACAGTTCACGCATTGTCCGTACCATACCGATGGGAATGTTAATGTAATTTTCAAATACGATTTGTTATTATGTCTGTCAAATCTATTCATGTACACGAAGGTCGATCGTACAGACAACAGTCAGACTGTATCGTGTTAGTTTTAAAGCGCAAGAAAGCAAACTGAGTCGTAAAAAGATATGGATTGATGATATATTGGTGGCTCACCGCTTTCTTAATACGAGCTGTGTGTAAGCAAGCAATATACACTCAAAGATCCGTTTATAAATGTTTCGTCTCCCCTCGTTCTAAATGTAGATGATGGAGATGGACTGTGATGAAAAGTTTCAGAGCGTGTTCTGAAAACACTTTGTGTAATCTCATTGTGCACAGAAGGCATTCGTTTACTTTGTTACAATTAGCTACTTACAGCTTCTACTGATCGTTGTTTGATTGAACAGAAATCCAACATACCTGTAACAGAAGAAGTTCTAATTAGAATTACGCAAAAATACTTGAATTTTAAATTAATAAATGCGAATGTTTAAATATGGACCGTAAAAGAGAGCTACGCAAATTACGTAAACATATAATTTTGTACCGATATGTCTTGAACGAACACAGACTGATGATGATGAGGTTATGTACATAAAAAATCAGGCTGGCCTAGTGGCTATAACGTGATAACGTTCCGTTTCACAATCGTGAAGTTGTTTGTTCGAATACTACTACTTTTCGAAATGTTTATATTCCGATCACGGACCATCTCGAGCTTTTGGGCGTATTTTACCATCAGGAACCCATCTTACTTATCTCGTCATTCCTAAAAAATAAGCGTATTATTTAAATTATTTAAAAAGGACGCAATTAGCTCCTTTTTTCATTGTTTTTCTTTTCATTAGCGGCAAGTCGCCGGCGAACCTGACACCTGGCAGCCCTGTGAGTTAATGGCACCAATTATATTATCGGGCGTGCCGAGGGTGCTATAACCCAGCTTCCTGAAGCAGAGAGCTTTTGACTGGAATCATTAAAAACTAGGCCGTGGACGTCTTATTATGTACGTTTTTTGCGCCTGTTCATTTCATGTTTTTATTTCATTTTGTTGATGTGTGGGCCGGATGTGATTTAGTCTATTTTACCCATGCAGTTCTCGTTCCCGTATTTTTTTATCGTTTTTAAAGAGCCTAGGTGCTGTATTCCAAGTTTCAAACCCAATCCGTTCGGCTGTACGTATCTACTGACTTATCTAACAAATATACAAATGTTTAACTTTTACTTTTTAATATAAAGTACCTAGTAGGATTGTTATAAGTTAGAGCACGGTCGCATAACATAATATTATCAGACATTTTATGAGAATATAATTAAGATTGATGTAGTTCACGATATTTCGATGCAGTTTTATGCACCATGCTTAAACTGTGACGTTTATGGATAAACTAGATTGGTAATTTTGCTTTTGCAATATCTGTCCAATTTATGTTCCCGCTGTTTGGACTCGAGTCCTTATCTCACAAGGAGTCAAGGTCATATTCTACCACGCTCGGTGCATTCAAGTGCGATTTGACTGATAATAAATACATTTCATAAATATTATAAACGCGAATGTTTGTAAGTATGGATGGATGTTTGTTATTCTTTCACGTAAAAACTAGTGGAGGGGGTTTTGATGAAATTTGGTACATGGATTGATAATGGTCTGGAATAACACTTTTTATCTCGGGAAAATAACGGAATCGGAAACACGCGCGTGAAGCCGTGGGGCGCTGCGAGTTCCCTATAAAGATATCTTTCTTTGGAAATAGATAACTGTCTATGTTTTTCTTCACCGTAATATTACTTTTTAGCCGTTTAAGATTTTTTGGCGAGATTCGAAGCTACGACCTCACAATTGTGAAACGCTCGCTTGTGGGACGTTCTCGCCACTAGGCCATTACGACTACTAAATTAATACGAGTATTATACACTCGAATGTGACCGAGACGAAAGATTAAATTCCAAAGAAAGATATTATGAATGAAAGCATGTTCACTTTTTATAGCTCATTCTTCTCAGAAAATAAAAGTTATTCCCTTTAAAAGATATGGTTAAACCAAGCTACAAAGTTGCTGTTTGTCAGATTCTACCCTGGGAAATAATAAGTTCTAAAACGAATGTCTCCGATTCTGGAGACAAATCGTCGAACTTTCTTTTGCCGTGAAGTTGTCAGAGTTTTAAAATTACTTTAGCAACACCTATTGCAATGATTTACAATGGCAATAAACGGCAATGCAACGCCGACGGCTGACTCATTTGGAATGTGTGGGGCGTTGCAGGCTTAGGGCTTTATGTTATGTCTTCATAAAGTTAAGTATTAATAATATGAGCACAGTTCTAGTTGTCTCCATACCGTATTGTACTCTTTGCAAAGTCCTCTCTGGACCACACACCTTTGCCAGTTATTCTACCACCAAAAAATAATGTCCAAACATCACTGTGTTCCGGTTTGATGGGCAATGTGCCCAGAAAAATTACAGGACATAGAGATAATCATCTTATGTCGGGTGGCGACTGCAGTGCATTGCCAGGTAATGATTTCCACTGATCATGTTTCGGCGTGACGCTGTGCTGTTATGGGCAGGCGTGTTCTTTACCATCAGGCACATGATTTGCTCGTCCTGTCACTCTATACCATGAAATAATAGGCATAAGCATTGTACGAGTATGCTACGCATTTCAAGTCTCTATTTTCTTGAAAAATTCGAACGCTAGTTTTGTCTACATGAAGCTAGAAGTATTAGGTTGCTAGCTTACTGACACTATCTTGCCTTGTGTCGTTCGGGCATTTGAGTCCGATAGACGTCACAAACTACGAAAACTCCAATACCGATTTGACTTTCCTCTAAAAATGTTATTTTTTTTTTTTTTTTTAAATAAATGGTGACGATACGATCCGGATATGTGCCTGATGGTAAGCAACATGCCTGACACATAACAGCACAGCGACACGGAGCTATTGGAACATGAAGAGTCCAAATCATTACCTAGCACTGCACTGCGCTCGTCACCCAGAGATCTAAGATCTTATATCTCTAAGCCCTGTAATTTCTCTGGAAACATTGCCCTTCAAACCGGAACACAGTAATGTTTGCACATTACTGCTTGGCGGTAGAATAACTGGCAAAGGCTTAAGGTTTAAGTTTCGGCTTACGTAAGCTTAGAGATAAGTGCTTAGAACGCGGCGGTTAAGTGCGATTTTACCTGCAGCATAGTTAGAAAAAACATAAATACTGGAAATAATATACCTCGTAGGCAACGCAAGGTAATTACCAATTATTTATTTGTTCCGAGAATGAGTGAAGTCATTAGCAAAAAGATTGTGTGGCGGATTTGATGCAGGTATAACATACCTATAGTATTTACAAGATGTGATTTTGGTCGCCAACAATTCAATAAGTAGAAAATGAACTTTTGGAAGACAGATATCTTTTTAGAAAGAGAAAGACGCAATGTTAGATATTACTTGTTATTATTGTATTGTAGAGAAATCAATAAATAAAAGAAATTAGTTGAGAGAGAGAATAATAATAGATTAATGTTGTAATGTCAACAATAATACTGCAATCGTTGTATTATAAAACCTGATTTCAGTTCAATTTTGGCCCTTTGTGCCCGTTTCTGGTATTTTATCTGATATTTGTCGGATTACAAGATCCGAAACATAAAAAGTGAACTATATGAGTACTCAGACTCCACTGTATGTATGTCTCAAATTTCAGCCATATTGATTGATCAAAAGACATCTAAACTTTCACATTTATAACGTTAATAAGATTAGTTTGCTAGTAAATATTAGTAATATAGTCACTATTAGTCAACAAGATCATCATTGAACCTGTTAGTGTGATGCCATCTAATATGACGACACAGTAGTAAACTACTGATACAATATTTACAAGAACAGGTGATACAATCTAACGTTATCAGTTGAGTTAGGTAACATTGTGCCATGACGGCTTTATCTTCGCATCCGAGACACGCGTGACGAGGGAAACGCGTTTACTGTTAAATCGAATTTTGTGAGTGTCGACCCCACTGATGTCCGCGCAGGACCAACATCTTGAAAATTAGCTTGTTGTTATTTTAAGCCTTATCTCCCAACGATAAGGCACAGCTTGAATAGAAACAAAAATATTCACATTTTGACTGCCCTAGTGGCTTAGTTGGTTAGCTACTACCAAGCACGTGCCTGCGAAGCTGAGGGTCGTGGGTTCGATCCCCACCCAGTGCAAATATTTGTGTGATGAATTCAAATGTTTGCACTGTGTCTGGGTGTTTCCATGTATAATAAGTATGTATTTAAAACTATATAAGTATATTATATCAGCTATCTGGCTGCCATCACACAAGCTTTGCTTAGTTTGGGGTCAGATGGTGTTGTGTGTGAATTGTCCACCAATATTTATTTTATTTACATGTATTAAAACTGCAAACATTGTAAACATATTAGTTACTGAAGTATCTTCTGAAATTATTTAGCACTAAACTCACCAGTAGTACCATAATACAGTCATTTTCATTACAGCGATTTTTACCGTAGTAATAATGGGGAGCGTTTCCTGACATATCGATACAGATTCGTGCGCCATGTTTAAAATGATTTCGAGTAAAACAATATTTGCGCATTATAACTAGAAATAACACATACCAATGTTATTTCAAAGCGTTACCTACATACATCTAAGAGTGTATAACAGTAGATATTGTTCCAAGCGATAAGACTTTATTGCTAAATAAAATAATTTTATTTTTATAACATTATCTATTAAATTCAATTTCTATTCCAGGTAAAACATACTTAGAATAGTTTTGTGGCCTAGTAAAAAGTTAGGTGGTGATTTGTACATCTAGTGAAAGCATTTTTTTCTTAAACCTCTTTAAAGCAAACTGTTGAATATTTTCAACAAAATTATACATCTCTTTGTTTTCTAAACACAGTATAATTAGATTTGAAACTGTGTGTTTCCCAAATGAAACCAGCCAGACGGATTCTATTGTGCGAAACACTAAACCTCCGCGGATTTAACGCCACACTGACTTGTTTTGAAGTGAAAATTAATACACGTATCAACTGTAATAATAGCTCTTTTACTACCAAATATTTGAGTTTATCTTTAAATCCGTTAATCTCAGTCACAGGAGGTTCTGTAAAGGTTTCATTTTTCATTAGATGATTTGTTGGTCTGAAACGATCGCCAAGTCACCTTATAGTAAGCAAACAATGAAGATTTTTTTTAGAGCCGTTTTTAATCAATATTGTATCTATATATTTTCCTCTATTATAGAGGAATCTATAGCATTAATTGACCTTTTGAAACTTTATTACTGCAAAGTTCACGTCAACGCATAACAACGTAGTGCCACACAGCCGTTTGAACAAGAAGAGTCCCAAACACTGTCTACCACTGCGATTGTCACCCGTATGTTTACTTAATATGATGTATCTTTTGACACACAATTTCACTGGCAACATGGCTTGTATGTTTGCACATTATTCCTTGTTTCGAATAACTGGCAAAGGTAGCATTGTACGATATATCCGTGTAAAAAGTATATGTTTTGAATCCTAATTCAGCCTTATTTACTGTAGATATGCGATGTGAGTCGTGCCACAGTAACTATCATCCTCGTAAATCGCTATCGCCACGGCCATCCAAGCACTTCTTATTTTATCGTGAATTGCAACCGATAACACATAATAAAATCGCGGAGTGCTTTCATTTTATGACGTCACATTACGATAGCAGACCTGGTGTTAGGATTTAAATAGGATTCCAAAGAGAGCGAAATGAAGCTACGATTTAGATAAATGTCCATAAGTTCGAATCGGACGCGTCGGATAATTTAACGGATCGGCCGTATGTATCGGATACAAAATTTAATGAAAATAATACTGATGATGTGCGTTTGGAAGCATACTATGTGTAACGGATTGGGCGAAACCTTTGCCCGTAATTATCTATTCTAGTAGTGGTAGGACTCTTGGCAGAGTCCGCCTGGGGAAGTACCACACCTTTGCCAGTTATTCTACCGCCAAGCAGTAATGTGCAAACATTACTGTGTTCCGGTTTGAAGGGCAATGTTTCCAGAGAAATTACAGGGCTTAGAGATATAAGATCTTAGATCTATGGGTGACGAGCGCAGTGCAGCTGCGTGTCACTGTGCTGTTATGTGTCAGGCATGTTGCTTACCATCAGGCACATGTCCTGATCGTCTCGTCACTCTTTATTTAAAAAAAAAAAATCTATGAAAATCTTTTCTAAAATGGCACAGTTTTTCACAAATAAACGAGAACGTATTTGATGTGGTATGATGTGTGAAACTGTCGAAACGAATGCTATTCTAATGATTACTTCAGTAATATTTTTTAGTTGTCGCTGTAACTTGGCTACCGAACAGTTCTCAATAGCGGGCAAGCGTTCCTTTAGAAGACCAAGAAGGATTCTGTGCTTTCTGTGCTAGACACCATATGATCATAGAATGGTGTGATAATGGTACGAACAATCCTGATACATAGCTTACAATAAGATTATTGGTGGAATTTGATACGGAAAATTTGTGTGTGATTGAGGTATTTAATCTGTGTTGGGATTACTATAGAACACATTCTAATACAAAGAACAAGGAGAGGAGCGTCTAGAGTTTATCATTGAAATGTGTAAAACTATCGAAACTAAAAAGTAGTGTGAGAGTAGCATTAGCAACTGCCGCGGCGGCAGCTCTAGCCAGAATCGTAAATCTGTGGTGCCCTTGCTCTAAGTCGTTCTACGAGGCGTAGTACTATTTGAATAGGATAAATGAGTTTGGTAAGTATATAGAGTACTTTCAGGTGTATTCCGAGTTTGTGCGTTGGTATAGTTAGTAAGATCAGGGGCTCTACCGCCGAACGAAAACTGTCTTAGCTTTGATGTTTCTCTCTCTTTTGTTTTCGTTTGAAATGATAGAGACGGCTATTGCCGATTTAGTTAGGCGGTAGAAGGCCAGGGTAGTACAGCCTTGGGTATTCGCTAGCCCAAAGATCGGTAGGCAGCATGAGACCAACTATATAAGTTTGCGAACCATGTGAGATGAACCGCTATACATAGGTGCCATCGCAAAAATAACTGGAAATTTATTTGAGTAATACAGCATGAACGATTTCAAAGAGACAAACAAATCGTCAAAGTTATAGAAGGATATAACGCAGAAAATCAAAAAAATACTCTCAGTCCGTGGTGATTTTCTGAGAATGAACATTCAAATGCAAATTAATCATATCGTGACTTTGAACACACAAGGCTAATGCGAAGAAAGGGTAAAAAAGGTCTACTAAGATGAAAAGGACGCGTAGTAAGTAAGTTTTTTTTTCTAATGGTCAACCTTGAATAGTACATGCATAACCAGCCCACTCTATATTCACATTACTTCTATCACAAGGAGATAATCAAAGTCCCCTGGCCAAGTGCAGATTGGCGGATGACACACATGTTCTCGAAATATAGCTTTCATGGAACATTCCTCACGATGTTTCTCTTCACCGTTAAATCCTGTGGTGACTACAAACTTGTACATCTGCACTTAGATAAACACTACAATTATAATTGCAAATTCGATGTTTTTGCCACTAGAACCTTTTTTATCGATAATAGGTTATCACTTGACCACAATCTCGCCTGATGTTAAGCGACGATGCGGTCCGCGATAGAATGCGCTGACCTAGAAGAAACTGATTCACTCTAGACTTGAAGACATCAGCAAATATCGTTAAAATGATCAAGAACTTTTTTGCACCAGCTTTATAGGGATTTTCAAGCTTATACCGTTTAACTTGGTTTCCACAGTATAGAGTCACATGCCACACCTACTAAAATAATTCTATGGCAGTATTGAGATTTTTTTTGGCAAAAAAGTAATCTCAAAAAGAGGTGACATAAACTGGTCTGCTCGAAGCCCGGGTTTATTCTCTATGGTTTTTTTCTGATGGGAATACCGCAAAAGTTAAATTTTTAGAGCAATCAAAAGAAATATACTGGAAGTGATGCTCATTTCCGTAAACACCTGCTAAAGCATTAATTGACAATTTCAATGTCTTAATTATTGCAGTGCCAGAACAATGGATGATCATACTTGGATAATGTCATATTCAAAAAATAAAGTCCCCTTTTCTGAACTTACTTTAGAAATAAATATCTACTTTCTTTTATAACTATGGTTATTTCCTTATTTCAAATGTTACGAGAAGTCAGAACATTAGTTTAAATGTGTTTGCAAAAACCAATAGAAAACAACCTATTTAAATTACATGGCTTATACAATTTTGTAATCTATTTTGTATTTTTAGTTTTAAACAATTATGGTTTAAGCGGTTTCAACGTCAGCTCAACAGAAAAAGTCATCGTAAAGGTGAATCAGCGGCCTTTCCGGCTTCCGCCCCTTCTGTGAAACAACTTATCTCCTAGACCGACGTGACTCATCTTCAGTCATATTGTTGTCTGTCCATTCAAAGGTGACCACGTAATTAAATATATATCGTTTACGAGCATAGCATGACGACAAACAATTAGCAAATTAGTACAATGAAATAATTTTCGTTGTTAATTATTTTAGTTGAGTTAGTAATTTAGTAATTTGTCATTGAAATTGACACTACAGCTAGAAATAAGTAATTCCCGATAAACACTAATCTCTTGGGCACGAATGACAATGAAAAACATAGTAAAAACAGTTGAATACTATTTTATAATAAACTATTTTTTACAAAAAATTAAACCGACTTCAACACCACAAATAGGCACTCAAAAGCGAAAAATAATTTAATATAGGTAATTATTATAACCGCTACTCGCTCATCCATATGAAGTCGGTGCCAGGCTAGTTAAAAAGTTAGTAGATATACTATGTACGAGGTAGTTATTAAGTAGGCATAGGTAAGTAGTATCTATCTACTACCTATTAGATTTGGCTGGCACCGACTTCATATAGATGAGTGAGTAGCGGTTATAATAATTACCTATATTAAATTATTTTTCGCTTTTGAGTGCCTATTTGTGGTGTTGAAGTCGGTTTAATTTTTTGTAAAAAATAGTTTATTTTACCCTTTTTAGTGCTAAACAAGTTTTCACTAATGCATTTACACGATTTCGTGTTGAGATCTCAATACATGAATTAAACCCAAACACTGGGTAGTTCCTGTAAGCCGTTAAGAAATTCCCTTGACTGTCCTTTATCTTCATCATCAGACCACTAATGACAGTCACAACCCATCTATGTAAAAAGTTCTCATCAATACAAATTCATCGAGCCCAAACACAAGGTAACTACTGTGTACCGTCGAGGAGTTCCCTCAGCCGTCTTCCCGCTCCCTCATCAGATCGACTCCAGACCATCTTTAAACTGTACTGCTTTAAAATGCTCAAGCAAAAACTTAAGTAACGCACTAGTCATCTTTACAATTTTCGAAAGTTATCCTCGATTTCTCTAGGATACCATCATCAGATCCTGGTTTCCTTATCATGGTACCACCCTTGGAATATCTCCTTTACAACAAAAAAAGAATCATCGGTTCATAAACGACGAAGTTATCCGCGAACACACATAAAAAAAAAAAAAAAGGAACATACATAGGTACGGTCGAATTGAGAAACCTCCTTTTTTGAAGTCGGTTAAAAAACAGAAGTTACCTATATGCAAACTATGTGCAAACTATGTGCGGAGACAAATTAAATACACATATTTTTGTGACATATTTATGTTATTAGATATAATATTTTTTGTATCACTAATTACATTAATGTACTTAAAAACTTCATAATGGTCATCATAGTAACTTTTAACTGTGTATCTGATGTTCTAAAATTTATGAAATCTAATCATTTAAAAAAAACGTTGCGCTGTCAATTTTAAATTACAAATATTTTTAACCGACTTCAAAAAAAGGAGGTTTCTCAATTCGACCGTATGTATGTTTTTTTTATGTGTTCGCGGATAACTTCGTTATTTATGAACCGATTTTGATGATTCTTTTTTTGTTGTAAAGAAAATATTCCAAGGGTGGTACCATGATAAGGAAACCAGGAACTGATGATGACATCTTAGAGAAATCGAGGAAAACTTTTTTATTTTATAAGATTTCCGTTGAAAGTCGGTTCTTTTTTGGTTTTCTATTAGTGAACAATGTCAGTAAAGTTCAATGTTATAATAGCGTCATTGTATATACATTTAGGACTCCTACAAGTTAGCCGGTACTTGCATTGCAAAACAGCAATCAGTCACTGAACAGATACATCTTTTATACCGTTCCCCAATCTCTAATTAATGAAGTCAGTCACAAGAAGTAACCAAAAAAATATATTCCGACAAGTTGGTAGATGCAAGATTATGATTATGATCTCGTTAGGGCTATAAGGCACCCCTCTCGGAAGTGGCAGAAAATCCTTGATATTATTCCCTATTCGGGGTATCCTAAGCCAAAGTCTTGTCGTCTGAGATGCATTTACCCTAGTCGTTGTATGAACTATAGTACTGTTTGAGCATTGTGTCTAGGACTTACATTAGTAGACATCTAAAGCTGCACCGTCGATGATGATTGGTCAATGCTCGACCAATCAGAATACCTATTAGAATAAAACAACGGGGCACGAGCTATAAAAACAAAGATATTCTGTATAGGGTTATCCGGAACAAATACTATGGTGCTAAATATGCAGGAACGGTTGTAGTTTATGCCGGTCGACCTTTACTATGTAAGTACCTGTATGAAAACTTTTTTAATTTTTAGTGATTTGAAAGCCTGATATACACGAGTACATTTTCATCTGATTTTGATTTCACACAATGCTCAAAATTGAATGAGTCTTACTAACAATATAAATGCGAAATGCTGGATCTTTGTTGCTCGATCGCATCGCATCCTGTAGCGCGTTAATGAACTAAATGCTCTAGGCATAAAGTTGAGAGTCGATTGTCTAGCGAAATCTCCGCAATAAGAGCCGATGGTTCAGAGTCGGGATTGGCCATAATTTTGGTTATGCTAGACAACACAACGCGCTCTTGTCATGATTTCGCTTCAATAGACCGTTTCTGCGAAACCTTTTATACGGAAATTCATATGAAATACCTAACGGATAGCCATTCGCCTAGCCTTGGGTCACACATTAAATGCCTACTTAATACGAATTACATCTCAACGGGGAACCAATAAAACTAAATGAAACACGGTATTGACCTTTCTGACGAATCAAAAAATTCCTACCTTCCATTATGTGAAGAACATTACGATCAATAAATAAAAAATACAGTAAAAGCCAATTTAGTAATTATTATGATAGAACTATTAAAATTATAGTTTTTTTTTATTTTCGATCGACTTCAAAAATCCTATTTTCTTTCGACACTTATTTAAGTAGTTTTTGTTCGTTTTCTATTCATCGTATAACAATCATAGCTCAATACCTCCGCCATGTATGATGCGAGAGCAATAGAAACGATTACACACAGTATTCAATAATGTAGCTTATGAACACCTAGACGGTTGATTTCGGTGATCACGAATTTCTGTATTTTATTCAGGTAGTTAGTTTTCCAAGTGCCGTGTGGTTGAGTTATTGAGTGACGTCACGGATATAAAACAGCTACAGAGACGCGATGAGTCTGCGGATGTAATGGCCTGACCTAGCCGGCGCCGCCGCGGCCGACGCACCCCGACTCCAGACTAACTACGCAGTCAGCGGTTATTTGCAACCAGGGCCGGACAAAGTAGGATGAACGGGGGGAAAGAACCACGTTTCAATTACACGATTTTCATAATTTCACAAAAAAGATATTACTAAAAATGATACCGTACATTTTCTGCTAAAACTGGATTCTACAACACAGAAAGGCACTGCCTAGTGCAGGGTCGAGGGTACGCCACAAAAACATTTTTCTTTTTTTTGTCATAATTTATTTAGAATAAATTTATGTTCAACTGTACTTGTAACCTAATAAATAAAAAATAGTAAAAACCGACAGATTATAATCTAACGTCGTCAGATTACAAACTGACCTAATTTACCGTGAGATTATAATCTGTCAATTTTACGGTGTCACACATTACTAGCAGTTCCTCATGGTTTAATCCACGTAGTTCCCGTTATTTTGTCGCGGGAAAAGTACCCAATTTGTTATTATAGGTTATATTTAATTGTATTCTGAATTTCAATCCGATGCGTTCAGCCGTTCGTGATTAAGCAAGAAAAATCCAAACTTTTGCATTAACATTAGCATTATGTCTGCCGATAAACGCGTCTAACCAACGGTTATCGGTTCTGCCACATAAATCACCCCATTGATGCTTTGCTCCCTTATAACTATTAAAAACATTAGTTGTGGCACAATTCCGACTTATACTTCAAAATTCTGAGCAAAAATTGGACATTTAAGTCAACTCCTTCAGTCCGTCCCCTGAGCCTGCTTGCCTTCACATCCGATACGGGATTCTACGAGCATGACATGACATATAAATTATTATGATAATAATCTGGTCGGAAAAAAATACGGACACTAGACTTTCCGCATCGATTGACCTACATTAAGAGAGATAGATCAGAGTTATTAGAACTAAAAATTACACTTGAACGTTGTACGACTTCTTTTAAAAGTTGAAGTTTCAAGGAAAAGAAACCTTAAAAAATTGTAATGTGTTAGAACTCGATACGCAACAGCCGCTCCTATACAACTTTTTTCTAGGCAAGTGTTCAGAAAGTGTGCCGTTGAAAACAATATACATAAAGTGAACTTATCTGGAATTAAAAACTCAATTTGACTTTATTATGTTCCACACGATAAAATTCCGCGTCCGTCAGTAGAACTAAAAGCTTTGACGTTGTATATTGTGCATATCCTTCCTTATCCTTCCCACTAGAGTCATAAAGCTTTGCAAGAAAAACGTTTGCAATCAACTCTGCAGCGCACGAACCGAGTCTTCAGGGAAAAATCCTTTCAGCTAACAAACTACTACGTATTCTGCATAGATCATAAAACATATTCTAGGCACAGTTCGAATTATAGTTTCTAGCGCGTTGCGTTCAACGGTTGTGAAAATTAATGTAACAGCCCCGAGTGACATAAAATGTTTTTTTTTCAACATTGGGAAGTACGGAACTAGCTCAGAACCAGACGATTGCTTTCTTGTAATGTCTAATTATTCACATGCTAAATAAATTTATGATATACGATATCCTTTATTTACATTTGTATTAGATTGTATTTGATAGCGTTAGACGATGGTAATCACACTTCATCTTCTGGTGAGAAGGTTCGTCCCCACAGATTAGGTGTTAGTTAGTGCGCAGTCACCGCCGCCTAGTAAATTATGGCTTAACGTGATACTGGCCTTAATTGGTGTCAAGTAAATTTTCTGTTTGCGGATCTCGCGGTAAAATAGGAATCTGGAACCAGTCTTGCGGCTAGCTACGTGCCGGATCGAGTGTCCGCGATGGCTATTGGTTCTTCTGGTTTTATATTTCTCGATAGATTGATGTGTATGTGTGTTGGATTACAATTTCCTGACCCTGATATAAATCACTTGGGATGTGAAGGGGATCGGGTAACTGATTACGATCAGCATCGGAATTAAGAAATATAGGCACGATAATGTAATGATGAGACTCTACATTTTGGTATTTCAATCGATTTACTTTGGATAATGACTGAATTAACAATTAGATATTTATACTTTACATACATGTACATAAAAAATTGAACTCCAATGATAAAATACTTTATTTGTCTATGATCAAAATTGTGTCAGTGTCGTGCGTTAGAAAACACAGATTATTTTCAGCTAAAGTTTGTGATATCCCACTAACTTACTACCTATCTTTCGGAGTAACGACGCTTGTATAGATAGATAGATAGACTATTGATCAACGCATTCCAAAGCCTAGACGTTCTAATCACAAAAGTGGAAAGTGCTTAGAGCAAAGGGTGGGTAGATAGGAAGTGGCAGGCTTCGCTGCGTGCCGAAAGTGTGACAGTATCGGCGCGCTTGGTGTAGGTCAGGCGCAGACTGCATTCCTGTAGCGGCGCCCGCGCCTGCGCACTAAATATAGCCTGCGGTGAACGAACGCGGCGCCGCAATACCGCACGAATCACTGCTAAAACTACGCTTTATTTCACACAAGTTACATTTTCCAAATACGCGAGATACGAAACGAATCAACTCTTAAACTCTATTCGTGGTTGACGTCCCAAAGACCCGAACGTAGATGTTTGGTTCTACTTTTGTGATATGAACGTCTAGGCTGTGGAATGCGTTGCCCGATTAGGTTTTTCAAGATAGGTACAATTTTGGTGTCTTTAAATCGAAAGTAAATCGGTTCCTTCTAGGTAAACACGTTCGATCATAGTCCGTGTCGTCACATAATCAGATGAGGTGGCGGTGAAATGTTCAACTTCTATTGTTGTGTCAACTATTATTTAATTGGATTGACGGGACACTCACGAATAATATGGTCGGTCAATCCGACTCTAGTTTCGGCCACGCCGGCGGCCATTTTCATGTGTGTCAACTAACTTACCTTTTTTGCTGGGTTTGTTGGTAGTAAGTCTGTCTTGAAAGCCCAAGCTTGTGGGTTATATTCTCGCCCAGTGCAGATATTTGCGTGATAAATATGTTGCCATTAAATTGGAAAAACACCGTCAGTTAACAATAAAACGAATGAGATTATAAATTTACGTAAACGTTAGATGATAACTTGATCATATTTACAATTACAGTGACAAATAAAAACTATTTGTTCTGTACCTAGGTGTTTCTAAGTTTCTATGCATAATAAGTATGCTTTTACAATTATGTAAGTATTATATCGGATATCTGGATCCAATATTACAAACATTGCTTAGTTTGAGGCTAAATGGTGTAGTGTGAGAAAATAGCCCGTTTCATGTACCATAAATAAATAAATAAAATAAAAACTGTTTTTAATTTAGTTTATTATATTTCCATCACTTTTTTATTTGTAGTTGCTTTAATTAAGCTTGTAACTTGTAATCAAGATTTTGATGCCAGTGTATTTAATGAGTAGGTTTCATTGCTTGATATGTAATTTAGTTCGTAAAGATTAGTGTTATCCTATACGATAAGTCTTGTTTTCAGGGTTATAATGATCATTTGGAGACAAAGGTCGCCAATAATTTGACAAATCTTGGAAGATTTGGTAGACCCATGGTAGAGCTCAATTGAAAATACAACGATGCGGTTCGAAAATGTCGAAATGTAGTAAACTATTCAAAAATGTAGTTAAAATTTACATAATTCTGTATGCACAACATCAGAAGGGTTTATTTTTTATTTTACCGTAATTCTCCATTAGAGAGAAAGAATCATATTTTAACTTTGTGGTTGTGGTAGTAGAATTTGACCAAGATATGTAAATCTTTACTTTAAATATTTACTAGTATTTGTTAGAAAATTACTTAATTTTTTTGATCTTTAAAGATTAATGACTAGTAGAGTTAATCCTTTGAATCCGTCGATACACCTGTTTGAAAGAAACATCAGTTTAGTATCAGTGAAAACTTTTTTAAGATCACAGTTACGTCAATCGTATTTTGCTTTCAATTTTGAATTACTAACTCTATCTAAGTGTTATTGCATGTAACTGTCACTAGATGACATACATGTACCCTGTACCGTATAAATAGAAATACCAATCCAACTTAGCTCATTATTGCAACGCCAAGTTAGTACGTCAAAGTCAACCCCGTTACGCAGACAGTACAAACATCGAAGCCAAATTGAAACACTGTATGACATCTGGCTAAAGTGCTACAAACTTATTTGTGGCGCTGAATGAGGTCGCAACAATCGCATATTCTGAATGTTGACAGCAGACAAAAAGTACACGTTTTCATTTCTACTATTTGGCCACGTGTAAGACAGAGTAAATTTCGGCAGTCTCGTAGCGCGCCGTAGCGTCGTAGATCCGAGGTCTACAAACACCTCATTTGTAAATTCATATATTATGTATTTTAAAATACGCTTCATAATTTTCTTGGCAGGCTAGAAACAAAATAGACAACTGGTAAAATAGGAATAAATTATTATGCATGACAGGAAAACATTTCGTTGTGATAAAAATATATCTTGTTATCTAATCTAACATATTTACATAATTTAAAATACCTAACTATCGAAACTAGTTGATTTAATACACATCACGTTTACAATCACAGCACTATTTATAAATACCATTGAATGATTTAATAAACAGGTAAAATAACTTGGGAAACCCCAATACTGTCGACTGGCAACTATACTCAACCAAAGTGCAGTCTGACCACAAATTATTATTCACAAAACATTTTTTATGGGTTATAAAAAAGCGGACGAGCGTCGGTCGACGTGTTTGACGACATCATCAGACATTTATTTGCTTATCGGCCATTACAATGCGCTAACCGTATATGATAACGGAACAATGAGTGCAAACCAGTTGCATGGGCTTCTCCGCATCGGGATAATTAGTTAGAAACGGGATCTATTCTATTAATATTATAAATTTCAATGTTTTTCAATGCTAAATGTCAGTAAACATTGATGTAGATATTTGGATGTTTGTTGCTCAATCACGTTGTAACCTATGAACGGATCAGGTTGAAATTTGGAACATAGATAAAAGCCTACTTTTTACCCTTTTTTATGGTAACGAAACTCAGTAAACCGGGTAAAACCGCAGGGCAAAGGTAGTTTTTATATCCTATATAAACTATCTTCGTTATTGAAATCTGCGATTTAGTTGCTTACGTAAAAAGGTTACTAAAACTGTGAAAAAAAACAAATGGTAGATGTTCCCCACCATTGCATTTTCCAATTTCAAATTATTCCCTATCACAAGTTTCAACTTTAAAAATTTAAAGCCATCTGAAGATATGGATGATAGAATGAAGAGGCGATGTCAAATAGAAACCTTTTTTTTAAAGAGTTCCACGATAGTTGGCCTCAAATAACCTCCACCATGTGGGATTTCGATCAAGGAAGAAATGTAACTTAGCAATAAATGTGGTGTATATGTGTGTGGGTGCAGCGTGGAGGAGTATGGCTTCATCTCCCTCGTGGCATAGTGGGTAGTAACTCTGCCTGCGAAGCCGAGGGTCGTGGATTTGATTCCCACCCAGTGCAAACGTTTGTGTGATGAATTCAAATATTTGTACTGTGCTTGGATGTTTTCTATGTATAATCAGTATGTATTTAAAAATATATAAGTATTATATCAGCTATCTGGCCGCCATAGTACAAGCTTGCTTAGTTTGGTCAAATGGTGTTGTGTGTGAATTGTCCATCGATATATGTCCACTGCTATCCCTCTTTTTAAAAGGTTCTAAATTCCTAAACAGTGGGAATATAAAAAAGCCTCCTTATGCTAGAATATTTTCTTTTAATTTTTCACTTATTAAGGTATGGTAAAAGGCTGCAGCGGGCTACGCAAAGTGCCTCTGGTGATAGTGGTGACTACTCAGATGTCAAACTCCCTTCCAATCTTGAGTCATAACTCGTAAAGACAGCATTATTTCAAATCATATCGATAGTGGCTCCTACTATTACCTACTATTTCTTGCCAAGCTGTACATTAGTACTCAGATATGCTTATCTCCTTATGTCAATACTCTTTTGTACCCGAGATACGGGAGTCTATTTGCCCTTAATACCGTCGCATTCTTCGATGTTGAATAACCCGTTGACAATGGACTGACCCATTAGTCGACGATTTGGATATGTTTTTAAGAGTTTATCTATATACACTTATACAGGCTAAGCGCAAGTCAGACTTCGCTCGGAGGAATCCGTAATATTCAAAAACTTCTTTTGTGTTTTGCTTTTGTTTTCTTCTTTCACGATTTGCCTTCTAGATAATACACATGCGTGCGTATGATACGTTTCATTATATAACAACACACGCTGGCTCTTAATAGGATGGATATTCGAACATGCAGAGTTCAAATCACGGCCAAGAACTGTACTGCACTGCGCTAATCGCCCATATAATACATAAAAGATGATTTATCTGTCTGTCCTGTAATTTATCTGATTCACCCCTTCAAACCGGAACACAGTAAATTATCCTCATTACTGCTTGCTCGTAGAATAACTAGCCAAGCTGTGGTAAACCTACCTTGAATAAAATAGTTACATAAGTAAAAACATCTCGTCCCTTTTATATCGTTCATTCTGCGTAACACTAAACACCGGACTATCGCACTGAGAATAAAATCCACGCGACGTAAAAGAGCGTTTTTACCTTTTGGGTACGGATTAGTACGGATCTCTAAAAATAATCGTGGAATGTGACGTATTGTGCTAGCATTCTTTTACGTTAGCGTTATCTGGCATGTTACATAAATAAAGCGACCCCGGAGTCCTAACACTCAGTAAAAATCATCACGACTCACCTCGATTGTTTTGATGAATTTAAAATCGTTTTAAAACTCAAACCGGTCAGTGGTGATGACCACTTAAGTATGTTTAGCACCTCTGGCGCGTGTAAGACAAGTTCATAACGGTGAATACTTGTTTTCGTTTGTTATTATACTATGTATTAGCAACGTTTGAACATCGATGCTCAAATGTTTTATGGAAAATCCGATACCTTTTGTTAGACAGAGAAATGGCAAATATTGAAAACATTTCAGGCTTAATCTCGATCTAAATTAGGTACTATTTTGCAACTTAAATTCTACAACTGACTATTGCTGATAGCTAATGATTGATTAAAGCGTAATAAAGATCGTAGTTTCGATTCCCATTCATACTATCATTTGTGTGATGAAGTGTGTAGTGTCCCTGTTATGATCTTATGTATTATTATACATTTTTAACAATATATCCGCTGGCTGGCTTCTAAATTACAAGCTTTGCTTGGTTTGGTGTTGGATGATGTTGTGTAAACAACAAAAGTGGACCGACTAAAATAATATTCTTATTATAGTACCTACTTAAGTCTTTTATTGGTTTAAATTCTTCACCTAAATCACATAACGACGTCTTTTAAACTTACTATTAAAACTTCAGGTCGCTGCTTGTATTAAATACTTATTTATTAAAATAAAATTAAGTGAACGAAAAACATTTTTTAAGTATTAGAGAGGAAGAAGTGATTATTGAAATAAAGGGCTGGAAAAAACACCACTGGAGTTGGATACAATGACATGTTAGACGCGTATGCCTAGTATATAAGAGGAAGCTGCTGATATAACTGTGTTGAAGCTAAATAAACAAGTAAATATTTTAAAAGCAAATATAATTTATAGTATGAAAACTAACGTGGTTATTACACATTTTACATAAATACACGGGTAGCTCACGTTTAATATAGTCAGTCCAGTCCGACTCAAGTTTCGATCGCGTCCGGCGATCTTTTTCCAGGAGAGAGTGCGCGCGGGTTCGCAGCTCGTTTAGTGCTAAACGAGCTGCGAACCCGCGATCGAAACTTGAGTCGGACTGGACTGACTATATTAAACGTGAGCTACCCGTGTATTTATGTAAAATGAGCAAACATCATAATAATCGCTCCAACATAGAATAATACAATTAGTTAATCTGTTACAATAGAAGTACATTAGAAATTGATAAGCATACGTGAGTGTTCTGGTGTAACAATAAATTAGTATGTGTTATCATTAGTGTCGGCTGTTACGATAACAGTAATGTATGGATGTTAATGAAAATCAAATAATGAACATTTGACCTTTGCTTCGTGTTATATAATCATCGTCTACATATTTGAATGCTGTTAATTACCTACAAGGTTTCTGACCCTTTGACGTTACTAATTTTATCGAATACCATTAACGATAAAAGTCTTAGTCATGGTTTTAGTTAAGCATTTTGATGAATTAGATGGGCTACTATATTTATTTATAGACTTTATTTAGTCATATAATTTAGCAATGTTGAAGGCATATTTATTTGAATATTTTATACATTACCTAGAGCCCTAGACCATAAATAAAGGTGTTTTAAGAAATGCCTATTTCTAACATTGTTTAAGCTATGACCTACAACAACTAGTAATAGTTAATAATTTAAATATCTTGTAAAATAGTTTTATAATAATTTTACTTCACCAAGAAATTAAGAATATATAAGGACTGTCTCGAGTAAAAAGTAAAATATTAGATACCTATTGTTTTAAGCAACCTAATAAACCAGAATCATAAAATGACAAAACAAACACGTTTCATTTCAAAAACTTTTCCAACAATGCCGACCAATAATCTAGAATACTAAATTTGTTAGGCTTGAACTTACTAATTATAATAAATAGACAGTAGATGAAATGGTTCGGCAAGCAATATAAACTACGCGCGGCCAACTGACATAGGTCCTTTAAAAAAGTGGATGAAATGCTACAGGCCCTAGTAATTTAACAATGCTCCTAGGTCCTCCAAAAATTAATAAAGTAGATGAACGCTAAGTTACAGCTGGTCTAGTCGGGAGAACGGCACCTGCCGATCCAGAGACCCCGGGTTCAAACCCCACAAGCACCACTGTCTTAATGCCGCTAACTTAAAACGGTGAAGGAATACATCGTGACGAAACCGACTTGCACCTAGAACCTTTCGAAGTCATGTGTCTTCCACCAACCCGCACTGGGCCAGCGTGGTGGATTATGGCCTTAACTCTCTCCTTGCGAGAGAAGGCCCCAGTCCCAGCAGTGGTAACATTTAGTGGGCTGTTGATGATGATGAGATCAAAGAAACGTTACTGGACCTAATTTAACAATGCTCGTCAGCCACGACGTTAAAATATGCCGAAACTTTGCAAGATTTCCAACTTCTCTGAAAAAGTTGATCAGAACATTTAAAACTTAACTACATTAGTATTATGTAGCCTCTTGTAAGTTTTATCAAAGATATGGAAATGAGCGAGGTTGTTACTGGCTTCTCTTACTTGTACTAGTTACCCAACTAGTCGTTATCGACGGCGAGTTTTAAAGTGAAATGGTTATTTAATACAGTGTGTTCTGTTTTGTAGAAGTTGCGGAATTATCTAATTTGTATTCTATCTAACAGGTTTGCTTGTACCTAACTTAATTGGATATTACTTCTAACTTCACGTTTTTGCTTCGAGTTTTGACGTTGTCTGATGTATAGTCAGGTGACGTTAGTTTTTATATTTACTTTATTTAACGTTTTGTGTGTTATTATTATTTTATATTCCTCTTTTCAATATTATACCAAGACTTTTTTCATGTGTCGATATTTGGTAATAATAGTATATGATTCTTTACATTTTATAACATGCTAGGTGTTCGGTGTTGTAGCAACATTTATCTTTATTTCTACGGGTCCTTATGAGATATCTGCGTTTTCATTAATATCCTGAATTAAAATGGCGATACTATATTATTAATCCATTATGAGTACATAACTTCGATTTTCATTTATGAATGTTGTCGAATAGGTACCTCCTTAGACTTTTTATTTTGTTTAACATAAGTTGCTGGTAAGTAGGTAGTCGTGTATTACTTCATAAATATAAAGTATCTTTAATGATTCATTGTTAACTTTTTTTATAACAAAGCAACCGTTTACGTAATCTGCAATATTTTTCGCATGAATAAGGTTCTCTTGGTGTTGTATCGGAGTTTTCACCTAGTGGAGACCGCGTTATCAGGTCGACCTTCACAAGAGCAGATTGATAAGAGATAACAGGTAGTTACATTGTGTATTATAGAACGAAGGATCCTATACGTTTTTATTGGCAATGGACCAAACTGTTCTAGAGATTCTTAATTATTACACGTGCCGTTCGACTTCGCAAACGTTTCAAATGATAGCGTTCGCAATTTCAACTGTATGAATAATCAGATTGAAAACATCGATAAGTCAGGAGTGAGTGACATTACAACAAAGGCTCATAAAGTTGTCTAGACAGAAAGTCGGTGCTTAGCCAGAGAAGTGTCGTGACTGCGCGGCCATACATTTTGCGCAACAGTGCAACCGGCCGGCGGCGACGGGGCCGGCACTAGTCCAGCCACGGGAAGTCAGCTGGCGTACCACGAGGGGAACTCAACACTATGTACCCACACACTCACGCCATGTTATACATTACAATCCATTCACATTCGTTAATCGAACCCAAACTTCCTCAACCCATCGGACGTTTCCACGGAGCACGCTCGTAACCCGTCATTCGTAAGCCGACACTGTTTATCAACACGGTCGATCACACGACACTTGGAGCATCGGCGTAATTTCTCCACGAAACACCCTTTGGCGAACGGAGTATGGCGATGCACGACACTCGTGCATACGATCCATCCATCCGTTTCGCGAGCGCCTCGAAATAGACACGTAAAGAGTGGACGCGTGCATGCAGCGATCGATCGCACTCACCGTGCGCTAGCAAGTTGCAGTCGCGCGGCGATCAGCTGAGCGTCAGCTGGAGGCAGGGGTCCGGCACCGGGTGGTGACTGCGGGAAGGTCCGGCGAAGGGCTCCGACGAGGGCACTGCACGCAGCTCCACAGGCTTCGGTATCGGCTACGAGGGGGCACACACACACGGACCGCGACCAAATGCGTCAAGCGTAGACAACGTGCATCGCGGCTCTCGCGTGCTAACAGCGAGAGTGTCGGCGAGCGACTGAGGACCGCGCGGGGGGCGCACCGCCACCCGCGCTCCCCTCGCCGCCCACTTCCTCCGATGAATGACAATAATGGAAGACGTTCAACTCGCCCGCAAACCGAATAATATGAATCATTGCATTAGGGTGCAGCCCCGCCCGAGTCCAGCCCGCGAAACTGCGGGCCGCGCATTGTCGCGATAAATATTCATGAAGGGCCAGGAAAAGCTCTTGTAATGTGCTCATTGAACGTTATCGGGTTCGAGTAACGTTCGGCACGTTTGCGGGATGCCCTCCGTAGCCATGATTTTTATGAGGTTAATGGAGGTGTGATTTGGCGACGGGTGTGGAACTTCGCCACCTCAGAGCATCAAGCGACCACCGCGGTGCATCGGGTGGAGTTTGCAATTAGCGCTCCGCATGGCAGACGACCGCGGCGCGGTTCCGACGCCACTAATCTTATCTTCGCTAATCTAATCCGACGCGACGCCCTCTCTTGTGTTTTCTTCCAATTGTGTCCACTCGAGGTAAATTAGAGGTTTTCTCTCGGGAGTTCACAATAAACCCTGACAGGGTTCATTGTTCTTTAGAAAACTCTGATTTTAACTGCTTTTGTTTGAAATCTATCCATCTCAATGCTGAGCAGACATCTTGATATGTGATCTTGGAGATAGTTGACTTTCTGACACTCATTTCATGTAGTGTTTAGGAACGTAGAAACAATTTAGCTGGCGAGACTTTATCCATAAATAGAGAACACAGAGACAGGAAATTTTAAGGGAATATATATTTAACACTGATAATTACCATTATTATGGTAGGGTACCTACATTATATACAGCACAATACAATAGGAAAGTCAAACTATTAATAATAACATGAACACTATCTAAAAATAGAGCGTCAGGACCTTCCCTAAATCACAGAATACTCAACAGTAAGTACAGCCCAAACATTTCAAATTCCGCAAACCCGTCACTCTCCTAAAATAGTCTTTGATCTCGGCAAAAAAGGAAGGCTTTAGGGCTCGTTTTGTTCTATTGTTTTAAATTCCTTTTAAATTGTAGTAAATCAGCCCACGTCTGAAATCAGACGTTAAGAGGACCCTTGGTTCACTGTCGCGATATAGCATGCGATCTTTTATTTTGTTTGTTCCTTAAAGTTCATCTCGTCTAGACCGGTTCGTACGCCCACAGCAGAGATTTCTGCATCTTGAAACCGACCCGCCGTACAAGTTACTTTATTTCCTTTTTTTATCATTTTGCAATATTCTGAGATATTGGCCGCTCTCGTGTTAATAGAGAAACGATACTTGGCATAAAATCACGTTTTGAAATGATCGGGCCGGTGGCGCCTTCGTCTAAACCATCGACCTCTTAACGGGGCTACGCAGGCAAAGTATAGTTGACCTAAACTGAAAGGATTGGAAAAATCAAAGTACATCACAATATCACTTAGTTAGTAAAACAAAGATAAAGACAAGTCCAAAAATAGTTTACATTTACAAAGTTTCAAAATGAACTGGGAAGCCACACGTTTCTAAAGGTGTAAGATTTTTTAAATAGTATAGTGACGACCAGACGCATGCCTCATGGCAGGCTGAGCCTGACCATAATAGTCCAAAACTACGCGGCACATGAAGAGTCAAAATCTGCACTACACTGCTGGTCATCTAGGAATAAAATACGATTGATCTCTTAAGCCTAAATCTTATCATGCATTGCCTATCAAACTGGAACACAGTAATGTTGGAACCTCTTGTCTTGGAGGTAGAATAACTATACTTAGTAGAGGTGTGGTACTGCTTCTCTGCACTCTTCAAAGACAACTTCTACAATATATCAGTATTTATTGAAATATAATATAATATAGTACCTACTATAGTTCAGAATATTACCTCACATATTTAAACGCTACCATTATCTAAATTATCTATTCTATGACGCTACCATCTAAATCGGCGTTCTCTCAACAACATCACCATAGATATTTAATAACGTTTCAGCTTAGAATACCATTCCTGCTTAGCCCAGTAATACATGCCAGCATGAATGTTTAGTATTACGAATAGTTTCCTCCTCAGCGCAACTTATAAACATTCCTATAATAGCATTTAGAAGCGAACATATTAAGCTAACTATTATGCTAATAGTTCCTTAGTCTATGTACGTGATGCTACCTTGCTCACTGCATGTTCACTGATGATGATAATCAGATGTTACATTGTTTAAAAAATACATGTTTACGTCAATGCGATAGGGCCATATCTATTTACGGTCTAGTCACAGCATTATCGGTAAATGACATCATTTGGGACGGGGGCTTCATTTTTTAATATTAGTCGCTTGTTGTTACTCCGGATATTAAACTCTCTAGTAAACAAGAACAAAATTAAAAATTTTGATTAACCCCCGACTACCTTAGATTTGTTATCTGTACAACATTCTACTAGTCAAGCCCTTTCATTTGATACCCATATTAAGGGAGTTGTGAAAAAAGAAATGTTATTCGCCATTTTGTGGTAGCGGCCATCTTGAATTTGAAATTTGTCATAGTGCAAAGTATTCTACTAGTCAAGCCCTTTCGTTTGATACCCATATTGCGGTAGTAGTGAAAAAAAATATATTCGCCATTTTGTGGTGGCGGCCATCTTGGATTTGAAATTTGTTATAGCGTATAGTACTCTGCTTGTTAAGCCCTTTCATTTGATACCCATATTGAGGTAAGTTGTGAAGAAATATTTTGTCCGCCATTTTGTGGAGGCGGCCATTTTGAATCGATATTAACCAAACATAGCTAAGAACAACTGCACGGATATTAACTTTCAAATAAAAGAAACCGCATCGAAATCGGCCCATCCGTTTGAGCTCTACGGTGCCACAGACAGACACACACACACACACACAGACAGACAGACAGACAGACATCGACGTCAAACTTATAACACCCCTTTTTTTGGTCGGGGGTTAAAAAGAGGATTGGTTGACGTGAAGCCTCAAAAAGCATGATATATTCTGTTTTTTTTCTTTTCTTTGAGGAACTGTTGTGATTGAGATAGTTTTTAACCCCCGACAAAAAAAGGGGTGTTATAAGTTTGACGTCGATGTCTGTCTGTCTGTCTGTCTGTCTGTCGGTCTGTCTGTCTGTCTGTCTGTCTGTCTGTCTGTCTGTCTGTCTGTCTGTCTGTCTGTGTGTGTGTGTGTCTGTCTGTGGCACCGTAGAGCTCAAACGGATGGGCCGATTTCGATGCGGTTTTTTTTATTTGAAAGTTAATAACCGTGCGGGTGTTCTTAGTTATGTTTGGTTAATATCGATTCAAAATGGCCGCCTCCACAAAATGGCGGACAAAATATTTCTTTACAACCTACCTCAATGTGGGTATCAAATGAAAGGGCTTGACTAGTAGAGTACTAAACGCTATAACAAATTTCAAATCCAAAATGGCCGCCACCACAAAATGGCGAATTATATAATATTTTTCACTACTACCTCAATATGGGTATCAAATGAAAGGGCTTGATTAGTAGAATACTTTGCACTATGACAAATTTCAAATCCAAGATGGCCGCTATCACAAAATGGCGAATTACATTTCCTTTTTCACAATTCCCTTAATATGGGTATCAAATGAAAGGGCTTGACTAGTAGAATGTTCTACAGATAACAAATCTAAGGTAGTCGGGGGTTAATCAAAATTTTTAATTTTGTTTTTGTTAACTATTTGTGTCTGGGGCTATTAAATGTATTTTTTTGAAGTGAAAATGCATTTATTGACTTTGCATTTTCTAGCAGGGGAATATCTTATGTTTCCGCGTTTCCGACATGATAATTAATGTATCGTCGCGTCGTAGCCGCAGCGGTGCAGCGGAGGGGGGGATGTCCAAGTTAGACGCTTTTTGGATCATTCTTGGATGCATGAAATCTTGAGTTCGCGACAATAGCAGTAGGTATAAGTTTACGTATTGTGCATCATTAGTGCCGCTTAATACGAGTACCTACTAAAATTCTAAGTTCAATATAAATTGATAACATTCACTTCAATTACCAGTCTCTATGACAGCCATTTTTTTTTAATTATAATGTTGTAAGTACTCATGTCACTGTGGCATAAAAGCCGTGGTAAAAAAGCGTAAAAGTGAGATGCATATGCTAAGAGTATAACAGTTGTTTAAATCTCACTGCTTAAGCATATTTTTTTGCATTTGTTTTTGATTAAAAAGCCAATTTTCACTCTTTTGACTTGTATATATTGATACTTATAACGTATTATTTGAGTGATACCTAGTAACAAAAACAAAGAAACAAAAGAAAAAGTTTGTTTGCGATTGGTCCAGTCGGGAGAATGGCAACTGCCGATCCGGAGTCTCTGGTCCGAATCTCAGGCGCACCGCAGTCGTACCAAAAGTAAAATGCGTAATGCTGCTAACTTAACAACTGTGAAGGAACACATGGTGGGGAAACCGGCTTCTTCTTCTTCAATGGGCCAGTGTGGTAGATTATAGCTTTGACTCTCCCCTTGCGAGATAAAGCCCCGAGTCCCAGCAGTGGGAACAATTTGGTAGGCTGCTAATGCAATAACAAACCATATGAAATCGCTAGCGAGTGATTTTAATAAATGAGACCCTGGATCCGTTTCCTCTGCAGCTATGTTATCATAATAAAGACACGATTTTTAAAGTTTGTAGAAACGCGTCTTAAATTTAGTGACGAAAAAGGCAAACTACGCTAATTCTATATCGCAGTTTGCAAAAAATTTAGGCTTTCATCAGTGGCGTTACCAGTCAACTGTTTTATTTGGTACTAGTGGCCCGCCCCGGCTTCGCACGGGTACATACACACACTCATAAGCCCTTTTTTTTGCATCGGGTTTAAAAAAAAAAGTAAAATATTAAGGAAGTTTGAATTTTTTTTATGAATTTTTTTATTCATATTTTTTTGTATTTTTCATTTTTAAATTTTATACATATACAATATTATTTACAAAACAAAAGCCCTTAGTTTTAGTGAGTCAGAGCTTCCCTGTAAACGATATTTGAAGTAGTTTTATTTTGTGGCAGCAAAATAAATTGATTTTCAGGAGCTCCGACACGTGATAGGCCAACATACAGTTGGCCATGAGTAAAACATTCTTTTCGTAGGTCGATCCCTAATAATTCGAAGGTTTGGCCCTGGGACTTGTTAATAGTTAACGCGAAAGATGATTTCACCGGAAACTGAAGTCGTTTAAAAGGGATTGGCAGATCAGTTGGAATCATCGGTATCCTCGGTATATGAGCTAGTTGACCAGCTGCTGGGCCAGTGATAATGGTCGCTACAATTAAATTGTCCTTCAATTCCTTAATAAGCAGTCTCGTCCCATTACACATGCTCGGAGGGCTTAAATTTCTTAAAAGCATTATTGGAATTCCAATTTTTTAACGTCAATTCATGTGGTGGCAGTCCAGAAGGGTTTAGTGAATTCAAAAATTCCTGTGGATAATGGACTGCGTCTTCAATATTAGTCACGGTATCGATCGATTTGTAATTTTTAATTTGGCCGGAGACTTTTTGAATAATGACATTGTTTATTTCGTTGACAGTATCATTCCTGGGTGACACTATTGCCCTTGAATACAACCAATGAAAGTCCTTTTCGTGCAAATTCTCGATGTCAGGGTATACAGCATCTATTAAATTTTCTAAATTATGGACTATTTGGCCTACAGACTCATCCAGCAGGATGTCACAACTGCTTAAATTTGGAGTGGGAAAAAATTCCTTCTCCAAGTTTTAGCAGTTGTTGTGGGAAATTACTATCTGTGATTCCATGAAGATGAGCTCTCATATTCGTCCGTTAATCCGTCCTCTCATAAATTTTCTATCAAAGTCCATAAGGGAGACGATATCAAGCATGATTTGATGATATCTGCTCGCGTACCTCTGTTAATGACAGGAAGAGTCTGTCGGAAATCTCCAGCAAATACAAATGTAATCCCGCCCATGAGGGCAGAAGAGTTTCTAAGATCTTTTAATGTTCTGTCCACGGCCTCTATATGCGCTCTATGACTCATAGTGCATTCATCCCACATAATCAATGATGCGTCTTGTAATAATTTACCAAGAGGGCCGTTTTTACGGATTGAACATAACGATTGTTGCTCAAGATTTATGGATAGTGGAAGTTTAAAAGTAGAATGAGCCGTTTTTCCATCCTTTAAGAGAGTTGCGGCAATTCCTGACGAAGCAACTGCAATCGCTATCTTCCCTGATTCTCTTATCTTAGCTAGTATCAAGCTAGTAGCTAGTATCCAAAAAAAATATGTTTCCTTTGTTATTATTAACGCTATCGACTATAGTGTCAAAAGCATATTTTTGATCTGGAACTAATTTTGGCAGGTTTTCATTGACAAAAGCGCTCAAATTATTTGTATTATAGTGATGTGCCATTGTATCTGTAGCATTGTTGTTTGTACGAACTGAAACAGGCAATCCAAAATTACTTAAGCTTTTATCATTTAATTGCAAAAGTTTATTTTCTATTTAAATCAATCCTTCATTATAAACGTCTTCACTGTATGGCAAGGCGAAGTCTTGATTTTGCTGTCTGATTCTATGCATAATATCTTGACATAAATCATCTTTGAAACGGTCCCATAACTTCAATGGTTCCGATGGCTGACAAAATAAAAGGATGACCACAAATAAGTCTCTCAGTTGTACTGGACATTGCGAAAGCGATGCTTCTCTCAGAGTATTTTCCCAGTGGTCATCATTTTCCAGCAAACCTCTGTCACGGCAAGCTGCTTGATAGGTTTCTTTGAGAACTCCGTCAACGGTTTTAAGTACTCAAATGAGGTTGGACCACGTACGTGATGTAGCAACATCCTAAGATAAAAGCACTCTGATTGAGAAGGATGTACACCGTAGACTCGTCCTAAAGCGGCATCTTTTTTATACCTGGATGGCCAACTACGTCCTCACCACGCCTCCTTCTTGTGAATTTATTACTGGCCCATGTGTAGTATTGCGGGACTTCGTGGTATAAAAGTGTCTTTGCGAATTCGTCGTCATTACAGAGCTCAAAGAACGCCAGCAAAGTAGTTTTACGTGGGTTATGAGCCACTTGTTCAGCCGTTTCTGGGTAAAATACACCCTTTGGCCGTTTTCTAAGTGGACAGCTAACTGTAAGACTGTAGGATGCCGCTCATGGATCGGAAATTCAAATATTCGCCACACAGCCTCGGATGTACTTATGTACCGGCCATTCACGTAGTTTTCCACTTCATCATTTGGGTTTCTGACGCTAAAAGTAGCTTGATCAGATCCTTTATTTATATATTTACAAATATATTTGATGGCTTGAACTGAGTGGCAGTACTCCACGTTTATGTGAGCGTTAAACGTCCTACATAATAGTGGAGAATAAGGAACAATCCATCTATTATCTATATTGAACGTACTTCCTCTGATATTTAGCGTAGCGCTTTGTCCTCCATTTTTGGATTAAAACAGTTAGCTCTAAACATCAACCTAAATGCATAAAATTGCATGCACGTCACTGTCTTGTTACGCGCTGTACCTTGCTGAGGAATGGTCAAGTAATAACCTTCATCACCCATTACGAATATTAAGGGATACTGTAGTGGATCATACGATCGGTGTAACTCAGAGACCCTTTTAAGTTGACCATCTCTACCGTGCAGCACTATATCTCTGGGGCCTTTTTCTTCGTCAACTAAGAGAACGGCTACCTCGTTTACAGCTGGAGCATTGTATCTACCCGGATGTGATGTCTGCGGTGGACGGTCGGAGTGAATAATTAGCTTTAAATTATCCGAATAGTTACTTTCTAAGTTTTGTTTAAAACTTCGTATGTATACATTGTAGCTATTTAATGCGGTCTGTAGTTCATTAATTAAATCGATTTTTAGCGTTGGAGCTATGTTTGACCGCAACGATAGCTGATCTGCGTCTGAAATGAAATATATCTGCAGGTATTGTGGATTTTGACCTGATGGTGGTAAAGGCTACCTATAAGGTGATATACTTGTCCCTCTATTTTAAAAGTCGGCATAAAATTTTCTTCTCGAATCTCTTTCGCGCCAAACGAAGTCATTTGAAAAAGGCTATTGTACCTACGTATGTTTCTTAAAAAATGTCCAGATAGTGAATGATCATTTGTTAAAAGACTTTTTATTGGCTGTGGCGGCTCCTGAATGTTGGGGAGACTAACTTTTCCAGAAGCACAGCACAAACCATTAGGTTCATCGGCCCATTTTTTAGCAGAGCACTTAGAGCAGATCTTATTCATGGCTCCGATTTGGACGGAAGACTGTTGAGCATAATCAATCTGTGGATCGTATCTGAAAGCCGATCTGTTACTGTAAGCTAAAACTCGATTACGGACTCTAGTCCTTGACACCTGTTGTCTCTCTCGCTGATCTCCAAGGCGTTGGAAACGCTCGATACTCGACTCTCGCGCGCGTACTTGGGATGTTCTCAAATTTTGTTCAGCAAGCCGCTGCGAACGCTCTATACACGACTCGCGCGCGTACTTGGGATGTTCTCCAATTTTGTTCAGCAAGCCGCTGCGAACGCTCAATACTCGACTCTCGCGCGTACTTGGGATGTTCTCAAATTTTGTTCAGCAAGCCGCTGCGAACGCTCTATACACGACTCTCGCGCGCGTACTTGGGATGTTCTCCAATTTTGTTCAGCAAGCCGCTGCGAACGCTCAATACTCGACTCTCGCGCGCGTACTTGGGATGTTCTCAAATTTTGTTCAGCAAGCCGCTGCGAACGCTCAATACTCGACTCTCGCGCGCGTACTGGGATGTTCTCAAATTTTGTTCAGCAAGCCGCTGCGAACGCTCTATACACGACTCTCGCGCGCGTACTTGGGATGTTCTCCAATTTTGTTCAGCAAGCCGCTGCGAACGCTCAATACTCGACTCTCGCGCGCGTACTTGGGATGTTCTCAAATTTTGTTCAGCAAGCCGCTGCGAACGCTCTATACACGACTCTCGCGCGCGTACTTGGGATGTTCTCCAATTTTGTTCAGCAAGCCGCTGCGAACGCTCAATACTCGACTCTCGCGCGCGTACTTGAGAGGTTCTCAAATTTTGTTCAGCAAGCCGCTGCGAACGCTCGATACTTGACTCTCTAGCATGCGATTGCGACGCGTATTCTCTCCGACTTGCAAGGCGATTTTCAGTTTCTGAATAAGATTCCTCATTACGCCGTATTTTTATTGCCCTCGCCTGGGAACTATGTTTAGAAAGTTGAGATCTTGATCTTTTTGGCATTTTTGGGCATTATAAAATGAAAAATAGAAGGAAATAAATAATTAAACATGCTTTTACTAAATTTTTGCTTATTGAACTATATCGTCGTTGAAGTTCTAACACCACGTAAGTCTCTTTTTGGCAATTTTGACTTTTTGATGCCATTCGCTAGAAAATCGGAAGACGCATTGTTTAAGCCAATCAGGAACACGTAACGACCAATAAAAACTCGTGAAATTAAGAAAAAATGCAACTACACGGGATCCACCAAATCGGCGTTATATTTGGAAACAGCACGTAAATCATTTAATTTCATACTGAGAAACGGACTATCCGGTTTTAGTAAGGATTCCTAATTTTTTTTTAAATATAATATAGCCTATGTTACTCGGGGATAGTGTAGCTTTCCAAAGGTGAAAGAATTTTTGAAATCGGTCCTGTAGTTTCGGAGCCTATTCATTACAAATAAACAAACAAACAAATCTTTCCTCTTTATAATATTAGTATAGATGTCGACTGTACCGGTACAACACGCGTTTCGGGTGAAATTCATAACACGAGGTATTGTGACTTACGAAAGATTAGTGACATTGTGATCTGTTTTATGATTTTATTACGTTTACATGAATGTGTAATATTGTTTTATCGCGTAAAATGTTCATGAAAAAATCCTCGGAAAAAATGTCTTTACAAACTTTCTTACATTTTCCTTAACGAGAAGTGTATTAAATGAAAAGCTTGTCATGTCATACCAAAGACTTATGCTACTAATATTAGAAACTACAATTGTGGATGTTTGTAGCTCAATCACATCGAAACGGCTGTGAGGATCGGGTTGAAACTTGGAAGATTGCGGATTAGAATTTATGTTCCAAGTTTAACTCAAGTGAATAGCACATAGGCACTTTTTATTGCGAGAAAATAATGAGAACGGGAACTATTTATGGTACAATTAGAATTTGAATTTTGAAAATGACGCGATCTAAGGATATCTTTGTTTTATGGGGAGATGAAGTAGTCTACACTTCAGACTAATTTGTTTGTGTTCCAATTTCGGCTCGATTAGTTTCATCCTTCCAATTTTTATTATATTACTGGAACTGGAACTGGCTAACCAAAGTATTACTACGATTTTGGAATAATTTAATGCAATGTAAGTGTGGTGTAAAAGTAATTTTAATATGAAAACTAACGTGGATTTCACACATTTTAAATAAATACACGGGTAACTCACGTTTGATATAGTCAGTTCAGTCCGACTCAAGTTTCGATAAAAAATAATTGTTTTCTTTTATTGCGGAACATTGCACTCCACAGCCTCCTCTGTTTTGTACTTTTTATTAATACTCGTAACTGGCAGCCCTTTTCGACTTCGCTCGGATATTGTCACATAAATCGAAATAAAAACTATCCTATCTCTCAAGCTTGATCAAATTATACATAAACGCCAACTTTCGTGAATATCAGTTGTCTTGGTAAAGAGTTCACCAGAAACAAGCATCATGATATTAAGATTACGGAAAATATATGCTGTTGATTAACGATACACGAGGAAGATTATAATTTTCCTAATTTATACAAATTAATATTCATTATTAACGCGTAGGTACAGGTATGACGTGAGCAATCCACCTCCCACAAGCAGCATCCCTTCACGAGTATGACGCATGTGTCAGCCTTCACTCTCCTCAAGTATATTTTAGGAAAGAGAGCAATTCAATACACGTCACACACCACACCACACGTCACCACAAGGAGTATTTAAGCGAGCATGAATGCTCAAAACTTAAACGCAATTCCCAAGAGAATATCCTATTAATACTCGTATTATAAATGTCAATATCTGGATGTTTGTTGTCCAATCACGTCACAACGTATGAACGGATTGGGATGAAATTTGGAACACAAGTAGATTATAGCTTGGAAGAATACATAGACTACTTTTTATCCCGGCAAAGCAACGGAAACGGGAACTACGCGGGTAAAACCGCGGACGTAGTAACAAATAATTCAGATCACACTGATCTAGACAATGCTTCCACCACTACCTCGTTTCTTTATTTAATGAGACAAGAAGATATCAGAAAATATACGACAGACAATGCTCAATAAAACATATTTACTGTAGAATTGAGAAACCTCCCGTTTTGAAGTCGGTTACAAAGACGTCTATGTTGCGAGGCCTTTGGAAATTCAATAAAATGTATTCATCAATTTTGTACATGGACACTATAGAACGTCAAGTTGCCAAGCAGCTACGTAGCAGCAATACGATGTCGTCAAACACAAGAACAAAATTAAAAATTTTGATTAACCCCCGACTACCTTAGATTTGTTATCTGTACAACATTCTACTAGTCAAGCCCTTTCATTTGATACCCATATTAAGGGAATTGTGAAAAAAGGAAATGTAATTCGCCATTTTGTGGTAGCGGCCATCTTGGATTTGAAATTTGTCATAGTGCAAAGTATTCTACTAATCAAGCCCTTTCATTTGATACCCATATTGAGGTAGTAGTGAAAAATATTATATAATTCGCCATTTTGCGGTGGCGGCCATCTTGAATTTGAAATTTGTTATAGCGTTTAGTACTCTGCTAGTCAAGCCCTTTCATTTGATACCCATATTGAGGTAGGTTGTGAAGAAATATTTTGTCCGCCATTTTGTGGAGGCGGCCATTTTGAATCGATATTAACCAAACATAGCTAAGAACACCCGCACGGATATTATCTTTCAAATAAAAAAAACCGCATCGAAATCGGCCCATCCGTTTGAGCTCTACGGTGCCACAGACAGACACACACACAGACAGACAGACAGACAGACAGACAGACAGACAGACAGACCGACAGACAGACAGACAGACAGACATCGACGTCAAACTTATAACACCCCTTTTTTTGTCGGGGGTTAAAAATAAATTGCAACAATAGAGAGTGATTACAGGAAAATACTTCATAATTGACATTCTATCAAATACATCTTTTTTATATCACACGAACACTGCTTTGGCGTAAAATAAATGGTATTGTGTTTAATCTTATTAGCTAACTATAAGAATATAGTTAAAATGATAAATTTATAGCCAAAGATTTACCTTACAAACCACAAGAGGAGTCTAGTCTTCCGTAATGAGACTTAAACTAGGTTCCGCTTTAATCTAGTGCATCTCTTGAGATATTAAATTAAAATCAGGAGCATAAACCCCGACCAAATTCCCCGTAGACTGAAACCACATACAAACCTACACACATGTTAGGGTCGTCTGGGTTCATACACTGCTGTATCCCCCCACACATGCATCTGTAGTAGCATCGTGTAGTTTTTAGGATTACGAAAACACTTGTAGCCGAAAAAAGTTATTGAACTCATTAATAAATATTGATACACTTTTCCTACTTTGAGACTAACTCTGAAATCGAGAAAAAGTAATGAACTGTTCTAGTGTCGGTTACCCTGGTTACCACAATATCCCTTGCTCAAAAAGCACGGCCTGTATTGGCCACCACGCCATCGTCAGTCTAAATAACATCATACGCCGGGATTTTTCCACCACCAATGTCCCAGCCATACTCAATCTGAGTGACCTGACGGCAAGACTCTTGTGCTATTGAAATTAAGTCGGCACCTAGTGTGGGACGTAACTCAAGTATCAACGGATACTCTTACACCGTCTCATCTTCCATACACGTATTAGAGCCGGAGCAGCAACTAATTCAGCTGAGCTAGCCTCACACAGCGCAATTAAGACAACTTCGTTGGCAGTTTCATTTTTGAGCCGTTTGGCCATTGGGCCGTTGAGAGCTCATTTCACTTTTAAAAACCTTAACAAGGCATGACCAAAATTCGTTTATTTGGCCCAAGGTTGCCCTTCAGCATTGCTAGCATTGCCATTCAGCGTTACAATTCCGCTAGCATACGCTTCCGACTGGTAGTGGATTTGATTATCTTGATTATATCTGGACCTTTATCGGTCTATGGATGATTTAGATGTCCTTCGTGTAAGTGGTCACATAAGTAAGTAGTGTACTTTTCACTGTAACTAATAAGTTAGGCTCTAAAAAAAGGCTCTCCCTCTAAAAAATACTGTAATTTTGTTTTTACTGCAAATAGAACTAAGTGGTAGGATGCACACAAATGCCGCAGGTAACAACAAAGTAACCCGCTTTAATCCACCTAAGAAAGGTGCTTGCTTTGTGGACGTAGAACGAATGGGTACAGTTTAAATCAGGGCTGTCGCAAGCACGGCCCGCACGATGCTTGTGGGACGCGGTTGTTATTTGTGCGGCCTGCGACGTGTTTTAATTTACCGCAAACACAAACACTTTTTACATGTGATTTAATTTTAAAGCATCATATTTCGTTGGTAGAACATTATTTTATTTTATCACCGCAAATAAATGATAGATATTTGCGTGTAAAATATTTAATCTTTTAAAATATTTATTTTAACATTTTTTCAAGTACAGTACAAGTTGGTTATCATCACTGGCTCTAATGGTGAAACAACTTCAGGAAATAGGCGTGTTTATAAGAATAAGGCATCTTTTGAGGACATATTTATGTGATCCGTCAACATAGACTTGGCCAACGTGGAAGATCCTTGTGATAGAACTGAAAGAAGCTCCGAGTCCCAGCAGTGGGAACACAAATTGGGCTGTTAATATTTTATATGTATCGTATCTTAAATATCTTACACATTTTGTTAAATTTATACGGCCACTCAGTTTATTTAATGATTAATATTGGTTCGGGATCGTGCCAGGGTTGAGCAGACCTGCTTTAAATAATGCTTTTATGCTCGGGCTGCTTTGAGCGATTACCATCGATAAGGAGCTAGGAATGCGATTAAATCTGCATAGAAAACTATTGATTTATCTGGTACTAGTGTCACGCTGAAAACGCGTGGAGCTTTCAATGCAAGGATTTCTTCTTTTGTGTTTGGAACCACGCAAAAACGGTGTGTAAAGATTGAAAACGCATTAGTAAGTTCTTTGTGAATAGCTCGTACTTTTAAGTGAGCCTGCGTTTCGTCGTGAGTCATTTTAGTACAATTTAAGTTAGCAGTTGAAAAATAAAATGAAGTGAAAATATAATACAGTTGTAGAACGAGCAAGACATGCCCATGATGGCAAGCAACACCTTTGATAATATCAGCACGGTGGCGCGCAACTATTTGGATAAGAACAGTCCAAATCACTGCCTTGAAGTGCACTAAGCTCGACACCCGGAGTTATAAGTTAATTGTGTATCACGTTTGACCACCTACTCGCCTGATATGAAACTAGAATGAATGAATGGAAGCCTGAATTAGATATAAAACAACAATCCCCTGGAAATATGAATATATTTATATAGAATTCCCTTTAATAATTTCTCGGAAAACATTGTTCTTCTAACTGAACCATAGTGGGCGCATTGCTTGGCAGTTGAAAAACTGGTAAAGTAGTGGTACCTACTTCCCCAGGCGTACTCTGTAAAAGGCCTTACCAATACGGAATCATCAAGATGAGTATCACGATTTTGACTTCACTTCTTAGCTTTCAGCCTCTTCTATTTATTAAATTAAAATGTAAAATGTACACTAAATATCTTTCTTAACATACCTAGATCCATAGAAATATTAATAAAACCACGTCGTTAGGCTAACATTGTTTAAGCTGACACTGTTGTTCAGTACATTATGTAGCACAGTACACTAGTTTTTTTTTTATACGACGGTGTACGAGTATTATTGTCGTGGTCATAGAGTTTACTTGGGAACATGGTGCATTATGTTTTAAATTCAGTTTGCATGAAATATCGGAGACTTGTTCTGCAAATATTTGTAAACACAGTAAATATTGTGCAATTAATATTATAATGATTATATGTCTATTTTTATTTTTACTGTTCTGAAAATACTTATAAATACGAGTAGAAAACATTTAGCGTAGAGTAAAGCAAAGTAAAAGTTAGAGAAGCGCGAAAATTTCTTTAATATTCTTTTCACACAGCATGACCTTTAAACATTTTTCAAACTCTAACTAATTTCCTTACTAATGGGTGTTGGAGTTTCGTATTTTTTTGGAAATTTCTTATTAAAACTTTATCATTCGTTGCATTACATTCGTTCATTTATCTTCCGCTAAGCCGGGGTAGCATGCCGTTGTTGACATTACGTTCATTTCTCAAATCTTATTACCGAGTTTGTACAACTTTATCCAATCATAAATCTACTTAGGGAACAGTTTTTTTTCTGTGGCGCAGTAAGCTTGCATGACAAATTTTTGATATGGGTTGATAGAAATTGGAACTTTATGGTAAGTAGATTAGGCTCACTACGTCGCATATGCATATATTACACTTACGTATCAATACAATGTATAGACATATAAACATTAGGTTTGCACATATTTTTAATACCTATATTTTTACCTTATGTTTAAAAATGTCGTGTCATGATGTTTGTTGTTGTAATCATCCTATACTTCTTGATAGATTACACCGATTTTTGAAGTGAAAACTTCTTTTGGCGCGCCACAGACAGATTTTTCGTGTTCTGTGAATTCAATTCTAGTGTCACGCTTGGGAATGATATAAAACCTTCGGGTATACTCGGGACCATGCCCACGCCCTCCGGTTTCACCCACGTAGTTTCCAAAGTGAGCTATCAAATTCTTGAGTTATAAGTTTTCACTTCTATCGGCAGTTCCTATGACTGCCAATTTTTTTTTATAAATTATCTGTTTGAGATGAGTCGTAACGTTTCTTTTAACCTCCTTAAACTTTGTTTTCTAGCATTTATAAGATCTAGATTTTGTTATTTATTTACATGAAAAAAATCCAAATATTCATACAAAATTCCATTGTTCATTCTCATGTAGTAATTAATTTACATGAAGTTTGGCGTTATTTTGACATTTTGATTTTGTTAATTTGTCAAACAGGCAGTGTTTGCAGGATCAACTAGTTATTAAATTATAGTATTCAACTCGATAGTTCTTTCAAAATAAGCGCAGGCGAAAACTTTGGTCTGGGTAACATTAGATTACACGTGAGTAACCCGGTAATTAATTTTGAAATACTTAAAAAGCATTTAAGTTTTATAGTACAAAAAGTACGAAAATACTTTGAGAAATCATTTTTCAATATCATTTTATTCTAGGTGAATAAGCACGACTATAGATCCTAGTGATAAACACTAAATTTAAGTAAAATCGTATGCATTACACAAAATTTTCAACGACAATTTATGGACCTAAAACAAACAATGGACCATTCTTGTTCATTACAATCACTTTTTACGTTTCCACTTAAAACCACATACCACCAAACAAACGTCAACGCCTTTCACTCACAACATCCCAAACTTAAATTACTAGAAGAAAATCTAGTGAATTTCCTGAGCGAACGATAACAAAACCACGAAATTGGATTTCCCGATATAATCTGATGCTGGTAGTGACAGCGAGCCGACGCGGCCGGAGTCAGGGCACGCCATTATAGTACCGGGTTGCCCCAACTCTCTCTTTCATACGTACCGATACGATATACCGGTCGAAACGTGACCTAAAGTAAGAAGATCTATATTAATAATTTCGTTAAGGGGTACGGTAGACTTGATCGAAACCTTACATGAATAACAGAACATAAAAAAATATTGATTTTGAGTAGACAACATATGTCCACAAAATTCGGATTATGGAGAATTTCGTTAAATTCTGATGGTACTGACAAACAAACCGCTGTCGCCATCTTTGGTGTGAGGCACGTTTCGTTCCATCAATCAACAAATTGCGTGCGTCCGTCGCGCCAAAAAAAGTATCCATCACAACAAAACTCAAAAACTGTGACTTATGTGACTACGTAAAACGAAACGTCTTGCCGCCGGACCGGAATTCTATTAGTAGGTACTTATATTTAGTATCAGCATTGCACCCGTGCGGCGGGACGCTAGTAAGTTCATAAAACTTATATGTAACGTAAACAACATACAGGACTTAATCACGAGAAACGTTATTATTTAATTACCTCGACGTTTCGGAAACGTTACAACCGTGGTCACGAGAAGACTGACTCAAGCTATCACGATTCTTCATTAACATAATGCTACGTTCAGCGCCCAAGGGTTTATCCGCGTAGTTCCTTTTTTTTCCCGGGATAAAAATTAAATGCTTATGTGGTCTTCCAGGCCTTGCTCTTCAATCCGATCCGTTCCGACGTTACAACGTGATTGAGTGACAGACATTCAAACTTTCGCATTTAAAATGTTAGTAGGATTATTTATTAGGTCCGATACATTTGCGATTGTTTATCGGTTCGACTAACGACATCGTTTACGATCCAAGGACTAAAACTAGGAGGTTTGACTCTACACTCTTAATAAAAATATCTAGGCTGTAGGATGCATTGCCTGAGTGGATTTTCCTCGAAGGATACACAATTTTCGTGATTTCCAGTCGAGGTTGAATAAGCACGGTCCATCGTAGACCACATCGTCGTTTAACATCAATCGAAATAGCGGTCAAGTGCAAATGTATTTATTACTGTTGAAAAAAGGTAATAGCGGCCATAAGAAGTCAACTACCGTGGATCCCTTTTTATTAAATACCATCTGTACCCTGCGCGCTTTGCTACGCTACCTTTCGAAAATTGGTCTTACCAACTCAGAAAACAAACTTTCTTTGGCTCATGCATAACAACTTTGGTAAATATCATCACTTGATCAAATGCATAGTTTACGATACTATAAAACGGCATACGGACAAACGTTCATTTTTGTGTATAGGCATAGATAGAAAACGGGTTTTTAGATCACTTATCGTGTCGTACATTATAACGTAAACCTGACATCGTGTCTTATTTCGCGTAAATCTTTTTTTTGGTTAACGAAATTAGCAGCGATGCCCCTTTTGAGGTATCGAAATAATACGAGGAATGAGATCAAGAAGATTCTAAGATTAGATTACCCCCGAAAAAAAAAACGAAATTTTGAGAACCTCGAAATGACAACGGTCTTATAAAGATAACGCAACATCATTCAGTACTAACCCGAAAGGTCGTCATCACAAGTAACTTCTACTACAAGTATTTTTGATTTTTTTTTCAAATAAAGAGTGACGAAACGATCAGACGACGACTCATAACACCACAGTGACACGCAGCTATTGGAACATGAAGAACCCAAATCATTACCTAGCACTACACTACAAAGAGGTCTAAGATCTTATATCTCTAAGCCCTGTAATTTCTCTGGAAACATTGCCCTTAAAACCGGATAAGGCCAATCTTGGTGTGATGAAAAAAATTACAATAAATACTGCATACATTGCAATTAAACAAAACTTTCAAAGAAAACTACACCAAATTCTAAACTTTTACAGGCTTACAGGATTATATGTTATTACTACACATGTGTATAAGCTTAACTTATATAGTAAGTACCGAAATTATTTTTCTTTAAATGCTGGTTGTCCTGATGAAACTATGTATGCTATTAAAGTTAGGTGAAGTATTTTTGTAAGTTTAATTTTATTTAAATGTAATTAATATAAATTCCAAGAGAATGTAGTAGACGTAGTAATATATGTTTATCCTTATAATTATGAGATCTCATTTTCAGTCTCTAAATTATCTTTTTTTTTTCAGAGGTAATTTACCTTTGAATCTTTTGATCTCATTAATCTGTAAGACCACTATTAATTAATTAGACCAAAAAGTGTAGTGGTAGGAATCTTTGTCATCCGCCTTCGGAAGTATCTTAAGAATCCAGTTATTCCACAGCCTAGCATTAATGTGCTAACATTAATGTGTTCCGGTTTGGAGGGAAATATTTCCAGTATAATTACGGGGCTTAGAGATTAAACATCTTATATGTTTGGGTGATGAGCGCAGTGCAGTGCAAGGTAATAATTTACACTCTTTCCAATAGCTGCGTGTCACTATGCTGTTATGGGCAGATAAGTTTCTTACCATCAGGCACATGTTCTGCTCGTCTAGTCACTCTATACCATAAAAAAGTGAAAAATATTGGAACAAGATAAGATATAGAGTGACAAAACGAGTAAGAGTAAAAAAAAAAACATGCACCTGATGAGGCCTTTAACAGCGCGGTGTTCCGCAGTCATTTTCACATTAACATGAAATATATATTTGTAGTGTAATTTCTCTAATAACATTACCCTTTAAAACGGAACACAGTAATGCTCATACTGCCTGTTTAGCGTTTAAAAGACAGCGGTGAAAAGTAAAAGACTAGTTCTTCGCTAGGTGGACTCTGTAACGTATCCTACAACAATAACCGGTCGTAATAGGAGGAACCGATTAATATTAATTAGTGTTAACAATAGGACGCTTGTTGACACTAAAACGTTGTTAGAAAAATAATAGGCACGTACTAATACGTAAAATGTAATGGGTACGTACGTATTCAACATAAAAAACCTTTCCATGAAATATCCTGTCCTGATAAAGTTACATTTTTCCTATACCTATTGACACGCCGTAGGAAAAATATAATTTAATTACAATTATATTCTCATTGGACAATATACCTAATTATTATGGTATGAATTTGATTTACAAAGAAATGACAGTTATTTGGAACACTAAATAAATATTAATCGTGACTATAATATAAAATATTTTTTTATTACTATTTTTCACACAAAACCACCACTCTCAAATTAAGCTTGCCCAATGGAAGCCAAGTAGTCGTAATAATATATTTGTAATTTTAAAAATATTTTTTGATGCAAACACCCAGACTCAGAACAAATGCGTATTCATCGCACAAATATGTATCCTGGGTGAGAATTGAACCCACAATCGATGTCTTAGTGAGCAAATTCTGAACCGACCACATTATACTTACACACATTACACATTATTCAATTACACAGGAATTACTTAAAAATGAGTAACCACCACGATAGTATTCATTCTAATACTATTTTTTAAAGGGACCTAAGTATGGCAGTTAACTGTGGCCTTCAGATGATCCCTACTGCCTATTGAACTATAGAAACATATTTAGCTAAGCAGACGAAAACATGTTATGTTATACTTCTGATGAATAACACAGTGACGTCAAATTATCAGATATACGGAGTTCGTCGACTTCTGAGATTACCGCTCTATCTTGATTAAGAATTATCGCTGCAACGACAATCAATAAGCAGATAACAAAGCAATTTCTTGTAAAAGAGATGATAAAAATAATTATCTCGCCAGTTTTATGTCTACCTAAACGATACCATAAAGTTCACTCATAAAGATATGTTCTTACCCCACAACATCGTGAGATTTTAAAGTCTTGAATATCTTACAAAGTTGCAGGTTTATCGGTTTTTAATTAAATACATTTCAGAGAGTGTTCAGAAGATCTGAATATACCATTAATAAGAGAAAAAAAAGGTAGTTTTAGTTAAACTGGTAGTGATATGAAAAAGTGACTTTGGCCGTTTCTTGATTAACGTTCCAAGGACTTTAGGGATGGAGGTTTGATTTCACATTTGTAATGATTGTTTTAAGAGAAATGTGTGGAATGTTCCCTGAAGGGCTACTCTCTGATGGGTACTCCTGTTTGAACGAAAGTGATTATATTTTCCGTAGGTAAGCGTGCTTTATAGGAAAAATAATAGTACTTGGGCTTGTTGCTCATCTTGTAAGAGAATGAACAGAGTACTTATGCTTATTCATAAGTCTTGTTGGGTACAAGAAGTTTTAGTCTTATTATATACTAATAATTTTAAGAAAAAACATATATACGGTCGAATTGCGAAACCTCCTTTTTGAAGTCGGTTAAAAAAGAACCAACTTTCAACAGAAAACTTAATAAAGTAAAAAGGTTTTCCTCGATTTCTCTAGGATGTCATGATCAGATCCTGGTTTCCTTATCATGGTACTACTCTTGGAATATCTTCTTTATAACAAAAAAAGAATCATAAAAATCGGTTCATAAACAAAGAAGTTATCCGCGAACACACATAAAAAAAAATATATATACGGTCGAATTGAGAAACTTTCTTTTATAAATCGGTTAAAAAGAGTTTAAAAATGAGTGTAGATGGATGTCATGGGCGAGGTCGACCAAAAAAAGTGTGGATGGATTGTGTAAAAGACGATATGAGTACGAAAGGAGTGAGCTTAGATCTGACGAATGACAGAGATGAATGGAGGAAACGTACATGTTGTACCGACCCCCCCCCCCTAAAGTAGGATAAGGGTAGGCGAATGATGATGAATGATGATGATGATATTCTAAGTTAACATATCCCATCCACAAAACTTCATTTTGAGAGAACATTGGGAAGTACATAAAAATATTGTCATTAAGGTACGTTTAACAACAATTATCTATCCGTGCTAGTACAGTAGCGAACACGTCTAATTCACAACTGTGAGCTCGTAGATTCAAACCCCGTCTGTACCTTTGAGTATTTTTCTGAGTCCAAATGTACATTTTGCGGTTCTAACGGCGGAAGAAAATATGAGTGAATAAAAATTATTTAATGTTTACACCATTGATATAATACATGATATTTAAGAAAACAGTAAAACTACTGAAACCACTGGGGGCCTTATAGCTGAAAGTGATTTCTTCCACGCAACCTTGTGATGGACAAATAAGCTTGGAAATCTCAAATATCGTGAAGAAACCGATATATTTCAATAAAGGTAACTTTTGAGAACGTTTTCACTAAACCGCTATTGACCAGCGTTTATTGTTGTTATTTTTTGTTATGAGAGTAGGAGAGTAAGGCCCGAGTTTCAGTAGTGGGGACAATAAATGGGGGCTTTAATATATAAAACAATAATCTAGTTCTGATAGTATCAGAACTGACAGTGCTGTATTCAAAGTTCAAGAAAATATTATTTTTTGCCTCTTGAAAGCGCCCCATTAATATTCAACTTACTCGTACATATATAAGTAGAGTATGGCTGTTATTGGGCATGAAGTTTAAAAAGCTGTTTTTATATAACTATTTTAAGTTTAAGATATGACTTTGTGCCTGTTGTAATTCCTAAATAAATAAATAAACTTTAAGAAATAAGCTATGCTATCGAAACTACTTAAATAACAGAGAAACATTAAGCAATACAGTTCTAGACAACGATTCGTCTCATTAATAGTTTGTTTACTGATTACGCCTTCCAGTCTCCATTTACACATCTTTTTCAATTACCTAAGAATGAAAAAGTAAAGATCTCATTAAATGATTACGAAATTATAAAGTGCTCGTTGTTTTACAGATGGTTTCTATCAAGAGCTTCTAATATTACTCTACCTAATCTTCCCGATTGTAATCTTGAATACGAATACAAAGATTTTCATTGTTCCTGAATATACCCACGAAATGGGAAAAGGAAACAGAAAATAGATTTATCTATTATATACGCTGGCAATTTATTATGTGGCCACAATTCTTTATTTTCTTTATTCGCATGTTCGTATTTTTGGTTGCAGAGAATAAGTTGTTATGAGTTGTAATTATCCGAAGGGATGAATGAGGTGATCGCAGATAAAAGAACAGAGGTACCTGTACCTACCTGGACTATACCTATTCATGATCATCCAGATTAGAAAATATGTAATTCTCAAACTTACGTAATAAATATTTATTGCTATTTACGTAAGTACGTACGAAATAGTTAAATACAAAACGTAGGTAGGATAGTAGAATGTAGTAAGTAAATACAAAAACCATAAAAATAGTTTTATCTTGAAAACACAAAACACAAAATAATGAGAAAGATTTTTTAATAATTTTAATAGAAGATATCAGTGCTGCAAAAGTAACGCAATATTGTGCTTTTACAATTATTAGTATAGCGTCATCTAGTTACAGATAAAGTGGAACATAGGTAGATATTGGTTTTAGATATCTTTTGGATACTTAACATATTTTTTATGTTTATTAATAATATGTCTAATATTTATAATCTTCTTAATAATTTCTAATATTTTAAAATATGCAAAAGTAATTGAATGCCGAACGCTAATAGGTATTCTAAGCATCAGTTTAGGAAGGTAACTCCATGCAAAGCTGTCAAGAAATCAAACTCAGTGTCATAAAATTATAAGCCCGCAGTACTTAATTAATGGACCAACAAAGTCGTTTCCTGTTTACACCCTTGGGGGTCTCAAGACCCCCAATTCGCCGTACCCCAATCCTTGTAAACAGTCCCGAATAAAATCAAAGTAAGTGCGTAATGAAAACATAATGACTTAAAGTTGGAAGAGTCCCTGAACGACCGTGAACTTTAGAGTACGAGCCAAGGTATTGTACTTTAAGAAAAAGAATAAGGAATACAGCCGGCCAAGAACGCATCACACCTGTATACCGAAAGTTCCGTATCACTGCAGTGGCATAGTTTGTAGTTTTCGTAGTATACTCCCAATGAAAATATGAGTAAAATTAAATCAAATCAAATTATCTTTATTGCTGGAATATAGGTATTGGTTACAGATCTAAAACAATACTTACATTTAAGCAAGGTATCATTATATCCGAACCCATAGGGCATGCAACATTACACATAAATACATACAAATAGTCTCAACTGTAAAACTCCAATTATATTCAATTTTACAATAATAACTTCATTAATTTCTATATAATGTCAATATGCATAATGTGAATTTAATTGTCAATTTGGCATTCAAATATTCAATGATAGTATAATATGCTTTGTCAATTAAAAAATCACTCACTGTCACTGTGTTGTTATGTGGCAGGCATGTTGCTTACCATCAGGCACACGTCCTGATCGTCTCGACACTATTTATTAAAAAAACGATGTCATGTACTGAATAAGACTTATTCAGTTTTAAAGAAGGGAAAAGGCGGCTTAGTTTCACTATAATCTCTTCTTTAGATATATTTTTGGGGCGAATCCCTAAAAATCCTCTGCCAACATTATTCTGCAAACGCCGAGCCTAAGTGCCTACATAAAATTACGAAATAGTTAAGTGCTCGCTGCCTTATTCAGAAGTTAAATAGCAGTGCATTATTAACATCCATGTCTGATTTTAAAACTGTACACGGGTTGAAATCTGCATTTTCTATTGGGATGGATTGCGAATGCAGTCCACATACAGCTGTACCTACAAACTGAACTCGGTCTATTTTCGTTGTATCAAAATGCAAACGTTAGGTTCGATCGAAATAAAATACTGGATGTGGTAGTTTCGACATGTATTTTAGGCGCGGCAACAGTTTAAAAAATGGTTTAGACATTTTTTTAGGTGTTGTCACTCGCTTGATTTGTTGGTAGGTATTTGTCACAATAAAATTATAAGCATCGCCGATGGCACCATTAGTGGTCCTAAGACTAGTAAATAGTGCATCATCTACGACCACATCGTGGGCAACCATCTGTCGAGTTGGTAGCCATTTTTTCAAAACATTTTTCGGTACAAAAACACTCTAGAGTTTTATACCGATTAATTATTTACAATAAGCTGCCAGTTTCCACTATTACGCGCCCATCGTAATTATCTTTTCATTCTATCACACTGATATTATAAAAGCGAATGTTTTTGAGTTTGCAAGTGTCTGTGTTTGTTACCACGAATATCCAAAACGGCTGAGCGGAAATTAATAAAAATAAATACGTATTAAGCATATTACTCGTATTTGGTTTTAGATCCTTTAAAGTAGCGATCCCCGTGGAATACATAATTAAATGATTCATTTATGAAATGCATTTGGCGAATATAAATTCTCGTGAAATAGAATTAGCCCGCGGGTTAAAATAAAGGAAAAGGTGTAGAACTAGTTATATTTACAAACATAAAACTGTATTGGCCGACCTTGTTGACAAAGACTACTTACCTAAGGGCTCCAGTCGGCCAATAGGCTTTCCGACATAATAACTATGAACTAGTACTTTATGTAGTGCTAGTTTATACAAAAACAACAACTATGTCATTTAGCATAAAGTGCTACCAACCATTCTCAGAGTTTAACTCACTTGCATCCATACTATTACAAACCTACACAACTTTAAAATACCATTCCCTGTATTACCACTTAAGTCTATTATTTAAACGCTCTGTGACAACATTCCGTCCCGGGGAAATAGTTCGCAGTCTTCAGGAGTTTGCTAACTTCCAGATTAACTAGAGATAAGAGATTAAATCCACCTCTATGTGGTCTAAGATCTGAGAATGTTATTCGTCGTTTGAAACTAGGGTTGAAGTTTTTGAAACTTATCGAATAATTTTAATTTTCTTTAAGTATGGAAGGTATTTAAATTAAAATTTTAAGAATATTATCCAGTCCTCATTTCAAGTAGGTACCTATCTGCTTGCTGTCGCTATCGCTGGTTGCAGGTTGTGCAGGACCGTTCGTTGTTCGTTCGTTCGGAAATCTAGAACTAACGTGGTTATTACACATTTTAAATAAATACACGGGTAACTCACGTTTAATGTAGTCAATCCAGTCCGACTCAAGTTTCGATCGCGTCCGGCGATCTTTTTTAAGGAGAGTGCGCGCGCGTGTTCGCAGCTCGTTTAGCGAAACTTGAGTCGGACTGGACTGACTACATTAAACGTGAGTTACCCGTGTATTAATTTAAAATTAAAAAATGTTATGAGGAAATCATCCGGATTAACAGACGTGCTACTTTTTATACCAGTAAAGTTTGTAGTTGTTAAAACGCAGCTTACATCGTAGCGCAGCTAGTATAAAATAAAACGAACAGATGAATTATCATCGAACAGGAAGTGAAACGGGTCAAAAAAAGGTCAAAAGGGTTGCTTAATACCGTCAATGTGCTATTAGAAGCTGACAATGGCCGAATAAAAGGTTGCTGAGATTTTCCGCAATTTTAAAGAACAATTGTCAGATATTTCGGTGAAAATATGGCGGCGATTAAAATTAAAAAGAAAGCTGACTCAGAAATATTGCTGTGATTACAGTAATGATTTGAACTTTTCGTTACTAGAGGAATATATATTTGTCGTTAATCACACCTCTTTTAAAACCTACTCTGTAGGTATATTTGTGCAATTTATCTGTCAATATAATGCAGAAACTGCATCTATATATCGGGATTTGCTCCACCATAAAACCACGGTAGTTATCCTATTGTTAACGATAGTAATATATAAAAGAAAGTTGATATATTTTGCATGTGACTTTGTCTTAAATATTGAAAGTTTATGGCATAATTATTTTAACTCGACTATGCCAATTTAAGTTTTAGTGGGCTATAAAGAAAATTTCGGTCTTCATAACGATCCAATTTGCTTATAAGATCTTAGCAACATAGATGTTTATCGTTACTTAAAAGTGAATACGTAGTATGAAAGGTAAAACAATGGTTTGTATTATAAAATGATAAAACCACATAAGCGAAATTAAGTTAGCATAATCGGACCCACTTTATGTTTCCGCTGAGTGCCTTCTCTCACAACGAGATATCAAGACCAAGATCCACTACGCTGACTAAAGGCGGATTGGGGACGACGATTACTCCTCGAGTATGTCTTTTAAGGAACTTGTCAGTTTCTTCACGAAGTTTTCCTTCATCTTGATTTAAGCTATTAGTGATGATAATTTTGTACATAAACAGTTGGAAAAATACTGAAAGGTGCAGGTGGATTTCGAACCTACGACCTCACTATGATAAAACCGTGATGGTCTCGCTACTAGGTCAACACAGTTAACAAGCTCATGAAATTAACCATTACAAAAATAAAAGTTTTAAGATACTCCAAACACAAATTATAATTAATAACGATCTCGTTCACGAAGGTGGAGTCGAGAATGAATCAGTTTTATCTAGTTTAGCACGGTCCATCGTAGACCACATCATCGCTCAACATAACGAGATGGCGATGTTATGCAAATCAATTATTATTATCGATAAAAATGCTATTAAGACATGGAAAGAAACGTTAAACATGATAAATATGATCCCCTTCATTTGTTTTGAATTCCTATCGGAGTTCGGAGTGAATCAAGGCAATTTTGTTCTGCCTGGAATGGTAGTGAGGTATTGCTGCATCTAAACTATTCTCCAAAGTTTCTTATCCAGGAATGTCAACTCTTTCTTCTGCTCAACGATATAAAAAAGCAACTAATCTAGTACACTCGCCGACTGAGCTAAACAAGAGGGTAGACTAACGATAGATAACGATAACGGTGTGTTAAGTCGGTGAACGTTGAATCCCACACTAATGTTACCGTTGTAGTGGGATCAGTTGGAGAAATTAAAGTATTCCTTTTATATGTAATAAAAAGGAAAGTGTTTGCTGGGTGAGTTTTACAAGGATTTGCTCTGATCCGCTTTGAAGTGGTCAATGTATTCCAAGAAAACATTGCATTCTCCTGTGCACCTTTTCTTACGGAGGTATAAAACTAAAGCTTACGCTACTAAAAGACATCGGAACCAACAAGTACTACTGGCCTGAGAGTTCATTTCATTCCAGCCCCAATCTAAATCATTAATCGCTGCAAGTAATTTCGCATCGAGCTCATCCAAGAACCAAGGCCGGAAGTCGGGCTGCGTTTTTCCTAGAAAACGTACGCAAGCCATCGTTGTTCGCCAAAGTTGAGGTAGACCACAGAATGGCTTACAGTTCCTATGGCCAACCCTCACAGAATAACCAATAGTTTATTCGACATTTCGGCATAGTGTAGTCGTTAGTACTATGCGAAACCACAGATTTCTAAATAGTTTGTACGGTCAAAGACGTTGAGATAGCGGTATCGTAAATGGATCCAGGTGGATTGTAAGTTATCGGATGAGTCGATGAGATTCTTTAAGACTTTTTTATTTTGATTTATTTCGTTACAATGATGTACTTGATACTTAGTAGCGAGTGAGCGTCGCAATTGAATGATTGCATTTTTAAGGATATTCAATTCTTGTAACTCAGTCTCAGAAGATAATGATAGTCCATAATAGTTATTATTGTACAAAGTATGTACTTCATTTTATGATTGCAAAAAGAATTCTTCTCATTTGAGCCGTTTACATATGACATGTGGAATGTTCTTTTAATGTACTTGCTTTTTGTAGTCGTATTGTAGGCTGCTATTAAAGCTTTCGATAACGTTGTGTTAGTAGAGCTGTTCTATGGTAAAAATATAAACAATTGCTGTTAGGATGCTACAGCTTTTCTCACAATGTAACTATGTGTAATCCAGCAGCCTAAATTGAAGTTAATGAATGTCCCTCGACTGCGATACTTTCTTGTCTCTCATGGTAACTTGGCAGATTCTTCACAAAAAAGTTTAGCTATAAAAATACACGAAGCTTACGATCATTTACAAATATGAGTTTGAACTCACTACTTTTTTAAATAAGTGACGATACGTGCATGACATGTGCTTTTGAAAATCGAACATTCAAGACACTAGGTTACCAGAGTAGTCCAGTGGCATATAACCAGTCGACGAGTTTACTTGTTGGCACATGACCCATGATGCTGCATCGAAATATGGGGAATTCACTTCACCATGTAACCACTGCAAAGATTGTAGTACCAAATGTAAGAACAGATTAGGAAACTTATACGAGTAAGTAGAAGAAGAGTAGTATTGTAGTGGTAAGATTCTTTGCAAAGCCCGCCAGTGGAACCTTTGCCGCAGTTATTCTGCTGTCAGGCAGTAGTGCGCAAACATTACTGTGTTCCAGTTTGAAGGGCAATGTTTCCGGGGGAAAATACTAGGCTAAGAGATAAAACACCTTATATCACTTCTGAGGTCAGAGAATAGCTTCGTGTCACTGTGATGTTATCAGCAGGAGTGTTACTTACCATCAGACACATGTCCTGCTCGTCTTGTCACTCTTAACTATAAAAAAAGTTCTTCAAAGATCACTGTTTTATGTATTCTTAGTCTTGAATTTTCTCGTTAACGTATTAACTTAACAATATTTCAATAAGAGAATCGTCTGAAGCTGATTATATCTTCTTAATGAACGCATGTTATGTCACTCAGCTAAAGCTATAAGGACAATGACGTTTCGCTCCGGCGGAATCCAAGAGGCGAGAATAAAATTTTATGATAAATTATTTAGCAAATTATGCTCAAGGTTGAGGAATGCCGTAAATTTCAGTAGGCAATCATTACGTAAACAGTCAACGTTTTATGTAGACGGCACCTTAAATCCCTTTAATACGACACATTCAGCGTAGCATTAAGCTCTACATCTAAAGAATATAAAATTACTTAGATAAAAACCGGTTTCAGAAACAAATCAATTTGACATCTGAAAACTTTGTATGTAAATATATATCACCTATTCTTAAATAGGCGAAATGATTATGTTTACAATGAAAACGACTGCGATTTTTTTACGTTTAATTCTGTGGTGTCCCAATTTTGACCAAAAACCTGACTTTCTTTTTTCCATTCGTCTCTGTCGATCATTATTATGGGAAAACACCTCTATCGATCAATTTTCAAGTAAAATTACTATAATACCTCAGTCATACAAAAGTGTATAAACTGATGCAGATTTCTTCAAACAAAATAGAACCTGTCTGTTATATAGTTGATATTTATACAGATCATACAATTCCTGTTCCTATAGTATGATAACAAATATAAAATAAGTAAGAATACAATGACATTTACAAATAACGTATCAAATATTAATTACTATGAAAAAACACATTCAAAATTAACATTTAAAAGTTACTTACCATCGTTTTACGAAACCTAACTTATTGTACATGTGTGACGTCACAAAACTGGAAAAGGTTTTACCGATTTGACTTTATTAGAGTAAAACAGGTCTATTCTATGACAGGTCTTTACTTCGTCTTTGCGTTCGTCTTTGATTGCTATTCCTACATATTTTACATACGAGTTGTATTTTTCTTTACTTCATCCTCAAAAATACCAAATTTTTTAAATTCGCATTTTTATCAAAAAGAAAAACTATTCCTAGAAATATTTCACTACGATTAAGATCAGTTAGTTCAGTAGTAGGAATAAACTACAAAATTGTGATGTAGGTAACTAAGAAAACCTTTAAGTTAGGAAATAAAAATGACATAATAGGTTTATTATTAAAAAAGTAAGTATAAAAAAACTAAAAACCTAACTTTCAGGTTACATTTGGGATTTTGACGTGACAACGTCTTATAAATTGGTTTGCCGGGAGACACTTCAAGAAACTGCGTTACGCTCCGCTCACGTTATGCGCTCACAACGAGAGCGAGTGAGAGGCACGCGTCCCTTCCAATCGGGCATGGTTAGCCCGCCTAAGAGCGAGAGAGACAGACATAAAAAAGTGAAAGGCACGCGTCCCTTCCGTAAAATTATTTTACCACTCAAAGTCGTTGTCACGTAAAACTTTCGCCCGTATACCGACTTTACAGGCAACCAATTTTTTTATATAATGAATGGCTCTATGTGGATTAGGCTCACAATTTCGCCAATGTCACGTTAAATGATAGGCCTACATTTGGGTTACATAATATTCAAAGAACGGGGATGAATAATTGTTTTGTTGACAGGCAAAACATGTCATAATATCTTCTTTACCACCATTTATTTTCAAGGAATGCGTTTTTTGCAAATTTGCTGAACGCAAAGACGAACTAAATACCTGTTTTATTCTAATTAAGTCAAATCGGTAAAGCAATTTTCTACTTTTGTGACGTCACACAAACACAATAAGTTAGGTTTCGTAATATGTGTTTCGTAATAGGTGGTAAGTAACTTATAAGTGAATTTTAAATGTTTTTTTTTTCATAGAAATATTTGATGAGTTATCTGTGAATGTCATTGTATTCTTATTTATTTTATATTACTTTTTATACTAAATTGAGTCCAATATACAAAATGTATATAGTATGTAAGTAGTTCGGATAAAGTAGTCGTAGAAACAAACAGTAGACTAATCCCAACTAACAAACAAAACAATTTGGAGAAATTGGCTTTCGACAGCCGCCATTTCGCTATAATGCCTGTTTCATATTTGTCAGACTTCAGAAGTGGCAAAAGGGTTTTCGACTTTATTTCAATGGTGCGTGGTATTAATTTCATTGTGGTATCATTAATGATCTCATTAGGTTAACGGCTCTAGCAGAACCGAGGATTAGGTGTGTCTAAATGCCTGTATCTTATGGTAGAGACGCTTGGACTTAGTTAAAATTGTTCCTTGAAAACTTTTCTTCGTGCTGTTATATTGTATTTAAATGGAAAAACAGATGTTGTTTGATTAGCCTCAACAAAAAGTAATTTCGTTAGTAATATTGATAATTTTATGTGATCCCTTTTGACTTTCTATAAATGTACCGCATCCTTGAATTCCTATTACCTAATTATATTAATATTGTATACCACTCTTTACTTATTTAAAAAGTAGTTTATAATTTATACATATTTATTATTCTTATATTTCATACAATAATACATCTAGGTACGTTACAAAGATACATCTACGTCTGACCGCGATTGCCTGTTGTTAAGCAATATCATGTGACACATTTATTTATAAGATACCTGTTTCTTCTAGATTTCCAGGTTGTATCTATCGGGAAAACAAAGAATCAAATAGAGTATTAAACAGTTTCGCGATGCGTATGATAAACAAATGACCATAACAATTTTACCTTTAATTAATGCAATCAACATAAATTATTCACGGCATTAACTAGTTTCTTAATAGTCCTCGTTAACCCTATTCTTAGACCTTTCTGTAAATAAGCCAGAACAAAGTAACACGAAAAAATGTTTTGGCATTTACAGACACCTCATATAACTTCGTTCCACCCTAGGTGGTCATGTTTTCTGATTACGTGCCCTGGCTTATATCCTTTTCATTTTGGTTTCTCGTTCTGGAAAATACTTCAATCATATATTATATCTGACCCTTGCCCTTTTCGCTGTTTGGGAAAAATGATGTCATGTCGTGAGGTTGAGATTTTAAGAGAATAAGAGGTACTGAATTGGTTGTTTACATAAACGTATTTATTATACCAGCGTTCTCAATGCTACTTCAATTTTTTGACGGTCTTTGATGGTGCTTTCTTAAACAATCCAGTGTATAAAAAATTGTATTGAATAATTTTACCGACCGGAGCGTAGAAATTAGTTGTTTTTTTTTAAAGAAAGCTAATTTTTTCCATGGAATCTTTACCTTTATGGTGGATGAGGTATCATCCACCAACTCGCACTGGGCCACCAGCAGCATGCTGAATTAACAGCCTTGACTCTCTCCATGCGAAACAAGACCCCGAGTCCCAGCTGTGGGAACATTTAGTAGACTGTTTATGTTAAGGGCAAAGGAGTATATAATATATCTGAGCATGAAGTATCTAAAATAGATGGCTAATAAACAAACAAAGAGATACAAAAAATAGTTATGTTTAAATTATAGACTATCGGATCCTGGGCATGTTTTACAATAAATAACAAATAGAGCAATTTTCTCTATTGGCTCATGACAGTTTAATGTGTTTTCGAAGCGGCGGCACGCAACATCGTAGTAAGCGATGCGCATATGGAGGTGTGATTCTTGGAACCACCACTAGCCTCGGTCTTGGACGCGTTACAAATTATACAGAAACACAGTAAAGTTAGAAACTATATTCTGACTGACGGATCAACTTATGGGACTTCTATTGAATCCCTGAGAAAATTATATTTGAAGTTTCAATCTGTAGTTTATTGCATTGCAGTTCCCAGACAGAATAGATTCTGAGTTAACTTTGTGGTCATCTTAACATTTACATAAAATAAACATTGTTTTAGCTGTCTCCGTTGAACACTATACTAGTACATATTATTAAATGGTGGCATCGAAGAGTTTACATATAGTACGTATAGAGTTGGCACAAACGCTTTACACCGAAAGCACGGGCAGCATCTTTCTTGCCTTGTCGCTCTTGTGGCTTGTGGAAGTGTCATACTTCTGTCGCGGCACATGACTCTGTTGCCATAGAAAGTATGCACGTCATCTGCTTACGATTGACACAAAGGAACCGTGCGGAAAATCTAACTCTATACGTAGTATATGTATATAAACTCTGCGGGTAACATCCCTTGATATTACTCGTTTCCTCTCCGATTCCTTTATTTTACTGAGATAACAAGTAGTGGTAGGTATGTGTTTTCTAGCCTATTTGCCAATCTATGTACTAAAGTTCACGCGAATCCCTTCAGTAATTTTTGCTTTAAAGAGTAACAAACAGCCAACGTAGGTACATACAAACTTTCCCATTTATGATATTATGATTTTGTATCTTATTGGTATGAAATTCAGGATAATGTTTCTTTAGACTTCATTAATTTATAAATTATATATCGAGCATTACATGGAACCATTAGAATTTCTAGCTCTTCGACAATTTACCATATGAGTGCCATTATTACAATGGTTGAAACTGCTTTAATTGAATTGAGCAACACTAGATGATACTGTGTGGTAAAGCATTTGCGTGCGTTGCTTTAATCAAAACTAATGATTAAGTTACATTTCGCTGTTTCATCTAATGTTTAAATGATCTGAAATCGTCGCAATCGTAGTAAAATTAATATTAGATTGAGAGCAGAACGGCGGTCGTATTTTCACGGAACTCATAGTAAAATGCTCACTTTATTATAAGCATATTGTACAATAGCACACGTTCCACGCCGCGTGGCGGAAGGCAGTAATGAGAAAATGATGCTAGGACGAGGCCACATCCCGCCTGCACCGATACTGCCGCACTCCATCAAATCTGCGTTTCTGTTTTTCTGACGCTCTTTTAGAATGCATCTTTAATTTTATTCGCAGTTCTAAAATGTGGTCGTTATGCTTCTGGAATTGATGTTGAGTTACTAGATAAGAGTCTATAATGAATGGATATAATGTGTTTGTTAAAGTAGATATATAAGAACTTATTCTCACTTTTTTATTCAGGAATGTCTTATTTTAATAAAATTAAATTCTAGCCTAAACCAAGATTAACGGTAATTTTATTTAAATAATATCATAGGTTTTATTGTGGAAACTAACGTGGTTGTAACATATTTTTAATTAAATTTGGATGCAAATTCCTTGAAAAAGACTGCTGGGTGCGGTTGAAACCTAAGTCACACAGAACCGATCATATCATATGTGAGTTACCCGTGAATAAATTGGAAGCATCGTGGGTTTTAAATATGGAAAAATATATCATGTATGAGTATTCAATATACACACAATAGCTTACTAACACATGTATCCCTTGTGAGATTATTTAACAGATATATGGATGTATAGGTAATATAAATCAGCATATTTATCATTTTGATCCTCTTTTTTTTAATCTTTCACTACTTTGTGTCTTTTGTCCTAAACCGAGCTTACTTATTTCGAAATTAAAAAACGAAACCCTTTCAAAGCAAAAAAATAATTTAATGAAATTAAATAAAAAGTACTTTGATTATTTATTTATTTATTATGGTATTGATCAAAATAAACAATAATAGTTTGATAATAGTATTGATTTGGTGCAGTCAAAATGTTGTTTTCAAAATTTAACATAATAAATAAATAAATAAATAATGCCTTGAAACACGCAAAGCCACATGATCTGAAGTTCTCACGTCATCCACAAATTGAACAGTTAGCTTCCATTTAATGCCCATTCTCGTGCACGATAAAACGCATCTAAAAACTGAAAAAAGAAACACCATGTCAAGGTCAGATTAAATCACCTCGGTAAGCCTCGCCGATCTATTTCTGCATTAGTAGTGGTCAAGCTATCGTACTATGGTACTAAATTGAGGAGTCTGGTCTAAAACAGTAGCCAGTGTGATAATGAGGCTATTTTAATTCGTACGGGATGTTTTATAAGAATAGACCGCCACAGTATAATTAATGCAGTACCTACATTTTTTTTTAAATAAGAAGTGACGAGACGATAAGGACATGTGCCTCATGGTAAGCAACATGCCTGCCACATAACATATTCAAAATATATACTCAGGGCTTGTTTGCCAAGACAAGAAATGTTTTCAATATGAAAAAAATTTTGCAAGAACCCAGATACATCCATCGCATATGGCCTTTTTATTAGACCGCCTGTGACTACGTGCCAGTTTAAACTGACCGCTGAATTCGTTTGAAACCAAAGTTGGTGATTTTGGGCTCTGCAGTCTACAGTCCAAAGTTTTTTTTATTACTATAAATATATTTAAAAGAAAAAAGCTTTATAATTAAACAGTAGGTACATAATTCATTACAATGCTACTAATTTAATAACCATGTGACTAATGATATATCACTCCTCGGACGTTTTGTTTAGGAAATATTTAAAGTTTTAAATAATTTTAAAAACATATTTACGTAATAGCAAGTGACTTTAATTTTAAATACACTTAGCAAACAGCACGTATGTACTTAGGTGATAAGTACTTCAATTATTATGTGGCGCTTATCGTCAGGCTAATGACCTGATGTCTCGTCACCTTGTTAAGCAATTAGTTGCATACCTATGTATACCTACTTTTTACACCTGAGCATATAATTTTCCTCCCGTGTTAAAGGGGGCGATGACTTGAGTCTATTGTTTTAGTTGTAAAAAAATATAATTATGAAAAGTGAAGACTTGCCATACACTTGTTTTTAGCTAGTTATAGGTTATCCCAGAAAAATCTATTATGTTCGTGTGTTGCAATAATACATTTTTTCTTTGCATAATAAAATTTTGTCTATTTTGTGGTTTGCCAAAAATATACGATTGTATTTTAAAATTCCTATCTTATGGTGGCATTTAGCGCCGCGACCGCAACATGAGACCGAGACCGGAGATCGCGACAGGCATTTGATATTATAGAATTGTAAAGACGCCAGTTCGCGCCAAGACCACGATAGGAGTCTCCCGTGAAGAGACACGTGTCGCGGTCGCTGCGCGAATTTGCGCCCATACAAAGGTATAATGTCAAGTGCCTGTCTTGTAGCTTCAGCAGTAAGTATTATAAGTACTGATTGTAGTTCGTTATCTGGGTGTTGATTTCTTTCTGGAATACATATTTACGTATTCTAGACAGAAAAACATGTATGTATGTCTCAGAACTGTATATTACAAAAAAAACTGATCGCAGTAATGTATCTACATTTTGAAATCAATATACAACAGATTAATATAAGAATTAAATAACTAACAATATACTTAATTGAAATAGAATGAAATACATAAAATTTTATGACACTGAATTTTATTGAGAAAAAATGATTCCGGTTACGGTTAATAGTAGCAGTCCTGATTTTTAACTTGTATTGTAGCTTTTAGGGAAATCGAGGATCTAAAGAAATACACGTAATCTGTACGATTTAAAAACTGATTTGTAGGAAAAACGTACCTAACATCATTAAGGAAGGGCATGTAGGTATCCAATCGAGTTAGAGTACTGTCAATAAACCTCGTACAGTAGCATCGTGCGATGCGGTCACTCAACCGACTCAGAAGCCGTTACGTCAGCGGCACACCGCAATTAGATCACATACTAGACTGCAATGGCTAGACCAGACACCAATCGGTAATATTTTTTAGTACCGTTAAAACAGGCTTTTTGCATTACCGCGGCGGCATTCCGACGAGGCGTCGCTTCTAGTAAACATTATAATGCCTGTCAAACGGTAGATTCTGAGACATATCATTAATCTCGCAACGTACTGAGTTCGTGAACATGAACTGATGAAACGGAGTTTCTATTGACGTGGTTTATACGCAAACATCAAGCTGAGTTTCGGGCTGTGAAATGACGAGACAAAATCCAGTCTTTGCGGGCTTGCTAACTTTTTGGCAAATGTAACGTTGGAAAATGTTTTTCAAAAAACAAGTTTTATGCTCCATGTTTTGTGATTTTTGTAACTGGGCGTAACTATACAATTTCAATATTATTAATTTATATATTTTTAATAGCACAAGATAAAAAGTAATCTGATATTTAAGCAATCACAGAGTTTAGTTAAACTCGAAATATGTGTTTTTTGTGTAATTATTGCATTTTCACAAAAGAATTACCGCCTTATTACTAAGTCTGCTAGTAAAAAATTTGATCGATTTAGTCTAGATTTCAATTTAATTAAAATGCAGGTAAAATCTTGTTCTGTGAATAATTTAAATCGTTTGAATGACTGTAATGTTAACGAGCAAAATTTAAAATGCAATCTAAAGTTTAACTACAAACAAGTTGGTTTACATTCCCTTTGGTAAGTTTGGTTGAGTTTGTGGTTAGTCCGTTCTAAGTTCCTCTTTCTTTGAGCACAAGTTTTAGATAATTGGCTCCACATTTAAATGGCTTCTTAAAGGTTGTTTTTGTTGTTCCGAAACACAATCCGAATGATCAACTGAAGAAACATTAACATTTAACAAATTTACTGGTTTAGTTAATGATAATGACAAATAATGTTTTTCTTCAACATATATCTACTACGACGGTGTTAAATATTTAAATTTGATAGGCATGGTTCTTTTTCATTTATAGGTATATATTTTGTCTATACAGCTAAACTTCTAATGACTAACACAATAAACATTAATTATTAATGAATGTTTTGTTAAGCAACAGTTTTCTTAAACAATTATTTCACAAATCTGTTGGTTTTCATAATGAAAATGATAAATTATTTAGCAAATATGTTGGTTTTGTTAATGATAATGATACATTATATTCGTCTTATATAGTCTGTGGTGGTGTTAATATTTTAGATGGGCTATTCAGGCCGTTTTGACATGTTTCTCAACAACAGACAACTATCCCCTCCAAAACGAATACCACAGATAATACAATTATTGTGTATGAGAACATAAATAATTATTTTGTATTTAGACATAGATATTATTACAGTTCAATCATGCAACGCAATACAAGTGTAAGTTCATAAAACACAGAATTGTCTGCTATTCTACATGGGTAAGCACGTATCTTCAACTTGATGTCACATTATAATTATGACTATGTATCAAATGTGACCCATATTTAAAGTTGTAACAAGAATTGTCAAGTTTGCAATTTTTTTTGTAGAATGTCCGGCAATTGTTACCTATACCAAATAGTAAGCTTTAGACATCATCATATCTCATATCATCATATCACTATCTGTCGCAGAACCGATAACCGTTGGAGTAGACGTGTTCTTGAGTGGAGACCACGAATCGGCAAACGTAGTGTAGGACACCCTGAGACTAGATGGAGTGACGATATACGGAAGACAGCAGGCAGTGGATGGAGACGTATAGCTGAGGATAGGGGTGAGTGGCGAGCCATGGGAGAGGCCTATGTCCAGTAGTGGATTAAGATAGGCTGATGATGATGAGATATCATCAACATCAAAGATGCTGATTCCGTTTTGCCTTAGATAGAGAGTAGTATATGTAAACTCTTTGCATTTTGATACCCCGGAGAGGTGTTTAAAGATATCCTTTTTACTTATTATCCTTCTTGAATGATGATATATGATTTCGTTTTGATGTATAATCTCACGAAATCCGGTTCCGACGCAACCAAAGTAATGTCTATCGCTCTTGCAATTATTTGCACAATAATTAATGCTACCGAGTCCTAATACATCTTGAATGAGATAGTGTGTAAGGCAAATAAACAATATTGTAAGCCTTTAATATAATATTTATAGTCTAATTTTCCGGAAAACCATCCATCAACCACTTCGTAACCTTATGCTAACTTTTATTGTACCCCATGATTAAAGTAGTTTAAGTAGGTTCTTTCTACGTTTTTCTTTAGGAAAATTGGGTAGATATTGATTTACTAATGTTATTTAATCCCAGTGATAAGATCGCATTCCTGTTTATCATTTATTCACCATAACGAACATCCGTTTTTTTATAGATCACCTTAAAATCAAATAACCCAAATCATGAGATACCATCTAGCTCCCCAACATGTATTCTACAGATACTCATACAAACAATACAGAACCCTAATCAAATGCAATCAAACAAGACTCTACTCAAAGCCAGTTATAGAGGCAGATTATTTTTATAACAGATGTTTGGATAGCTGTTCTTAAAAATATTTTTAGCGAGTTTTCTTGGAACCAATTTTATGTACAGTTCTATTATATTCTATTCTTGTAATGTTAAAGTCATAAAGGACTTTTCTAACAAATGGGAATAATGCTTTTGAAATTAATTAGAACGATTTGTCTGAGTTGCAAATTGGCCTATTTTGAATTTAATTTAAATTGAAATGACAAATTTTTAATGGCGTTTTACAATGAACACTAAAAAGGTTTCTTGCACAATTTTGATACTAATTGGGTTATACAAGTGTAAATTCAATTAAGTTTAAACCGCATTTTGTAGTCTATTTCAAGACATGCGGAATGTAACTAACTATACGCGTTTACCTTAGAAATCGCAGCTAAAAGCGGTTGAAATTTAAGTAGACATTTAACCAAATCATTTTTCTTCTTCTGAATTATTCATAGGGTTAACTTGCTTGATGTTGAGCAACAATGCGGTTACCTAAATGGTTAACCTATTCACGCTCTACTCGAAGACATAAAAATTGACCAATTAATAAATTTTCCGTCAGTGGCTTGTAGTAACACAAGTTTTTATTGTCTTCCTCTCATCAATATGTTTCTAATAGAGTAAACCATTAATAAATAATCGATAACTAATAGTTCTGTCGTATATTTTCTTCAATGAACAGTGTATGATTTAAAATCTAACATTCTAAGATCCTGCTATACAACGACCTTCACCGAGCTATTGGATGAAAAGTTTTTTATTTTCAACTAGCTGTACCCTGCCACGCTTCGTTGTGGCAAGTTGTAATGCAAAATTTGAGTAAAAACAATCCTTGATACGGATTATATATCATTCTAAAATTTCAGCTTGATCGGTGCAGAACTTTTTGAGTTTTTGAAGCGTACACAAACCAACATAACATTTTTATATATAGAGATTGAATATGTCAACAAATATATTGCAAATGACTATTATGGTATTTGATTGTTATCTATAAAATTTCAGTCCTGAATGTGATTAATTAACAATTTGTTTTCAATATATTTCACTTTAATTGATTGAATTATTTAAAAAAAACTGTTTTACGTAACTTATTATTTTGGCTTTACTCAATTCTTACGATATATCATGCAAATATGTTCAATAATAAGATAATAAAATGATTGAAAATAAGATTAAAAAATTGGAGGTTAAATTTTGCAAAACACGTTACTCATTATTTTGATCAAGCTCAATTCACGCGAATTTTTTAGCGAATATGCCTAAAGAACAAAAAGTTTCATACAAACTTCCATACCCTATTTCATATCCTTTGTTGGCGATCAACACATGTTTATACATTCTAGTTTTTGCATGTTTTATGATTAGTTTGATAAAATCGTAATTTTAATGAAAATAATTGCAAGGTAAATGGGGTTTAGTTAGATAGAATTAAGTACACCTAATAAATACAATTTTAGTTGATTTTATTCGGGAATCTAGGTAGAGTGTCAACTTATATACTTAACTATGTAGAAGCAATTTTTTTTTAAATATGACGGGTTTTTTTAGGAAATAAGCGAATTGTAAGCTAAAGTACCTCCAAGGTAGTTATGCCAATTTATAGACCTGATCGTGGGCTACACTTAAAGTGGTCATTCGTTAACCTATGACCAGGGACAATCAAAGTACGGCGTAAAGTGTGGAAATGACATAGTATATACAGAATATTCCATTAAATGGGTGTAGGCTGATTACCAGGAACCCTGTATAACACGTTATCATGCCAATGAAGGTTTATTGATGGCGACAGTGGTAGTAAATCCTGACACACCACTCAGCTGACGCATAACATAACCCTTTGCAGAATGCAACATCATAGCCATTTCTGAGTTTTCTCTCTCTGTGTTCACAATATTCCGCGTTATAGACATGGTATTGCAGTATGTAGTAATTGATTGCGCCAAGATACGACGTCTGGGATAGTGACGTCACATCCTGATCGACGGTTTAGGTTACTTTATAGTAATGGATGTTGGATTTTAAAACCGTCTATGAATTGAATAGAGGATGCAGCCAAATTAATAGGAGAACTGGTTTAGAGTAGTTGATTAAAACTGTAACTACGTACACTTGACTTGACTGCTTAGCAACTTATCAGGTGCTCGCCGTGTAAAAGCAATTAGGTTTGTTCCTGCGACAATAGAAAATTCATGAAATATCATTTTTGTTGTAAAGAATACTCAAAATCTAAGTCAGACTGAACTGACCACATCACACGTGAGTTACCCGTCAATCAGTTAAAATGTAATAGTGCGTAATGCACATTACTACAACCACTGCATTTTTTTTAAGAAAAAGCGGTAAACAAGCAAACGGCACTGATTCAATGAACCGGGTTCTGGCGCTAAACCATGGATAGCGTAGGCTGATTTTTAACCCTCGACCAAAAAAAGGGGTGTTATAAGTTTGACGTTGATGTCTGTCTGTCTGTGTGTGTGTGTCTGTCTGTGGCACCGTAGAGCTCAAACGGATGGGCCGATGTCGATACGGTTTTTTTTAAATTGAAGGTTAATATCGTTAATATTTTTGGTTAATATTGATTCAAGATGGCCGCCTCCACAAAATGGCGGGCAAAATATTTCTTCACAACCTACCTCAATATGGGTATCAAATGAAAGGGCTTGACTAGTAAAATACTATACATTATAAAAAAATTCAAATCCAAGATGGCTGCCACCACAAAATGGCGAATTATATTTTTTTTTCACTACTCCCTCAATATGGGTATTAAACGAAAGGGCTTGACTAGTTGAATACTTTGCACTATGACAAATTTCAAAACCAAGGTGGCCGCTACCACAAAATGTCGAAATACATTTCTTTTTTCACATCTCCCTTAAATATGGGTATCAAATGAAAGGGCTTGACTAGTAGAATTTTGTACAGATACGAGTAACAAATCCGAGGCAGTCGGGGGCTAGTCAACATTTTTAATTTTGTTTTTCTTACATAATACAGAGTGTCGCGACGAGTAAGAACGCTCTTAACGCAACGCCATTTATGTCATGCTCTTACTTATAAATAAAGAAAAAATAGGGTGGACTCCACTTTTGAAGAAAAAAAATTTTTTTTTTACTTTTATAGGTTTACACTTGACCGTCATATCGGCTGATGTTAAACTATAATACGGTCTACGATGAAGCGTAAGAGCGCGTTTATAAGAAACCAATTCACTCTCGATTTGAAAACACAAAGATTGTAACTATCGGGGAAAACCCTCTCAGGCAACGTATTCCACAGCCTTGACGTTCTTATCACAAAAGTAGAGTCAAATCTCTTCGTTCGTATCTTTGGAACATCAAGCATCGACCACAGATCTATCTCTTGATTGATATTAACTTGGGTGTCCACAATTCCAAAGTGAACCGACTTCTCCTAGGTTAATCCGTCTATTGTGGATAGCATTGTTGCCTTACAACAGGCGAGATGGTGCAAACTTATTACTGAAAAATGCCGTAGATGGGAAGTAAGTATACAAAAGATATTGATAATACTGTAGAAAAAGATGAATGACCCACTCAGATAAGATTGTCACAAATCACAGGCTTCAACATAAAAGGAACGATAAACTCCGGTACTCTTGGTGATATATTAAGATACTGTAATTCAACTAGACCACTGGCAAAAATATTTGAGACGCCCCAATTCCAAATTTATTCCTTAGTGGACCTATTTCTGGGCATTAGTATCATTAGCTAACATTTCAGTCTGGATGTGAATATTTGATGTGGTTACATGTGACTGATTGTTATTTCTATAGCATTACAATTTTATATAATACTAGATGCCCGCCCCGGCGTCGCCCGTGGTACATTTATACACTCATCAGGATCCCGTACATATACAACGGGGAAAGAATGACTGAAATCGGTTCAGTAATTCCTGAGAATATCGCTTTCAACCAAAAGACCTCTTCAGCTACTTGCTACGCCACCTGTCGGAAATTGGTCGTACCAACTCATAGATTAGCAAAGGTTTTATATTCAAGGGTATGTAATCTGTGATATTCAATGATGCAATCTTAGACACATGCTGTCATGTCAAAGCACGAAACGTACGAAAACTCTCAAAAAGGAATATTTTTCCCGATTTTGTTACATTCTTGATTCATGCTCTGCTTCTATTAATATTAGCGTTATGTTCTATAGCCTATAGCCTTCCTCGATAAATGGACTATCCAATAGAAAAAAGTAATCTTTCAATTCGGACCAGCACTTCCCGAGATCCTAGCGTTCAAACAAACTCTTCAGCTTTATAATCTAATATATAAAATTCTCGTGTCACAGTTTTCGTTGCCATACTCCTCCGAAACGGCTTGACCGATTTTGATGAAATTTTTCGTGCTTATCCGGTATCTATGAGAATCGGCCAACATCTATTTTTCATCTCCCTAAATGTTAGGGGTAGTCCACCCCTAAATTTATTATGTTATTTTTTGGGCAAAAATTTTAATTTCTATTTTTTTATGATACAACATACAAAAATACATACAATACTCCATTTTCACCCTTCTACGATCAACCCTTATTTTTTAATAGCCATTATAGTAATTTAATCATTTTTCCTCTCTGGTCGAAAACTGATCAATCGTCATTTAATTAGTTATCCCCGCCAGATGTCTACAGGTGTCACTTCTGACCCAGTAAACATCACGCTAATTTGGGGATCAAAAGTAGCCTATAGGATATATATAGTTTGAACACGCTAATCTCGGGAACTACTGGACCGATTTAAAAAAATGTTCACCGTTCTTTCATATGTTCGTAATCCTTGAACGGTGTAGGTTATATATATGTACCACGAGCGAAGCCGGGGCGGGCCGCTAGTATTAGTATAGATGTCACCGTAAAGTTGTAAAAAACCGACAGATTACAATGTATCGTTAGAATTATTTTTTTGACTTTTTATCTTTGGAAGAAAATCTTAAAAGATTTGGTAATATCGTTGGATTATAAATACTAATACTAATCTATCGTAGGTTCACAAACGTACAAAGTAACGTAAACGTACAGAGACATATCGCAAATGTCTCGCGATGTTATTTTTTTTAATAGAATCTCTTGCAGTTGTCCTCAGATGTCATCTACTGTTTACCAAACTAAGGACTAACGCAAAAAGGTCAGGTGCTAACCTAAGCTTATTTATTAACTCAGTCTGGGTGACGCACGATCTGAGAGCAGTGCTAGAAGGTAATGATTTGGACTCTTCATGTTCCAATAGCTGCGTATCGCTGTGCCGTTATGTGGCAGGCATGTTGCTTACCACCAGGCAATGTCCAGTTCGTCTCATCACTCTATACTGTAAAAAAGGTAAAGCTTAGCTGGAAGTATACGAGTACAGTAATGAAGTGCACCCGAAAGCGTTCTATTTATTTATTTATTTATTTATTTATTAATTCAATGAGCACACAAAACAGAATTTACCGTATTCACTTTCACTTCTCAACGAGTACAAGGTACATCTCAATTACTAGCGTAAGGGCATGTCTAGTGGTACAACAGAAATATTAATTCTCTTCTTTTGCGAAGTCGGTTAAAAATGGAACATAATTGAACTAATCTGCTAAAGAGACGGTGTCGGAATAATTATAAGAACTTCACGATAGAAGGTCGCATCAATTATATCTAATTTTCTAAGTTGTTTTATGGAAGCTCAGAAAATAACAGTCATTAATGGCGCCTTTGAACCCCTTTTCAAGGTCTTTGTAAACGACTTACAATGTATACTAATTACGACCGACACCCTTTCCTGCGGAATCTTAGAACGAGCCACATGTTTGGGATTTGTATTCAGGGCTCGTCAAAGGCAAGATTTTGCAATAGCTTTCTCTACGATACCTAAATTAACAATGGCCTTTCTTCAAAGCTGGTATTTATAGAATGCTGTTGAGATGCGGCAGGGCTGACTCCAATTAATTCAGTAACTGTTCTGAAAATTGTGTAGTGGTTTTTGGGGAACTTTGATATGCATCTTTTATACTTCATGTTCCTTTATCATCATCATTAGCTTATCTAATAATCGTCCAATCTTGGACGCAGGCATCTCCTATAGCCACATGACATGGTTTTCTGCAATTCGCATCCACTTGCTATCAGCCGTATTTCGCAGATCATAACTGTTGGGCGTAGGCATCTCTCATGGCCACATGGTACGGTCTTCTGCTGTTCGCTTTCGTTTACTACCTTTCGTAGATCGTTACTGTTGGGCGTAGGCATTACCCACGGGCACATAGTATGGTCTTCTGCTGTTCGCATCCACTTGCTACTAGCCGCCTCTCGTAGATCGCCCAAAGTTAAACGTAGGCAACTCCTATGACCACATGGCATGACTTTCTGCTGTTCGCATCCACTTGCTACCCGCCGTATTTCCCGTTTCTTTACTTTTGGGCGTAAGCATCTCCCATGGCCGCATGGTACGGTTTTCTCCTGTTCGCCTCGACTTGTTACCAGCCGCCTACCGTAGATTCTCCACAGCTAAACGTAGAAAACTGCTATGACTACATAGCATGGTCTTCTGCTGCGCGCATTTACTCGCTACCAGCCACCTTTTGCAAATTGTCACTCCACCTGCAAGAAACTGCACTCCACGCTTGGCAATGTGAGGTCTCTACTCTAGAATACGTTTGGGCAGACGTATTTTTATCAGCAGCGATTATTGGTTCTTCTACTGACGTGACCAGCCCAACGCCACTTCAGATTTCGCTGAGATAATATGTCGGCAACCTTGGTTCTTTGTTGTTTTGTGTCTTCTACTTTAACTCTTACATAATTGTATCCTTTTATATTAAGTGTAGATTTTTACGTAAAATATACAGATAGCAACAGGACAAGCAAAACATACCTCTGATGGTAAGAAATATACCTGCTCAGAACAGCATAGTGTTACACAGCTGGTTCAACACAAAGAGTCAAAATGCCTGCACTTCAATGGGCTATAACGATTTATATATTTGCCTTGTTATTTATCTGGAAAGACTATTTTTCAATCTGTTGGTAGTAGTATAAATGACAAAGGATATAGGATTATTTGCAGAGTTCAAAACGTTTGCTTCAAAACTACCACTACAATTTCTATTCCTTTTAAATACTTTACTTTTATCATGTACCTGCAAAAAAAAAAAGATTTTCCACTACTCGGTCAAGAAGTTGATTATAATTAATACCTTTTTTTATACTAGCTCCGAATGGGTTGAAATGGGGCTTCAATTCTTATGTGAGCCAGTTTGTTGCCAGTTTGTTGTTGTGATGTTCTACGCCAGTTTAATAAAATGATTCCTAGTAAGCACATCGCCCTCTGGGGTTGCAAATCAGGAGGGAAGCGTCTCTCACTCAGTTCAACCCTAAGTAAGTAGGTACGGACTCAACTGCAGTGCGCTCGTCTGAAGGACCAACACTCGATTGGCTCTCGACCGCCGCATCACCATTGTCTTCTGAATAATATCTAGATGCAGATGCAAAGATAAATTTCTGCACTAGTTAAACCCATATACCAAGTTTCATAGTTTCTATGGAAATTATAGTATTCTATTAAAATATAACAAAATTTGTAAACAACTAGTTGTGCTCGCGGTTTCACCCGTGTTTAAAAGATTTGTTTTTTTTTCACGGAACCCTATGTTAGTCAAGGTAAGGTAGCTTATGTTATGCTTTAGAACATCAGCAACCTGGTAGCATAGAATAGATAATATAGATTGCACGGACACTCCCCAACTCCCGCCAATTTCAAGCTTACTCCCCCCCTCAGGCCGTTTCGAGTACGCTAGGAGGACTCAACGAAGGGCTGGTATCGAACATCTAATTCCTAACGAAATATTATCATGGTGGGTTGTTGTGCTGTTTACGGCTGTCCGTCAACAAAACGGGACAAGATTAAAAGCTTTATTTAATTTCCCAAGCATAAAATAACGTAAGATTAGAAACTTTTAAATAACGTTGCTTTATGAACGTAGTAATTTTTAACTCAAAGTTCGTAACTTACACAGCAGTTTTGGGCACGGATTGATAATGCCTGGATGAATAATTATAGTGACAGAATAAAGTTTCCTTCTTGGGTAAGTGTAAAATAATATGCGAATGTTAACCTAATAATAGAAATAGATATCTATCCTCTCTATCATCGGTTTCGTTTGATTTTACGCGGCAATGCATACACCCTTTTAATTAGAATAGTATGATTTGGCTCCATTCTATTTATGTAACTCAACATTATACTAAGTTTATAGACTACGTCACCAGGTGAACTCAAGGGGCACAACTATTCAATAAAACAATTCAGTAGCCCTAGCTCTAACGCACACATTCACGCGTGTGTACGAACGACATCTGCGTAGTTGTGTGAAGAGTAGGTAACTCCACAGCGGCGTTTGTATGGAGTTTTAGTAGAGTGTCCGGGGCGTTCTGGTAGTGAAAGTCTCGTTGTAATCAGTCCATCCGTTTCAAAGATTAGTCAGAACAAACAGACCAATAAGAGCGCGCTGTAGTGGAGAAATGGCTGTGACGGTTCTTACCCATTTTGCATGAGACAGCTTGAGAGATACTGTTGTACTCGTACTACTATCGACCCGCGTAGCTGATAAATATTATGTGAAGAGAAAGACTAAGGGGAAATAAATAAGAAAAACGAATCAGCAGTGCACTTATTTACCGAGTTTGTATCGACTAAGTTTAACTTGTTTGTCGATAATACGTCAAAGTGATGCGACTCTTCGTATACCTACATCTGACTGTGTCAGTAAATGAGGGAATAATTTCATAATCTGATCTGACATGTCAATAAATGAGGGATTTTGATTAAGTAAAAACATTAATACATATGTTATCTATAATATATCTTTCGATTGAAAAAGTAAAAGGCAAGCCTGCAAGTATAGGATAATTACTTCACAACTACAACTTATTTGCATACCTACCAAATCGTTTTCTTTTTTTCGGTAAAATCTATCGAACCGTTTCGAAAGAATAGACTCAAACATCGTGATACGAGATTTGAATTTATAAATTGTCCGCTCAACACAAAGACTATAAAGTTGTAGTACACTCCTTCGTTCCAATAATTTCCATTTTAATTTAACACCACTATTGTAGCAACATTCAATGAAAGGAATGCGGTTGAATCTCGTCGAAAACAAATATGTTCTGCAAACCAGCGCATTGAATGAAAAAAAACCCGTTAACCGCTCGGTAATCGTTTTATGTACGGACAGACATGCCTGCATAATTGTACGTAAAACCGCAAGTGCGATGAAGTTAGATCCAACAAGTGGGGGAAATAAAACATTTTAATTGAAGGATTACTGTTGTGAGCTAATATTGACTATTTAAAAGCGTTTTTTCGGTTTCAATGTGTCATGATTTTAGGTGCTTTAAATGATAGGAATGAGAGTAAAAGTAAGTTCCAGATTCACTCCGTAGTGATGAAGATCAACTATGGAATGAATCCGGAAATCTCAAAACTAAAACCATCAAGTTGACTAAGTTGACTTCACGGTATTGGTACTATTATTTTGGTATTTCACGTTATTTTTCGGTGTCGCTCACGGTGTCGCTCTTACACCGTCTTACAGTCTTAAATATGTTGGTCTATAATTTTTGTAGTATCTTTTTACAAAACGTGTGATAACAGAGTGTAGATATCCTACGCCTCAGCTTTTTTTTTTAGTTAAACCATTTATTTTTTATCTATCACAAAATTTTCATGCACATAAAATTATTATCTTTTTACAATAAATGGATAGTCTGAAATGTAGTCCGTTACAACAGTATATATTCGTGATTCCTTCTTCTTCCTAAACCTTGGCCCATTCACTTGGAGGTCGGTCTTATTAGTCCTTCTCCACTAAGAAGAAGTCTCGATTTGAGTTTTTTTAGGTCTTTTGAAACTTACTTTTTGTGATTGCCCTTACCTATTTCTAAAAATAAGTAGATAGGTAATAACTATCTTAATTAGCGCTTAAGCTGCATAATATTCTCCTTCTCTGTAACTTACCAGCAATCTCACATATGTAGTCGTATATAATCCACGCAATCTACTTTACCCGAGTAGACTCAGGAACCGTATTCTTCTGTTAATCCGCGTCTCCGGGTCATCTAAAAACGCATGCAACCACGTCTGCAATTTCGCAGCCAGTAGGCAACTCATGCAATGCCCAAGCACTACGATTCAACACATGCCCGCTATTGTGGCGGAACAAAGAACCGCATGACACTGCGAGGGCCGAGAACTTCGAGAGAACTTAAAAACTTGAATGGAACTATTCCGTCCGCATTTTCTTGAGTAATATAAAAGTTTCTATGGGTCGCAATTACGTGGTGACGCGCAACTTCGATTTGGTTTGCACTGATGCCTCTGATGCCTGTTTTATTTTAAACCCTTACTTCCATTATATTCTAAACTCATAATAACCAAACTACGACTATTCACACTAATTTTATAAATGCGAAAGTAACTGTTTATTATTAGTTGTTTACTAATCGCCTAACTGCTTCACCGATTATGCTGAATGTTGTATTGTGGTACGCCTAAACTGCTTCTCCGATTATGCTGAATATTGTATGGTGGTACAGATTGGTCTGTGGACAGATGGCTAACTTAGGCTACTGTTCCGTGTTAACTTACTTTTAAACCAAAGTAGCGAATTAGGAGATGCTAGTATGTTTTACTTTACATCAAGGTTTATAATAATTAACATCCACTTTCACTCCAAGTTATACAAGATATGTACATATTACAAAGATTAGGCGTAGGATCCTGACATGGGGCTCCATGTTGGACGGTCCAAAATTATTTGTCCGAGGTGGTTACGTCTAGATTAGTGATCCGGGGTCCAAAGTGGACAGTATGAAATGGCCATTTCTACGTTTTACCCAATCTATGATGTGAAGTTATGCTTAGTTTGTGAAAACGGTAACAAATTTCTCACTAATCCAAAAACCAATTCGTACTCACAAACACTGACATTTATAATACATATTAGTAAAATAAACATTTAGAAACACAACTTGTTACGCTTCGTTGGGTATTTCCATGGTACATACGAATAACGTACAACTCAATCAATTTCACTACAAGCTACGTACTTAGTAAATGAAATAAAATTGATGGATCAAAATCTGATAGCCACGATTCCAATCAATCGTTAAATGATAAATCATGCTTCAAAACATTATGTGTTTGGTTTTATTCCGTTCTACAAAGTGAACAGTTACTTTTTTTGCTATATCAAATGAATGAAACCTTAAGTTGCCCAGTACTTAAGGTCGTTAACCTGGTAAGTAGCACAGCATTAGTTTGTCTGATCATCTTACATGTGGGAAAAAGTCGAGGGGCATTGGTCTCTGGCACTTAACTACTATTGATAACTTAATAACTAACTTGTGTTGAGCTTCTGTTCGGTGCTTCAGATGACCATATGGGCGTACTGTGATGCGTTCAATCGATAAATTAAGGGCGCAATTTTGTATTTAATTTCTAACTTAAACCTAACCTGACCTAACATGTGGCAACCGCTTGTATTCTAAAAAAATTCTTTGATTGGCTAGCAATTCCAGCATCTTTCTTTTTCCACCCTAAGGTTGCCCGGAAGAGATCGATATTAGCGATAAGACCGCCGTCTGTCGCACTAACTTTAAGTGTTTAACCTGTTTCAATTTGTAAATGATTGTTATTTTGGTGTGTTCAATAAAGAGTATCTATCTATCAATTCTCCTGGCGTAAACCTTCATTGCTCATGACACGTATTTCTAGAAGATACTTAATCACTCTCGACTTGCAGACACCCAGGTTGCAGGTTGTAGCTGTCAGGAAACAAGGAAGATGACTTGGTATTTGAAACCCTGGTGGTTCTATTTTTTTCCAACAAAGACATCTTTCGAAGATATGTGCTATCTGCAAGCAATCATATTCATTATGGGATATGGTATTGACTCTTTAGACGGCATTTCTAGTTTACAGGAACATAAAACTAGTTTCTGATTTATTTCCTCAACCTTGAGGTATAGAGTAATATAGAACCTTTTAAGAAATGTGACTTTCTAAAAGTCATCGTCGCAAAAACTCCACCCACAACACTCAATGCTCTTACAAATTCAAATAATGGGTTCTTCGTATTACGCTACAATTAAATGGCGTCATTTTGTACGCACATAGTTTGGTTCACTTTTTATGCAGCAGTATGCAGTTTTAAATTATATTGTTTTATATTAAGTAATCTATACTAATATTATAAAGCTGAAGAGTTTGTTTGAACGCTAGGATCTCGGGAAGTACGGGTCCGAATTGAAAGATTCTTTTTCTATTAGATAGTCCATTTATCGAGGAAGGCTATAAGACTATAGAACATAACGCTACTATCAATAGAAGGGGAGCATGAACCTAGAATGTAACAAAAACGGGGGAAAAAAATCCTTTTTGAGAGTTTTCGTAGCGTGCTTTAACATGACAGCATGTGTCTAAGATTGCGTCAACTTCAACTTCATTTTTTTCTTTTGAGTTCCATTCGGTAATGTCACCGTAATTGCGCCAATGTCCAAGATTGCGTGATTGATATAAACCTTTGCTAATCAAATTAGTTTCTAAATCTGAGTTGGTACGGCCAATTTCCGACAGGTGGCGTAGCAGGTAGCTGAAGAGGTTTTTTGTTTGAAAGCGATATTCTCAGGAATGACTGAACCGATTTCAGTCATTCTTTTACCGTTGGATATGTACGGGATCCCGATGAGTGCTATTTATGAGAAAAATGAGAATATAATAAGCAACATCCATGATAGCTAAAAAAACGTCATTAGTACGTCAGTTGTATTATTATAAAATATTACACAAGTCATTTCTTTGGTTTCACAAACAAAAAGTGACGAAAATAAAGATGCTTAGAAGTTTCCGAGTAATGTCACAGCTATATAGACTTTTATGTAGACGTGACGTTACAACTCCCCACTCCGGAACTTTCATGAACTTTATCGATTTTTAACAGTTATATAAAATTAAAAATACGGGTCACATATTTTACCATAGTCAAACTGACAGGCGAATTAAAATGGCTGGCTGGTATCTGGTTCAGCGGATTTCCATGGCGATCTTGCGGGGGAATGCGGCCAGTATTATTGGGACCTTTGAGCGACGCTCGGCGCGTTTTATTTGACTAGGAACATATTTTTTTGTTACGTGTTATTGTATTTAATATTTTTTATGACTTTGTAATTTTATTTTGACTATACTGAGTGTTTATAAATAAATGAATATGTAAACACATTAATAAATATATACTATAATTAACAAATATAGTGAAATAAATTAAAAGCCTATTCTAAAAAAATGGTATATTTTTGACCCAGTCTTAACCCCAATTCTATTAGGTGGCAGAGGTGTATGTATCAAAGTAGCTTAGTCTGGTAATGTTGTTGCGTCAATTTGACGACTACCTTCCGTACATCTGCTGACGAATGATGTGAGTCACATGACATTGTTCTCAATTTTAGGGTCAAAATGCTTAATACAGTCGGTTTCACTAATTTGCTCTTCATGAAGTTGGCGGCCTGTTTTAACTCACTTTTGAAGTTTCTTCTTTGTTCACTTATTATTTATAAGATATATTATTTTACAGAAATATATCTAATCCATAATAATCTTACGAAGAGACGAATAAAATTGTTTTTAAAGGAATCGAAAAAACCTATTTTGTAGTACTTATTGAACCTATTTTGATCGTTTTAAGTAATAATCCTAGTTTTTTAACCATTAGCAAACTATTTCAGATCCCATTATAGTAAACGCCATTTTCATTGTATTTTTCAAATAAATGTCATAGCTATTGCATGGCGTAACCGAATACGCAAATAGAAAACTGATACAATACGTCTAAATAAGACGTCTACATGTAAATGATTTGGTGCTTACATTGTTTAAAGTCAAAGTTACAAAAAATATTATTTGGTGAAACGAAACTGTTTTATCCCAAGCTGCCCTCATCTTAAGCCATAATTACACAACGTCTTAATTTCTTCCTTAGTTAATCTATCGAAGTTTTAAATAAACATACGAATTTTAGTACACAAAATGTCAAATGTAATGATAGTTTTTGTTAAGTTCCCTTACTTCCAGATAAATATGCAAAGTAGCTAAATAACAATGTATCCGATAGATAGCATTCAAAGCTAGTAACGTCGAGACTTAATGAACCGTGGGTCAGATGAATCACCGCAGAAAAACCGTGGGTACCGCCGGCGTGGGGCGCTTACACATTATCTGTGAGAAACACTAAGTAGGTAACGTATAATTAATTGATTAAACGTTTGAAATAATTAAGAAATGATTGTTTTATCAAGAGTTCTTATCTTTTAAACTCGAGTATGGAAGACGTGTTATACAAAACGAGTTAAATACCTACCCACAATCATCGTTTTTTTAACCCAATCCACTAAGATACAAATAATTGATTGATAAGAACAGAATAAGAACTAAGAAATTGTATAAAGTTTTCCCAAAGCGAAAAAGTGCATTAATAAAGAGTAAAAAATACATTATCTATCTCACATAGTACAAGCTATGCCTAGTTTAGGGGATAGATGGTGTTGTGTGAGAAATGTCAAAAAAACTGGCTACTTTTATCAAGTAAGCAAAATAATACTATAAGGTTCTGGATCAGGTAGTAATATTTTAAGCGAACTCTCTCCAACCAGCCTCTCCGGACTAACAAAACCTCCTCAGTATCTGTAATATTGTACATAGATGCTCATAAGCGACAGAAAATGTATACCGGCAGGCATTCCGAATGGTGTACTTATTCCCATTAATCCTAGATAATAGTAAAGTTATTTCGATATCAAGAAAAGTATAAGTAAGTACACTAAATACTTACTCTACATTGGGAACACTTGTGAACTATAGAACTAACTGCTGTTTCGTAGAATTTATTATGGCTATAATCCATCTTAGCACGAAAGGGTCGCATTATGAAACCACTATGTACATAATGCAAAACTGAAAAAACCACAACGGCAACGGTCCACAAACAAACTTCCTAAATAATAACGTAATTATTCTACGGGGAAAATAACAATTTCTCCGTACCTCTTAATTATGCGACAGCGTCATGAGTTCCTTTCCACGACACCTACGTGTTCGCTACCTACTCGGTCGTGTATAACCTACTAAGACAGGTAAACAACCAGCCTACATGAAGTGAAAACAAAAATTGGCAAGCTTCGTTCCCCAGTGAACACAATAAACTATTTCTGTCGCGCGTCCAACGTTAGAAATAGCGGGTCTGTCGTTTACTACGATCGATTGTCTAATGAGTCTGGGGATCAGGAGTTTGGGATTAAACGGGACTTAGTTATTGTTCTGTTGATTGACCTGCTCTCTAACTAATAATATATTTTCTTCCTAGAAAGGAAGGCATTGAACCATATGATGACCAGATTTGAACAACATGCGGAAATTTAACGTATAATGATGATGATGAAGCTTTGATACTTTTAACGAACTGAAATAGATTATCAAATTTTCAAAAAAAAACATTTTGAGTACAAAACTGTGATTTTGTACATTCCAAGATTATTTTGATATAGGTATGCGCATTTTAAGAACACGTGGAATACTTAGCCATAATTAAATATGGAAACTGATTGATAGTTTGAAATTAAAAATTCAACTCTTTACAGAAAATTACTGTAATATTCCAAACATCTATCCATGACGACGTAAAGCCAAAAAGCTGTAAATATATTAATCGGCGTATACATTTTCGCGTCATTGTGTGGCATCAAAACCATAAAATGTAGCAGTTGGCGCGGAGACCGCGACACGAAACCGCGACACGAGAGCGCAACAGGAGACCGCGACCGGAGACCGCGACAGGCCCTTGATAGTATGGAACTGTATGGGCGCCAGTTCGCGCTGAGACCGTGACAGGAGACCAAGACACGTGTTGCGGCGCGGCGCGGCGTGAGCTGGCGCCCATACGATTCATGTCAAGTACCTGTCGCGGTCTCCGGTCGCGGTCTCCTGTCACGGTCTTGTGTCGCGGTCTCAGCGCGAACTTGTACCTAAAAACTAAACTGTGGTTAAATCATATTTTAGAAAACGTAGGTTAGATTTGTTAGAACTTTTACTTCAATCCGGAACACTCTAAATAAACTCGGGACAATCTAAATCTTGCAGGCAGGTTAAAATTCAGGATAGTCTCGATAAAGCTGAACGTGTGGTCCCTCCGCTAATGAGTCACAGTCGACATGGTAGTGCACTTGGCGGGCCCGCTCGTGTGATGGATGACAAATCGCTTTTAGATCCGACGATTCTGTTTGCGATCCCCAAATTGCCTACGGTTTAAGTCTTTTAGCCGATGTTAAATGGATTTTCTTTTTTATTTCCTCTTTGCTGTTTATTCGATGTTGAGAGCGACTGTCGGCGTATTTGCGAGTACTTCTTATTCGTTAAATAAATGATATGAGTTCTCCGTTGTAATATTACTTTTTGGTTACTTGTAATGTCATTTCTCGTTTTTCCTTAATTTAGGAGATTTATCTGGAAGAAGAAATGTCCGCTATTCTGAGCTTGTACGTTTTAGGTGTGAAACCGAAAACGTACAAGATTTTTGCACATTGCTGCTTAGCAATATTTGCAAAAATATATTGATTAAGGTACTTTCCCATACGGACTGTGCAAGGAGTTAGACGACTACAAATGTACCTATTTTATATCTACACTAGCTGAACCCGCTACTTCGTTCGCGTAAGCAGATGTTACTGACTTATAGTGTAAATTAGTAGGAAGTATCGTACGTCAAAATATTTGCATTATATAATCATTGAAAAAATCGAGTGAATTTGTTTTCCCACACAAAAAAATATTTAATTTTATCATCTTTATTTTTCTTTTTTTAAACAAAATCAAACATACTTATTAAGTTTTCGTAGTATCAAACATAGCCGCAATTGTTAAGTTTGTAGGATTTTTATAGGATACATTACGAAAAGTCTGAAGCTGATGTGCATGATCTGATTACCTACTTTTCTCTTTTTATCCGCAAGCTGTTTTCTAGCTGTTACCCGCGACTTCGCCCGCGTAAAATTTTGAACGAAGCCTGTGTGGAATCAAAATGATTAAAATTTTGAGTTTTAATGATAGGTACTCAAGCAAGTTGAACCCGTAAATCTAAGCCAAGTCTTAATGAAATGTTAATGTATGAATTTAATTGTAACACAGAAAAAAAATCCAAGAACGAAAGAATCCAAATTCGGCATCAAAATCATTTTAGCAGCAAAAACTTATTAGTACAATTTAGAATACCAGTAACGCCACCTAGTGATGAAAGAAAAAATACATACCACAATAGCAAAACGTTGATTTAAATGGCCTTTAGTGCTTTTAGATTTAAACTGGCATTAGCGCCATCTAATGAGAATATAATGTTGCTTATTATTTTGATTGTGAACGCAAATCACCTGTATTATCTACGCCAAAACGGGTGCATATATTTTTCATATTTGGCTTTTACCTTACCATCACATCATCAAGTTCCTTACGAAAATATATACTTATTATACTTAAAATATAGACTTTTTTGAGTACAGTTATAGGTTACTATATATATAGGTTAAAATTTCACATGGGGTCTCTACCCATGTGAAATTTTAGACTCTAAACTATCTGTGTTATGCCAACCCAATTCGTTGTGCCGTTTTGACGTGATAGTTAACATTTGTTTCCTTAGGGCCCATGCTTCTTTTCAGGTTGATAGATAATACATAAATGTGGTATTTCAGACTATAAGTTATCTCTGTTTCAATTTTCTACCAAATTTGCTTAGTCTTTCCTACGTCACAGTAACCTATAAGTAACCGATTTGCTATTTCTGATTACAAACTACGTGTGTTTCGAATGCCTTCCAAATATGTTCAGCCGTTCCAACGTTGTCCTGTAACTGTAAATATTATGAATGTCAATGTTTGGATGTTTGTTACTTAATCATGGCGGAACGTATCAAGTGATCGGGCTGAAATTTGAAATACAATTAGATTATAGTCTGGGAAGAACAAAAATAGGCCAAACATTGCCTATGTATAGTTACTTATCTATATGTCCCTATGTGTTACTTAAGCTAAGCCAAGAATATGTTTTAAATTTTAACTCGATACATTCAGTCATTCCAACGTAATTGAGCAGCAAAAATTTATATATTGACATATTTATATAATATTAGGAAAGGATAGGATATTACAAAATTTTTGAAAAAATAAAACCGGTCAAATGCCAGTGGGACTCGCGCGCGAAGGGTTCTGAACCATTAGCAAATAAAATGATTTTATTGTATGGGAGCCTTAAAAATTTATTTTATTTTAATTACTTACATTTAAAGAGAACATAAAACTTAATATTATGTGAATAGTGAAAGCGTCAACCTGTGACAGGTACGTTATTAGTATCGAGCAAGAAACGGTAAAAAAGTCAAGTTTGTTGTATGGAAATAAGCCTCTCTTAAATGTTTATTTTAGTTTTAGTATTTTTTGTTAAAGCGGCAATAGAAATACATCGTCTGTGAAAATTTCAACTGTCTAGCTATCACCGTTCTTGAGATACAGTCTGGTAACAGACGAAAGGATGGACGGACAGCGAAGTCAGGTACGGAACCCTAACAACGGTATGCTTCGGTTACCGAAGCTTGTTGAACACTACCTTTAAATTTTAAACAGTATTTGGATTGAAATAATACGTTAAGTTACGGCTGGTCTAGTAAGCTACAGCTGACTTAGTCGGGAGAACGCAGACTGTCGATCCGGAGACCCAGGGTTCAAAACCACGCGCACCACTATCTTTTCTGAGTCATGTTCGTAATGCCCGTAATTAAACGGTGAAGGAAAATATCGTGAGGAAACCGAAATGTACCTAGAATCTAAGTTCTAAGTCATATGTCATATGTCATCCACCAACCGACACTGGGTCAGCGTGGTGGATTATAGCCTGTGTCTCTCCTTGCGAGAGAAGGCCCCGACGTCCAGCAGTGGGAACATTTAATGGGTTGTTTATGCTGCTACTTATTATGCGGATATGTTTTCTCCAAAAGAACAAAAATTTACTTCTATGACAGGTAATTTAATTCTGTCGTTCGACTAACTAAATACAGATAAATCTAAGCTGATATTTGTTTTTTGTTGATATTTGAAAAACTACCTCCCTGTTTTCGATATATAAGATCACCTCTGAAGTATTTTCTTCCAAACAAAAAAAGAATTATCAAAATCAACTCACAATTACCGGAGTTATCGTGTAAAATAAAACCAAATAAAAAACATGCAACCCGATTGAGAACATCCTCCTTGTTTGAAGGAGGATATTTTCATCCTCCTCCTTTTCCACACAAAAATATATTTTGACAATTATTTTGTCATTCAAGACGACGCGACGCGATCACGTGGGCACTTCTTGAATCTAGAATCTAGATATTCTGTGGATCGTCTGTGATACACAGAATACTTAGAAGTTAGTATGTACCGAACGCGCCGTGCGTGTCGTTATTGTTTAATGTTTGTGTAATTTCCGAACCACCTAACCGATAATGTTCAAATTTTGATGGGACAATATAAAAATGTGTTCTTTCTAACCAAAAAAAGAATTAATGAAATTAAACAACGCAAACATGAGTTACAACCAAATACACATTCTGACTTTCACCCCCTCCCGCAAGAAAACCGATCAGAATTTGGGGATCAAACGTAGCCTACAGCAATCTCCTTAGTTTAAACTAAAATCATGCCAAGTTTCAGCTGAATTGAATCAGTAGTTTCGGCGTGATGTGTGATCCCTATACAGAAAGACAGACAGACAGACAGACAGACAGACATGAAAGAAAAAAAATGCAGATTCGCCATCAGTATCGACTATGGAGTGCTCCAAAAAAAAAATTTTCAAAATATCTTCAATGTACAGAATTCGACCCGTTACAGTTTTATTATAAGTATAGATAATAAGTATCACATACAGTATTATTTAATTATTTAATATTGTATATAATTCAAATGTGTACAATGTAGCGTAAATAAATATTGTACTATTCTTGAATTTAGAACGAAGAGTTCTAGTATATCAAAAGAAGTTTCTTATTTAAGTTACCCATTCAAATCCCCTCATTCCGTAGTTGGCCTCATACGAGAACAATAGGTATGTATACCCTTTGCAAGTGACTTCTAGCGTTTGACACGAATGCGATACAAAGAACACGTCACTTACACGCGGTTACGGTATTCTATACACGCTTTATTTCCCTCAAAAAATCAGGAACTAAATTATACTCTAAAGAACACTTTATTTATATAAAAATACTTTCTATGAATCTTCTCAAATTCTTGAGCGATCCTAAGTGAAGGTCAAAAGAGCTTAAACGTAAGCTGGGCCGTAAAGATGGGTCCTTAATCCTTATCTGTCGTCAGTTTTATAATGTCACAAGCCAAGCTACCGATATTTTCCAAGAATTTGTCATCGAAAGTATCCGAGATACCTTTTTAGAAAATTTACACAAGATGAGAAACCTCTTTTACTTAACCCACAATACAGGAAAATAAGATAAAATTACTTAAATAAAAAAAGATCTTTCAATTGGGACCACTTTCGCTAAAAGGGATCTCTGCCAGTCAACGTCTGCTAGTCGTTTTACGCACGTAATGTGGTAAATCTTTTTAGAGGACAAATCTTCATAATTTACTCATTACGCATTACAATGAATCCGAGAATCCGAAAGCTCAGAAAACTGAGTAAGTACTAAGCATCATTAGGACATAAATGCGGGGGAAACTTGATAATCTCTAAGTACAGTACTGAGTTTATCTACTATATGGACAGTTACAATTCAAGTCTCAAATGTTGGCTTTTTGAACAGAGGTTCTACTGCTATAAGGGATTAATTGAAAACAAAAGTAAGATATCTACTTATTATTTCCTCTTAAAAGTCTATTCTTCCGTTTCCGGTATATAAAACGTAGGTACGGGTAATTTTGATGTCTCTAAACTCATACGTAGGCCATACGTTAACTGTCACTCACTCTTGAGTACAGCAAACATTTTACCGCAGGTTTCCATGTAAGTACCTAAAGTTATTGAAGTGCTAAGTGAACGTCACAAAGTTTCTATTTATTCTCGAAACTTAAAGTTCAGATATTTATACCAATGTTCAGTAGTTGATTGTTCGCTTACGTATCTACGAGTATACATATTTAACTGATATAATTTCAATTGTTCACAGTTGATTTTAGCCCAAATTTTACGATTGTTCCCGTCTGTCTACTCGTCTATTTAGTCATCGTCACTGTTCTGTTCTTCTTACTAGTATCACATTTATCATACATACGTACACAGTAGCAATCTCTCCCGGCTTCGCACGGGTTGTATTACACATACTTTGTATTGTGTGTAAATGAAATAAATTTCTAGGCTTGAAACCTATCTTTTTTGAAAAAAAAAAAGAAACAGACGTGTAAATAGATAAGTTAAGCGAGCAACACGGAAGGGAGTAGGCATACACAGCGTTTCCCCTCTGTCAAAGTACAAGTCCGCGTGTACCATGTAGTTTGATAATATACTGTGGCGTGAGGACGGGGCTAGATTTGTGAATGGGGCTTTATTTTTTATGTGTTAGTGATTTAGCTGTGTGAGTATGATCGGCAATGGATCGGTACAGGTATATTTTATATGTAATAGTGCGGTTATGCGCTAGTGTGCAACTTTCCCGCAAGAAATGACATTAATAAATTAAGGATTTGAACAATATTTTTCAGCTAAGGCGAATTGCTCCATGAGTAATACTTATGAAGCCTTTATTTTAAAGTCTAGTTTAAAAAATAGTAAAGCTAGTTCTGAAGATATTTACTAAATAGTTAATATCTTCACGTTTCTACTAAATCTTGGGCCATTTTGTAGCAACATTTTTGCAGTAAAATTTTGTATCTGTCTCTCTTGGTCGGTCTTAAATTATAAGAACTTATGTGAACGCTGTCGACTTTATTTTTCGATTTCGACACATTCGATGACCTATGACTGCCTGTTAAAGTAACAAGGACCTCGTTTTTTAAAATCACTCGCTTGTTATCGCTCTTATTGCAATTGTACAAATCACGCGATGCAGACATTTCATGCATTCCATACCGCCAACGTAGTAATTTTCGCTCGCGCATACTATATGCTATGTATATGTTCGCCGTGTATACATGATCAGTGCTATAAAATAATAGATCTAAATCTGTGTATCTCATCCTCCGAACCATACCTCCGAACCATACCCCGACTAATATTGCGCGTTAGTGGAACACCCCAAGGTTAGGCTGGTTAGGCCGTCAGTTCGGTGTGATGAAGAGTCACACATAATCACTCAACCCCTGGCGGTATCCGTAATGTATTTTTTCTAACACAAAAAAAAGGATAGCTCTAAACCAATGAACACGGCTTAAACCATCATGACAACGCTGTTTCAGTAATTGAACTAATTAGATTTTGTAGACTGTTCTAAGGACACTACAAACTTCGCTAGATGTCAAACATGGAATTCAATAAGGTTCGGACCTTACGGAGCGGGTTTCCTTAAAGTGAGAATTATACCTCCCTAAAAAACTACATCGTTCTGTAAGTAGGGGTCCCTATGCTGTAACTTTTCTTAAAGGATAAGAGAATTACTTACGACCAACAGGGGGAACGAAGTAGGAAAACAACAACTTTTTGTGTTTGACGCGACCATTGTTAGGGTTCCGTCCCAAGTGCAAGACTTGAAAATGAGATATCCCTTTTTTATTAAAACTTGAAATACTTAACTTCAATTTACTTTTCATGCGAAGGTTTGTTAGCGACTTAAAGGTAAATAAATAACTGATATGAATTATAACTGCGAATAGTTTAGTTACTGTGAAAAATTCGTACAAAATTGGGGGTTTTCTTGTTCGTACAACCAAAAAGTTGAAATAAATTTCTAGCTCTACTATTTCCTGGGAGATTTGTATAATCTAGAATAGGGATGTTAACAATTTTTCGGAACTGCTTTTATTTTGAAGATTGACGCATGTTTACCGTAACAAATAACATTTTATTTCAAAATATTTGTATTTTCGATGAGTAGATATGTAATATTAGACTAATTTTGAATTTTGCCGCTAAAACACTAACGACTGACATGACGTCACTAGTCGCAAAACATTGATCGCGATTCATGACTGTATGTCCAGCTTATGTGTTTTCTTATCATTACTTGAATACAAACAATCAAAATCGTCGTCGCTAAGATCGCAAACTATAATAAAAATGGAGAAAAGTAAACAGTTTAGCCAGTTTTCCGTAGCTTGTTTTGCGACTAGTAACGTAATAATTCATATTGGTGTTTCCAGTCACGTGACAACAGATAAAAACATAGCATTTAAAATCATTTATAACAAATTTATTACGAAATATTAAATTATAATAATGTGTTTTTCGATATTCTATTAATACAAACTATCATAAAATCAACATTAAACATTAATTTGTGATTAGTGTTAACATCCCTATTGTGCAAGGTCAGAGTAAATGAGTGTCTTATAGGTTAATGTGAATCACCTTAAAGCACACCATCGCTTACTATCAAGCGAGTTGTTGACAAAACGCAGGTTAAAATGCGTTAAAAGCTATCTGTTATCTTTTACTCGAAATTATGAAATTACTAAATCCGAGGTAATTAAAACACTATATATTTAAACTTGAAATCTATCTTAAAACATCAATTACTTTGATAAATAAACAATCGTAGGAACGTGTGTAAATAATTTTACTAGTCCGGTTTAGAATAGAAAATACAAAACTTTACATCCCAAAACAACAGTCAAATATCCAGATTATTATTGAAAACTACAACGAATATAAACTGTTTATACTGAACCCACTATTCGGCAGCCTAATTCGAGGTCTGCGGATATTTGACGATAGTCACCGTTATGTAAAGCAGTAATACATATTTTAGAATACATTATGTGTGTAATCGTGTTGTTGACAGGGCGCGTGGGACGAGAGCAAAACTCCACATCATGGCCTACGCTTGTACAACTAATTATAAAAGAGGTCAATATACCCCAGAGAATGCAAAACACCATGTACAAGGACGATCGAACCAGAAGGCTGATCTAGCACGCAGCTGTTTTGAAAAGCTTTATGTCATGACTTCTTACACTATTGAGCTCTAAAGGAATATTTAAAAAATCAGCTAAGACAAATTCAAAATTCTGTCGACACGACAAGCTGTTAAAAGGCAACTTTAAGCTATAGTAGAAAATTCAATTTGTGTATTTGTCGTCCGACATAACTGAAACTTTTTTGAGTTTCTTTAATTAAATAATGGTTCTGGGTTATTTAGTTACGTAGTTGTACTGTATACTTTACTGACTTTTAAGAATTACGCAAGAATGGCGTTTATACAATTATACCTTAGATAAATTTTACGCGTAGGATCTAGCTTTTCTCTTAGTATTTACATCGGCCTATATTCAATGTTTATGCGTAATAACTACGTCTTACTCGCTGCTATTCAAATATGGCATACATACGTCTCAGGACGAAGTTCATAAGATAATAAGTCCTTTGAGTAACAGACATGAAGCCAAGTCATCACACTGGCCTAACGTGTCTCATAGAAATAGTTTGGCCAATTCAACCAATTTTTTTCTCACAAGTACCAACTTTAACCTGTATATCCTAAGTATTATAATGTAATATATTAATGTAAAAAATTTGTTGCTCGATTATATCAGAACTACTTCAAGTTGACATCAAAATGCAGATAGATTATACACTAGGAAAACGTTAGGAAAAGGTTATTTTGTATTCCGACCAACTAAAAGAATTAGTACTTTTTCCTGTTATTACTATCTAGGTACACGGTAGTGTTGGCCAGCCAAGTTCATTCAAGTAAACTAGCGAGCCACACCATGTGTAATATTACATTACTTACTAGAGGCCCGTCCCGGCTTCGCCCGTGGTACATATATATAACCTACAGCATTCAAGGATTACGTACATATGAAAGAACGGTCAACGTTTTTTAAATCGATCCAGTAGTTCCCGAGATTAGCGTGTTCAAACTATATATATGCTATAGGTTACTTTTGATTCCCAAATTATCGTGCTGTTTATTGGGTCAGAAGTGACACCTGTCGACAACTGGCGGGGATAACTAATTAAATGACGATTGATCAGTTATCGACCGGGGATGAAAAATGATTAAATTACTAAAATGGCTATTAAAAAATAGGGGTTGATCGTAGAAGGGTGAAAACTGAGGATTGTATGTATTTTTGTATGTTGTATCATAAAAAAATAGAAATTAAAATTTTTGTCTAAAAAATAAAAAATAAAAATTTAGGGGTGGACTACCCCTAAAATTTAAGAGGATGAAAAATAGATGTTGGCCGATTCTCATAGATACCGGATAAGCACAAAAAAATTTCATCAAAATCGGTAAAGCCGTTTCGGAGGAGTATGGCAACGAAAACTGTGACACGAGAATTTTATATATTAAGATTACAAGTTACACAGGAACTATTACATAGGAATATTTATGGGTATTACTTCTTTCGTATTATTAAAATAAAATAAAAGTATTCGTATTATTAAAATAAAATTTGGGAAAATAAGAGGATAAAAAACAATAGAACGTCTAAATGGAAATAAAAAAAGGATATATCGTATTACAGCAATAAATAACAATACATTTTAGTACCCAATTTAAATTGAAATAGCGTCAATCTATGTAAATTCATTTTAACAGGCACATAAAACAGAACGCAAGTCTAAACCGAGACACATTTAAAACGGACGGCATTTGCTATTATTTTTTACCAGCGTCTCGCTGAAATATTACAAACCCTTGGCATCAGTAAAAACTGTCTGGTAAAAGGGGATTCTCGTAAAAACTGTGCAAACTCGAATTAAATGGTATCTCTGTAGCGACAGTGGGAATCCATCAGCGGACTCGATTGCAGCGATAACCACCCCCTACCTCCCCTCCCACTGTAGTGAAAAATAAATCGTAATTTGATAGCAACCCCACCGCTTAAGCTTAGTCAATGGCCAAAGAACAAAATTTAATGGGATCGTTTTCGTTGGATGAAAATTCGGCTGTAGTCTGATTTTTTTTATGTAGTTTGGATGTTATAAAAACAAATTAAGTTTGTATTATAATAAGCACTGAGTTATTGTAACTATAGGTATGTCACCGCAAAATTGTTAAAGTCATTAATTAGGTTATGAACTAACTTAATCTATCGTGAGTTTACAATCTTACGCGTTATATTGTGAACTAACGGTGATTCATCATCATCATCATCATTAGCCGCAAGACGTCCACTGCTGACCATAGGCCTCCCCCCTAGATTTCCACAACGAACGGTCCTGTGCAACCTGCAACCAGCGGTTTCCAGCGACCTTTATGAGGTCATCTGTCCATCTAGTGGGAGGCCGTCCAACACTGCGTCTTCCGGTTCGTGGTCGCCACTCGAGAACCTTTCTTCCCCATCGGTTGTCAGTTCTGCGAGCGATGTGGCCTGCCCATTGCCACTTCAGCTTGCTTACTCTTTGAGCTATGTCGGCCACTTTCGTTCTTTTGCCAATATCCTCATTACGGATTCTGTCGCGCAAAGAGACTCCGAGCATAGCTCTCTCCATAGCTCGCTGTGTGACTTTGAGCTTCGTTATGAGGCCCACAGTGAAAGACTACGTCTCAGTTCCATAAGACATCACTGGCAACACGCACTGGTTAAAGACTTTCGTCTTTAGACGGTGATTGCAATTGACATATTATATTATGACATATTATGTTATAACAAAATATGTTACTTTGGCACAAAAGTATTATAACTACTCATTGTTTCAAAGTTGTACGACCTTGAAAAACCGCCTTACAAAATATTAATTAATTTCAGCGCTACTCTAATATCGTATGACGTCATAATATATAACATAATACAAAAGTTTTTGTACTTCGTTGTTACTTCAATCAGTGTTTTAACAATAGTCAATTTATGACGGACGGCCAGACAGACAGACAGACATGACGAATCATTAAGGGTCCCGTATTGTGCCATTTGGCTACGGAACCCTAAAAAAGTTATTTTCTGATTTGACTTTGCTTAAAAGTGTTACTGTTTTTGCCTTCAGTAAATATCTATTACGGTGATTTGTTATAACGTAGGAGTGTAATTATTTGTTTTATGAGATTATATGGTGCCATGCTATATAGGTATGTGGTAAGTTCATGCGTGAATATATAGATGATACTAAAGTGAATCGAACATTAGACACAATATTAGAATTAACTTAATTTTAACACTAGTAAAACATAACCCAAATAACACTAACATAGCTCAAATAACATTTTGCTCGGTTTCTTTACGAGCTTTATCAGTACCTCAATGTCGTAATGATTATCTATAGTACAGCCGTAAATATTATTTCCGTACCGTAATAATAATCTCCCATTAATATGTTCTATGTATATTCCCGCAAACGTAATAATCATGGACATATTACATTAAAAGTAATACATCGTCCGTACGCTGTGTCATTGTGTCTTCATTACTCATATCAAAGGCTTCATTATTCACTAGGATCTCTAGATTACACTGAGGAGCTATAGCACAGATATAAAAGGTAGATATCGTGCGTTAAACTACATATTGTGGCATAAGTACGAGACATTCGTAGCATAAAAAATAGCTGATTTGTAATGTAATGCCGTCTTTGAAAACGGGCTTTAGTAAAAAAAAAAATATTACTTTCAGGAAAGAAAAAGAAAAGTGTGATTTAATTTAATTTAAAAAATGTTTTGATGAATGAAAGAGATGCAATGATACCTTATAGGGTAATTAAATTAGCAAATACAACCTTCCCTCAAGTTACAACACTATTTAAAACTACAGTTTATATGCATCTAGATACTTACATGATTCTCATGTTTGGCATTCATCATTCCTATGAGAAAAGAAGTGAAGTTTAAAATCGTTCCTTGAAAATATTCGACCCAAATTTATTTAATAAAAGAAGAAAATTTCATCAAAGATCGGTATCATATTATAAAACATGATTCAAGTTTAGTTTTGTTCGTGTTTTTATTTTAATAATAATTAAGAAACTCTACAACTTGGTTGGACGTCACAAACCTCGGAAACTTCTATGCTGATTTGAATATACTAAATATATTTTACAGGATTTTTTATCGTGTAAGCGAATTTTTTAGGAAAAGATTTCTCAATTTCCACGGCTTCAAAATATGAAATTATGTGAATCTTTACATTTTTTAATGGCAGTGATTATCTATGCTAATATTATAAAGCTGTTTTTTTTCATAATTTTAATTTCAGGAACTACAGACTGATTTCAAAAATTATTTTACCGATGTAAGTTATCCTTGAGTGCTATTATGCCATATATTTACCACGGGCGAAGCCGGGGCGGATCGGTAGTCTTATATATATGTATAGTTTCACTATATTTATGGTCGTACTTCTCTGAAACAAGTTATCAGCTCGACCGATATTAATGACAGTTGTTAATGGTATTTGGTATCTAGATGTGAGAATAGGTTGTTAAATGTTTCTCACTCTTTTGCTTCTCGCTCCTTATTCAATCAGTTATTTAGTATTTTTGTGCGAATTATATCCAAATAATTTAACTGTTGTTTATTGACGTGAGATCGTAAGCATTAAGTACCGTTTTGTTTTCACTTTTCACTCGTAATTTTGATTTATAAACTTACGTTTGATTTCTTTTATAATTTATGTGACTAAACATTTCCCAAATCAAACAGTTTGTAATACTTTATATCCCCAAAGAGTAAAGTAGATGTTAGAGACGATCTTCTTAGCATTCCATGGATTCACCGTGCGGGTGCCGGGTCCATCGTGTGGTAGAGAGAGAAAACTCGAGTAGATCCCGAGACTTGTGACTCGGGCGTAGGTTTAAGGGGCCCCTTTCTGACGTACATCAACACTATATTAATCAACATTATATTAACATTGTACACAACATCAACATTATATTATTTGAAATTAAACGTATTTATGATATTTATGAGGTAGTTATACGACTTCTTTAATTATTTTCGTAAAACTAAGAAAAATGTTCTTTACATTTTCAAATAATTCAATATTTACAATCAATTTGGTTTTAGTTTCAAAGGTATTGGGCTACGAGGGTCAAACTGAAAGTTCTTAGAACTGGCCACTTATAAACAATATAATAAAAAAATAATTCTATAATTTGAAAATAGAACTCTTTGCCAATATTACTGAGTATATACTTCATTCATTTGTCATTTGTTTTACGATTTGGCGGCAAATTGAAAATTGTCTGTGTCACGTCAACATGAATTTAACACGAGAAAATTTTCGTGCAATGATTTTTTATGACTTTCGATGTCATTTAAGTCAACAAGAAAGTTATGATAGACTACGATTGGCCTTTCACGATGAAGCCCCATCTCTTGCGACTGTTTACAACTGGTTTAATGAGTTTAAACGTGGTCGCACTAATCTCACTGATGATTTACGTGAGGGACGGCCTTCTACGGCGACGACTGAAGATAACATCTGTGTTGTGCGGCGTATGATAGAGACTGACAAAAGAGTGACCTATCAGCAGATTCCGACAAGCTTAGGCATCGGTATGAGTCAAGTGCACAAAATCCTACACGAACATTTAGCGGTCAGGAAGCTTTGCGCCCGGTGGATACCTCATAATTTGACTGAGGCTCAAAACTCCATCGTGTGGATTGGTGCCGTAAAATGATTGAAAGATTTAACGGAGGTGACTCAAATGCTGTGTTCGACGTACTAACAGGTGACGAAAGCTGGATTTACTGTTATAATCCTGAAACCAAAAGACAATCTGCTCAGTGGGTGTTTCCTTTCGAGGAGTTGCCAACTAAAGTGAAGAGAGATCGAAGTGCGGGGAAAAAAATGGTGGCCTCGTTCTTTGGAAGGATAGGTCATTTCGCAACAATTGTGTTAGAGGATCAAAAAACAGTTTTTGCAGAATGGTACACTACCAATTGTTTGCCACTTGTCTTGGAAAAAGTTCGAGAGAAACGACCTCGCAGTAGGATCCTCCTTCACCACGACAACGCCTCATCGCTCACCGCCAAGCGAACGATCGACTATTTGGCGACATCAAACGTTGAATTACTGGGTCACCCGCCGTATAGCCCCGACCTCGCGCCTTGTGATTTTTATTTATTTTCAAAAATTAAAGAAAAACTTAAAGGAAATTTATGAATGCTGAAGAAGCGGTGGCTGCGTATCGCGATGCCATTGAAGAGACCCCTAAGGACGAGTGGGCAAAGTGCTTTTCCCAGTGGTTCCATCGCATGCAGCGGTGTATTGACGTGAATGGACAATATTTTGAAAAGATATAATAAAACTAATAACTGGCTAATGTAATCAGTTTTTGATTTTCGAAGCTAAGAACTCGTATTCTAAAAACATATTGTATTCGTATCATATTGTTTTAAATTACTATGTTCTACGTTTTATGACTTCAACGAAATTAGACTTATATATTATTTAAGCTGATATTTGGAAACTTTATACGGCGTATGTGGAATGAAACTCAAAAGAGTCATGACAAAGTTACTCGAATGTAGATTGAAACCGATTGAACCACGGATCCGTGGATTGAACCGATTGGCCTAATCACTAACTCAGTGGTGAATCATGGGAGAAAATATGTCCAGCTGTTTTAAACTAGAGTTAACGTATATTACTACATATTTGATGTGTCGATGGCTTATTTGATGTTTTCATGTCAGTAGCTTCAAATGCTCTAATTTAGTTCTAATGTGAGACTATAGCAATACATAGATCTATAGACTACACTAAGAAATTCATATTTCCATATAAACCTCTCATTTTCCTCTACATAACGCGTAGGAAGGATGTAGGAGGGGGGAGAGTAACCCCCTTTGCTAAGCCTGTGTTTAAAGAACTAGGTTCCATTATGTCGTGATTGTTACTTACGTCATATGGGAAAGGTTGGAGGTGAAATGAGTTAAATTTATTTCATTTTGGGGTAGATATACTTAATATCGACTTTGAATGCTTTCTACGTAATCGGGAAGATTAGGAAATCAAGACGAAATGAAGGAAGTATGACCAAAGTAATAACAGAAGTTAGTTAGAAAGTACAACAGAAGAAGTTAGAAAGTACAATAGTAATAAGTATAACACGTATTTGTTTACGGTATAGAGTCAAGGTACGGACAGGATACGTGAGTTTTATAAATTAAAAATGACGAAACAAGCAAGACGTGATAAGCAACATGCCTGCTACATAAGAGCACAGTGACACGCAGCTATTGAAACATGAAGTGTACAAATTATTATCTAGCACTGCACTGCGCTCGTCACCCAGAGATTGAAGATAGCATATCTCTAAGCCCTGTAATTTCTCTGGAAACATTGTCCTTCAAACCGGAACACAGAATTGCACAACACTGCTTGGTGGTAGAATAACTTGCAAAGGTGTGGTACTGCCCCAAGCGGACTCTGCCGAGAGACCTACAACTACTCAAAAAAGCCTGATGGCAAGTAACACGCCTGCTTATAACAGCATAGTGTCCCGCAGGTATTGAGATATGAAGAGTCCCAACTATTACCTAGTTCTCGTTACTAAGACATGATATACCTACTCTGGAACTTCTCTGAAAATATAGCCTTTGAGACTCTATAGAAAACTTTACGGAGAGCTCACAGATAAAATATGCTTCAAGTATGTATCATGCTTGCTATATAGTGCTTGCTATAATTAGTAAGTTTACGTTGGTAGAGCCTTGCGCTTTCTGCACTATACTATATACAGCTTTTTCTTTTTGAAAGAAGCTCCTTGGTAAGTAGTAGAGGTGACCAGAGTAAAAAAGTAGGCCCATTAAAAAAATATATAGCTGTCTGTAAAGTCGGTTGATTACGGACATAGTTTAACGTGACAACGTCGTAACAAAAAAATTGATAAAGGCGGCGTATGCAAGCGTACAATGAGCGTAACGGGACAATGAGCGTAACGGAGCATCACGGTCCACTTTTTCGTGCATGCAGCCGGTGTTCATCGATTTATTAGACGCTGACACGTCAAAAAAGTGAAACAGTATTCCTTCATTGTTCTTCTGACAGTAATTTGTAATAATACTATAATACTTTTTTTTTTATTTTAACTAAAGAGTGACGAGACGAGCAGTACATGTGCCTGGTGGTAAGCAAAATGCCTGCCACATAACAGCACAGTGACATGCAGCTATTGGAACATGAAGAGTCAAAATCATTACCTAGCACTGCACTGCGCTCATCACCCAGAGATAATAACAATAAACAACCATTAATTAATATTAAGTTTTTTATTAAGTAACTATAAAATATAGGGTTTAAAATGTATTTATGAAAGAGAATCGTTACGGTAAAAAAAGTATGGATTACTAGCGTAAAAAGACATAATACGGATTTGAAGATAATGAATGTTGAAATAGCAAGTTAGGTGGTAGGTTAAAAAGGTATAACGTAGTTTTTTCATAGACTTATCATACTACGTATAGGATAAGGGTAAGATAGTATTGGAAAAAGGCTTAAGTTAATGTTATGTTTAAGCCTTATTAAGAAAACCTTGAGAAGTAACAATCTTGAATATGAATTTACTATGTTATTTTTGTCACAACAGTCATGTTTATACTACTTATGTAGTTAAGACCATAATTATAAGTTGCTTCTTCAATATTCCGCCAAAAGCCATTCGCTTTGACAACTTTCCCCTTTATAAATCCAAACTACCAAACAAATAAGTTATAGTTCAAACACGGCTAGACAGACGACTTAGGTAGGTAATTAAACTTATCCAATACTTATCTCCCTATAAAATAGGCTTGTCTGAGACATTTAGCTTTGTTTTATGACTAGAAGAAATAAGATAAATTCATTGTAGAAATAAAAACAGATTTAGGAGGCAGGAATGGAAAGACAATAATATTTACGTTTAGTGATAAAATACGGTCATCAAGCAATCTTTATTGTCAATAGCAAACACTTAATAATATACTCGTATATTGGAATGGAACAAAATTCGAGCATTTTTATCATCGGCAATATGTCAGCGCTACGCTACCGAACTGAAAGATAATTTTTTTGTAGCTATTTACCAATACGCGAAGCCAAGAAGATACCTTTTTACGAAAAGTGCAAGGACGGTGGAGTATGAAATATATAAATTATAGTTTATACAGGGTTACTGGTAATCACGCATCTGTTCAAGGGCATGTTCTGTATATTTAAACAAACAACTTTTGTAATACAACTTTCGTTAAAACTTAAGACATATCCCAAAAAAAATGTGTTTACTCCCACACTCTCTAGCACTGTTTCTCACTCTAGCATTTTGGTGTTCATTTGTCGAGCGTTAAAGAGCGCTCTTGTCACGAACTGTTACGAAGAGTTCGATGCTTTAAGACCAGTCAAAACACTTTATATTTATTTTGTATGAAAAGAAATACGAAAATTTAAAACTGTGGAACAAAAGTTGACGTATTTGATGTACTTAACATCCCCTTAAAAGAATGCAGGCTGATTGCCAGTAACCCTGTATAGAGGAGTGTAAAATGCTAATATTTTTTACTCGTACCGATCTACGAGTACGCTAATATATTAATAAAGCTGAAGAAGTTTTCTGTTTTAATTGGTTTTGTTTTTAACTATCTTTTTTATCTTGAAATGTATGTACCTATTGTGAAATTAATTTTGATGGTGTAAGAGATTTAAATAGTTTTTTGTATTTTTTTTTTAACCCCCGACCTAAAAAAGGGGTGTTATAAGTTTGACGTCGATGTCTGTCTGTCTGTCTGTCTGTCTATGCGTGTGTCTGTCTGTGGCACCGTAGAGCTCAAACGGATGAGCCGATTTCGATGGGGTTTTTTTATTTGAAAGTTAATATCCGTGCGGATGTTTTTAGCTATGTTTGGTTAATATCGATTCAAGATGGCCGCCGCCACAATATGGCGGACAAAATATTTCTTCACAACCTACCTTAATATGGGTATCAAATGAAAGGGCTTGACTAGTAGAACACTATACATTATAAAAAATCAAATCCAAGATGGCCGCTTCCACAAAATGATGAAAAACATTTCTTTTTCACAACTCCCTTAACATGGGTATCAAATGAAAGGGCTTGACTAGTAGAATGTTGTACAGATAAAAAATCTGAGGTAGCAGGGGGTTAGTCAAAATTTTTAATTTTGTTCTTGTTTTGCATGCCGCAAGGCAATGCATGGCGAACTACTTCCCAAACTGTTCTAACCACTATTGTACCCATACCTACTACGCAAATAAATAAATCTATATCTTTATCTTAAACGTTTTCTATTTGAACGCGTTAATCTCAGGAGCTACAGGACCGATTTCAATAATTATTCCATCGTTTCGTGTACGTGATCCCAGAGTGGTCCAGGGTAGGTAGGTATATGTAACACGGGCGAAGCCAACCGGGCCGGCCAGTTACATTGGCATGTCTAAAAATTAATTTAAATTGTTACAGTAGTTTAGGTTTCAAAACGTAATAGACAGACAGACTTACACAGTTCCTTTTGCATTTATAATATTAGTAGGGAATATGTATGCTCAATAAATTATTTCTTTCTATATGTCTAATGACTGCAGCGTGATGGTAAATAAACCACATAAACCTTCCTCAATGACCATGGCTTGGGCTATCAGATACAAAATAATACTGACTGGCAGGCTACCAACTCGCTTTATTATTTTTGGGTGGAAAGTGGAAATCTTTAAAATTAGATAGTAGAACCAATAAGATTACAATCTTTGTGTCTTCAAATCGAGAGTGAATCGGTTATTTCTAGGTAAACACGCTCCATCGTAGACCGCATTGTCGTTTAACATCAGGCGAGATGGCGGTCAAGTGTAGACCTATAAAAGTTAAAAAAAATAATAACCATCGATATAATTAAAGAAACGAAGATGATGTATGCCATAATCTAAAGACAACATAACGTGGCGAAAATTTGTTAGAAAAAATTGAACTGAATTGTCAGCGAACCTACACAATTGTCAGCGAACGTACACAACTCCTTGTTGTTTTAGCTTTAACTTTTGAATCCACAAACAGACATTTTATCCACCCAAGAAAATTGCTTAAGGCCTTACTTAAACTTTCTTTTCATTTTTAATTATGCACGCTATAACTGCCGCCGATCTCAAGACAATCAGTGGTGTCGCATGAACTAAAAAGACGTGGGCAAAGTTTCACGAGGTTCCAATTCTTTCGTACCCAATACTTACCCAATAAAAATAATCTTCCTAAACATTGAAAAGTGGAACTAGCAAATAAAACGAGAAGTTATAAGTATTTTGTTGCTATTTTAGGTTCATAGGCATTGTGACCAATATTTTTTTAGTTTTTAATTTAATTTGAAACTAAGTAGGGTTTAAGGCTCTTGGCGTCGCATTTAAAGAGCTTGCGAGAGCTGTAAGCGCGAGGCCGTAGGCGAGAGCCCACTTCGCCCACGCCTAGCTACGCCTCTGAGGATAAAATTATTTACTAACTTAAGGCAACAGAGTGAGAAACGTCACGACGATGAGCGCTGTATCGAGGATATCTGCGTCATACATTTGACCTTTGAACTAACTGTCTATTAAAATCCTCTTCAGATGGATTGGTGAGACTTTTCACTGTGAGACAAATAATTATCTAAACGCTCTAAGTAAGCTGTGAGGTCGTTCACCGACGCTACATATTATCCGAAGTATGATTGACAAATCAACACCCCGGTCAAGTAACTCCGTGAGACAATACAAAAGGTACTTGAGCTTATTTTTCTCCATCCTTATTTTTCCAATGTCTCGTGTTGCTCCAGCAACAGAATACTCGCTGTCTTTGACATTCACACAGGATGACCGAATATCATTTTCATTGGGGTTGTGTTCATGTGAATGGGAATAAAAATAAAACATTTTCAGTAATAAAATGATGAGCACCCTTATACCATGTGTAGTGGTTTTATATATATTTTTTTGTTTTTTTTACCCCCTATGCAAAAACGCTGGAGTGTAATAATTTCACGTGTCAGTGTAACTCTATGTGACATCGTAGCTCCCGAATGGATGAACCAATTTTTTTTTTATTTGCTATGTGAATTATTCGGGAGCGTTCTTAGTATGGAAGATAGAGCAAGGAGTATCATCTGTGAACTTGAAAAAGTTCCCGTCCAAATGCATTAAATTAGGGTGGCACCACATTAGAATCATATCAAATTTTAAAGGAAATCAATAAACGTACTGTAATATTCACAGTTATCATTATGATATTTTTGTCATTTTCAACCTTTTCAGATGACACTCCTTGTTCTACCATCCATAGTTCTTAGCTATATTTAATGAAAATCAGTCCAAGATGGCCGTTGCTACCAAATGGCGGATTACATACATATAAGCCTTTTGCATATATTATGTATGTAATCCGGCAACTTGTTCTACTACCGGGAGGGAGATCAACAATCCCAAGGGGGTGTCGGGCTTATCGTGTGCAAGTCTCTCGTCAACAACGTGATAATGATCGAGAGTGTGTCGAAGGGTTGTATACCTTGTACTTAAAATCAGCGACTGGTATTCATTAAAGGTCATACAAGTATACGCACTGACCTCGACACATTCCGACGAAGAGGTTGAGGCCATGTATGAGGACATCTCCAAAGCCATACATGTGTCGCCAACACATTTCACAGTTGTGATGGGAGACTTCAACGCGAAACTGGGCAAACAGCGGTGATGAGTTGAGAGTGGGGAATTTCGGATATGGGCAGCGGAACTCTAGAGGGCAACGTCTAGCGGATTTCTTGGAAAGGGAGAGCCTCTTTATGATGAACTCCTTTTTCAAGAAACAGCCTCAAAGAAAATGGACCTTGAGTAGCCCAGACGGTTCCACAAAAAATGAGATCGACTTCATTATAACGACTAAACGGCAAATATTCAGCGATGTCTCAGTGATCAGCAGGGTTAAGACCGGCAGCGATCACCGTAATGTAAGAAGCACGCTGAATCTAAACATTAAGTTCGAAAGATCACGTCTAATGAAGTCCACGCTCCGACCAAATTATGCTCAAATCGAAGATCGAAACGAAAGTGGCGGACGTAGGTCAAAGAGTAAGCAAGCTGAAATTGCAATTGGCAGGCCACATCGCTCGCAGAACTGACAACCGATGGGGGAAAAAAGTGCTCGAGTGGCGACCACGAACCGGAAGACGCAGTGTTGGACGGCCTTCCACTAGATGGACAGATGACCTCACAAAGGTAGCTGGAAACTGCTGGTTGCAGGTTGTGCAGGACCGTTCGTTGTGGAAATCTAGGGAGTAGGCCTATGTTCAGCAGTGGACGTTTTGCGGCTGATGATGATGATGCCTTTTGCTCTGTCTTTGTGAGGAAGGCATCCCAGTCGTGGAAACATAAAACAGAACTACATGGATACATGCTTCTAGTTGTCCTAAACACAATGTACGTATATTGACGAACGCGTATACGAGACAATATTGGACTTGAGACCACATCTACAACCACAAGACAGCTTTTATGGACTCTAGCAACTGTCTACAAATCTTACTTTATTCTAAAGTGCCTCTTGTCTAGGGGTGATTTAATTCAATTTGACGCTCGGATTATTCTTCCTTGAAATATCTTGTGCTAGCCTTTTAGGAGGTGATTTTAACAAACTTTGTGACATTCTTGAAACTTTTTAATTTTTCAGAAAAAGTGTCCATTGTTTGTTTTTAACTTTTTATGTATCTCTATTATAATGTCTAATTTCAGTTTTTTTTTAATAAAAACAATATATAAAAATTCAAATCAAATTTTTATATCCAAATTTGGTCAATAAAGTGCACACAAATTATGTTTCATTTACCAATATACAGCAAACAATAAACAAGCAATTATTAAACAATACAATAAAATATCAATTTACTTTAAAAATGGGTGTGTTAGACCGCACTGTAGAAGTAAAAAACTGATAAATGAAATAAAAAACTGATAAATAATTAAAAATAAAAACGATTACTACACATGCGAGTAAATTGAATACCTATAGTAAATGCAGTGACAGATGCAGCTGAAGAACTAGCCAAAAATAACTGAAAACAAAAATACAGTGACAGCAGACAGACAACAGCATCTTTCTCGTTTTGGCACACTCGGCGGACCCAAGTTCAGCTGAACATTTCTTTCATTTCCGAGAGTGACGCAGAGATTCATTAACAGCCTATGAAAAATAGGTGTGTGGGGCGCCTAAAGATTTTTCACTTCAAAAAAACAAAGCGTGTAAATGACAATTAAACCGTATAGCTCGCAAGACCGCTAAAAATATGCGTACTGCACGATTGCAAAAATATGCATCATGAAATTTAAACTAAATCGTACTGAATTTACTACGATATTTCCGGAAAAATAATCACATAGCGAATGTTAAAAGTTAAAAGCTAAAGGTAGGTAATATACTGTCATTCCGTTGAGAATATCATGTGTCCGGGCATATATTCCACTTCTTTTCCAAATAAACACATAAGATCGAACCCACGTGGGTGACAAAAGGTTAAAGGGTACTTGATGAACTTTAACAAAGAGGCTGGTTGAACTTGTTAAAAGATTTTGCATTTTATTAACATGTAAAAAAATATGTCGTACTTAGTAGTTCACGTTTTACAAGGTTACTGAGAGACGTACTAAGTTAAATAGTACCTTCTACACTATTCGATACAGCCGTGGGCAATATTGAGATTACAAAACTACTTTGATAGAAGCGAAGCATTTTCCATATAACTATTATGTATTATTTTTTAATTTAGTTTAGTTTATTAGTTTATTAATCATATACTGACTTCATCATTTTTCTCCACTGCGGGAAAAGAAGTGTAATTTAAAAAACATCCACATCTTCATACATATTCAAGTTTATAATATCAGTAATTCTAGTTTGAAATGCTTGTGATTGCAATGTTCGCGAGGAATACACGAGCCGCCAAACAGGCAGACGCGGATCCTTGACCCTTCGCCTGGAGACAGACGGGCCAGACACGGCCGGCGCCCTTCCCCGGGAAATAAATATCAAGCCTAGGACCGCCTACCCACCCACGCACTCCTACTGGCCCTATGGTATTTGCGTCTTTTTTATTGGAAGTAGATCTATGGCTTTATAAAACCACTGGGTTTGTTCCAGCTTCGCTTTTTTACTTACGAATTTGATGTAGATCTGATCAATATGGTTTCATTTCTTGATTTGAAATGTTCTTTCTACCTAAGTGTTTTGATAATAAACTGAACTCTGATAATATTATAGCTATAAACTAGCAGCGTGCTGTGGGTTCGTTATAGTTATTTTTCCGAGTTAAAAGCCTATGTGTTATTTCGGGTTATGTTCTAACAGTGTCCCAAATTTCAAGCCGATACGTTCTGACGTTCTGATGTGATTGAACAACAAGCATCCAAATTTTCATTAACAAAAATAGTAGGATGTACAAGTTTGAATATTTAGATGTTTGTACCTCAATCATGTGAACCTGAACTGAACGGATGACATATTGGATAAATGTAGATTGAAGTCTGGAATGACACATATAATCGCGTTAACATAACGAGAGCAGGAACTACGCAGGAAAAACCCAGGGGCGCTTCTAGTCATTTTATTAAAGGCACTAGGCTTTTTACCCCAGCTTTCTCTTTATGATTTACAAATCTACCACTTACCAATCTTTTTCAATTTAGGTTCCAAATTCGTGGTAAAAGTTACGGTTAAGTTAGATTTTTGTAATGGAATTGTTAGGTAAGCTTAACAACCTACTTACTTTTTAACTATAAGTATTTGACGTACCTATATTTTAAAAATAGTATGTATGGCATTCAAAATTGCTTCTTGTTCTTCAAAAAATCTTGTTCTAATGTCGCTTTTTAATCAATATGGCATTATTCCTTGACTTGTTTTATCAAGGTGTTTAATAAGTTATAAAATAATAAACTGAATCTTTACTTCCGTACTATTTTTGTGCAAACGGGAAAGTTTGTGAGAATGTATGGATGTTTGTAATTCCTTCACGCAAAAACGACTGAAGAGATCTGGACGAAATTTGGTTCAACATTCAGAGACGTAAAATGACTTATTTCTTAGTCCTGTGATTTCTATACATAGTAAGTACTCTTTAAACTGGAATACAGTAATATTGGCACATATCTCTTTGGCAGTACAAAAACTGGCCAAGCCGTGACACTTATATAGATGGGTTCTACAAAGCCCTAGCACTAAAATTAATCTAGATCTAGGTCTAGAGATAATTAAGATAGTCGCGTCCACTATCAGTTGGAAGCTTGCCCATTATTTTATTATAATTGTATTCAATCTCAACATCGTGTTTGAAAAAAATATTATCATTTGAAACTTTGATGGACAAATGCAAATCGGTATGCAACTGAATTTCTCAGTTCGAAATCTACAAAAAAAAAAATTGTAAATAGCACTTTCATAAATTCACAGAGCATAAATTGAACCTTACTCATACAAAAGTCCACTCTCTCATATTACGCTTCTTTTTTTTACTTTTGTAGTTTTACACTTGACCGCCATCTCGCCTGGTGTGAAGCGGTCTACGATGAAATATGTTTATCTAGAATAAACCGATTCACTCTCGATTTGATCACTCAATTTTCTGAACCACATTTAAATTACACGCCAATGTGCAGTGTGGTATTTGGCGTTCCCGCGTGGAAGCCATACCTAATTCATTTATGACTACCACTAACGCTATTTCTACATTGAGAATATTTTATTTCTCATGCAATATAGGTCTGTCTCGTGTGTGTGCTTGTGTGTAAGGGTGTGTGTGTGTGTGCTTATGTACGCAAGCAAGCAGTTATAGATTTTTCATTTTTTTAAAGTGCCATCGCTAGCCCAAATTTCCTTCTGCGGCAGCGCAAAGTTGGCTAGGTAACAGACGCCAAGACCATCTGCCATAGGTATCATTAAAATTCCCGCAACTATCTTCATTGTGTCGAATTTAGGTGTCGTGTCGGGGGGCGGGGTCATCGTAAAACTTTACTCTGAAGAGACAGTGTTTATGGATGTTGATGTGCGCGCGCATTTTTTAAAATTTACTCTCACTATTATTTCCAAGCGTACATACTAAAAGAACTAGCTATTCCCTCAAAAACGCGAAAATTTAACTTGTAAAATTGCTTCAATAATACCCATTTCATCGTATGGACGTTCATAAGATGAAATGGGTATGAAATGAAATAGAAGAGATAATGAGACGAGTTATTCGTCCCAATATCTCGTCTATCATAGACGCGATACAGAATTCGCTTGAACTGGTGTAAAAAAGCAAATAACCAAGTAATAAAAGAAAACACGGGACTTCTTCCTCACTTACAATCCTGAACTCACATTTGCACATACCAGGGTAAAATGTTTTCAATTCCAGGGAGTACCTACTCGAGTTCTCGACGGGAACCAATAATACACATTCCGAGTCTGCAATAATAAAATAATTCGAGCTTCGGAAAGCAATTTGTGTTTCATTGACGATATTGGTCTGCGTGTCAATGGTAGCGACCATTTTAATTTGACTTGTGCAAAGAAACAGATGTTTAACTGCTGTTTCAAATGACTGGGATCATAATGAATACAGTAAACTGACTTGTTTTAACCCCAGACACAAAAACAACGGGGTGTTATAAATTTGATGTGTCTCAAATGATGACTTTGTTTTGTTTCGTGTGACAGGTGAATTAGTTGGAGTCAAAGAGTTTACATATACTACGTATAGAGTTGTCACAAACGCTTTACACCGAAAGCACGGGTAGCATCTTTCTTGCCTCTTGTAGAAATGCCATACTTTTGTCGGGGCACATCACTGGGTTGCCATAGAAAGTATGCACGTCATCTGCTTACGATTGACACAAAGGAACCGTGCGGAAAATCTAACTCTATGCGTAGTATACACATGTAACCTCTTTGATTGGAGTGTTCTTAGCAAAAATAGTTTTAGTTTGTAGCCATGTTTTATGAATTTCAGTTCAAGATGGCAGATGGCCGCCTCTACAAAATGGCAGATTACATTACTACTATTATTTGGGTTAACGAATAATCTTCTATTCTATTCACTTTCCATTGCCATTCTTTGTAACATAAGTACATATGAATTAACGACTATACCTACGTATTTACAAGCTGTTATTTATCAATATATAGCTCCCATATTACATGGTTTGCTTAGTTTAGGGCTAGATAAAAATATTATTTTTAAAACCAACATTAAATAATTAAAGAATAATTATTAAAAAAAGTTAAAATCGGTCCATCTGTTTATCTGGTTTTATCCCTCTTAAAGAACCTCGCAATTTCTGAACTTTAGTTTTAACATCTAGGTACGTTGCCACAAAGAGACATTGCTATTCTAAAAGATTCGTCTAACTTTTAATCTAATAGTATAAGGTAGAGAGGTAAACATAGTTGTACCTAGTTGGGAAATACTGATCGGGACTGTGTGGTTAAGGACAAAAGTATCATTAACTGTATGTGCCTAACTTATTATTTTATTCTATTTTATTTTAATATTACTGTTATTCTGTTTCATAATAAATATACGAGTACCTATTAATTTTCTACGAAAAAAAAAACCGATTTAAAATTGAACTCAGCCCCTACTATTCAGACTGGACAAAATTTCTTAATTTTAATGAAATATACGAATACGTCATAGGAAGGAAATTTTGTGTATTTCAAAAACCCCTACACCACTTTCGATACATTTATAGTATGGGAACACCTCTGAACAATTACCTACCAAATAAAAAATTATGAAAATATCCACAATTGGTGGATATTTGTGGATGACACACAGAACCTCCACCTTTTTTTGAAGTCAGTTAAAATCCAAAATATTTACTCTTTTCAAACCCAATATTTGCCTCGCTATCCTGCGATATAGGTATGCTTGCGGTATTCAATCTTCCATCTTAAATAAAGAAACCTCAACAATAGCTACCCCTGATAAAATGCCCTAGGTTTTGTAAAGCAGCATTCGCGATCCCCATGGACCAAGCAATTTTTCACAATAGTCTTATATAAGTTGACTATTCTTTTCATTGATTTGGCATTTTACCAAGGGACTTTTTATACAACTACAAGTCTAGTAAGGGTCAATACTCAAAGAAAGACTGAAGCAATTTTTGTGTTGGGATGGTGACTGGTAAAGATTGAAAATGTGTGGATATTATCAGATTGATGATGCTGCTGGCAAACGAAAAGTATAAAAAGGTTAAAGACTACTAAGCTACTATGGTCCATTGCAAATAAATAAACAATAAATATTTTGTAGTGGTAGGACTTCTAGCAGAGTCCGTCTGGGAAAGTACCACACCTTTGCCAGTTATTCTACCGCCAAGCAGTAATGTGAAAACATTACTGTGTTCTGGTTTGAAGGGCAATGTTTCCAGAGAAATGACAGGGCTTAGATATATAACATCTTAGGTCTCTGGGTGATGAGCGCAGTGCTGTGCTAGGTTATGATTTGGACTCTTTATGTTCCAATAGCTGCGTGTCGCTGTGCTGTTATGTGGCAGGCATGTTGCTTACCATCAGGCACATGTCCTGCTCGTCTCGTCATTCTTTATTTAAAAAAAAAACAATGTAGGCTTATGTTGTCACAAAGAGACATTGATTTTTTAAAAGACTCGTCCAACTTAGGTATATAGCGTTGGGATAATAATGGTTGTAGTGGGGAAATACTGACTGTGTGGGTAGAGGCAAGAGTATTATCTACCAAACAAAAAAGAGGAGGACTAACGTCGGACGAGGAAACCGTGTAGGCTGTGGAGCGCATTGGCTGAGTTTTCCCTATGGTCTTAACCTTAGTATTTTTAAGTCGAAGAAGTCGGTTTCATCTATTTAAGAACATTCCGTCGTTTTCTTTACACTTAAAAACTTGAAATATATATAGTTAGCATAACCCTTGAATAACCGATACCTTTAGCAGAGCTGTTAGTGTAGACTAGTTCTAGAGTGGAAACCACACAAGGTCAAAGTCAAAGTTTTTTATTGATAAATGTACAATTTACACGTCAATTCTAGAAAAAAACAAAATAAGAGTATACATAGCTAAAGTTTAAATTGAACAGTCTATTGTACGATAATAAGTATTGTACAAATAAGTGTCAAAAATTAAAATAATTATGTATATGTATTTATTACAATTGTAATGAACAATGTCAATTTTTTACAATTTTATTGTGAGCCATCACTATATAAAAGCTCGCTGTAACTATGAAAAGTTTGATCAAGCCAGCTTTTTAATCGGTTTTAGAAGCTACTCGAACTCGGTGCTGATTTAACTATTTTAGAAAGAGTGTTATAAACTTCCGGTCCCATAATGTGAGTCAGTTTTTCCGATCTCGCGAGAGAGTGAGTTATACTGTCCATTACTGTGAATACTGTGCATTAGTAGACGTTTTTTTTTTTTTTTTTAAATAACATCCGTGGTGTAGAACATCCTGAAACTGGGTGAAGGAGTAGCTGGTGACGATTGGAAACGTTAAGCCAAGGATCGAACTGAATGGCGTATTGTGGGAAAGGCTTCTGTCCAATAGTCGACGAGTATTCAGATTCAGATCTATTATTCAACAATACAACATGTTACTTTTACAGTGTACGTGATCTAATACAGGTTAGAAACAATGACACGGGCTGATTATGATAATGATGCAGCTTTAAGTAATTGTTTAGAACAGCGCTGTTTTCCAGGGCGTTTCATAAGTTTCATACTTTTCTCTCATCAATCATTAAACTCATAAAGCGTTTACAGTAGAAACTTTAAAATCGTCTCTTTGCAAAATCAACACGAGCGCTGAGTTCACTTTAGCTCGATGAAGGGATATTTTGAAGCTAGGGCGGAACAGTCATAACAAGTTCTACAAACAAGTCGATTTCAAAAAGATTTCTTGAGTAGAAGAAATTGTTTTATGGCAACGTTGAGACTGCGATCGCGGTAAACACATTTGTCATAACATAGCCTTGTCATTTCTGTATTGGACGTAACAATGTCGGAAAATATTTGGAAAATACGTCGACACGAGTGTAAGTGTTGAAAACTAGTGTAACTAGCTAGGACCGCGACATTGTTTGCTTAAAATTTAGTTTTAGTTGACGACTATATCCTCTATGAGAAACTCTGAAATGCTTCGACATTAAAATGTTCCAATTTCTATATCATCAACATCATTAACAGCCCATTAAATGTTCCCACTGCTGTGACTCGAGTCTTCTCTTGCAAGGCTAGAGTTCAGGTCATAATCCACCACGCTGACCCAGTGCGGGTTGGTGGATGACACATGACTTCGGTTCTAGGTACATGTTGGTTTCTTCACGATGTTTTCCTTCACAGTTTAAGTTAGCGGCATTACGCACATGACTTCGAAAAGACAGTGGTGCGTGTGGGGTTTGAACTCGGGGTCTCCGGATCGACAGGCGCCGTTCTCCCGTCTAGACCAGCCGTAACTAATTATTTTTTCTATATTTAAAGTATTCAAATCGCAACTCAGTCAATTGAAGTAAATATTTCCTAATACATGTCTCACTCAGCCTCGCGCTCTTACCCATAGAGGGTTTAAAATTGAGTTAAGGGGATGATTGGCCCCTTAGATCGGTATTTCTTTTTGGAAAGTGCTTGAAAATAAATGTCTGATAAACATATATACTCGTATACAAACAAGCTGTACCCTGCCACGCTTCGCTGTGGCACAATGTGATGCAAAAATTAGATAAAAACAATCCTTGATGCGAATTATATATCATTTTAAAATTACGGCTCGATCGGTACAGGACTTTTTGAGTTTTTAAGGCGTATACAAACCAACATAGCATTTTATATATAGAGAAAATGGAGTATGAGAATTTAAGTGAAGCTAAGTCATTATTTTTGTAGTTTTAAAGCGTCTGTTAAGTAAAACGGCCGACGGAAAGTGTCTGGGAGTATTGGGACCTTATTTTTAAAGATATTGTCTATAACATACGTTAAAATCTGTTATTAGAAAATACGTGAAGTAAGTAATGTATCTTTTGGACCCCACATCTTAAAATTGACCGTCTAAGCAAGTTAGCGTGTAAGCATGTGTTCTTAGTACGTAGGTACTAACTCTACTCAACCGCCCATATTTCGTTCATCAGAAAATACGTGACGTCTGGCGGCCCTGGGATCTTACTCTAAATTGTAAAGTTATAGGTAATGTTTTTTACTAGAGGCACTCTAGCATCATTAACTACGAAATATATACCGTTTTGTTTCATAAATCAATTATCTATTCGATATTCGATATATTATCTTCGATATTTCGATGCAGTTTCATGCACACTGTTTACGTTATTAAATTAAATATTACATCAATTTCCGGGTTCATGGCATAGCATCAAAATATCGAAGACTCGGTTTACCACATATCCACGTTAAATCACTCCGATCCGATACCGTCCCGACATAATTATTCCAAGACTAGCGTTTAGGTATATGCATTTTCATTGGTAATTTACTAATATTATATCTTAGTTGTCTATACATTCATTAGTCTAATGATAAGTGGGATTTGTCGGCAAGATAATATTCGTCTATTGTATAGTAAGCTTTCTCGATTTATATATTTTTTAAGGTTTTTGACAAACTTTTCGTCAGAATTTGTTTGTTTTAGTTTGTAGCTCAATATGTTGTATATTTTTTACTGACGTTGAACTTGGACCCGAGTAGTAGTTGTACTAGTTTGGATGTTTCGATGCTGCTCAATAATGTCGCAATGACTGCTCTGATTGGGCTGTGATCATTATCATCAATCAGATCAATATCAGTAGGATTAACACCAAAAGCCGCAAAAGGAAACTTGTCCTACCTATTTTTCACTCGTTCTAATAAAAAAAGGGTAATTATTTTATTGGTGTTAAACCTTATTTTCACAAAAAGTTGTGACACGAAAATTCCAAAAATAAGTTAGAAAAACGGACAACGACCAACAAACTCCTGAACAAAAAACATAAGTTTTCCAGACAAAATGATTAGCAAACTCAAACAATACACCATGGCTAACCAAACAGCGTCTTTGAACTCAAAGAGGGAGTCACCATCTTATTTTCTCAGGAGCATTAAGACCCTCTTATAGAATATTATACTTGTATTACGTGACCAATTTAACAGATAAATTGGGCTATCTCTACTCACTCAGCAAAGCCCTGCAAACTTTTGTGATTAACGTTTTTTCTCCAAAGAAAATTATAGAAACCTTTTAAGGTCTGCAAAGTCGTAGACATGGCCAGTGTCGAAGGAAAAGTTCGAATTTCTTTCTAAAGAATGTTCAATAAGGATTTGAGATATCGATAATAATACGAGTTCTAATCCTACATCTTTTAATACTAAAATGTAAAAACATTCACGTCGACTGAATAGTCAGACGTTTTCTTAGAATATCAAAAGTCAAAAGTTGCTATGCTTGATTCCATCGCCTTAATGATTACTTCTCTTATATTAAAAATATACACAAGTCCTTGTAAAATAGTAATATTTTCTATTGCTGTGTTACAATCCTTATCCTTAATAACATTTAACGCAAAAATTGGGCAGTATGTATGAATGTTTGTTTTCTTTAATGCAAAAAACACTGAAGAGATTATGATATTTAATGTAGAGATAGCATACCGAATTAACACATAGGCTAATTATTATCCCAAGTCAATAACGGAATCAGAACCTAAGCGGGTGAAACCGTGGAGCACTGCTAGTACAAAATAGGTGTAGTTTCACTTTTAGATTTTGGATTTGTTATTTGGACTATCCATTATAAAAGTATAATGGAGTCCTGGCCTGGCTTAGTTGGTAGTAAGTCTGCCTGCGAAGTCGTGGGTTGTGGGTTCGATCCCCAGTGCAAATATTTGTGTGATAAATTCAAATATTTCTACTGTACATGGGTGTTTTCTATGTATAACAAGTATGTAAGTTTCAAAATATATAGTATTATATCAGCCATCTGGTTTCCATATTACAAGCTTTGCTTAGTTTGGGGTCATATGGTGTTACAAATACAAATACAAAAACACTTTATTGGCACCACAAACAAAGTTGACAATAAGTAAAATAAAATAACAAACACATAATGGGCACAAAAGGCGACCTTATCGCTAAAAGCGATCTCTTCCAGATAACCTTTGATTTACAAAGAAACAAGATTTGTAAGATTGTTGTGTGTGAAATGACCACAAATTTACCAACTCAGACTCAAGATCAATGAAATTCATAGTTATGACATATAAAGACAACGATTTTATCGCACCAATATTTATCTAAGATCCCACAGCCGGGTTAGTGAGTTAGTGTCACTTTTCTACCCACTGACTGATCTACAAGACATAAAGCGTGAGTGATACCCAATCATCATGACGTTAACCTTGGATCGTTTTTGCCTTAGCCGTCCTTAAATAATGCACAAATACCCTCGTTTTGATAACAAGGTATGTTTAATTCAACAGTGATGTTTACTGAAATGATAATTGTGGTTTAGCTGGCCGGACGCCGGTAACAGTACGTGTCACGTTGTCTGTTCCAATAATTACGGCCACGCCGTTTGATACTATTTCCAGAATGTTACTAAATTAAATGTCATGTGAAGAGAAGGCATACATGCTGAAAATACGAGGACAATGGGAATGTTGAAATTAATGCACACTGTTTTAACTCGCTGTCCAAACGGTTAAACCCGATATTCCACAAGAATTGCTTTTATTTTGTATTAAATATGCAGTTTTAATTAAACTCTTGAAATAAATGAATTCAGCTAAAAATGTCTACTTTAATAGCAACTATGCAAATATATGTGTACATAATGTTTAATTTATTACGGAATTATATCTTATATATATATATTTATCTAAAACAGTAAATGTATAAGGAAATATAGAGGTAGCTTTTAAACTTTCGCGATTTAAACTCATTTTTTAAACATAATACAGGACGTAATTAACCAGATTAAATAATAATTTTGATAGTATTTCTATAATAATTATGTTTACAAAATGCAGTCAATATTTTCAGAACAATAGGCATCACGATTAATTTTTTATTTAATCTGCCATCAAAAGGCTACTCAATAACTGAAATATATGTAAAATAATTACTTTGTAATCCTTAAAACTTCCCGGGATTTTACGATTTTAAAATCACAATTTTGGGCTCACCCAAAAACGCTTCACACAAAAAAACTACTGGAGCGTGACGTCACTGTGTCGTAGTTTCCATGGCGGACCCACCATACCACTACTCTTGATATGACAAATTTGTCATATACCTAGTTATTTATCTATCATTATTTTTTCCGCAACTATTATTATCTATTTGTTCCAATAATGTAAGTATTATCATGCAATCATTCAAGTTCAATTTTTACTTTATTTTATTATCTTTTCATTAAATATAAATATTATACTGGCTAACATTAAATGGGCCCGCCAGTGTAAAACTTCTTTCAAACATCGATTAATAAATCAGTTTTTGAAAGTCACTTCATTATTATGAAGTGACTTTCAAAAACTGATTTATTAAATGACGTTTACAATCATATTGATTAATAAAATAAACATAATTTAAGAACTTAAAAAACCCAACTGCATAAAAAGTGAAACAAACTACATACTATAATTATATGCGTCGCGCGTAAAGTTTGTATGTTAGCAATATTAATATTGCATTTAGGAAGCTGGTTCCATAACAAAAATCTCTTGAAATTGAATGCGTTATGCAGTGGTAAATACATTTTTTAATAATTTCGTCCTTTAAAATGGACTTGCCCATCCAGCTTTGAATGATCATAAAGTAAGTTAGACAGAAAAAAATTGGTACATGTTTTTTTCTTTGTAAATACTGTCATTGTATCAAATCTATACTAATATTATAAAGCTGTAAAGTTTGTTTGTTTGAAAGCTAGGATCTCGGGAAGTACTGTTCCGAATTGAAAGATTCTTTTTCTATTAGATAGTGCATAATTATCGAGGAAGGCTATAGGCTATAGAACATAACGCTGCTAAAATAGAAGAGGAGCATGAACCTAGAATGTAACAAAAACGGGGAAAAAATATTCCTTTATGAGAGTTTTCGTAGCGTGCTTTGACATGACAGCATGTGTCTAAGATTGCGTCAACTTCAACTTCATTTTTTTCTTTTGGGTTTCATTCGGTAATGTCACCATAATTTCGCCAATGTCCAAGATTGCGTGCTTGAATATAAACCTTTGCTAATCAAATTAGTTTCTAAATCTGAGTTGGTACGCCCAATTTCCGACAGGTGGCGTAGCAGGTAGCTGAAGAGGTTTTTTGTTTGAAAGCGATATTCTCTGGAATGACTGAACCGATTTCAGTCATTCTTCCACCGTTGGATATGTACGGGATCCCGATGAGTGCTATATAATGTACCACGGGCGAAGCCGGGCGGACATCTAGTAATTTAATATAATTCCAGGATCAGTCGTCATGCCTATTATACCTACTGAAAACTAAATCGATTTTGTGTTCGGTGTCACCGTGCCAAGAACCAACACTCATATTTATTTTTTATTTAATTTATTTAAAGATAACTTTAAAAAGTCCGAAAAAGTTTTTCTTGAAAAATTCATAAAATCTACAACTCCGGAAAAGTGCAAACAGGAAAAAGATAAAAAAGGTTACAAAACAATTCTCCAAGAGCGAAAATGCACTAGAACCGAACAATAAAAATAAGTATTCCGTGCAGTTTTATTAAGAGATCTCGTTAACCACTGCTGTAGGCGGTGGGGGCTGTACCCTATTCTCCCCTTTACCCTCCTACGCGTATGAAAGGTTAAGGGCAAACTATTGATGCATTCGCTCTCAACATTGTAGATCCGTATTAATTTACGTCGTAAGTGCTAGGCTATTAATAGGCTGTGGAATACGTTGCCTGAGAGGGTTTTTCCCGATAGTTACAATCTTTGTGTCTTCAAATCGAGAGTGAATCGGTTTCTTCGAGGTAAACACGCTCCATCGTAGACCGCATCATCGTTTAACATCAGGCGAGATGGCGGTCAAGTGTAAACCTATATAACTTATAAAAAAAAGATACATCTGAACAACCAAGCTTTGGTATCTTCTTTTAACATGTTTTTGGGAAATCGTCTGTGTACCGTTTGAAAGGACTTTAATCTCTATTGAAATTATAAAGAGATATTGGCAATTGCGTATTTCAATTTATGTGATAAATATAAAGGGTAATTTAAAAATATGCTAAATTTTAAATTCAAACTAATGCAATGATTGTTATCATTGCATTGTAATTTTTGTAACAACTTTTAATGCAGAGTTTAATTTCAGGAATTTATATTCAGCGTGATTATGCCATCAGTACATATGCTGGGTACGCTGCTGATTGTTTGTAGGTTTGATCATCTCGATCGTCTTTAGACCTTTATTGGTCTATGGATAAATCAAATATCCTTAGAGTATATATTGTTTTTAAACTTTCGCGATTTGAACACACAATGTTTATATTCGTGATTGAGCCCCGTAGGTACTATATAGGTAAACATTATCCTTATTAGTGTTCCTAAATTGCTAGATAAGTATCTATGTGGTAAATAGTAGTTTGTTAATTATTTCAGATTATTTTAGCTTACATTTTATTAGATAATCAACTTGAAAGAGGTTAAAGCAAATCGAATACAATAGGGAAGATGCATACATTTTTTTATATTTTTAAGTCCCTGTTTACATTATTATAACACAATAAAAAATATAAATACTCTTGTAAATGTACAAATTGATTTTTAAAATAATATTTAAAATATCGATATAATTTGACCAGTTTAAACGCCGCCATCTTTTCCGCGCCTGCATGACGTCACAGGCCATGACCTGTGTTTGTTTACTACAAGTGTGCTAGCTAATCAAACGATGGAGAACACGACTTTTCTCTCTAACACTACTAGCTCCGTACGAATATCGACACCGTTAAAGCAGAAAACATGTCATGTGACGTCACATTTAGTTTCGACCAATAGTGATGCGTTTCGCAAACTTGAATTTCCCTTGCACTTGCACTTTTTAAATAACAATTTTTATAATTAATAACTAACTAAATAATAAAATAATTGTTTTGGCATGATGGCGGGACATTAAGGATTCTACGAAAAAAAAAATCAAGCCAATTTAAACTACATGCATATTCCCTATTATTGATATTTGACATCGTTAGAATGGTATTTTATATGGGTTTCAACTGCACAGGAATTTATAAGAACGTTTTGGAACCTAGAAAAATCTCAAGGATATCGCTATTAGAAGCTACCCATTAATATGAAAAATAACTGATGAGTTGTGCTATCACGGAGCTACGAGCATTGTTTGGACAACTATCGTCGAAATTAACGAGGCCGACTATACACTTATGGATGACCTAAGTCTATTAATAATACGTTTATCAAACGAACCGTAGTATGTTATGATTCCGGATTGTAGACACAAAACAAATTAGCGGACGCAGATATGCATTGAAGCGTCGTATTGTTTCAAAATGACCTATAAATTATAAACTAAAGCAAACTTTGTAAGATGGGGATTGTGTAAGCCCGGAATGAGTTCATTTTCATTTAATAGACCGCCCGAAAATTTGATGAAAACTAGGGTTGAGCAATTTCAGCATAAAAGGATAAAATGTTATTCGTAAGAAAATTACCTAAATGTAATTTTATTAAACCGAGTTCAAAAAGTAGGAGGATCTCTATTCGATTATATGACTTCTTTTGTATGTATGCTACACGATAGCATCATGAATTTTGAATAAGTTTAGATGATTATTTTTTGTTTCGTAGATGTTTTTGTTCAGAGGTCTTATATATCAATTTTATCAAAATGGGTGTAGTGGTTTTTAAGATATTGCAGTCGGCTTATGTTTTTTTTTTTCAGAGAAAATAGATTAAGTACTAAAAAGAAGGTTAGATAGGTTTCTGTGGTCTAAATCGAAATAATAATATTTAAGAAATCTAAATAATATTATTTGGATTTCTGTGGCTTTATCAAATGTATCATAATTAATCCATATTAAACTGCGTGTAAGGCAGTTTTGTTTTATATTATTACTAGTATTTATTATTATTATTTACTAGTATTTATTGTTCTTCTCTCCTGTTTAAGTGTTTTTTGTTTTGATTTTGGTGTGTACAATAAAGAGTATCTATCTATCTATTATATTTCAGACAAGAAAATACGTCTCTACGCTACCACACCGCTACCTGAAATTAGCATGTCAGTGCCGCGAAACCATAAGATTTTTGAAGTGAAAACTTCTTTTGACGCGCCACAGGCAGATTTTGCGAGGACTGTGAATTGAATTCTAGCCTCACGTTCGGAAACGATAAGAAACCTTCGGTAAACTCGGGACCATGGGCATTGGCAATCTATGAATGCCATACTCATGGCCACGCCCTCCGATTTCACACTCCGGTTTCGGTAGTTTCCAAAATAAGCTATCAAATCCTGAATTTCTAAGTTTTTCACTTCTATGAGCAGTTCCTATGACTGCTAAATTTTTTCCTAATATAAAGAACGTAACTAAATAAATGCCCTATTAAAAAAATTGCATGAAAGCTGTTCCAGTTCCCGTGAATATTTCAGTGGCGCTAATAAGTCAAAACAGATTCAGATAAGTACAGAAAACATTTACACCTACAAATTTACTTCTATATGCAGTGGTATCTTCGTATTCAACGAAAGATATCGTCACGTTATCACACTCAAAACACGGTTCAAACACGTGTTCATGACATGAATGGTAACTGATCTGAGTGTTCGGAAAACAACACCGACGAACATTTTCCCGTATTTCTGATTATTTACGGCTTCTTATAGAAACTCGAAGAAGAACGACCGAAGTAAAACACATTTTGACTGAGATTTTTTGCCAAGATATTACCTTAATGATTAACTGACTTCAAAAAAGGAGGTATATACTCGTAGATATTTTGTTTTTGTATGTATGTTACGTGAATCAATTTGAATCGTTATTTTTTTGTTTTGTAAATCATGGTTCAGAGCGGTCCTACATACTTATGAATATTACAGAAATCGGTGACCCGTTTTTTAAATATCAATAAAAACTAAAATTAGTTTTCATTTATCTGGATGACGTGATGTAGTGATTGATAGCTTCTTATTTGTTCGAGTATCTGAATTTAATTTAATTTTTTGTCTTCACATTTGTTGTCAGTTGCTGTAACGTATCGATTTAAATACCTTGGTTCTAGAATACTAGTAGGTTTAAAAAAATTACCATAGATATTAATGATTCATTCTCAAATATTCTAAGTCAACATAAATGTCAACTTTTTAGATAAAGATTTGGAAACTTTTCAAAATAAACAAAAGTTACGGTGCCTACCTAGGTGCCGGGTGTGATTAGGAGTGAGTTGTTTGATATATGTATAGAATTTTAATAATATTGTTTTTAATTCTGTTTTTGACTTGCATAATAAAGGAGCATGTATACTTTCCATAATGTTTTAAACACCATAATAACACACAGACTATAATGAACAGACATAACACCCAGTATAATGTATATTCATATAACCGTATTTACACGAGCAATCGTCGCTGTTCATCGACCATTGTAAAATAAATTAATAGTTAAATATTATTTAAATTGGTCGTACGTTACAGTAAAGGTACATACGGTACCATATTTGGGAAGTACTATTTTATATACATATAGACTATAGAGTGTCGAGACGTACAGGACATGTGCGCCTGATGGTAACCAACAAGCCTGCCACATGACATCACAGTGACAAGCAGCTATTAAAACATAAAGAGTCCAAATCATTACCTAGCACTGCACTGCGCTCGTCAACCAGAGATATTAGATATTTTATCTCTATGCCCTGAAATTTCACTGAACACATTGCGCTTTGAACCGGAACACAGTAATGTTTGCATATTACTGCTTGATTGATAGATAGATTGATTAACTTTTTATTGCACTTAATTTAAAACAAAAGACATAAAAACTTAAAGACTAAAATTAAAGTAGCAATGGGCGACCTTATCGCTTAATGCGATCTCTTCCAGGCAACCTTGCCTGCGTGGTGGTAGAATAACTGACAAAGGTGTGGTACTTCCCCAGACGGACTTTGCAAAGAGTACCCCCATTACTTCTTCATATGCTATCCTATTTTGATTACCTACATGTAAAGTTATTGCCATGTGCTATTAATTGGTCACCATCAAATTTCCAGTACCGTCAATTTACAAAGAAACGCGAGACATCATACACCTACGGTAGGTTGGATTAGCTTAGTTTGTTATCTAACGACGGGACGTTAGACGGAGTTTCCAATATAACGGTGACATACATATTATATATCCTACTAACATCTATTATATGTTTGGATCGGGACGCTATTTGAAACACAGATACATTATAGTCTGGAATAACACATAGGCTACTTTCATCCCGAAAAAATAAAGGTAACATAAACTAAGAGGGTGAAATCGCGGGGTGCTGCTAGTGATAATACTTTTATTCTATCAATTAATCTTAGGTTAGATATTTTAGTTATTAATGTAATTTCTAGTAGTAAAAAAACATTACAGTCAAATTACTTGTTATAGATTTCAAAACGAATATCTATACATATAAAAATGAATTGCTGTTCGTGGGTCTGGCTAAATCTCTACTACGACGACTCGGCTGGTCCGATTTGGCTGATTTTGGTTTTGAAACGTTTGTCGTAAGCTCAGGGAAGAGTTAAGCGGTGAGAAAATATGGAAACGTTGCGAAGAAGATAGTGAAAACAACAATGTCGTTTTCTCATACAAACTGTTCTGCATAATTTCTAGTATCTTAATAATTATACTTACTTCTCATAAACTGATATATAGACTGCAGGCCCGTGAACAAAATTTATGGGTCATCTGATACAGCAGGAGACCTATGTTGGATGATAGAAGGGTATAAAGTAATAAGATTGAGCACTATGCCGTCACTTCTAAGTCTGTCCAACTGAGTGCAGTTGAAGAGGGGGGTTCTAAGCCTCGATCATTTCTCCTTGTCGCATGATTTTTGTACGGCGTTGCGGAATAATATATTAGAAGAGGTATTGAAACAATAAAAATTATAAATTTTAAAATTCTAATTGTTAGTTTGTGAAAAAAAATTTCCGACGATTTACAGCGTAAGTTTGGTCATTTGATTATGTACGGCATTGGTTCCATACAGTTTCAATACCTCTTCTAATACATTATTTCGCAATGCCGTACAAAAATCATGGGGCAAGGAGAAATGATCGAGGTTTAGAACCCCCCCTCTTCAACAGCACTCAGTTGGACAGCTTACAAGTGACGGCATAGTGCTCAATCTTATTACTTTATACCCTTCTATCATCCTACATAGGTCTCCTGCTGTATCAGATGACCCATAAATTTCGTTCATGGGCCTGCAGTCTGTAGTAAAATTTGCAGATATTTGAGTGATGATCTGTACTTATAAAATTAATTTACAATAAATAATGTTGTCATAGACTTATTTTTACGCCAAAACGTAGAAAATTTTACTTTAAATTTACGACTGTTTTGCTCGTTAGAAGAAAAGTAAACAGTTATCAATTTTATTGTCTGCTTCTTTTTAGTTATCCATAGAAGACAGGAGACTGGTTGTATTCTAACCAAAATACCTATTATCCTAAACTTAATGGGCATTTGTAATGAAAGTTAAGAAATTACCTTTTGAACATACTAGAAGTTTTATCGTAAATGTATAAATATGTAGCTACCTACACTCCAAAAAGTTTTAACACGAAACAGGCAAAAAAACTTGTAGTATACCAACCTGTCTTGGTCCTATACCGTCGTCACTTTAATAATTTTCCTCAAGATTTCGCTCATGGATCTTATTACTTACATACATTAACAGATGCAGAAAGGTAGAGGCAAAGGTACCTACATCGTTTCAACCCATATGCGCCCTACTGATGGTCTCGGGGCTCTCCTTAATAGGATTAAATAGTTATCCTGCTGATATGACTGAGAAAGTTTTTACGCATGGGGTGCGCCGTTAGATGTAACTATGTATGTTTTTACTCTTATATGCAAGAACTTCTAGATGGCGATGAAATTCAGTACAGAGGTTATCATCTGGAACAACATGCTACTTTTACTTCTACGTTTACATATCTACTTTATTTTTTTAACCGTAACTGGTTCGCCCTTGACCACCTGATGTTATGCAACGATGCGATCTACGAATCTACGATGAAGCGTGTTTACCTAAAAGAAACCGATTCACTCTCGATTTGAAGACACCAATATTGTAACCTTCGGGGAAAACCCACTCTGGCAACGTATTCCACAGCCTAGATGTTCTAATGATAAACGTGGAGTCAAAACTCTTCGTTTGTGTCTTTAGGCATCAACAAGGGAACGATGACGATTTGTAAATTATAAATTAACAATAAATACTGTTTAGACATTACTCTCATAACTAACTAGACCTAAACTAAGAAAAGCTTAAATTTTGGGAGCCAACTAGCTGATGAACTACCTATGTAATTGTTAACATATACTTATAGCATAAGCCCAGCCATAGAACATATTATTTTGTCTTCATCACTCAAATATTTGTCTTGGGTCAAAATCTTACAAGAAGAAAATACAAAAAAACAAATACATGTTGTGTTACTGTGCACTGAACCCCACACTAGGGGTACCTGTGTTGTAGGATCCAGGCTTCTCCTAATTTTATACAGTAATAAAAGGACTGAAGAGCCATTACAAATTAAAACTATAAGACAATAAGCACTATAAGCATCGAACTTACGACCTCTGGTTCCGCGGGTTGGTTTGTTGAGTCACTTACTTGGTTCACTTATTACATAATTAAGCCACTAGACTAGTCAGAAAAAAAACGGGAACGATAACAACTATCACTTTCCTTATTACAATGCCGGTAGTTTTCCTAGGATAAAATAGCCTATATGCTATTCCAGACTACTATCCAACTGTGTGCCAAATTTCAAACCAATCCGTACAGAACTTTCGACGTGATAAGCAACAAACATCCAAACTTTGACATTTATGATATTAGTAGGATGACTATGCTAAATATTTATATACAGGGTGATTGGTAATCAACCTGCATCCTTTTAAGGGTATGTTAAGTACATTAAATATGTCAACTTTAGTTCTACAGTTTTTTAAAATCGTTTATATTTCCCCATACAAAATAAAAAAGTGTATTTGGTCAAATAAACTTTTTTGGACTAAAAACATCGAAATCTATGTAGGAAGAGCGCTCGTACTATTTATTGCTCGATAAGAGAAGTGCCGACGCGAATATAGCTAAACAGTGCTAGAGAGGACAACAAAAAACAAAGAAAAAAATCTGGATATGTATTTTGCGTTTTAACAAAAGTTATACTCTTAGTTTACAAACAATACTTGTTAGTATTGTTTGTTTCAATATAGAGAACATACATTTTCAAAACATACTTCAACACCAGTCGGATCACCAGTAACCCTGTATATACTATGCTATAATCATCAACACAACAGCCAATTATCATAGTCCCTTGTAGAGGCCCGCAGATAGGTTCAATACCCGCCGCCGCCGATCAGATTTTAAAATGCTATTTATAAGCGAAATTGTGATAGGTACTTTATACTTATACGTTGTTCGATCTTTGAAGGTTTGTTGAAGCTTGATGACGCGCAATCAACGTTTCTCTATTGTTAAATAAATTGGTAAATTTTAACGTCACCGTGACGGTACAAAATTGAAAAATTTTGCGTACGAATAATATAAAGTAAATATAGAAACAAACTGTACAGTTTGTTTGTATTATTGTTAAGCTTTGACTGACCTCCTAACTCATTTGGTATTAATGAGTCTATCCACAGAACCGTCAGTTGTGAGTTTGATTTTCACCCAGGTAAAATATTCGTATGATGTTTATTGGATATTAATTTGGTTCCGGGTGTTGTAATTTGTATCTTGGATATGTGTTTTCAGTTATAAAAGTATTCAATCAGCTATCTGGTTCCCATAATGCAAACTTTGTTTAATTTAGGATTAGATAGTGTTGTACAAGCAATATGTATGTACAAAATACTTATTAAAACATTTATTTATAACTAACATTACCTCGCGGTTTTACCTTGTTCCTGTTACTATGCCGGAATAATAAGTACTAAAGTGATAACAGACTATAATTTAACAATGTAATTATTTAAGTTGTTGACTGTGTAAATCATCAATAATATGGATTGTAATATCTGAAATAAATGAATACCGTGGTTATGGGTACTTCTTCAAAGACAAAATTTTGGAGTTCTATGGACTTATTTCCGAAACTAACTAACAAGATGGCGTGTTGTTTATTTTTTATACAGTTTAACTTTAACTCTAACTGGGACAAGCGATAATTTTCAAATAATTGCAGTCTAAGTAGAAATTAAAGAATATTTGAAGTCTGTTCTTCTGATTCATATGGCGCGTCCGCTTGCCATTTTCCGGAAGAAAAGAGTCGCTACCGCATTTTCCCTTTGATAAATCATTATGAATTATAATTATATCACAAAGAAATGAATTGCGCTTTTATAAAAAAAAATTTTTTTAGTTATACCTACCTTAGTATGTTTATAAATAGGCAAATAAGAAGTGTCCGGAATATAATACTGATTAATCTGGCATAAGATGCGCTTTACCGTGCTGGGTCGGGTGATAATAATGAGAGCCTGACTTCCCCCATGGGGGGAAGCCAGTCGTGTAACGGATGCACCAGAAGGTGGACATGGGGCTGGTTGATTTGGATCTCGGAGTTACGAAGGTAAATATCTGATTCATCTGCGCTTGGATCACCTAGCGCAGATGAATCAGATATTTACGTTTGATCAAGATCATTGATAATTTTTGTCATAAATAAAAAATATTTTATGCGTGTGAATATGATATTTTCGTCAATAAAGAGCCAGATTACATAAAGTTTTTCATTTTTACTTCGGATTCTGAATCATCTGTAATACAACTTCTGATTCATCTAGGCACAAAATATTTGAACGTAGATATCTTGAAAACTACTTTATAAAAACAAGTCCCTCATTGAAATATATGTTCTTTAGTTACCTTTTTTACATATGAAAATGTGTGGCAGAGCTGAAAGTGAAATACAATTTTGGCCAGATGAATCAGTCGAAGAATGAAATTTCGAAGAAGTACCCTTATATAGTCGAGTAGTATGCCGATATTACGATAGAAAATGAATGCAATGCATTCATTTTCAAAAGTCCTTTCCAGGTGCTTGGTCGACGAGTCGGGTGACCAAAATGCTGGCGTTTTTTTGTCCCAATGCATAAGCATTGCCATTCAGTATGCTAATGCCGCCAGATTACTGGGCACGCTTGTGGCTGGTAGTTGGCTTTATCACCTTGGTTATCTTTAGACTTTTGTTGATGTATGGAAAATTCTTATGTGCTTAGTGTAAGTAGTTAAGTGTGTGGCGTTCTCATTGTATTTTAGTATTGTTAGGCTTACGGATAACCATTTACCACGGTAATATCCCGAAATTAATAATACGAATGTTAAATGTATTATGTAGCATATAAACGATGATAGCTCAGAACAATCGTCTGCTGTTTTCCTTATTTTGTTATCGATAAATTACATTTCTTCACACTCAATGGCATTTTTTGCTCTATAGCAAAAGGAGTTGTTTGGAGCCCAGTGCTTTGAACTCTCGAATAAATTAGACTTTATCAAACATACATTTTAGTCTCAAGACAAAACGTTTCATCATATTGTTCTGCTATACTATAAGTGCGAAAGTTTGGGTGTTTAGACGATTGTTGCTCAATCACATCGCAACGGCTTAACGGATCGGGTTGAAATTTGGAACATAGATACTCGTAGTTTATGGCTTGGAAAAGCATTACCTATCATCAGTATGAAAGCCAAGACCATGTTAGCTACTAGATCGACTTCCTGAACAGTTTTAAGTAACGCCTTCAGTGTTGGTTAATCGAGTTCTTTTTTCAAACATCGTAGAAAAGCAAGTCGTTCTATCCTTTCGTAGTAAATGTTCCGCGTCTTCACACAAAGTGCTTCGAATGCTTTTTCGGAAAACATTCTGCCAGCAGCAGAGTTTTCACTGTCCTATATTATAGGAACCTTCAAACGAAGAGTGAATAGGCATCTTTTGGTCAAGCGTATTGTATTTTAGACCTGGTCTGTACCCAGTGTTACTTGGAAAGGCGAAGTCAAATGTTATGGCGTTCAATAAAAATAAAAAATGTTTTATGTTGTAAAATAAGTTTACATTTGCATTATGTTTTTGCCTGATTATTTGAAGTACAACATTTTAAAATTATTTTTTTTGAATTATTGTGACTAATAATTCTTAATATTTTAGTATTAAAATTAACATGGTTGTTACACATATTTAATTACCAAACGGGCAGCCGTCGCGCGCATGCACTCTCCTTGAAAAAGGCCGCCGGACGCGGCCGAAACTCGAGTCGGATTGACCGACCGTATATACGTGAGTGTCCCGTTATATAATTAAATTCTTAATATAATTAAAAGTGAATTGCTTTAATGTGTAAATTGGCATAACTAAATAAAGGAATCACATTAATATTAAGGCGAATGTGTTTGTGTGTATGTTAGTTCTCACGTGTCTCAGCAATGGTGGAACGGATTTGAATTAAATTAAATACGACGATTAGATTACAACACACCTAAACATTTTTACCCCGGTAAAGTTAGTGATTGTTGAGTCGCGAGTCGCATTGCCGCAAAGTTGCAGAGTTGCTAGAGTGAATATAATTACGGCATTGTTACATAACTACAAGACTATTCATGCTCGAAATTCATCAATGACGTTTTTTTGTTTTTTTTTTTTTTTTAATTTAACTTTCGCTTAACCTACTAATTGAAATGTCATCTATCGATTTAAGATGTATGAAAAAAAATCGTAAAAATTAGACCATATTCATTACTTTTGTCGTAATATTCATAGGCTGTGGACTTAAAAACATAGCATTTGACAGGGAAATCTAGGACACCAAAATTTTTGGTAAAATCTGTGTAACATGACACTTCGTTTTAGCTTAGAAAATTATAATTTCTTTGTAACTCCGCTATTGATGTATTATATATAAACCCTATACGATATGCTTGGTCCTATGTAGTTGGCACGATATAAGGCATGTGTTGCCAATTTTACTATTGATCGTCTGTGTGATTCAAACTATGTAGGTATTATACGTCGAATTTCACTAAGCGAGCAAAAACGCGAAATAATAGTTTAAAAAACAAAATAATCAATACATTCATAAATGTTTTTGAGTTAATACCGAGTGAGAACGCTGCCCTGGAGTCTTTGTACCTACTGCCGATCAATGTGAAACGTCTATAATGATGAACATTGCTTGAAACTGATCTAAAAAAATGAAAATTAGTAGTTGTATTAGGATGAACAGCCTACTAAATGTTCCCACTCCTGGGACTCGGGGTCTCGCTATGAGAGAGTCAAGGCCATAATCTACTGGGCCACCAATACGGATTGGTGAATGACACATGACTTCGAAAGATTTTACGCAGGGCTTAGAGATATAACATCTTAGATCTCTGGGCGCAGTGCAGTGCTAGGTAATGATTTCGAACATCTTCATGTTCCAATAGCTGCGTGTCACAGTTCTGTTATATGGCAGGCATGTTGATTACCATCAGGCACATGTCCTGCTCGAATCGTCAATCTTTATTTAAAAAAGTTAAAAAAAGGTCAGTAAAGATACACCAGTCATACAAGACAGTCGCATTAGTAAAGTTTTGATGTTAATGACTTTTAACTCTATCTCTACTTATACATACATCTAAAAGATTTTCTTATTGCATACAACATTATTTTATGTAAAAAATTACAGTGTTTCTAAGATAAATAGCTCTGAAGCGGTTTTACTTTTATTTTTGAGTGACCATTAGATCTAAAAATGTACCTAAATTTGAATATTGTTTATAAAAAGACATACCTACAGTCGTAGGGTTAGTTGTAGGAGTTTTTGTGCATGTTAGGGACTGTACTATTTTACAAATATTTAAACATTTTATACAGAACAGCCGCCAGCAAAAATTATTCGAGTTGCTGATTGCACCGCAAAAAACAGGAAGTTTTTAGCAAAATTAACCAACATTTTGGAGTTTTTATTCGAGTTTTACTTTCACACACGTGCCAGAGATTTAAATACCAATGAAAGTTCACCGACAAGTATTATTTTCTCGATCAAAGCAAAAGAGCGAAGAAATCATTTACGTCCTACGAAATACGTAAGCAGCCTTTAAAGTATGTACGATATCGAAATAAATTCACCGTGTAAACAAATCAAATCACATGTTGGAATACAAATAGCTTTAGCTCCTCAAGGAATCAAGAAAAGGCGAGAGTTGTTTAAGTATTTACAATTGTTTTGAGATCTGGTTTCTACGGAAAATGTTTTATTGTAGACTTCGATGACTCGCCAATTTTTCTTTCGCAGATTTTTCTTTTCAATTCGAATTTCGATTAATTCGGATATTATCATTATCTCTCATATTTTTCATATTGTTTATTTTAACAATGATGGTCATGGACTTCTACTCTCCTTCTACGGAAAACGTAATTTCGAAATAAACTCGCGACTTTCCTACTCTCGTTCTACTTCGTTTCGATCATTGTTTGACGTTTAAATGTTCTAAGCCTAATCTAATTAGACTAGACTTAGCTGGGTTAGAACATTTAAACGGACAAAACGGCGGATCAAAGTAGAACCGGAGTAGGAAAGTCGCGAGTTTATTTAGGAAATTACGTTTTTCTTAGAAAGAGAGTAGATGACCTGCTCTTTTCGGCGCTCTGTACTAAAGACCCCAAAGAGTCAAATTGAACGAAAGATATAGCCATTTATAGACCAAAATATACGCCTTAAGATCTGTTAAATAAATGCAGAAACTGTAATTTTGAAACGAGCATTTCGACCAAAACTATATCAACTTTTTTGTATGGAGGGATCTCAGGTGTCCTCTACTGCTTACCGAATTTTGGGCTAGCACATTCGGCGCAGGACTAAGTAGTAGAGTCCTTTTTTTTGTACTGACTATACTCGTACTTACTCCAAACTCTATGTATGGGCATACATATGTAATACTGGTAGAGTATGCGTATATCTGTAGATGACGTTTTGGGGAGCATTAGACCTGCATAATACTAATATTTTGTTTAATGCATAAGCATCCCACTAAATATTCCCACTGCTGGGACTTGGAACCATCTCTCGCAAGGAGATAGTCAAGATCATAATCCACCACGCTGGCTCAGCACGGATTAATAGGATGACACACGGCCTCGAAATATTCTAGGTACATGTCGGTTTCCTCACGATGTTTTCTTTCATCGTTCTTTAAGTTAGACTTCGAAAAGATAGTGGTGTGCGTGGGATTTGAACCCGGGGCTCCGAATCGGCAGTCACCTTACTCCTGACTAGATCAGCAACTCATTGATGAGGTCTGACTTATTATTCGGTAATAAATATACAAAACCATGCTAATGCTAACAAATATTGCTCTTTACTAAAAAATAAATACTAGTTTTCTTATTGAAGATCGGGGTTGCAAAATAAATTAAAAAGATGCAAAATTAATTCCTTTCGAGTGTATTTTGCTTGATGAGAGCCTTTTCTACCTCCAGAGCAAGACTTCATAAGTTTTTTGCTCTGTAAAAATCACGGGCGTTCGTTATTGCTTGCAGTTTTCTTGAGCTCTTGCCTCTTGAGAGTTTAATATTCGTGTACAACGCTATACAGAAACAATGTAGTCTGATAACTAATTGCAAAACAAGCATCATGCCTTTGAACGAATTTTAATTAGGTTTTTAAAATGTTGTTTTATTCACATCAACCCACATGAGTCACATATTGCTTGTCGTCGAGGGGCGTAACGCGTAGCGTAAACGTAATTTACGCTTGAAATTTAAGTCAAGGAATAAAATAACTATAATAGTTAGGTAGTCTAAAGCTGGCCCTTCTAGCGCCCAACTGAACTGGCTTTGGCTTAGTTATTGCCGTCTCTATAATTTACAGTAGAAAGAAAAGAGAGAGCAAGCAATATCAAAGCTAAGACAGTTTTCGTTGGGCGATAGAACCGGTAGTCAAGACCAGTAAAAGTGTAGGTTCACGTTAATGTGAATCAAAATTACTTAAAAATTATGGTGTGTCGTAGATTTGTAATTTAAGAAATTAAGCGAAATATTATTTAAAGAGTAAATTTAAAAGATATTCGAAAGATGTTTTTTTAAATAAAAAATTAAATCACTTCTTACTTTATCTTAAAAATTTAATTAAACATTTGATATAAGTTACTATTAACGTGCCTATCAATTGATTCAGTTCTTAAACCATTTTGTAAAAGTTCTACCATTACGTACGTTCTACATAAACTATGAAATGTATACCTAAAGTTTGAAAAATACTCAGTTTTTAAGACATCAACGTTTACGGAAGATAAAAATAGTTCCAAACGGCGTAAGTATGATGAAGATAAACATAATTTGTTTATTTCTTTTAACGTAAATATCATAATTTTTGTGGGGAGAAAAGATTGTTCAAATTATGTGTTTTATACATGGAGAATCAAAGGCATAATTAACTGCACCAAAAAAAAGTTTTATGAATGTAATTTATCGAAATAAATATCAAGTGGTCAAATTGACAATAACAGACCCTTGGTTATTGGATGTCAACTTGTGAACAAAATACTTTAAAGTTGTGATGTGAACCAATTGTTTACCTCGTCTGAAAATGTCTTATCACAATCTTGGATTCGCCTTTGTTCCTCTAAAACAAATATAATTAGTAGGATAAGTATTTAAAATATACACTAAACTATGGCTGTGGTTAAATACTTGCAGGCGCCAAATCAATTTCTTCAACAAATATTAAAATCTAGATAAAACTACACCTCGAACTACTAATGACCTGAGTAAACAGTTAGAAGTAAAATTACAGTCGATTTGAGTTCAAGACCACTCGATAGTCTGGTTCTCTTTAGTTTTTGAAGACACGTAGACGGTTTTGTTTGTCTTAGGGGTCTTTGCACCTTACACGTGTTTGAGCCTCTCCCATTTACACAGAGCGTGAATTTTTTATCTATCAGCAGCATATCCAGCCATGGTAATGAACCCAAAACACTAATAAAAAGACCTACGTGTCAACGCCCTACTTACCGTTTTCGGCGAGTATTTTTATAATCATACACGTACGAATTTCTCGGAGTTAACACGAGTTTCCTCTCAACAAAGTACATGTAATAACCAGCTATTGCTTATACATTAGGTAGTAGGACAATTTACTGGGAAAATATTAAACGACACCATGAAAAAAATATATCAATCAATTGCTTCGCCTACGCTATACAGGCTACGTTTATACAGCCTAAGCCTAATTTAGGTATCGTCAGTAAATCTGTACCGTCAGCATCAAACTCTTCAGCTAGTTTTATTAATTGTTTTGCCTGTATTGTCAGCTTGCTGTTGTTTACTTTTACTGTTTAATAATAATAGACCACAGGCCCGTGAACAAAATGGATGGATTAAATGAACCAACAGGAGACCTATGTAGGATGATAGAAGCGTATAAAATAATAAGATTCAGCATAGAAATGAATGTAAGCTGTCCAACTGAGTGCAGTTGATGAGGGGGGGTTGCAACCCTCGATCATTTCTCTTTGTCGCATAATTTTTGTACGGCGTTGCCGAATAATGGATTAAAAGAGATATTGAAACTATACAAATTATAGATTTTCATTATATAATCATTAGTTTGTCGGAAAATTCAATTTTCCGACGATTTACAGAGTAAATTAAGTCATTTGATTATGTACGACATTGGTTCCATACAGTTTCAATATCTCTTCTAACCCATTGTTTTGCAATGCCGTATAAAAATCACGCGACAAGGAGAAATGATCGAGGGTTGCAACCCCCATCTTCAACTGCACTCAGTTGGACAGCTTACAAGTGACACCATAGTGCTGAATTTTATTATTATTACTTGAAACCCTTCTATCATCCTTTATACGAGTAGGTCTCCTAGTGGTTAATTTGACCCATAGATTTTGTTCACGGGTCTGTGGTCTATAAACTATTATGTGAAATGATGTTTCTGTTGATAAAATTATTGGAAGATCGTTATAGAACATGTCATACAATTTGTTCAAAAAGTTTTACTGGCAATTGACAATTAGACTTTTTAATGTGAAGTACTCGCAGATGAAACATACTAACAAAGAAATAATTTTTCTTGAAATTATTTATTTTAATTTCTGGTAACCATAATTTTAACAATATGATAAATGTTTTCGGGGGATTCATTTATGTAAGGTTACAAAAGTGACTTCCAGACTTTTCTGTTCAGATTCTATGCACCAAGCCCTAGAATACATCCCGCTATTGTTCAAATTTCTTTTTGATTTTATGTATTGCAAAATTATTCACTTACTTTCCATGAAAGAGTTACACACTCTGCCAACAAACAGATTTCCTGATCATCTTTTTAAAGTTATGACGTAGATACTCGATCCAGCTAGTTCGTACGTCAGTGTCAGTCTAACGAAATATTTGTGACGTCATTGATCTAAAGGAATTTCTCCAAGAAAATCTGTAATGGGATAATATTCAGGTATTCATAATTATTCCGTGTTGTCCTTGAGTTAATGTAGATGGGAAATCACAGGCCATGGCTTATATTTAAGATATTTCCATAATGCTTGTCATAACTGTCTGCCACCTCCCTTCATCGCCGCCTGACACATTGAAGAGACTTTGTAATTGCAAAGCAGTAATGTAAACACGATTTTCGTATCCCATTTAAAGTGCAAACATACTTATATGTTTGCCATCATCGCCCTATATGCTATGTAGAGGTAGTAAGTAAAACTTTGCGGAATGTGTACGCGATGATGAGATGAGATACACACAGATTTCTAAAACAAAAGGCAGATGGAACGTGCGGAACACAGATCCTTAGGTCCGGAAAGCAAATATCAAACGCCAAAGCAAATACAAACTCCAGTCATTACGAAACTGACTTCCGTCTCGTACGGGAGTCCCGTGTGATTTTATGTTTTGTTTAAGATTATGCCGTCTTGTGTCATCAAACATTGCAAACATTGTTCCCAAAAATAAAAAAAAGGAAATTTCATAGGAAAGTTAGAATATTTTTACTGATATTCATATAATTTAGACGATTTTATTTCGATTGATGAATAGAAACACAATACCTCAACGAAAATAGGTCAGTGTTGCTATACGAAATTGAAATTATTTTCCCTGAAGTTAAGGTAAAATATAGATTCTAATTTTGTTCTGAAGATACTCGTAGACCAAATTATTGATGAACATTGTATAATTCAATTTTAAGCCCTATTTTTACAAGCGCTATTTTTTTTAAATGAATGTGAATCGATGCCAAGAACAAATCCTCGCCGTTACTAGGGTTAATAAAAATACTAATAGTGTTGATGAAAACTATAGTTATGAAACAAGTTTTTAATACTTCTGTGTACTATGGAGCTTAAAAGGTTTTAATTTAGTAATATGTGGCCAAAGCAAATACAAACTCCTGTCAGTACGACACAAACTTCATCTTGTACGGGACTGTCCATACGTGTTCATCCTGTGTGATTTTATGTTTTGTTTTAAATAATGCCGTCTTGTGTATTCAAACATTGCAAACATACTTCCCAAAAACAAAAAAAGGAAGGAGGAATATCATTTCATAGGTGAGTTTGAATATTTTTACTGATATTATATTATTTAGGCGATTTCATTATGGTAACAAATAGGAACACGTGTGGCTATACCAAACTGAAATAGTTTTCCCTGAAGTAAAGGTAAAATATAGATTATAATTTTTGGTTTTGAAGGTAGTATTATTCAATTTTAAGACCTATTTTCACTATTTTTTTTAAATATAATGTGAATTGATCCCTAGCAGTGATCCACGCCGTTACTAGTGTTAGAAAAATTACTAATAGTGTTGATGAAAACTGTAGTTATGAAGCGAGTTTTTAATACTTGCATGTTCTGTGGTGTTTTCAAAAATACATAATGCTTACATTATACAAATATTATACGAGTAGAATAAAATGTTATATAATGCCAGCAGTAGGTAGGTCTCAGAATATTATCATTTGATAGTAGTAGTTTTTGAATATTATACGATTACTTGGTTTAAAAGTGAGGTTTTGTAAAAAAAAAGGGAAGCATTAGTGAATCGTTTAAACGATTATTTGTTTCTTTTTTTTTTGTTTGTTGTGTGGCCCTATAAAAGGTAGCCCATATGCATTTTATCAAAACTAGTTTTGGTGGTAAAGATGATTGTTTTGGTTTTTGTTTAAACTATCTAAGGGAGCAAATCATACTATTTAATATTTGCAGTTCAAGTTGATTTTTGGTTGCATGTAAAATCAAAATTCTTAACTTCATAAAATGGAAATAAGATTTCTTGTTAATTAACAAGAAATCCTTGCATTATAATATATTATCGGTGTAATAATAAATTATTTTAAAATAATGTTTTGTGTTTATTATACGTGAAAATTTCCAAAGCTTAAGACAACAATAGTGGGACTTTTTTCTTAAGACTAGGAACATTACACGCACACCAACGTGAGTAATATGACAACGTCGGTGAGAGCTGTCACGCATACATAACTAATGACTGGCCTCACAGTGTCGTTCACGAAGGTTTCATCTGTTTAGAAATCTGTGGAGATACACATATGTAATGAATTCTGGGTTTATTATGGGTTTATTTTTTATGTTAACCCTGCTATATATAAACACATTACCACTCCTCTGCGTCGCGCAGTCGGGTAAAGAAGAGAGCTTAGGTACCTATTGTTAGAGAATGTCATTAATTTCTTTTAAAAATCCGGTTTGCATACGATTTGACTATTTTTGGACAGGATTTTCGTTCGCGTAAAGTTTGAGTAAATGTAGTGAATGCTGCGCTAGTTATATAAATTTATATGTCAACTCTACAGCACAAATAAATGGTCTATAGCTTGATTTATAGCATTATTAAATTTAATTTGAATTAGTTATACCAGAATGATATAAAATAAAATCGTGTGTATCAGTCTGTTATCAAAATTAATTATCTTTTCAACGTGCATAGTCTTATTGCAATTAGTAAAAAGCTTCACTGAACACTACCTACCAAAAAACACAAGCACTCGCTTAACACTGTTACGAGGGAGCAGAAAGACGTGGCGAAGCGTTTCGACGACACTCGGTCATGTTTTTAGTCTTAATTGAGGCGAGAACAGGCCCAACTTGGCTGGCAATGCTCATTAAGAACAACAAACAAGTCGCTAAGTACTGCTAGGAGGCACAAACGAACTAATCGGCTTCAGCGCTCGCCCAAAATGTTACCAGAATTCTGGAGGCGCGACGTCATTGATTTACACACAGAAACGTGGCAAAAAGCGGAGACAGGGTCGTTTTAACCATATTGGGGCCCCTAAATAATGCGTCATGCATTCGTTGATGTCATTTGACGGTTTTCTTATTACAAGCTTTTAATTAGTTTTACCCTTAGTATATGCTCTATAAGCTCTTTGGTTTCACCAGTCTCGATTTTGTTATCAAATCTTGCAAATTAAATTTGATCTACTTCCCGATAGCGATTGACATGTTGCATACGTGTGTAAATCGCGTGACAATGTAATATTTTGATGACAAAATGCTGCTCAGATGATGGAGCAGGCAAGTGGCCAAAGGAACTTCGTAATGAAACGACACAACTTCATCGAATTTAGGCTCATATTAATCAGTTTAAGGGTAATCCAAGTTAATGGTCATCTTCCAGCTCCATCATCAGACCAAAATTACTCGCCAAGTCGATTGTCTTAGTTTCGTTCTTAACAGTACCAGGATCTTATGATGAAGCTGGATTGAGATGAGATGCTTAGACACATATAATAATAGAAACAAAGTACTTCATAAATTTGGAAAATCTCCACAAAAGTTTGCAAAATATCTATATACCTACTTATGCTAGAAAAATAAATATTTAAGTATATAATAAGATCCTATTATCCTACTAATATTATAAATATCAAAGTAGGAATGTTTAGACGTTTGTTGCTCAATCACGTCGTAACCTCGGAACGGATCGGGCTGAAATTTTGAACTTATATATAGATTGTAGTTTGGAAGAATACATAGATTTTTTAATCCCGGAAAAATAACGGGAACTACGTGGGTTACACCACGGGGCGCTGCTAGTTAGTACCAACTTCCGCAGCAGCGGTCCGCATTTTTTATAGATGATAAAAAGTAGCCTATGTGTTTTTCCATACTATAATCAATCCATGTTCCAAATTTCAATCCAAGCCGTTTATTACGACTTGATTGAGCAACAAACATCCAAACTTCCCTACATTGAGATTTTAAATATTAGTAGGATGTTTCTAACATTCAAATTCTCATGAGTAGGTAAGACATGTAAGTAAGTGACCTAATACTAAAACTGCCAACTTCCTAATAGGTACGTAGTCTTCAGTAGGTTAATTCTGATCTTGTGTAGTACTTTTGTTCTGAAAATAGTGCCTTATCAGCGACAAAATAAGATTCTTCTGAACCTGAACATACTTAGGTTACATTTATATAGGAAGATTGTTCTTCACAGGGCCCCTTGGTATTGAGAAGCCCCAAAATCATAGCGAACTCAGCCTAACATTACGGCCCTGGCAGAAAACCGGTGATTTAGAGACGATCTTATAGCTCGTTTGCATAGTTGATAAGGCACCGTGTGATTTTCAGTCCCGTAACGCATTGAGATAAAAGCTTATCAGACAAATGGACGCCATTTGTGGAAAATACAGG